>CM062065.1:4943000-6279000 GCA_030954485.1 Citrullus mucosospermus
TGGCCAGTGATCCGTACAGTGTGCCTGGACAGGATTTGAAAACAAGGATGCTACTTGTACCTTTGCCTTCATATACAGTAAATAGTTGTTTCTAATACAGTTCTAATGCCAGCAATGATCTAAATTCACACACAGGAGTTGCTGGGACTGTACAAGAGAAAAAGAAAAATTCTGAAAGGGTAATGTCAAATGAACCTAAACCTGTAGAACTAAGGATGCAAACTTTGAAGTGGGAGGTAAGAAAAGATTGCATATTTATTTATCTAAGATGATGAATTCCCTAGTTTGAGGGAAATTCCCTGCAATGATCGTCATAGAAGCTTGCTTCGTTCATCACAATCTCAGTTATCAAATCTTTGAAGATCTGCCGCTCAACATCCAACACTATGCCTGGAATGTCATTTTGGTAATCTCCCCAGTAGCGTGACGGATACATCAAATCTTTCCAAATCATGTTTCTTGAAGCATCATCGCAGTCGTGGAGACTGCCATTTTGGTTGCCATCTTGTAGCTGATCAATCTGTTTGCATAGTTCTTTCAAAATATGTTGCCCTCTTGATTGTGTTCCTGCAATTTTACTTTTTGAGAGCCAATGCTTGGAAGAACGTTCAACCACTAGTTTGTCCAAAAGAATTTCATTAACGGTATCAAACACAAGTTTCCTCTGAACTTTATTGCGAGCTTCTGATCTGGAATTCTGTTTACTGTATGAATCACCATCATAAGGCCATTTGACTGCCGTGGACTGCTCAAGCGCAAGAAATAAGTTGGGATTGATCAAGTGTCCTGGTGAATGGAGCTGAATGGCAGACATGCCATGGTCAAGATCTTTGAGGAGACCTGATTCTGATAATATTTGCCAAATATATTTGTGCTGAGAATTCAGTTCTTGGCAGAGATGATTCTGGCAGTCATTCAAGAGCTCCTCCTTCTCGTTACTGAAGTTCACTTGGCGAATATGCTTCCTCAATTTGTTGATCTCTGATTTCAAGTTTTTAATCTCAGTGCTGAGGGTCTCTGTGCTTTTCTCTGATTGAACTGGGACCTCTTGACTGGATTCTGCATCTGAATTTATGGTCTCGTCATCTATACCATCAAAATTAAAGAGTTCTTGTCATGTAACAGAATGCAACATAATTATCATTGATCATTATCTCTCTCTCTCTGCAGTGAACACTAAACAGTATTCCAGTGTGAGTGGGTGGGGAAAAATAATGAAGCATGAGATGGATACCTTCAAAAGCATATGATATTTTCTTGATAGGAGATGGTGAATCGTCTTGGTAAAATGTAGAATCTAGAACAGATACAGGACTTTGTTGCTCAGAGGTTATTATTGTTGGTTTGACTTTTGTGACGCTGTTGCTCAACCTCATTTCTGCATCCTGAGAAAGTAAAATTCAATATGTTAATAAGATAAGCACTCATTCACACCAGTAAATTAAATGTACTACTGCGAGCAGATGAAACTGAAAACACTAACCCTTTGTTCGCATTCATCTTCATCCTGCAGGACATAGTTGCTTCTGGTGTTGTCAAATTGTGTGTTGGTTGTATTTTGTGTATTGATGTTTGATGTCGCTCCATTGCTCTCAGGCTTCAGAGGGTAAACACTTCCTCGTTGGCTCATATCTTCAGGGCATCTACTACTTTTGCTTGATTTCTTGATGCTTTTCTGATTCGAAGTTGAAGATTTTTGCCTGAGTTTTATTTCTGACGAACATGATCCAACTTTTCTGGTGTTAATCCTTTCGGTCCTACTTGAATCTGATAATGGGGTGTTGGGGCATGATTGTTTTTCTAGCCCAAACTTTTTATGTAGCCTTGAGCTTGTAACTCTTGGACTGTTCCCTGAGGCTATTGAGACTTCTGTGCGAAGACACTGTTGATCCTTCGTTAATTTTGTTGGTTTCGAAAGTCTTGTGTAGGTATTTTTGTCTGTGGAAGGCTGTGAATGACTGGGGAGGGACCGCAGATGAGTATGTTGTCGACCAATATCTTTGGTAGATTGCATTTTCACCTTTTCAATCCCACTGCACAATGCATCATGTTTAGCAGGTTTCGTGATGATTATTGAGGATTTATATGACTTTGAAGAGTTTGAATCTTTGGCTCTGGCTGAAGAAGCTGTGTTGTCTAGTCGCGAGTTTCTTGGGCTTGCTGCTCCTGAACTGCGATTCTGATCAACAGTCCCGTCTGTGCTTATTTGTGATGCACAGTCTGATGCTTGTTCCTTGTTCTCAAATATTGCTCGAGATTTTTGCATCGCTTCAAGTATCTGTTTTAGAGCTCTGAGATCTTTTCCAGATTTGGTGAATTCAAGTGTTGACAACCTTTTCTCAATTTCTCCATAAACAGAGGAGTTGTTTGGCACATCTGTTGCAAGTTCATGACTTTCCGTAGCTGGCTCATTAAAATCTCCTTTTCTGTTTAGCTGGCTCTTCTGAATTGTTTCCACCTTAAGCTTCGCACAAGAGTTTGGTTTATAACCCAAATGATTGTTTCTCAAGCTGGGTGAATATGAATCTCCATGCGAAATCCTTGGGGACCCAGAAAACCGACTCTGTTGAATGCTCTCTTCAGTCTTCCTTGATGATCTCGACAAAGAATTTTGTTCATAGGTTGGGTAAGCATTGATCAATCTTGATGGACTGTTGGTGGTTGAAGTTGAATCTGGGAGAGCGTCCAATCCCATTAACTTTGCGACTACTCTAGATGATTGTCTTGAACTCACCGGTTCTTCGAAATCTCTGTTACCCTTCTGCAAATCTTTAGCTAGATCATTTGATCTTGTTCCAGAAGCAGAGCGCCTAGCCCAGCTTTCTTTACTGTCCAGTGATAGCCTTGGTAGTTCCCTGATCTTTATGGTTGATTTCAATGTATCATAAGAATCCCTTCCATCATAAGAGAGCCTTCTATTAAACTTGGGTGCCGTATGTGTGGGAATGTCATTCTCTTCATTAGCATACCGATGTGCTTCTCGAAACCTCGCAAGAACACGAAATGATTCGTTTGAACCCGAAGTCTTGGAACTGTTGTATTCGACTTGTCTTGTCGGCCTTGGAGAGTCCACATGTTTTAATTTACGACTCACTGCTTCTTCTCCAGCCACAGTTCTGACTGAAATAGCACAAGCTTCTCTGTTCATGTTCTCTTTGACAATATCCCGGAATTCGAAAGATTGGCAGCCCAATTGCTTAGCAGTAGCAGCAGTAGCATCATGCTGGTTCTTCAGAAACTCCCGAGTTGTGTTTCCAGGAAAATCAACATGGCTGAGCAATGTTGTTTCAAGGTGAGCTGCTCTGTTGTTAGCATCAAAAGATGAAAAACTCGAAGAACAAGAAGTTGTAGACGAAAACGAGGTTCTGGATGACTCTGTGGAGACTCTTTGTTTCTCTTTTCTAGTCTTCTTCTCGTTTTTCCGCTGCAATTGAACAAAACATGCACTTTACAAACAACGATATCTTCTTTCAAAACTCAACTGAATTATTTCTTCCATGCTGAATTCTTACCGGAGTTCTCTGTGAAGCACTGTTTGGCTCCATTGAGACGCCTTCATTATGACCTGCCAAAGAAGTCCACCAGCAAATATTTCAAGAATTGCTCGAGAAGACTGTTCATTACAAGAGATATCTTCTCTCTGTGGTTGAAACTGAATTATAGTAGAAGAAGTAGCAAATACCTGGCGGTGGTAGGAGTTTCTTGCTGTTGCGGCCAGCCAAGCTCCGGCTGCCGAGGAAATAACGCCGGTCAAATATCTGAAAAATGGCATTCATACAGCCAATTTGCTTATGAATGCTTTGATTCTCCTCTGATAAGGAATAGGTAATCCTTGCAGACATCTCTTCCTTCACCTCCTCTATATTGGATTCCCCTCCTGTTATCTCTCTCTCTGAACAATACTTTGAGTTAAAATGGAAGAAACGTCACACATCAAAGAGTAAGTTTGAGAAAGAAAAGAACTCAGAATGATTCTGCAACACCAAATTGCAGTAGCTTTTTAACAGAAGAGGTAGAGACAGAGAAAATCTTGAGCAAAACGTAAGGGTGGAATGTGAAAGGCAAGCAAAAGGGAAGAAGCTACAAACCAAAGAACAAAGCCACCAAACATTCAAACCAGTAAGTAGTCCCCACCTTTTCTTAGAATTACAAGTCCAAAACTTGAGGGAATAAGAAAACTCATAAGATATGCTTTGTTTTGGTCACAGAACAGGAAAAGAGGACAATGAGATTATTCTTTTGCTCTTCTTGGGAATGCAGCTACACACTCAACAGAGTAATCAAGTAAGGATTGTGGGTTTAAATGGAAGTAACAAACCAAAAAACCAAAGAACCAAAACCAAAACCAGCCAATGCTCAGAAACCAGTTAAAAATAGAGAGAATGATGCTCTGGTGACAGGCTTTTTGTCTAGTCCATTACGTATAAGATAGAAAAAGAGAAGAAACAGCAGAAGGAGGGAAGGGAGTTATGAAGAGAATACTAAATATGAAAATTGGGGTTTTAAGATGGGAAAGCTAAGAAGAAGTGGGTATAATGGATGAGGTGGGTCAGATCTGAAATGGGATTATTTTATTCTTCTTTCTTCTTTCTTCTTTCTTCTTCTTCTTCTTCTTCTTCTTGCTTTATTTTCTTTGGTTTTCACAGAGTTTGATGGGGGAAGAAAGAGGATAATGGGGGCTGGTGGACCTCTCTCTACTTTGAGGGGAGAGCATGTGATGTCTGTCAGAAAAGTGGAACAAAATTTAAGAAAGTGGGATTTTATTTTACAAAAGTACTGCCAAAAAAAGCCTTGCTTCAACTCTAATCTCTCCCCTAACATCCTATTCCTATTCAACCGTTACCTTTCCACCTTTCAATCAAATAAAAACAGAAACAAAATCTCCGATTAACTCATATTTTTCAAACTTATGTTATTATAATTTCGAGGTTACACATTAGATTTTTCCACCTCACATATTGTAAAGAAAAATTTACATCTCTATATATTGAGATTACGATATCTTTAAATGTAAGATCTCTATATATTGAGATTATGATATCTTCGAATAAAAATTACAATTACGTGTTTATTTTCTCTCTGAAATTGAAGTTGGTGTTTAATAAGTTTTTCCCTTTTTAATTTGTGTCTAATAAATGATTGATGAATTTATTTTTCCAAAAAATATTAATTGATTTATTTGATATAAATGGAACTCCTGTTTTTAAAGGTGTTCAAATGACCTGGACTACCTAACTCAAATTGTAAGGATTGAATTTTTTTTTTCCTATTTTTGTTGGGTTGGATCTCGGGTTAAATAGATTTTATTTGGGTAGACTCAACCTAATTTGTACGTATAAGTTTCAATTTTTAGGATTTAGCCTTAGGTTGAATTTTAATATTTTTTTCAGGGTTGTTATGATGTTTGTATTTCTTTAGAGTCAGTAACAAATATATTGATAATCGATATTTGAATTTTATAAGATTTAAGGGTTGGGTTGGAGACCCTCTTCAAGTCTTTCGGGTAGCCAACTAGACTAACTCGAAACTTTGGGTTGGTCCAAAAAATTGCCCTACTTATTTGGTTGACAATTCATATTTTGTTTTATGTTTTCATGTTCAAATGTGTTTGATAGACAATGTGGATTCTGTTTTCAAGAATTGTTTTCGAATTTTGTAATTTGTGTAAATTCTAAAAACAACATTTTCATGTTTTTAGTGTATCAAGATTTTGAATTTTAAATTTTAAAATGTGTAATTATAATAAATATAGGATAAAAACTTTCATAAATACAAATGTGTCATGTTATAAGTTTAATTCATTTTTCTAAAATTAAAATATGTATTATGTAATGTATTATAAACAATATAATTTACAAGATAACAAGTATACAATTTTTCAAATATAAAACATGTTTAGGGTTAAATGACAAAATTACTGAAACTATTTACAAATTATAGCAAAATATTAGTCTATCTATGATAGATTACTATCATGACATAAATAGACAAAGATATAATCTATTGCGGTCTATTGCAGATAAACGGTTAAATTATGCTATATTCGTAAATATTTTAATTTATTTTTTTATATTTAAAAATAGTCTCAATTTATAGTTATTAATGGGAAATTACAACTAATTTTATAATTTATAAATATTGTTTTAAATTAAAATTAATTTTTGAATCAGCCACCAACCTCGTCTTTAACACATATAAATGTGTGAATTTCTAAAAAAGGTTAAAACTTAATATGGAATTCAACTACAATTATATTATTATTTCTTATTGTTAACCCTAAAAGAGGGATTTATTTATTTATTAATTTTTTTCACACTCTTAACAGCTAAGCAACTTTATGGTCGGTAAAACCATGTTATGTAAAATTTAGAAAGCAGAATCTTGAAGGAGCCTATGGATATCTCACCGTTTGTGACATCATCATCATCATTATTATTAATTATTATTAATTATTATCAAATTTGAATCACTTTCTAATCTTTTATTACTCACAAACACTAATCATTTTCCCCTTCTTTGTTCATATGCTAAATCTTTGTTGTCCAAAAGGATCGGTGGATAAAACATCATTACAAAACCTCTCATTCATATTAAAAGTTAAGATTATAAGCATTTTTGCTTTTAAAAATTAAATTTATAAACACTCATTTCAACTCTAACTTTCTTATCTACTTTTTACTAATGTTTTAAAAAATCAAGTCGAATTTTGAAAACTAAAATAAAGTAGTTTTTAAAAGATACTTTTTGGAATTTGGAATTCGGTTAAGATTTTAAATCTTGTACTAAAAAAGATGCAAATCACGGTGAGAAATTGAGAGGAATTAGGTTTAATTTTCAAAAACCAAAAATAAAAAACGAAATGGTTACCAAATGGGGCTTTACTATTTAAATTTTTAAATCTATATTTATTTGATCATTGAACTTAAAAAAGTGTCAAAGTGATTTGTGAACTTAAAAATTTTGTATCTAGTAGGTCATTTAAATTTAAAAATTATTTATTAGGTTGATCAACTTTCAATTTTGTATTTTATAAGTTTTTAACATATTTAAAAATTTTTAAAAGTAACTTCTCCATTAAATTTAAAATTGGCAAAAAAAAAAAAAAAAAAAAAAAAATTCTACTAGCATAATGCTTTTAATGTCAACTCCATATCAAAGATTTGATTATATATATATATATAAAAGATTTCTGATATATTTAAAAGTTTTTAAAATTAAATGCTTTATTAAATACAAAATTGGTTAAAATGAGCATAACTCTACTCACATAGTGCTTGTAATGTTAACTTAAAAGTCAAAAGTTAGATTCTCCACCCCACATATTTTTAAATATATATACAATTAAATTTTGTGTCTAATAATATATATATAAACACGCTAATGAAGGTATTATCTTTGATCTTTATTTCTAATGGATATAACTTATATATTCAACTCGGAAGGAAAACATATGCATGTGAATCCAACTAAAGGTTCTTCACGGATTGAAGTTAGATTGAGATATATTATAAGATACTTTTATTACTAAATGACCAATAAGTTTCAATAATGTATCATTATATTATTATGCAACTCTAAATAATACATCAAATGAAATCTTCCAAGAAGCTACTATGGTACGATCCATGAATCGAAGAGAGATGGAGAGAACTTGTACTTTAATTTCTCTAAATATATATCCACATGTCATCAAATCATAACTAAGTTGGCGAGAGACTTTCCTAATTTTCCTTTATTTTATTTCAATCCTTCGTAAAGTATACCACGAGAAAATAGAAGCAAATAACGACTCCTACAAAATCGAAGTATACACTTAATTATTATCACTAAAAATGTTATTCAATACAATTAAAATTAGTGTATTTAACAAATATTTGATCTCATGGAATGCAATAATGTTTAAGCTCATGTTTTGGTTAAGGTATAGGTATGGTGTCCTATTAAATTTGAAAAATATAAATTTATTGTAAAAAAATGTTAATTATGAGAAAGACTAAATTAATAACAATTTTAGATCTAGACGGAACATTTCAAATCATAATGACTAAAATAAACAATATTGCATGAAAGTGTATAAATCCAATAATAACAAAATGAAACTTCTTATCTTGTTGCATTCTTTATACTCTCTCAAAATATTTGGAATTTTATATGATATGTAATCCATGAAAGTATTATTAATTTTAAATTCTCTCTCTCTCTTTTTACATATATATATATATATATATATATATATATATATGTATTAATTAAGTGTAGCATGTGACTTGTGAGCAATGGTGGCAAAGAGAAGTACAAGGAAAGGACATCCAACCAAGAGAGCACTTTCTATCATTTCTTGTTTTCAAGTATTAGTTTTATCGGTGTCTGTGGTGAGAGAGAGGGAAAAATAAAAAATAAACTATATAATATAATTATATGTGTTATAATATTTGGGTATCAAATAAATCCGTAAGATATTAAATTCTAAATAAGTAACTTAACACATGTCTTTTTAACCTTTTATTTAGGTCATGCTACTCTATTTTACTATTAGACCAATTCATGATGAATACTTGTGTTGCTTCAGCTTATTGGATTTTATTGAAAGAAAATAAGTTTGTATGGGTAAGTGTGTGTATATATATTGAAAAGAAAACTTTAAGTACATATTTAAATTGATTTAAAAAGTAATATTTTAGAAATTAATTTACTAAATCGGAATGTTAAATTCATACATTATTGTTAAAAGCTTTAAGTTTGTAAATTAATGAATTTTATTTACATATATTAATTATTTTTAATAATATATAATCAAAGAGAACATAAAAGAATAAAAATGTATTCAAAGAAGAGACAAAGGAGAGCTAGAGTAAACACAGTTCAATTGACATAAAACATGTACTATCAACCTCGAGATTAGAGTTTCGAATCCCCCACTCATATATTCAACTCAAAAGAAGAAGAAGAGGAGGGAAAGCGGCATAACAAAACCCCTTTTTTTTTTTAAAATGTATTGTTCAAAGATAATAATTAAATCGAAAAATATTTAGGTGTTGTGTACCCAAGTTGTACCAAATCATTGCTCTAACTAACAAATCCATGAGACTAACTCATTGAGATTTTTGTACGAATGACCCTTTTATGAACGCCTTAATGTTTAATAACCCACATGTATTAACAGGGTTAAGGACACGACCCACAAGCCCACCTGGGCAACTTATTTCAATTACCCATAATAGGGCAATGTGCAACCAGCGACAACCATTATCAACTAATATAAATAGTGACTAACAGAGACAAAGGTAAGAAACGTGTTAATGTTCAATTATGCTTACTTGGTGCTTAGGTTGCATGTGCTTTTGATTATGTTTAATTTATTCCAATGGGCTGTCTTTTAAAATCGCGACAGGGCTGCGCAAATATCATTGGGCTAGAAGGGATATCTCTAACGCAAGGTTGATTTGAAAAAGCATGAGAAAAAATTCCGACAAGTTGGCCCACCTAATCAAGTCAAGGACACAACAACATCGAGATGGGCAAGTCATCCCCCCTAACACAATGTAACTTAAAACCTTGTTAATGTGCTATGACGTAAGTATATAAGGTTAGATTTGATTAGTTTGTGAGGGATGGGCCATCAACTTATATATAATAAATTTTATGCCTATAATATTACTAACCAAAGTGATAACATAACAATGCATTTTAAGTAAACATTAAATCTTCAACTATCAATTGACAAACTGAAGTGACATTGTTTAAGAGAAAAATAGTACTAAATATTCGTGTCATTACTCTCTTAGAAACTTATAACATTGAGCTAAGAACCAATGTTTATACCGTGTTCTTGATAGTCTAGGATGTAGCCTAGGCCAATTTATGGCATTAACTAAATGAATGGACATAGAGTAAACTATATTATCTTTAGAAGGAATATGTATCATATATTAATGTTACATCAACATTTTTATAGTCTTGTAGCTAGGTCACAAACCTAGTTCATCTATCAAAAAAACATTCCTGTTACCACTCGAATATAGTTTATATTTGTCGTAGATTATATTATACAATTTGAGTTTGTGTAGTAAATTGAAGTTCTAATTAAAGTACTTAAGTATGTGTTCAATATGTGAATTTATTTGTTCTATGTTACAAATATATAAATCTCACACAAACTATATAAAATTCCAAGTTATAAGAAGTGCCATTTTTATTTCATTATTTAACTTTTTTTAAAATGTGTAAATTTGATTATTCTTTCATTAATCTTGTTTCACAGTTTTTGAAAATTTTCTTAAAAGCGTCACATTTGAATTCTAGAAATTAAATATGTCCCTCTTCCTATTTTTTGGGTTTTTTTTTTTCTTTTATGATTTTCAAATTAAAAACATAATAACTATTTTGAATGTTTTATTATTTAAATGAAATTTTCTAGTTTTTTTAATGAGGAGAAAATATATTTTGTTTTTTCTTCCCTTAAAAATGAGAGGACAAGAAATAATTTACTAAACACACACCTTTTCAACCTTTTTCTTTAATAAAAATGAAAGACCGATGTACAATAAACAACAAACTAAAACCTTTTATTATTAGTTCAACAATAGGTTCGTTTTGGAACACTTCTAAATTCTTGGTCGATGACATTGACATATGCTTAAACCGATTAGAGTTATACTTAAGTTGACCGAACGAAAGTAAATTACTAAATCGACCATTTAGTCTATAAAAAATAAAAAACTAAATCGATCATCTAGGAACTATTTGATAACCAATTCGTTTTTTGTATTTGGTTTTTAGTTTTTAGTTTTAGAAAATGGATAATTAATTGGTAATTATCTTAAATGACAAAATTGTTGAAAATATTTACAAACTACTAGTAAAATACACAATTTATTGTAAATAGACAGTAAAATTTTGTTATATTTATAAATATTTTAGTCTTTTTTACTATATTTAAAAAGATCCCTAATTAATGGGATGATTTGTGTTTTCAATTTTAAAAACCTTTTTAAAAGGTTAAGGAATTTTGAAAATAAAAAAAGACATTTTTAAAAATTATCTTTTCATTTTTCAAAGAGCACATGCACACATTCTCAGTGGTAATGGTCATTAGATATGGCTACCAATAGAATAAAAAACTTTTGTTTCTTTTCCAATTTTATGATGTAATAATAATTTCTACCTTTTATATGGAATTAAATGAAAATTAATGTTCAAAATATTTTCACAAAATTAAAACAATGTAAATTATTTAGTTTGTATTAGTTCTCTTCGGTATTTTCTTATTCTTCTATAAGTTGCTGTTACAATTAAAAACGAAAAATAATAACAATCTAATATTGATTAAATGAAAATTAATGTTGAAAATATTTTTTCAAAAGTTAAGACAACATAAATTATTGAGTTTGGCATGAATTGTGTTAAGTGTTTTTTTATTAATCTATAATTTTCTATTACAAAAATCAAATCATTTTCTTGTATTTTATTAATATCTTTCTTATAAACCATTATTCATACATTATAGAGGGAATAAAATTATAATTAGGAAGGGAAGTATTGTGAATTTGTTGGGTCGAATTAATTGTTTCTTTTCTCTCTTGTAATTTTTCTTTTATCAATCTATTTATTTATTTATTTATTATTATTTTTATTTGAGATTAATCAACACATCTAAAAATGTCATTAAAACTTATCACCAATTTTTAAAAACAAAAAAGCAAAACCACAATTGTCAAACATTTTTAATTTTTCAATTTTTAAAAAACAGAAAGCTAAAAATAATCACCAAGCATATTTTTTTTTGTTTTCTTTTTTAAAACAAAAAACAATAGCCAAAACATATATAGTTTTTGTTTTTTTAAAACTAGAAACCAAAAATAGATTTTCAAGAACCAAAAACAAAATAGATATTAAACAAAATTTTAATTATTAATTAATTCTCATTTGAATCTATAATAAAATAATACAAATTAACATCAAACATATCTAGCTAGAGACTAGGAAAACATCCAAACAAATATATATATATATATATATATATATATATGATGGTTTGATGTTACCACCACCAAAATTATTCCAATAATTCATTGTTCAATCTATATAAACATATTTATAATCATATATGAATGGCTTTGAAATATATATATACATACACATATATGATGTTGATAGTCTTGAAATGGATGTGGAATTTGGAAAAGGGGATGCAAAACCACATGGAAAAAGTGAAGGCATCACATGAGTGATTCCCTTACCAAAATTCAAAATTAAAAATTAAAAAAAAAAAAAAAAAAGAAAAAAAAAAGAAAAAGAAAAAAAAGGGCAAGGACCAAACTAAGCCACCTCCCATCATTTCTTGACTGCCTTCCAACAAACATCATCACACATTATAACTCCCTATCACCACATGATCTGCCCACCACCAAAATTTAATCACCATGTGATTATCTCTTTTCATTTTTCCCATTATTATTTCTTCTCTTAAGTCAACATTTATTAATTATCACATCATCAACAACTACAATAATAATAATCATCATTCACCCCTCTTATAATAATTTGAGTATTTATTAATCAAGCTATAGATTGCAACACTTCCACGAAAGTGATCATCATTAGTTTTATTTGTTCATCTTGATCTATTCTATATCATGTGTGTCTTCCAATCATTTCTTCAAAACGGGTTTGCTTTATTTGTATTATATATGTACTGTTAAATGATAAACACGTCTTTCGACATTGAAATAACATGTCATTGACAATTTTTATCTTTGTTTTTGGATAAACATACACACAAAAAGTCATTTTTCCATTACTATTAGTAGCAATTCCTTATCATCCAATTAATGTATAATTAAAGAAGTCCTATTATTATAATTTCTTGGATTAATTACATTCTAAGAATTTTCATTTTCATTAATTATATTGGAGGGTTTTGGGATTGTATGACCCATAAAAATAGGGATATAGTGTCTTTCTCATTGCATACTCAAGATTGTGGGGTAAAGTCAAGAGATTCCATCTTATCCCCATTTTCACTCATGAGGGGAGATGGCTTTTTGAAGATTTCATGGATCTCAAACTTAGTCCTAAGTTTATTTAATAATTATATGATTATATTTGGCAAAGCTTTTGCATGGCTAAGAAATTTGGTGATTAGAAAAGAATTGTTAAGAAAATTATGATTTTAAACTATATATATGTAATCTGTTTGATGGAGACTTGCTCATTAAATGTTTGAGGATAACTTTTGAAGGCCAACCCTCCACTTGATATAAAATCTAAAAAATAGTTTTGTACTTCTTTGGAACATTAAAACATATAGAACAAATTGTAGGGATACAATCACTAATTGGATGATAAGATTGGACACTCCCAAATGATAACAATGATAATATTAGGGTGTCCTTTCTTTTTTTCCTTATATTTTCATAAATAATGTGAATAGTAATGAATGTTGTAATAGTACTACTAGTCATTAAATTTTGAAAAATAAATTTATGTGGTCTCTACAATTAAATTTGGCGTAACTTCTTGGACATTTTAAAGGACGGTTTGAAAAGCTACCCAATGTGCAAGCTTTTATCCACAAAAATAATAGGAGGGAGGGGAGAACCCTATTAATTGTTAGCATGTGTCGGTACAATAAAAATTAACTATATCTTTATTTGTTTAGCATGTATCAATTTAAATATGCTTAATGTCATTCTAAAGTGTTATTATAGGGGTAATTGTTTTAAATAACAAAATTGTTTAAAAAAATTTAAAATATAACAAAATGTCATTGTTAGATATCTATCACTCATAGACGATGTACAAATTAAACTATTTATTTATATATATATAGAGAGAGAGTCAAAGATGTTAGAAGTGTTTCTTAAAGGAAACAACCACACTTTCAAATTAGAAGAAAAAGAAAAACCTTTAGTTAAAAACGGTGGGTTGATCAAATAATTGACATATATATATAAATTAATAGAAATAAAAAGAGAGAGAGATAAAATGGGAAAATAATCAATCAAAATCAACTTTGTTTTGATATTTCCAATGGGAAAAAAATACTGAAAAGGAAATAAAATAGAATAAATGTGGGTGTGTCTATAAATTCTTTTATGCAAAGGATTGACAAAATGATAATAAGTCAATTATTAAATCATAGTCTTCAAATTGACAGTTCATTGGGATCTACAAACTCACATGCTCTTCTCTCTCTCTCAAATTCATGGTTGAAATTTGATGAAGGATGACGAAATCTTGTTTTGACTTTAATTATTTTATTTAAGTTTGAATGAATTTCATTAATATGTTTTAAATATATATTAGATTATTGCCAACCTTTTCCCTCCTTACTTCTGCTTTCAATTAGGTCGACAAATGTTGTTCATGCTTTCCTTTAATTGTATTTGTTAATTTTAGAATAAATCAATCGTATGTGTTCGTTAATCCTTTAAATTCAATGTTTCTATTCTTCAAATTGCTTAATAATTGAACTCATATACACTCGTGTTCGAGTGGTTATAGGTTCATATAATGGTTTAAAATTTATATCTTAAATGTGAGTGCATGCAACATAAGTTTAGTTTTTATTTATGATATATTTACATCTTCTAGAAGATCATAGGATCCTTCACAACAATTTGATTTGTTAAATTTACAACGTTTTATAATTAATTTTTTAAATATTTCAAATTACCCAAACTACATTTGCATGAAAATGGTTACAATCAAACAATATATCTAAGTTATAGAATTGTCATGATTTAGCCTAATTATTTTCAACTCTTCGAAAAATACAATAATAATCCATCGATAAAATAAAATAAAATAATGTAAGAATATTTGAGTTTCTTATTAGAATAATTATTTTAAATAGTAAAATCATTGAAAATATTTTAAATATAGCAAAATATCACTATATCATTTATCAGCGTCTATCACTATATTTTGATAGATGGTAGTATAATCTATCAGGCATAGTGACGTTTTGCTATATTTATAAATAAATTTGTTCATTTTGCTATATTTGAAACAACCCTATTTAGTGGACAAATCTTTACAGGTAAGTTTTACAATTCATGTTAATTAATTTTAAAAAATATGCTAAAATATTTGAAATTGACTTATATGTGTATTAAAATTACTTAATTATAAGAGCATATAAGGTAATTAAGAGCTTTAACTAGTTATCACAACCATTGATCCCATATTGGTAAGATATCTAATTAAGTTGCAAGTCAATTTTGCATTTTAGTCCTAATTAAGATGCCAATTTGAAAAAGACATTTCATACTTCAATTCATATTATTGTTGTTCTTCACTTAAACCTAACATCCAAACAAATATTTATGTTATTTTTATTTATTTTTTATTACAACTCACCAATAAAAAATAAATTCAAAATGAAAATAGCAAACTCAAACATAGCTCAATTAGTCAATATATATTGTTAAAACTCTTTTTACGTCGAGCATTCAAATTATAGGTTGGAAAATTAGAAAGACAAAAACGATGAGGAGGTTACTAGATAGTATTTAATTAGTATTTTAGAATTAATTAGATATTAGTTTTATATTTTTTTTGTAAGACTATAAATAGAAGCTTTTGAAAAGGTTTCGAATAGGGGCCCTCTTAATTTGGGAATAAGCTTCTCCGATTTAGCTATAAATTTAACCTAATAGCTTAGGAAGATTGTTCATAATTTTAAAATATTTTTTCACAAATGGGGAAATGACTTGAAATTCAAAACTCAATTTCTTTTTTCCAACACAATGCCAAAAAAATCAACAAACAATCAATTATGTGTTGGCAGCTTTGTCAGTTAGGATTAGAAATTAGGTAGGTTTTTTTTTTTTTTTTTTTTTTTTTTTTTGTCAGGTATTAGTTAGCCTTTGTCATTTGACAAAACAAAACCACTTACATTTTATTTTCCTTCTTTTCTTTACAATCCTTTTTATAAAATTATAAATTATTACAACTCACATTCACACTTTGTAGAATTAGAGATATGACTTTTATAAATCTTAAAAATATGGAAAAAAAAGATTAAAAGTACCTTTTTTTTAACCATATAACATTTAACTTTCCTGCTAAATGACAACTATATTGCAATGGTTGTAATTTCTTAAATAATATTTTTTTAATCATTAGATGTATGGGAGATAGATATGATTTTAATTTAAAACATATATTTATTGATGTTAGTAGTAAAATAACTATGTTGCAATTGTCACTTTTCATGATTTGTTTGTTTGTTTTTTTTAATTTAGTTGAAAAAAAACAACAAGTCCCAACAATTAAATAGAATTTAAATATATTTTTGAATTTAGAAGAAGGGCAAACTATGTGTTAAGTGCAATGATTAGGTACAGTTTAAGTTGTACTCATCCTCATTTATTATACAATGGGAAAATAACAATTCAATTTAAAAACAAAAAAAAAATAAAATCACTTGTCATGTGGCATTGAATTTTAATTGGACAACTAGTGGGCTACACAAAGATAGATGTAGCCTAATCAACACCCAAAAAATTTTTCATATGTAAATTACCATAAAGTTATGCTCACTTTTACCATTAAAATTTTAAACTTAAACCAATTTGAGCAAAGTTATAATTAAGGGAAAAATATCTTTTCGGTTCCTAGGTTTTGAATCTAATTTTCATTTGGTCACTAGCTTTCAAAGTGGTCATTTAATCCTTAAGTTTTGAGTTTGATTTCAATTTACTCCCTAAGTTTCAAAATATTATAATTTGTTACTTGAAGTTTGTTATAATTTGGTTTCCTAGGTTTCAATTTATACTTTTAACCTCTATTTTTTACTAAATATTCACTTTTAGCCTTTGACATTAATATCTATAAGTGAAAATTTTAAATTAATTTTGATAGGGATGAAAAACAATAAAATTTAATTAATTATAATTCTTTAAATTAACTAATAGACATTACTACTAAAAACTAAAAATGCATATTTAATGAAAAATCAAGGTTAAAAATGAAAATCTTGAAGGGACCAAATTGAAACAAAACTCAAATCTCAAAAGCAAAATTGCAACATTTTAAAACCTAGGGATTTAAATTGAAACCAAACTCAAAACTTAAGGACTAAATGCATAATATTTTGAAACCTAGGAACTGAATGAAAACTAAACTCAAAACTTAAGGACCACAAAAGTATCTTTCCTCTCCACCCCACCCAATAATTAACTCTAGCTATCCCAATTAAAAGAGTTTGACTAATTTTATTATTATTTTTTTTTTTAGAACAACAATTGTGGGTTGAGAGGTTGAATCTTTAACTTCCAGAGAAAGTATGCCAATTACCAACACGCTTAATTTGAGTTTTTTTTCATGGAACTTTTGGAATAATTAAATAAAAAGGCAGCTTTCTTTTTGTGTAAATTGTGAATGTAATCCAATAAGGGGGTAAATAGTAGAAAAATAATAGCTTAAAAGAAGTAGTTGGTGATTATGGAAAAAGTTAAATACATATTAATGAGTGATTAATCAACACATAGTGGTCTACATTAATAACCAAAATCAGCTATCCCTGCAAAAAGGTTTAAAAAGAGTTAGTTATCATTATTAAATCAACAAGCAATTAAGGAATCTCAAAATTTTATTTAATCTTGTTTTCTTTTTTAACAGGAAATGAATGTTATCTATAATCAAATCAATCTGTGATTTATGGTTGTTTTTTTCTGGTTTAATGTTATAGTTGCAATATTTACTTTTCTAAAAATAATATACTAATAATGATTTCGATAAATTAATAAAGACGGTTTATGCGTGATTTTAGTCTAGTAACTTTGTTTAGATGGATGTATAGTCGTCGATTTAGAGGTGACATGCAAGGTAGAATCTCATACTGATGTGGTATGTTGTGCTTAACATGCTTATAGGCTAAAGTAATGTCGAGTTGAGCACGCATATGTATTTTTTAGTATGAAGTGGAGTGTGTGTCTTATTTATATAGATTTGATAACCTATCACTCGGTTTAGAGTTTCTATACTCCTTTTATAAATGGGAATTGCCCTTAAAAGAAAGCTAATTAAAAAAGAAAATGATTAAATATATATTTGTATGTATTTTATTCCATGCGTGTTTATGGGCTGACCACCTTAGGACTTGGGCTTTCTTAGACCCATCATCCCTCCTTTCATGGGCCGTATGAACCAAATGGTTGATTGATTGAAACCTATAACTTTTACCTAAATTATAATTAAATATATTTTACATAAAATCTATAACTTTCCTATTTTCAACTCTTAATTTCTAATTATCATTTCTAGATTTAGATTTTGTTGCTCGTTTTGTTTTAATGATATTATTTTAGATATTGTTTTTTAAGAAGTAAAGTTAGTTTTCGTATATATTTTTTTATTTGCTTCACAATAACTATATTCAAAATTCAAAATTATGATAGATTTGGGGTAGTTTAGTTTATTACATTTTTTGCTTTAGGTTATTACACCGAGATTTGGCAATAAGGGTATTTTTGTCCACTCTCAAATTTTATATAGTATCAAACTTAGTCGTTTGACCATTTTAACCAAGATTAATCTTTTGGTCATTTTTCTAAAAGTTTCTGTTTTGGCCATTTAAATTAAGAAGATATTTTTGAAAAATGTCTAATCCTAATTTTTACTTGATTCTTTAATTTAAATTTTAAATGAACAAATATATTACTCCTGAAAATCTTATAGGGTATTTAAAACGAAATTTAATTCAAAAAAATCAAATAGAATGAAAAATGAATCAAATCTCCTAATCTAAACTAACAAAATCAAAACTAAATCATAAAAGTATTAGCACAAAATTTAAAAGTAAATAACATATATTTTTTTTTTCTCTTTGGGAAAAAAAGAAAAGAATCAGAATAGGAAAATATCAAAACCTAAAACTCAGACCATAGACAAAAATACAAGAATACAAGGTGTGCACGTTAACCTTAAAATTAAAAATCAAACCAAATCGAACCTACAAATTCTTCCAACTAATGTAAGGTAGGCCAATTGTATTCCGGTCATTACTATTTGTAGATGTCGCTCTTAAATATACTTCTTAAAACCTTAACCTAAAGGTGACCCACAAATACTTTGTATGCAAAGTTGCAAACTATTTGTCATAGTTTGTACGGCTAATATGAATCTATCAACAATAAAATTTATCATTGATAGATTTTGCTATATTTTCAATTATTTAAAAATGTTGCTACACAACTTAATTACCAACTCTAAGAATGCTACCCACTGTAATTACCCTTAAATCTAAACATTATTATTATTTAAAAAAAAAAATCTCAATTCATGTTCATTCATATTACTTCTCTAACTTTGGTTTTAGTCTTATACTTTTAACTTTTATTCATTTTAGTAATGGTAAGTTCTTAACATTATCTTGCCCCTAAACAGGTGAAAATTATCATTTTAGTCCATTTGTTTTCATTTTTATCTTATTACTTTCAATTGAAGTTTTAGCGTGATTCTTCATTCATTAAATTTACATGTAGTTGTATAACGGTTTTATAAGCCTTTCTTTTCCTTCTTCTTTAAAAAATTATTACGTGTGCACATAAAATACACTAAAACTTAATAACTTGAACTACATTCAAATCAATAAACCCTTTTATTAGACTGTCATTGTATTGAACCTCAGATATAAACTAAAAATATATATTTAGAGGGAAGGTTACAAAACAAAAAGAAAATCACTAATAACCACATATGAACATAATTTAACTCACAACTTTCTTTTTTAAATTTTGAAATTCAAAACTTCACCTAATTGGAACTAAATATATATATATATATATATATAGAAAAAGAAATCCAGATTGTTAATTTTTTTTGGTTTCTGTGACAACAACATTGTTAATTACCAACACAGAATATGGAGAATAATTCATCATAAAATATTGCATAAATTCAAAAGGAAAATCAATGATGAAGATGAAAATCCAAAAATATTTCTTCTTTTGCAAGCCTTCCACTGCTATCCCACTTCCAAAATTCCCTAAGATATCACCATGATTATAGCTTCATGCACCAAAGATCTAATTACAAGAAAAAAAAAAAAAAAAAAAAAAAAAAAAAAAAAAAAAGAAAAAACTTGTGGCATATGAAGGTTGTAACTGTGTGGCCTTCTTCAACTTTTCAGCTTTCATGTGTAACACTTGATCCCATTCCAAGTTCTTGGACCACAAAGAAAAAGAAAAAGAAAAATTAAAAAATTAAAAAAAAAAATTATGCAAGTTGAAGGAAAGCTTGTTGATTATAATGGCCTAGGTTGTAGTGAAATCCATTCTTGTAATTATTTGGTGAATCTACTCTTTTTTTTTTTTGTCTTTAAATTTTGATTTAATTTTTTAAAACAAAACAAGAAATTTAGATGTGGAAATAGTATTTATAAGCTTAATTTTCAAAATTTAAAACCTTGAAAATCAAATGGTTATTAAATAAATCTTTTTTTATTTTTTATTTTTTTAGTTCTAACAACATCTAAAAGTGAGAATTTGCTAACACGAGCATAACATGGTTAGCAAAAACTTGCACTACCAATTTTGAAATCTAAAAAATTGATCTCTTCCCTCCAACATTTTGTCAAAAAGAAAGAGAGAATTCAAACATTTGAGGTCGAAAATATATGTTTTAAACTTAATCATTGAGCTATAGTCGAGTTAGGCATGACATTAAAAATTTTTCTCAATTATTATAAGAAAATAACTAAAAATCTAGGTCCTAGGGGTTTTCTTTTCAATTATTATTATTTTTTTGTCCAACTTCATAAGCAACAATCAATTTCAATAAAAATTAATTTTAAGAGACTAAATTTAAAATTTATTAAAAGTACATCAATAATTAAAGTTGAACAAATTTGAAAGTAAGGAAATAAAAATGGTATTTTATATTAATTTCCTCCTATTTATTATTCTTATTTTAGAAATTATTTTAAATTATTTTGGAAATTAGTTAGAAGAATCTTAGTAATGGAGGTCTTTTCAAGCTCTTCATCGTCAACATTACTTATGATTTTACTAATGAAAAAAATCCCATTTGTCAAAATTACTTATGATTATAAATGACACAAACAGAAACTTCAATTTTCACCTATGTATGTGATTATTATAATCTTAGTGCATATATTTTGACTTTACTTTTAATTTCAACAAGGTTTGGTTATCATATACTTTTGTGTTTTAATTCAAACAAGATTTCATTGTCATTGTTGTTGTCGTATAGTAAAATTATTCGTGAATGAGACAAATAAGCGTTTGTTTGGTTGATAATTTAAATTTTATTTTATGTTTTTAAATTCACTAATTTTAGTGAATATGGGTTTTGTAGACACTTGAAATCATTTTCGAATTCTATGATCCAAATAATGCAAATTCAAAAAAAAAAAAATCATTTTTATATTTTCAATCTAGTAAAATTTAAAATCCAAAATTATATTAAATAAAGATTAAAATGTTTAGGAATAGAGTATGCCATACCATAAACTTATTAATTGATTTTTTAATTAAAATATGTATTATGTAATGTATTATAAATTATATAATATTACAAAATATTGATCATGCAATTTCTTTTTAACATAAAACATGCTCATAAGTTAATTAATAATAATTTAGTGTATAACTGCAACGCAAACACATATTTGAAAATATGAAATACGACTTTGTTTCATCGTTGAATCCCATGTAGTTTTCAGATGCTCTACCAAATAGACTCTAAGTTGTTTATTTGTTTTAATTAGTTCAACTGAAAAGATGGAAGATAAATATCAACTTTTGAGATGGTAATTAATATCTTATCTACGACTTACATATTTATCAAGTAAAAGTATAGGGTTGGACATGAATTTTGTGATGATCAAAGCCTTTGTCAGTTAGAATAGGCTTTAAAATTCAAAGCCCAAGCATGGGTAGGTCCTAAATGGGGATCACTTGGATCATGTGCACAAAATTGCATACCATTATTACACCTTCACATGATTGTTTCTATATATTTTTTTTAATCTTTGGGTGGGTCAAGTGTGTAACATATGCTATGCTATGATGCTATTAGCCTTCCTTTTTTTTTTTTTTTTTTTTTTTCATATAAAAGCCCTTTTATGGATTTGAGCAAGGAAGTGGTCCAAAAAGCCTTTGTTATGCTCAAGCCAACCATGCCCATCTTTCAACTCCAATTTGGGTCAAGGGAGAGATCCAAAATTTCAAGATCAATATATATATATGTATATATATATTAACCTATAAAGTTGTATATGTTGAGATCATTAGTATAAGAGATTATACCTATTTTAATTTTATGGGTACATCTTTAAGTTGTACTCGACAACTAGTGATTGTGTTTGGAAAAACGCATACTTTAACTAAATTTATAGCCTAGTTTCCCATTTTTCTTTTTTTCTTTTTTTATCTCAAAACATAAGTTCTTATCTTAAGTTTAACAACAATTCTACGTGCACTACAAGGAAGCATGTCTTTTTCAGTGCCAATTTTCGTTAGAAAAGCCTAAAAAGTAGTTGACATAACTTATACCTTTTCCGCTAGTGCTACTTCAATAGATTATGGGCCAACTTGTCTAGAGTCGTTGAATTGAGCATTGTACAAGTGCTTAAAGTCTATGTTGATGCTCTATAGTCGTTGGCAATTTTCGTCGAGAGAGTCAATGTTATCACTATCTCGAAAGGCTTTGGTAAAAGTCATCTATCCAGATGCAAAGTCAAAAAAGTCAATGAAGGAGAATTGTCGACAACATGTAAAGGGTGTCTACATAATTAGACTACCAGCACAATACTGTAGCGTTGACATAACTTTTCTCCTAGACAATTATAATTTTTTTTTAATCTAAATCTTTCCAACAATATACATAATCAAATCCACTTTTTTCACATTTAAACTTTTTTGTTCCTCCATTTTAACCATGAACAATAATATTAAGCAAATAGAATTGACCCTAATCCTTAACTTCAAATAAACCCAAATGCATCCAACCATATTTGTAAACGTACATCTAATCTTTCTACTCACCTACAAGTTTACTTGAAAAATAGGCCTTATTACATCTTGATTAATTGATTGTTCTATTAACGAGATGAGACTCCTAAATAGAAATAACTTAAAACTACTTTAAAGAAGCTTAATTTTTTTTTATTTTTTTATTTTTTTTTTAAGAAAAAAAACAATAGTTGGGCATACAATCAATATAAGGTTAAAAGTTGAAGA
Organism: Citrullus mucosospermus; assembly: GCA_030954485.1. Lineage (NCBI taxonomy): Eukaryota > Viridiplantae > Streptophyta > Magnoliopsida > Cucurbitales > Cucurbitaceae > Citrullus > Citrullus mucosospermus. Next base: position 4,966,214 of record CM062065.1, read on the forward strand.
GAATTAAATTTATAATTCGACCACATTTATGTAAAATGGGGGGAAAAAGTCAAATACTTTAAATAATATAATTAATAGAGAAAGGATAAATAGTGGGGGGATGAATTTCAGAGGTCAAAGGGCCATAAATGGGAAGGCAGGCAGATTTGAAGGCATCACTTTCCACCTTCTTCCCATGGATCTTAAGCAATAATATTCCATTTTTATAATATTTCTTTTGATATTTTTACATTTTTATAGGTTCGACATAAGTAATAAGATATTATTATTTTAAACGTTTTTTTGAAATTTTGTTTCATAAATTTTTCTTCTATCGATATTGATACTTTATTAAAATTTTCATCGATATTTTTGTAAAATAAATCGTTGACATCGACATTTTAAACTTTACCCCCAATTAAATATTCACTTAATAAATATTGTCATTCAATGAGAGCTCAAACCATCTATCTTTAAAATGACAATTGATGTTTTATTTACCATACTATGCTCAGATTAATTGATATTTACACATTTAATTTCTTAGTTTGAGGAAATAAATGTATGTCATAAATGGAATAATTTTCAAGTTTGTTTCAATCCTCACACATTTTAAATTGAACTTTGTTGCTTAATATTTGGAGATATTATTGTCATCATTCTTCCTTAATTTGGAAAGAAACATAGTTTCCTTTTTCTTCACTTACTTTGCACTAAAAAGATGAAGTGATAACAATTAAGTAAACTTAGAATTAAAAGAATATATAAGAAATGTTGAATTGATTCCTTCATTTAACTTTTACTTTTTGTACAAATCACTTGGTTTGACCACCAAGATATATATGGTCTTTTTTTCTTATAAATTATTTATTTCATTATAATTAGAATAAATTACCTAAAATTTAAAATTTTCAAAACTAACATTCGTTTTCGATCTCTTATCTTAAAACTAATACTTGTTGTCATTAACGTTTGATTTTTGCTTCTAATTGAAACTAGCTTCTAGATGATATTTGAGTAGGTTGACTACTAGTTGGTACGTATTATAGAATATTGTAATCATGACGATAAATTGTGTTAACTAGATTTTACCTATATGTATTTTTTAAAATGGGTTAAATTTTATATAAATATTTTTCAAAATTTAATAATTCATAATCCAAATAAAAACTAAGTACAAAATTCAATAACTAAAAATGTATTTTATACTGATAATTAATTCTCATATTACAAAATTTGTGATTTTTCTTTTCAACTCACTCTCTCCCTCCTCTCAATTGTCAATACATTTACAAACTTTTAGTAGAAATTTAGTCACTAGATTAAGCATAAGTCAAGAGAGAGGAAAAAACCATAAACTTTGAATCCAATTAATGATCCTTTAAATTTTATGTTGCTCATAAAAAATAGTTAAATTGCACATAGCTCAACAATAATTAATATATATTCTTACTTTCATTTTTAAAAATATTGTACTGAAAATAATTACTCATAAAAATAAATTATTTAAAATCGTGAATTATAAATACACTATGTTAATATTGTATTAACGATAACGATACCATATCAATATGAGAGTAAATTTGTATGTTACCCTTAAAACTTTTAGAGTCTAATTTGCTGTTGAATTAAATGGTCACCTAAAATAGGTGCCCAATTAATTAAAGTCTTCCCCATCGGACCATTTTAGGTTGAGTAGTACCATTTATTGCTTATTTATTTTTCTAGTTTTAGGTTGAAATTGATGAGAGACTAGAGAGAGTCAACTCCATTTCTATGAATTGTTTATGAAATCAATGTCAAAATGGAAAAAAAAATATATTTTTTTATTTTTATTTAGTCAATAAATTTTGAAATGTTACATTTTAATCCATAAGTTTTTAGATTTTTCTTTTTTTCCTAGGTTTACACTTTTAACCTTGAATTACTCACTTTCGTCTTTAGTGTTAACTTTAGTTAATTAATTTAAAATAATTATGATGAAATTTAGATCAATTTTAATAGTGATGAAAAATAGTAAAAACTAATTAATTATAATTCTTTTAAAGTAATTAATAGATATTAAGACTAACAATTGAAAGTAAGTATTTAGTAAAAAATTAAGGTTAAGTCAGCTCAAAACCTATGAACTAAATTGAAATAAAACTCAATATTCAAAAGAAAAAATGTAACATTTTGAAACCTAAAGATGAAATGAAAGTTAAAATTCAATTGCAAGGATAAAATGGTAACATTTTGAAATCTAAAAACCAATTGAGAATTTTTTTTAAAAAAAATAAATATGTGTACCAATAATTCATATAAATTTATAAATATAATTTTTTTTTATTGAAATAGATAATTCCATAATTACAAGTATGGGATGGATTCTAAAAGTTCAAAAATAATGGTAACTCGTGCCTTATATATATAAAAAAAGTAATACATTGACAAAGTTAAAAGTTTGTTTCATTTTTTTTTTTTTAAAAAATCTTGACCATTTATTTCATTATCATTAATGAAGACAAAATATGGGAACAATTCTTTAAAATGTGATATTACTCCTATTGCTTTTGGCATCTAGACATGTAGCATTAGCACTAAGACCTAAGGTTGTCATGATTATTTTTCTTCTAAATTTTCATAACTATTCAACAATGATAATAGAGAGCCAACACACAATGACAACTACGATTAGAGGTGATAAGTGTCCACAATATCGTAATAATGCAAAGCTAAAGATTCTTCTAGGCTTCTTGCATACACTCGCAAATCAAGCTAACTTAACGAATGATTCAACCAAGAGCTTAATTAGAAGATGAATAACTCTTATATTAAACTTAGAATCTATGATGGTCACTCTTAGATGCTAAGACAACTCACTCCAAAATTAGTTTGATCAAAACTTATCCAATGAATTGGTTTAACAAAGCAAGATTTGAATGAAAAAAAAAAAAAAAAAAAAAACACCAAAGGGGTTGAAAAAACACAAGGTTTTTACTATTATTAATATGAGATTTGAAGAGCATTAAAAGCCATTTTAAAGGCAAAAAGTCGTGCATAGGTCCTAAAACTCAAAAGTCATTCAAGCACAATGAAATTAAAATTGTAGAAATTAACACCTAGAAGCTTAAATTTTAATTGCATACTAATGAATAATTCAAAATGCGAAACTAAATAGATAGGAAGTCTCCAAATTGTCTTAAATATCTCCTCTAGAAGGCGGCAAAGTTGAAGAGCACGTTTGACAAGGTTTGATTTCACATTTTTTCATGGAGTGCACATTTGACAACATTTTCTTAACAAAAATCTACACACTTTTTTTTACCTCCATGCCATTTTCAAAACTATAGGACTTTTCCCGTGTCATCTTGACTCCAGTCTATTCTTAACTGATTAAACTAACATTATACATCAATTTGGGCTCAAAATTCTCTGTGCTCTTCTCATGAATTAGCAAGCTTTTGAAGATGTAGTGTGAAAGCCTCTTGAATCTTCTTTACCTTGTTTCTTGTAATTGCTCCTTCCGACACATGCAATGACTCAATAGTTGAATCTACGTCGAGAGGTTAAATGAATTATCATTTATTATCTTGATTGAATATCAACGAGACTTAGATATTTAACCATGCCCATTTAATTTCTCGAATGGTGTTAACTAGTGAATATGAAATAACAATAAGAGATGATGTGGAAAAGTATTGAAAAAGTATGTTACAAAGAATTCGAAAGTGTATCTAGTATATATATTTTTTTCATTATTTATTTGAGATGAACAATGAAATATTGAAAGATTTAGTATGAATATTATATTAAACATAAATATCTTGAATATTTCTCCTAATTTCCCATAGTCTCATACCATATCCAATGCTCTATTTTTTGAGAAATTTTAGTATGCTCTATTTATACTATATAAAATTACATATTCATATTTATTTTCCTTTTTAACCTATGTTTCATTTTATTCTATTTTAATTTTCCATAAAATATAATTTTAACTAAACCCATGTTCCCTCTTTGATTTTCTTATTTTATTCTTTATTTTTTCAAATTTCCACCATGAGCTAAAAAAATTCAAAAGAATAAAAGAATAAAAACACTGGAAATTTTGGAGAAAAAGAGAGTTTTGATTTGATTTCTAAGATTTTTTTTTTTTTTTTTTTTTTATAGCCAGGTAGCAAAATATCATTTAAAAAACTAAGAAGGCTAAATTATATAAAATACCCTTGAACTTTATATTTTGTATCAAAAATACCTTTGAATTTTCAAAAGTTAAAAAAATATCCTTGAACTTTCAAGAAGAGTTAAAAAATATCCTTATCATTAGTTTTGGTTGAAAACTGTTAGTGTTTTGTTTCAAAATTACCCGTGAACTTTCAAAAGTTTAAAAAGCACCCATAAACTTTTTAAAAAAATGATTAAAAAAATACCCTTATTGTTAATATATGAACAACAATCGTTAATATCTAGTTGCATAAATATAAATTTTCAAAATTTACATTAGTATCCTTAAAAAAAAAAAAAAAAAAAGTTAAAAATGCTCTTACAATTAATCTATACCTCTACTCCAACCTATGACATATCACTTCTCTATTGTCTCTATTTTTTTTTCTCCCCTCTTACTCTTCTTCTTGTTAACTGTTTAACATTTTGTTTATCTCATTCAAAGAAAAAAAAGTATCCTACTTCAGTTAAGGTATATAGATTATAACAAAAAGAAATAGAATAATGAAAGTACCAAGGCAACCTTAGGACTTGTATGTTTTGACAATATTATACGTTGGTAGTTGAGTGTGTTAATTAATAGCCAAATGCGTTCTTTTTGTACTTGGCTATTTATAGTTTTGTACATTTATGGAGTGATTTTTTATTTCTGAATTTTGTGGGATTTTATGCTTTAATTTGAAGTTATCATTTATATTTTATCGCAATAAAATTGGTGTAAAAATTGGAGAAATGAGAGTATCTATATATATATAAAAAAAAGGAATATTTATATAATTTGTTTTAAGCTTGGTTTTTTTCAAACTCAAGAAATTTTAAACAAATTGATTACTATACTAATGATATGAGCATTTTAAAATATTTTTGCAAGACTAAGAGTATTGATGCAACCTTTAGAAGTTCAAAGATATTTGAAACGAATTTTAACAGTTTGTGTTTATATATATTGACAATAAGGGTAGTTTTGAGGTTTTTTTAAAGTTTAAAGATATTTTTAAACAAAATACTAAAGTTTCCGTTCAAAACTAACGATATTGATATTTTTGAACTATTTTCTAGAATTTAAGGGTGGTTTTGAAACTTTTTGAAGGTTGAAAAGTATTTTTTACCTAAAGTAGAAAGTTTAAATTTTATTTATTTATTTATTTGTATAATTTAGCCAACTAAAAATAATAATATTATTTTAATTTGTGGAAAAAGACATAAACGTGAATCTCAGTCATCGTTGGTAGGCCGATATGGTGCTTTAAATGCTAGAGAAAAAAGTATAAATTTCTCTCCTTTCCTCCAAAACCGAAATTGCCACCCACTTCCTTCCTTCATTCCCTTCTCTCTCGCCTCGCTTATACTGTTCTTTCTTCTTCACTCTCCAATTTCCCTCTCTGTTACACTGTTTTCCATCATCATTTCCCCAAAAAAAAAGAAAAAAACACTGCCCTCACGCTTCACTTTCTTCAATCCCTCGACCCCATTTCATTTTCCCACTTTATGATCCTAAAATGGGTAATTTCTGTGCCTGTCTCGCACCCAAATCGATAAAGAAAAAACCCACCAAGCGCCTTCTCAACCCACCTTTGCCCACCAATTCCAGCAAAAGATGGACCCGAGTTCGTTCTTCGAGGAAAGAAAAACCCGATGCTGCTCTGACTCAAGAGCAAGTTCTCGCCGCCGCGATTCTATTTCAACAGCACCAACAGCACAACGCCCGGGACCCTTTTGATCGGACCACTTCGCTTCGATACCCGAAATCTGGGTCGAAGAATAGCAACACGTTGCCGCGGAGTTCGAGTTCCCGCGCTCGGTCACTTACCGATCCCCTGCTTCAACCCCATCAGCTTGTTAGCGAGGTATTGGTTATACCCTTTTATCTTTATGACTGCAGGTTGCAGTGTCTTTTCAAAACTATGGTGTTCTTTTTCCTGGATTTTTAGTTTATGAATTGATGGAGCCTCTGCATTTCAAAATGGGTTCTATGGTTTTTGAGTTGATGATTGGAAATTTGCGGACTGGGTAGTGGTGTTTGGGAAATAATAGTAATTCATTGTGTGCTGAAACTAACCAATTACTGGTGTTTTAATTTTGATCACTTGACTACTTTACTTTTTCCAATTTAAGATGACAGTGAAAGCTTTTCCCTCAATCACATGCTGTAAATGTAGTTGAAGACTCTTTATATTACTCAATCCGTGTAGCATCTTGAGCTTGATTGACATATTTTTATTTTTTTTCATATGATATAATATTTAATTTATCTTCACTCATAAATTTAAGCTTTTGAGTCAATTGTTAATTTAATATGGTACCAGAGCAGGTGGTCTAAGAGATTTTGTGTTCAAACACTTGTGTTATTTCCTCTCCATTTATATTGTTTTACAGTTGGGTCTTCTACATATTTCAAGTCCACAAGTGTCGGGAGTGTTAGATGATATAATGTTAAATTTAACAGCTTAAGCTATTGGGTCAATCGGTGATTTAACACTTTTAATAACTTGATGGTGAAAATTGGTTGATTTCATTTGTTTTGACAGTTTCTCCCCTCTCCATGCAGAATGTTAAACTTGAGGATATAGAAACAAATCATTTTGTTCTTGTCCATGGTGGTGGCTTTGGTGCATGGTGTTGGTACAAAACCATAGCACTTCTAGAAGAAGCGGGTTACAAAGCTACTGCAATAGATTTAACTGGTTCAGGAGTTCATTCGTTTGATCCAAATCACATCACAAGTCTTTTGCAATATGTCCAGCCGCTTACTGATTTCCTTGAAAAGCTTGCTGAGGGAGAAAAGGTCCTTAAACTTATCGATTAGTTTCTTTTTCAGTTCTATTGAATGTTTCTGATGCTTGTAGATAATGAACTAAGAGGTAAAAATTTTAACTTATACCATGCGCTAGAAATGTCTAGTTTGATGAAAAGATTGATGAAGTAACAAAGTTGAATGCCTGTGAATGAGTAATTATGGAGTCATTTACTTCTTTTTTCCTACTCATCCAACTTTGAGCTAGACATGCCACTCTCAACATCTCTGTCCATTCAAAATCGAAATTTCGATAAAATTATTCTTTCCTTCCTCACATTTTGGAACTCCCTTTTTCTATTCATACAGGTTATCTTGGTGGGACATGATTTTGGCGGTGCATGTATAGCTTATGCAATGGAGTTATTTCCTTTTAGGATTGCAAAAGCCATATTTATTGCTGCAGCAATGTTGACTAATGGACAGAACACATTAGACATGTTCTCCCAGCAGGTATCCTTGATAATCTGTTGTTGAATTTGTGATTCAGAGATACAGATTAGAAGTTTCTCATTTTGGAAGGCGTTGCACATGTATTTGAATTTGAGAGCATATGATTTTTTTTTTTTTAATAGAATGCACAGAACTTGTTTTGGCTATTTTCTTCTCTGCTGTAAACTGTAAAGAATATTAATGATTGTCAAAGAAAAAATTTAGCTCAATTTATGTGGATTACAAGCATCCTCACAATTTTTCTTCCAATATGCACAATAAATTGGGTTTACTATGCTTGTGATCATGTTATTTCCCCCATGAATTTTTCTTTCACTTTTTTGGGAGCAAGTTGCTGGTTTACTCATGGACTTTATCTTTCTTCCCAATTACCCCACTTTCCCCTCCTCTTTAGTTGGTTGCAGACTTTGGGAATTCGAATGATTGATCAACACATGCCCCTTAAGAGCATATATATTCCTGGCTCTAGATTCTGAGACATTTCACCTTTTCTATGAGCATATTCTAAAATTTCTTGAAGAACATTGTGTTTTTCCCTTTACCTTGAAGTTGAGGTACGTGAATGGTGTCTTGCTTGCCTACTGCAGGCTGGTGCAGATGATTTAATGCAGCAGGCTCAGTCATTTTCATACACAAATGGGAACAACCATCCTCCAACTGCTATCAACTTAGAAAAATCACTGTTGCGGGACTTATTTTTCAATCAAAGTCCTGCCAAGGTAATGCTATTTTTCTCAGCAATTTACCATCTTGTTTTTTACTGTCACGGTTTGTGGAGTTCTATACTAATTCTTTCCCTGAAAATTTTAAATATTGTAGAAATATGGTTTTGGCTAAACTAATTAGAAGATTGGAGGATTTCAAGGGAATTCTTTTGTTGCTATGTAAATGTGGCTGAAATAGTGGAGCCTAATCGCCTAAAATAAAGTTCATTTGATCAATTATATATGACTTGACCAATATATGTGATTATGATGATTGGTGTCCTTATATTATATTATATTATATATATATATATATATTTTTTTTTGGGCAAAGATATGATATTGTTAATGACATGCGCAAAGCTTTGTTGCCATTTGAGAAAGAATCAGAGAATCAGATTTTTTTAAAGTTGATGAAAATGATTATATAGGTCTTTTCTTTGTTTAAATTAAATGATTTTGATATCAATAATTTTATACTTTATCTTTACTTTTTTGGTTATACTAAAGAAAAAAAAGAATCTTCATCTAGCCCAAGTGTTTCACACCTTCCCTAGTAGGCGACCATATTAATGAACAGACCTTTCTTTTTCTCTGGGAATTATAATTTCTGGACTATTTGGAAATATTACGGATTCGGACTGTTTGGAAACAATCAGACTGTTTCAGAAGCTGATGACGTGGACTATGGGAAGCATGGTCTTATGCAGAAAAATGAAACATGATTGCAGTGCTTTGAGATTGTGGAAGCAAGGGTTCAGCCTATGCTCCTAATCTGCTTTGGGATGATTCATATGAAAGAAAACTGAACAGTATTGTTCTGAAGTTTTACATTTACTAACGTGTGCTTCAGTAACTGCACAGTTTTTTAATAACCGTTGCTGTTGATAGCATGGATAGTACCTTAATTTGTTGCTTGTGTTCTTTTGACCCTTTTGTTTCTTACTTGTTCATTACTCTTTGTATTTATGGTCCAGGATGTTGCTCTGGCATCTGTATCAATGAGACCGATACCATTTGCGCCTATTTTGGAAAAGCTGTGCCTTTCTGATTTGAAATATGGATCAGTTAGACGGTTTTACATCGAAACTCCAGAAGACAATGCCATTCCCATCACATTACAAGACAGTATGATAAACAAAAGCCCCCCACAACAGGTCTTTAGGTTAAAAGGGGCAGATCATTCCCCTTTCTTCTCAAAGCCTCAAGCTTTAAACAAGCTATTGATAGAGATCTCAAAGATTAAAACACCATCATAGCATCATTTGAGCCAGAAGCAAGGTTAGTTAGTTGATCTTTGGAGATTGATTTCATATGCCTTCTATACGACCCAGAAATCTACAAAAATGCCGGCCGCATTGTAAGGTTAGAATGAATCAATGATGTATTGGCTGGCTCATTAAACATCAAGAAAAATCAAGAAAAATAAAGTTCTGGTACTTTATTCAAACATAAAACATGCTATTTCCCTTTGCATCTGTGTGCTATTTCTCTGCTCGGGGGGATTTATGGAATTTTTGTTCTTTCCTCTTTTGTCTAGGAATTTTTGCGACAACAAATAGATTTTTTGAGGATACACATTTGATAGATATCTCATTCAAGTCACACCCACAATTGAAAGCTTGAGGTAACTTATTTGATGTGTTCCCTCTCTAGTATGAATAATACTTGCATTAAATTTGAAAGCTTTGTTTGGAAGAACAAGTAGGTATTGGAGGTTGAGGAACATTGACATTTGAATAGAAATTTTCACCATACTTTGAATGCTTTTGTAGCAAATAACAGTGCTGTTTAGTCTGCTTTGAGGAAAAAGCCTTGGAAATGAGTTCACTTTCTTCTCACTCAACTTGTTTCCTCTGTATTAAGAAAGTGTTTTGTATATTGCTTGCACAGATGTTAAAGGTTTACTGATATCATCTTAGAGCTATTTGAACTCATCTGATCCTTCCATTTAGTTATTCAAGGGACTGTTTGGTAATGCTTATTGATTATAATCCTTGGACAGAATTGGTTTCTTCTCATTCTACCAACTGAACATGAAACTGGCTTCATTATAAAGCAATCCAGCAAAAATTTCATTTTATTGAGTCACACTTCATAGTAGTGGCTTATTGTTTTGGTTGTCTGTGTTTATACTTGTTTCCTTTAGAGCTTATGGGCTAGTTGAGTGTTAATTATCTTTTCCTTGTTCTAAGTTCAACAATATATGTAGTTGGAGAATTCAAACTTCTAATCTTTTCGTTGATAATATATGTTTTAACTAGTTGAGTTATGTTCAGATTGGCCTACAAGTGTTAATTATCAAGTTAGATAATGATTATACAAGTTGATGTGACATCTTCATGTCTCATGTGGGACGTCGTAGAGAAGTTAACATCTCATGTTACCCACATTGACTATTAATTGTAAATAAACCTTTTAATTTAAGATTAATCAATTTAGAAACTTCCATGTTTTTGTTCTAACATGTCTGAACTTTAAAAAGTGTCTAAGGTTCCTATATTTTCAATATCGTGTCTATTAAGTTTCTATATTTGTGGTTAATAAATCATTGATATATTCATTATTTTGTGAAATTATCGAATGTATTTAATTATTTATCATGACTATTTTTTAAATGTTATGATGTGATTTAAAAAGATAAAGAGAGTCTAAATTTTGAACTTCCAAATTTCTAAATGAGATTTTATGTTTACTTGTTGGAGTAGTATTCGGAGCAACTAACTTATCTCCATGCATCCCTTTGGTCACGAAGAAAAATTAAATAAAATAAATATTTTTTTAAGAAGAAAAATTTACCCTGTGACAATAAGTTAATGAGCATTTTGGTAAGTTGCATAGAGATGAGTATTGGTCGGATCCACTCAAATATTTTTCTTATATTTATCAAATTTCTGCAATTTTCTCATCATAAACATGATGTCAATCCTTCCATTACCAACTAATAATGAGAGCCATTGATGTATATTACTGAATTAGGAACTTAGTCATTCGTTAATTGCTATTCCAGTTGGTGCAATTATCCATCCCTTTCCAAAAGAAAAGGAACAAGAAGTTAGCTTCATCAAGAATTATAGTAATCATAATAACAAATAACAATATCGGTAGTTATTTCAATTTTGTGTTCAACATCTTAAAAGTTTTAATTATATGGTGTGGTTACAAATATAGTAATCAGACTCAAAGTATTAGCAACATAATGTGACAAAATTTGTAGATATAAAAAAATTTAGATCCAGCTCTAAGAGTATCACGGATAGATTTTGTTATATGTGCAATTTTTCTTCCATTTTTCTCATTCGTTTGGATTTTTCCTTTTGCTCCTAATTCTCACTCCTTGATCTCGTTTTGGTTATTTGGTCTCGCTCAACACAACAATGTTGAAATCGACTCTCCTTTGTCTCCTTTAGGTTTACTACGCCTCACTTACCTTTTCCTTTTCTTGATGTCAATTAATTTATGGGTTTGATTCACTATTTTCTTTCTTGTATCACTCAGAATTGAATCAATTTCTCACTTAATTTGTTACCCTTGTTTTCAATTGTTCATAGGTTGTTTTCTTGTGACAGCGAGTGTGAAAGAAAAGTTGCATCCCAGAAGGAGGAGAAGAGAACGCAGAAAAATCAGGGTGATTTTGGTAGATTTACAAGAGAATAACATAAAAAGAAAAAAAAAAAACCTTTGTTTTCAAAACGAAGGTTAATTTTCATTTGGGCTATCCATGCCCTTTTCTCAAGAAGAAGCGAATGAGCAAAAAAAGTTGTAGCAAAGAAGAAGGAGAAGAGAATGTAGAAAAAATGATTTTGGTAAATTTTACAAGAGAATGACATAAGCAAAAGCTAAAGAAAAAATATTTGTATTAAAAAATGTAGGTCAATTGTCATTTAGACCACCCATTTTGGGCTATCCATGCTATTTTTTGAAGAAGAAGTGAGCGAAGAAAAAAAGTTGCAGCCGAGAAAGAGGAGAAGAGAACGTACAAAAAAATTAGGGCAATTTTGGTTTTATAAGGGGATGACATAAACAAAAGACCAAAAATCTTTATTTTCAAAACGTTGGTCAATTTTCATTTAGGTCACCTATTCTGGGCTATCCATGTCATTTTCTTAAGAAGAAGTGAGCGATAAAAAAAAAGTTGGAGCCGAGTAATTTTACAAAGGGATGAAATAAGCAAAAGACTGGAAAAACTTTCTTTTCAAAGTGTATGTCAATTTTCATTGAGGCCACCCATGCCATTTTCTCAAGAAGAAGCGAGTGAGAGAACAAAAAGTTGCAACTGAGAAAGAGGAGAAGAATGTAAACAAATTAGGGTGATTTTGGTAATTTTACAAGATGACATAAGCAAAAGGTCAAATAACATTTGTTTTCAAAACGAAGGTCAATTTTCATTTTGGCTGCCCATTTTGAGCTATTCATGACATTTTCTTAAGAAGTGAGAGAAAATAAAGTTGCAGTCGAGGAGGAGGAAAAGAGAAAGCATAAAAATCAAGATAATTTTGGTGATTTTACAAGGAGATGACATTAGCAAAAGGCTAAAACCTTTGTTTTCACAACGTATGTCAGTTTTCATGACCTTTGTTTTCACAACGTATCTCAATTTTCATTTGGGTTACCTATTTTAGGATATCTTTCTCAAGAATAAGCGAGCTAGAAAGAAAAAGGTTGTAGTCGAGAAGAAAGAGAGAAGAACTTAGAAAAATTATGGTGATTTTGGTAGGGGATGACATAAGCAAAATGCTATCCATGTCATTTTCTTGGGAGAAAAAAATGGAAGACATAAATGGTAGAAGAAGAAAAAAACACAAAAAAGTAGAAAAATACGACGACGCAGAACCAACAAAAAAAACAACGATGCAGAACCAACTAAAAGCAAAAGAAACACAAAAAATAAAAATAAAAAATCAAAGAAGAAGAAACACAAGAAACCTAAAAAAAACTACAAAATGGGAAAGAAGGATGGAATACCTATTTGAGATTAAAGAGGTAATTTCACAGAGTAACGATAGATATAGGAGAAAAACAAAAAAAAAATTCTTTAGTTTTGAACCTTTAGGTTGATTTTCATTTAAACTCCTGTCGAGGAGCCTTTGTACAATTATTCATTTTACGTTCATTAGAGCCTCAAAACTCAATAGCGATGGTTCCACCAACAGATCCGGTAGCCTACAATTTCCAACAAACTTCCATTTTAATTAACAATAAATAATAATAATAAAAGATTTCAAATTTGAAAGTAATATTTAATAGCATCTCAGGGTCTCTAGTTATGGCTTGTGCTGGGAAGGCGATCTGCTGGCTTCCTACATTTTGCTCCTTATCTCTTCCTCTTGATCCCATTTTCATTCCGAGAAGATTTCCGAGGTACCCATTTCAAATCTCCACTTTCCCATTTCAGATTCACGTTTCTTTAGGGTTTTTTCACCCTTCTAATATTTTGCTTGTGTTGTTTTTGTTTACCAATTTGATTTCTTTTCTATAATCTTTAATGAAAATGGTGAGATTTAATGAGGTTGAAATGCCATGCGATCCTTGTTTTACTTGGGGTATCAAATGGATTGAAATGTTGAAATGCTTGTTGCTGGATGCTGTGAGAGCTTAAAATTATAGCACACTTGTGGGTAATGGACTTGGAAGAAGAAGACTGGGAATATTTGAAGCATGATACGAATAATGCATAGAAATGAATGTTGTTGAAGTATTGATATAATCAAATTTACGTAACCTTACACTTTTGGGGTGATTGGTGATTTAACATATAATCAAATTTACTAATTTGGGGGTTATTTTGTTTGAACATTTTAATGTCATTTTCTCTCCGACTAATATTATTTTCTTGTAATGTTATTTTCAAGCACACAAGTAAGGGTGTATTAAGTATTAATTTACGCAAATTTACTGAGCAGAGCATGTTTGGGAGTGATTCATTTTGATGATATGAAAATCGCACTTAGAAGTATAAAATTAATTTTGAATGATTAAAAGCGTGTTTTGGGGTGATTAGGAACATGACAAAAGTGATATTAATCATTTCAGATTCACTCCTAAACATGCATGTATAACTCATTGGCTCAAGGTTTTGGGTTGATTGGTGTTTTAATAGAATTCGTACTGTGTGGTTTCCAATTTGCGAAGTGTTATGGTAAATAGTGTATGTATAAGTTAATGGAAAATATGCAATTCTTGTATCCATTGAAATAGTATTAACATTGTAGAGTCGGCTTGGTAGTCTTCAACAGAGGCCTATTGTTTTAGAATGTGCTTGATAGTCTTTAAGAAGTGTCTTTGGATCATATGTGCTTAAACTATATACTGTTGCTGCTGTATAAGCCAAATGTATCATATTGCACTATTTTCTTATGATTTGGTTTCTCTCTGACTTTTCTGGATGTTCTTACCTCTCTGGCATTGCTCCCTGTTGTTTTTTCCTGATATATTCTAATAGTTAAACGTGTGATCACTATAATTACAATTGGGTTTTATGTTGTATTACTTGGAGAAACAAAAGGCTTGAAAATGAGGCGTGGAGTTAGCAGTGGTGGTGGACAGAGCTCCTTGGGCTACCTGTTTGGAAATGGAGAGCCAGCCAACAGTGTGCAAGCTTCTCAGAAATCCAATGGATCTTCTGAGCCGGTCTCTTCTACTTCGCAATCGACCGGTAAACAGACAGCTGCTGGAGTTCCGGGGCATCTTACTAACAATTACTATAGAGCGGATGGACAGAACTGTGGCAACTTTATCACGGTTAGGCTCCTTGTTTCACTAGTGTTGGCTTGAAATGTTTTGTGCTGTTGGTTAGTTATTCACAAGTATTCTGACCTTCCACTATCATATATATAACATCATAACTCATCAAAAGTCATCAAGTCGCAATGCTGGCAGAGGTGGAGAAATCAATCTTTCTCCTTTCACATGAGCTTTTACCCTACTAATTCTTTCGTTAACTTTCATAAAAGTAACATTTTAATCCCTGAATATTAGTTGGTAAAGACTTAGTCCTATACTTTCAAATTTGTAACAATTTAGATCCGGAACTTTAGTAAGTAACAATTAGTCCTTATACTTTATAATTTGTAATGATTTAGTTCCAATCATGAACAAGTTTGTAGGTTTTAATAGAAAAAAATTATCTTTTCTTATAAACTATAAATAATAAGTTATTATCTAACAAAAATTGACACTTAATTTGATGAGATTTTTCATGATAGGGTCTAAATTGTTACAATTTCAAAAAATAGGAATTAAATTATTACTTATTAAAGTTTAAGGATTAAATAAGTTCAAGGACCAAAAGTTTTTTAACAACAAAAAGTTGGTGTCCTCTTAAATGGGTCAAAAGTGAAGGCAGAGAGGAGATAATTGAGGCCATACTTGAAGAGAGAAAAGGGGTGAAACAGTAGGCAGAGAAGAATGGGACCAAAAATTAAGGTAGAGAGGAAATTCCTGAAATAATAGGGAAGAATGTAGTCTCATTACTCACCTGCCAATTTGTTAGAACTTTTCACCGTGGATATAACCAAAGAAAACATTCTGGTAACAATAGATGTGCTCAAGAACATTAGTTATTATTATAAAT
This sequence comes from Citrullus mucosospermus, assembly GCA_030954485.1. Taxonomy (NCBI): domain Eukaryota; kingdom Viridiplantae; phylum Streptophyta; class Magnoliopsida; order Cucurbitales; family Cucurbitaceae; genus Citrullus; species Citrullus mucosospermus. Next base: position 4,981,923 of record CM062065.1, read on the forward strand.
GTGAATGAACTTTGATGTTGCAAAGTACTGATGAGATACTCAAAACACTACAGAAGCACATCCCTATTTCATAACTAACTTGGATGAAATATATCCTACAAGTTTTCTTGACACTCAAATGTTGTAGAGTTAGGCGAGCCGTCTCATGAGATCAGTCGAGGTGCACGTAAGCTGGTTCGGACACTCACGGATATTAAAAAATAAAAACTTGGAAGACAGTTAACTGTTTTGATATTAGATCTGATGAGAAAGATCCCATTTTCAATCTGAAGTTTTGAACATTGCTTTGTCTAAGTATGTTGATCATGGCTTTTATTTATAACCATTGAAATGTAAATGTTGGTTTATGTGGGAGCAGGATCGTCCATCGACCAAGGTTCACGCCGCACCTGGTGGGGGATCTTCTCTGGATTTCCTTTTCGGGAACGGTAGGAGCTAAGTTGGTTAAGAACCAAGTTAGACCCTTCTTTGGCACTGGCACCTATTATGTTATGTAAACTAAAACTACTTGTATATTTTTTTTATGCACAAGGTTGTTTCCTCATGGTCAGAATTGCTGAAATGCTTGGCTCTTGATGCTTTGTGTTGAAACAAAAGTGAGTTGTTGTTGTATCTTGCTTTGCTCTCAATCTCTTGCATTTGCTGGCTACCCAACTTTTATGATTGTTCATGCATCATTTTAAGATTCAGGCCAAATGTATTTTTCACTATTCAAATTTTAAATTTTAATTCTTGAAACCATCAACAAAATATATATATATACACGAACCACAATGAACACGACTCAATAGTTAGACGTAAACATCATCCTTAACTTTCATATATGCTCAATAATTTAAGGGTATATTTGTAATGATTTTTTAAACACTTCTTTTTTATTTAAAATATCATTATAAACAAACACTAAAAAGAAGAAACAAAACTACGATAGCTAATGTTTGAACAATACTAAACCAAAGTAAAAATGCATAAATATTAGGTGGCATCTTAATCCTTTGATCAACCCAAATAAATTTTTAAAAGAAGTTGAATAACTTCCATAACAAGGTTTAAAAGGTCATTGTTGAGGTTTTAATTTTATGGAATAGTCGATGAATGTTTAAATAAATAAACAAATATTTTATGTTTTTAAAATAAGTTAAGGTGTTTATTATTTATATTATAATCACATTACGTCAATGACATTTTATTACTTAGTTTACAATTGATATAATGGAAATGTTGATTCACTCTTGATATCTAACCTAAAAAAACAATGTCGACAAAAATTTAATATATGTTCGCGTTTAAATTAATTCACATCAAAATTTTAGAACTAAAGAAAAAAATAATATTATTAGTAGAAGATATTAAAGGGGAATAAAATATATACAATATTTTCCACACACACATATATATAATCCACACGTTCACAAAAATTTAATACTATGTCTTGGTTCAAATTAATTGACATAAAAAAAAAAAAAAGTTTGCAAACGTTTTCACATAAAAATTTTAGAACTTCGAAAAAGAATAATATTAATAATGGAAGATTTTAGAAATTGAAGAAAATCATAGGTGAATAGGAAGAGATAAATACATTTTAATGTTTAACACAATTATTATTATTATTATTTATTATACAATATTTTCCACGTAGATATATAAATCTGAAATATAAAACGAAGGGGAAAAAAAAAAAAAAGGAATTTATAAGGAAAAGAGCGTTGAGTTCACGCGAGTCTGGTACGTGAGAATTACAAGCTTTAAGCAAGCTAGGGTTTTCTGGAGCCTCCCTTGGCGCCTTGCTCTACACTGTAAGAAAAGGGGGGAGACGATAGAACCTTGGATTTTCTTGAGAGGTTCTACAATGGCCACTGTCGTTCAAACCTCCGAGGAAGATGCGGCGCTCACCGTCGTCCGGTTTGCCTCTGAGCTTGCTTGGGCCGACGCCGGTCCCGAGGTTCCTATTTTTACTTCTTTTACTACTTTCTCTTTCAAATCACTTTGCTGCTTTGGCACCGCCGTCCCTATCTTACTTTCTCGCTTGCACTAGGTTTTGGTTTACAACTTCATCGAAATTTGTTTTTAACTGCTCAATCGTCTATAATGATAAAACAAATCCTCTAGGAATACGGTTGTTGGATTTATTCTATCGTACATTGAAAGTTGTGGTAAATTGTAGCGATCTGGGTGCCCTCCACGATCCATTGTTTTCTACATGTAGTTCTGGTAATTGGCGGGGTTATGCAACGGCAAATGTTTTACCATATACGTCGGAAGATGTGCGAAAACGGTGGTTATTGAGCACTGAGAAGATATTATTCCGTTAGCATAATTTACGTAATCTTGCTATGTCAACATAGCTTGCGATTTAGGTGTTTTTTATTTGTTCAGAAGAAAGTAGTTGAGATAAACATGTATTGCAATTGCTTGTATGATCTCTCTCTCTCTCTCTCTCTCTCTCTCGCTCTTTCTGCTTAATGTGATGATGAACAAATGAGGATAGATGTTTTTTTGTTTTGAGATTTTTGTAGGGATGACCATTTCCAGCCCCATAATGGTTTTTTAAGCACCACAATTTGGTCTTTTGTCTATGATGTCTACTAAAATACAATCTGCTTTTTTAATTGAATTAATCAACATATTGCACCTTATTTGTTAGTCCTGTGGCTTATTATTTGGCGTTTTTCTTAATTTTTAGACTGCTGAGCCACAAGTTAATAGACTCTGCGTTGAAGCCCAAGAATGTATGGTTATGGGAAGATGGTTGGATTTGGCATCTCTAATGCTTACTTCTGCTGACTTGATATTTTCAAAAGTGTCTGAAAAAGGTAAATATAGTTTGAAATTGAAAATTAAGAATGAATCTCCAGGACCCTTTTCTCTGTGTTTTTGTCTTCAAGAGCTGAAATTGTGACAAATGTAGGTCGTTGAGGTTGCTTCTTTTATTGGTGTGATTATTATTGCTGCATGTGTCTTTCAAGTGGAACAATAGAAATGTCAGCATGGAGACCAGATCTTTTGTGCAAAAAGGAAGTGGAGGAGAAAAACAATGTTTCATCCATGTCACTAACACAGTTTTTTTTCTTCTGGAACAGATCTTGAGTGTGTATTCACCATTATCTGTAATCTTGTCACAAAATCTGGAAGTCCAGATGAATCACTTGAAATGGCGAAGCTTATATCTGCTAAGATTGGCCAACAACCAAATGACAAACCTGCACTTCGTTTAAAGATGTAATGCATCCCAAAATTGTGTATTTTGTATTAGGATTTCGACTATGTTTTTTCCCCTCAACTCTTCCTCTTTTACAGCTTGTTCAATCTGTACAACCTGCTTGAGAATCCCTATAGCCGGTTCCATGTTTACATGAAGGCCCTGGATTTAGCTTTTAAGGGGAAGGCCCCTGAACATATAATTCCATCATTGAAAAAGATTGAGAGTTTCTTGAGAGAGTGGAATATTGGGATTGCAGAACAGAGAGAACTTTTCCTCGCCATCTGTAATGTTTTGAAAGAAAGTAAGAGGTATTACAGAATTAATTATGTCACTAAATGATTCTCCTTTATTTATCCTTTTTACATTTTTACTTGCACTTATTTTTACCTCCTGCTCTTTTTTTTTTTTTTTTTTTTGTTATTTTGTTATTATTATTATTCTTTTTTTGTTTACTCTTACTCATTATTATAAACTAATATGTGATTGCCATCTTTAATTTCAGTTCTGCAAATGATTATTTCAAGTTCCTTACCAAATATTTGGCCACTTTCTCGGGGGAAGATGCCCATACCTTGAGTGAAGCCAAGGAAGAAGCTGTTCATGCAATTGTTGAATTTGTGAAGTCCCCCAACATGTTTAAGGTATTTTAGTGTTTTGTGTAGCAAATTATATTTTCTAAAGCTATTTTTACCATGGTTAAAACAACTTATTGCATTTTTTGAGTTTGATATAGATGTGGAGATCCAAACCTTTGACCTTTTGGTCGAGAATATATGTTTAAATTGGCAACTAGTTACATTGTTCCAATTCACTCGTCTCACTAGTACACAACTCTTTTATTGGTAAATTTTTGAGAGAACTCTGTTACATTAGCTCTCTACTTAGCACCTTTAAATGGTTTCTGGGTTTGAGGTTGATGGGCCCAATTATTCTATTGGTTTTATCTGGTATCCATTATGAACCCAAAAGGACCCTTGCCATTGGGAAGAGTTTATGAGGTGAGACATCTGGGTTTGAGGTTGATGGGCCCAAGTCTTGACCTATCTAGGACTGCCTCTAGCCAGAACTCCCTGCCTGACTCTGTATAGAGTCATAGACTGGAAAATATGAGGAAGGCAGGAAGCAACATGCATTAACATCTAGGGTTAATGTGGAAACTCTCTTCTTTTTGCTGTTTCTGAGCTGAAGAGATATCACAGTGGAAGAAGCTTGGGAGGAGAACCTGGTTCTTATAGTATTTTGGCCGACAGAGGAAATGGGTGATTTCAGGGAACTTGTGGAGTATCATAATATGGTGACATGAGCATCCCATTTTTTCACCTCACGCTTGTTTTATCGTTGGACCTGGAAGGTGCCAATCTAATGATCAATGAGTTTTCAGAAGAAAAAAAATGGTGGCCCGGTGTTAAACCTGGCAGAGATGAAGATAAAACTTAAAGGGCTAGTTGGGAAGTTGTTTGCGAGATTGAATACTATTTTTACATTTATTTTCGGGGGTAACTGCTAAGTTTGGTTCCTTGTACTTTTGATGGTTGATTTTTTTTTTTTTTTTTTTTTTTTTTTTTTTTTTGTTTGTAATTTCTGCTATTTTGTTTGAGAGGATATCTCATCCAACTTCTCTCTTAATGGTTCTCTTGTTAATTCTGATGATTGTTTCCAGTTTAAAAAACTGATGATAGTTTTCTAAAAAATGTATTTTGGATTGCATGTGAGTTTTAGGGATGCACTTTTGTTTTAAATTTTTTAAATTTCATTTATTTCTATTGGCTACTGATTCTCTTATAAGAGAAGATTTCTTTCATTCTTCCTTAATGAAAGTCGTTATATTTCATAAAAAAAAAAAATCCTAATTTATGTTTCAAATTTGATCTTTAGCCAATATTATTGACTTATTAGCTACAAACTATTCTTTATGTTTGCAGTGTGATTTGTTAGACATGCCTGCGGTGGGGCAACTGGAGAAGGATGCCAAATATTCACTGGTTTATCAGCTTCTGAAGATTTTTCTGACTCAGAGACTGGATGCTTACTTGGAATTTCAAGCTGCAAATTCTACTTTATTGAAAAGCTATGGTAAAATTCTCCACTCTAGTAATAACTTTAATAGTAACTAATTAGAGGTAAATTTGTTGCTCATACTCGCTAGATGTATTCCTTGTTCTGGTGTAGGTCTCGTGCATGAAGATTGTATCACAAAAATGAGGTTATTGTCATTGGTGGATCTTGGCTCAAATGAATCTGCTCGCATTCCATATGCTCTCATTAAGGACACACTTAGGGTAAAAAAAAAAAAAACTTTCTTTTTACATGCTTTTCTTTTGTGTTCTATTTTCTGATTTGGGTGTGATTTGTGCTTCAGATCAATGATGATGAGGTGGAACTGTGGGTCGTGAAGGCCATTACTTCCAAATTGATTGACTGCAAAATGGACCAGATGAATGAAGTTGTGATTGTGAGGTTTGTGCTACATGCTATCCACATTGCTGCATTGCATATCTTTGCTCGGCATGGCTTATTCCGTTCTAATATAATAACTCTTTTGATGTTCATGTGCAGCCGCTGTACTGACCGTGTATTTGGGCAGCATCAGTGGGAAACACTTAGGACAAAGCTAGCTACATGGAGGGTAAATTATCTCTTTTGTTTCTCATAATACAAAGATAATATATGGTTGGTTGTCAAACTTCCTCTGCATGTTTAACATTCCCTATTTAGTAGGTAGCTATAAAATGCAGTCGTTACTGTTAAGATTGGATACCAAAATTTTCCTATAGCAAGCTCAAGGATTAGTTAGTGCTCTGCCCCTCCTTGTGGTTTTCTGCCTTGAACAAAACTATGGTTGGTGCTTTTACAGGGGAATATTGCGAATGTCATTGGCACCATTCGAGCAAACAAAATAGTTGAGGATGGATCACAGGCTATGCAAGGTTTGGCAATTCGTTGAAGAGTGGATTTTTGTTGATCTGTAAGTTAAGTCTCACCTACCTTTCTGGATAAATTCTAGGATGTCTCATGTTCTACTCAATCCTCTAAATTTGTTCAAATTTTGACGTGGGGAACTACATTCGAATTCGAGTAGTTGGTTTATATTAATGGATTGTTGTATCATCGTCTACACTCCTAGGCCTTTCAATCGGCTCTTTGATCTTAATTTCGTTGGGTAGTGCTATATTTTTCTTAACCCCCTTTAAATTCAATTCGTTTCCTATATTTTAACATCTTTTGTTAATATATCGTGTTTCCTTTTTCTATATTTGTTAACCATGTCTGATCACAATCACGAATGTCCTACGCTTGAGCCGGCGGGGAATGGGGAAAACTTTTCCCTGATTGGGCCCCGATCCTTGAAATCAATACTCTATGTATCCAGAAATAAAAGCCCAAGGACCGAAGTCCAAAACTAAAATAGTGGAAATCGGCTTCAGCAGGCTTAAAAAGCCCTCCTTAGCTCCGAGCCTCGGGCAAGGCACTGGTTTGGCACATCGCCTTGAAAATAAAGCATGTCTCAGGCGTGCATCTTTTGTGAAGCCGCCCCAAGGCTCGAAACCTTAGTTCTTGGGACTTTTTCATTATTTTTTAAAAAATCCTAATATTAGTTGGGTTTACCTCCTTTATTAACTAAAAAATCTCAAATTTACTATGTCTAAGTACAAAATTTCTTGTCTTGGGAGTTCTTTTCTCTTCATATTTTCACAGCTCTCTTTGCGTACCCTTTTTTTTTACCTTGTGCTTAAGCCCCAGCTTTACTGACCCTTCCAACTCTTCCCATAGGGAATTCCCAGCTCACTCTAACAAATCTAATGAGGATTTACGTTTTGGATGGTGAGTATGCATTTCCTAACCTCGTCTTGCCCCATCCAACATACCCCCTACCAACAACTATAGAGGATGGTCTAAGTAAATATTAGGCAACTTTGATCTAAACAAATATTATGCAACTTTAATCCTAATGTGTGTACTGTTTTTGCATAATTATTGCTTGAAGCTTGGTTTTGATCTTCAATACGTTGATGGGGCTTGCTAGAAATTAAGTTCTCTTCAAAATGTATTTTATTCAAATTTTTTTTTTATCTAAGATATCTTCAAGGTATTGATCTTTCATCTTTTTAACATCCCACTAAAATGCTTAAAGTCTTGAAAGTGGCTAAAGTAAAATGCAATGTGTCCCACCTTATAGCTTTAAATTTTAAAAGTTGGTACGACATGTAGTCTTTACTGAATTGAAATATGCTTTCCTTTCCCTACCAAATTAATTCGCCGTGGTGCGGTCCACGTGGGAACTATTTGGATAATTAGAATATAAACATTCGGGTCCTTGGAGTATATTTTTCTTTAAATACTATTTTAGTCGCTATATATTTTTAGTTTTCAATACAATTTAGTTTCGGTACTTCTAAGAAATTTTAAATTCAGTCTTTCTAAGTTAACATTTTATTGGCATTGGTTAAATAATAATAATATTGAGGTTAAAATACCATTTTAGTCTCTATATTTTGGAGTTTCTTCAATTTGCATTTGTAATGTGCTTTTAATTTTCTAATTTTAGTTATAATAATAATTTCCATTTTAAGAAAGACATTGTGTGAAATGTCTTTTTACAATTTACTTAAAAGATGTTGAAGCTGACTTATTTGTTTGTGAAAGATTAATTTTGAAGTTAAATGCAAGGATTAGTTTTAAGATTTACTTAAGGTGTTTGAACTAAAATTGGATAATTGAAAGCACTCAAGGTACAAGACCAATAGAGAATTTTAACCTAAATAACGTAAAAAGTATTTTGAACTTTGTTGTTTGTTTAAAAAATATCCCTTGCAATATTACTTCTAAAATTTTATCAACATAGAATTTCTTTAAAACTTTTTTAATACAATATTCAAACAAGGTTGTATTGAGATAGAGACATCGATCAATTAAATCGATTGATGACAAGAATTTTTCTTTTTTCAAAAAAAAAGAAAGTAAAAAAGTAAAAGGAGAAAAGCTTGGAAACAGTGAGCATGAAGAAAGTAGGAGGGAAACCGATATGACAAATCACAATTAAGAAAAAAGAAAAAGATAAACAAAAAAGCAAGATTTCCTGGTGTGATACTTGAGGTAATTGTACAAGAAATTATTGGATGTTGGCAATGCAGTTGACAATTTTATACCATTAAATGTAGGATAGAAAAATATTAAAGTATTTTTTAGAATAATTATTAGATATATGTAAATTTTTGAATCAAAATCCAATAATTATTATGAGTTTCACATTGTTCTAGTTTCAACTTCTGTCCTGTTTGAGATACTTTTTAAATCCTTATTCTTTACTTAAAAACATTTTTTTTCTAAGTAGTTAATCATTTTAAATTGGATTTTAGTTACTTGAATGTTCAAGTAAAGGTTTTATCAATTAAAGTTTTCTACTAATAATTTTATTAATTTAAACTTAGAATTTTCATAAGTGTATCAATTTATACTTATATTATATTTTGTTTCAATAACATCACGTGAGAGTTATAATTTTACCAATTAAATCTCTAAACCTTCATAACTTACTCAATTTAGACTCTCGTAAGGATTACTACATAAAATTGACTATACATCATTTATGAACATTCAGTTTATTAATTTAGTATTTGAAGAAGTCTACATAAGTGTAATGATTAATAGGGAAAATTGCAAAAACTACCCCTCAAGTATGGTGGTAGTTGCAATTCTACCTTCAAACTTTTAATTGTAAAAATTTAGCCCTCAAACTTAAAAATGTTAAGATTAGAGTCTCAAACTTATAATAATTGAAAAAATTGGACCTTCAAATAATAAAAATTAAACTTCAAACTTACACATTTGTTACAATTGTTACAATTTTTAGGGTTCAATTTTAATACTTTAAGTTACAAAACTCAATTTAGAGGATAATAGCAACCAAAATTAAGACATTGAGATTCTAAATTGATTTACTTTTAAGACTTTTAATTTAACTAATTATAATTTTTGCACTATATTTATCAAATATAATTTAAAGATATATATATATATATATATATATATATATATATATATATATATATATATATAAACCAAAAAGGGAAAGAGAATCAAAAGAAAAAGAAAAAGAAAAAGAAAAAGAAAAATAGCAACAACAATGGGAGAGAGGAAACCCTGCCTCCATCTCCAAGCTTCTTTAGTTCCATAAGTCTCCTCCTCTGCCATTAAAATCCCACAAACAGAGGAAGAGGTTGAGAGGGGGAAAGAAGAAAACATAGAGCAAAAATGGGTGGCCGTTGTTCGTTTTGGGGAGTGGCGGTGGTGGCGATGATGTTAACAACCATCCTGTGTTCCAGCCATTGCTGCAGAGGTTCGGTTCTGACCAAGGCTAACGCCACCTACGGCGAGGTGACGGCGGAGTTGCTAATCCAGAGTGATATAACTCGGTATCTCATGTTTAATGAAGCCGAAGTCAAGACAGGTAATACCCCGAACCCAAACGTCAAAGCTTGTGACAACGGCGCCGGAAACCCGATGGGCGCCTGCGGTGGCAGCGCCAATAATAAAAAGCATTGCAACGCATACGACGGCGCCGCCGCTTGCAAATAATCCCTTTTAACTCCATATTGTTATTACTATTATGACTCTGTTTCTCTGTCATTTAATTCCCTCTTTTCTTTTGCTTTTAGGGTGGAGTTGTTGCTTTAATTAGCCATGTATGAGTGTGTATGGCTTTGGTGTTAATTGTTGTTTGTGTGAAATAAGAACAATGAAATTACATATTTTCTTTTTTCTTCAATCTCACATCCATCAACCCTTTTTTCGGAGATTTGAACTAGAAACCTCGTGCTCAATACTATTTTCGTTCGCTGAGTTAGGGTCTCTTTGGTCAAATTTTGTTATAATGTAATATGAAAATCTCATCAAAGAGTTTAGTTTTTATTTTACCGTTTGTAAACATATTTGGCCTTTAATTAGTTTTACCATTTACAAGAAATTTCATTACAACTTAACTATGTTATTACAATAGAAACTAAATCGTTACAAAGTTGGAAGTACAAGTCACAAATTAAAAATTACTAGGCTAAATTATAAATAGTGTCCTTGACTTTATACTTTGTCTCGAAAATACTATTGAAATTTCAAAAGTTTCAAAAATATCTTAAAACTTTCAAATAAAGTTTAAATATTTTTGCCTTTAGTTTTGGAAAGAAACTATCAGTGTTTTGTATAAAAAATATCCTTGAACTTTTTATGAAAATATCCTTAAGCTTTTAAAAAAAATTTTAAAAATTTCTTATTGTTAGTATATGAACACAAATCATTGATATCCTGTTACTTAATTTCATTGATTAAGAGATAAGAAATTGAATTTAAATGAGATCGAATTTTAATGTGTTTCAAATTTTATCTATAGAATTAAAATCCTAAACTCTAAACCACATATTCAAAATTAATTATTTTATTAATAGGGTCTCTAATAGTAAAAATATCTTAATTATTGATATATCAATATTTTAATCGGTGTAGTTGATTTACATGACAAATATAAAAGAGTGAGGGATTCGAACTATAGAATTCTTTGTAGCTAACCCATATTATATTACAGTCGAGTTATATTTATTTTCATGTACGAGAATATTTTAGTTTAAATATATCAAAAAAGTTGTTGATTTATTAGGATTCGTTTTTGTTCTTCCTTAATGTTTTAAAATTATAAAGGCTAGAGACCCTTCAATTTTGTATATTGTATAAAAGAATATCTCAACTTTCAAAAGTTTCCAAAACACAAACCTATATGACAATACACCACCATGACAAAATTTATAAAAAATAAAAACATAAACAAAAAACAAGATTCTTGATATGATACTCGAGGTAATTGTACAAGAAATTATTGGATTTTGGCTTTATAATGCGGTTAACTATTTTATACCATTGAATATCCGAGTAAAAAATATAAAAGTATTTTGAATTTATATTCAATAATTACTAGAGATATGTAAATTTTAGAATCTACATCCAATGATTATAATGAGTCCCACATTGATGAGTTGATTAACTTATGACCTGTTTGAAATACTTTCTAAATTCTTATTTTGTACTTAAAAACATTTTTCTTTCTAGTTACTTTTTATCATTTTTAATTGGCTTTTAGTAACTTAAATGTTCAAGTAAAGGTTGTATCGACTAAAGTTTTGTACTAATAATTTTTCTAATTTAACATCAGAATCTTCGTAAGTGTATCAATTTATACATTCATTATATTTTGTTTTAATAAAAACGTGTGAGACTTACAATTTTATCAATTAAACCCCCAAACATTCATAACCGACTTAATTTAGACTCTTAGTAAGGATTACCATATAAAATTGACCATACATCATTTCTAATCATTCATTTTATTAATTCAATATTTGAAGAAGCCTACACAAGTGTAATAATTAATAGGGTAAATTACAAAAATACCCCTCAAGTTTGGTGGTAGTTGCAATTATACCCTCAAATTTGTAATTGTAAAAATTTAGCCTTCAAACTTATAAAAATGTTAAAATTAGACTCTCAACCTTATAATAATTGCATAAATTGGACCCTCAAATAATAAAAATTAAACATAAAACTTATACAATTGTTACAATTTCTATAGTTACCTAAGCGTGAAGATTCAATTCTAAAACTTGTATTTTACAATTGAAAATGTGAGAGCATAATAGCAACTACGACTATAATTTAAAGATGATTTTTTGCAATTTTTCCTAATTAATAAATTGAGGTTCTATATTGATTTACTTAAAAAGTTTTAATTGAAATAATTATAAATTTAAGACAAAATTATGTAAATTAAATTGATATTATATATATTTTTTCTAAAAACATATATATTTATACATATAACGAAAAAGAAAAAGAAAAATAGCAAGAATAATAGAGAGAGAGGGAGAGAGATGAAAGGCTGCCTCCATCTCCAAAAGCTTCTTTTAATTCTTTAAGTCTCCTCCTCCGCCATTAAAATCCCACACACACACACAGAGACTGAGAGGGAAAACAGAAAAAAGAAAAAAGAAAAAAAAAAAAAACAAAAATGGGTGGCCGTTGTTCGTTTTGGGGAGTAGCGGTGGTGGCGATGACGTTAACAACCATCCTGTGTTCCAGCCATTGCTGCAGAGGTTCGGTTCTGACCAAGGCCAACGCCACCTACGGCGAGGCGACGGCGGAGTTGCTGATCTATGGTGATATAACTCGGTATCTCATGTTTGATGGAGCCGAAGCCAAGACAGGTAATACCCCGAACCGGAACGTCGAAGCTTGTGGCAACGGTGCCGGAAACTCTTTTGAAGCCTGCGGTGGTAGCCCCGACAATAAAAAACGTTGCAACGCATACAATCGCGGTGTCCCTTGCAAATAATCCTTTGAATTCCATATTATTATGATCATGACTCTGTTTCTCTGCCCTTTAATTCCCTCTTTTCTTTTGCTCTGTTTTTTCTTTCTTTCTTTCTTTCTTTCTTTCTCCTCCTCCTCTTATTGTTGAGTTGTTGCTTTAATTAGCTATGTATGAGTGTGAATGGAATTGGTGGTAGTGGGTGTTGTTTGTGTGAAATAATAACAATGAAATGACTCAATCTTCTTCTCTTCTCAAAATCCCATCAAAGTCTCTAATTTTCTTTTAATTTGTCATCAGTTTATGCCACGTTTTTCCAACCGTAACGAGAATTAGTATAATCGTAATGAAATTTCATTAATGGACCAATCGTTATTAGTCTGAATCGTAAATATAATTGAATTGCTTTTGATCATGTTTATTCTGTCACAATTTAGTATTACTACCATTGTTACTATTATTGCTTGACTCTAATACTAATGATAGAAGTAAATGTAACAATAAATGACTTTTTTTAATGCATTGATGACTTTCGGATGTAATCTAAATAAATTATCTAAATTGATACACTTATAACCATTTAGAAGTTTAATTGAAACAATTATATTTTTGGTATGATTTTATTTTAATTAAGTCTGAAAGAGGGTGTTAATTGATATACTTGAGAAAGTTTAAATTAATATAATTATGCTAAAGTGAGCTTGACTTAGTGGTATTGGCATGTACTCCGTCCCTCTAGAGGTTAGAGTTCAATCCCCCATCCTGCAATTGTTGTATTAAAAAAAAATTGATAAAATTATTAGTTAGGTTTACATTGATATAACTTAAAAATGTAGCAATGTTAGTTGAAATTTTCACTTTATTTTAGGAAAAAATTGGAGTGTAACATAATAAAAACTCTCATGTGATAGTTTAATTTTTTAGAAAAAATTATATATTTTTCTATGTGACTAAAAAAATATATATAAATTTAGGTACAACCTAATTGCACCTAAGTATTACTCTTATTTTATTATCTTCAATTGAATAAAGTTGTGAAAGTTGGAAAAGAAAAAGGCAAGGGGTGTCCCCACATTCCATGCGACATGTCGTCTTTTACTGACTATGAGTCTATGGTATGCTTTTATTTCATCCCATTTAAAAACTACAGTGTCATTCATCACGTGGGAATAGAAAGCTAGTTAGAATTTTTGGACAACAATAATAACAATTTGGTTAAAATCATTTATATTCGACAAGAGCAACTTTGATTATTATAGTGTACCATCTGAGCTCAATTAGCATAAAACATGTAATCTTGATTAAAAGTTAAATATTAATATTGATATCGGTTTCAAAATTTTAATTTTATGGACATATTGATAGATTTATCAAATCGATGGATATATCTTTAAATCGTAAAAAAATATTTAAATTAATAAATATTTTGATCCTTGCTCTCAATCAATATGCCAAAGATTCGAATCCATCAGACGGGATGTTGTTGAGCTAGTATACACACACACGTATATATCAATTTCGACTTTAAATTACAAATAAAAACATATTATATGGTTGTTGTTATACCTTAATGCACAAGCTTGAATTTTTCTTTTTTGAAGTTTACAAGTCAAGATGACTATCTTGAATATTATTATTCATAAACTAACATAAAACAAATTCAAAAAATTTTATAACGATTTTTTTTTCTAAAATTTATGCTTGTTTGTTACAACATTAGTAAAACGTGGAAGATAATAAAACATATAACCTTATGTGGTTTATGAAATAGTATTTCTAAGTTTAATTTTCAAAAACCAAAATATTAATAACGAAATTTGAGTCTACTCTATTTAAAATCCTACCAACCAAAACCCTTTAAAATAATTAAAGAATAAAACATGTTCCATTATTTAAGAACTATACTATCACGTTTCTGATATTTGTAAAGAATTTAATTTGCACTAATCTTTATTGGGCAACGTCAAACTTTGTACCTTGGCAACATATTATTATTGCTTCACTTTTGGAGATTTATAATAGTGAAGTTGTTGTTTGTGGAATGCCAGGATTGGACAGAGCCTACATAACCCTAACTTTAAACTTTAACTTTAATACCAAAAAGTCTCAGATTCAACTCTTGGTCCTATTAAATATTAAAAAGTAAAAGGACTCAATACACAAAGTCATTGCAATAGGGGAAAAGACAAAGGATTGAAAAGCATAAAAAGGGAAAGAAAATGGTTTCTTCACTGTAAATATTATCATTATTGTCTTCAATCATTTGCTCCATTTCTGGCCCCTCCAATAATTCTTAAATTCTAACCTAACCCTAAAACACTTTATGCATTCACCCGAATTGAATCATACCGTTTGGTCCGAAATCGTTTCGAAACATTAACGATTTCGATTGTTGAGGATTCCACATTGGAATAATAAAGAGACCTTGTAATGTTTGAGATACATATATTACTCTTTTTATTTTCAATTGATTTTGAGACTAAGTCCTATATTTAATATTTTACTAAAAAAGAAATAAATGATAAAACAATATGCCCCTAATTGCATTCTAAGAAGTTAAAACTTCGAAACTTTCCACTCAAATTATTGTGAAAAAAAAAAAGAAGAAAGATTATATGGGAGTTGTAAATAGAGATCTTATATTATGAGAGAGAGAGAAACAAATATTGTTTAAACTTTTCATAAATGATATTAGGTAAATTATCAATCCAGTCCTTATATACTTTACATTCAAATTCAATTTAAGTCTAATAATTTTAATAGTTTTAGATTGTTCTTTATCCTTTATATTTAATTTTAATATAATATATCTATAGTTTTGAAATTTTCAATTTGGTCCTTAAAGTTTGAGAAAATCTCACAAACTATTTCGTACTATTAGAAATAATTCTCCATATGATAAATGACACATTTCTTTAACGTAAGTAAACAATGAAGTAATGTTTGTTGTTTGACTTAGCTATTATATAATTTAGACTAATTAAAAAAATATATAGAGGAAAAGAAAGTAGGATTTCAAAACCAAAGGAGTAAAATTGATGATCTAGAAATAATGCCTAAGATTTAAGCAAACTACAACAACTCAATTGAAACTTTAGAACTTCAACATTTGGATCTTCAAAATTTTAGAGTTTCGGTCTTCAAAGTTTTTGAGCGTTAGCTTTCAATTCTACCAACCTTTTAAGATAAATGTGCAAGACCTCTATTTATAAAGTTCCTATGGGCCTCACATGAGTTTGGACCAAATTGCTTTTTGGGTCCAATATCTTCTTTGGTCCAAATTTTCACAATGGGATTAAATTGTGTTAGACTTTGGATCTCAACGATTTTGAATATTCGACCCGATCCAATTTATAATTTCAGACCCAATCAGACTACTAGCCAAATTAATCGAATGTTGTTCAGGAAAGGAGACATGCGGCATTTTTTTAGTTTGTCATTTAATTTAGGGAGACCGTCATTCTTAATTGACCCTAAATTTAATAAAATAAGCTTTGTACGATGACGTAATTGACCAAAATTTCTCTTCCAACAATATTATATTGTTAAAATTTTGCAAATAAAACTCAAAATAGTGAAAAAAGTAATAATAAAAGTATAGTATCAAAATAAATTTAAAATGGAAAGATTAAAAGAACAAAAGAAAATGATTCAAAACAGAAAGCTAAGAGTATTTTAACTTGACCATAATTCAAAGTAGTTAGGAAAATGGAGACAGAAATTACTAATTAAAAACACAATTGTTCATAAAGAAATAAAGTTTGTATCTTTCAAAATAAATAAATAAAGTTTGTGTTTGCACTTGCATGAAATTTCATTTTCCTTTTTTAAAAAAGTATAAGCATTAAGTTCTATCATCTTTTTATTATTATTATTTTTGTAGAATTATTAAATTATATAATCTTTGATGAAAAAGAAACTTTTATCTCAAAACTCTCCATTGTAATCTGCAGAAGAAAAAAAAAAAAAAAAAAAAAAAAAGAAATTCATTGTTGTTTTTGTTAATTGTTTCCATGAAAATCCTTCCTCTTTTCCTTCCAATCTTCTCCTTCCTTCTTCTTCCATCCACTTCTCAGCCGTCTTATTACATTCCCACCGATAACATCGCCGTCGACTGCGGTGCTTCTGCCTTCACAATCATCGCCCGCCGGAATTGGACCGGCGACGACGCTACCAATTTCTCCCCCTCCGACCCACCAAACGCCGTCAGTAAGTCAACCGTCAGGTCCACCTTCGCTAACACCGATAACAACCCCATCCTCGGAACCGTACGCCTCTCTCGCTCTCCCTTCACCTACTCTTTTCCGGTCACCGCTGGCCCCAAATTCATCCGCCTCTACTTCTTTCCGGAAACTTACGGCGAATTCCGCAAGTCTGATGCTTTCTTCACCGTTCAAACTGGCCAATTCACTCTCCTCAAAAACTTCAGCGCCGCCCTTGTCGCTGATTTCTTGAAACAAACCGTCATCATAAAAGAATTCTGTATCCACGTCGCCGGAGAAGCCGCGAAATTGAACATCACCTTCACCCCATCGCCGAATTCTTACGCCTTCGTCAACGGAATTGAAGTCGTCTCCATGCCAGAAAACCTCTACTACTCTCCGGTTGAACAGGGGACGACGGCGATTGTGAAAAACGACATCGCCCTCGAGCTTTATTATCGGGAAAATCTCGGCGGCGACGATATCACACCGAGTCAAGATTCAGGCATGTACCGAACATGGGGTGGGAGTAATGACTATGTAAGTTCTTCTGTTTTCAAAATACGAGATGACCATGCTTCTATAAACTACACAGCTTCCACTCCTAACTTCACAGCCACAGATTCAGTTTATCAATCCGCTTTAATTATTGGTAAGAATGGAACAAATAATTCGTTACGAAATTTGTCCTTGCACTTGCCCGTTGATGTTGGATTCGATTATCTGGTGCGACTCCATTTTTGCCTAATTCATTGGGAACACTTCCAAACAAAGCAGTGGCGTTTCACTGTGTTCATAAATAACCGAAATATGGACGCCCTCAATATAGATTCCGGTGATACTCCGATTCACAAGGATTATAATGTACCAATGCCGGATGGGAATACTCCATTTATCTCAGTTGATTTACACACATTACCAAGTGAGAGCTTCGATGCGATTTTGAATGGAATTGAAGTGTTCAAACAGAGCAATGACACTAATCTCGCAGTACCAAACCCAGCGGGGCCGGCTCAAGCGCCAGAAGTTAAACCAGTAGCCAAAAACTCAAATGCAAAGACGATCATCGCCGCCGTGTGCAGCAGCGTGGGGTTTGCTATATTATTCTCCCTCGTTGGATTTGTGTTCATATGGAAACAAAGTAAAAAGAAAATGAAGAGGAGGAGGAAGAAGAAGAAGAAAACGACAGGGGATAACTTGCTACCGGAACGGCGGTGCCGGATTTTCACCTTCGAAGAGATTTGCGAAGCGACAGATTATTTCAGTAAGGAGAGAGAGATTGGAGTTGGAGGGTTTGGTGCCGTTTACAAAGGAATTTTCGAGGATGAAGACGATCGGACCGTCGCAATCAAACGGCTGAACCCAGAATCCCAACAAGGCGCACAAGAATTCATAACGGAGATTGAATTGTTATCGGAGCTCCGCCACTCCAACCTTGTACCCCTCATTGGATACTGCTTGGAAGGCAAAGAAATGTTGTTAGTTTACGAATTTATGCCAAACGGAACATTCAAAGAGCATCTCTACGACACCCCAAATTCTCCTCTGCCATGGAAGAAGCGCCTCGAAATCTGCCAGGGGGCGGCGCGTGGTCTAAACTACCTCCACACCGGATTCAATCGACCCATCATCCACCGCGATGTGAAGACCACAAATATCCTTCTAGACGAAAATTGGGTCGCAAGAGTTTCTGATTTCGGGATGTCGAAATTGGGGCAGAGCAACACAGCGGTCAGCACGGCGGTGAAAGGGACTTGGGGTTATTTAGACCCGGAATATCACCGTCGTCTTAAAGTGACGGAAAAATCCGACGTGTACTCATTTGGGGTCATCTTGTTCGAAGTGCTTTGTGGGAGAAAACCGCTGGACCCCCTCGCCGCCGAAGAGAAGTTCAGGCTTACGCTATGGGCTAGAAAATGCTTGGAGAAAGGGAATGTTTATGAAATTATTGATCCGAATTTGAAGGGGAAGATTTCGCGGGATTGTTTAAAGCAATACTTGGAGCTGGCGGCGGCTTGCATCAACGATCAGACAAAGCATAGGCCGACTATGACGGTAGTAGAGGAGAAGTTAAGGTTCATCTTGCAGCTGCAGGAGGAAGCAAACGGAGATCGTGCCGACGACGATGTGAGTTATCCGGAGGAGCCATTATCTCCAATAAGGTCGACGGTGGGTGCTCTCCGGAGTGAGTCGTATAAAAGCCACATCGCCACCATGCTCAGCGGCTCCGATTTCACTGCGTCAACACTTATGAGTGAAGAAATGTTCAGTGAACAGAGTACTGGTTCTGGGTCCAATTCTCGGAAGATATAATTTGTTCCTCAAATTCCCCCCCCTCCCCTCCCCTCCCCTCCCCTCTTTTCCTTTTTCTCATCCCCCTCTAAATATATGTTATTTTCTATTTTGTTAGCCGTTAGTTTGGAGTTGCTCAAGTTCTTAAAATATTTTTAATGCTATGAATTAAGTATAATGGCAATATATTCACGTATCATCTAAATATTCTAGGATACTTTGATCCATATTTTTATAACGTTTTCATGAGTTCGATATGGATATAAAGAGTGAATTAATATTTTCTTTATATCGTAGCAAAATCCAAAGAACACAAAAAATAAGTATAAAAATGCTACTAATATATAAATATAATAGACATATTTACTTATTTTGAAAAGAATAAAATATTTATTTATTAATTTAAATTTCGTTATTTCTATCTAAATTTTCTTAAAATTAAGACTTAAATATTTTCATTAACATCTATATTTTGAACTTTTCCATCACATTCAAACAATATACATATCCTCTAAGAACCACAAAAACAATACAAAATTACTGCCTTATTTATATTTAGCTCTCAAAACTAATACCTTATTTATATTAAGCCCATTTAATTTCATCATTATTAATTACAAGCCCAACAGAAAAATAACCAAAAAATAATAAAACAGCTAAAAAACAATAAAAACAATAAAATTATAAAACAACCAAACCCTAAATTCTTAGTCTTCCCTTCCTCCTCTCGAGCAGTGAGCAACTCGCATCCCTCACCACCGTGTCTCAGCTCGCCGTCGACCACACCTCAAGTCGAAGCTCTCCTTTCCGCCGGTCAGTTTCAATTTCCAAGCTCTCTGTCTCTGTTAATTTATTTTTTCTTTTCTTTTTCACTCTCCATTGAAATTTCCTTTAGTTTTGGGAGATTATGGTGGTGGTGAACGTGAAAATGCTGTTGATGTTATTAATTTGGTTTAAAAATAAATAAATAAAACCCTAGCTATTTTCCCACCTTCTTCTTTCTTCTCCCTTCCAACTTCGGTGCAGCCCAATATCTGAAGTCTAGTATTTGCAAACAGTAGAAGAAGACGAGCGAAGAATTAGTTAATCGAAGTTGCAGAGCAGCAAGGCAAAGCTCTCAACGCCTCAGAATGAGCAGCAAGCAGGGCCCTCCGAAGCACCAAAACAGATACGCTTGGAAACCCAACGCCGGCCGGAAAATCAACGAAACGGTACTCTGATTTCACCATCTTTCTTTTTTCTTTTCCGTAATCTAAATGTTAACCTCCTTTTTACTTCGAAAATTTTAGCACAGGAGGTTGGAGGTAGATTCCGCCCCTTTTCTGACATCACCGGAGTTTGTCTCCGCTGCAAGGATCAAATTGATTGGAAACGCCGTTACGGAAAGTACAAACCCCTTTCCGAACCTGCCAAATGGTATGCTCCTTTTGCTTTTTCTTCCATTTTTAATTTGTTTCTCTTTCTGATGATGTTGGATTGGTAAATTTGTGTTGAATGTACTGCAGTCAATTGTGTTCCAAGCGGAATGTTCGTCAAGCGTATCATAATCTCTGTCCTGGTTAGTTTAAATTATCAGTAGCTCGCATGTTTATGTGAATTCAATTTCTCTTGTTCTGAAGAAATAAATTTCTAGGGGAAAATATGTGATTATGAACAAAGTTCAGCAGTAAAAGCTAAGAGTAACTTTAATATTTATATAGGCTGTGCCAAGGAGCAAGGTGTATGCGCAAAGTGTCGTTGTCGTGTAGATCAAACTGTTGGAAGGTGTGTTTTATATTCATTGCTGAAGATTAATGTGTGAATCTTGTGTTCTAGGAATAAAGAATGAAATTCTAAAAGAAAATGATCTTGTAAGGAGGAATATATTGTGTTACTGTTACAAAAGTTGCGATATGCAAGATGTCATTGGATGATAAGTTTTTGAAATTCTAAGGCCTTTCCATCTGCCCTTTCTAGGGATTTGTCTGAAGTGGAGGCTGAGCAAAAGATGCTTCAAGAGGTATGATTTGCCCTCATGTCATGGTGATAAATATTCAGATGTAGCTTACAGGTTTGGTGATTGCTGCAGGCCATAAAGAATGCTCGAGAAAGGGATCGCAGAACTCTATTACGTGCTGTAAGCTTCTGTTCTTTGTTCTTGTTTATTTTATTTATTTACTTATTATTTTGTTTATTTGTATATTGAATGAAACTATGAAAGGTATTTCGCGAATAAAATAGAATTTTGGAAGTTATAGAGCATTTGTCTAGTACTTTAGAATTCAGAGCATTATGTTTACGTTTTTGCGTCAATTGTTTTCTGTTTGGGGAATTCATTTTTCAACATTACCTACACCTAGCGTTGTTTTTCTGGGTTGATGCGAGGTCTCAATGTAAAGAGCAACAAGCATTTCCATTTCAAGAGTTAGTCATATTTCGTAAATCAGTTTAACCTTAGAAGTTGGGTGAGTTGTGTTGGTTGTAAATAAGCTAAGGAGTAATTACAAAAAGCTCTATGTTGAGCGCATGTTGAGTGCTCCAACTAGAGGTTGTAAGCTACACAATTTCACTAAAAGAATAAAGAGAAGAGGACTTATGAAGGAAAATCCTCAAGTTTCTTTCTGTTCCAAAGGATCTATGGAATGACTCTAATGATGTTTCTCCATAAAACTTTAGTCTTCTCCTTCAAAGGCCAACCCATGAGAGCTTAATCCATTGACAATCGCATAGAGCCCAACAAGCACCCGAAGACCAAAAATCATCCTAAAGCAACTCTAGACTTGAGTAGTGTATTCAGAATGCAGAGCAATGGTTGGTAGATTCACAACTTTTGCAGCACATAACACACATAGTAGGGGAGCAACACAAGGTAGGGAATCTTCTTCGAACCAAACCCCATTGTATTGATACTATTTAGTGCCAACCCAAATCTGTAAGCAAAGGTCTTCATTAGCCATTCTTATTTTCTGAAGAACAACTTCCATAGCTGTTTTGATAGAAAACAATCTAGAACCATCCAACTTTCGTACCAGCATGTCTCGAAGCTAATTGAGCCCTTTGGAAGGAGCTTATGGTGTAGTTTTCCTCTGGGGAGGGTTTTCTCTACCCTGGCGCTTAGGACGTTTTTGTTTTCTTTTGGAATATATTCCTTTTTGTTTCCTATAAAAAAAAAAGCTCTTTCGTCTAAATTCTATGATGGTTTCCCTTGAAGTGTTGAGCTCTATTACATCAGGTCATAGTAAGTATGTGTTGCATTCCAACCATAGGAATTGAATCTTTAGTGACCATGGTTGTGAAATTTCTACACCAGCTGATTAACGAAATGATCGTACTGTATGTTATTTCCTGCTTGATTCATGATTTAAATTTCTTTCATTGAAACAGATGGAGAAGGGGAAAAGTAAGAGTTCAAATAAAAACAAATCAGCAGTTGAAGAAGAAACTAAGGTTAAGGATTCAATCCATTCATCAACTAATGAGAAAGCTGAATTAGGCAGAAATGAGGATGACGATGAAATTACCGATGACACAGATGACGATAATTACGAAGACGAAGATGAATGTGAAAATGAAGAAAATGACGATAGAGAGGAAGATAAAGAGTAGGTAAATTAATCCTGGTTAGGGGCATGTTTTACCCAAAGTTGATTTGTGGTATGAGTCGTATGATGATGCTAACTTCACCATAGAAGTTGTAATACCAATTTTCTTTTCAAGAAGTTAAATTTTGATGAGTTCATGTGTTTGGTTCTTTGGGGTACTTCAATTATTGTGTAATAAAATTTTGGTTAAAATATCATTTTGTTCTTACATTTTAGCCCCTATATTTAATATTAAATCACACAATCACACTAAAAACTTAGGCATCCCATGCCAATAAGACAAAGTATAAATTCTCAAAAGCTATGTATAAAAATTAAAGCCTCATGTATTGAAATGATTCATTCAGATTAATGTTCAAGTGAAATGAAATCATGACTATTTACAAAATAGTATAATAGGCAATAATTTTCTTCCCTTTTTTCAATATCGATTTTTAAGTGAAATTTTAAGGAAGTAACAATTTAATTCTCCGTAGTTTGTAAAGATTTAGCCTCTTTATAACAATTAAGTTGTTAAATTTTAATAATTAACAATTTAATTCATATACTTTAAAATTTGTAACAATTTAGTCTCTTTCATACAAAAGTTCTCATTAAGATTAAGTATCAAATTTTATACGTAATATCTTATTATATACAATATATATATTTTTTTAATCTTGGATTATTTTATTGATTAACATGTTTAATTTTTTTTTTTTTTTTTTTTTTTTACAAATTATTAAGTAAATAGGCTAAATTGTCATTTATTAAAGTTTAGGGATTAAATTGTTTCAAATTTGAAAGTACATGGACTAAATCGTTACTAATTAAAGTGTAGGGACTAAGGTTCTATCTAGGATTGCTATAGATTTTAAAGTAATTTCTGTTAGCTTTGCTTTTTTGAAAAATCAGGTGTGAAAATCTCCACCAAACCAACAATGGTCGGTTTAGTAAACGTTCAAACCAACTTCGGTCGTCAAGGAGTGCAAATCGGCTGATGTTTGGCGTCGGTTATATTCTTTATTATATTGTTTTTAAAAAAATGTTGATTTGGATTTTTCTCAAATTGACGTCAATCGAGTTCCTCCTCTTCTCCGATCAACAACGTTCGACTCGGTTGTCAAAATGACCGACCGCTCTATACACCCTTGGTTTGCTACTGATGACTTTCTCATGCCTTTTTTTCGTCTCTTAAGATTTGCTTTTCTTCAAACGTTTCTTCAGCCAAATATGGCTTGAGAAATCAAAAGCTTGTGCTTCTAAAACTGTCTGGGGCAATAATTGGTTTTAATATATGGTTTGCCTAAACATTGAAATGGTTTCTTATTAAGAAAAACACAATTTGTTCCTTTATAAGTTAAGTTTTTGCCTATATGTTTCTTCTTGAAGAAAGCTTACTTCTTTAAAAACATTGCTATTTTTGTGAAGGATTAGAAGGAATTTGGTTTAAAGGAATAAGGATTAGAAGCTTGGATGTTTAGCCCATACTTTTGGCTGATTAGATAAATAGCAAAATTGTGAAAATGATCAAAATCAAATTACATAATAAAAAATAATAGGAAATTGTCAAAACTGCCCTCATTTAAAAACAAACACCTAATGCTCAAAAGTTGAAGTTGAAGAGTTTAAAAAACGTTCAAAAACTAAAAATACACTATAACTAAACCATTACCATGGTAACCAATGAAGCCGGCCCAACGTCAACTCAACAGCTACCTGATATGATTATTACTCTACACTAGGCATTCATTCAAAATAAAAAATAATTTAAAACCAAAATCACCAACAACTCTAATCCCAATCAAAATAAACTAGAGATTTTGAAAGCTTCCTTACGCGAAAACTAGAGCTTGATTCTTCCCTCAGTTTTCCTTTTCATCAGGCGACCAAAACACACAACATCACCCTAACGAGTGAAAATCACACTTCTTAGGAGACCCGAACACAAAATCAAGGTGTAAAGAATCCCTTACGTTGCTCCAATCTTTCACCTTCTCTGTATAATCTTCTCTAAAACTTGTTTACTCATTCTAAGGGACTTCAAAACTAATCTACTTGCAAAAGGAAGAACGAGTTTCACCCATATCTATCGTCGAAGAACAAAATCGACAATCTCACAATCTTTCTCTCAAGTAAAGAAACATAAACCCTTCCATAATCTCCCTTTTTCATCCATGCACCATAATCTGTTCTATACAATGTTTCACACATTCAACGTAAGAATCAATGGTTGAGCATCAATTTTTTGATATAATATAGAGATCCTAATTTTTTGAGAAATAATCCAAGATTTACCTAACCATTTTTAAATAAAATAATGTGTTATAAAATGCTATTTTATTTGTAATCTTTAGGCACACCAAATAAATCTTTGTTCTACAAATATTTTTAGGAATCCAAAATAGAAAGGGAATATCTATGTTTATCCATGTGCTCTAAAAAATATGTCTAAAAATAATGAACTCATTATTAAAATACACCATATTTCCAAAAGTACTAGTAGTCAACTACTGCACAATTCCGAGGGAGGTCTGATAAAACTGACACTAGCCACAAAACGTCCTTATCTTCAACAATAGGAATAAAACTCGAATTGTTGGAACCATCTTGGTACATTTTCAAACCAGATATAGATAGATCACCGGAAGGAAAAAGTTTACCTTAAATATATTGAACAAACTATTGAAAGGACAGACTGGATGGAATATAAGCCTCAAAAACACAAAAATCATGATAGTTAGAAAATTAATCCCATCTACAGTAAAGAAGTTTAACTCGTTGTAAAGTCTTATAAAAAAAGCAAGATAACAATACTGACTATTGACCTTAATTATATGTTAATAAGACAAATTTTTACTAACAAAAAAGTATATAACAAAAAGTTTAAAACAATATAATATTTATAATAATATGATAACTGATAAAACGTGAAAAAAAATCGAAGAATTAAGAAATAATTTAGTTGGAATAAAAACATCTTAATAAAGATTTGATAAGTTAATAAAAATTAATAAGAAAATGTAAAATTTGAATATTTACAATAAATTAAAATTTAGATGGAGACAAAAATGAGATTTTTTTTTTTATAAGGTACTTTTATCTCTAAAATCCGTAAGGTTAGAAACTGACAAGATTAACTGTATTTTTATTCTGGGTTGATTCACGTGATAAGAATTACATTGTACTCAATATTTTTTATGGAAGACCACATGAATGGGCAAATTGGGTATTATGAAAGGTGATCCCACGTGAGTGGCACACATTTTGCCAAAATTCTTCGGTTTTTGACATAAATCCAAAGGACCACTCGAATTTTGCTATTTTCTCCGATTTCCCCCCACTAACTTTTTTTATTTTTTTTTAATTTTTTTTTAAGGGATATTCATAAAAGCCCACCTCAAGATGGTAAAGTAACAAACGGTCACCAAAAGGCAACCAGAATCCCAACTACGCTCAAAATCTCCCAAATTGGAAGATTGAAAAAAAAACAAGGAAAAATAACAAATTCAACAGAATATTGGGCTACATAGTGACAAAGAAAAATAACAGACCTGACAGTATATCAAGCTACATAGTGAACAACTCTGTTACACACATAAACAATACAAGGAGATAGAACCCAACCTACTAGTCAAAGCCCGAATTTTCTCAATTACATCCTTAACCTCGATAAGATCAGCCAAGCAATTTTTAGTTAAGTTCACCATCTCTCTAGCATCAAATTCAACCACAATATAACCGTACCCAAGTCACACCACCATAGCATTTATCAACGGGTTAGGAGTGCATTTCTTGTGTTGTTCAATCATTGAGAATCATCTTGTGTTGTTCTTTAGGAATGCATTTCTTTGTATTATCAAGTATTGTTTAATAAATTTAGGTTAAAATATTATTTTGATCCCTATCTTTGACTTTAAATCGGGTTTAAATCAGGTTTAAATTGAACATTAAATCATGGACAACCACACTAAAAACTTGAGCCATCTCATCCCAACACAAAAAGTATTAAATCTCAAAAGCTTACATTGTATAAAATTAAAGACTCGTGTACTGAAATGATTCATCAGAATAATATATTATGTTAGTAAAATACAACGTGACAATACTAAGCTTACATTCTCTATTTGATGACCTGAGTTTATTGTGATGAAATACTAAAAATGTCTCAAAAATTCAGGAGCTATTCTCAGATTCTCCCAAAAAAATGAATGTGGTTTTAGGATGAATGTAGTCAATACACAAATGCGCTTCAACAGCAATACCTAATCTGCAATTGAACCTGTCCTTGTTGTCAGGGCAAGAAGGATTTGACAAGCTGCTTTAGCTCTAAAATCTTTGATGAGGTCAAGTCTGTTCATCTTTTGCACACAACCGCTCTAAATTTTGAAGAGCAACATCAAATGAGAAAGATTCAACAGATATATAAAGCATACTGTAAACTACAATGTTAGAGAACTTGCTGTAAATTTGTGAAAATTATGTCCTAATAATCACAAGTAATAAGTTTAAGACAAGGTTCGAAAATGGTGATTTTCAAAGTTCAAAAGAAAATTTTTGAAGCACATGCGATAGTATCATGAATACGAAAAGAGTGCAGGCTATAATAGTGAGAAGTCCATACTCAAGTACTCGTAAGCCAATATCATCGAGGTTCCCCAGGCTGACATGCTGAAAAACCGAGGACCCAGCCCCCTATATAAACCTTTCCATCCATCCTCAGCGATCAAGCTTTCAACAATTTGTCTTGCTGTCTTCCCTTTATCACCCATCACCTATGAACAAACACAACTCATCAAAATATAGAACTCTAATGTAGTACCAGCAATAACTAGGTCAGACACAAGTGACGTAGTCTGAGTCAGAAAGTCATGACATGGATGAAATTATGGCAGTACTAAGGCCAGATAAGACCTTTACATTTAGATTCAAAAAAAAAAAAAAAAAAAATGCTTTCAGAACTTTTAAGTTTTAAAATTTATGGTTATTTAATGTTATATTTGTAAAATATATATGTGAGTGATCAGGCTAAGTATTTTGTAGTCCAAGTATCTTAGATAGGTAACGAAATTATAGAAACTTTAGAATAATCACTCTATCAGCTTTCACAAGATCATATATTGACAATTAGGGAGGTTGTTGCATCTATAATTCCCTTGCCCCAAGGGGCCTTTGCCTTTGTCAAAGCCAAATAGTTTTGGATGACATACGGAACCTTGCAGGAGAGTTTCAAGTTTCTCCATAGGCCGATCTACATGTACAACACCACAAGTGAATGCATCGGCTTGCAAGGAAGCTTCCCTCACTTGTTGGTATGTTTTGTTGTATTCTTAGTCCGAAGAAGAGGAAAACTTGGATCTCCGACATTGTGAGTCTGTGAGAGCTGTGTGAGATTTTTTTTTCTTTCAGATGTTCGAGTTCTCACTTGCTTGGCATAGGCTCCTCCATCCGCCTTTTCGTGAGAAGAGGCGTTTCTTATGGATGACCAAGGTGTGTGATGTTCTTTGGGTTCTGTGGGGGGAGTAGAATAACATGTTGTTTAGGGGGTCTGAGAGGGGATCTTTTGAGGTTTGGCCTCTTGTTAAATATTATGTCTCTCTTTAGGCTTTGGTTTCAAATTCTTTCTATAAGTACTCTTTAGGCTCTATTTTGTATGTATGGTTGGTGTTCCCCTACTTTTAGGGAAATCCTTTCTCTTTTGGTGGGCTTGGTTTTTGTTTTCCCTAATATTCTTTCATTTGTTTTCATCTCAATGAAGTTGTTTCTATCCCAAAAAAAAAAAAAAAAAACAGACATTGCCAAACTCAAGTTCAGCTTCTTTCACACAACCTTGGTCAATCACGAATCATCAGTAAACCTACCAATCCTCTCATTCTAAGATATATGTAGAATTTTACTTAATGATGGATCTTCAACAAATACTAAAAACACCTGGCGTATATGAAGAAATAAAATTTTACAGTTTCCCATTTTAAATATCACTGCTTCAATGAGATTATTACACACCATGAACGAATCAGGTGGGCAGCATCTACAATTTGCTTTTTAGATAGTCAAATAATAGTGGGGACTTGACCCCTTCCTGGACTAATGAATTGCTGAGGAAAGTTTAAAAGGGTTGGTTTGGATTTTCTTCAAGGCCACTACAAGTGTTAGAAGACAAGGTAAACTCTTTTCTTCCCCCTTTCCTGTTCCTTGGTTGGGTTGAACACAAATACTGAGAAAAGTATGAGTCCCAAAAGCTGACCTTTAGGTTCGGGGATAGAATCCATCATACCAAATTTGCCATTTACAGAACACGGTCCCTTTTTACCGTTTTTATTTAAGAAAGGATGGCTATTTCCAATCAGTCAGTAGTAAAACTTTTAGGGGTTTAGCCAATAGAGCAAAGACTTCTAAGTTGGACTAGTAGTTTCAGTGGCAGACTGGCAGTGTCAAATGATCAAAGAGTTCAAAGGCGGTTACTTCCAAAAAAGGAAAGGCTAGTTACACTGGTGAAAAAAGAGGCTTTTATGCCTGGATCCTCGAACTTGGAACTCTTGTGAAAGATTGTTCCAACCCTTAGACCTCATGATTCTTATGTTAGGTACTTAAACACCTTGGAGAACCACACCCAAAAAGCCAGCTATTGAAGTGGAAAAACCAAGCGACTTAAGTATCACATTGGTCATCCCGTTCTATCTGCTGTGGGACAAAGGTAGCTCATACTACCTTGGTTCCTAACAATACTCTATCGCCGGAAAGCCGATGTCCCAGCGGCCACTCTAACAGTACTTCACTCGACCACACTCGGTAAGAACCCTCTGTCGGTTCCATTCCGAAACGTCAACAACAGGCTCTGATGCCATTGTTAGGTACTTAAGGACCTTGGAGAACCACACCTCGAAAGCCAGCTATTAAGGTGGGAGAGCCAAGCGACTTAAGTACCACATTGATCATCCCATTCTAGCTAATGTGGGACAAAGGTAGCCCATACTACTTTGGTTCCTAGCATCTTGGTGCTCTTGGTTCATGGGATCAACCTCATAAGGGAGTAATGAAGCTTTTTGTCCAAATGGGTATGAGAGTAATGAAGCTTTTTGTCCAAGCTCATGAGATTAACTTTCTTGGCTCAGGAAGTTGTGACATAAAATTTTAGCAAGCAAGTTCGGGTTGGGGTGGAGAGAAGGTGGTTTTCAAACAAGAGTAGGATTGGTAGTTGTAGGCCTGCATTGTCCTCAAAACCCAAATTAAGAGAAGCTTTGATTTTTTGAATAAGTGAATGAAAGTAGAACACATGCCACAAAGAAACCCTCGAAATTGAAGGGTCCTCAGATTGTTAAGCATAGAAAACATTGGTTAACTACAAAAGAGCTTGGTCGTAAACACCCAAAAGGAAGGTACTGAATTATGTTGAACTTCACAAGACCCTCCTACACTCTTTAAGAACCTTCCAAGTACTCCAAAGGGAATAAAAAAATGGGCCAACCAAAGAATTCCCCTTTTATCACGAAAAGGAAATTGAGGCTCTCATAAGGTCCTGCCTTTCGAGCAGCATTATTGATGCAACTAAACAAGTACAACACAGTTTTAAAAAATGTAACAAACAGCATCTGCAGAATTTTCAATTACAGTTTGAAGGCACAACTTCTATGACAGAAAATAATATTTGGTATCAAAATAAAAGCTATTAACAAATGTACAGTGAGAAAGTGAAAAGAATTAAGTTTGACGTCAACTAGGGTAGTAAGTACCTGTAAGCGAGTCTTTATGGTGTCCAAAGGTGTTGTAATGCAGGAAGCTGTTGCACCTGCAATTATTCCACCCGCAGCTTGAACTGAAATAAGTTGGGTATGGCTGGGAGCAAATTTCTCAGAAGCAGAGTTTTGACCTAAGAATCTTCAATGCCACAACATAAATATTATAATTTCAAAGTCAAATAAAACAAATCAATTCAAACAGAAAAAACAACCAGATTGTGTATTTGACCAAATAACAATAGTCCAGTTGGACCCTCTTGAATCTAATCCTCTAAGATATAATTGGAAATCATCAGATAAATGTTGGACAATTTCTAGGGTACAAGTACCATTTCCATATTGCATCTTTTGCCAGTATAGCCGTACACTTATATATAAAGCTCAACAAATCCATACAGAGATGCACTTTACAGTGCCTACAATCCCAGAAAAAGAATAGTTCAAAACACAGTAACCAAGATGAGTAACCAAGATGAAAACTAGAACCAAGGTATATAACAAAGGACAATGTGATTAATTAACGTGACAAAAATAATATAGTTTAATATAGTTGACAGATTACTATTTACAATCAAGAGACTAATATTTTCTTTCATTCATTGTTTCCTATCCAAACAAAAAAAAATCATTCAGAACCAAAGAAAGGGAAGACGAAAATTCTAACCACTACTAGTTGAAATGCATGTTTATTGTTTTGCAATGATCCAAACTCAATAATTAAACACAAATGAGGGGAAATTACCATGTCTCACCTCCAGATGATGCGTTGACTTGCACCATAACTTGCCCACCATACAGCACTAGATGGAGAGTAGGTCATAACAGATAACCCAAAACCTTTATACAATCCCCGGATCCCATTAGACTTTATCAGTTTACGAGCAACATCTAAACCCCCATTATATCTTGTATTTCCTGAGTATCCTTGAACCATGAGCTTCTGACTAATCTGAATGGCATAAAATATTTAAGCTTTTAAGTGAACAATAGATAAACAAAAAACACAATATATCAAAAAACTAAACCAAGCCTACATACCACATCAATTGGAACAAAAACAGCTTGAGAAAAAAGTGAGGCAGTCATGCCAGCTAACCCATTTGCCATAGCAGCCTGTGTAGGTTCAGAAAATTTAAATGGCTCAACCAGTTTATAGGCTCCCACTTTGGTTGTCTCCAAAGCAGTAAGAAAGATAATCCTGGCAGGAATTGCACCAGTTATTACTGTGCCAAACCCTCTGTAAAGACCAGGAACCCCGTCATTCTTCAGTAAGCCCTTAATAACAGACAGGGCATTTTTCTCGGCAGAATCCTTTACAGCAACCTGCATCCTTGTTTTTACAACAGAAACAGGGTACAGTGCAACTGTAATTCCTGTAAAGAGACCAGCTCCTACGCCATAAAATTTCGCTTTATCAAGCCTGCGGGATGTAGCAGGATGGATAAATAATGTATCATACAAGATATTGCAACTTCTTAGTCTGCACATGCTCAGAAGTACTTCCTTATTTGCAAAACCTACAATTATGCATGCTAATGCATAAATGCACCAAGTATCCATCAATTCCATAGAGCAATTAGGTCAAAAGAATATATTTAAATTATAAATCCACTGAATGTTGAGAAAGAAGGGCACAGATATTGCAGATTGGGATACTAACAATCTCGATTTTTAAGAATAACAAGTCAGTGCATATTTTAAAAGCAAAGGACTTAAAGTTTCAAAAGCACGAGTGCCACCAAAAAAATAGCATCTAGTAGACTAGTAATAACTACTAAGAATACGACTGAAACCTATTATTGGGTAATTGTATGAAATAACACAAAGTTTTTCACCTTTCACAAATAACACTCTTTTTGGCCAATTACTTTAATGGGTCATCCTGGTGCCATCTTGGCTAGGAATAGATATTGAGACCAAAACAAAATTTTTAACTTGTCATGTTTAAACCACCATTTCCTTTCTTAGTGGCAATCGGCCAAGATGAAGGCCAAGAAAGAATAAAAAATGTGAGGAACTGTAACATCTGTAAGGAATTTTTTACAATTTGAAAAAGGTCTTTCTGATGGAGGAGAATCAGAATCTTGGAATAATCAAAACCAATTGGATCACGCAATTTCCTTCATAATCTTTGAAGAGGAACCCTCTGTGGTGGGGTAGCTGTCTCCTTCGTCAAATGTCAGAGAACTCCTAATGATTTGGCTCACTCTCTTGCGACGGCTGCCATCTTTTTGGATTTCGATCACCCTCGCTCACTTTGGAGGAAGAGACCAGCATCTTTTGGGCTTCCAACTACTGCATTAATGGAGTTTATTTCGAACAAAAAAAATACTCATCCTCCAAGCTAGAGCTTGGGCTGAGTCAAGGGCAGAGAAATGGGCAAGCAATTTCTTATCTCCCCATCAGTTAAGTTGAAACCATCAGAAATTACTTGGAGAATATTGTGACCTCTGTTCTTATGTAACATTCATCTAATGAGTAGCAGCTCCAACTCCCCACCAAAAGAGTGCAAGCACCAAAAAAAAAACCGAGGAGAAAAAAAAAACATCACACTTGCTAGAATTCATTCAAGTTATTTTGTTCTTTCCCACTCTTCGTTTTGGTCACGATTGCCACCGATAAAGCATGGTTAAACATGCCATAAAAAGAAGTTAAACAATAGTTTTAGTCTTGGGATGGCACCCAGACGACCAATTAAAACAATTGGCCAAATAGAGTGTTATTTGTGAAAGGTAAAATACTTTTTGTAC
Organism: Citrullus mucosospermus; assembly: GCA_030954485.1. Lineage (NCBI taxonomy): Eukaryota > Viridiplantae > Streptophyta > Magnoliopsida > Cucurbitales > Cucurbitaceae > Citrullus > Citrullus mucosospermus. Next base: position 5,015,017 of record CM062065.1, read on the forward strand.
TGCTTCCGATAATTACCCAAACCTATTCTCCATCATTCTCACAAACCAGGGTAAAGCATCAAATTGCAAGGAGTATGTCAAAGCCAGAACCATCCCAAATTTCAAGTCCTATTTTAAACCCCAGGTTTATCTCGAGATTTTTTCCCCCAAGCCGTACTGGTGGATCTCCCTCTCTCTCTCTCTCTCACACACACACACACACACACATTAAATTCCACAGTTACAAACTTCCATCTTCCCTCGATATTTCATCACTTGTATATCATCAAGAACCAAAATAGAGCGCTCAATAACTCCTCGATCTATACATGCATCGAAGTCATGCATAGGGAGAACAAACAACCAGAGCCAGAATGGTTAATTCATACTAGAGCGAGCCAGCAATCTTTATCATTCAACAAATCAAAGTACAGATATGATATGCAAATACAAGATACATGAAATGAAACAAATCGAAACAAATGGAAGATTTCCCAGAAAACAGAAAAAAGAAAAGCAGAGGATAGAAAAGGGAAGATGAAAATACTTGTCCCAGTTAATCTCAGTTTGACCAAACGATTGAAATCGCGGACTATTCGCATTCATGGCCTCCCTTAAATGAATCGAACAAACAAGGTGGGCAAAGCAAATCAAGAACGCATTGATGACTCCAAGAAGTCGGGAATCCAATTGCAATCGCCGAGAACGATGGGAGGCGTTCCGACGAGGTGAATCTGGTAGAGAAACAAGAAGAAAAGCGAAAAAGTATGTGAAAACGGAAGTGGGTCGGTGAGTTCTTAAGGTTTTGCAGAGTATTTCTTGGTTTTCTTTGAAATTGATTGCTTGGAGAGGAATCAATTTGGTGGGAAAGCGGTGTTTTGGCTTTTCTTTCTCTTAATCCAAATTCTTCCTTCTTTCTCTTTGTTCGTCAAATAGAGAGCGTCAGCCCCGCGTTGGCACTGAAGAAAGGCGGCCTTTTGTTTACAAATTCGGCCTTTGCTTAAACTCCAAACATGGAGTGTGGTTATAATAATAGTGCACTCTACCCACTCAAAATGGGACCCAAACAACCCCCTTAATGATTATTTGGCTAAACTCTCAACACTGTTTAATGACATAAATGATTAGATTTTAAATAATTGTTTTGGATAAAAAGAAAAAAAGTCAGGATTTTATGGTAGGATGATAAATTGATAGATTGGTTGAGAGTTAGAGACAATAAAATGGATTAAAATATTGAAGCATAACAACAAAGCAATTAAAAACAAATCCATAAACACAAAATTTTGAAAAGTAAATTTGAATTTGAAATACCTAATGAATCTATGCTAATAAATCAGATCTATTTAATCTCATACAAAACCAGAGTAAATCTAACACTTGAAAAATGAAAATACTTAAAAGTTTGATTTTTTTTTTCAAATCATAGTTGATCACCAAAATTTTAAAATTTATGTTACAAGTGTTGACTTCTTAGAGCTCTTTTGCAATAACTACATCATGCACACATAAACTCTCCCTTCGAAAATTGAGGGCTATAAGTTATTTGCCCTCTCAATACACATTTTTGTTATCTTAGAAGTCTCTTACATTCATATACGTACTTTCTGTTCAAATATACCTAAAATCTTTTTCATAGTTTATCACACAAATACATTGTAGTAAAATCATTAGAATTTGCCACGCAAAAATGTATTGTACTAAAAATAGTTTAAATCTTTATCCGAGTCATGCAAATACATGGGAAACAACTTAAAATGTTTGTCAAAATGAGACATTGAGTCATGCAAATACACCTTAATACGAATCATCAGACTGTGTCACACAAATATCTTGAACTAAAAATAACTCTTCCTCAAAACTTAGCCACACAAATAAACTTTATACTAAAAATATCTAAAATTTTTCACAACAATCTCACATATCTTATACTCAAAATCAACTATAATCATCGTAAAAACAAAGTTGAAAGTTGCATTTTCGTGAAAAAGCTTTCCACACTAAAATAACTATGAGTATATACAACCTCTTCAATTCCAGTATCCTCCAGTTTAGGAGAAACGAAAATCAATTGGATGGACACTATCCATTTTATTAACATAACTCATCAAAGAACAAACTTGCAAAAAAGACAAAGTAAAGTAAATTTTTAGTCCATGTTAGTCCAAAGGGCAAAGAGTTTGTAAATTCACCTAAAGAAGTGGGGTATCAGTCTATTGGAAGCTGAGTCACTATTGGAGGGCTTATGTGCAATTGAGTCCGGTAACTATCCCCTCGTTGATGTTAAATTTGAATTTGATGCGTCGGAGGTGGTTAAACTTCTCAATAAGAATGAGTTTTCTTTGGTCGAGATTGAGATCCTCATTGAGAATATTATATATTTTTTTTACATCTCTTGAGAGGTGAACAAATCTTCTCATTTCATTGCAACTTTTGCCTCTTCTCAAGGGTGTAATTTATATCAAAGATGTTTTTTCAGATAACGTTCTTTCATTGTTTAGTTAGGAGTTCGGAAGGTTTATATAATATTTATGTACTCTATCTATTGCCTTGACATTATTTATATTTGGCAAATTGACATTCACCCGTAAGGTCCTCCGTTCGAGACTTGACATATGCAGTTTTTTCTATTTGTTATTTTTCAACTTTCCATCAAATTTTAATTTTGCATCACATATTTATATTACTAGTCAAGAAACACGTGCAATGCCAATGCACGTGAAATCTTGTAGCTTTAATTAAATTTTGTGAGAAATAGTGAGTTTTAAATATGTAACAAAAATAGGTGACATATAGTTTTATTTTAATTTCCATGACCTTCTAAAAATTAAAATTTTGCCTAAGAAAAGTTGAATAATTGAATAATTTATTCTAGTGTTTTCATATGATCATATGTCAGTTGTTTCATGCACCGATTGTATCTTATCAACCTATAATTTATTTTGTAAACTAAATATTGGATAGGTCATCTCCATTGACTATTGCGTTGAAAGTTAATTACATATGATGCGTTGAAATGGCCTTATGTCGCATTGATGTTACTTAAGATTGGTTCAGTTAGACACAAGTTTTCCTATTAAAAACCCAAGTGTAGGTTTAAAATAGGTTTCCTGAGAGTCCATGATTAAACTTAAGGATTTGTAACAATTTGATGTTAAGAAAATTCTTTGATTTACTATACAAATAAATATATGTAAAAAAGAATGCATTGAAGTGTCTTTATAGTAACTAAAAAAATAAATTTACAAGTATAAGAATGGTGGATGAACATATGAGATAATGATGCATGGAGAGAATGGTTGAAGGTGGCAAGTACACATACAATCAAAATAGCATGCGTTGAGATGGAAAAGTCCATAGAAAAAGTAGGGTTGAGAAGACTTCACTAACATATTTCTAAGTGATACTTAAGTAGGCGTTTGTTTGCAAACTCGAAATTGGGAATGCATCTCTCGATGCTTCAATGTCATATTTATCTTATTTCTAAGACACATGATGAGTTTATTCTTACAAAAGATCAACTTTATCTCTAAAGCTAATTATTTTCTTGTTTAAACAAAAATGATCAATCACTTACTCTCTCAAGCAGTTGATCATACTTATTTAAACCTATTTGTTTGATAGATTCATGTAATGTTTTAGCACACATTTAAACAATATGAAAGTAACTTAAGTAAAACTTAGAAAATGTTAGTTTCATTCACTCAACCCATTAAGAAATTTAGTCACCCATGATGTAAGATGTTGAAGATGAAAAGAGATGGTCATATGGAATCAATCAAACTTATATTAAAGAAGTATGCAAGTCTTTCGATTGCAATAATCTTAATACAAATAAGAAAGGTGGAAATGAAAGTGAAATATGAAATAAATAAGGTCAAGCTGCCAATGGCAATGTCTCGCTTCTTGGAGGCTTGAGATAGGATTGTTTGATACAATTTGCACAGGGGAAATGAATGGATTCTCAATCTCTGAGGGACGACACTAAATTTTCACTCAGAATATTCTTACAAGAGAGCTCGAGGTAGAAAATGGCGATGGTGGTGAGGGAGATTTAGCAGAGTTTTCATCCACTATTTTCTCTCTGTTTTCAACTTGAGCTTCTACGAGTTATTTATAGGCGTCCAAAACGTGATCTCGTGATTGTCTGACACCTTTGCATTTAATTCCATGCCCTGCTGCGCATACTTCATCATGTCATAGATTCATTGGTTCTGTCATGGCCCAGTCAAATTAGTCGTCCACTTGCGCATAGACATGATAGCCACCGCTCATGCGTTTAGCGATTCTTTTTCTTTTCGACGCGTTGATAGGCGAAATGATATAGTCCAGGTGGTTCTAGCAGCATATTTTTCTTGTCCTTTAGCGTTTTTTGCTTCTTTTTGTCACATCCTATGTTCAAAAGACATAAAACTCATAATTCCAATGATAAAAGCTTTTGTAAACATTATACACATAAAGTTATTCATATTACATTATTTCATTCTCAAATTCATGCGTTCATCTCCTAAATTACTATTATTCCAAATAAAGAGTACAATAATTTTTATTCCTACAAGTTATCAAACACCTATCCGCATCCAACAACGAAACATAGTATAGAAAGCTACTAAAAATGCAAGAGCATAAAATGGGTATTTAAATATTTTACTCTCAAACCTTTTTATATTGTGCATTGATGTGAAGGAGTTGAGCACAGCCCTTGAAAATTATACAAAATGCAACTTGTTTGATTTTTTTTTTTTTTTTTTTTTTTTGAGAAAGTGTTAAAAAAAATAATTAATTATTACTTATTTTTCTACAAATTTGATTCTATGTTTATAGAAAAAAATATATTATTTTCTATTTTAAAATTGTAAATTTGATTTTTTTTTTCATTTATAAGTATTAAAAAGAAGTAAAAAAGTGAAATAATAAATTTGTTTTCTTCTCTCCACAAATTAGTTAAATTTTAATTTAAAATTTATATCATAGTTAATTCATTTTCTTGTTATTATTCAATATTTTTTACAACAATTTCGATATTGTGTCATATTTTATCAAATAGTCAAATAAATGTTTAGTTTTTTTAAATCTCGAAACTCTAATTTTAACATTTATGTTAATATTTTTATTAAAAATAAATCTTCTTATTTTCAAAAAAAAATTTGGTGTTGTTATTTACATTCCCCTAAGCTTCATCTCAAAATATTTTTTCATTGTATTTGATTTAAAAAGTAAGAATTTTTTTTAATATCAATCTTAAATAAGAAATAATACTTATCCAAAAAGTGGTTAAAAGTTTTTAAAAAATATTCTATTTCATTTCATTTGAGTAAAATTAAGATTGAAATTAAAACTGGTCAAGACTAAATCTTTTTTCCATTGTATTTGTTTTGAAAAGTAAGATTTTGTTTTTTTTTCTTTTCTTTTTTTTTTTAATATCAATCTTAAATAAGAAATAATACGTATCCCAAAAGTGGTTAAAAATAATAATAAAAAAAATCTATTTCATTACATAGGAGAGAGATTAAGATTAAAATTAAAATTGGAAAGACTAAATCAATTTTACAAATATCTTATTCCCTAATGTTCTCAACTTATCTATTCATATCAATGTTCTCTAATTTTTTCAAGTCTTTCTACCATATCTCTCTTTTTCTCCTCCACATCTTAGAGTTGTCTCTCCTTGACATCTCATAAAAGAAAAAATTAAAACATTATTTGCTTCAATTGAATTCATGAAAGTGTGTTAATATTCAAATACATTGCAATTAGATAAAACACAAATTTAAAATATTGAAAATGAGGTAAGGAAATATGGTGGAGATCAATATAATCTATAAAAATAAATTAATTTTATTGGAGTGAATCTTTCATTCTTAATGCTGTCTCTTGGCTAACCCTCGAGAATTACGTTAGATTAGTCTAGGCCCATAGAGTTGCATTGGTTAACGAAACCCCTGGAATTGCTTGACTTCTATCCCTCATTACTTCAATTGACATTGTATCACGAGTGTAGGATTCCATTCATGTTACAGATTTAGCATTCCCCATAGTTTTAGTCCTCGTATGTTTGGTGGTCGAGTGAGAAGAGTCCTTTTAGTTAATCTATCTAAATCCATTGTAATTAGATTAAGGAAAAAAAAAACAATAAAGATTGGATAAAACAAATTAAATGGAGATCACATGACTTAATAAAATCATGGGAGAGAAAGTAGACTCGTGCCTTGAGATTATTTTATTTATTTCTTCCTCATCTTTCATCTCCCCTATTCACACTTTTGCTTTTCTAACAACTACACACAAAATGAGAAATACATAAAAAAAAAAAAAAAAAAATAACCCAAACTCCGTGCAAACTTAAAATTTTTTATTTAAAAAAAGTTTAGAAGATGATTACTCCTTAAATCTGTGCAACTCAAACAAAATAAATCAAATCTCTTCAAAACTACAAAATTAAACATAAAAGAAAAGGAAAAAGTGATGAAAATGCTTATGAAAACATAAATAGTTAGAAAACAAAATTAGTAAGAAAAAAAAGTAATATTTTCACGACTAATTATATATGGTGGAGATCATTTGTAATCTATAAAATCAAATAAATTTTTTTGGAGTAAATATTCATATATAAATCCATTGCGATTAGATTAAAAAAAAATTACAAAATTTGATAAAACAAATCAAATAGATAATCTAGAAAATAATGAGAAAAAATGTATGTTTGGCTTGAAATTAAAATAGATGACCTTGGATACATTAATTTTTCAAAAAGGAAAAAGAATCAAGAAATAACAAAATAAATAAATAAATAAAGGAACGAATGTTGAAGGAGAAATTTCGGCCAATCACAAGTCACCACGCCGTCACAACGAAAGTCCAAGTCTTTTGTAGAAACTATAGAAGATATTGGGCCCAAGCCCAAGCCCAAAAGCTATTGGGTCCAAACCCATGTAAGGCCTCTGGGAAACTTCTATAAATACAAGTCTAAACCTCTCCATTTTGGGAGAAGGGTGGGAAGTATTGACAACAAAGTGCTGAAAACTTAAAAACTGAGGTGTCTTGAAGCTGTACAACTTTCTGAAGATTGAAGCTCTTAAGTTTTTCCAAAGCTAAGCTCTATCCTGAAGATCTAAAGACTAAAGTTCAAAAGACTTCCATAAGATCAGAAAACCCTCCAGAAGACCCTCCCCGAAATTCAGGTTAACTTTTGATCTCCTGAAGATCTAAAGACTAAAGTTGATAAGACTTCCATAAGATCAAAATACTCTCCCTGAAGTTCTTGAAGTCAGAAACTCCAAAACTCCAAAGGTCGATCCAAGTAAACTCCAAAGGTCGATCCAAGTAGATCAACAGGTCAAAATGCTGATCCAACCCGTTCAACAAAATCAACAAGCCCAAAGGCCTATCATCCCAGAAGTTCATCAAGTTGAAAGCCGATCACCCAAGAAAATCAAGATCAATAAGTCTAAAGGCCTATCACCCAAGAATATTATTAAGCCCAAAGGTCGATGACCCAATAAGATTCAGAAACTCCAAAACTCCAAAGGTCGATCCAAGTAGATCAACAGGTCAAATGCCGATCCAACCCGTTCAACAAAATCAACAAGCCCAAAGGCCTATCATCCTAGAAGTTCATCAAGCCGAAAGCCGATCACCCAAGAAAATCAAGATCAATAAGCTATCACCCAAGAAGATTATTAAGCCCAAAGGTTGATGATCCAATAAGATCAACAAGCCCAAAGGCCTATCATCCCAGAAGTTTATCAGATCAATAAGGCTAAAGGCCTATCACCCAAGACGATTATTAAGCCCAAAGGCCGACGATCCAATAAGATTAACAAGCCTTAAGATCAAAATTTATCTTTTTCAGAGAAAGAATCAAATGATCAAATATTAGAAATTGTACTCATAACACTAAAATCAATACAAATATAAAGTTCAAATTCAATGAATTAAATTTCTCCAGAAATCTCGTCGAACAATGAAGGAATGAACAAAAAATATATAGAAAAATATAAACAAAAAGAAGAAAATGAACAAACAAACCTATGATAGATGAAAAGATAATTGAAAAACTTTAAAATAAATTCACAAAATTTGTATATCAAAATCAAAATATATGTAAAAGACTGTAGTATGGATAATGACTCCTTAATTGTCTACAAATCAAACAAGATAAATAAATCCGTAAATCAAATCTCTCCAAAATGCAAAATCTAAAATTAAACAAACAAATTTACTTGCATGAGAATAATCTCAAATTACTAAAGTGTAAATAGAATAGAAACAATAATCAATTTCTTCCTCTAACTTCAATATTTTTCAAGTAATGAAGCAGAAAATTCTACTTTTCTCGATTTAATAGAAAGAAGGAGGCAGGTTTAATTTCATCTTATTCTTCTTTGCTTGAAGATTCTTCGTGACCTTTTCCTTTTTTTGTTTCTCCCTTAATCAATTTGCAAGTGAAATCATTAGCATAAGAACTACGAAAAGGAAAATTTGGTGCTTCTAGAAATTTTAGTTTGTTCCTCAAATTGTAGGTTTATCAAGAGAGTTTTGGTTCATCTTCATTTGGTAGGAAGTTTGTTCAGATTTTATAAATGATCGATCTTAATACATGGTTGAGATTACGTGAGATGTGAGATATAGGTTTAAAGGGGCATTGTATTGTTACAATGCAATAGTTCATGAGGTGTGATAAGGTATTGAAGGGGATTATATATAAATAAATGAGGGGCAAAATGAGAATGTAAAAATTCTTCCCATTTCGCCCCTTTTATATATGGTATAGATGATTCTAGTTTAATTTACCTGAAACCAAAAAAAAAAAAAAAAAAAAAAACTTTATTATATTAAAAAACACATTAGGTTCATCTAGTAACCATTTACATTTTGATTTTTTATTTTAAAAGATTGTACTTGTTTCCTCTCAATTTCTTACAATAATTTCTAGATTTTTTAAAGTAAAAGAGTTTATTTTTTAGCTAAATTTCTAAAACAAAACATATTTTTATAAACTACTTTTTTTAGTTTTCAAAACTTAATTTAATTTTTTAAAATATTGGTAGAAAGTAGATGGAAAAATAAAGAACCTAAAGAATGGAAGCTAGATGGTGTTTTTATAGGCTTAATTCTTAAAAACCAAAAACCAAATAATTACTTAACAAAACCTTAATGTTTGAAGCTAAATGGTGTTTCAAGTTGAATAGACTTAATTTTTATTCTAATTGAAACTTAAACTTTCAATTTTATATCTAATACATACATAAATTTTAAAAGTTAAAAAATTAGTAGACATAAAATTAAAAGTTAGTAGCCTATGAAACACAATTTTACCTTTCATTTTTTAGTTTTATTTTTATTTAGTCTCTAGGTTTCAAAATGCTACAATTTTACCTTTGAGTTTTAGAGTTTTGTATTTATCTGGTTCTTAGGTTTTAACGATGTATTAATAATCTGGAAATATATTATATCAAGTCAATAGAATGTTGCATTCTTTTGTCTTATCTCTCACTTTTGTAGAATACATCAGCAAGACTCGTTTTCTTTGCTATCTCGTATGAAACTTTTGATGAACTTTAATTGCTCCCTAACCCCTCGCTTCGAGGGACCATAGATCGAAAAATGCCTTCTTAATCACCCCACTCTTCCAAAAGATCAAACTCTAGGGAACAAGCTAAAACCCTGATACAAGTCATTGCACGGGGATACAATTCGCCAAGTTGGGGGAAACATTTTTTAGAAAATTGGAAGAATCAAACAATCACTTCTACATGTTACCCTTCAATGATAATCCTATTTGGTCAAATAACTAGCAAGAAACTCCTATCTTCCTTCCATTACAATACTTTTGCGAAACGAAGATCATTGACTTAGTGAATGAAGTGGGAAACTTTCTTCTCTCTTAAGCTTCAGAATTCCTGCTTAAGTAATGAAGAAAGATGAAGAACCTTGCATATGGAGGGTTTCTCTTTGGCAACGGGTCAAAAAGTGACCCGAAAAGGAAGACATGATCCACATAATAATACGTCCTAGTGCCTAGAGATACATGTACGGTTCAACGTGTTACTTGTCTAGAGAACCTGATCAAGCATATGTTTTGGACAATTGATAAAGAAGGGCATGCTAATGATGAAATATACAAAAAAGGTCCTTGAGCCTTGGTCTAAGCATATGTTTTTTACCTACATGTGTTCGCTAATGCTCACTTTGGTCTTTCAAGTTAATTTTCAGTTACTTAATTTAAAATAATTTTGAAAGAAAATTTTATAATTAATTTTAATAGTAATAAAAAATTAGTGAAAACTAGTTAATTATACTTCTTTTAATTTTTTTTTTTTAAATTGACTAATGGACATTAACACTAAGGACGGAAAGTATATACTTATAGAAAAGAATGAAGCTTAAAAATGTAAAATTTTAAAATCTAAAGACCAAATGAAAACAAAACCCAAAGGTAAAAATGTAACATTTTGTAACTTAAAACAAAAAAGAATTATCTTTTTTTTATATACACTTGTGCCCCTAACGTAGATTCGTGAATTCATTGTAACGTAGTCATCTAAAAAAACAAAAGGGCATTTTTAAGGTACAAGTTGAAGGGATTAAATACCAAACATATCCATTCACACTCCTAAGTTTTATCTTTTATGCTTTGGAACCAAAAAAAAATTAATAGTGGACAAAATCAAACCACAAATGAAATTAATAGATATGCATGAAAGTTGCTAGATAAATTTCATAGGATTTGTGTTAATTTTGGTGCTGAATGAAAACATGATCTAGAGCTTTGTTCGTACCAAAAGATCATCAATATATAATAATGTTGCACTGGCAGCACAAAATATATAAATTAAGTCCTATTCATAATTAATAAAATTAGATTCTAACAATTTGCATAAAGGTAATTTTGAAACTGATATGTCTTAATTACTTGTATGGCAGTGACATGGAATATTACTTGCATATATTCCCAATTTTTGGCTAACAAAAAACCCCCAATTGTTGTGTCTTACAATGACACAAGAATTGCTAACTTCTGTACGTGCATGTTTGAGAAAATTTTTGAAAGTTCTATGATGGGCGAAATTCGTCGCTCATTTCTATGCCAAATAAATAACCCCTACTTACCAAAATCGTAGTAGTGGCAAGACCAAGTCGAACACAAGGAGCACTAGAATTTCTCAATCAGGTAGTTAACCGTTCAAGATAACCAAAATGGGGTTTGAAATTGTTTTATTGCCAAAAAAATAAATAGCATAAAATAAATAGAAGTGATGTGATTACAATGAGAAAAATGTCTAGCTTGGGTTGTTGCTGAATTTTTTTCATTTAATATGCTTAATCATTGAATCATTTGAACTTAGTGTTGCTTGCACCTAATCAATTTAATTGGAAAGGCTAGTCAAATTGTCCTAAACGTCTAATTAGCACAAATTGAATTGATGAAATGCATGTGAATTCAATTGAATTGATGAAATGCATGTGAATTCAATTGAATTGATGAAATGCATGTGAATTCAAGTTCATCCTAACTGCATTAAGTTCTATGAAAAATTAGGCAGAATATTCAACTAGAAAGGTCAAGATTAAATATTATTTCGATTCAATTTTAAGTTGATTGGATCAATGCTAATTTAATCTAAGTCACAAGCCAACCTAACATATTGATTTCTACATATTAACATCCAAGTGTCACAAATTGCATATTAATTCAAAGCAATAATCATATATCCAAAGCGTCTGATAATATGATTTAAATTTAATTGAAATAGAATTGAATCCACACATACAATCAAATTCAATTCAAGACTCATAAGTACATCAAAGTAGAATAAAATTCCTAAAACCCAAGCTAGAGAATGTTACCTTAGCCCATAATCGACATATCGATTAATGGGGAGAAGTTCTGGTACATGAACAGATGGAAAAAGAGAGAAAAAGTGGAGAGAAATGGAGTTGGAGTCGGCTGGTTACAGATGAATTAACCTAAAAATCGAAAATTTCTATTTATAAAAGGTCAGAGCGCCACAACGCTGTCGTGAAATCTTCCGTGTTTCATCTTCGGAGCACTGCGGGGTTGTGTGTATTTCTCCAAAACTCATGATTCTATGAACAGCATCGCGATGCTATCCTTGCTGGGCAATGCGGTAATTTTGGTCTTATCTCACCCAGTTGATGCAATTAAGCTTCATTTTGGCCCGTTTTAACTTCATTTTACTGCTAATGCCCCATTCTATCTATTAGGTGCTCGAAACTTACAAAATAACCAAATAAACACGTCTACAGGAACGACCTGAAACTAAGCCGAGCAAGATAGCATATTTTCAGTGTTATCATGCTAAAATCACTTTGACAAACACTTTTAATCATTCAAAATCAATTCAATGTTTAATTTCATAGTTTTTAAATGTATTTTTTTTTTACTATTAAATTGACTTTTTACTGTGAGAAACATTTTACCAATAATTTAGAAAGGACAAAAATGATTTTTAGAATTACTCTGAACATGCTATAATATAATGCTTCTTGAAGCTGAGAAAGCAGAGAGGAATTTGCATTGACTAATTCTATCAAACATTATAACTCACACCAAAAACCAAACTAAATTTTATCTATCGATGATTTTATGGGGCAAACCCCCGCATTAATTAGACGCTTGATAGCCATTTCAACCTTTTTTTTTTTTTTTTTCTTTCTTTTTAGTTTTTAAAAAACTGATCTGCTTGGTATAATTGAGTTTTATTAAAAGATAATAAATAAATAAATAAATTTTTTTTTAAAATTCTAATAAGTTACAAAAACAAAAATAAAATGGTTTTTGAAAACCAATTTTTGTTTTTGAAAATGCGTGCACATATTTATAAAACTACAATTGTTATAGTTAATGTAATTTGTTTGTTGTCCAGCAGTAACCACAGTTGTTTTTTACCCCCTCATGTCTCCAAAATAGCCTATCCGGTTTAATAAAATTCTCATAGATAGTTCTTATGGTAGAAACTATTTATGAAGATTTTTTTTAATCAAACTACATGGACTAAATTTGAATTATAAACCATAAATACTAAATTATAACTTTTTCCAAACTATAAGGACCAAATTTGTAATTTAATCTTTATATTAACTATTTTTATTTTTTTAAAATGAATGGTATTACAACGATGAGTTTATTTTTATATATATATATATATATATAAAAAGCTAAAACTTCATCCAAAATTATTTTGGTTTAAAAAAAAAAACATCATAAAAAGCATATATATAGTTTTTAAAAACAAATAACCAAAAAGAATTATTAAACATGCTTTTTTTTTTTTACCAAAAATAGTAATCAAACATATATGATTTTTTTTTTCAAAGAAGTGAAAACCAAAAACCAAATGGTTATCAAACGGAGTCTTAGGTCCCGTTTGGTAACCATTTGGTTTATAGCTTTTAGTTTTTGAAAATTAATGACCTATAAACATTTATTCCACCCCTAATTATGGCTTTGTTATGTTTTTTTTACCAATATTTCCAAAAGCCAAGCTATTTTTTAAAAACTAAAAAAAGTAGTTTCTAAAAACTTGTTTTTGTTTTCAAAGAATTGAAAACCAAAAACCAAATGGTTATCAAACCTAGTCTGAGGTCCCATCTGGCAACCATTTGGTTTTTAGTTTTTAATTTTTGAAAATTAATGACCTATAAACATTTCTTCCACCCCTAATTATGGCCATGTTATTTTCTTTTTACCAATGTTTTTAAAAACCAAGCTACGTTTTAAAAACTAAAAAAAGTAGTTTCTAAAACCTTGTTTTTGTTTTTTTAAATTTGGCTAAAAATTCAACTCTTTTTTTAGTACAATTGGGGGTAGGGGAATTCGAACCACAGATCTCGCGGTTACTAACACACTCATATGTCAATTGAATTATACTCAGGATTTGACAGAATTCAATTCTTTTACTTAAGAACGATGCAAATTATTGTAATAAATGGAGAGAAAATAGACTTAATCTTCAAAAATCTAAAACAAAAAACCAAACAATTACCAAACGGGGTCTTAATTTTTAGTTTTTAGTTTTTAAAAATTGTGCTCGTTTTCTCAAAATTTCTTGCTCATGGTTTTCATATTTCTTAGTAAACATGAATTTTTAACCAACTCAAAAAAAAAAAAATTTGAAAATCATTATGGTTTTCAAAAATTAGTTTTCAATTTGAAAACACTCTTAAAATGTAGATAACAAACATAGAAACCAATAGATGAAAGTAGTGTTTATAAACTTAATTTTCGAAAACAAAATATTAATTAAAAACCAAATGGTTACCAAATGAGAGTTATAGTTAACACCAATTATTTCTAACTCTGTCGAGAACTTTGTACCAATTCTTCATGGTTCAATGTACAAGCCCCATGTGCACGATCCAATTTCATTGTCATTCACTTGTGCACACAAACCCCTACGCTTGTTTCAACTAGGCGTGGGCCTACCTACATGCTCCCCATGATTCCCACCATCATCTGACTTCCACATGTCGTTTGTCCACTCATGTTCAGACATCTTGCTGTACTGATTAAAATTAATTGATTTGAAATGAAGGACCAAAAATTCAACATTAATAATATAATTAGCAACTAAGGTTATGTTTTGGAGAGGGGATCACAAGTCCCATCCCTCGCCCCATCCCCAAGGGGCGACGGTGAAAGTCGATGTTCTTCATTGTAACCTTCAATCTCACCACCGTTTCCTTCATCGCTTTCATCCTTCTCTCTCTCCTTGCTTGCGTTGTCGGTCAGATAGTTTCACTTGCTATCTTAGGGCTCAATCTAACAATCATTAATAACTTGTATATGAAAGTCACCTGCACTATAATACATATAAATATGAGGTTTATTTCTACATTTTGTTTTCAATTTCAAGTATATGTAGTTTTATTTCAAATAATCTAAGTAGGCTATCTATCTTAGTTTAATACATGTGTATATATGGCAAAGTATGTGAAATATATATCTCAATTCAAATATATACATGTATATATATGACAAAGTATGTGGAATATACATCTCAATAGAAACGAAACTAAAATTAAAATATAGAGTATATATTCTATAACAACCTTAAATCTGTGTACTTGTTCTAAATACATTTGAAATAAAGCTCGTGTATATTTAAAATAACATTATACATACTTGAAATTAACTGATTGGACAAATTTGTAACTTTGAAAAGAATATCCTCCACTCCTAAAATCAAAGGAATAATATTACGACAAATCTTGCATAACCTTAAAAAGTCAAAAATCGGATTGATGAGAATAAGGAAACAAAAGTAATATTACGAATTTTCAAAAAATAAAATAAAATGGTTAATTTTATCCAAAATTATAGGTAAAAGCTCGTAATGAAATAATTCAAAATTTTAAGATATTTATGAAATATAAGAGGTGGAGAAGATTTTCTTTTAATTTATTATGTCAAATTAGAAGAAATAGTTGTGAACAAAACAAAAGGCTTCAATACCAAATAGTTTATTAATTTACATAACAAGTATGAAATGGTCACATCTCTAATTCAAACTCTAGTTGGTATGCGATTGAATTTGACCATTTCATACAAATTAATATATATGAGGTAAAAAGTATAATAATAAGCCAACCCAATAATACACACCAATTTACATGTTCAAGAGGATAGGCAGAACATAAAATAAAGTTCCATGTTGATATTTTTTTATTGATGCATATATATGCTAAATCTACACTTGTATTAAATGGTGAAGGTTGATATATACACACATGTATTACATTTTTTTTAAGGTAATTTAGGGTGCATAATCTCAATTTTAGTCTTCCATATATTATTAAAATTTAGTATATTTTCTTAATAAACCATTCACGAGGTGGTAATGATATGAATATTTTTTATATGAAGAACAAACTATCAACTTTTAAAATGATCTTTGGTACTTTATCTAATAAACTATGCTCAAATTGATAGGAGAGAGTTCAAACTTTATGTTTATTGGATACTATATATCAATTTTCAAAACAGTTTTGTAAGTAGATTTTAAAGATAACAATGACATATCTTGTTAAAAATAATGTTATTATTACATAAATCAAATTTACTATTTTGTTAAAATATATACAAACGTCTCTCTACTTTATTGACGTGACGTGACATGGATCTTGTTCATAGATCAACTAGTTGGCTTTTAGAAATTCCTAGATGTTACGAGATCAAGGTTCTTGAAGCAACGGTCATTCATGACAGATTGGATGGCATTTTCACTCTACCAATGTTACAAATATGACAGTTAAATTGAATTGTCTAGAGTTTGTTCATCTCCGTAACCAAAAAAACACATAAAATAAACCCATATATATAGAAGATTTGAAGAGTAAAATATGGAAACAAAATCCACAAAAGTCAAAAGTCAAAGTAGTAGAAGTCTTAAAATGAATGCAAGACATATACATAAAAAATCACACTTAATTTTATTGGTAAAAAAAAAATAAAAAATAAAAAAGTAGGGGGAGAAAAAGTGTCCTATTAAATGTCAATTCCAACCAACTTACCAAATAAAACTCCTAATGTTCACACCTTGCAATTTAAGAAAATAAGTAATAATAATAATCTCATTTGTGATACCCAACAAATTAAATACCCACCTAACATTTGAATTCTTCTTTATCTATTGTCTATTATTATTATTATTATTATTGATGAACATGAAGAAACCCTATTTGCAGAACAAACTTGTAATACTCCTAATTTCATTGTTCCTCATCTTCTCTCTACTCCTTGAAGCTGCAGCAACCTGCTCCAATGGCCTCTTCAAGGTTTTATTTTATTTATTTATTTATTATGGATTTATTGATGAATTTGATTTTATTTTTTTGGGAGTTTCTTCTCTATATATTGTTGTGTTTTATAATTAAGGTTGGAGATGAATGTTCTTCAAGTGAAGATTGTGGTGGTGGATTGTACTGTTTTTCATGTAGACCAAGGTTGTTTGGTTGCTCAAGATGTGTTAGATCTACTTACACTGATCAGTTCAAGCTTTTGGTATGTATGCAATTTTCTCTTTTACCTATTACAAAACTCTTTATTTAATTTCACATAAATGAAGTTCTCTATAAACAATCATTTCTCGTTTATGATTATTGTTTATCTTTAATTTTAGTTAAATAAAATAAGTCATCGTATAAGAAGATAAAAGTTAAAGTAAGCACAGCTTAATTAATATACGAGAATGTTATTGACCACGAAATTTATGGTTTGAAACATTTATCCCTATTATACTATTTTTTATAAAAAAATATTTAAAATAAATATAAAAATATCTATTTTTTTTTCCTTATGATAATCTTGATATAAGTCTCTCTTAGCTAACATCTCCTTTTTTTTTTTTTTTTCCTTTATAACTTAATTGCAGAATTTTTTTTTGGTTTTTTGTCAAATTATAAATTTAGTCCCTATAATTTAGAAAAAGTTAGAATTTAGTCCCTATAATTTGATAAATTTCTCATAAATAATTCCTAAGTAGGAACTTAAATTCTAACCTTTCCTAAATCATAGAGACTAAATTCTAACTTTTTTCGAGAATCAAATTTCGTAATTTAACCTTTTTTTATTTGATAATTCACTCTTTTTTTTCTATGCAGAATAATTCATTGCCATTCAACAAATATGCTTATTTAACAACCCACAATTCATTTGCTATTGAAGGAGAACCCTCTCAAACAGGAGTTCCACGTGTCACCCTTTACAATCAAGAGGACACAATTTCCCAACAGCTTAATGTACATTAGAATTTCCTTAAATAATTATCCCAAAGTTTTTTCAATTTTATTTTTTATTTTTTATTTTTTATCTCTCTATGTTCTGATGTTAATATTTCTAAACCAATTGGCAGAATGGAGTTAGAGCTTTTATGTTGGATACCTATGATTTTCTTGGAGATGTTTGGCTCTGCCATTCCTTTGGAGGAAAATGCTACAATTACACTGCATTTGTACGTCGTTCTTATGTTGTTTTCACGTTTAAATTAAACTAAGGACCGGTTTGAAAACGTATACTAAAAAACGGGATTTTAAATGTTTGAAGAGTTATTTCAAATTTTTGTTCTCAGCTCTATAATATTTTATAGGAACCAGCACTAGACACATTGAAGGTAATAGAGGCCTTTTTAGTAGCAAACACTAAAGAGATTGTCACATTGATCTTAGAAGATTATGTTCAATCTCCCAATGGATTGACCAAGGTATTCACCGATGCCGGGCTGAAGAAATTCTGGTTTCCGATCAAGAACATGCCAAAGAACGGCGATGATTGGCCTCGAGTCACCGACATGGTTGCTAACAACCAAAGGTTGCTTGTCTTCACATCAAATAGCACAAAGGAAGCAATAGAAGGAATAGCATATCAATGGAATTACATGGTTGAAAATCAATGTAAGCTAAAGCTAGGAAAGAACTAGCTCTTTTCATTCATTCTTTCAACCGATAAATTATTCAATGAGATTGATACAATATGACTAAGAGTTTATACAAAAACAAAATAAAAAAGTAATTTTATTATTATTATTTTTTTTTTTTGGCAGATGGGAATGATGGAATGAAAGAAGGGAGATGCCAAAACAGGGGAGAATCATCAAGACTTGATGACAAGAGAAAATCACTAATTTTGATGAACTATTTTCCAACAGTTCCATTGAAGATTCAAGCATGTGAGCATAATTCTAAGGATTTATTAGGCATGCTTCAAACTTGTCATGGGGCAGCTGGTAACAGATGGCCTAATTTTGTGTCTCTTGATTTCTATAAGGTTTGTGTTTATTATTATTATTATTTTATTTTCGAATAATTGCAATGTACAATCCTTTTAGGTTAATAATACATTTTTAAAGGATTAGCAAAATCTATTAGTGATCATTAGAAGAGCTATATTTTAATTTTACTATATTTGTAAATTTTTTTGTATTGTACTATATCTAGTAAATACGTTAGATCTGATTGTTATATTTCCATCGGTCTATTTTTTTTTTTTTTTTTTTTTTTGGCAGAGGAGTGATGGAGGAGGGGCATTTCAAGCTTTGGATACTTTGAATGGGGAGCTCTTGTGTGCTTCTGAGGATATTCATTCATGTGTGGGGTAAAGGGGTCTTTCAACAATAATTATTAAAAACAACTTTTTGTTACAAATATATTGAAAACTTTAAGTTTTCACTTATTTGTAAATAAATTTTTTGGATGTAGTAGTGATTTGATATATTGCATAATAACAATAGGTTTAATTTCAAGTACAAATATATATATATAACAATAATTTATGTAAATGTCTTGTGCTAATATTCAAATTTTATAGGTAACTAATTATATCAATGGATTTTGATATTTAGTCCTTTTTTTTTTCTTTTGGGATTTATAATTATTAGAATTGTGCCAATCAAAAGGAGGGAAATGACTACATAAAAGTATCTAAAAGAAGTTAGGGTGTTATATTGATGATAAAATTATGGTTAAATTGTAGAAATGGATCCTACGTTTCGGAGAAAATTAGACTATAGTTCATCTGTAAGACTATTATTTATGAAGGTTTAATCAAATTATAATAATTATTTATGAGATGTTATCAAACCATAATGACTAAATTAGTAAGTAAACCTAAGATTATTTGGAAATAATTTTACTACAGCACAAGTGAAATAAATTAGAAAAATAATACATGATAATCTCTTACTTCAGCTGAATAAAAACTAATGGGCTTGCACATGTGGGCCAAAGCCCATTATCAATTTGGTACTTGTCAAAACCAATATGATTAACATTGGGCCTGTTTACTTCCTACACCTTCACAGTTAAAAGAGTATAATGAAAAACAGGCCTGGCAAAAACTTTTACGGGCAAAAATGAAATAAACCAAGTTTAGAAGGGATATATGAATAAACCAATATCACATTTGAATGGGAGTGATCCTAAGGATATGAAAGCATAGTTAAAAAAGACTTAAAAGAGTTGACAATTACTACCTATATCAATAGGTGCACCTTCATTTTCAATAACTCAATCATAAGACCATTAAGTGTCGAATCTAGACATGAAGTGTCACATAAGAATCCCTCTTAGCCTCATTTATATATAGTATAGATAAATCTACATGAGAAGCAAAGAAAGAATCTCATTCTTAATCTACAAAATTTGAAACTATACTTCTCAACAATAATACCGTAAAAAAATGTTGGCTCATGAAAGTATTTTTTTCAGCAATAATTAGTTACATGATAGATTATTAATGTAAATGGTTGAATTAAGACTAAAATAAACTTGATTATTTAACTTAATAATATTCAGACTTCGATTCAAATCTTACTTTAAAAGAAAAAAAAAAGGTAATGAATACTTATAAAAGGAAAAATAAAATAAAATAAAATAAAATAAAAAAAAGCAATAGTTATAATGTTTGCTTTGTGTGTCAAAAGTGGGCTACAGTTACTAAGGAAATTTATTTATTTAAAATAGAATGAAAAAGTAAAAAGAAATAAAATAAAAATAAATGTTCCCTTGAAAATAAAATAAAATAAAAATAATTAAATGTTTCTAAAAATCCTCTTTGTTTTGCATTGTTGCGGTGGCAATGGGCACCAAATTGTCTGATCTCCAACCCCACGAATCAACATTAATACGCTTCATATTTTATAATATTAAGTTTATTCAAATCTTCCTTTTTGCCCTATTTTCAATTATTGGCTTACATTATTGTTTACACGACCATAGTTTAATTAAGATGTATACATTGTTTGATTCGACTTGATTTTTAGCCAAACCTAAACCTAAGGTTAAGGTGTTGAGTTAGTTATTATATATAATTTGTGGGTTATATAATAGTCTATGCCTGTGTGGGATGCAGACTATTTTTGTATGGATATAAAATAGTAAACACTATAACACTATAACAGAAGAAAAGAGAAGATGAATAAGAAATAGAAAACACTATAACAAATAGTACACATGATAACAAAGAGGAATTTAAAATAATAATATTGTAGTTAATTATATAGGAACAGTTACAAATATAACTATTAAATTCAAAGTATTAACATATATAGCAAAATATTTTAAAAATTGCAAATATAGCAAAATCTATCTGTGATAGACTTCTATTGCTCTATGTTTAGGGTTCTAATTACAATTGTTAGTGTTTCAAACTATTATAACCTATAGGGTAATTGTAATGAGTAGCAATTTTAGGGATAATAACCAAGTCTATAGCAACATTTTTTAAAAAAAATTGAAAATATAGCAAAATTTATTAGTGATAGATCACCACCAATGATATGGTCTATCACTGAGAGACTATAAGAGTCTATCAACGATAGGTTGTAATTTTTATTAAAATATTGCATGCTATAAACTTGGTTATTATCCCTAAAATTATTACTCATTACAATTACCATATAGGTTATATTAGTTTGAAACAATAACTATTATAATTAGAACCCTAAACATAGAGTGTGCTAGTTCACCCCACCCACTTGAAGTTAGGCCCAAAACACCTCCGATATGTTATCACTTCAACATAATAATAATAATTAATAATTTAGTATGATATGTGTTATCTTTTTGTTAGTGTAATTAACTCAAATAATGAAGATTATTTAATTTTAGAAATATTATGGTAATAAAATTATAAGATGTTAAATTTAAGTTATTGAAGAATTAAAGAAATAAAACATTATTATTCCTTGTTACCAAAATAGGAGACTCTAAGCTCAAAAGCTTAAACACATTTAAGCAATTAATAATTTAAAATGCTATTAAATTGGGAAATTATTTTCAACTCAACATTCTTTTAACATTATTTGTCTTTTATTTCATATTAATAGTTCACCTTTGTGAGCTTTATGAGTTGGTTATGTTTTCTAAAATATAGATTTAAATCTTTGGAATACTTTTTTTTTTTCTTCTTTCCATTGAAGATCATCATCTTTGATTGGTCAAGATTAATTTAAGGTTAATCATTGCTAATGACAAGATCAAACAGATAGATTTAAAAAATTAAATAAAACCTTTGATATATATTTCTCTTTTGCAATATAGTATTTTATCTAAATATAAACAAATAACAACAAATACTACACAAAAGTTGTATACATAATCTACTTAATTTTAGGAGTTTTCATATCTAATTCATAATATAGTACATCTTGAGAAACCCTCAAAAATAAAATGGAAGACTAATTTAGCAAATTAATTAAATACAATTTTCATTATTATTTTTAAATTTGTACACATAAAACCATAATTAGAGTTATGCTGATGTCACACTCAAGTGGATAATTAATCATTAAATTAATAATTTAATACCAATTCCAAGATGATTAGAAATTCAAGAAGAGAAAAACAAACATTCAGTCAAAATATGCATTGGGTTTTCAACCTATAGATTTGTGAAATTAATTCTTCTCTCTCTCTAAAATGCATTGAATTAAAAACTACACACATTAAATTATTAATAAACATTGGCAAATCCAAAGTGATCACTGATTAGTGAGAAGCACATGTGAGAGTAGGTAGGTTTAGAGGTATCTAACACATGCTAGCAATCTTAAGAACAATAATATTAAACAAGAGAGAGATAATTATATTAAAGATATAATGTAAGAGTGTGTATATATATATTATAATTATTAAGATCTTCAATATCACTAAAACCTATACTAATATACTTTCACTAGTAACATGGTTTCAAAGATGTTGAGGCTCAAGAAGGTTTAATGGGCTCCATGTTACTGGGTGCACCACACATTCTATGTGCTTAAATCATTTTAATATAATTTAAAGAAGGAAAAAAAAAAAAAAAAGATTATTATTTTATGGTTGACTTAAATTGGGTGTGACTTTGTCTTTTTTGTAGTTAAAAAAGATAACAAAGATTGCTTAATTAAAGAACCATGTGTATTCACCAATGAGAGCTAACCACAAGCATCTAAATTATTTTCTTTTGCAATGATTTTGTTTCAAAATTTGTCCTCTTATTTATTCACAAATTTTATTATTTTTTATTTTTTAAATATATTTTCATTGTGTTCTTTTTTTAATTGAAATTACTACTACTACTTTTATATCAATTTGGATGAAAAATAAACTTCAAACTAAGAAATTATTGGAAATATTTTTAAATCTAACAAAATGTTACTGATAAACAATGATCTATCATCATCTATTACGGATAGTCAGAGATATTTTGTAATATTTGTAAATATTTTGGCTCATTTTGCTATATTTGAAAACATCTATTTTTAAAGTTACAAATATAGCAAAAAAAAATTAATTTTGATTTTTATTTTTTTCATTATTACGATTTTACCCTCATTTGTGTTTCCATAAATATATCTGATATACTTTAGTATATCAATCAAAACTTGATAAGTACAGTATATAAGTAACTAAACACTTATATACTTTATGTTTGGTAAGTGATATATCAAAGGTAAAATATATTAGTAGACTAATATACTAGATATAAAGTATATTAGATATATCGCCAATAATATACATGTAGAAACACCAAAAAAAAAAATTTGGAATAATAAAAAACATAATTTTGAAAAATCATTGGTGTACTTAATGAATTTTTGCTATATTTACAATTTAAAAAAATCATTGCCACATTTGTAAATTTAAGAATGTCTTTTGCTATTCTTGCCCTTTGCCCTTTTTTTAATACACTAAAATTTATATAAATACATACAAACAAATATCCATTATCAAAGAAGACTTATATAGATGTAAATGTGATTCTTTAAAAAAATTTATTTCAAAATTGGATTAAGATTTAAAAAAATAATTTGAAATTTTTGAAAAATAAAAAATTATCAATATATAACAACCTTAATCATTAAAGAAAAGGCACCACTAACCTCAAATTGTTTGTCAATTTGAAGCCCAAGTTTTCATAAATCAAGGGCTCCCACTTTTTTCTTTATCATTTTTTTCTTTGTTTGTTTATGGAGAAGGCTCTCAATCTTGTTATAAATATGTTTGAGATATTCCCATGCATGCATATGATTATAATATATGGATCATTTAGGGCCAGAAAGCAAAATTCCAGCACATTTACACCCCATGTAAAAATAAATAAATAAATATATATCAAAAGCCATTATATACTTTAATATTATTTTTTTAAAAAAAAATAAGTAAAAAGAAAGGTCAACCCCTCTTCATTTTAATTCAAAAAAGCATACATAAAAGGAAGATATTCAAGTATAAGCTAAGGTTCATTGGAGGAAACAAGATTCTCCAATATCCATATTAATTTCTCAAAATGTTAAAACAATTAAATATTTTTCTCAAAACAATAATTTTCAAACGATTTCGACCCTAACAATCATGTTTGGCATCACCCTCCTTCATACGTAATATCATCTAACTCCCAAAAACGACACATCGGACAATATCAATGAAAAAAAGAAATTTCAAAAAAAAAAAAAAAAAAAAAAAAAAAAAATCTTATTACTACCCTGCATTATATAACCCCCAGCAGATTCATAGATATGAAAGGATTATTGACTTTTAATTATTCCTATAAGCCGTGTTTTTACATCTAAAAGTATGAAACATGGAACAAAATTGTAGTAGTCTCATTGAATAATAATTTTTCGAGCTTTTGGAATAAGATTGAAAAGTGTGGATTGAGAGAGGATATATACAAAGAGAAAGGGATATAATTTCGGGTGCTATCGAAACCGTAAGGAGTCGGAGTTAAGGTACACCCACGAGGGAAGTAACATGCAGATGGGGAAAGGAGCATGATTTTGCATTTGTTGTTTGTATGAGAAAAAGAATAAGGGGAGAGAGCCCCACATTTTTCTTTTCTTTTTTTTTTTTTTTTTGTGTGAAAAAAGGCCAAGTTTTGATCCTCATTGAGGGGAAGCAAACACCAGATCATCACATGGGTTTTGGTACCCTCTTTACAACAATATATATATAAGGGTTATACCTAATGTGGGGTTTTTTCTTAATAAAAAAATAAAAAATAAAATTCCAAAACAACTATGGGAATATAGAGAGAAAGCAAACAACAGCAAAGACAACCACTTGGGTTGGAGACATCAACACAAATATGCAAATGGGGGACCTTTCACACATGGGGGTGGGAGGCTGCTTCACCCCTTGTGGAGCCAAAACTCCCCCTTTCAAAACTTTTTTTTTTCTCCTTTGAGAGAATCTTTTTATGCAAAAAAAAAAAAAAAATGTAGCATGGAAAAGTAATATCGAAACCCTAGAAATTGTAAATTAGGAACCCTTTCGATGAACCCCTAATGAACAAATTCCAAAACTCCCAAATCAATCGATACCAATTAAAGGGAAAAATTAGAATTGGATTACCTTTTGATCAAAGATCAAACGATAAGGAGAACTAGTCTAGTTCTCCTCACTCCAAGTTCAAACACTCCACAAGTAAGATGATCAAATATGCCTGAATGTTCTTAGCATACAACCCTGAATCAAGAATTGCAAAGATAGTGATGATACTCTGTCATCGACCAGGAAATTTTCATTCAGAAAAAACCCTAAAAACTCACTATTCCAAAACTAACGTAATGTGTTCACCTTTCCTCTTAAAACCTATCCAATTTGACCAAAGGAACTTAAAAGCTCATTCTTCCCCTAACCAAAAATACTAAAACCCAAATAAAACATATATGAAAATTTATGGGTTGAGTTGGTTCATAGGTTCAATTAAATGAAAGTTGTGTTGTTAGGATAATAGAGGGTGCAAATTGATACACTTACAAAAGTTCAAGATTTAAATTGATATTTTCCTAAAAAGATGTAGCATGGAGAATACTGCCTTGAAAGAAATTGGTGCTAAATCGGTCATTGGTTTGAATTCAAGAAAGTTTAAGAAATGATTTTAAATCATGTGATTTGAAATCCAAAAAATGATTTTAAAGTAATTACTTTGTTTGGAACTATAAAGATTTGAAATGAATGTATTTAAAATTTTGTGTTTGGAATGGTTATTGAAAAAGAAAAGAAAGTTAAGAATTTACTAAGATAGCTTTTTAACTATGATGTGTTAATTGAAAACCATAATTTGAAAATTTTAATTAAGTGATTTACTTTCAAATCCTATAAATCCTACAAAATTTGAGCATTTTAGTAGTGATTTTTTTTTTTTTTTAGTACAAACGATATTCATTATGAATTGAAAATCCTTCAAAATCATAAGGTTCCAAATAGGGCAAAAGGGCATGTGTGGAGAGGAAAGTCTTAGTACCCATTGTAAACACTTTTTACAAACTCATATAAAGATTTTAGTATATATGTACTTTAATTAACATGTAGTAAATCTTTCAATATGGGACAAAAGCAAAAGATAAATTAAATTATTTCGACAATAAACTTAGGTCATTCTCAATCAAGTACATATGATAATTTTCATGTTATAGAACATATAATATATGTATATGTGTCGGATAATGAAGTCCCACACTCGTTATCTTCAATTTGATATGATATTTATTTTCATCATTAGTTAAATTCGCCATAAATTCGTTTTTGTACCTTGATCTAATAATCCTCATACCAAAAAAGACCTTGTCTTTACTCGATATTTTATTGTACTTTTATCATATGTAACACCCTCTCACTTAAAAAGAATATTTCAAATCTTGTCTTCCCTTTTTTTTTTTTTCCTATGCCATAATCTCTGTCTATCTTCGTACAATTTTAACATTTTGTTTCAAACTAAAATGTTCTTTGAGCTTTTCTATTTTTTTTTTTTTTTTTTATCGTACTTTGTTTTAATTACATTGGTGGTTGCAATCTAATAAAGAACCATAGCCTTTCAAAGATGGAAATTTATGACGTGGAATTTAACAAGCCAATCCCAAGTAGACACATCATCATAGTCCCTGACAATTTCATTTGGTTTTTGTTGCTTTTCTTTTTGCTAAAAAGATATAATTAGCTCGTTGAAAATTATTAATACTAAAAAGAGAGATGTTGAAGAGTTGATTAATCAAAAACAAATTATTTGAAACATTATTATATACTATTGTGTATTTGTATAGGTGACTATAAACAAATCAAGTAATCATGGCATGTCGAAAACTAAACCCTAATAATGAACCCATCCCTCTTCAATTATGTTTGAAAAATATATATTTTTGTCAACAAAAAAATTAAGCCCGTTTTGTAATTATTGTATTTTAAAAAATTAAGCCTATAGACACTAATTTTCATTTCCAAATTTCTTCTTTTGCTGTCTAGTTCTTACCAATGATTTAAAAAACCAAACCAAACCAAATTTTGAAAACTAAAAAAAGTAACTTTTAAAAATTTATTTTTATTTTTGGAATTTGATTATGAATCCAACCATTGTATTTAAGAAATATCAAGGATTAAAATATCGATGTCAATATTGATATCGACATTGCAATCTTACAGATATATCGAGAAAATATTGATATCCATGGATATTTAATATCGACATCAAACCCTTGGATTTATGGATATATCGACATATATATGGATATTTTCATCTTTGAGAAATATGCAAATCATTGAAAGAAAGGTGGAGGAAATAGATTTAATTTTCAAAAACCAAAAACAAAAAAACGAAATAGTTACCAAACAAGGACTTAAGTATCTCATTTGCACATATTTAATTCACTAAATACATGTATTTCTAAAATACATACATTAAGCAAATTATCTTATTATAGAGAAGAAGAAGAAAGAAAGAAAGAAAGAAAAAAAAAAAAAAAAAAAAAAAAAAAAAACATTGTAGGATTTGAAAATAGGATCTTGGATAAAATTATTACTAAACCCATCATTTTAATTAAATTGATAAATTTTGAACCCTAGACCGTAAAATTCGACATGGTATTTAAAATATATTTAGTTAGATGAAATATTATATTTTGCATGCAATTTACAAACTTGATATTATCAACTCTATACAAATAAAGAAATCCACCTAAGTTTGGTATCATAACAACACAATATTTCATATTCCACTTAGTTAAAAAGAAAAATGTATATATAAATAAAATATAAAAAATCTAAACTTTCATATATAAAATCATACATATATTTTTCAAACTTTCAAAAAGGTTGCGTGTATTTTTAAGTTATTTATTTGGGTAAAAATAGTATTTTGATCTTCATATTTTTAAGCTTGTGAACTTTTATTTCCTATATTTTCAATTGTTCAATTTTAATTTTCGTTAATTTAGTCTTTTAAAGTTAATTTTTATCAAATTTAATAAATAATTTTTATGTAAGCAAATAAAATATGTGAAATGTGTTTTCAAAATTTAAAGTAAAAATGCTATAGATAACAAAAATTTTATTTTAAAAAAATAATAATAAATTAACGTTGGGGGCCTAAATTTATTATTTATTAAAAGTATATTAACTAAAATTGAACAATTGAAAATACATAATTAAAATTGAATAAACTTTAAAATATAAGAACCAAAATGATATTATAATCTATTGGTTTTTGTCTTAGTTTTAACAAATTAATGACCTAGTATGTGTAGCAACATATTTACACGTCTAAAATAAAACAAAGTTAAAAAAAATATAAGAACTAAGAATAAATTTCCAAGAAAACAAAAAGTAATTGAATAAGATATTATTAAAATTGCTCTAGGTTATATATATTATTCAGGTTAAGTTATTATTTTGGTCTCTATTATATTTTTCATAAATCTTAAATTTAGTACTTCAAAGTTAATCTTGGTCAAAATTAGTTAAATAATAATAATAATTTTCAGGCAAGAAAATGAAATATGAATATGTTTTCAAAGTTGGTAGTAAAAAAGATTTATATAATAAAAAGCTTATTTGCAAAATTGAAAATTTATTGAAAGTATAAAATTTAAAATTAAGCAATTAAAAATAGAAAAGTTAAAATTAAAATGATATTTTAACCTATTATTTATTATTACGACGATTATCTTTGTTGTGTAGAAAAGAGATTTATTGTTTTTTTTTTTTTTTTTTTTTTTTTTTTTAAGAAAAAAGAAAAGAGTGTAAAAGAGAAATGAGAAGTGAAGGAAGTGAGGATGGAAGGACAAACACACGTGACCTTCAGCTGCCACACTGCCACTGACAAACAGAAACTATTTCTCTACAAACCCCAAAACTACACACTGCAAACCATTATATAATAAATGGGTAAAAATGCTGACTTTTCTTTTTCCTTTTTCAAAGATACGTTTTTCATCTTTGGATTTTTAGCAATGGGTACATTTTTATATTTTTAAATTTTCATTTTTAATTTTTTCTTTTTAAAAAAATTACCTTTTTAAAGTGTTTGAATTTTTGGAAATATATGTGTATTTATTCTCTAATATTTCAATATATATACTTTTTTTTAATTATTTTTTATAACAAAATTGTTATATTTTTAAATATAATAAAATGTCACTAACTATCAATGTCTATCACTAATAGAAAATCACATTTTGTTATATTTGTAATAAGTTGTCTTTTAGTTTTTTTAAATAGGTTTTTAAAAATTTATTGAGTAATTTTTTTATTATTTTTTATAACTTGACATAATATAAAGGTTAAAATATCATTTTGGTCTCTATACTTCCAAGTTTGTTCAATTTTAGTCCATATATTTTCAAATGTCCAATTTAGTCCCTATACATTCAATAAATCTTACATTTAGTCCCTACTACTTGTTTATTGTGGATTTTTTCATTACTTTTTTTTTTATTAACATTTTCACTATAAATTTTCAAAAAAATATTCACATATTGTGTTCATTTGCATTAAAATTATTATGATTATGTAATCAATTTCGATAAAAATTAATTTTGAGATACTAAATTTAAGATTTATTCAAAATACAAGTATTAAAATTGGACATTTAAAAGTATAATGACTAAAATTGAATAAATTGCAAAGTTTAGAAACTAAAATTGTATTTTAATCAATTTTAAATTAGAAATAGAAGAGAGCATCAGAGTAGAGGGAGGAGAGATATTATACTTTTAATTGTTATTTTTTAATTTAAAATGTCATATTAGCATTTAAATTAACTAAAAATTACTCAAAAAACTTTTTAAATATAAAACGGTAAACTTTGCAAGTTTAGGGGTCAAACATAATTATTTTTGAAAATTTAGAGACATAAACGGTATTGTTTTTCTTAACGCTCGAGGGCATTTAGGAAGTTAAGAAATTTCTAGATTTATTCAAGAAAACATATGGTTCTAAATTTCTAATATAATAAGGATTTTATTTTGAAATTTATAATTATTTACCCTTCATTTTTTAATATACTTTAATCAAATTTCAAACATAGAAACAATTTTTTGGAAACTCGGAAGAAAGTACTTTTTATCAGTTTTTTTTTTATTTAGTTAAGAAATAAAAAAATCACATATTTCAAAAATCAAATGATTACCCCCACAAACTTTAGTTTTTTTTAATTTTTAACCAGGTTTATAAACACTATTTACATCTAGGAATTTCATTGTTTTGATATATATATTCTTTGAGTTACTTAAAAAAAATCAAGCCAATCAATTTTGAAATTAATAATAATAATAATAAATTTAAAACTTTTTTTCTTTAATTTTAAAAATGTTTTTAAAACTATGGTAAAAGAAATGAAGAGAAATAAGCGAAATTTTCAAAAATCAAAAAGACGAAATGGAGCCTTAAATTTATTATTTTTTTAAAAAAATGTTTTGACAATTTATAAAACATTATCTAAAAATAGAAAACATAAGATAGAATTGCATATATATACTCAATCAAAAAATTACAGAATCCACTATGTATTGTTGAACCAACTCAAACGTCAAAAGGAAAAATGTTTAATGAAGTTAAACATGACGAATATAATTTAATAGTAAAAATATGTTTAAGTTACAAGTTATTTACATCTATTTAGTTGATGAATTTTAAAAAGTTTCATAGTTTTTATACATTTAATTTTGTGTACCTGAATTTCCAATTTTGTATCTATTAAATAGATCCTTGGCATTCAAAATTTTTAGTAATTAACTGATCGATTGTATATAATTGAAAGTTTATGTTTAATAGGACTCTAAATTATTTCCAATTGTCTGTCTAAGTAAATCGGTAAATTTTAAAGATATATAGAATAAGTCAATAAACCTATTAGACCCTTCTAAAATTTCACTACTAGATAGACTCCAATCTCAAAATTCAAATTCAAAGTAATTTAAGCATAAAATATCAATAAAGTTTCTTTTAAATTAGGTATGGGATTTTCACAGCCTATCTTTCTTTTTCTTTTTTCTTTTTTTTTTCTTTTTTTAATGGTAATTACAACATAATTATAACTCATACAACGGAAAATATGAAGTTTTTTTTTTTTAATAATATGTGAGAGTAGAAATCGAATCTCCAACTTTGAAATTATCGTACATATTTCATACCAATTGAGCTACTCATTTTAATAAGAGCTAACAAGAGAAATAACTAATTTTAACTTTCTATTTGGAAAAATAGTAAATCAGCTTTCCTTTTGTAGAAATGGCAAAATGAATTAAAAAACAATTAATTACGAATTTATAAAGTCTAATTACCCCTCAATCATTCAACTAAAATGTTACTACCTTATTAAGGAAGATTGTTAAGTACACTTCAATTAAAACACGCCAACATACCTTTAGTGTGTCAAAAACCACCAGTCAATTCTTCTCTCCTATGCTACCTAAGGACAAAGTTTAAATTGAAACTCAACGTTTCATCTTCCTAAAGCCAAAATCCACTACCTTATTAAGAAAGATTATTAAGTACACTTTAATTAAAACTGACCAACATACCTTTAATGTGCCCAAACACCACTACCCAATTCATCTTCCCAATGCCAAATCATATTCAATACCACTGAGAAACAAGGAAACATGCCAACAAAGTTCAAAATTGAAACCCACTAGTCGTTTCATCTTTCCAAAGTCAAAATTCATTTCCATCCATCACTTCAAAATCAATAACCGAAGAGTGAGAAATCGATCTACATTTAAGACAGAGATCCGATAGTGTACAACATTCAATCAAATTTGTTTGCTCTAATCGTTGTCCATCCGAGAGTGAAAAGTTACTAAAATCATAAGTCATAATAGTGGTTATTTTCATCCTAGTTACCATTAAAACAAAACCCTTAATCTAGCCCTAACAAGCTATAAGACAAAATAAGAGCAATAAAACAATAAAAGAACTATTGGACACTTAACTGCATATTGACTATGCTCGTATATAATTTAATTTAATGAAACATAAGGCTAATTATGTGAATTAAGACAATAAGGTATGAACTAAACCTTGTGGAAAACAAATTTATAACAAAGATAATATGATTTCAAATTTAAAAATAAGAATAATTAAAAAAAAAAAAAAAACGAGATGCAATATCAAATCTTATATTTAAAACAAATGTACAATAGGGATAATAATCAAAAATAATTTTAAAACTATGTATTTTTGTTAAGATTAAGAGAAAATATAATATAAATATAAAAAGTCAGTTATGAAAATTAAAATAATATGAGATTTTACTTTCAAAACGACATTTGAGGATAGAAGATCTACTAGATTTGGAAATTTAAAATAAATTTTGAAAATAAAAGATAGTTAAGATACAAATTTGGAATATAATAAAAATATCAAAAGTCAGTTAGAAAAATTAATATAATATGAGATTTTAAATCTCAAAACAACTTTTAAAGATAGAAGATCTACAAATTTGAGAATCCATAACAACTTTCGAACATAGAAAATAGTTAAGATATTAATTTGGTTTATTTTCAAATTAAATCACGAAACTTATGGAAACTTAACTGTATAAAAAAGGCACTTAGTCGACGCTAAAAATTTGGAAGGATATAATATAACCCGCATTATATATTCGATAAATTAATTACAGTATAATGAAGAAAGTTACCAGATTAATTACAATGTAATTTAAAAGGTTGATTAGAAAGTCGATAATGAAAATTAATATAATATAAGATTTAAATTTCAAAACAACTTTTGAAGATAGAATGTCTATGAAAGTTGAGAATTCAATATAACTTTTGGAGATAGAAGATAGTTAAAGACACTCATTTGGATGATTTTCAAATTAAATCATAAAATCTATGGTAAATTAACCGCATAGAAAGGGACATAAAGTTGACACTGAAAAGGATATCAACATAGCCACATTATATATTCGATAAATTAATTAGGATTAATTACAGTGTAATTCAAAATTGTTGAAGGCATTTTAGGATTAATATAAAAGTGACTCACGTACTATATAATAATTTTGTCATATTTTAAAACAATTATGTGTAATTTGAGGTATATGACTTGAATATCTCTTTTATTCAAAGGAAAAATGAAAAGTTATTTGACTTATAAACCATAAAGTATCATTGAAGTTCAATTTAATAAAATACCCTATTTCACCACACACTTGTTGCTTAGCTACATTCTTAATTCTCAAGAAGTTTTATTGTGTCATAAATGCATTGCCTTGTGGCATGGTTACCTAAATGAGGATGTTTTTATGTCACAACCTCCTGAATTTGATAACACTTGTCTCCATTTTTATGTTTCATTAAATTTTATAACACGTCAACACAGGTCTGTAGAGTTTTTCCCTTTCATTTACTAACATTCATTTTCACTAATCTTCATCTAATGTTATTAATCACTTGTTTAATTATGATGTTTGTGGATCTTCTTTACTTATTATGTGCACAATATGATCACATTCACGTGTCTTGATTAATTGTTTAGTTATTAGGAGGATTAATGGTGTTGTTTGAAATGCATTTTCAAGTGTTTAATTTTAAAAAATAAGTAATTTTAGAAAAAAATTAGAAACTTCTCAAAATAGATTTTAAAATATATTTTAAAACGGTTTTATAAAGGAGTTTATATAAAAATGAATTTTTAAAAAATATTTTTTTCTCTAGTAAATTCAAATAGACCCTAAATGTCAAGTTGAAGTCTATTTGACATTAAATATTCTTTTAGGAATTACATAAGCCAAACTAACTTATTAGGATGTTTTCTATCTAAAAAAGACTTATTATAATGTTTTTTTTAGGAAAAAAAAATTTTTTTTTTAGTCCTTAAATTTCGGGTTTAATTACCATTTGATCATTTGCTTTCGAAATGTTACACTTTTAGTTCTTAAGTTTTGAGTTTCGTTTTAATTTAGTCTTTAGGTTTCAAAATATTACAATTTTTCTTTTGAGATTGAAATTTTGTTTCAATTTGGTCTCTAGGTTTCAAGATTATTTCCACTCTTAATCTCAAGTTTTCACTAAACACTCACTTCATACTTTGGAATTAGTGTTTGTTCATTAATTAAAAAATTAAATTTTAAAATTAATTTTAATAATGATAAAAAATAGTGAAACTTAATTAATTATAATTTAAACTTTCAAGTTTGTGTCCAATAAGTTATAGAACTTTCAATTTTATATTTAATACAATAATAGGTCATTAGCTATTCAATTTTTTGTAATATTCATGGCTTTACTAAACACAAAAATGAAAGTTTGAACTTCATTAGACATAATTCAAATTTATATCAAATAGACTATTTTTTTTAAAGCATATAAGTCAAGAACGTATTTTAACATAAAATTGAAAATTTAAAGGTCATTAAACATTTTAATATTCAATCATTTACTTAAGACACAAAATTGAAAATTTATAAACTAAATTTGCAATTTAATTTTTTAACTCATTTTAACTTTTAAAAAAATTGGATTTGCCACGTGTCTACGAACCTTTAATCTCTCATCTGTCAATTGTGGTAAGTAATAAAAAAACTATAGAAAAAAAAAAAATAGGCTGAGCGGTTACAACGACGTGATATTCCAGTAATTTCACCGTACTTCCAATTTTATTATGCAAACTTAGAGATGAAAAATAATAAGTAATCTTATTTTTACCATCAACATCTCTAAAAAGTTTTAGGATAAAAATTGACGGTAAAAGTTGACTTATTACCATGTCGGTGAAAATTGAGTAACATTTTTCTTTTGTAATAAGGTTTAAACTTGAAAGTTTGTATCCTGTGAACTTTTAAGATCTATCTAACATGTCAAAGTTCTAATTTTGTGTCAGAAAATAAATATATATTTTTTAATTTACGGATTTATTAGAAACAAATTTCATTCGAACTAAATTTAGATTCGTATTTGATAGATCAATTTATTTTTATAAATTTCAAATATGTCAAGAACCTACTAAACTCAAAATTGAAAGCTCATGGATCTATTAGAGATTTTTAAAGTTCAATATTCTATTACATACTAAATTAAAAGTCCATGAAATTATTAGAGGGCATTTATGACAATGAGTGAAGTTGTTAATTTTTTAGAGTTGTGAAGTATGAGAAATTGTTTAGTCGTGCAACTCTTTCTCAAAAATGTTTTTATATACAAGTTTGTTTAATTTGTTATGTACTAAATGTGTTTCTTAAAATATCAAATTACCATAAATGACGACTATAAAATATTATGAACTAATAATTTAAACTAATAGTTGTCTAGGGTGGTGTCACTAGTGGTGGTTGCCAGAATTTTTGTGGGAGTAGGTTGTCAATGGTGGTCGGAGGTGGCTAGGGGAGGGCGGTGGTAGACACAACATAGTGAAAGTGAAAGTGAGGTGAAGGACCATTGAGAGAATTTTGGTAATTTTAAGAATTATAAGAGACAAAATAATATTTTTATTATGTAGGATCATCCACTTAAAATCTTATAATGTTTTCAAACTAATTACAAATATTGTAAAATTTTAATTTCTATCTAGGATAGAAAGCAATAGACCTAGATAGACACGAATAGATGCTTATATGAATCTACCGTGGTCCATCGAAGATAAAAAATAAAATTTTGTTATATTTGTAAATAATGTGATATTTTTTTATTTATAATAATTTTTGAAAAAAATAAATAGATAGAAAAGTAACCATTTTCTAGAATGGAGTTTGAGTCTTGAGAGGAGAGAGTTTTAGGAGAAGAGAGAGAATGAATAAAAACAAACGCACGTGGAGAGAGAAGGCACACGTGCACAATGATCAATCTTTCATCCAATGTCATAAGATAAGGACCTCAATTTCCTAAATACAACAAATCCTCTTTTTTCACGCCTCTTCCTTCCCTGACCCTTACGGATATCCCCAAAATTATTATTCTTTTTTTTTCTTTCTTTTTAATTCCTTTTTTACCCTTCCCCTTTTTATTTTATTTTATTTTCATACAATAATATAAAAAAATTAATTATGGGTCCCAATACCACAATCATATTTCTATTTCCCCCGATATTTATTTATTTATATCTTTTTTAATTTTCAAATATTTCGAGGGAGCATTTGGGAGAGAGTAAAGTTGTTTAGACTCTAATAAATCATAATTGACTAAAGTTCTGGAAAGGTGTATTTGACTAAAGATATATGTGATGTTATATATTTGGAATATTCTTTTAGTGAAAATGGATGTTTCATAAGGTTAAATTCATTGAATGGTGAGTAAAAAATAGGTTGAATTATTATAAATTTGGTGTGTAATAGATATTTGATCTATGTTAACATTCTTTTTTAATGAATTTCATGTCCAATAAGTTTGAGATTTTTTTTTTTTAATTTTAAAAGACTATCATATAGGTAAATGAATATTAGACACAAAATAAAAGTTCAAAAACTTAATAGATGCAAAATTAATGACTTATTAAATACTTTTTAAATTTTACAAATTTATTAAAAACAAAATTAAAACTTTGTGACCTGTTAAAGTTTAATGACTCATTTGACACAAAATTAAGCTTGTAAATTAACAAAAATAAATAAATAAAAATAAATAACTAATGCTTTAATCAACTTATGTTCAAATTGGCAAACCAACTATTAAAAAACATATAATAAAGGAAATTATCTTAAATGACAAAATTGCTGAAAATATTTACAACTAATAGCAAAATACACAATCTATTGTAAATAGACAACAAAATTTTGTTATATTTATAAATATTTCAGTTTCTTTTATTATATTTAAAAAGAGCCAATTATTAACTTAAGATATTATATGCCAAGGTGAGTACAACACAGAGTAATTGGTATATATATTTTAAGCAATTCTCCTAACTCCACTTGTTATATATATATCTCGAATCTAATGTCATTAAAATAAATTATTATCCCATTTTACAAATAACTTGAAATGCTTTTATTTTTTAAACTAAACTTTTGAACTATGCTCTAATTAGTGAATTTCTTTAATTATTATTTTTTAAATACAACCATAGTTTTGAAGCTAACATATGTTATACTAAAATATTATAGGGTTGCAAAAGTTATTAAAGTGGTGTGTTATTGCTCTAATATAATGGTGTACCTAAGCTTGGGTTAAGCCGTCCTACCATGAATTAGATTGAAATTCACGAATATCAAGGAAAGATATATACAAATTAATCCTCATTTTTTTCTAACTCTTGACTTTAATTTTGTCCTTTTTAATTAAACTTTTAGTGATTTAAGACTTAGATTTTATTCCTAAAAAATCATAATATCATTATAAAAACAAATAATATAGCACTTGTTTATACTTTCAATTTTCATATTTTTGGATCTTAAGTTTTTGGTAACGGATATAGCATTTACCATCTATTTGATATTTATTATTATTATTATTATTATTATTATTATTTTGCTAATTCACTCGTATTAATTCTAACAAATAACAACGTAAAAATCCACTAATTTAATTAAAATTAAGTTTTGAACAAAATTAAATTACACTAGTGCACAAATTTGAATATTAAATGACTCCACCAATCATTAAAGTTTTGATAAATAATCTTTAATCCTCATTTGGTAATCATTTAGTTTTTTGTTTTAGTTTTTGAAAATTAAGTCTATAGACATTACTTCCAAGTTCCACCTCCAAATTTCTTTTTTTGTTATCTACTTTTTACCAACAGTTTAAAAAACCAAGCCAAAATTTAAAAACTAAAAAAAAAAAGTAGCTTTTAAAAAGTTGGTTAAGAATTCAACCATTGTAGTTAAGAAATATGCAAATCATTGTAAGAAATAGCAAAACATAGTTCAAATTACTTCAAATACGATAACCTTCAAGTCTAAGGATACTATTAAAAGAAAATTAAGCATATAAGTACCTCTAAGGAAATAAGCTTAATTTTCAAAAATAAAAAATGAAATAGTTACTAACAAGGAATTAATGACCCAATCAAAACCAACATATAAGCATAGCTCAATCGACATAAAACTAATACTATCAACCTTCATCCTTAAGGTTAGAGTTTCAATTGCCCCAACCATGATTGCAAATTAAAAAAAAAAAAAAAAAAAAAAAAAAAAAAAAAAAAAAAAAACTTCTTTTAGTGGTTTCTCAAATGAAAGCCTCTTCACAAGGTATAAACTACTACAGTCCCACTTGGCAACCATTTCGTTTTTTGTTTTTGTTTTTGAAAATTAAGCCTATTTTCTTCTATTTCTTACCTTGATTTGCATTTCTCTTAAATACAAGAATTCTTTGCCAAATTCCAAAAACAAAAGTAAATTTTTTAATGCTATTTTTTTTAGTTTTTAAATTTTGACTTGGTTCTTTAAACCATTGATAAAAAGTAGATGACAAAGAAATAAATTTGAAGAGAAAAATAGTATCCATAAACTTAATTTTTAAAAATAAAAATAAAAAATAAAATAATTACAAAACATGGACTTAACTTTTAATTTTAAAATTGAGATTAAAAGTCGAAACACGTATCCCAAGTTTAATGTATAATTTGAGCAAAACAAACCTCAAATAATTGAACTCGTAAATTGTGGAAAACAACAAACAAACATCAAATCAATTGTTTTTATGGTCTAATTTTAATTTATTAAAACAACCTATTCAAACGACATAAACTTACTCCATTTGACCAAGTAATTTCTTTTTCGATTTAATCACCTCCATGAATCGACCCCATTAAATTTATTCAAATATATATTTTATTTAGTTTCCAAGATAAATTTAAAGTAAATTTATTAAACAATATGGCTAAAATAAACACTTTTAGTCCCCATATGAACTAACAATTTAATCATTAAATTTTAATTTATAATGTAATTCAATTTTTGAACGTTAATGTAATACAGTTTAATTTCTATGTTATAAAAAATATTATTAAAATTTAATGAGATTTATGGTCTACGTATTGATAAGCTCAACAAAGACCAAACGTCATAAAATATAAATACTAAATTGTTATTTAATAAAATCAGATCGTTAATTTTGATGAAATTTATTTCTTTTTTCGCATAGATTAACTTGAGACTAAACTAATGTTGACGTCATACATAAGCGTTATCGACCCTTGGTTGACTCGTGTCAGCAGAACTCTCTTAGACTGACGCTTGGTTGTTTGAAGCCGACATTAACCTCTCCCAAGAAACCTACATTTCTAGAGCTTATTGGCGTGGACATAGGTTATACCGATGAATTTTTAGCCAAAAAGCTATATATTTTTGTAAAAATACTAAAGTTTAGAGATGTAATTATTTTAAAAGTGAAAATATATGGACTAAATTGTTGCATATTCGAAGATTAAAGTTTTTTTTTTTTTTAATTTTAACTTAGGTTAATAAAAGATTTATAAATAAAAAAGAAAAAAGAAATTTATTGTGTGATTAGAGCACAATTAAACATTGACAAGTTTATCCTTTGATAATACAAACAAAAAGAATAAGACAAGAAATAGTAGAATTACTGTTGAGATGTACTGTTATGGATAGAAGGGAGCAATAGCAAAATAGGAACTTTTGAATTTTAACCACTGGTTTTTGTGATAAAATGTTGGATAATACCAACTAATTATTGGATAAATAATGAAATTTTGCAATCAATCTATTTTATTGTTCGATGAAGCCATCTAGAATGGCCTCCATGCCTTGCTACAAAGTATTAATAAGCCAAATCCTCATTCTAAGAAGATGAAAGAATTTGACTTTGATAGATTTGGCTATCATTCTTGTACGAGATAGAAAGATTCAAAATTTGTGATCTCTTGATTGTATATTTTAGATCTGTTGAGTTATATTTATACGTATAACGATTTTTATTCGTTAAATATTTTTATCTCACGTAAAATATAATAGCTATTTTTTTCCTCTTCAATCCTTCTCTAATTTTGCGATAGTCTAGACCTAGAAGGGTACCCTAAGAAAGAAAAAAATAATTCGGTTAATCCACTAAATCATAAGTTTAGTAATTTTGTTGTTTCAAAAGTTTGTCATTTTTTTAATTTTTATTTTAAAAGCGTAATTTGAATTTTATGAGTTGGTTAAAAGATACAAAGTGTTCATAAGATTTTGAAAAGAAAAGAAAAAGTTTTATTTATAAATTTGTTAATGTTGAATAACTTTTTACTATAAATTTTGAATTCCTATCCTATTACGTATTTTAGTTTTCAATAAAATTATTATAAATAGAAAAAATATCAAACTATTTACAAATATAGAATTTTCTTTTGTTTACCAGCAATAGAAATCCATCGGAAGTTTATCATTATCTATCGTTAATAAACAATGAAATTTTTTTATATCTGTAAATAGTTTGGCTCATGTTGCTATATTTGAAAAGAGCCATTTCACTATTGTAGTTTTTACATTTTGAAAAGAGCCATTTCACTATTGTAGTTTTTACATTTTAATAAAGTATTTGAAAGATTGTTAAAAAGGTTTTCACGTATTGAATAATAAAAAATAATAATTTGTGTTATTTAAATGCATATTATTTTGGTTTTGGTTACAAATGAAAAGAAAAAATAGTTAGAAAATAATAAACACACTATCTATAATAATTGAGAATTTCAACTATTATAATGGAATGAATTATAATAGTCCTCCTTACCCGAATACTTCCAAAATAAAAACTATATTAAAACCAAAAAGAATATTCTTGGAATAGTATGAAGGCTCAGCAAAGGACTAATCTTTACCCAAAATCAAGACAAATCTAACCCTTACAAGAGAATCTTTAACTTGAATACGAAATTGACCAAACACAACAAGGGCATTCGAAAAACCAAGGGAAGAAAATCTTTATTTAAATATATGATAGTAGGATTGTGGGAATATATGTATATAAAAAGCATTTTTCAAATATAACTAAAATATTTATGAATATAGCAAAATATTTTGATAGATAGTGATAGATATAGACTATTATTATTCATGTATTGCTGTTTATTAGTGTTTATTACGGTTTATTATAACATTTTACTATATTTGTAAATATTTTCAACCGTTTTTGTCATTTAAAACAATTACCTTACATAAATGTTAATTTTTGGTTTTTCAAACTATGTTAAGTAATAAATGTTAAATCACGAGTTTAGGGTATGTTTGGATTGACTAAAAAAATTATATTTTTTTAAAAAGTTATTTTTATTTAAATTTTTTTATAAAAATTTTTTAAAATATGTTTTGGAAAGTTATTTTGAGTAATTGCCAAATACTTAAATTTTTTAACATGGCTTGATCATTTTTAAATTAAATCGTTGAAAAGTCAAACCAAATACACCTTTAATCTTTGAGATTTCTGCTTATTTAGTCTTGGACTTTCAAATGGTGTCTAATAGACTTTAAATCGAGATTTTGTGCCTACAAAGTTTTTGGAAATTTCAATTTTTAAAAAATTCCAATTGATCAATTAAATAGAAAAATTATTTTGAATAACAAAACTGTTGAAAATATTTACAAATAATAGCAAAATATCACAATTTATATGCGGTAGACTATGATAGACTACTATTTGTATCTATCATGATAGACTCAAATAGACACAGATAGTAGTCTATAACACGATCTAACAGTGAAATTTTGCAATATTTATAAATATTTTAGCTAATTTTCCTATATTTGAAAACAAACCAATTTAAATATGATCAAATTTGATATTATGTCTAATGAAATCCCAAAATTTTCATTTTTTGTTCTAGTAGATCCCTAGATTGTAAGTTTAGTCCAATGGTAAGTAACATGTTGAAGATCTGATGCCCTATCCATGCAATTAGTTAAATTAAAGATTAAATTGATGCAAAACTTCAAATTTTGGAAACTAAATTTATAAATTTAAATTAATTAATAAATGTTGTATCAATTGATTTATGTTGAAATTGATTTTCTGCCTTAAAAGTTTGGAACCATTAATCATTGGAATGAGAATGGATGTTTATATGTATTAAAATTGGATTCGATTGGACAAAAACGTATGATAGAGTCGATGTATGTTAATTTTAGTATCTAAAAAATGATTATTTTTATATAAAAGAAATTAAATACTAAAATAAAATAAAGAAATGAAAATAGTATTTTAAGGAAAAAGTAAATAATAAATGAGAAATAGGAGAGGTGGGGTTTGATAGAAGAGTTATTGTGTGTACACACGTGTGCATGTGCATGTGACAGAGAGAGTGAAAGAGATGGGTTTGGTTTCAATTATTAAGAGAGAAAAATAAATAAATAAATAAATAATAGAAAAAAGCGGCAGAGGAGAGAGAAGGAAAGAGCACAAAAGAACAAAAAAGAGGCCCTCGTGCAACTGCTTGTTTCAATCTACATCACTCCTTTTCTTTTTTCTTTTTTTTTTTTATTAATAATTATTAAATTATTAATTAATGCACCCAGCCCCGCCACTGTCCAACCCGCATGTGTGCGTCTGCCTAGACATTCCTCCCTTCCTTCTTGTGTATAAAATATGTACTCTCGATCAAGTGGTCAAAATTAAGTAATTATTTTAAATTTTATTAGAGAAAAAATATTTTTATTTAAATTATTTTGATAACAAAAATTGTTTAAAATACACTTTGATACTCCGTTTCAAAACCTATTTTGAATAGTTTTCAAATATTTCAATTTTTTTCCTTCTAAAATGACTTATCTTTAAAATTAAAAACTTGAAAATTAAACCAAACACACTCTAAGTGTATATATTTTAAAATCTCATGGACCAAACTATTTCAATTGTTTGAGGATTCTACATTGAAAAAATAGAAGAGACCTAGCTTACACTATTCTTTATAAGATAAATGTTACGTCTCTTTTAGCTATTTGGTTTTGAGATGAGACCTCATGTTTATTTATTATGATTGTTAAAAAAAAAAAAATGCCCCAGTACTACTGCAAGAATATGCAAAAAGATAATAGAATAATTAAAATAAAACAATAAAACTAGAAACACAAAAATTAACCATAAAAACTCCAAATCAGAGAAAAAACTATGGACTAGAGAAATTGAATCTCTCCCCAACCCCAATTACAAAGAAAACACATTTATATCACTCACACTCTTTTTTTTCACTCTTAAACTAAAGAATAAAAAAAAAGAAAAATTAACTAGAGTTACACTCAAAGTTAAAAGGTTTCTAACTTGAATCATTTGAAACCAATGACACAAACTCCTTTTTAGTATTTAGAGCTCATGATTATTTTTTTGAATTTTTTTCAATGTGAGATAATTACACTTTTAAAATTGTATCATAACCTATAAAAAAAATTTAAATTAGAAAGTATTTCAAATAGGATCGTGACATCGAGAACAACGTAACTTCTATGAACCCATCCCTATGTCTTCCTAACCCTAATTTTTTTGGACTTATTTTTCTCTCTCTAAATAAGACGTGTGATATATTAGTAAGTGAACTTTATATGCAAGTTCCGTGCACTTCCTCTTTCATACTCTTCTATCATTGATCTATCTCCATCACCCTTTCTTCTCTTTCTTTTATTTTTCATTTTTATTTATACATACATTATATATATACTTCTTTTTTTTTCTAAATTATTAATTTTTATTTCTAATCAATCCACACATCATATCATGTCGGCAATGCCCTTTTCAATTATATTATATAATATATAAATTCAATTTACCTTCT
Organism: Citrullus mucosospermus; assembly: GCA_030954485.1. NCBI lineage: Eukaryota > Viridiplantae > Streptophyta > Magnoliopsida > Cucurbitales > Cucurbitaceae > Citrullus > Citrullus mucosospermus. The sequence continues at coordinate 5,058,910 of CM062065.1, forward strand.
TATTAATTTTCTCTATTTACTATTTTTTTCATAGAAGAAACCTTATGATTCATGAATTAGATTTGGATTAAAACAGTGACCACGAAATCAATATATCTTATTTGTCACCCTATTTCTATGTGTCGGATCCTATATTATCTCTATTATTTTATTTAAAATTTGTTTGATTTTAGTCTCTATACTTTCAATAAAACTTACATTGATTAGATAACAGGGGCAATTGCAAATATACCAATCAGACTCAAAGTATTAATATATAAATATCACAATAAAATTTGTTTTGCATATATAGCAAAATTTAGATTCAACTTTCGGAATTTATTAGTGATCACTAGAAGATGGCTATCAGCGATAAGTCCATATCACTAGTATGAGTCTATCACTGATAGATTTTGCTATATTTAAAATTATTTAAAAATTGTTTCTATATACTTAATTATTATCTCTAAAAATGCTACCCAATGTAATTACCCTAAATAATAATTTAATCCTCATGCAAAGAAATATAATATGTTGATATATTTTCAAAATTTTTGGTAAAAATGCTAATAGATAACAAAAAGTTTTTTAAAAATCAACAATAAACTAGCATTGAGGACTAAATTTAAGATTTATCGAAAGTATAGGGAATACAGTTGAACAAACTTCAAAGTATAGAGACCAAAATGATATTTTAACATGGGATAAAAATATTTGTAGATATGTCGATATATTCGTAAACCAAAGGGCTCGATATCGATATTAAATATCTATGGATATCTTCAATATCTTTCATTAATGCTTGTAAAACATAAAATATGTCATCTATTTAGTTCAATATCAACAAAAATACTAATAACAATATCAACAACTTAATTTAGGAGTAAAAATATAATTATTAATCTAATAAATTTTATAAAATTCATGATTTACAAAAGAATATTTGTAAATATCGATATTTTATCGATATATCCATAAAATTAAAATATCTATTTTGGTATAATAACGAAATTTCAATCCTTGATTTTAGTCAAATATATATTTAAATAAAGTAATTGTTATTTTTATCCTTGAATTTTGTAAAATTTGTTAAAGAAAAAAAAAGTTTTTTTCCCAATTAAAAGAAGGTGGAAATTTATATAGCGGCTAATAATTAAGAATTGGAAAGCATAGTGTAATATTATTTAGGTAGATTGGTTTGCCAATTGATGTGTATAATTGGTTTGGTAAATAATTTTAATGATATCTTTTATATGAAATAAATTGTAACAACAATCTTAATATTATATATAACTGTAACTAGTATATCATATATGCATCCTAATTTTTACACATTAATTATCATGTCAAACTGTAATATTTTATTTTAAAGGAAACAACACTTTAATTTGGACATGTTTCAAAGTTTAATGATAAAAAATGAAACTTTTTAATATAATAGTTGCATATAATTGAAACTTACCACAAAGTTTGGGAGTGTTTCCGTATAGTTTAACTTATTTTTTCAAAGTTTGGGAGTATTTATTGACATATTTATACTATTTTTATATCAAACGCGGTCGTCGTCTTCTTTTTCTTTTGTTTATATCATGTCTGTAGTTGCTTTAGAATTGAATTTGCTTTCTTTGATTGTGATTAGTTAATTTGTTATGATATGATTTGATAATATGTTAAACGATATTGGTTCCTATTAATTAATTTAATAGGATGTATAATTAGTTTGGTTAAACTTATGACTTTTTTGATGTGTCTTTGTTTGTTAGTCACCTTCTAAAGTAGTCCCATGCGTTTTGGAGGCTACTTAATTAACATCCGTTCTTGTTAGGTTGGACTAAATGTACTTTAATGTACGTTAGATGGAATAACATAATTTTGTTTAGCTATTAAAAACATGCAAATTTTTTTTTTTATTGTGTAGTTTGTTTCAATATACCTATCAATATTTTAAAATACTTTTAGAGTTTAAATTAGCATTATTTATTTATTCAATTAACTTAAAATTTTATAATTACACTAGTGACAAACTCGTATATTTAGTTTTGTAAGTCTAAAAACATTTTACAAACCAACAGTCTAATCTTAAATAGAAATAAATTTATTTAAGAAATGTAGTTTTGAAGTCCAAGAAAATCAACCAAATCCTTTCTCAGGAATTTCTTGATCACTTAACTTTTTTTTGTTACAATAATAATAATAATAATAATTATTATTATTATTATTATATTTTTGGGCAGATAATAACTTAGTAAGCTATCATGGTCTTTTGACAAAATAATAATAATAATAATAATAATAATAATAATAATAATAATAAAATAAATAGAAACCAACACACAGACACAATTATCATTTTTTTCCAACAACAATTTGTATGATTAGAATTATATCTCTTTAGCCTTAATTAATGCCTCTCCATCAATATTTAAAATTCAAGTCTAAAAGGATTGGATCATCTTTTCTTTTCTTTTTTTTTTTTTTAATCTTTTTTAATTAAATCCAAATTATTAGTTGATATATGTAACAAAAAATATTCATAAAACAGAACTCCTTGAATTATTAACCTAATCAATTTTTTTTTCAAACAAAAAAGAAATATATAATTCGAGTTGTGTTTCCTAGAAATTTAATTTTTGCTAATTATGAGATTCAAATTTCAAAAAGTTATCTAAATTGAATAAAAAAAACACTTTAAAAATGTTTTAAAATTCAATCTTAAACGTGGCAACACCCTCCACATCTAAGAAGTCAACATATGAATAGTCATTCTTGACTTCTCCAAACAACTTTAACTTTCTTTTCTTTTCTTTTCTTTTTTTTTCTCCAAATCCCATCAAACTGAATAGTTTTCTTTCTTTTCTTTTCTTTTCTCAAAAAAATAAAAAATAGAAAAATTACTTCTTAAAGAGATAGATGGAAAAGAAAAAAAAGATAGAGAAAAGAAAAAACATAATAATAAAGTTGAGATATTGATAATTATGTCAAATCCTTTTCTAAGGGATCTCAATGGATCCACCCTTCTCTTCAAGTCACCATCCATTCCAAATTTTAGTGCCAGCTCAAGACAAGAAAGTCGGCTTCATCTTTATTTAAAAAAAAAAAAAAAAAAAAAACTCAAACATATAACGAAATAGTGCAAGTAATATATAGATAATGAAATATGATTTTGTTCCTTTGGAACCTAAATTCACATGGTCTAAATTTTAGGGTTGTACATTGTATAGACATGTTTTTTTTACATACACGTATGATTAGTCGTCTCTATTTTTAGTCAATGTAAGATTGTGTCACACATTTCTAAAATATTCACAAAAAATATTACATATCATATGTAAACTTATGTTCAAAATTGATACAGATTGAGTTTGAGTTTGTTAGAAAGAAAAAAACTTCATTAAAACCCAATAATTACGTCCAACCAACACAATCCTCCATTAAAAAGGAGGATACCCACGTCGGGTAATGTTCAACTCCATAAAACGCTCCATCTTTTAGTAAAGAAAGAGGCAACTACAAAAAATTATTGCAGGGCGTGCAAGATTATGAGCGGTTGAGTTGCTCGTTCTAGGTATTTGGCCGAGAAAGCTAAACTCACTATCCCCGAGATGCTATGATTTAACCTCTTCTATCACATTTATTATCTCAGACGACTTAGGATTCTTAAAAGTTCAAAATAAAAATGAAAAGGAAAAGAAGGGAAGATAAAAAGAAGAATACAAAGGACCATATAATGTGTCATTTTTGAAGGGGTATAAGGTATTGATTAGATTGATGAACATCATGTACACCAACCGTACGGAAGCCGCCCCACAAATTCTTAATACACCATTTTGAATGGTGTGTGTTATTACAACAAAACCATGATAGCCACAACCCTTGGCCCTCCCTTTTCATTCACTTCACTGTTTTTTTCTTCTATTTTTAACTATTCGAATTTGGTTTCTGCTTCTAATGTTCGTCGTCTTTGTCTAAGGGAAGTGTCGGGTGTCTTTCCAAATTTCGTCTTCCATGAAAGATCATGAGAACAACACAATTATTTCCACTTTTTTTTTCTTTTTTTTTTCTTTTTTTTTTTTTTTTTTTTAAGTTTCGTTCATATATATCCGTGACATGCAGCAAAAGTTTTTTTTTTATAACGAATTTTGAATACACGTTTTTGTTATTAAACTAAATTATTGAATTTTATAATCATCATTTTTTGGGGTATGGTTCTAAATAGTGAATAGAATTCATTGGATGGTTTGAAATTACAGAGAAGAATAAATAATATCAACAGTAAAGAGAAGAAGGTGGAAAACCAAAGGGTAAAAGGTTTATGTCTCTTGGAGAGGTATGTTATATAGAAGTGTATGAGCAATTACTTTACATTATCATATCCTCACTTCTAGGCTAAGATTGAACTTAAAAATGGGAAGAAATATAGTTTGAGAAGTAAATTATTGAGAAATTAGTTAAAATGACAAAACTATTGAAAATATTTACAAATAATAGCAAAATATTTATTATATGTATCTATCATGACATGGATAGACACAAATAGTAATCTATCACAGATAGACAATAAAATTTTTCTATATTTGTAAACAATTTGGGTCATTTTTCTATATTTGAAAACAACCCTAAATTATTGTGGCCTCTATGAGTTTTAAAATGCAACATTTAATCCATAATATTTACCAAATGAAAAGCTCAATAGTGCCCAATTTTTTTGTAAAAAATGTCTAATACTAAAATATGGCATCATTTAGGCCATATTTTGTGTATATCTACCCATGTATTTCTACTTGTAAATTATCGAGCTTTCGCAATAAAATATCAATATTGGTATCATAGCCCACTTTCTAGGGTTTTTTTTTTCAAGTTGTAGTCGCCGCCATCCGATCTACTTCGTCGACTATAGCGCCGTCGTTTCGATCATCATCGGCCCTCCGTTCCACAGCTCGAAGAACACCCAGATCTAGTAGAAATTTCAAGATCTGGTCGACCTTGCTTCCGCATTCAATCGTCAATGCACTCATAGCTCAGATCTTGTTGACCTGCTCGATTCCCACCTGTTCGACGATGCATATGGCTCATATATGCGCCAACGCCTCTATTTCAAAGGTCCGGTTGCCTCTGTTCGATCCAAAACGATCGAAATCGACGCTCTACTTGTCCAAAATCGTCGTTTGTCCTTCCTGACGACGCGCATCTGCTCCTTAACGTCTGCCTCCATCCGCATCTGTTCGCTCTAGCTTCGGCAACGCTTCTGTCCAGCCTTTGTTAGATCACACCCCATCTCGGGTTCATTTTTCTGTTTTCTGTTCATTCTATTAAATCCATCTGTTCTCATGTCAATTTCGTTCAAATCCTTCATTCATTTCTGTTTGTATTGATTTCATTCATCCGTTCACATCCGATTCTGACTTCATTCCGTCCATTCACTATGCGCTCGTTGAAGGTAGACAGATCTGTGAGGATCCCCACTCACGCTATGCCATCGCTATTCGTGTTTCTCTGCTTTACAAAAATCGTGGGGTTGGTTTATTTAAATTCTGGTTCGGTTCAGTGCTTTAACTTTGGTTCGATTCAGTGAAATTTGTTTGGTTCAATTGATTCTAGTCTGGTTCATTTTTAAGTCCATGGCTCAACTTGGTTTATTTGGTTTGGGTTGGTTTGAGTGATTTGGTTCACCCATTTCTCATGGCAAAAAACTATGAGTCTCTTTTCTGCATAAATTGTAAATTACCTAGTCATAAATTTGTTGGTTGCCCTACAATTGAGTGCAAGTATTGTAAACAACGTGGTCATATCCCTACAATTGAGTGCAGGTATTGTAAACAACATGGTCATATCTTGGAAAATTGTCCTACTCGACCACCTTGCCCTCTAAGCAAATCCACGCAACCAATGAGCTTTTCTAAAGTTGATTTCTCATTTATTGCTTCTGTTGCTTCCTCCTAGGATGATCCTTCTCTTACTAAATCTCCCTTTACTACCCTTCAAGAGTTACTTAAATAGGTAATCTCATCAAGTTTCCCTGCCCTTGCAGTTACATTAGGTAATTCTTAACGTCTTGATTCTGCTTGTTGCAATCATGACCTCTGATATTTCACTTTTGTCTTCCTCAACTCCCACTTCATCACTTCCCCTCATTCAGGCTACTAATGGAAATTGCATGTCTATTTCTCATATAAGTACTGTGACCACACCCGTCGTAACTCTTCTCAATACTTATCATGTCTCGAATCTTAACTTTAATCTTGCTTTTGTTAGCCAACTTTGTGACCTTGGCCTAACCATTATCTTTTCCTCTAATGGTTGTCAGGTTCAAGATCCGCACATGGGAAAGATAGTCGGTATGGGTCGCAAAGTGGGACGATTATTTGAGCTCACATCCCTTCGACTTCCTACTTCCCCACATATTTCTGCACCTATCACTGATTTTGCTATATACCAATGGCACCATCATCTTAGTCATGTTTCCCCTGACAAACTTCGCAAGTTAGTCACTTCTGGAAATTTAACTAATATTTCAAAATTTGATTCATTTGACTGTGTAAATTGTAAACTTGCCAAACAACCTGCCTTGTCTTTTCCTAATTCACCATCTTCTTGTGATTCACCTTTTGACTTGGTTCATTCTGATATCTGGGGTCTTGCTCCTACCCCAACTATCAATGGCTATCGTTACTTTGTCTTTTCTTATTTTTTTTTTTATGACCATTCTCGATTTACTTGGATATATTTTTTTAAAAATTGTTCTACCTTGTCTCAAGTCTACATTGCCTTAGTCAATATGATTCAAACACAATTTTCTCATACTATTAAAATTTTTTGCACAAATAATGCCATAGAATAAGGATTCGAACCTTTGTAAATCTCCGAGCTTGTCAATCAACTTCTATCTTTGCTCTCATGAATCTGTCTCTAGTGTTGAACCTAAACCCAAAACTGTTTGTCGCCCCACTCAGGTAAAAGAACCCCCTTATCATCTCTAGGACTATAATTGTTTTTCCACGATTATGTCTCTAGTTGAACCTATATCTTATCATGAAACCTGTACTAACCCTCTTTGCAGTAAGTAATGAATGACGAATTTCAGGCTCTAGAAAAGACTCATACTTGGGACTATGTGGATTTTCCCATTTCTCCCTAGGAAAAGAACAATTGGTTGTAAGTGGATTTATAAAATTAAAACTCATTATGATAGGTCTAATGAACAGTGTAAAGATTGTCTTGTTGCAAAATATTATTCTTAGGAATATGGCATTGACTATGAAGAGACTTACTCTAGTGGCTCAAATGACATTCGTTCGTAGTCTCTTAGTTGTTGCAACTACCAAATAGTGACCTCTTCTGCAGATGGATGTTAAAAATACGTTTCTTAATGGCACTTTATTTGAGGAGGTGTATATGAAACCTCCCCTAGTACCTCGCCTCCACCTCAGAAGGTATGCCTTCTACGTCGAGCCTTATATGGTCTAAAACAAGCTTCACAAGCTTGGTTTGCCACATTCAGTTCAACTATCACTCAGTTTAGGTTTATCTCTAGTCCCTATGATACAACTCTTTTTTGCATCAGACTTCTCAAGGTATTGTACTTCTACTCCTTTATGTTGATGATATGATAATTACAGGTGATGATTCTTAGGCTATATCTGATTTACAAACCTACGTGGGGCAACATTTTGAGATGAAAGAATTGGGACCACTCAGTTACTTTCTTGGCCTTGAGGTGTCACCATGTTCTAATGGATACTACTTGTCTCAAGTTAAATATGCTTCTAATCTCCTGCCTCAATCTGGTATTACTGATTCTGCCACATCTCCAACACCATTAGATCCGAATGTTCGCTTAACTCTGTTTGATGGTGTTTCTTGCGAAGATGTCAGATATTGGCAACTGGTTGGCAGTTTCATTTATCTCACTATAACACGTCTAGATATTGCAAATGTTGTCCGTATTGCTAGTCAATTAATGGCTGCTCCCCGGTCTATACATTTTATAGTTGTTCTTTGCATTCTACGAAATGTCAAAAATGATTGCCATTCCGTTCGTCATCATCTCCAGAGCAGCACCCTCACCTTACATTTCATCTTTACTACTGAACAACCTGCTGATATCTTTCACTCAGTTACTTCACAAACTCAAGTTGGTCTCTACTCTACCACCTTGAGTTTGAGGGAGGATGTTACCTTATATGAATATTTGATTTGTAAATTCCCTCTAATTTAGGCTAGGTTATCCTTAATTTTGACTTCCCTTATTTATGCCATATTTTGTGTATATTTACCCATGTATTTCTACTTGTAAATTATCGAGCTTTCGCAATAAAATACCAATATTCTAACATATCATGTGACAATTTTTAATTATATACGTGCAGCAGAGCTACACAATAGATGGATACAGGAGCTGAGGTCAAGGTTCAATTCCTCCCTTTTATTATTTTATTTATATTTATTTATTTACTTTGGAGAGGAAGGGTGAGAGGTGGTTGGAGAAAGGGATGGAGAGGAAATAATTGATATCGAGACAACCTTCTAATAATACAAGGAAAAAATCTACTGTGCCGATACTAAATTTTATGGCATATCTAATTCAAAATTACATTAATTACTACAATTCTGGATTCTATAGCCATTAGATACCTTTTCTAAAATGGAAAAAAATTAATAATGGCCTACAATAATTACACCTCCTTTTAGACAGAGGAAAAAAGAGATTATTAAAAAGAATTTTAAATGCTACATAATTCAATAAAAATTAGCCTAACTCAATACCCATCAAATATGTTTTATGATTAAAAGATTACATGTCGAATCCCTATAATTCACATTGTATTTGAAAAAGCACCAGGTAATTTGTAAATAATAATAATAATAATAATAATAAACAAATATATATATATATATATATTTTAATTGAATATAGTCAATGTTTAAAATATCGACGTCGATGGAAATATCGAGGTTTTAATTTTACGTAAATTTCGATGGAAATATCGATAAAATGTCGATTTCGATGAATATTTCTGAAAAATTATAAAACAAAAAATTTAAAATTAAAATTAAAATGAGTAAATAAACTTTTTATGATTATTAAACAAGGTAACATATCTATTATCTATATTATATTTACACTAGTGACATTTTATTGCTTATTTTTTTTATGTTTCGTGAATTTTTCTAAGATATAATGAAGATATCGATTCATTCTTTATATTGATATTGAGTCTATGGAAACTAGAAATATAAATTTAATAATATAAATATAGGATGCATTTTCCTTTTTAGAAAAAATGAATATAGGAACTAGGATGCATTTTTAATTCCCCTAGAAACTGAGTAGTGAGTTGAAAGGCAGATGCACTTTTGGCCAACCTTTTTGACCATCATTGAAGAATCAAGATCAAGGTTTTGCCCTATGATTAATAACTAAAGTGTTTTTAGTTACCCAATGTATAATTTGAATGTTCTCTTTTTTCTATAATACATCTCATTTCCTTTCATAAATTAATTAACATTTTAACCTCACAAATTTCGACACCTAATCGTTTCATCATTAAATAATTTAGTGATAGAAATTCCTAACATGTTATTGGTGTATATTAATCAACTCTATACCTAGACCTACGTGAACTTTTTTATTTTAATAAAAGTGCAACATACCTAATATTGAATTTAGAAATACTCAATTTAATTAATTATCCTTCCAAAGATCGACGGTTCGATTTCATATCTATATTTGTTGAAGTTATAAAAAAAAGATAACTTATTTATTTCAAACACGTCACGAAAATACATCTAATATAAAAGATCAAGAGATTAGTTTCAAAGAAAAATTCATTGCGAAAGTAGTTTTTATAGTAAGTTTGATATAAGATTTGTTTTTTTAAAAAACGTTTATAACCAAATTAGTTCTTATAGTAAGCTTGATATATGACGTGGTAAAATTGTTGTTAGTGAAACAAACATATTTGTTTAACACTTTCACAATATTTAGAATTTCATTTGGAATTATTTTGGCAGAGTTTAAAAGTAATTGGTAAAGAAACTCAATTAATCATGTAAAACTGATCTTTTATTAGTTTATCTAAAATCATTTTTCAATTTCCTCTTATAGGAAAAACAACATATATAGCATATATTAAAAACAACATTCCTAAAAATCTACTATATTTCAAAACTTTCCTTTTCAAAATTTTCAATTTTATCAAAATCCTATCTATAACAATTGTTTTCCTACACGTTTATCATAAAAATTAAGATCAAACAAAATAACTTAACTTGCCATTTAAACTCTATATTTTTTTAGAAATTATTTTAAATGACAAAACTATTGAAATGCTGAAAATTTTTACAAATAATAGCAAAATACCACAGTTTATCTGAAAAAAAAAAAAACAACCATATGTAAAAAAAAACAGATAGTAGTCTATCACGGTCTATCTCGGTCTGTCGCAAATAGATAGTAAAATTTTGATATATTTATAGATAATTTAGTTCATTTTCCTATATTTGAAAACAATCTTATATTTTTTTAACAACTAATTTATAATAATTACATATTAAATACTAATATTAAAAAAAAAATTGTCTACTTTATCCATTCAAACTAAATAACAACAATTGAGTATTATTTTGAACAACTATAATATTTTTAATTTAAACAATAATTATACTTCTAGTTACAATTGATGTCTCTAAAAACATAATTACCATCAATTATTTTAAATGCTACTATAATCTCAAACTAAGTTTCTAGTTTTATTAGCATTGTTTGTTAAGAAGTGTTTCACTCAAAAGCATGGTTATAAAAGACTATCCTTCCAACTTTATGATAGAATATGACATATATGTCCAAAATATGGTCCTAAAAACTTTACTCTATATATATATATATTCCATTTGTTTTGAAAGAGGAAGGAAGGGTAGTTCTCATAGTTACAAAGTTTCAGTTAGAATGGAACTATGAAGTTAAAAACTTTTTGACATTCACATGGTGAGGTAAAAAGAGAGTGTCTTTTAGTGGGTGATGTAAATTCCATTAGCTGAGCCTGAGGTTTTATGTGTGTTTGTGTTCAAGTCATGTGAAGGACCAGAAATTGGAATGCTTTTTTTTTAAAAAAAAAACAATAATATTAAAATAATAAAAATTTCATTTTTTTGTCTTTGGTCAAATGGGGTGCTTTGCATGTGCTCATTCTTCCACACATCCTTTCTTAACTGTCTTTCTTTACCAATACAATACAATATACCCTACTCTCCCCCTATTTCCTTTTTTCCTTTAAGTTATATCCAAATCTAACCATCTTTTTCTCTAATAACAATATTATTTGGTAATAAAATAACCCTTTCAATTTGCTAGTGCACTATATCTCAACAATAATTGAAATATATTTTTTTCAAATTTGAAGATTCAAATCTACATACTCTAGTTTATTGTACTAAAAAAGATATATTTCAACCAAAAAGAGCATAGTTCAACTGACATTTATATGTGTTAGCAACCATGAAAACAATGGTTTGAATTCTCCAGCCCGACCTATTGTACTTACATCAACATGTGTTAGGATGAGTTCATTTCGGGACTCAACCGGCATATTTTACACACTCTGGAATGTTGATTTGCTCCTTTTTAGGATATGGAGGTTTTTTTTTTTTTTGGTTAATTGTAGGGTGAGATCTAACTATTGATTTTAGGAGTTAATTAGTGCCTCATCTACTATTAGATTGGGCAAACCATCTCTAACAAGTTACAAAAACTCAAGTTTTAAATAACTAATTTCAAAAAGCCAAAGTGAACTTAGTTAAGTGGTAAATGACATGACTTTTCATCCTAGAGATAGGAGATTCACTCCTCAATCCCACAATTATTTTATTAAAAAAAAATTTTAAAAAACTAATTTCAAAAGCTTAACCAACCTAAACTCTTCAACCCTAAATTTTTCTTTTCTTTCAATAATTATGGGGTAAAAGATTGAACCTCCATTAAACCATATTCGAAACATCCATAGAATTAGAGACGAAATTACGAATCGAACAACATTGCTTTTTTTTTTTACAAATATATATATATAATATTGAATATAAATAAATAAATGAAGGGGTCCCCTTGGAATTAAAATCTTGGAGGTTCATAGGGTAGTGGAAAAACCCTTGTCTTTATCTAATTTTTATTTATTTATTTCCTTAGAGGGAGAATTTGAAAATGGTGGTTGATTAAAGTGCCAATTCAAAACCAAACTTGTTTTAGTTCCAAAGGGTTAAAAACAAACAACAATAACTTCCCCTTTTCTCCATAGCCATTGAATTTTACAGCCTACCCTTCCCTTATAGCATTGGGAGGGTCCCCTCCCCTCATAAGTATAGGGATCTTGATTTTCCCCAAAAATAAAAACTCTAATCTCTCTCTCTCTCTCTCTCTCTCTCTCTCTCTCTCTCCCCTCCCACACGCGGTGGTTCAGAGGTCTATATATATGACACTCACTTGGGTTTGAAGGCCCATAAATCCAACCAACAGCCCCATCCATTGAAGAGAAAGCTTCATCTCTTTCTCTTTCCTCAGACCTTCAATGGCGTTGGCCATGGTGATTCTTGCTCTGTTTCTACTCCTCTGTTTTTGCGCTGCTTTGCTACGATGGAATGAAGTTCGATATAGCAAAAAGGGGTTGCCTCCAGGTACAATGGGATGGCCTGTTTTTGGGGAAACTACTGAGTTTCTTAAACAAGGTCCAAACTTTATGAAATCTCAAAGAGCGAGGTATTCATTCATTAATCTTACTCTCTTTTTTCTGCCTTTGGATTTCTGAGTTTTTGGGCTGTTTATTAATCTTTGCCCTGCTTTTGTGAAAGGTATGGGAGCATTTTCAAGTCCCATATTTTGGGGTGTCCTACGATTGTTTCTATGGATCCTGAGGTTAATAGATATGTTTTAATGAATGAATCAAAAGGGCTTGTCCCTGGTTACCCTCAATCCATGCTTGACATACTTGGAAAATGCAATATCGCCGCCGTCCATGGCGGCGCTCACAAGCTCATGAGAGGTGCTCTGCTTGCTATTGTTAGCCCCACCATGATTAAAGACCGTCTTCTTCCTAAAATCGATGACTTTATGCGATCTCATTTGAGGAATTGGGATCCCCAAATCATTGATATCCAAGAAAAGACTAAAGAGGTGAAGTTTTATTAAATAACATTGGCTATTTTGATCTAACGATGTATTCCTCTGTTTTTACTCATTTTTTTCTTTCCCTCCTCTGTTTTTCTCTTCAGATGGCTCTCCGGTCGTCTTTGAAGCAGATTGCTGGAATCGAATCCGGTCCGTTGTCAGAATCTTTCATCCCGGAGTTCTTCAAGCTCGTCCTCGGCACCCTCTCGCTCCCCATCGATCTTCCCGGCACGAACTACCGCCGAGGAATTCAGGTAAAATTCAATTTCTAACATGGTATCAAAGCCAGTGAGTTGTCATGTGTTTGAATTTAAGCAATAAGTGAGTGGGTTTTATGTGATTTTCAGGCCAGGAAGAACATAATAAAGCTATTGCAGCAGCTGATAAATGAGAGAAGAGATTCAAAGATACAAAAGGATGACATGCTTGGGTATTTTATGAGTGAGGAGAACAAATATAAGCTAAACGATGAAGAGATTATTGATCAAATCATCACTCTATTGTACTCTGGCTATGAAACTGTTTCAACAACTTCTATGATGGCTGTAAAGTTTCTCCATGATCATCCCAAAGTTCTTCAGCAACTCAGAGTGAGTATTAAAAGAAGAATAAAGAAAGATTTACAACTTTTCTGAGTTGGAAGTTTCAAAAGTGTGTTGGGGTTTTTTTTTTTAAAAGAAGTTTGAGATTTGAAAATTGCAGGAAGAGCATTTGGCAATCAGAGAGAAGAAAAATCCTGAGGACCCCATTGATTGGGATGATCTTAAAGCAATGAAGTTCACTCGTGCGGTATGATTTTTTATGTTTTTACTGTTGTTTTTTTAACAGTTCTTTGATGGGTTTAAAAAAAAAAGATAAAGATTCTAACTTTACACTGTTTTGTTTTGGAATTGTTTAGGTGATAAATGAAACATCAAGGCTGGCCACTATTGTTAATGGGGTTTTGAGGAAAACTACAAAGGACATGGAACTAAATGGTGAGTTACATAGATGAAATTTGGGGTTTTCTTATGAACTTTGTTTAAGATTAGATTATCATCTGTTTAAGAGATGATTATATCCAAAATTGTGTTTTTGAAAAGATAAGTTGTGTTAATATTTGGGTTTTTTAAAAAAAACATTTTATTTTTTGTAGGGAAGTTTTGTTTTGAGTTATTTAGGGGCTCAAGATCCTGTTTGTGCAGTTAACCAATATTCATCTCCCTTTTCACTTTGGGCCACTTTTTCTTCTCTCTCCTCTGTTTTTGTGGGTCAGGCTTAGATAAGGCTCATAAAGAATGACAGATCTTCTTCACCTCTTTCATTACAACAATGTGCTGAGATCAAACCAAAAAGTTGGGCTAAAAAGTTTCAATCTTTAACCTTTTTTTTCTTTTTTTTTTTCCTTTGCTTTTTACAGGCTTTCTCATTCCAAAAGGATGGAGGATTTATGTGTATACTAGAGAGATAAACTATGACCCTTTTCTCTATTCTGAACCATTCACCTTCAACCCTTGGAGATGGCTGGTGGGTCTCTCTCTCTCTCTCTCTCTACCCTTTTTTCTCTCTCTTACCCTTTATTGGAAAATGACCCTTTTGCCCTTGTGTAACATTTTTGCAGGACAAAAACTTAGAGTCCCATAATTACTTCTTCATCTTTGGAGGTGGAACTAGACATTGTCCTGGCAAAGAATTGGGAATTGCAGAGATTTCTACTTTTTTACATTACTTTGTAACTAAATACAGGTAGCTTTCTCTTTCTGATCTATTCATTATTTTGCTAATCAGAAACAATATGAAAATAAGAACAGAAACTGAGATATAAAGACTGAAACTTTTTTTCATTTTCTTTTGCAGATGGGAAGAAGTTGGAGGAGATAAGCTCTTGAAATTTCCAAGAGTGGAGGCTCCAAGTGGGTTCCACATTAGGGTTTCATCTTACTGACTGAATTAAACTAATAATATTTATTTATAAAAAAAAAAAAAAAAAAAAAAAAAAAAAAAAAAGAAGTGAGAGTTAGTGTGAAGAATTTGATGTACAGTTGGAGATATGATGATATATAGGTACTGTCAATGTTAGAGAGATATATGAAGGGAGGATGTACAATAACATTCTAACACCTTGACCTTAGGGACAAAAGGAATGAAATTGAATTTCCAAGTCTTTTTCCACTGTAAAACAACATTATCTTTCCAACCTTTCAACTTGAACTTTTAGCTCAACAAATCCAACCTACACCCACTCACAAGCCTACTAGTATTGCTCTCGATTATATCGAAACTCTACCAAACTCGAGTTAGAAGAACTAACTTAAGCATCGAAGGACCTGTAGTGTATATTATGCTAGTGAATAATAACCGTGTTGATATGCATGTGGTCATCGTACTTAGTTAAAAGAAGCATCGAATTATAACTATTCTTTGAATTCTTTAGATAGATAGAGAGAGAAATGAATAATTAACTTATAAGAAAACATCCTTAAGTTTTAAATATATTAGCAGAAGAACATGAGATATGTCCTTATGAGATTAATCTAATAAGATCGATCTCCAAAAGTCAAGATATTAACATGAAAAATGCTTATCTTGTTGCATCAATGTTTTTCTTACATGGTTCAAATTATATTTAGGAACCAAATTTACCTTTAAAAAAATTCCAGATATCTTCAAAACAAAGCAATACCATCGAATATAGGATTTGTTTAGATTGACTTTTTAATTATAAGCACTAAGACAACTTAGTTCATCTCCTCCTTACATTTTCTCCTGTTCCAACTCAATCAAACTTTAAGATCGATGCTTGAAATTTTAAACTTAAGATTAGTAATTTACCAAATCGATCTCTATAAATTTACCTTATTTGTTTCCATCATCATGTTAAACAAAATGGTAAAATAAGTTCCATTTGAAAAGCATGCTATGATCAACTTCCGTTCAATCTCAATGGCATCATTTGAATAAAGCTAGCAAATAAATAAGTTGGGATTACACTATCTTTAGGATGAAGGCGCAATGGAGCATGCAACACCATGTACATCATACCACTAGAAAATAAACAAAATTTCAGCTATGCGATCATTTTAAACTCCCAATAAGCTTAAGATTATATTTAGGTTAAAAATCATTTTTCGTCCTTAAACTTTCATAAAAGTAACCATGTATTCCTTGAAATTTGAGTTAAAATGATTTAGTCCCTAGTTTTACTATGTAACAATTTAATCCTATTACTTTAAAGTTTGCAAAGATTTAATCCATATTGTAAAAACTAGTATTAAAACTTAATAAGGTTTTTTTGCATAAATAAATTAATAAACTAATTAGAGACTCGATATTTTTACAAAATACATAATCTACATCATAAAATAATAAAAATTGACATCTAATTTTGATAATTCTTTTTACGTTAAGAACTAAATTATTACAAATTTGATAGTACAAGGACTAAATTGTTACATAAGAAAAAAGTTATTTTTTCAACCTTATATTTAATTTGGTATCATAAAAACCAGGCTGCCCTCGTATTTTCCCCCTTTGTATTTCTTCCAACTTAGGCGTTGAGAAAGCTTATCAAAGCTCACAATAGCTTTGTACAATATGTGATTAAGATATTGAGCTTATATCTGATATATATATTATTAAACTATGCATTCATAAAAACCAATTCGTACAACTCATTTCTCCGTATAAACCAGTTATAAATTACACCAATCTGAAGTAACTTTTAAGAACTGAGACCTGTTAAATTTGTGAGACGTATATTACCTTAATATGCCTATTGAACTCGACTTTTATGCGAAGACGGCTCAAAATTTAAAAAATAAGCTGTGTTGGAGAGGAAATAAGAACAACCATCATCTTGTGTTCGGAAACATCTGGATCATAGGGGATGGAGAAGGAAAGACTTCTTGTGCATTCCCCGGAAATCTTGGTCTTTCTCTTGACAGAAATCTAAGTATCCTAGAGATAGAACAAAAATGATATCTTGAAAGAAAGCCTTCCTCAAGATTAAACAAAAATCTGCTACTTCTACAGAAGTGTCCCCAAACAATAATTTCAAGTGGAGAGTCAAAAAGAAGATACTGCATAACTTAGAAGCATGAAAGAAAATATAAGATAAAAGGAAAGTTTTACTGGTTCGGAGCTGGTTCTTCTTCTACCTTGGGACGTTTCGCATTAGGCTCTTCAGAATCCGTATGGCTAAGAGCTCCATTTACTGCCTCTGCACCCAGTAAAGAGATGTGTTTACTAGTGATTTGACGACCTGCTCTCAGCTTGGGGCCCCAATGTCTTTCAGGATTTGGAAGGAAGCGTGCAATTTTCTTTGCTTGTGCCTTGCTAAGAGATGCCACAGCTCTAGCAAAATTAGCCTGCCAAGAAGATCAGAATGACATCAGCCACAGTCCGTTCATTTTGTGGTACATTTCTGAAGGTAATTCAATATTTAGCTCATGGAAATAATAATATGTTTGACAGTGGACAAAACGATTTGCAACTTAATGTTACCATGAAACAACAGTTGAACTACAAAATGAAACTTACTTCAAGAACCGGATCCTTGGCAAGAATGATACTTCCTGGCTGATCTTCTGGTTGTGGTTTAACTGGGTGGTTTTTGACCTACATAAGAAAGGATCGGTGAAACCACAATACATGTAAGACTTAGGACTAACAAAGCTCTAAAGTTCCACGTCTGGTAACAAGGCTATAATATATAAATAAATGCCATTCAAGTATATAATGAAATTTTCAATTCAGAATGCCTTACCCAGCAACGCATTATATCCCAAATAACATCCATGGGAGCATCTGATTTCAGTCCTAATGGATTCACATGAGTGCCCGATATGCGATATCCTGCATTAATCACTGCAGAACGGAAATTTACAGCTGATGGAGATGTGCACTTTAATGTTGCACAGAGGTTGTGTAGACTCAAAAATAAAGGAACGTCCATCAGCTCCTGCACAGGAAAAATACATCTAAGTCAACACATGAAGAAAAACACAATCAGCACATAACAGACAGATGAATAAGAGTATGCTTGGGATGACTTTTAACCATGGCGTTGCTAGTAAACTATCTGAATGTTTTACTTGACCTATTTTGTACTTAATCTTCCACGAGCCTTAACCTATTTTGTACTTAATCTTCCACGAGCTAGAAAATTAACCAATCTACGAAGTTATTGGACCTTTTTCTTTTAGGTATTATGCGATGGTCAGGTGACAAGATTTTAGGACAAATCCCTCGTGGAGGCTGGCCAATGGAAAACCAGGAAATTGGAGTTGACTCCAGAATGAATTATGCTGGGTTATCTAGAATATTGCAATAAACATACTTACTTTATTATTATAACTTGCACAACCCTTATGCAGAAAAGAAAAGGAAAAAGATAATTATCCTAGAAACTACACTTAATCTTCCAAATGCATCTATATGAGCTTATCTTCTGGTTCCTAATTTTTCATAATGAATTTTCTGATTGGCCAAACTGACTGCATTTTCGAACTTTTTGTTTCATTCTTTTGATGAGGGAAATTAGGTAATGGCTAAAATTACAAAATCATCTTGACAAGAATAACTAACAGCATAATTCCAATAGCTTAATGTTATACTTAATAGTTCAACATTGAGTTGTAATGCCAGACCCACACATAAAACGCACCTCTGAAATTGTTGTCAGTACAGCAGATATACGATCGTATGCAGGATAAGAGTCCTTCATAGACTTCACATCTGCTAGCATGGAAGTAACCCATTCTTGATCATGGATAGGAGCAGACCAGATAGGCCCACCCATGTTGAATTTCTTCCCACAATCACTGCACTCTTGAGCAACAGAAGGACCAAAACCAGGTAAATACCTGACGCTGTTGTTCTGAAAGCAAAAGGATAGGTGACACATCAAGAAACTGTACATATTCATATTATAAAGAAAATTAATACTTCAAACTAGGATTAACTTCCAAGCAAAAGTAAATATATAATATAAAGAGCATAGAAGCATCAGTAGATATTCATCAGTTCACAACTAGAGTTGGTACAGGATCTTGGTAACATTGGCCACATTCCTTTTTTCTTTCCTTCAAGGAGAAACAAAATATTAAATATTAGGGACAAAAAAGGGATAATAAGAAATCCATCCTCGCACAGGGCAAAGAATCAAGCCTTCAGTCTGCCTAGATAAAGGTGAGGAAGATGTGTGCGGATTGGTGCATTTTAATGGGTCCCTTTGTGCTCCTAATTCAGAACTTCTTTGGAATAATTTTTTTTATCACCAAAAGCCAAGGCCCATTATCGTAATTTGCTTTCTGTATTCTCCACTTTTGGCTGGCTGTTCCATTTTTGCGGACTGTTTGTTTTTACTCTCGTTCAACTCAATAAAAGCTAGTTGTTTAAAAGAAAAAAAAGGGCCAGGGGAAGTGTATAAATAAGCAGGAAAAACTCACACCGGTTTGAGAAATTACACTGGATAATAAAAATAAACTCAAATATGTGATTAACCAGCATAAATATATACCTTGGAGACACTTCTGCCAATCTGCTGGAGATGGAAAGAATCACAACCAGTGCACTGATAAACATATGAGAGCTTAAGGGGAGTATTTTTCATTGCACTTGCAGAACTGCAGTCAATTATTTTACAATCTTTATATAAATACTTATAACACATCAAGAAAGTAGTGCAATATAGCTTAGCTAACCCAGTAAATTCAAAATCCAAGGCAACTTACGTATAAACACGAACAAAAACCCGGACATAGAAGTCCATCTGGACAGACAGCACTGGAACAATATACCGCTTGTATCTATTTGCATGGCTCTACAAAGAATTTAGAACAAATTAATGCATAAGAAGCCACTTCTGCTCATTAGTGAGACCAGAAATTTGAAGTATTATATTTTTCAGTTAAAGAGGCTTCTAAGTTCTGAGATTAGAATGAAGAGGCAGGTGAAGCACTATATGACTTCTTATCCCAAAAAAGAAAGAAAAGGCACTATATATGGTCATATAGTGTGTGTATTTAGATAAGGATGATCTTGTAGAGCAAGTTAAACTGAAGAAGAAAAATGAATAATTCATCAAGAAAACTATTGAAATACACAGGAGATAGGTATACCTCAATGCAGGCAAGGAGGATTCTTAAAGCCATTTCGTGGCAATATTTCCCTCTCAAAGGATAGGAACCATATCTGAATCAATCAGAGCAATTGTTAGGATACAGAATCTATGGCAATAAAACATTAAAAAAATGATCATTAAGGACTGTAAAAACCTTACTTTGAGTAGCAAACTTCTCCATTTCCCCCACAAAGCACTGCCATATCAGTTGCTGTACACATCAGCATGCCACCATCTACAACTGATTGAACAGCAGAGTCCAAGAAAATAGAAGGTGAACCGTAAGGATCCAAATCAACCTGAAACAATTCAAATGATTTGCATAAAAGTTTCAGTTGTGTATTATCGTCAGTGCTCATATCACTATGCTTTACATAATTATTCATGTGGTTACAATTCTAAAGTATAACAAGGAAAAAGAAAATGCATTTAAATAGTTACTTCCCTATATGTAATTTCAAAAGAGCCAACCAACCTACATATCCGAATTAGTGCATGCTTACCATATCAAATTCTTTTGGGTGAGTGAGCATATAAACACGAGCATCAGTAAGATGTGATTCCACTTTTGCACACGCTACTGAACCATTAAACTTGATGTTTCTCCGACAAGCTTCAACAGATGCTGTAGGGGAAAAAAAAATCTTATTATTAACAGGTTCTGTTGTTAGTAACCGATAACTAAAAAGGAACAGCTAAGTGACAAATCAATATAGATAAGAACATATTGTAAGATTAGTAAAATGGATAACTTCCATTTCCAAGGTTCTACTAGCAGTCCAAGACATGAATACATGCTCTCCAGAAGATGAATACATAAGTATATACAGATAAAAGGGGAAACAATTATCAACACTAACTTCCTCTGCTCGTACAAGCCAAAGTTGCCTTTGATATTAAAGTGTCAACCAAAGATGGAATTCTTTATTCCACTTATTAAATACCTCGTTGAAGTAGAGTGTTTCATGATGAGTAATCACTTTGAGCTCTTTCTGTTTGTGTACATATGGAGTGTGTGTACAGATGTATCGATTGACATGGGAAAAGGACAACCTAAGAACCTCATAAACTTCAGACTCGTTGCAAGATTCTTTTTTTTTTTCCTTTTTTTTTTCTTTTAGACAGTAGAAGTTTTATTCCACAAGAAGGAAAAAAAATAAAAAATAAGAAAAGACCAAGATAAGATATCCCTCCCCCCCCCCCCCCCCCCCCCCCACACACACACACACACACACACACACACACACACACACACACACGTTTAAAAGAAACAATAATATATCTCAGGCCTAGATCAGGGTAAGGTCAATAATGTATTCCTATAATTAAAAAAGTTACCTTTATCATTGTCTAGTGCCACAACTTGACCAACCCCCTCTACTTCACGAGCATATCTTAAGGCTCTTAGCCCAGAAGCTGACAAGGCCTTCAAATTCAAACAGGAATTACTCAGAAAGTAGTGAATGGACAACATTATCAATGTAACCCATACCAGGCATCCCAAAAGAGAAGCAAACACAAATAAAATTTTAGAAGTGCAATCAACATGTTGAACAGTAAATTCTGATATGTTAGAACAAGGAGACATTCATATTAATGAGCACAGCGTACAGTATATACACACTGTTAAGAACAACTTTATCTAATATATTTGTATATTTTGACGAATCTACATAAATTTCACATAAATGTGCAATTTACATTGTGATACTTGAAATTTCAACTACTAACAAAATCAGTCACATCTTGTTCAAAAAAATTCCAACGTAAGACAGGTTAACTTCAAGCCTCTTGGTCTACCCACTGTTAATTAATTGTTGCCAAACTTTTTGTTGAACATCTCTAGAAGGTTGCAAGGATACTACCTCACAAGGGTGTACTTAGATTATCAGAAGAGAATTACACAAGCAAACCACCGCTTCAAGAGGGCAGACACTCTCCATTCTGTGATATACTCACCACAGTGTATTACACAAAACATAACATAACCCCAAGAAACAAGAAAGCGTAAGCTGTAAAATATATAAAGCAACCAACTAACCACTCCTAAGGGGGTAATTTCCATCTCTGCCCCTCATAACATACTTATTTACAATTGGGGGTCTCACAAAGGTCCTTCCCAGTAGTAGTTTCAGTTCAGAATTTTGGTTGCCTTTGTAGGGGGAAAGACAGATTATAGAATATAAGACGCTATATTACTCAAACAGGGGGCTAATAATCCAGGCATGAACATATTCCTAATTTGAAATATCTACACTTTACACTTTATTGGACAGATTTAATTTTGCACATGCACATAATAAAATGTCAATGAAATTAAAACAACCTCAAGAACTCTAATTGGCTTCAGATCTCTTTTTTCCTTTCCCTCTACGGTCTCTTTTTGTTCTTCTGACAACATTGGACTTCCACATTGATTTGATGGTTTTTCATGAGCATCACAATCTGTATGGCACTTTTCATCATTTGTTGTAGTTTCATTAGATGGTTCTTCCATAGCAGTTTCAGAACCATTATTTTCAGAAATCTTCTGCCCTGATTTTGCTCTTTTTGATAGTTTTGCTTCATGCTCCTGTTTGCGTTTTGTAATAAATGACCTAAGGACAGCAATGGATATGTCTCTGTTGTTAACCTGAGTATTACATAGGTGAAAAGTCAAGATTCGACAATGAGAAAAAGTTTGAAGCCAGTATAGTGCCAAAAAATAAAAAATGAAAATCCAACAACCAATAATTCTATGATTATATTAGAGATTTAAAAAAGTAGGTAATAGTTTTCATGAAGGAAAAAGTTCCCAGATGCTCCTAATTACTGACGGGACTCTGCTTGGACTTGAAATAAATTATGTAGACAAAGCAGTGCAGTGAGAAGCAGATGATTTAGCTAACGCTGCTGCTATGAATCTTAAAAAGAACGATAAGCTCTTCTTAAGATTAAATGGATTGCCATCATGTTGTGCATGCTACATGGAACAATATCTTTGAATTTAGCATACCACATTATACTTTGTTGACTTGAATAAATTATATATCTTATTTTCTCCATCAAATATCAGTCATTACAAAGCCTCTTCACCTAACCAAAATGGAAGATTTCCCTAAGCTACATCTTCTCCCCCATGAAGCTTTCCCACTTCAATAAGAATAGAAGTCAGGTCTTAAATATTTCCCCTACCAATAACCACACCTGACTTCAAATGCTAGAAACAATCATATTTAAATCCTTGCCCCGCCTCTAAAATCCATTGAAACTTTTGACCGACCAATTAATTTTAACTTAGAACAATGCCTAAACTCCAAAACCCCAGAAAACCCATTATTCAAATAAACAACGCACCTGGGTCTTGTTGAAAAAGACTTCATTTTTCGCGTGCATGAGAATCTCAGCCTCTCCCTCCTTAATGATGGTGAATTCGCTAAGATCTGTCGCCATTACTGCAGTTCTCACATGCAAAAGAGAAAAGAAAAAATTGAAAAAACAGATTCTGGGATTCTTCCTTCTTCGGCTCCTTGGCTTGTTTCAAGGGTCAAAGCAAAATCCACAACCCTGAGAAATCTCCGATGCCTCCGCTTCTTTTGCTCCCAAGACTTCGTGAGAGAGTTTCAGAGCTTGAACAAGTAGAGCAGCAGTTGAATAAAACCAACCACTACGTGGTAACCAACCCTTAAATATGTTGATTATGATTCATGAATTCCAAATTTGTATAGCGGAACCCTATTGCCACTCAACTGCAGCAGCTTCACAATTGAAAGCTCCCTAAAATTCTGTGCACGATAAAATATTTTTCGATCTTTTGGCTTAAACCCTAATCCCCAATCCACGGCTAGAGGCCGAGGTTTTTGCGCGAACTTATTTGTTAATTTTCTATAAACGTTAAAGTTAAGTCATAGCTTATAAAATTTTGATTAAATTATAAATTTTATAAACATGTCTATTTAATTTTCAAATTTTAGGATATTATAAATACGTGTTTGAACATTGAATTGTGATAATACATATTTAATCACATGGATGATTACATGATTATGGCTTGTTTGATGAATGATTAATAGTTAATATGATAAGATGTGAGAAATAAATTATAAGATGTGAGAAATAAATTATAAAAGAATAAGATAGTAAAAAGAAAGATATAGGGTAAATAAAATATCTATTTAGTTATTAAAAAATACAATGTGATATAACGTGCCAAATTAATCAATATTTGTTTAATGGGTCCACTATTTGGGGCACTAAATATAATAACGGTGTTTACAACTATTTATAACTTACAATTAACTATGGTAATACTATTGAAAATCCCTCCTTTGTTACGGTGTTAATATTTTATTATTCATCCTCTTCTTCTTTCTCTGTTATAGTGTTTACTATTTTCTACCTAAATTAGAACAGTTTGCATCCCAAACACATACTATTATTATAACCCACATACTATAATAACCAACGCACCTCAAATGTCCCATTAATCTTCACATAATAGTACGTCCTGCCTTTCATCAATGACTCACATAAGTTCATCATGATACCAATGTCATAGTATGCTTCCATTAGGTTGTTCATTTTCTCTCACAATATTGCATCGACACAAGGTTTTTGGATCAAAATTTTTTCTTTCAGTGAGCCTATGTCAACACATTATATCTACATAAGAAATTTTGTTGGCATATTTTTTGGCTAAAGAAATTGGGACTTCTCTCAAAGATTTGTAGTAACGATTCAATATCTAATAACCTTATATAATTTTAAACTTGTTCAAGAGAGATTTCATGTCTATCACAATTATTCTACCATTTCATTTATATTTATATCAAAAGGGATCCTTGTCCAATAAATGTTTTTGATAACTAAATCTAATACCATCTTCTATAACCATATCTAACACACTTTTTTCTTAGCCATTACCTTTCTTTCACTCTTCAATAATCATATGTAGCACCATTTCCTTAGCTACAAACTTTCAAGCACCCAAGAGTTTGATAAGTACCATATTGATGTTAGTTTAAATCTCACGAACAAATCTTAATCATTCCCTAGTCAAATCAAAATGTAATTAGAACAATAGCCCACTTTTTTTTTTTTTGTATATTTAAAAAGCTATTAACACTTTGTAAGATATTAAATGGTAAAAAATCTAATGATTATTATTTGAAATTATAAAATTATTTTTGCATCTCAAAATAAAATAAAGGTTTTATTTTTTAGTTCACCTCCTTTTTTCTTTAACCAAATTAGTATCAGCATATTTTGAACCTAACCAACTGAGTTTATATCGTTTTAGAACCATAAAATTAAAAGAAAGTAATCAAAGAACAAAGACTAAGAGAGAATTTTGTTTGGTATACCCTTCAATCCCTAAAAAAGTACTTGATTGTTTATTAATGGGACGGTTACATTAGAGTGAAAAGCATGTTGAAATACTTTTCAATTCAAACTATCATTTACTTATCTCTTATTGTTTCACTAATTTCCTAATCTATATTGTTCACGTCTATGCATCAACTTTATACCTACCCTAATTAAATAATAACAATTTTGAAAATATGATGTAAATAAAAGTTGTTGACATTTCATAAGTATTCATATTTTTAGCTTCGAATAAATAATAATGTCATTAATGTTTTCATCTTTTATATAGAGAGGTAATAGTGTGTGTATATTTTCACGTATATATACGTAGAAACTTTTGATTGTCCCGTTACAATTAATATAGATCACGCAAGGAGTATGTGAACTGCTGATCTCATTATCATAACGTGAAGATCAATTCAGAAGGTTTAGAGAACAAGGGAATCAATCTTAGTCTAAAGGAGATGAATGTCAGCCTCAAGGGCCTTAGTTTAATCAATCATAGTTGCATCAACCTTAACAAAACCAATGAAAGGTTTGGGTCTTCTCCAGGACCATCAAAGTTTCATCATTGGAATCATGCAACCACACAGCTCCTAAACCAACATCACTGCTTCTAATAGATGTGTAAGAATTCAACTCGAAAGGAACCCCGAGAAGGGGACGCCCACTTGGCATCAGCATAAGAAGAAAAGGATCCTAGTTGATATGCCCCACAGACAAAAGATTAGTTTTGCTATTGAAAGATTCAACCATAGAAAGCACTCAACAGATTGCCTAGTCAAAAGTGGTAACGAGGTGGCTCAATTAGTTGTTCTTGTTGCCTCATTCTCTGAGTAAGATGTAGATTTCATTATGGTCTCTAACAATTCTCCTAAGATTGAAGATTTTTCCGTGGAGGGCCTGTTTTAATACACTTCCTACGTGTGAGATTCTTGCAAGTTGTCAGATTTTGCCCAGCAAGACATGCCCTTTGTGTCATCGAGATTAGGAAACTAATATTCATACTATGTGGTATTGTAAAGGATGTAAAATCACTTAGTCGTTTTAGACTCTTAGTCTGCTCCTTTCAAATCACCATTATACTAATTATGCCTCTTTTTTTAAGGTGTTTTTCTTTTAGGATTTCAATTCTCAAAATCTTAGGATTTTTGTCCTTACTATTATGTCTTCAATCTAGCACTTCCAAAATTCTTTGGTGTTTGTTTTTATAATATTTTCCATACCATACAGTTATTTCTCTACTTCTCTTTGTATGAAAAAGAAATAGTGAAATACCACATTATGATCTATACATATCTTCCCACAAGAATCTATCAAACTCAAATCACAATTAAGCAAAAGGAGCCATTGCCACTCATATTATCATAAATGATCTCCAAGTTCTCTCACTTATCTTTTTGGCTTCCTTTAAATAGAATATAATGTTATCATCAAAACCTATGAATAGATATATGTTACCACAAATAAACTAATGGGAAAAAATAATTTACCCAATTAAGCAATGCCCAAGCACCAAAAAAGGTTGTTTCTCTATTCAACCACAGAATTGAAAGGCCAGCTGTTGGCAAGCTAACTAATGGAATTTGGCCTTCTTTTTAAGAATATTTTATGTGCTCCATTGCCATAATTAGTACCCTAAGAACCAGAACTTTCTTTTGTGCTCATAAAATAATGTTCTTTTTTATAATCTTTAGCCATTTCCCCCCTTTGATTTCTTGAAAAAGAAAGAATGAAAGAATCTTAAGGGGATTATATATATTGTGTATCAAAATCAAACATAACAGTTGGTGCAATTCTATTGGATTGGAAGCTGTTTTCAGTGAAACCATCAACAACCCACTTTGCCTATTTTGTGGTTGAATTCAAACTAAAGATGGATTTGTGCTGTCATTTACCTTTTTTATGAGACCCACAAAGTACAATCATTTAATTTAGTGCTTTTGTTAGCAAATTAAGCTCACATTATTAATTTCAAGAGTTGTAATGTTTCTTTCCATTATGTGGGAATGTGTGTGAATGGATTTGCATTTTCTGTTTGTTCCTTCCCCCTTTAAAATTTGGTTAAGATTTTAATTTCTAAAATCTTCATGTGATTTTACAATCTCATTGTTAGTACATAGTTTTAGCTTTTAATAATAGAAAAACTATATTAAATACAAATTTGTTATTAAGACCACTTCTCGATTCTTCGATATCAGATGAAATTATATCTAAAACTATTTAAAAACTTGTACCCTACTATAAACTACTTTGGATGCCATATTATTTGTTATTTACTAAAAAGTTTAATTAAACATATAAATTATAGTATCTCATGAATATATATTTAAGTCTTCCATGGATATTTTCCTTTACAATTAAGATAATGTCTTCACTTAATTACAACACCACCATCATCATTTTCTTTACTAATTTAAAACTAAATGATATATAATATAGAAAAACACACAAGGAACCCACACATGTTGGACTCTAATTGGCTGATAGAAAGATACATATAATATATGATAATACTAATATAATAGTAGGCTAGCTAGGGAGAGAACAACAATGACAAATTTGGATTATTTTAAAACTCCTCTTATAACTCTAGGGAAAGAAAATTAAAAATGAAATGGCATCACCAATAATAAGATTGTGAGTGGTGATGAGATCACACACAATGATAGATATGGAAAGGAATATAATTAATTAATGAAAGGGAGTGAATGAATTGGATATATATATATATATAGAAGTTAAAAGGCAAGAAGAAGAACAAGAAGAAGACATATATAAATAATGGATGGAAAAGAAGTACAAGAATGGAGGAAGGGACCTTGGACTTGTGAGGAAGACAAGTTGTTGTGTGAATATGTGAAGGTGCATGGGGAAGGAAGATGGACTTCTGTTGCCAATGGTTCAGGTGATAATTTTATTCTTTTCTTTTTCATCTCTCCCTTTCACAAAATTATGATTTGTTTTAACCTAGTGAATTATGCTCAAGTTACTTATAGTCAATCAGGTTGAAAAAAAAAAATTCAAACAAAGCATCTTAACTATATAGACTTAGATTAGGTGAAATTTCCATATACGTTAGAGTTAGACTATAACAATGCAGCGTAAAGTAATTTGTTTTTTCGGGTTGTTTTTTACAGGCTTGAATAGGACAGGAAAAAGTTGTAGATTGAGATGGGTAAATTATCTTAGACCTGGTCTTAAGAGAGGCCATCTCACTCCTCAAGAGGAAGGCATTATCATAGAACTTCATGCTCTTTGGGGTAACAAGTAAAAAATATCTCTCTAACCTAGCTATTTCAATTTCTTCAATAATTATTTTGCTTTTGATTTATTTAAAAATTAAGTTTATACACACTACTCTCACCCACCCATAAATTTCGTTATTTAGTTTATAAAAACTAATTTTTTGTGCTTTAATTTCATTAGAAATTCAAATGTTTCTTTAATATATATATATAATAAAGAAATTAAGAGAAAATTACAAATATAAATTTTAAGAATAGAAAACAAAAGATAAAACGGTTTTCAAATAAATCTAGGGACTTAACCATCTTAATTTTAAATGTTTTCTGTAGATGGTCTACCATAGCAAGATATTTACCCGGAAGAACCGACAACGAAATAAAAAACTATTGGAGAACTCATTTCAAGAAGATGAAACCAAAAAGAAAGACTCAAATAAATGTCCCAAAAACAGCAACAGTCAACAAAACATTTCCACCAATTACTAGCTCTAGAGAATATGGCATGGAGCTGATGAAACCATATGAAAGAGACGATGACTCAGCCATGGTTTTTACAGAGCCTGCAGCCATGGGAGATGAACTAAGCTACTTGTCAATGGTGTATCAAGATTTTGCAACTTGGGCGGCGGAGGCGGCCGCGGAGCAGGAGGAGGAGAGCTTATGGGGTGGCCTTTGGGAGGTCCCAGAGAATGATATCATATGACAATATATAACTAATTAATTTGAACATCTTTTTTTAAGAGACAAACTTTAAATTTGGTGTAAAATAAGGTTTATTTTTGGGGAGGGGTTCCTGAATAATTATGGAGAACAAATAAAGAAATGGAAAAGTGGCCCATGCAGGTTTCCAACCTGAAAAATGTGGCCCATATAGGTCTTAAACCTACGCACTATGTGTTGCAATATTTTAAAGAAAAAAGAGAAAAGTGTGGCCCATGCAGGTTTCGAACCTGCGACCTTCGCGTTATTAGCACGACGCTCTAACCAACTGAGCTAATAGGCCATGTGCTCCAGAAAATTTTATCTAAAATAAATATTTAAATTAAACTGCTTCATTTGTTCAAAAACACCAACGGTAGAAACTGTGAATATGTGTGACATGAAATCAGTTTCTTTTTCACATTTTACATAATTTTCTTGGCTTAAAATATCATAATTTGACATTGAAATTTTTGTTTTTTTTTTTTCTTAAAAAAAGCTTTAAATATTCCATCAAGTCATTTTATAATGTTTAATCAAAATGATTCAACTGATATTAGTATTTTAAGTGCAGTGCTAGTAAAGGTTAACATTATATTATCAAATTAAGTACATTTATCCTCATGACATCACTGCATAATTTAGAGTTGAGAAATAGGTGATTGTGTAATATTTGTTTAAGATGTAGGAATGAAAGAGACGTTCAAGTAGAAAATATTTAGTATTTAAGTAGTGTCGATGCCTAAATTTTGACAAGGTTCAGCTCTTGATTTGCAATGAGCACTAATGACAAATCTATTTTTTTTAGGAAGAGATCTAGCTTGCAAAACAAAAAATAATTATCTTCACAAAAGTGGCAATCGCCACACGCTCCGATGCTTAAGTTAGAACAAGTTCAAAGCTTAAAACTTAATACAACTGTAATCAGAGGGAACTTTCCTTTTCCTATACTCTAGTGCTCTATTTATAGGGTTTGGTTCTCTTATCCTATTAGGATTCTATTTCCGAATCCTCCTTAGATGTCTTTTAAGGTAATTTGGACTGGCTGAGTCAACTGGCTTGACCCGAGTGGGGTTGAGCCCCGGTCAGCGTTGAAGAGGAGCTTAATTTGGGATTTATCCTATTTTCAGGCCAAATTATTATTTTATTGTCTCTTTGGGTCCATTATGTCCTTTTGTTCTAAAACTACCCTAAACATGGAGGATTAATATAAGTTAACATTACGTTATTATATTTATTTTTTAATTGTTTATTATGAAAATTCTTGACAAAAAAATATATATTTTTAAGAACAAGAAGCCATAGAGAGAAAAAGAAGGTTAAATTGTAAATTTGGCTAAATGACGGAAAAAAAACTAGAAGTTAGTTCATATTTTTAAAGGTTAAAATTTAATCTTTATGATTTGATAAAACATTATAAATAGTAGTTTGATAAAACCCTCGTAAATATTGTAGGGACTATTTACAAGAATTTTATCAAACTATAGGAGGTAAATTCTAATTATAAATCACATGGGTCAAATTTTAATATTCTCTAGACTATGGAGACCAAATTAATAATTTAATTGGAAAAGAAACATAAACTATTAATTTTTTTTATTGAAACCTTGAAATTTCGAGGCTTGGAATTTTAAGTTGGGGGAATTTTGCAAATATCAAGAATATTTTGATTTTTTAATTGTAGAAATTAGCTGCTTTTTCTAATTTATGGTCTGATCATATGCAATTGTACAATTTGTCATTTCCATCGAAGGATAAGACTTTTCCAATGTGCTATTTCCTACTTTCGAACTTTTCTAATTTTCAACTTTATTTTCAATCCAAAACTTTCATTTCCAATAAAATTGAATTTAGGGGAAAATCACAAAAAAGAACCCATATAACCTCAACCATACTTTTCCCATTAAATTTTCACATCAATTCTCCTCAAAATTGAATTGATATGAGTTTTGTTACTTTTACCATGCATCCAAAACTTTCATTTCCAAGAAACAAAAGTTAAGAAAAATAATATATAGAGGATGACTTTGCAAGCAATATTTTTGTTTCTATTAGAAATTATCAAAACTCTAGATTAGGTGCTCAAGGCCATCTTTTTGGTTTTAAATATATACATTTTATAGTAAACAATTTACAATTATTTTAAATACAAATATTTCATGTCTCCCTTAATTTTGTAATTAATTACTAATATTTGATATTATTTTGTAATTATTTTTCTATTTCCTTTTTAAATTTCTATTATTGCATCGACATTTATACCAACATTTATAATATACACCTAAACATTGTCTTACTTTATAGAAATGATAATTAAAAATAGTTAATCATATTCTAATTAAGCCATAATCAAAGTTTCATTAACTAATTATAACAATTTATATAAATTTCCATCAATTTTTTCAAAGACATCGATATTTCAAACCTTAAACTTGGTTGTTTCCCCACACACACATATATATATATAATTGGGCAAGTTGTGTTAAAATGAGAAGGAAGCCATCAAGAAGCAATTACCAAAAAAACAAAAACAAAAAACATTACTGAAAATTGATAAAAAGGCATTGCCAAAATGCCAATCACAAAATCAGAATCCATCCAACACCAATTACAATCTATTATGATATAAACAACATAGTGTACAAGTTCGCTATTAAGAATATGGCTGGGTTATTATTAACCCTGGCCTCAGAAATGGTCAATGTGACCAAATAAGGATTTGATGATACAGATCAAGTTCATGATGGGCAAATGTTCATCAGATGCCAAAAAGTAACACAAGTTCATCATCACATACATTAAATACCACCACCTAGATTTTATAGTTTTGATGTTTCTACCCTGATGGAGAAGAGCGAAAGATGACAACCGACCTGAAGAATATAAGAAGACCGCTATACACTTCTTCTTCCTCCTCCTTTTTTCGTATTTCCTCTATTTCAGTTCCTTCCATGGCTATTGGCTGGTTTCGCCTTATTCGAATTCACAATGGCCATCAAGTAGAGACTCCCTGCATGAAAATAATTAGGATGAAGACATACATTCTCTATGCAAATGTAAACTAGGATACACACGAAAGCGTAACACCTCAGTCGTCCACAAAGGCGTGCTAAAGCATCTGATCCCGTCCTGGATGCAACATCTTCAATTTCGGAAGCATTCTGCAAGTTAACAGTATCAGCAAGTCTGAACTCACAAAGCTCCTTCAAGGAACAAGCATCTGTTAGGACAGCTGAATGTCCACCACCAGCTGCTAGTTTTCGCACTTCTCCTACACACCTGAAAGTTTTCAAATTTTAAAAATATATGTATATACCATTATGAACCCAAAACTAAAATGCGCTGAACAACCGTATACGTACCAATCTACAGGAGATGGATACCAAGCATATGTAGATTTCTCATTAGCTGCCTGACCATAGCTATTGTAACCCCATCCATGGATTCTTCCGTCCTTCATTGAAACAAGAGTATGTGAATGTCCACAAGCAACATGTTGTACACCGTTCGGGACAACCAAGACAGGAAGATTTCGAAGAAATGTCTCGGAGTCACCCACGACACATGAAAAAAAACCCGTCTGGGGCCCGAGACCTAATTGTCCTACTTGACCGCCACCCCATGCATATAAAGAGCCATTTTGAGTAATGGCACATGTGTGTACTCCGCCACATGCAATATCCTTTATACATATTCCATCAAGAGCAACAACTCTCCTCGGTATCAACTCTTTGTCTGCAGACTGAAGGGAACAATGACCGAGTTGACCCATGCTTCCTAGTCCCCATGTATAGCTGTAAGGTACAAAGAAAATTTCAAACAGTGCATTTATGGAATCAAAACTAGAATTAATCCTACATGTCTTCTCTAATAAGAACTCGATGACACCTATCCCGCGATCCCGCCCCACAAGTAGGTAAATAGGTGTCTTAGTTCCTCAACAAAGAGTGTTCAGTAGCTTAGTTCCCTTTCCTTCTCTCTCTACTCTCATTCAGAAATTTTCTTTTGTAAACTAACTCGCACAACAGAATTGCACGTGTGAAACTCCATGCCTGCAAACTTTCACTCCCAAGTAGAAACTCCAATGTCACCATAAATTGACATTATAAATCTATGATGTACGAAACAAAACAAGAGAGTTCAAATAAATTATATGTGAATGGTAGACACTCATGTTTCAACATCAACACACCATTCGAAACACAGAATAAAATTATATATAAGAGTAAGAACTTCATCATTTGATAGTCAAGCAATGGAATGGGTGTCAGCCACATCAAAGTGAAGATCATCCGAGTTAATCTCCCTTATATGGGAATTCTATAAGAAGATCCCAAACCTTGAGATTTATGTGTTCTGTGGAAAACCACAGTTCACAAACTTAAATATAAAAACTTCTTTTCCAGTTATTCAGTCCTTTGGATCACTTACACCTCGTCGTTTTCAGATATAGCTGCAGAATGGTACTCCCCACATGACACCTTAGTAATCTTTACAAGCTCAGGGGCCTCATCAAGGAACTTTGCATAAGAATTTATAATGCGAGCTCCTTGTAGACCTTCCGAAGTAACACCCCTGCCTAGCTGACCATACTCATTGTAGCCTGGTCAACCAGAATAGGGATCATATTATTATTGAGGTGGCAGGAAACTAGATAAAAACTTAAGGTTCTCTCCAACTTCCAACTCAGTAAGGATAGATTCCCAATATACTCGCAAAATGTATACGAGTAGAGTAGAAATCAACTTCAATAAAAAATTTCTTCAACTTAAAAGACAACTTCAATAAAATCCTTCAATTTCTATTGTGAACAGATTAAATAATTCTAGATGAACTCACCCCAAGCTTGCAATTGACCGTCATCGGACAATGCCACCACATGAACTGCCCCACACGACACTTGACGAATAATCTACAGCAAACAGATGGCTATTAGGTACATGCTTTAAGAACTAATAACTGCAGAATGATAATCAAGTATCATTCCTATTCTACTGCCTCATAGATTTATATCACGTTAGTATACACCTAATAAATTTATACACGTTAATATATAAGTTAATTCAACATTAAATTCTATATCAGCCAAAACCCGTTCTATTTAATCTAACAATACTCTCTAGAATCCTAGAGAAGCCTCATCATAAAGATGAGAAACAAATTAACAACACAGCTATTGCATTGAATGAACTAGTTGAAGCAAAGGATCTAAGGATAGTGTAAAAATTTACGGAACAAAAAAGGTAGTCTTCCCAAGTGTCAGACTCCTAGGTGAATTCACCCCTTGACACCAAAGTGGTTAAAATGATGGGTTCCCAACTCACCTCTAACACAGAGCGTGATGCAAAAATGCATCAGAAATAGTAATGAGGGATTTTGTGACAGATGAAATACATTGTATTTTTTTTTTCTATGCACATCATGGCGGCATCAGAAATGAAAAAGGAGAAGTAGAAAAGAAGTAATAAAGTAATAAGTTTATTTATTTATTATTATTTTCTATAGGAAACAATAACAATTTCACCAATACAATGAAATTACAAAAGGATGACCTATTAAGATTACAAAATGATCTTCCATTTAGCAATGAGAGAATTTAAACCATATTTGCAAATGATGACCAATTTACACCAAGTGTGGGACGTATTGGCAACTAAAGAAGTAAAGAATAAAATAAGAAGATTTTTAAAAACTTTTAATAGATAAAAGATAGAATTATAACATGCACCAACTATACGATCGAAAAATACCGTTTTTGGTGTGAAGGCTCCCCAAAACAAGCGTGGCAAATTGGATCCCTGCGAAAAGAGAGGAGCAGCTGAAAATGAAGAGGAGTTTGGAAAAGAACATCCACATTTAAAATAAATAAATTAAAACCTGATTTTGTCCCCAAATCCAGAGTCGACTAGTTGAAATGGTGCCATCATTCTCACGAGGTTCAGCAATAGCAGCAGTACAATGTGCTCCACAGGAAACAGATTTCACAAACTCAGTCTGCAATTGATTCACTTTCTTTGGAAGTTTGCTCTTTTCCTCCGTTCCATCACCCAGTTGACCAAAATCATTAGCACCTGATCATTATATTTGATAAAGATTGTATATCACAATTGATGTTTTATCAAGAGCAAATTTAAATTGTGATGTGATTTTCTTGAGCACGTAAACAAGCACCACAGGGGAAATGGAAAACACATAAATTCTTCAAATAGAAGGTTCATTCAGATAGATAAGTGTGAGACAATATTCCATGAGCCATGGCATCTAATACACAAATCCTACATCATTCTCATCTAATACTACAATAATTTATTGATCTGAAACTTTAACATCACATGAGTCAGTCACAGGTACCACAATTAATCAAACTCGAGAAGTAACAAACCCTAATTGATACCATCTAAAATTATTATCCATGTGCTATCATTTCAATCTTCTGAATGATCTGAGGATTTCCAAAATTGGAACAAAAAAAAAAAAAAAAAAAAAAAAAAAAAAAAAAAAGAACCTCGTGTTCAGTTTAAAATGAAGAACAAACTCGTTTCTAAACATCTCAAAAGAGCAAAAAGTTGGGACATCATAAACATTTAATTAACAGAAACAAAGAGCAGGATTAAGGCCAAACCCCAGGTAAAAAGTGACCCATCAGAAGCCACAGCTGCCGTATGTTCACGACCACAAGCAATATCCAGCCAGCGAGAATTAATTTCACCCGGGCATCCAAAAAGATGAGGATGGAGCTGCCTAGGAACCCTTAATTGATGATCCTTCCCCTTTCGACCCGTTTGTCCTGATTGATTATAACCCCAAACATAAATTGCACTCTTTCTTGGCAGGCTTACGTTCTGGGTCGCCCCAAAGATCTCGTCAATGTCCATTTCTTGTCCCTAAAAATTTCCACCAAATGAAGCATACAGACAAATATTGGAAATGGAAGAAGAAGATCAACGCGCTAGTTATTCTAATTTAACACTCCAATCCAATCGATTCACTAAAAAAGAAAACTCAGATTCAGAAGTACTCATTGCAATGAAAAAGGCAGAACCAAATTACATATGATTGGTTTCAAACAGTGAAAAGACGACGTGAAATTTTAAAGAAAAGGAGGGAGATGATTAGAAGGAGAAAGGAGAGTACCTGAGGAAAAGGATCAGCCAAGAAAAGTTTGAAATGGAAAGAAAGTTCGAAGAAAAGGAAATAAATGCTCCCAAGAAGAAAACGATCGCCGTTTTCTGTTGTTCCGCGAAAATTGGAGATGCCCCGAGCTGCTAATGGGCTGGCCCATATCTTCCCTCCCTTCGGGCCTCTTTGATGAATTTTAGGAGGACTTTTTTTTTTTTTTTTTAAAAAAAATATTTGAATGGTATTCTCATTAGTGGTTTTTTTTTTTTTTCTCTTCATTCTTTTATCAACTTTTTGACCGTATGATAAAAATTTTGATTTACTTGATGTGAAAATTCATGGACATAAAAAAAAATATCGATAGAAATATCAACATGTCTACATAAAGTTTATACCAAGAGTATAACCCAACGAATAAGACATCTCTATTGAAAAAACAATTCTTTTACGGTTTGCAAATGTTCAATTGGGTGTGACCATAGTATTAAATTTTCATTGATATGTCAATATTTTCATCGATATTTCCACATTTCCATGGGTTCGATATCGATATGAAGGGTGAATCGATATTTCCATTATATTATAGAAAAATCTACGAAACACAAAAAATAAGCATCGAAATGTCACTAATATAAATAATAGACATATTTATTTACTTATTGACTATTTTAAATTTGGTTTTTGAATTTGTTGTTTTTATAATTTTTCCATAAATATCCATCGAAATCAATATTTTCATCGAAATTGTAGTAAAATTAAGACCTCAATAGTTTAAACCTTAATTGTGATATTGTGTCGTTATCCCCGAACAAAAGATTATACTATAACTTTTATGTATATTCGACAAAGAGGTAAGTTCAAATACATTCGATTTCACATGTAGCAAAACAGAAACAACACTCCTTTATTTGAAATGTCAATATGTTGAATAGACTACTAGTCAGATTGATAATTTGATATACAATTAAAATTTCTCGACAACTAAAAGGCTAGATATTTTTTAGCTTTTAGAAACAAAAACAAAAGTTTATAAGTATCCTACTTTGCATTTTTTTTTTTTTTTAATTATTTTCCTTTGTAAACTTCACAAAATGTTAATTGTAACTCATGGCAAGGATGATTTTTAGGTGTAAATATTAGCAAATATAGCACAAGGTAAAATGGTTTGCAAATATGATAACATTTAGATACAACTATCACGGAAAAGA
The DNA here is from genome assembly GCA_030954485.1 of Citrullus mucosospermus. Taxonomy (NCBI): domain Eukaryota; kingdom Viridiplantae; phylum Streptophyta; class Magnoliopsida; order Cucurbitales; family Cucurbitaceae; genus Citrullus; species Citrullus mucosospermus. The sequence continues at coordinate 5,096,764 of CM062065.1, forward strand.
GTCTTCTATTAATAGATTCTATTACTAATATATTTTTCTATATTTACAATCATTTTAAAGATATTGTTGTACACTCAATTATTAGCTTTAAAATTGTTGTCTATTGAAATTACGCCACCATATGTATGTAAATTTAATACATTCTATGATTAAAATAAATTGCACTACATATATACATCACTATTCTTTATTTGCATTATATAATTAAAATAAATACTCTTGACCATATATATCACTCTTTTTTTTGTTATATCGTAATTGCTTTTATTTTTTTTAAGGAAGATATTTAAATTCAATTCAATTTAATATTTATTTTTATAAAAATTATTAAATTATTGTGTATTGTTTTGTTTATAAAATAACATATAAAAATAATATAAATTGTACTAATTTAAAAAGGAATTCAAATTGATAAAAATAAATATGTTATATAAATTCAAGTTATATTAAGTTAATTATAAATTAATAAATAGCCACAAAGGTATTGTTGGAACTGTTCGACTAGATTTTTGAAGAAGTTTAATTCCTTGATTTTGAATTTTATATTTGTATTGATTTTAATGTTGTGTGTACAATCTCTATTATTTGATCATTTGATTATTTCTATTTTAATCCTTAGGCTTGTTGATCTTCTTGGATGATTGACCTTTGGACTTGATGATCTTCTTGGATAACCGGCTTTTGGGCTAGTTGATTTTCTTGGATGATCGACTTTGGACTTGATGACTGATTTGGATCAACCTCTAGCTTATTGATCGACTTGAATTGGCCTTTGACTTGTTGATAAATTTGGATGGGCCTCTGACTTGTTGATTGACTTTTGGAGTTTCTGACTTCAAGAGCGTCAGAGAAATTCTTTTGATCTTATAGAAGTTCTTCGAGCTTTAGTTTTTAAATCTTCAAGAAAGTTACACTCTTTAAAGCTTTAGTCTTTTGATCTTCAGAGCTTCAAGAGGTTTGTATACTTCAAAACTTCAATAGAGTTGTGTTCTTATTTTTGGAGCTTTGGCCTTTGGATTTTAAAAACTGGAGCTTTAGTCTTCAGAGGTTATGCACCCATTGTCAATGCTTCCAACCTCGCAAAACAAGACCTCTATTTATAGAAGTTTTCCATGGGCCATTGGCTTGTGCCCAATTGCTTTTTGGGATTGGGCTTGGGCCCAATATTTTCTTTGGCACAAAATTCCACAATAGGCTCGAATTGTGTAGGAATTTGACCCGAACGACTTTAATTACTCTGCCTAATCCAATTTATAATTCCCACAATGTGTTTAGACTTTTGTTGTGATGACGTGACAACTTGTGATTAGCCTAAATTTCTAATTCAACATGAACAGCATATAAAATCAAGACATTTATGAGTAGAAATTCTACCAAACAAACACAATCATCAAAATATTTTCAAATATCTACAAAAGATATTACTACAAAATAAGCATGGTCATCTACAAATGTTGGACATTAATTTCAAACATCTATAGTTTCGGACATTTAGGACGTAACCATTTTATTTTTGGTTTGTTGTTTTTGAAAATTAAGCCTATTTTTTCCCCTCAATTTCTAGCTAAATTCCAAAAATAAAAACAAGTTTTTAAAAGCTACCACTCCTTTGTGTAACCATTTTGTTTTATGTTTTTTGTTTTTTTTAAAATTAAATTTATAGACATTACTTTCACTTACAAATTTATTCTTTTGCTATCTATTTTTTACTAATGGTTTAAAAAACCAAGCTAAAATTTGAAAATTAAAAAAAATAATTTTTAAAAACTTATTTTTGTTTTTGAAATTTGGCAAAAAATTCAGCTATTGTGAGAGATGCAAATCAATATAAAAAATAGGAAGAAATAAACTAAATTTTAAAAAACAAAAAACAAAAGAAGAAACTATCAATAAAAAAACAAACAACAACGGAAGAAATTAGGAGAAAGAAGTAATATTTATAAAGTTAATTTTTAAAAATAAAAACAGAAAACTAAATAGTTACAAGTAAAAGACATTCTCAGTGGAGTTTACATATCACGTGAGACAGTTGGGAGGATACTCTTGTAATTCTATGGAAGAAGTAGGGGTAATAAAGGCAGAGGGGATAATACCGCAGACTAATTTTTAATTACTTTCCATTCTTCTCCTCGAAAGGGAGGAGCTTTTTGTATCTCTGAAGCTTCAAGGCAGGGCTCTCGAATCAAGCCTTCCTCAAATTTCATCTCTATCCGTTGCATGAAAGGTGAGACGAATTAGGTCACAGAGAGAGCTTCAATTTCATAATTTCTTGTTAAGCTTCATCTTTGGTCTTTCTAATCTCTCTGGAATTCATCATTTCCTGCTTCATTCCTCCTCCCTTTCAAGCAAAACCTAGTATTTCTCCTTTCTATAATGACTTCTGCAGCAAACGCTCATTTTTTCGATTCCTTTTCCTTCAATGGAAAATGGGTTTTGTCTTTTTCTTTTCGAACATTTATGGAACCGTTTCTGTTTGAGCAATTAGTTTTCGTGTTTATGGGTTTTTAGATCTGTGCTTCCTTTTAGAATTTGACTTTGAAGGAATCCGAAAATACTCCTCCCCCCCCCCCCCCCCCCCCCCCGGGGGGGTGAAAAATTGTGATAGAGAAGTTTGGCAGTGAAATATGGTATCCGAGTGATCTAGTACTTATGTTCAACGGCCAATTATACGGGCCTTCGTGATTAATAAACACATTACTTTTTGAAGTTTGAAGTTTGATTGTGCATTACGTTTTCGAAGTTTGATTGTGGAACTGCTATAACTTCTTGTTTTATCATCCATTGCCCCATACTTCCATGACCGGAAATTTTAGATTGATTTTGACTTGGGTGGTTGCTTCTTGCTTGTAGGTTTTCTATAGCCATGAATTGGATTCAAAGGAAGATCTACCTTTACAATGTCACATTTGGGCTGTACATGTTGGATTGGTGGGAGCGGATCCTCTTCAGTAAGCTCTCTAACTTAAGGGATCTCTGATCTGTTTTATCATTTACAAGCATGCATCGTATCCATTTAGTTTTATGATTCGGATTGAAGTAATGCTACCAGTGTCATTGTCCAGGCAAATAATTTTTGATATTTACTGTTTTTTTTGGGGGGGTTAAGATTTGATATTGATTTTCCACTATTCGAAGTTATGTCCTGCCATGTGAATTTGGTTGTCAAGTGTTTATATGTTATCTAATTTTTAATCATGCTTGTTAGGTGTGCCTGTGTCTTATGTTAACTGTATTAGGAAGTTGAATTTTCATTGGTCCAATCATTACTGTGAGATTGAATTTAGTTCGTGAAATTCTTACTTTTTGTTCTTACAATTGATCTCTTGAATTCTTCACATATTATTGTAGATACAATGGTGGTTGTGCTGATGTGGTTCATGTTTTACAATGGATCACGATATGTAAATGATTTGTGCAAGAGGTATTGTGTTACCTTGACTCTACCATTTCCTTTTCAGGGTTGGAAAACAAAATATTTATGACAATTGATTGCACATGTCGTAGTAGGCATTTGATAATCCGACCACCAAAGGAATATGGTACCACCAGTTTCACGAGACCTTAGTCTGGCAAAAACACCAGTTACATATTTGTTCTTATTCTTTCTGATTTAACAATAACAATATCATTTAGACCATTAATTTATAAGGAAGGAACATAGAAGGGGGAAAATCTAACTCTGTAGGAGTGGAAAATACACAATTTATGTGGAACATATAGGGGGAGAATCTAACTCCAAAGGAGTGAAAATAACACAACAGCTCGCGGTAATCGAGGGATGAGGATAGTTAGAGAACTCTCTGGAGCTGAAGCTCCAAGAGGAGAATGTCAATGTCACCCCAAATCTTTATAGGGTTCCTTTCCTTTAAATTTATCCTATAACAATCTCCTATTCATTTGTAACCAAACTTCTGAATAAATAGCCTTATAGTTTCTGAAGATTTGTGTTTTGTGAATCCAACACAACAAGTAAAAGAACTTCATCTTGGAGCAAAATATGCTATTACTGTGGGTAGTTTTTTTAGTTGGAAACATACTCAACACAAGTAAACGTACTAAAAAACGTACAAGTAAAAGGTTTCTAGTTGGAGACTGAAGCAGGAATCTCAATCTCCTCTCTTATTGAAAAGCATATAGAGTCTTAGGATGTATTCAGAGTGTCTCTCGAGTAATGGCTTTTAGAATGAATGGAAAATTATTTGGATGCTTGGTTCTATACTCTGCGATGCTTTCTTACGTAGCACTTTAATGTGTCTATTTTTTTAAAACGTGAAAATTTTTAGTAGACTGGCAAAAGACACTCTCAGATTGCCTTCACACATATTGCTCCAGTTATCATTTGCTATTCTTATAAAACACTCTCAAGGTTATCATTTGTTTTGCTTTTACTTGTATAAATCTTTAGCTCCTCTAAGTTTCACTAACAATGACACTCACAGTAGCAGGCGTAAGCAATGTCGAACCATCCATGGCATTATGACATTTTAAGAATGATTTTGGAATGGTTAAAATCACTTATTGTCATGTTCAAGAAATCACTAGTCAATCAATTTAATGTTTTTTGGTTTTATACTTCGACATGATTTTTATACAATTGAATTTTATTTTAAATGATTAAAAACATGTTTTTGAATGATTTTGAATATGACAAAAGTGATAAATCACTCCCAAACATTTAACACATTATAAATATGTATTAATTGTCAGCTTTTCTTCTTTTATCTTTTCATAAGCAGCTGTTGTAATTGATTGCTGTTCTGCTTGTTATCTAATTCCATACCAACCAGATTACACTTTAACCTTCTTCTTTCTTAATTATGTATTTTCCTCCCATGACCTGCATCTCAGGCATCTGTCGCAAGGCAAGATGTAGGAGCCAAGTGCAATGGATGCAGACCATTGTGCCCAATGGAAGAAGTTCAAGGTGTCATTAATTTGGATGGAATTTTGCTTTATTATCAATCTTGTAAAGTGATGTGATGTGCTATGTGTATGATGTAGTTTTCCCTTTTGCTTTTAGATAAGCTTCTCTGTTTTTTCAATTTATAGAACAAACTTTCTTTTTCTTTAAATTTTAAATTTTGAGATGTAACCTGTTTGTATCACACTTCAAATCTGTTTTGAAACTGATTTTCGTGTTCGAATGAAATGCCTCTCGGTTAATTGTTGTCATATTTGTTGAATTATTATCTGGTCAGATTTAAGTAAATACACTGCTTCTTTTCTTGTCTTTGTTAGATTTGCCACTATGACTTCTAAATTCTCTCTTGTTCAAGAGAATCTAAATCAGAACTAGAAGATGAAGCCAAGCAAAATAATTTACCCACTTGTATTTGAATAAAAGGCAGATGCAAATACTGATTATCTTTCTGAAAAATAAACTTTACAGTGGAAACAATTTAAAGCATCGCATAGCATCTTAGACTAGAATTAAATTCTGAATTTTGACAGAATTTTTGGATGATGTTATAATGGATGAAATAAGAAAGTAGGCCCAAGTAATGTTAAAACTAACTGCTTTTAGTCCTTCAAGATCAATTTTAATACTATGCATTTAATATGTTTAAATTTTAATACTAAACATTTAAATATATAAAATTAAACAAGTCATGAAAGGTATATTTCGAATGTGACAAAAGTAGTTCTAATCATTCCAAAATCATTTCCAAACATCAATTCAAGCAATTCATGCGTTGAAGAACCACTTTATGTTCAAAGATGTTTGAGAGTAATTTTGAAAGGATTAAATTTACCTAAAAACATTTTTTAGGCCTTAACTGCTTCCAAAGTAACTCACTATTACAATCAGGACGACATTGACATGGTATCTAATCAATGTAAGCTCATATGACATTCTCAAGTTGAAATAAATTACTTATTATCACAAAATAATAATAAATAAATAAATAAATTGTATCCATCTTTGTAATTTAAAACAAAACACTCACAAGTGAATATCCACACCTCGCTCATAATCTCAAGGACATAGTAAACCTGCACTTACTTAATTTCAATGCTACATAAAGCAAAATTAAAATTCAGATTTTGTTTACTATCTTAATGTCACAGAAATGCCTTCTAAAGATATTGAGAATGAAAATACCAAAATGAAACCTGGCAAAAGAGTAGTCCATATATTACATTGAAAACAAAAACAAAAACAAATCAAAAGGACATTTAAATTCCTACTTCACAGAAAGAAGAAGACGGAAAAACTAGACTGAAGTATGATTGATTAAATCAAGCCCATCACGATTTAAAATAGCTTTAGAATTACAAATAATCTCTTAAACTCCATGCAGATAAGAAAACATAGTTTTTTATGTACTTGAAACACAACCCATTCACTTTACTAAGGAGTGTCTGAAAAATTAACTTCCCATAGTTGGATTATAATAAAGTTTAACTAATAATTATTGTAAATATAAATTCTTAGCTTATATCTTTTTCTTTCATAAAGAATAGATGATTTAAAGGTGAGCATATTTCACTTCCAGGAAAAGAAAAGAAAGAAAACAGGTAGATACACCAAACATGGAATGGAAAGTGGTTTTTCAATCATTCACAACATCTATTTTTCTTCCCCTATAAGATGATATTTTGGTGAAACATCAGTTTCAACTGTATAACTTAGAAATAATCTTTGAAAATAGAGAGAGAGAGAGAGGAAACAGATGGATCCAACCTTGGTTATACTTTCATTCATAATATTTACTATGGTTGAAAAATCTTATCCTGCAATATTCACAAATGACCATGCTCCTGTTGGTTATGCCCAAGGTGCTGCTGCTGGCTTCGTCCGCGACCCGCACGTCAAGTCGTTTCATCGAATGCCATTACCTAAGACATTAAAATAGTAGTATGAAATAAAAGTAAATGAAACCCATCCAAAAATGTTAGGCTGTTTCCTTTCCAGCTTACAAATCACATAATCTAATAGTGTGAATCACGCTCATCAGAGAATCAGAACTCAGACTCAGAAAAGAAATGCCATCTCTGCAGAATTCGACCATATTAAACTCCTTAGGGGACTACTTTTAATTTTCAACTAGGTTTTCTAGGATCTGAACTATTTGTATCATATAAACAGATCAAATTAACAATTATGTTGATTGAAACGCTGCAGGTTAGCCAATATTGAGCACCAATTGTTTGAAAGATTGATTAAGCTCTAGCTTTTATCTTCAAGTGTTAAAGGCCAACATAAGCCTGCCTAGGCTGGAGAGGTTCAGAAATCTTCAAGTGTTGGGGGAGAAAATTTTCATCCTCTAAGCCCATGTGTTCACAAACCTATATAAGAAAGAATCTCCAGACTTCCGGATGGTTCTTTTTTTGATAAAGACGACAGCTTCCATTGAGAAAAAATGAAATAATACAAGGATATACAAAAAGCCAAGCCCACAAAAAAGGAGAAGCACCCTCTACAAGAAAGGGTTCCAACTATGCATAATCATGCCTATAGGATAATTATAAAAATCCTTCGAATACGAAGCCTAAAAAGAAACGTGGAAACTGGGACCAAATATCAGAGTGATCCCTATCCACCCCCCTAAACACTCTCCTATTCCGCTCGCCCCACAAAACCCACAAGATCGCGACCACCCCGCACTCCATAAAAAGCTACCTTTCCCTCCAAAAGGCGGATTGAGGAGGAACTCCTTGATCAAATCACTGACATCTCTATGTTGCACAGTCATCAAGCCGAACGTCTGGAAGGAGTCCCAAACATGACTCGCTTACTCATATTGCCATAGGTTTAAAAGTAAAAAGAAATTTCTCCATAAACTAATCATTTACTTCAACTTTTGATTTTGTTTCCTTTGTAGAAAAAGAATTGAGACGTAAACAAAACTCATGCCAAAACAATTGAATAAAACCCAATTTTATCCTCAGAAAACAGCTACTTATTCAATACATCTTAGTAATTATGAAAAAGAATACCAAACAAATAGCTAATATGTAGGAAAGAAAACTATATCATACAAGAAAAATACATCTCCGCATGCAAATAAAAAAACAAAAAGATCCAGAAAGCTAGGTCACAGGCCTGTTTAAGGAGAAAGAACCCCAATAATATGACAAGTAATATGGGGTTTTTAGACAATAGCTTTCCTCCTATTTAAAATTTGTCTACAATTTACAAATCAGTTCAGATTCAGTTGAAAATCATATTCACAGTAAAAACTATCTGTACACTGTAAAACATTTTAAAAAAAGACAAATTGTATCTAAATCATTCCACTGGTTTTCCTACCGTCGAATATCATAGCCAAGTGACAGCCATAAGTTTCATACTACATGGATCAGGCGGAGTTCTTCAAGGTACCATCATAAGTAAATAATGGGTTGCATAACAGTTTACAGACTATTCACTCTACACCAAATTTATACACAGGCAAAGCCACTTTTCCTTTTTGAATAAAATTGCCAGTTGTACCATGCGATCTTAATCGATTATTGCTGGTACTATTTTAGTTAAGCAACAAACTTACAAGCTAATTCCACCTCTAACATGATTTGGAATCACTAGAATACCATCCGTAAGGAATAATTTTATACTATGCAAGATAACCCGCCATTTTAAACGTAGAAGGGCATCTAAGGATCATGTTTCATCTGAAGGTTATTTCCCAAAGCTTCACCAGTGAAGGAGATGGGGAAGGAACATTAGTTATTATACCAAAAATTACTGATGCACAACCCTACCAACTGAATATCACAAAATGGTGCAGTGTTATATTATTTATTAGTTTAACCATATAAAATTTCAAACATTACCACGTTAATGTGCCATCTTATTCTAAAAAGCATAAATATTGATATCAAAATGAGATCAACTAGCCCCCAAAGGGCACCTTGTTGGCAAAGGCATGCAGTCTCTTGATAACACCTACCCAGAAGACAAGCGTTTGAACCTTCAGATATAAAAGTCCTTCCATGGTGTCTCCTGGGTCTGAATCTAAGGGCGAGTGTAGCTTCCCCTGGATTCGTGGGGTGGGGCCCCCAATATCAGGTTTTCAACAAAAACAAGAAAAATGAGATCAGACTTATCCCATTCTAAGGAGATGAAGGACAAGAAAAGATGATGTGTCCTTAGAAGTTTTATGGTATGAGATATTCTAACATAACTTAATCTAACAGCTCCAGACATAAATAAATGGATCATATTAAAGGATCTATGTTATTCCAAAAGGACCGTGATGATTCTAGACTCTTTTAGCGGTGCTCTTCATGGGCCACCCCTTCAGCAAAGAAAAGGAGGTCATATAGGTCTCTTCAACAAAGCCTTCCTTTGGTTAACATGGCTCGAGCAGACCCAACACATCTTCGAGGAAAAAGCTATTGATTTTGACTCTTTTTTATAACACCTTACTTACATTGCTCTCACTTGGGGTAAATTTCCCCACTTTTTTGGGACTATAGCCTTACTTCTCTCTCTGCTCATTGCCAATATTTTCTCTGAATCATATGGGCCTCTGTGCCTCTTTTGTAATTTCATCTAATCAATGAAGTGAAGATTCTCACTAAAAAAAAGGTCCTTATGCCCGATCCGTATATAAATAACAGTTATCTTTGCTTAAAATCATAAGTGTGAAATCATAAAGTCATACTAATTTTATAAATAAAAGGAACACAAATTTTATGAAAAACCTTAAATTTCATAACTTCCAAAACTTAAAAAGATCCAAACACCAATCTGAGTCAGACACTATAACACAACCAATAGGGCTGCTTTGAGATAGTGATTGAACAAGTTTGCATGATACGACGGAGGAAAGGAACCATACCTTGCCACAAACTGGACAGTTATCACTTCTCTCCATCCACTCATAGATACATCCAAGGTGAAAATGATGAGAGCATTTTGTCACTATCTTGGGATTCTCTGAAGTATATTCTGCAAGGGAAAAGAACATTAAATGAGCAGAAAGAAAATTTGACATGTTAAAATATCTGTCGATCACTAAACTTGTTTGCCACCCAGAAGCTCAACAAACAAGAACATCAAGCGCAAAAACAATAGAGTAGAAAATAAAATCCATAATAAAATGAAGTTAATTAAATAAATCAACCTTCAAGACACGTTGGACAGACATCCTCATCTTCGGAGGATGTATAAGAATACCCAAGTCCAGTGGTAGATTTAGTTGAAGGGAACTTTAGAGATGATTTGCCAAGGTTTTCTTTAGATTCCTCAAGACAAGCAGAACCATTCCATTTGCCTGCTGAGCCCAAAGAATCTGAATCGGTATCCACATCACTTCTTAAAGGTTCTGACTCTTCATGTAAATGGCTTGACCCCTTCTCTCGCCTAGAAATTAATCCATCCCGCTGCAAGCGGATATATCTGGGATCAGCATCATAAGGCAATGGCCTTGGAGGTGAGCGGTACATTTCAGATAAAGAGTTATCTGTCGATGCTGTGGAATTCATGGATGTTGCCCCTTGAATTGATGAAGAGACAGAATGCACTTCTCCTCTTCGAAAAATCAATGTGTACTAGCGGAAGTAAGAGGAAAAACAGATTAATATAAATATCTTGAGAATAAAATCACAAACTACAGCTAAACACTTGTGACGCTGGAAACAAATTACACGTGTTTTTCCATAAATATATTATTATGAATAGCGGGTTCCAGGTTATATATATTTATCCATGCTAACGTGCATTATAAAGCAAAGGAAAGAATATAGGTAGGAAATATGGAGATACAAAAGAAAACAAACAGCACAATAATATGACATACAAGGAAGTAGCATTAATATTCAAGACATGTCCCTCCTAACATTTGTAATTCCAATTTTTTATCATCAATTTTTCATGAAAAATAAATTTTCTTTAACTCTAGACTCTAGTACTATGTAAATGTCAAATCCAAGTAAAATAAAACAAATATTTGAAATTTTTTCTTCAACTTTGTGATGACAAAATATGAGAGTATAGTACTCAAAATATCTTTTATTTCTAACTTTCTTTTTTTTTTCTTTGAATTTTCACCAATATTGACATTCCAGAAAAATCTCATTGTCAATATGTGTATCCATAAATACTACTATTTTCCTCCTTGATAGTGAAATATGGCAAAATAACATATTGCAACAGAAATAGGGCTTACTGCATTTAAGAAACTCTGAATGAAGCAACTAAGACAGGTGCAATTCCTATATACTGAACTATTAGGATTAACATAGTCTTCAAAATCCTCCACGCTCAAACAGCAGCAGACAGCACCCATTGTGCCAAACTCCTACCAATCTTTTTATTATTCTCGATTATCCAACCCAGCAGATTCCCAAGTCAACAGATAGACCAATTTAGCTATTCAATTGCATTCAAATGGAGAGGTCTCGGCCAATGATTATGCAGGAAAATGGAGACGAGAGTACATAAGCTCGCAGAAGTACTATTGCCTCCACGAACCAGTACCCTCTTTCTTCAAGTTGATAAACTGGATTTTTTTAAACTGTGATTTTCACCTGTAAAATTAGCAGCCTATGTTCAGTAAGGTTAAAGACATGGGGATCCAAAGGGATTATCCTCAAAGCAACTGTGATGAATGCTAATGTCATCACCTAGAACGCAAGTCAAACAACAATTCTGACTAAATCATAAATTAAACCAACAACCGGCATTATTTAAAGGAACACGAATCTGTCGGCAGCAATCCAAAACCGCAACAATCACAATAATGAAAGAAAAAATTGTTGAAACAGCCAAAAACAAATCGAAGTGTTAATCAAATGCCACAGCCTTCGGTCAAAGCAACCCACCCATCTCACCAAATTGACCTTTTCTTTTCCTGGGTCACCTCTGAAAACACCGGATTCTTTCCTTCGGTGATGAGAAAAAGAGATGCCATAAAGATATCAATAGCAAACCAAGCTGATCATCATCATCCAGAACATACACGACTCATCCAATGTACCCATTGAAGAATAAGGGGTACAGGACAAAAAAAAAACAACAAAGTATTCAAATTATACGACAACCACATGAGAAAAAAAAAAAATAAAACTCAACAAATAGACGATCGGGCAACGAATACGCATAAATCATGAAAAGAATCAGAAACCCAATACAGAACAAACAAAATATGGGGCGATCATGAAAAAGGGTCCCCGTGGACATAGAGAATAGTTGGGAAAAAGAGAAGTACCTTGAGAGAGGAGTAAAGTGGAGGGAGAAGAGAAGAGAAGACCGAAAGAGAATACGATCTTCGGTGGTGGGTGGAGGACAGAGAAACCTGGAAGTCGGAAATTGGGAGGAATGAGAATATGCGGAGATTATATACATGCGCTTTTTGGTAAAAATCACGCACACAGATATTGGAATTTCAAGCTAAATCAAGATTGCGCATTTTAAGGGGAATTTGGATTGGAAAATTGAAGGCGATGAATTGAAGGCGATGAATTCCGCGAAATTAAAGCCGCCTTCTTCCCTCAATATCTCGATTTCTTCCTCTCTCGCTCGCTGCCGGTGCCCTCTTTGCTGGTAGGTGGATAAAATGCTCTAATTAATCTCCACTCGCTTCCTAGTACTATATTACAATTTGGTACTAATTTCAGCCTTCAATTACTTTTTTGGTTCTAATCCTAATTTCTTTTCTATTTTTTAAATAATTACAAATATAGCAAAATTTATTTTTGATAGACTCTAATTGCGGGTAGATTTTATCGTTTATAAACTCAGCAATATAGACTATTGAAACTCTAATAGGTGAGAACTTGATCTAAATTTTGTAAATTCTTTTGCATTGTTCTATATCTACTGATACTTTGACACTTCTAGGGCTAATAATTAATCGTTACGTTTTCTAAGATGAAGTCTATTTCTTCTCAATTTGTTCCAATAATTTGCATCTTTTTTAAGTATAAGAGTTGAATTCTTAACCAAATTTCAAAAATTTTAAAAACTACCTTTTTTTAGTTTTCAGATTTTGGCTAGGTTTTTAAAAACATTGGTAAAAAAGTAGATAACAAATCAAGAAATTTAGAGGTAGAATATGAGTGTTTATAGGCTTAATTTTTAAAAGAAGAAACAAAAACCTAGTTACCAAATCGGGTCTTAGCTTTTGAAATTTGAAATTTTTTCAGAACAATTGCGTTTGTCATTAAATTCATTAGCAGAAAAATGCTCGTTTGCTTGTGTGTAGCTTAAATGAACAAATCTAAACACATACAATAAGTAAATTGGGGCGTTTGAAAGAACATAAAATTGGGGGCATACGTTTGAATTTTGGAATGAGGAATATGACAACTAATATACTTTACAGATACCTCACGTGTCTTTATTTTTATCAACATGTTTACATTTATTCATGTAAGTAGGTACAAATATTTTGTAAAATTTATCCAAACAAAAATCTACAAGCGCTTGTTGGAAGAAATTTCGACCAATCACAAAGTGTCAAATCATCACAACCAACAACTCAATTTATTAAATTTAAGAACTAAGAATTATGGTGTCCTTCGAATAAAATTTGAGACAAATAAATGACAAGTAAAAAAATGCCATGAGCCTACTTTCTAATTATCCGATTGTGTTCAACGATGATTAACCATGGACCATGATCAATAAATCTTACTAGAGGCTTGAAATTATAAATTGAAGCGGGTAGAGAAATTAAAGTCGTTCGGGTCTAAAGTCAAACCCAATTTAAGCCCATTATGAAATTTGAGCCAAAGAAAGTATTGTGCCCAAGTCCAACCCCAATATTTGGTGCCCAAAGCAACTAGGCCCAAGCTTGTGAAAACTCCATAAATGAAGAACCGACCTTCACTTTTGGGAAGATTTGGAGAACTGAAGCTCTGGAGCTCTAAAGAACGAAGCTTTCAAACTCTGAAGATCGAAGCTTTGAATACCAAAACTCTAAAGCTCTCAAGTTTTGAAAAACTAAAGACCAAATCTCTTAAGCTTTGAAGAATTGAAGATTGAAGCTCTAAATCTCTCAAGCTCTGAAGATTGAAGCTCTAAAAATCGAAACTCTAAAACTCTCAAATTCTAAAAAACTAAAGACCAAATCTCTCAAGTTTTAAAGAATTGAAGTTGTCAAGCTTTGAAGATCAAAGCTCTGTTTACCTCTCAAGTTTTGAAGACCAAAACTCTAAAGCTCTCCGGTTCTAAAGAGTGAAAAGCGAAGCTCTCTAGCTCTAAAATTTTGAAGACAGCTCTCAATTTCTAAAGTTATGAAGACTATAGCTCTCAATCTCTAAAGCTTTAAAGATCAAAGCTCTCAAGCTCTCAAACTCTGAAGATCTGTAAAGTTGTAAAGCCAAATCAATATCAAGGACAAGTTGCAAAGCCCTCAACACAAATTTAGGAAAAGCATCAAAGAATTAAATATTAGAGATTATACTTAAAATGAATACAAATTCAAAATTTATTTAGCAAATTAAATTTTTTTCGAAAATCTTATCAAACAAGGTTATTTTGAAAACAAATATCATATTTTTTTATAATTTAACCTATATTTTACTTTCAAACCACTTTTTTTATTTTATATGTTTAAGACTAAATCTAAATAAAAAGTTCTGAAACTTTGACCTCTTGATATAAATTAACCAAATAACCTCTTCATTTATATTAACTAAATAAGCTATGTTAAGTAACTTTTGTAATTTAATTTATCTTTTAACTTTTGTTCACTTTTTAAACTCAACAACATAGGAAGTTTGGCCTCTCTATATGGTTAAATAAGATGCATTGTATTTTTATTCTTATATTTTCATTTATTCCATTCCATCCTTTAAAAAACGCAATGATCATGTGCAATTCGGGCTGCACTTAACCCAATTAAGATTTTGTAATTTATATAATTCTAAACAACTACATAAAATAATGATAGTAATAATGAAGACGGTTTCAATTAAGATTTCACAAATTGCACCTTTCATTTATTATTGAATTTGTACTAATCAATAGTAATTGATACAAGTTTCCTCCTTAGAGGCCTAACATTCTATTTCTATACTTGCAATTGTTGTACTAAAAAAGATTAAAAAAAATGGTTGAATCCAAATACATAATTAATTTTTGGTTTTGCAAAGCATACTCGTTTATGTTATCACCAAAATGCAACATATTTCACTTGTTTCGATTCCTCTTTCAAATCTTACCGAATACCGTTCACAAATTGCTCGTATTTTAATTCTTGGTCTTAAGTTCCAATAATTTTCAGCCCATTTTTAGAAATAATGTATTTAAATTAGTAACATGTCATTTTTATTCAATAACATAAACAAATTAAAAGAAGTTGAATCAATCGTCCAATTATACTCTACTTTTCTCAACAAAAGCTAGAGTTGTCCCATCCATCCCAACAACATGAACAATCATATGACCAAACTTATCCAAAACACAATACCAACCTTTTTATGTCAAATCCTAACTATCAATTTTCCTCAAATCCATCGAATTCAGCTCCCAATTATTGATTTTTACTAGAAAAGATGCGGAAGGTTACAAGCAGAAAATAAATAGGGTACTTGCAATAAGTAGCACTTTTAAAACTAATAATTTAGTGTATAACAACAATTTCAAAGAATTGCAAGTATAGCAAAATCTACCAGTGATAGATTTTACCATTGATAGACTCTTATCAAGATTTTACTTATCAACGATATAGTCTATTACTGATAGAATCTAAGAGTTGGATCTAGATTTTACTATATCTACAAATTCTTTTGCATTGTGTTATATTTGCTAATACTTTTAGCACCTAATTGCTATATTTGCAATTACCACTTATTCTAAATCTTTGGTTCAAATGTTAAAATATTTCAAGGAAAAGTTTGCTTTGGAGGTGAGGAGATCTTAGGCAGGCCAGGCACTGAAGGGAGCGAAAAAGGTAACGGCTGTGACGGGGCCAAGTCACCGGCCCCCGCTGCAGCTGCCGTATGAGTTGAGAATGGAGGCAAGAGAGGGTAGTGGTGGTGCAGCCTGTGTGGAGGCAGACCAAAAAAATGTGGCCTTTTCAAAGGCTTAATGGGTGGCATTGGAAGCAAAGTCTGTGGATGAAACTGATGTTGTTTTGCACTTGTGTTTGGAATTTCATTTGGTACATTATTTTCATCATTCTTTTTTGGTGGGAACAGTGGAAAGCCAGGGAGAGGTGGAAGAGGAGGGAGTGGTGGCAATGGAGGCAATGGAGGCAATGGAAGAAGGCCAGGAAGCAATGGGAGAGGAGGAAGGTTATCGTAAATCCGAGGAACGTTCGGCACGGACGGGTTTTGGATAGGAGATGGCAAGCTCGGGAAGTCGAACGGTGGGGGCGCGGGGAGGACTTGTTTCATGTCATCAAATGTGTTGGAATATTGAGGCTTTTGGTTGCAAAGGTTTGGTTGTTTTAGAGGCTTGAAAGTGAAGAAGCCAGCTGAGAATGTGTGTGCGCCTTGTTTTTTTGACTTGAGTTGAAGGGAAGATGATTTTGCTGTTGCAGCCACTGCACAATATGGTTCACTACTTTTAATTAATTGCACATAACATTCCTCAATCATCTTCACATGTTTGGTCACTAAAACTGGCAAATTAACCTTGAATTCCCCTCTTTTGTCTGTCTTTACTTCTTCTCTAAAACTCGGTTTTGATTCTCCTCCACATTCGACAGCAACCGTTGCACCTACATAGTACATATCAACCATTATGAAATAGACAAACAAAGAGAACTGATGAAAACATAAACACTAGAGAAAATCGACACATAGATTTACATGATTCACTAACAGCATGTTAGCTACGTCCACGAGCAAAGGGAGTGAGCAATTTTATTATTGAAGAGAAATATATAGTGCACCTCTCTCAACCCTAAGGTCAAAATTGTAAATAACATAAATACGAATACAACTTAGGTTTTAGGCATGTTGCACTCAAACTCCATCAGACCTGACTCACTGAGCAGGCAACAGGACCCCATACTTGGTCTTAACTAGCTAGTTGAGTTATGCAACTACACAAATTTAAGCTTTCCAACACTAGACGTGGTAAAACTACCTGAAATGAAGTGACTGGTCTTGGAAAATTTCTCTTGAAAGCATGTGTCGCAGAAGACGGTACCGACAACGACGGCCGAAGGGAGCTTCCTGTGATGCCTAGCCTCAGAAAGATCAAAGAAACTCAAATTGAGAAGAAGTAAAATGAGAAGCCAAACCATTTTAGATCCAACTGTTTCTATTTTGTTTTGTTTTGTTTTTCTTTTCTTTTTTTTTTTTGTTAAGCTTGAGGTAAAGAAAATGAGAGAGGAATGGAAATTTATAGCATAAAAACCCCACAAAACTTCATAATGGGATTCATGAAAAGACCAGTGAACTGCAAACCAAAACAGCAGTCAATCAATGTAGGTTCATTTTCCCACCAACCAAAAAAGAAAAAATCCTCATTAAGGCAGAGAATTAAGCTTGGAATATTTGAGAGATAATTGGCAATTTTAGTTTTGTTTTTCATGGTTGCATTAATTTCAGTTTGGTTCTTTATTGGTGTGGAAATACGCAAAATGGGGCAGTTGGGTCAGTGTTAGTTCACGAGATGGAGCACAAAAGAGAGCGATTAAAGGGCATAAAAGGCTCCGTTTTGGTGACTTATCTGTGAAAATAAACAGCACTTTAGTTGTGCACCCAAAAAAAAAAAAACTATTTTTTAATATAAAAAAATAAACCAAAATATATACAAATATAGCCAAATTTCATTATCTATCTGATCATAAATGGAAGTTGATATTTTGCTATTAATTGTAAATATTTTTAACTTTTTGTTATTTAAAATAATTTTCTTAAAAAAAAACTTTTTTTTCACTTCATCATACTCCAATAAGTATGATAAAAAAAAAAAAAGAAAAAAAAGTCATTTTCACTATAGTATTGAATAAAAAATAAGAGGCTAAGTATGATACACATATAATTTAGCAAGAACTTTAACCTCTTTATCGATGATACATATTTTATGTTAATCAAATTATGTTCGATGTGATAGGAAAATGTGTATATCTTAGTATGCTAAATTCATATATAATTTAATTTTTTTTGTAAAAGTTACGTTACAAAACAAAAGGAATATTGAAGAAAACAATAAAAGTGAGATTTTGGAGAGCCATCTCACTCCCAAATAAAAGCAGTGCATTTATTCTCAAGGCCCACTACGTTTTTACATACTTTCTCGGGCATTTTATTTTTTAAAATTTCACACATTTAAAGTTTCAAATATACCCAGATAAGTTAAATTATTTATAAATATAGAAAAATTTCACTGTCTATTAGTCATAGACTTCTATCGACTTCTATCATTTGAGTGATAGTATTGCTGCTAGACAATAATATTTTTTATATTTATAAATAATTTGATATTTTTTCTATTTATAATAATTTCTCCAAAATTTATGTATCAAAAAAGAAGTAAATGTGTTATGTGGAATTATTAATCCGAAAAAAATTATTGAAAATGTTAAGGTTATTTGGTAGGCAATTCATATTATGTTTTATGTTTTAAGATTTACTGAGTTTGTGTTTGATAGGTCGTTTTAATTCTGTTTTTAAAAATTGTTTCATGATTTTGTGATTGAAATATTGCAAATTCTAAAAACAACATTTTTATGTTATTTGTGTATCCAGAATTTGAATTTGAATTTTTGAAATGTAGAATTATATTAGAAAGGATAAAAACAACTGATATAGTATTTAATGTTATAAACTCAATTATTCTTGTTAAATTAAAATATGTTTATACTATATGATATTACAAAATAATAATTATACAAAAAATTTAAACAAGTTCATAAAATAATTAGTAATAGTTTATATTCAACCTAATATTTAATGAGTAACTATAATTAGATTTATGGTTTATAAATATATTATCAAACATATTTTGAAAAATTGTTTAAATTGGAATTTAACCCCTGTATCTGCTACCAAAACATATATTTGAAAACATGAAATACAACTATGTTTTCATTGAATCCATTATTTACAAAGTTTTGTTTTCAGATTGTTTACCAAACATGTCCTTAAATTGTGAATATTTAAATGAAACACACATAGTCACACGCATATATATAGTCCATTGCAATTGAGACCATGTTTATTGCTACGTAATCAAAATGGTTGCAATCCTAATTGATTTTATTATTATTATTATTATCATTCATAATTCACAAAATATTATTAACTAGTTTTCTGAGAATGTATTTAAATGACCCACTTTTCATATTACGATTGATTGATTACATTTACTCGAAAGTAAACTAGGCATGAATTTATTGCCCTTATAAACACCACTCTACTTTCAAGGTATCGCTATTTGATAAGTGGACTCTAAATTGCAAATTCTTATCTCTTATCCATTGAGTGCATATTGGAGGGTGATTGTAATATTGTTAAATCATTTTTTCTATTTTCAAAATCACTCTTACATCTTCAGTCACTTAATTTTTTTTTTACAAACTCAAAATTAATTAATGTTAGAATTTTTACACTTTTAAATATAATTTTTATGTCATTAAAATTGGTTTTGAGTAACTAAAACATATGTCAAGATGATTTTAACCATTTCAAAATCACTCTAAAGCATTATTAGTTTAAATTATAATTGAATTTTTCTTACCTCGTTGAAATTGGACTATGGATGTTTAAATTGCAATTAAATTTCTTATTTCGTATACGTGGAGGGACTAAGGTACAAACACCATTTGACATCCATATCATATTGCAATTGCGAATAGCTATGTGTTCCTTCACCTAATAGATTGTTGTTGCATTTTTTAATATTTGATTTGGAGTTTCACTTGAGAGAGTTAAAGATAGTGTTTTTGTTCTTATAAAACGTATTTGAAGAGGTGTTAAGATTTGAGAATTAAGTTTTATAGATCTAAAGTTTTCTATACATACCTCAGTGTCTTACTCTTCAAACAATTGGTCAAAAGAGTGGAAATAAACCTTTTAATGAGAAGTGGTTTGAACCACACAACGTTTCAACTGGGACGATGGTTGATGTAAATAAATACAATACACACCGCATATGGCTTGAATATCCTTAAAAGGAATGAGATAACCACGCCCCAAACTAATTGTTTACGTGTTTATTTCTCAATATTTACTCATATTTTCTCTGTTATTTGTAGTATCTCCAACATAAATAAATCTAGCCAAGTTTCATTTTAATTTAATCCATACTCTCTAGTCATTTTTTTTAAAGAATAAAAACAACATAACAAGATAAATTACATTAAAGGATACAAATAAAGTAAACCACTCAAGGTAGTGGATATGGAGAAGAGAATAAAAAAACCAAATAAGTTAATACATCCCCGTATCCTTATTTCTCTAAAGGAAAAAAAATTATACCTTTTTTTAGTAAGAAAGGAGATTCAAAATGAACTTAACTTAGTGATATTGGTAGGTTCTCCTTTCCAAGAGGTCAAAGATTCAATCCCACTCATTGTCGCTATACATCTATATGCATTTAAACTGAAATTATTATCTAAATATTATTTTTTAATTATTGGCTGATTTAATAATTAAATAAGTGATTCAAATATTTTAAATTTAATATATAAAAATTTTAAAGTTTTAAATTAAACAAATATATATGTTATTTTATTAATCAAACTTTAGTTAGGGATATGAGTAGAAGCTTAAAGACGAAGAAAAAAAAAGTGAATAAAAAGATAGTGAACAATGACAAAGGAAAAAGAAAAACAAAACATTTAAAAAAAAATTAAAAAAATGATAACTAAAAAAAAATTAAAAAAAAAATGAAATAGAAAATAATGGAATTTGACTCTATAATTTAGGCACATTTATGGAGGATATTTAGATTAAAGTCTTTAAATTTTAACTTTTAAATCACAACACTACATTCTAACTTTATGTGAACCGTAGAAACATAGTCTATAATTTAATCGAGCAACTTTTCATATTATTTTTTTAAAATACACATTTATATCTTTAAATTTCGTATTCATTATTAAATTCAATAATTATATCAATTTAAATTCTAATATTTCAATTAAGTATATTAATTTATACCTTAATTGTCGTTCTTTTTTAATAATTATTGTGTGAAGACTTTAAATTATATAAAGTAGCTTGAATTGTACAAAATACCAAAATTTTGCACTTTGTGTCGAAAATATTAGTTTAAAAAAATAATTTTAAACTCCCAAAATGAGTTAAAAAAAAAAATTCTTACTGTTAGATTTGGATGGAAACTATTAGTATTTTGTGTAAAAAACACCATAAACTTTCAAAAGTTTCAAAAATGCCCCTAAACTTTAAAAAATCAATTCAAAAATACCCTTACTATTATAGGAACAAAAATCATTAATATTGCTATATTTCTCTATTTTCTCTCCTCTCTGGTCTTCTTCAATACTCTCCTACACCATTTTTGTTAAATGTTTGACATTTGTATATTAAAAATAAACTGCACACTTCAGTTAAGGTATATGTACTATAATAAGAATAAAGAGAACAATAGACACATTAAGGGGTTTTATGACTTAAATGTTTTATCAAAGTTGTATGTTAATAGTTGAGTGTGTGTTAATAGCCAAATACATTTTTTATTTGACTCTTTATCATTTTGGTATGTTGGGAAATTTTGATTTTGGAATTTTGTAAGATTTTTTTTATTTTAACTTAAAATTTTTATTTTTATTTTCGTTGATGATAATTTTGGTGTAAGAATTAGACTAATAAAAGAAAAGCGAGAGTATCTATATAAGAAAATAAGGATATCTATATAATTTGTCTTGAAATTGATTTTTTTTTTTTCGAACTAAACAAAACTTCAAACAAATTGATCGCCATATTGATGATAGGATCATTTTAAAACTTTTTGTTTTGGAAATTTTAGTGTTATTTTTCCAATGAAGTATTAACGGTTTTTGTTCATATACTAACGATAAATATATTTTTTATATTTTTTTCTGAGTTTAAGAGTATTTTTGAAACTTTTGAAAGTTTAAGGGTATTTTTGAAACTAAACTTTAGCAATTTCTATCTAAAACTAACAACAATGGTGTTTTTAAACTCTTTTTGAAAGTTTAAGAGTATTTTTTAAACTTCTAAAACTTTTAAAAGTTCAAGAGTATTTGTTCATACAAAATGCAAAGTTTAAGAGCATATATTTTTTTTAATTTTTATAATTGAGCCTATAAAGTAAACTCCTAAACTTGAATAAGCGAATTAATTTAGGTTCTCATTTAGGATTTCATTTGAAATTTGTCAATGCATCAATACTAATCATTCATTCTTTCAATTCAACACTTGAAAAAGTCTATACTTAAGAATTGATATGCATATAATTTTCATAGGTAATTTAAGTGAAGGATCTAAATTGATTTAATCAAGACAATTTTAGAGATTAATTGAAATAATTACAAGTTTAAGACTATATCTTTCGAAGAAATTAAAAAAATGTAAATTGATACTAACAAAAAAAATTAAGGATAATTGTTTTAAATGACAAAAATGTTAGAAATATTTTCAAATATAGCAATATGTATATGGCTATATTTATAAATAAATTAATTTATTTGATTATATTTGAAAATAACTCTAATTTTAATTATATTAATTATTAGTTTATTTTATTAATAATTATGTAGAGTAATTTAAAAAAGTGATTTGAAATTAAAAGAAAAAAAGGAAAAAAAAATCACGATTGTAATGCAAAAACACGTCGATAGAATATTTTGTTTACTTTCCAATCCACCGCCTCAGGACATCTTTTTCTCACACTTCTTTTTTGTTTTGGACATTTTGTTACAAACCCCCTCTTCTTTTTATTTACACTCACAAAACCCCTCTCGTTTATTACTATTTATAATTGAAACACCTCCCCTTTTCTTTTTTCTTTTTTCTTTCTTCTTCCTTTCTTCTTCTTCTTCTCCAAGTTTTCAGTTCTGATCGTTCTCGGCTTTGGGCGCCACTGCTCATGGCGGAGCAGAGTTTCGTCAAGCTCTTAGACACTATCTTTCTTGACGATTCCAGCACCAGCGCCAATACCAGGAAGCCTTTTTCTTCCTCCGATCTTCTCCACCTTCTTCGCTCCGATGATTCCTCCATCAAACTAGGCCTTCGTCAATTCTATTTGATTCTCAAGGCCGGTCTTCGGGACCTTGGTGACGGAAACCTCGCTTTTCAGTCATGGACCGATCCTCAGATCCAAGCTGTTTGTTCAATTGCTCATGCAATTGCTTCTGCTTCTCGATCCCTGACCGGTGCGCTTTGCTTCACTCCCGAGCTTTTCTCGACTGAGAAATGTGTTTTTCCGTATTTGTTTCTTTTCTTTTTTCTTGATTTCTTTTGGACGAGTTTCCTTTCTCATTTTTGAAAATTTTTTATGTGCTTTTGGATTACTCGTGCAATGTTATTAAACATAATGTCTTGAATATTTTGATCCTTTGAGGACTGGAAACTCAGTTGGAATAAAATTCAAGTGCTTCTAACTCTAAACACTTTTTTTTTTCTTAAAAGAAATGAAATTACGAATGTGTAAATTATGTAAACGGTTTGCTTCTATATGAGCTTCAAATTTTGTTAAAATTTAATTTCGGCTATGCTTCTTGATTCTCGGACTTTCTCCTTCTTCTTCTTCTTCTTCAATATTTCTTTATTTTCTCGGGAAATGGATTTCGGTTGGTGATATGGTGGTATTCAATTGATGCATGTTGTCTTTGGTGCATTTGCCTCGACAGTGGATCAAGCTGAAGCTATAGTTGTTGCGGTTATTAAAAAATCACTCGAGTTGGTTTTCTGTTACTTGGAGAAATCAGAGTTTAAGTGCGAGGACTTTAGTATTCAGGTTTGTTGCTTCTTGGTAGTTTCTAAATTATGTGTGAGGGAGGGGTTCATCATTGGTTTCTTTTACTCAAACTCATACAAGTTCTGTAGGAGACCCATGTCTCTCTCTATGGAAGTAAATCTTGAGCCATGGTTTGTTTGTGCTTAGATGTATTGTCAAATCGCATTTGCTTCGTATTTTTAGCCTTCTCTATTCTATAGTAGTTAATTACTTTATGTCGTAGTTAATTACTTTATGTCGCTTCATATCATTTTCCTTTACTACACTTCTTGTGTGTCAAATTTTCATTTCACATCCTATTGACAGATTTTATGTATTCTCACGTTGTACTGAGTCAGGTTATTAGAATGTTCCTCTCAATGTCATATTTCTTAGTCTTGATGAAACTTATTATTTGTTATTACTATTAGGTTAAATTATAAGCTTTTGTCTACTTAGTCTTGAACTCCATAATGTACATACCGAGATTTAAATTATGCTTATTTTAGTCCCTACCCGTAAAACTGGTCGACGAAATGTTTGTGTTACTCCATTAGATAAAATTTGGAGAAGGTGCTCTGATATGACATCTAGTTGGACGGATTACAAACGAATGGTTAGATACAAGAATTGTTGGTGGGGTTAGACGATTTGGTTGGACAGTTTTTATTTTTATTTTTATTTTTTTTCCTTTTTCTTTTGATGAGAAACAACCAAACGTCATTTCAGTGATAGTATGAAATTACAAAAGGGCAAATAATGCCGTAAAGTTACATATTGCTTTTCCAATGCGATATAAGAAATGTAAGATCAGAGTCACAAAAGAAAGAAGTAAATTTACACTAAGTAAATGATGTATACAAAAGATGATGAAGAAAAGAGGCAAATGTCATTTCCCTATCTTCAAAGGTGCGGTGATTCCGCTCATTCCAGATAAGCCATAAGAAAGCTTTGATGATGAAAAATGAATTTTCATTCACGAATTTCCACGGTTCGGTTGGACAGGTTAAAATTAAGACTTAGTGTAATCGCATCAAACTCACTGCCAGTTTACTACCTCATGAAAATTTTACCTAATTGGATTTACCTTAGCGTTTGGTCAAGTGGTGTTGACAACGAGGACTAAATAGGACTATACTTCAACGTTTAGAGATATAATTTAAGCTTTTTAAGTTTCAGAATTTTTTTTTTTGAAATGGGCTTGTTTTAAATAGGCACAATGTTCAAAGTACAATAGCGAAATTTACTATTTTTCATCACCACCATCATTATTTGTTTTTAATTCTTTTAATTTTTTTTTTAAACCTACAAGCTCCCTAACCTTATCTGCACGAGAAACTTAAAAAGCAAGATATTGGTCCTGACATATTTTAAAGATTCCTTTTTATTGAGAGGTAGAAAGTAATGTTTTTACCATACAGTCCATAATTGTCTCAATAAAACCTTCTGTTATTGGTAGAATGTGCTTTATTTTATCTTATTCAGCTGACCATTCTAGGGGGTTTCTCCTTTGTATCTCTTTGGATATTTCATTTATAAATGAAATTGTTTCTAGGGATTTACTAATGAAACTTTTTAAGGCTGCTTTATTTAGCTAGCATCCATGAATATGAAATTATATCAATGTAAAATTACAAAAGTTAGAAAAATGAATTTTATAAAAGAATGACAGAAAGAGGGGAAAATGAAAATTGAGAGAGAGAGAGAGAGAGAGAGAGAGAGAGAGAGAGAGTATATATAGAGAGAAAAGGAAGAAATGAGTGGGAAAAGTATTATAATAGAAAAATGTATTGTAATAGCTATTTTTGAGGTTTAAATATGGGTTAGTCTTACTTTCAAAAAGTTGGTTGATGTACATTGGCAACGAGCTTCTGACTTGAGAACTCAGAACAGAAAAATGGTATCAAGTTTGAGATAATGTAGTAATAATTGAACTTTATCGTTTCTTTTATTTTATTTTTTCTAATAACAATTTCTTGCCCATCACAATCAACATTTTGTTGATATTTTCATGACATTATACACACATATATTAACCATCTTGATTTATGGAAGTTTACTTCATATTCATTATGTGCATTAATTTTAAGATTAATATGACAATCAGCAAATTTCTCCTTTTTAGTGTTGACTTTTGATGTTTTCATTACTTTTCTTGATATTTCAAGTTACATGTATAGATAAATATTTGTATTATATCAAGTACCCTTTCGCATCTTCTGCAGAATAACATGTTAATGATTCTGGAGACAATTTTGGTTGATGGGATGGATAAAGTATCAGACTGTGTGCAGCTTTGCGCCAAGAAAAGTCTTATAGACTTGTTAAAATCTACTGGTGGAGACTGTGATGCTACTATTGAGTTTGATAATGCCATTGAATGTGGTTTTACAGGTACCGGTCAAAATTTAAATGACTTAATTTGAACTGCCTTATGCATTAATATTAGTTTTTTCTCAATAAAGTTGCGTTTGCCTTTCTTGTATTGTTTTAGGAGTTTGTTGCTCCAGAGAAGAAAAACAGGCAGGTAGGCTTTTAATGACAATAGCTGCTGAATGCGTGCAAGCTGATCAGCTGACCTCTGAATCTGGATTCAGTGAACCGACATTCCTTGAAGATATGAACAAGTTGATTTTCCTTTGCCAACATTGGGCAATCACGCATTTGGCATGCATTCAACGTTTGATTTTGATCTGCAAAGAATTGGTAGTACACCCAGATGCGCTTGATGAGAAGACAGGAAGTACAAGTTTTCGGAAGAGACTGTCATGTAGTTTGAGGATATTAAAGCTTCTCACCGATCTCTCAAAGAAATTTCCATATATTGAATATGATGCTAAACTGATGCAGGCATTCGCATTGTTTGCCAACTCATTGCCTTGCTTGTTTGGACTAAGTTTTGAGTTTGCAAATAGTCATGCTATAGTCGAGGGTAGTTTTGAGAACACCATTTTGTTACTCCTGGAAGAATTTTTGGAGCTAGTTCAGGTTGTATTTCGCAACAGCTATGTTTGTGTGAACATCCAAACATGTATAGTGGCTTCCATATTGGATAATTTGAGTTCTTCAGTTTGGCGGTATGATGCATCTACTGCAAACCTGAAGCCTCCCCTGGTTTACTTTCCTCGAAGTGTTATGGTTATAATTAAACTCATTCAAGATCTAAAGGGGCATAAATATCATGCTTTCAGTTTTAAAGATCTTGAGACGCATCACACGAGCACTCTTGCTGACTTATCAGTGGACATACCTAAATGCTATGCTGGTTCAGAGATTGTTCCTTTGCATAAGAATTATACAGTAGAAGAAATGTTGAGAATGATATTTCCTCTGTCAAAACAATGGATGGATGATTTGATGCATCTCCTCTTCTTTCTTTATTCTGAAGGAGTGAGATTAAGACCAAAAATAGAGCGATCATTATCCAGTATGAAGAGCAGTAGTACGGTTGAACAAGAAACTGCTGTCTGTCATGAAGATGAAGCACTATTTGGGGACCTCTTCTCTGAGAGTGGCCGCTCTGTTGGATCTGTAGATGGATATGATTTGCAGCACCTTGCTGTCAACTCTACCTCTAGCTTTTGCAATCTGCTTCTCCAAGCTGCCAAGGAACTATTGAGCTTTATCAAGCTGTGTATCTTCTCTCCTGAATGGAATGCATCTGTTTTTGATGATGGTTGCAACAAACTTGATCAGAACCATATCGATACATTACTTTCCTTACTAAACTGCGAGGGATGCTGTTCTGATGACAAGTCTTCTGCTAGTTGTCTACCTGCACATGATGAGAGGAAATCTGGCCACATCCATGAAATTTGTTACAGGTTGTTGCATGGTCTTCTCACACGCCATGCATTGCCAGATTTGCTTGAAGAGTACCTTGTGAAGAAAATTTTGAATGCTGAAAATGGAAACTTTGTTTACAATGATCGGACCCTAAGCTTACTGGCGCACACCCTTTTCCGTAGAACTGGTGTTGCTGGGACGCAGTTGAGGACTCAAATATACAGGCAATTTGTGGAATTTATCATTGAGAAGTCCAAAAATATTTCCTCAAAATATTCCAGCCTCCAGGAATTTATGGGGACTCTTCCCTCTGTCTTTCATATTGAAATTCTTCTGGTGGCATTTCACTTATCTTCTGAAGGAGAAAAGAGAGAAATTTCGAGCTTAATTTTTTCTTCCTTTAGGGCAATTGATGCTCCATCCACATTTTCTAACTGTACAGAATTGTCAATGTGGGGTTTACTGGTTTCAAGGTTGATTGTAGTACTTCGACACATTATTTTTCACCCGCATACATGTTCCTCTTCATTGCTTTTTGATTTTCGATCTAAGTTGAGGGATGCTCCCGCATTTTCTTCTAGTTTTCCTTATACAGCGAATGATCATTTATCATCTTGGGGCGCAAGTGTTGCTAAGAATATAATTGGTTCATCTATGGAATCCAAGCCCTTCTTTAATAGCTTGATCAACCAGTTGATTGATATTTCTTCATTTCCTGCTTCACTACGCCAGCATGATTTGAGAATAGAATGTCCATGGTTCAACCCCGGTGATATATTTTCGACATTCTCATGGATTTTGGGGTTCTGGAATGGTAAACAAGCTGTTACGGTTGAAGACCTCATCATTGAAAGATATATTTTTGTTCTCTGCTGGGATTTTCCTTCCATGAATGCTTTATCACATGGAGGCCCATTATGGAGCGACCCACACACACTGGACATTTCTAATACGACATGCTTCTTTTACTTCAGTTATTTACTTCTAGATCATGGTGGTGTTATTGGCGAACACGTGAAGTTTCCTCAAGTTGTGATTGGTTTGCTTCAGCGTTTGCATGGTGGGAGTATCCTGGAGGACTTCAAAGCTTTGGGCTGGAATTTTTTAAGAAATGGAGCATGGCTATCTCTGGTTCTTTCCTTCCTCAGTGTTGGGATATGGAGATACTGCAGTAAGAATACGATTCCTACAGTGGGTTCTTTCTTGACAGATACCACAGTTACAGATAATGAGCAGGCCAATTTTGCTGAAAGCTTAATTTCTTCAGTGATTACTGATAGCCAAGTTTCAATTTTAATCAGGGAGTTGTCATCTGTATTGAGCATGTATTTACAAGTTTATCAGAAAGCTTTTGTTGCTACTCTTAGTAGTAATAATGATCATGCTGCTGAGTTTTCCCCTCTCTTGCTCTTTATGCATTCTGAATTTGATAGATGTGTCCAGAGCAAGACCCTTGAGAACTATGGGACAACATCTTGCTTCTTGGAATCTGTTTTTAACCTCATGCCTAGGTTGGACGAAATGGTAGATAAAAGAACCCTTGGGTTCTTATCAAGGGTTTGTTGGGAATCGATGTTACATGGTTTTCCCTCTCATTTGGAAACTTCCAGTGGAATTCTACTTTCTTGTGTCCTTAGCATAGGAAGGATTATTTCTGTTTTAGCTGGGCTGCTGAGGATAGTCGATGTTAAACATAATATCATTTTGGAGACTGAGGTAACTCGTGGGATTCTTGATGCAGTGATGACTATAAAATTTGACAAGACCTTTGAAAGTGTTCATGGCCTGTGTGAAGATATATATCAGAGTTTGAATGCTGAATTGGATGGATGTTCTTATGGGGTTCTGTTTCTGTTGAAACAGCTTGAGGGGTACTTAAGACACATTAATATGAGGGGGGTGAGTGATAGCACTATTCATGAATTGGTAATTGTTAAGGCTACAGATATCATGGACAACCTGCGGAAAGATGTTTCAAAGTCTTCTGTTTTCCAATTCTATCTTGGTGTTGAAGTTGTACCGGTGCAAGTTAGAGAGCTTTATGCATTTCAACATGGTAATTTGTTGGTTCTTCTAGACTCCTTAGACAATTGTTGCTCCGAACTAGTTAACTTGAAGGTTCTTGGTTTCTTTGTGGAACTCTTGTCTGGAGAGCCATGCTCTAAACTTAAACAGGAAGTTCAGAATAAATTCCTCAGTATGGATTTGCTTAGCCTATCAAAATGGTTGGAAAAGAGGATTTTTGGTTTAGTAGCTGAAGATTCAAGTGGAGGCAATGTGAAGGGATCTTCTATTTCTCTTAGAGAAGCATCCATGAATTTTGTATTTTGTCTCATATCATCACCCTCAGAACCTCTGGCACTTCAATTGCAGAGTCACATTTTTGAGGCTGCACTAGTATCACTTGATATGGCATTTTTGCAATTTGATATCAGTGTTTCCAAGTCCTATTTCCATTTTGTTGTTCAGCTATTGAAAGGGGAGAAATCAATGAAATTACTTTTGGAGAGAATTCTCATATTGATGGAGAAATTGGCTAGCAATGAGCGCCTGCTTCCAGGGCTGAAGTACCTCTTCAGTTTTCTTGAAATGATTTTGATTGAGAGTGGATCTGGTAAGAATGTTTTCGAGAGACCCTCTGGCAAACCCTTGTCAAGGTATGCACCTGAAGTTGGACCTCTTTCTTCTAAGTCGGTGGGGCCTAGGAAGAATTCAGAAACATTGATTCTTTCTTCCAATCAAGAAGAGGGTCCTGCATCTTTTGAATGTGATGCAACTTCCGCTGAGGAAGATGAGGATGATGGAACTTCCGATGGTGAGGTAGCTAGTCTGGACAAGGATGAGGAGGAGGACACAAACAGTGAAAGGGCACTTGCTTCAAAAGTCTGCACATTTACATCCAGTGGCAGCAATTTCATGGAACAACACTGGTACTTTTGTTATACATGTGATCTGACTGTCTCGAAGGGATGTTGTTCTGTGTGTGCAAAAGTCTGTCATCGTGGTCATCGTGTTGTTTATTCCCGGTCTAGTCGCTTCTTTTGTGACTGTGGTGCTGGGGGTGTTAGGGGCAGCAGTTGCCAATGTTTGAAGCCTCGCAAGTTTACTGGACATGGCAATGCACCTGTACGTGGTGCCAGTAACTACCAGTGCTTTTTGCCTTTCTCTGAGGAGGGAGATCAACTTCCTGAAAGTGAATCTGATCTGGAAGACGATGTGTCAGTTACAGACACAGATAAGTGTCTCAGACCCTCTGTTCCTGGGGAGGTTCTAGATGGTGTTTCTGTTTTACTTGAGGAACTGGATATTGAAGGAAGGATGCTCAAGCTATGCTCGTGTTTATTGCCTAATATAACTAACCAAAGGGACCCAGACCTTTCTAAAGACAATAAAATTATTCTGGGTAAAGACAAGGTGCTATCATATGGGCTTGATCTCTTGCAATTGAAAAAGGCTTATAAAGGTGGGTCTTTGGACCTTAAGATTAAGGCAGAATATGCAAATGCCAAGGAGCTCAAATCACATCTAGCCAGTGGTTCTCTTGTGAAATCTCTGCTCAGTGTCAGTATCAGAGGTCGTCTTGCTGTTGGTGAAGGTGATAAAGTGTCTATTTTTGACGTCAGGCAATTAATAGAACAGGCTACAGTTCCACCCATGACAGCAGACAAGACTAATATTAAGCCACTCTCCAAAAACGTTGTTCGTTTTGAAATTGTACATCTTGCTTTTAATCCCACAGTAGAGAACTATCTTGCTGTGGCAGGCTATGAAGATTGCCAAGTCTTGACTTTGAACCACCGTGGTGAAGTTGTTGACCGTCTTGCTATTGAACTCGCTCTGCAAGGTGCTCATATTAAACGAATGGAATGGGTTCCAGGATCTCAAGTCCAATTAATGGTGGTTACAAACAGGTTTGTCAAAATATATGATCTATCCCTGGATAATATCAGTCCAATGCACTACTTCACGTTGCCAGATGACATGGTAGTTGATGCTACACTGTTCACAGCTCCACAGGGAAGGATGTTTCTTATTGTTCTTTCAGAAAATGGAAGGATATTCAGACTTGAGTTGTCAGTGCTAGGAAATGTTGGAGCTACACCCTTGAAGGAGATCATTCACATTCAGGGCAGAGAAATGAGTGCAAAGGGATTGTCATTGTACTTTTCTTCATGTTACAAACTATTATTTCTTGCATATGCAGATGGCACCTCATTGGTTGGCCAGTTAAGCCCTGATGCAACAAAATTGACTGAGATATCGGTTATATACGAAGAGGAACAAGACAGAAAACTCCGGCCTGCTGGATTACACCGTTGGAAGGAGCTGTTTGCTGGCAGTGGCTTATTTGTTTGCTTTTCAAGTGTCAAATCGAATTCGGCTTTGGCTGTATCTATGGGGGCTCATGAGATTTATGCTCAAAACTTGAGACATGCGGGGGGTTCATCTTTGCCATTAGTTGGCATAACTGCATACAAACCTTTATCCAAAGATAAAATACATTGTCTTGTACTACATGATGATGGTAGCCTTCAAATATACACACACACTGCTGTTGGAGTGGATGCTAACGCATACGCAACTGCAGAAAAAATCAAGAAGTTGGGTTCTGGCATTCTCAATAACAAGGTTTATGCCAGTACAAATCCAGAATTCCCGCTTGATTTTTTTGAGAAGACTGTTTGCATCACTGCAGATGTGAGATTAGGAGGTGACGCTATTCGAAATGGTGATTCTGAAGGAGCCAAACAGAGTTTGGCATCCGAGGATGGTTTTCTTGAGAGTCCCAGTTCTTCAGGTTTCAAGGTACTGTTTCACTTTGCACATGATTATGCATTTCAATGCTTACTTGGTTATTTTAAAATTTAATCAACGAAACTTAGAATATGAATGATGTGTGTGTGTGTATTATATATAAAATCATTTGGGATGACATTTTCTTTCAGATGAGATCATTACTTTCCTAGAAACACGAACAATACTTTCTTGAATCACCCACTTTTTGACTGTCATAATGGCTTCTCGAATTTGAGAATGTATCTTCGTAAGAGTTTGGATTGTTACCTCTTCTGGGAACATTCTTATAAAAAAAAAATCTCTCCTGGGAACATGAGTAGCTCACTCTTTTTTTTTTTTTTTCCTGGGAGATTATGTCATCTGTTTGAAATGCAAGCTAAAGTCCTTTGGCCCAACTTTATTTGAGTTTTCCTTTGGAACTTGGATTAATGGAAGGTTTTTTCTTGATGAAAATATCTGCTGTTGTCGGATCAAATGGCTTCAATTGCTGTTTCTTGGTTTAGCTCTTCTTTATGTAACTTACAGTACAACTTCTCTGGGTTGGTTCATGATGTACCAGATTTTAATCAGTCTGTCCTAGGAATCTTAATGAACAAGAAGTAGAACCTTAAATCTTCAAAACTGTCATTGGCTGCATCACAGACACCGAGACAACCTGAGAACATTTACAACAGATTCATTATGCAGATGAGCAATGAGGCAAAGAAAGAAAGTGTGTGTGTGTTTTTTTTTTTTTTTTGGATATGAAACTGATGGATTCTCAAGGTTATATATTCACTATTTAGGCAAAAGCCAAGGAAGCCTGAGGTCTCCCTCCCTCTCAATTTCTCAAAGAGCTACAATTTCACTTGACAATGGAAAAAGATGAAAAGATTTTAGACTCAACCTTCCTATTTAAACAAGCCTAACCCTCATAACAGAATTATCCCCTTGTCCCCACGTAATCAACCCCTTCTCTTCTCGTGTAACAACTTTTCGCATTCCTCATTAATTACATCATTTTGCCTTTTCTGCCCTCCTCTTTGTTTATCTTTTCTTCTTGCATAAACCTTCCTAATTGGGGGTCTATCAGAAACAGAGATATATTCATATTGAAACAAAGAATAGCTTAGGGGCTAGGGGTAGAGAGAACCCCTTTCCAAATGGGAAAACTATTACACAAACCCTTCCGATTTCTAATAATCAAGGCAAGACTATAAGGACTAAAATCTTTGCGACTTGAACTCCACCAAGAAGCCAAGTGTCAGAGCCGCCCTGTGACACCAAGTGCTGTATACTATAGACAAAAAAATCTTGCAAATTGAGTCGTTCTCAGAAATTCGGGAAAAACTAAGAGATGAAATACCCTAACCACTTGCAAACAAATAAGCTGGCCCTTGAATTGATAAATCTCTGCAAAAGTAGTAGATGTTCAGGGTTATGCTACTGTAAATGAGACTGATTGCCCTCTTAGACCCTTCTTGCAATAGTTTTTCCTGTGTCCCTTGGTCCCTTTTAGCAACG
The DNA here is from genome assembly GCA_030954485.1 of Citrullus mucosospermus. Lineage (NCBI taxonomy): Eukaryota > Viridiplantae > Streptophyta > Magnoliopsida > Cucurbitales > Cucurbitaceae > Citrullus > Citrullus mucosospermus. Next base: position 5,130,626 of record CM062065.1, read on the forward strand.
CCAATTAGGATTTATGTAGATAGGATGGACTAGATGTATTGCAAATTTGCAGCAGACAGTGTCCGTTGGTCCCTTTTATGTATACAGTACCTGCTAAAATTACGGTACTTATAATCTTTGGTATTTTGCTTGGGACCATTGTGAAGTATCAGTTTGAAATTGAGGTCCTGAAATGCTTGTTTATGTTATAAAATCTACCTTAGGGTTAAATTGCTATTTAATCGATTAATTAATTATAATTATCATGTTTTTTTCGTTTATAATTAGGTGTATTTCTGGGTTGGCTAGGTTGGATTAAAGGGGTTTCTTACATCAAATTTGGGTTATAAGTTGGTTGACTATTTAGCCACTTCAATTAACCTATGTTTGTACCTTAACTCAACCCAACCCAATCCAACCTAATCTTACATATGTTTGAACTTATTAGTTTTGGTTACAATATTTAAAAACTACAATTACAAAACATTACTTTAAAAGCTAGTATTCACCCTGGTTGTTGGAAGTAGAGGAAACATTGGCATTTTATTTTGAATTTTACGTTTGGGAGGCTTGAATTCTACTGATAGATTGCATGGAAATGTCTCACTGTGGTTTAGTCCATTAGTGTATGCAAACATTAAGTTTATAGAAATGTGGTTACTCTTTTTCTGAACAATATATCTCTTCCACATGTGAGAACACGCCAAGTTCACAAGAAATTGATTTGTATTTTTAGCTGCATAATAACACAACAGGATGGAGTTCTGTAAATTAATAATTCCTGTCTCTGATTGAAGCCTTCTCTAACTATAAACTGTGCTTTCCCGGCTCAGATCACTGTCTCTAATTCCAACCCTGATATTGTTATGGTTGGATTCCGCATCCATGTTGGTAATACATCTGCGAACCATATACCTTCAGAGATAACTATTTTCCAGAGAGTCATTAAATTAGATGAGGGCATGCGATCATGGTATGATATACCATTTACTGTTGCGGAGTCTCTTCTTGCTGATGAAGAATTCTCTGTAACTGTTGGGCCAGCATTCAATGGTACTGCACTTCCAAGGATAGACTCTCTTGAAGTGTATGGTCGAGCAAAAGATGAATTTGGTTGGAAAGAAAAATTGGATGCTGTTTTAGACATGGAGGCACGTGCACTTGGTTCCAACTCCTTGCTTGCTAGATCTGGAAAAAAGAGGCGATCCATTCAATGTGCTCCCATTCAACAGCAGGTGTTAGCAGATGGTCTGAAGGTCTTGTCCAGCTATTATTTGCTTTGTAGATCACAAGGATGCCCAAAACTTGATGATGTGAATCAGGAGTTGACTAAACTGAAGTGCAAGCAATTATTAGAAACAATATACGAAAGTGATCGGGAACCCTTGTTGCAGTCTGCTGCTTGTCGTGTCCTGCAAGCTATCTTCCCGAAAAAAGAGATATACTACCAAGTAATCATTTAATTGGTGCGGTTTTACTTGTATTGTGATAAATTCTTTTGAACTTACTCTTGAAATTTCCCCCCTCGTAATTAGGTGAAGGACACCATGCGTCTGACTGGTGTGGTGAAATCAACATCAGTGCTCTCCTCTAGGCTTGGAGTTGGAGGTGCCGCAGGAGGATGGATTATTGAAGAATTTACATCACAAATGCGTGCAGTTTCTAAGATTGCCCTGCATCGTAGATCTAATTTGGCTTGTTTTCTGGAAAGAAATGGTATTTGTACTTCTTTTCTATTTGGTTAAAATTTGTTTGATAATTGTTTAAAGTTTCTGATAACCATGAAAATTTGTGGTGTAGGAACTTTTTTTTTAATATTTCATGTGAATAGTCAGCCAAAGTGGGTTGTGAAGTGTGATGGATTACACTAGAGATTATTATTATCTGCTTCAAATCGAAGGAAACCAAAAACCTTGAGCAAGAGCACCCTTTTCACGCATAATTTCGACTCTTTTTAGTCATTATCTTTAAATCCATAGTGTGGCCATGTTTTCTGTTCATTTTATTATTGGTCTTTTTTACAAATAAGAAACAATTTAATTGGTGTATGAAATTTACAAAATAGATGGATAATCTACAGTGATTACAGAGGGTTTTAGAAGAAAGGGAAGCGTAAGTATATAAAGCAAAGAAATAAGACAATTTACACCAAGAAATTGAATAATAAATAACAGGATCAAACACAGTGTGCTCATTGTCCAAGAAAACCCTTTGGTATCTCTCTTTCCAAATAACCCAAAAGAAGGCCTCGTTGATGCATACTTTTTAGTCACTTTGCTTTGTGATAACTGAGTGTAGAAACTCTAATATTTTTTTATTGTTTTGTGTGAAAGAGCATGAAATACCATGGCAAGTTATCAATATCATTATCTGTATTTTCCTCTTATTTTGCCTTCTTTTCCATCTTATGGTGAATCTATAGTTTCAATCTATAAACTGGTATTATTTTCTGAATGTTCAAATGTGTTGGGATTCTATTGGAATGGTCTTTATTTTGTTGACGTATTTTAATTAGTCTTACCTGTCGGGTTGAACTGATAGATGGCAGTTTAGCCTCAAATTTGTACCCTAGAAAGAGATTAACTAATCAGTTGTACCATGATTTTGTAATTCTTTGGTCCATGCTCCCAACCATGTTCAAACATCACATCTATTTCCGGGCTTTAAGTTATTGTTCCTTTTAAAGTATAGCACTTCCACTGGGTCTTCCTTTGAAAATATTGTGAAGTAGATGGATATGAATCATATGTTATTTATGTGCATTGTCGTTGATTAGAGAATTAAGTAGAATGTCATGTATATTTTTGATGGTCGCCTTATGGTTAGAATCACTAATGTAGGTTCTCAAGTGGTGGATGGACTCATGCAAATTCTGTGGGGAATTTTGGACTTGGAACAGCCCAACACTCAGACTTTGAACAACATTGTTATTTCCTCTGTTGAACTTATTTATTGCTATGCTGAGTGCCTGGCATTGCATGGCCCAGACACTGGCAGGCACTCTGTTGCACCTGCTGTTGTGTTATTTAAGAAACTTCTGTTTTCCTCCAGTGAGGCTGTTCAGGCTTCCAGCAGGTTTTGTTTCGTCAATTTTATTCTTATTCTGAAATTTTATTCTAAGGTATTTACCTACGATTCTATCCTTCTCTTTTCTTTTCAGCTTGGCTATATCTTCAAGGTTGCTTCAGGTTCCATTTCCAAAGCAAACAATGTTAGCTACTGATGATGGTGCTGATATTCCATTATCTGCACCTGTATCCACTGAAACAACTGGTACCAATCCCCAGGTGATGATTGAAGAAGACGCTGTTGCTTCTTCTGTTCAATACTGTTGTGATGGTTGCTCCACAGTTCCTATACTGAGGCGACGATGGCATTGTACAATTTGCCCAGATTTTGATTTATGTGAGTCATGTTATGAGGTACTTGATGCCGACAGGCTTCCTTCCCCTCATTCTAGAGACCATCCTATGACTGCCATCCCAATTGAAGTGGAATCGCTAGGAGATGGAAATGAATATCACTTCGCCACAGAAGATATCAATGATTCAAGCTTAACATCAGTAAGATCAGAAATTAGTGTGAAGAATCCAGTGTCATCAATTCATGTCCTGGAGCCGGCTGATTCTGGGGATTTTTCTGCCTCAGTGACTGATCCAGTTTCAATATCAGCTTCTAAGCAAACTGTTAATTCCTTGCTTCTCTCTGAGCTCCTTGAACAGTTAAAAGGATGGATGGAGACAACTTCAGGTGTTCAGGCTGTTCCTGTTATGCAGCTTTTCTACAGATTATCATCCACAATGGGCGGACCTTTTATGAACAGTTCAAAATCTGAAAACTTGAACTTGGAAAGACTAATTAAATGGTTTTTGGATGAGATTAATCTCAACAAACCCTTTGAAGCAAAAACCCGTACTTCTTTTGGGGAAGTTGCAATCCTTGTTTTCATGTTCTTCACTTTGATGCTAAGAAACTGGCACCAACCTGGTAGTGATGGTCCAGGTTCCAAACCTAGTACTACCTCAGATACGCATGACAAGAATTCAACCCAGGTTGCACCATCTACTTCAGTGACTGCACAATCTTCCGGGGATGATCAAGGAAAAAATGACTTCACTTCACAACTACTTCGTGCTTGTAGCTCTATTAGGCAACAATCTTTTGTAAATTATCTTATGGATGTGCTGCAGCAGCTTGTGCATGTCTTCAAGTCATCCACAATTGATTATGACAGTGGACATGGTTTTCATAATGGTTCTGGATGTGGAGCTCTGCTAACAGTTCGTAAGGATCTCCCTGCTGGCAATTTCTCTCCATTTTTTTCAGATTCTTATGCAAAAGCACACCGGACAGATCTTTTTATAGACTATCACAGGCTCTTGTTAGAAAATGCTTTTCGTCTTGTATATACATTGGTTCGACCAGAAAAATATGACAAGACATTGGAGAAGGAGAAGGTTTATAAGATTTATAGCAGCAAGGATTTGAAGTTGGATGCCTATCAAGATGTTCTTTGCAGTTATATTAACAATCCCAATACTAGCTTTGTTAGAAGATATGCGAGAAGGCTTTTCCTCCACATTTGTGGCAGCAAGAGTCACTATTACAGTATTCGGGACTCTTGGCAGTTTTCGACTGAAGTAAAGAAACTTTTCAAATACATAAACAAGGTTGGTGGTTTTCAAAATCCTATGTCATACGAGAGAAGCGTAAAGATAGTGAAATGCTTAACAACTATGGCTGAAGTAGCCGCTGCAAGGCCTCGAAATTGGCAGAAATATTGCTTACGACATGGGGATGTGCTGCCATTTTTGCTGAATGGAATTTTCTACTTTGGAGAAGAGTCTGTTATTCAAACTCTCAAACTTTTGAATCTCGCCTTCTACACTGGAAAGGATATTGGCCATTCTGTACAAAAGTCTGAAGCAGGAGATACTGGGACAAGTACAAATAAATCTGTTACACAAACTGTGGATTCAAGAAAGAAAAGAAAAGGTGAAGATGGAAATGATTCTGCGTTGGAGAAGTCCTATTTGGATATGGAGACCATGGTCAATATCTTTGTTGATAAGGGTAGTAATGTCTTGAGCCATTTCATTGATTGCTTTCTTCTTGAGTGGAATTCAAGCTCTGTCCGGGCAGAGGCCAAAGGTGTTGTTTGTGGTATTTGGCATCATGGAAAGCAGACATTTAAAGAAACTCTATTGATGGCTCTCTTGCAAAAGGTTAAAACTCTTCCTATGTATGGTCTGAACATTGCTGAATATACAGAACTGGTCACATGGTTGCTGGGAAAAGTTCCTGATGTTGGTTCTAAGCAGCAGAGTTCTGAACTTCTGGACCGATGCTTGACCTCTGATGTAATTCGATCAATTTATCAAACACTTCACTCACAAAATGAGCTGTTAGCTAATCATCCAAATTCACGCATATACAATACTTTAAGTGGTTTAGTTGAGTTTGATGGTTACTATCTAGAGAGTGAACCTTGCGCAGCTTGCAGTTCTCCTGAGGTGCCTTACAGCAGGATGAAACTTGAGAGTCTTAAATCTGAAACAAAATTCACTGACAACCGCATCATTGTCAAATGTACAGGGAGTTACACAATTCAAACTGTTATAATGAATGTTCATGATGCTCGGAAGTCCAAATCTGTGAAAGTTTTGAACCTGTACTACAATAATCGGCCTGTGGCAGACTTATCAGAGTTGAAAAATAATTGGTCTTTGTGGAAGCGTGCAAAAAGTTGTCATCTTGCATTCAATCAGACTGAACTAAAAGTAGAGTTTCCCATTCCAATCACTGCATGTAATTTCATGATTGAGCTGGATTCTTTCTATGAAAATCTTCAAGCTTTGTCCCTTGAACCTTTGCAATGCCCTCGATGCAGTCGTCCAGTCACTGATAAGCATGGAATATGCAGCAATTGCCATGAAAATGCATATCAATGTAGGCAATGCCGGAACATAAATTATGAGAACCTTGACTCATTTTTATGCAACGAGTGTGGATACAGCAAGTATGGAAGATTTGAATTTAATTTTATGGCAAAGCCAAGTTTTACATTTGATAATATGGAGAACGATGAAGATATGAAGAGAGGTCTTGCTGCAATAGAATCTGAATCAGAAAATGCTCACAGGAGATATCAGCAACTCTTAGGCTACAAGAAACCCCTGCTAAAAATTGTTTCAAGCATTGGTGAGAATGAAATGGACTCGCAACAGAAGGATTCTGTTCAGCAAATGATGGTCTCACTTCCAGGACCATCGTGCAAGATTAATCGTAAAATTGCTCTCCTTGGGGTTTTATATGGTGAAAAATGCAAAGCAGCCTTTGATTCTGTCAGTAAAAGTGTCCAGACGCTTCAAGGTCTTCGTCGGGTTTTAATGACGTATTTGCACCAGAAACATACTGATGATGGGTTTCCGGCTTCAAGATTTGTGATTTCTAGATCTCCTAATAACTGCTATGGTTGTGCGACTACGTTTGTAACTCAATGTCTTGAGATATTGCAGGTGTTATCAAAGCATCAGAGTTCGAAGAAGCAACTTGTTAGCCTCGGTATATTATCTGAGCTGTTCGAGAATAATATTCATCAAGGGCCCAAAACTGCTCGAGTACAAGCTAGGGCAGTTCTTTGTTCTTTCTCCGAGGGTGACGTAAATGCAGTGAGTGGGCTGAACAATCTAATCCAAAAGAAAGTCATGTACTGCCTTGAACACCATCGTTCTATGGACATCGCATTGGCAACTCGAGAAGAGTTATCACTGCTCTCAGAAGTTTGTTCTTTGGCTGATGAATTCTGGGAAGCTAGACTGCGAGTTGTTTTCCAGCTGTTATTTTCATCCATTAAGTCGGGTGCCAAACATCCAGCAATTGCTGAGCACATCATTCTTCCATGTCTGAGGATCATATCTCAAGCTTGTACTCCTCCTAAATCTGATACTGTAGAAAAGGAACAGAGGATGGGAAAATTGACATCTGTTTCACAAAATAAGGATGAAAACGCTACAAATATATCTGGATCTTTCAGTGGACCTGTTAGTGGGAATAAGTCTGCACCTGAATCACTTGAACATAATTGGGATTCTTCTCAAAGGACTCAGGATATTCAATTGCTGAGTTATGCGGAGTGGGAAAAGGGAGCATCATATCTTGACTTTGTTAGAAGGCAGTACAAGGTGTCTCAGGTGTTTAAAGGTACAGTTCAAAGATCTCGAACACAAAAAGGTGATTTTTTGTCCCTGAAGTATGCACTTAAGTGGAAGCGATTTGTATGTAGAAATGCTAAAAGTGATTTGTCAGCTTTTGAGCTGGGGTCATGGGTTACAGAACTTGTGCTATGTGCCTGTTCCCAGTCTATAAGGTCGGAGATGTGTATGCTGATAAGTTTACTTTGTGCTCAAAGTTCATCAAGACGATTTCGACTATTGGATTTACTGGTGTCTCTGTTACCAGCAACTCTTTCTGCTGGCGAGAGTGCTGCTGAATATTTTGAATTACTTTTCAAGATGGTAGATTCAGAAGATGCACGCTTGTTTTTGACTGTTCGAGGGTGCTTACGTACAATTTGCCAATTAATTTCCCAAGAAGTGGGCAATGTTGAGTCTCTGGAGAGAAGCCTCCGTATTGATATTTCCCAGGGATTTATTCTTCACAAGCTCATAGAGCTCCTTGGGAAATTTCTAGAGATCCCTAACATTAGATCAAGGTATAACTTCTTCCTTAAGCATCTCTTTTTTAGACTACTTCTGTTTAAGCTTATATAATCTTTGATCTTATTGTTAGATTCATGCGGGATAATCTACTCTCTGAAGTTCTTGAGGCTCTCATTGTGATTCGTGGTTTGGTAGTACAGAAGACAAAATTGATTAGTGATTGTAATCGGCTTTTGAAAGATCTCCTGGACAGCCTTCTGCTGGAAAGCAATGAGAACAAGAGGCAATTTATTCGAGCCTGCATTTGTGGCTTGCAAATCCATGGAGAGGAAAGGAAAGGGCGAACTTGTTTGGTACGATTAATCTTGAGAACTGGTCAATCAATTAAGGCCAACTTCCTCCTCGAATGTTCTGCTCCTTAGGAAACGATTTATCTTACCGAAATAAAATGAAAATATTAGCATCTTCTATGATTTATGCTATTTATACTCTAATAAATATTCAGATATCACTTTCTGAAAATATGCCCTTACCTTTTTAGTTCATCTATTTTTTTCTGTTTGACGTGGTAAGTAGATTGGCAGCTTACTTTGGAATATTATGTGCAGTTTATTCTAGAGCAGCTCTGCAATCTGATCTCTCCCTCAAAGCCAGAGCCAGTGTATCTCTTGGTTCTAAACAAGGCACACACGCAAGAAGAATTTATTAGGGGATCCATGACAAAGAATCCTTACTCCAGTGCTGAGATTGGTCCATTAATGCGTGATGTCAAAAACAAAATTTGTCACCAATTGGATTTACTTAGTTTTCTTGAAGATGATTACGGCATGGAGTTGCTAGTTGCTGGAAATATAATTTCTCTTGATTTGAGCATAGCACTAGTCTATGAGCAAGTGTGGAAGAAGTCTAACCAGTCTTCAAATGCCGTATCTAATACTGCACTAATATCTACCACCGCTGCAAGAGACTCTCCTCCTATGACAGTGACCTACCGGCTTCAGGTTTGTTTAAATAATCCATGTTCACCGTTTTGGATAATGTTTAACTCATGTTTCTTATTTCCTTGCTATGGGAATCCCTATATTTGAGTTTTATGTTGAAGATTTCATGAAATATGGGTTAGAGAAATTTGTAGATGAGATCCTTGGTAATACCATTAATTTTCTTGGGGGTTGGATATTATATCCAGGGGCTAGATGGTGAAGCAACGGAACCTATGATTAAGGAATTGGAAGAGGACAGAGAGGAATCACAAGATCCAGAACTAGAATTTGCTATAGCAGGTGCAGTTCGTGAGTATGGAGGACTGGAAATTTTGTTGGGCATGATCCAGGTGTGTAGAGCAGACCTTTAATCATCACTTTGTTTTGTTATCATACCTTGTCTATTGGACGATGTTTGTTTTAGAGAGTATATTTACTGTAGTTCTGTACGTACCTTCTATTTTAGTTTTTAAATCACATATAATATAATATTTCAGCTGTGTTAGTTTTCCATAAATCATCTAATAGAAACCTAGTCCAACCCTTCTTCCTCTTATTTACTTGGCGAGTAAATGCGTAAGTGAACAAGTATTTGAAGGTATTTTTGTGGGTTACGGCTAGTTTCAAGGTAGATGAAGATTTTGGTCAAACATTTACCATTAAGTTAACTACAAGGGCTCAAATTAGTTTTCTCTTGGAATATTAAAATAGAACATTGGAAAGTTCAAGAACTAAAATAGAATGATACATTGAGCACTAAAACAGAGTAAGTGTCAAAGTTCAGGGTTACCGTTCTTATTGATTTAATAGCTGCTCTTGCAACCCATTGAACCTTAACTTATGGCTTAAAATTTGGGTTTTAAAATTGTAATATTGCTTCAATTTATACTTTAATGTTCTTTTTCTTTTCTTTTTCTCCTTCCAATTCACAATCCACCCAATGAAATGTACCACACTGTATTTCATTCTTTCATGACTGCTATGACATACTCCTGCAATTTTCATTTGTATTTTCTTTAATATGTTTTGTAGTTTCATTTGAAAATTTCTCGGTTCTCTATACATGCACTTTTCGTTTACCATCTACATGGGCCATGCATAGTAATTTGTTTACAAAAAACTCAGTTCTTCGTGAAGTTCTCTCTTTTTCTTTTTTCTTCTTTTTAGGTATAAAAAATCCCCCTACTAGTTAGAATGTCTTTCTGTAATTTCCTTTGGAAATATAGTATTTGAAAACTTATACAGACAAAAAATGTTGAGAATATGATTTTGATTATTGAATTTACTGTAATTTTTTATGCTATAGTTAATATGACTTGGTGTAAATTTTAGGGCCGTTTAGATTGACTTTGTAAGTGTTTTAAAAACACTTTTTTTTGCACTTATAAACACTTCTTTAAACACTTAGAAAGTCAATCCAAACGGGTCTTTTACGCTAATTTCACCACAATAGCTTTACCATGCTCCTTCCCAGTTCTACAAGTGGGGAAATATTAATAGTAATAAATTAATTGTAACTCATTGACCTAAGTTCTTGTGTCGGTTACCGCTAACGTTATATTTTATTAGCACGCACTTTGCTTGTGGCTTGAAAATTTGTACAAGGTCCAGTTAGTGGTTTTCAACTTTATTTGGGTAAGAAATTTTATATTTCAATATTCACGGCAGTCAAAATATGCTGCTAATTAGCATATTAATTGTTCAATCAGAATTATTGTTTCATTTCTCTTCAATTAAAAAAAAAAATAGTTTCAAATTCTATTTACTTGATCCACCCCCCCTCCTTTTTATTTGTACGCTGCAATCTAGTGGTAGTGGTATTTTTTATCCATTTCCTTGCTTTGTCAATTATATGCCTACTATATTCAGTTATATGGTCTTTCCATCCTATATCTAACCACATGTGGGATAATTGGAGTTAAGCTCAGTCCTTTTTCCTGGTCTAACTGTAACTTCTTTATTTGAACCAGCGCATATGGGATAATTTCAAGTCAAACCAAGAGCAGTTGGTCGCAGTTCTTAATCTTCTTATGCATTGTTGCAAAATAAGAGAGAACAGGCGTGCTTTATTAAGGCTTGGAGCTCTCGGATTACTTCTAGAAACAGCAAGGCGTGCCTTCTCTGTGGATGCCATGGAGTCAGCTGAAGGCATTCTCTTGATTGTGGAGAGTCTAACAATTGAAGCGAATGAAAGTGAAAGTATTAGCATTGGACAAAGTGCTCTTACCGTCACCAGTGAACAAACTGGTACTGGTGAACAGGCCGAAAAAATTGTCCTCATGTTTCTGGAGAGATTATCTCATCCTTTTGGTTCTAAGAAATCGAACAAACAGCAGAGGAACACTGAAATGGTTGCTAGAATCTTGCCTTACTTGACCTATGGTGAACCTGCTGCCATGGATGCACTCATCCAACATTTCACTCCATATCTGAATGATTGGGATGAGTTTGACCGATTACAGAAACAGCATGAAGACAATCCAGAGGATAAGAGCTTCTCTGAGCAAGCTGCCAAGCAGAGATTTACTGTGGAAAATTTTGTTAGGGTCTCAGAGTCACTGAAGACAAGTTCCTGCGGGGAGAGACTGAAGGATATTATTTTGGAAAAGGGCATTACTGGCCTTGCAATTAAGCATCTGAGAGAGAGTTTTGCTGTTGCAGGACAGACCGGTTTCAGATCTAGTGTGGAATGGGCATTTGCCTTGAAACGTCCTTCCATTCCGCTTATATTGTCTATGCTAAGGGGTTTGTCAATGGGGCATTTGGCCACACAGAGATGTATTGATGAAGGAAGGATCTTACCTGTGCTTCATGCTCTGGAAAGAGTTCCGGGAGAAAATGAGATTGGGGCAAGGGCTGAAAACTTGTTAGATACCCTCTCTAACAAGGAGGGAAATGGAGATGGATTCTTGGAGGATAAAGTGCGAATGTTAAGGCATGCCACAAGGGATGAAATGAGGCGACTTGCTTTGAAGAACAGAGAAGACATGCTACAGGTGCTGACTCAATGTAGTCCGTGATTTAATGTTGGCCCAGTATTTTCTAATGCTTTTACTTATACTTGTATTTTCATACAGTATTTGGTTAGCTTTAGGATTTTTTTTCTGCTAGAGAGTTTGATCATTATACAAATCAATTTCAAAACGAATTTCCTTTTTGCAATAGAATTTGAATTAGAGCTCTATTTCTTTTCGCAACTGAATTTTCACTGGAGATATTCATTTTTGGGGATAATGCAGGGACTTGGAATGCGACAGGTGGCTTCAGATGGCGGTGAACGGATCATTGTCTCTAGACCAGCTCTTGAAGGTTTGGAAGATGTAGAGGAAGAGGAAGATGGATTGGCATGCATGGTGTGCAGAGAAGGCTATAGTTTGAGGCCTACTGACTTGCTGGGTGTCTATTCATACAGCAAAAGGGTTAACCTTGGTGTTGGGACTTCAGGATGTACTCGTGGGGAGTGTGTTTATACAACCGTGAGCTATTTCAATATTATTCATTATCAATGCCATCAAGAGGCCAAAAGAACAGATGCTGGTTTGAAAATCCCAAAGAAAGAATGGGAAGGAGCAACACTCAGGAACAACGAATCCCTTTGCAATTCCTTGTTCCCTGTGAGAGGTCCGTCAGTCCCGTTAGCACAGTATATCCGATATGTTGACCAGCATTGGGACAACCTAAATGCTCTTGGTCGTGCTGATGGAAACAGACTTCGGCTCTTGACGTATGATATTGTTCTGGTATGGTTCTTGCCTGTTGTCAGTTATTGAATTGTTTTCTTTAATTCACTTGGAAGACTTTTTCCTTTCCTGTATTAGCTTCTCTTCCTTCTAATGATTTATGGTATCGGTTTTTTTGTTTTCTTTTGTGGGGTAGATGTTGGCTCGATTTGCTACTGGAGCATCATTCAGTGCTGAAAGCAGGGGTGGTGGCAGAGAAAGCAATTCCCGATTCCTTCCTTTTATGATTCAAATGGCTCGTCACCTCCTGGATCAAGGGAGCCCATCTCAACGTTCTACAATGGCTAAATCTGTTTCGACCTATTTGTCCTCGTCCACTGTAGATTCGCGACCATTCTCTCCAGGGTTGCAACCTTCAGTTGCAACTGAGGAAACTGTTCAGTTTATGATGGTAAACTCACTTCTTTCAGAGTCTTACGAATCCTGGTTGCTGCATCGTCGTGCCTTCCTACAGCGTGGGATATTCCATGCATACATGCAGCATACTCATAGCAGGTCGAGCAGTCGCTCATCAGGGAGTTCATCTTCTAAAATGGAATCAGGAAGTAATACCCCAAACACAGAAGCAGAAGAAGCCAATGATCTATTGACAACCATTAGGCCAATGCTCGTCTACACTGGCCTGATTCAGCAACTGCAACATTTCTTCAAGGTAAAAAAATCGACAAATATCGCATCTTGCGCAAAAGAAGGAACATCGACATCTGCCACCACAACCGGAGAGGAAAGCGAAAGCCAAAATCTGGAAAGTTGGGAAGTTGTGATGAAAGAGCGACTTAATAATGTAAGGGAAATGGTTGGATTCTCGAAGGAGTTGCTAACATGGCTGGAGGAAATGAACTCTGCCACTGATCTGCAGGAGGCATTTGATGTAATCGGAGTTTTGGCTGATGTATTGTCCGGCGGAATTAGCCGCTGTGAAGACTTTGTAAATGCTGCAATCAACACCGGAAAAGGCTGATGATACCAACCAATTAGGGGGTGCTATGGAGCTGAGCTTGAGCTTTTTTGTTACATGACGACAGGGAATATGGTATTTTGATCTTTATAGTATTATGAACTTTTCCTTTGAAATATGAATCTTCATGTACATTCAGCTCCTTGGTAATCAAATATATGCCTATTTTTTTACCCCCAATATTTCTGGTGTGTTATTGTGGCCAAATTTTGATATTAAATTTTTTATGTCCAGCCACATTTTGCTAAATTGGAAGGGTTAACGTGTCAAATTAAGGGGTGTTTTTTTCATTATTGATTGTCCTTGAAATTTTTCTATAATTTGTGAATACATATTCAACTATTTATTTTTTTATGCGTTATTTAATCATTTTCGATAAATTGAGGGACTAAATTTGTAACGGCTCGAAATTTTGGTAAATCAATTTTCTTCTTTTAAGTTTTTTTTTAAAAAAATAATAATAAATAAATAATATTATTAATAATAATAATATTAAAAGAATCTTGCAGCGGAGGGAGCGTGAAGGGGTTTGGAAGTCCATGGTCAATAGGAGGTTTCGGCGCTTTCGGTTGGGGGAAGATCTCCGGATGAATTTTGACCGTGGGGCGTTTTTAGGAGAAGGGAAGAAAGGAGAAGGAGGCAGAAAAAAAAAGGCAGTCTTTTTTCTCTCTCGAGTCACCCATCGTCAGCCATTTTCTCACAACTCCCCAGTCACTCAGTCGCAGCGCTCCAGCCCTCACAGTACAACCTTAATCGCAGTTTTCAGCGTTGCTGCATCATCATAGTTGCCCCGCCGCAGCGTCTTGGTCGTCGCACCGCAGCATCTCGATCATCGTCACGTCGCATTGTCACAGGCCGCTTGTCGCTGCATCATCAGTCCTTGTCGCCACATCATCAATCCTTGTTGCCGCATCACCATAGTCTGTGCCGTAGCGTCTCAGTCCTCTCCGCGATGCGTCATCTGCCTTCATCGCCGCGGCACCTGTCCTCTCCGCGACGCATCGCAAGTCTTCATCACCGCGCCTGTAGGGAAGTCGCGACGTCGCACGGTAGTTACGCTAAGTCTCGCTGTCTCGCTCAGTATCGCTCAGTGTTGCTCCAGTCTCGCTCACGCAAGTAAGGGACTTACTACCGGGTTTTAGTAATGCCTACTATCTAACGGTGTTGTTGACTATTGAATAATGTCGTTGTGAACTTTTGTCTCGGATGTTGTTGCTAAAATTGTAGTGTAAGTAAGGTTCTTATGCTTATGTGCTTATGACTCTGCGAATCTTTGCTATGAATTAGTTATGTCATGACACGTTACAGGTTGCCCTATTACCGTGCTTCGTACCCCTAATGTACTATGCTACGAAAGGTGTCCCTCAGACGGGTCGCTTTCTATGCTTATGCCTACGCTTATGCCTATGCCGGGTACACGAGTGCACGTTACAAAAAGGGGTAACAGCTAGGCCCAGTAATGGGTCTCTTACTGAGTATGTTTACTCACCCTTTTTCTATGTTTTTCTCCCAGGTAAGGAGTATGGTGGCCCGGCGCATGGTCGAGGAAATCCGTGATCGTACCATGGGACTGTCACACTGCTTCCGCACCTTAGTCTAGGGTAGTTGTATTTGCATGCATTAAACCATTGGTTAATTGTTTTTGGTTATTTCGGTTATTTTCTTGGGATTTTGCCTAACAATTTAAGGGGTACTCCGCTAAAGTATTTTTACTATTTTATGTTGGTTTAATAAACTTTCAAAAATTTAGCCGTTTTATAAATTAAACTGCATTTATTTAAAGTGGATGATATCATGTCTCCTTGTCCCAACGTATTTATATAAATGTTCATGCATGTTGTAGCGACGAGTTAGTTATTAAGGGGTCAGGTCGTTACAAAATTTGAGATTTATTGAACGTACTAAAATAGAATAAACTTACCACTTTTCTTTAATTAGTCTAGAGATTTGAGCCTAAATCATTTCAAGAAAAAAATGAATGTTTAAGTTTGTTCGGTAGGCAATTCAAATTATGTTTTATGTTTTTAAATTAATTGAGCTTAGTGAATTTGCGTTTGTTAGGCAATATGAATCGTGTTTTCAAAAACTGTTTTTTGGATTCTATGTCCAAATAGTTTAAATTTTGAAAACAACATTTTTATGTCTTTTATATATTCAGATTTGAATTTGAAATTTTGAAATGCAAAATTATATTAGAAGGATAAAAATAATTAGTATAATATTTCAGTTTATAAACTCAATTATTTTTATTAAACTAAAATATGTATAAATATCATTGATATTACAAATTACAAATATCCAATAAAAAATTTACATAATACAACTTCATAAAATAATTAGAAATAGTTTATATTCAACTTAATATTTTTTGAATAACTATTATTAGTTTTTGGTTTATAAATATATCATAAAACATATTGTGAGAAATTGTTTAATACCAAACACATATTTGGAAACATGAAATATAATGGAAAATTATTGCAAATAAAAAAATATCAAAAAATTTCATCATATGTCAGTGATAAAATATGATGAGTGATAGAAGTCTTTTGTTATTTATCGCTCGAGTGATAGAAGTCTATCGTCGTTAATTGTTAATAGACAGTAAAATTTTTCTATATTCGTAAATAGTTTGCCCATTTTGTTATATTTGAAAACATCTCAAATAGGATTTTATTTTTGTTATTGTTTTCAAAATTCTATTTTCAGATTGCCTACCAAATAGGCCTCTTTGAAATGTTGGAATAGTGAAATTAAAAAATGGATGATAATGTAAATCTTAGATTATTTATTATTTAGAAGAGAAATAGTTCAACCTAATCGCACTTGATTCTAATTTATCTAAAATCCTCTCATATCTTAAAAGTACTCTAATTGTAGGTAACTCTAATTTACCAAGATATTAGATGATTAAAAACTGTATCAACGGCTCATCCAAAACGGTCCTTACGCTTTGCTTCCACATTTACCGTATAGTATTTATATAACAAAAAACTGTATGTATCACCCACCTAAGCTGTTAAGCGAAGGGATGAGTGCTCTCCTATTCCGACTTCCTTAGAGAGCCTCTGGTAGCACAGCCGAGAAACGAAAAGAGGCATTGAAACACAATACAACGATTTCATTTTCTTCCAGATTGGGGAAAGCCAAAGGAAAAAAAACATCTAAAATCATTTGATTCACGCTAGGCTAGCAATCCTACTCAATTCCACCTGTTGTTCCTCAATTCTGCTCACGGCACTTGAAAGATCCATGCTAGCAAGAGACATGTTACCAGCTTTCCCGAGTCGCCTCTGCTTTATCTTCAATATCGCCTGCGAAACTTCGCTAATTAAAGGACGTTTTCTGGGTACTTTATGCAAGCATCTATGACCGATATCAGCTAGCTTCCTTGCTTCCTCTAGACTGTATTCTCCAGCTAGTTGCTTGTCAATTATTTCATCAATCCCATCAGGGCTCATTCCAGCCTGAGAATGTACTTTGGAAATCATGAACTGTATACACTTCAAGTTGAACATTTGTGTACATGGAGGAAAAACTCACGAGATTAATATAGTCCACTAAATTTTGGTGTGGATGAATGGCTGTGATTAGTTCAAAAATGATTATGCCGAAACTATAGATGTCGCTCTTCATTGTAAACTTATTTGTAGCCATGTATACCGGGTCTATGTAGCCGTATGTACCTTTCAGACCAGAATTCCGGCCATCAAAAACTTCTTCCTTTGACAGACCAAAATCAGCAACCTATAACATAAATGATGAATGACAAATGGCAATGGACATTCAAGAATGATGACCAAAGGTCACAGATAATATAATGATGCAGTATGTCACACATGGAGGGAACCAACGTTATTCTTTAGTTTAAATACTATATTGGTCTCTACGTTTTCATTTTATCGTCCTAGATCTCCTATTTTCAACCTCACATAACGTCCCTATGGTATATTCTTGTTGAGGATCCCACATTGAAACAATTAAGGTACCTCACATTTTTTATAAGATATATGGAATACTCCTTTGATCTGCTAATTGGTTTTGAGATGGAACCACATGTGTATCTAATACGGTATTAGAACCTATAAAGCCCAAACAGGTATTTGGTCTAATGAAAAAAAATTGGGATCCGATCCAAGAATGGTGAAT
This sequence comes from Citrullus mucosospermus, assembly GCA_030954485.1. Taxonomy (NCBI): domain Eukaryota; kingdom Viridiplantae; phylum Streptophyta; class Magnoliopsida; order Cucurbitales; family Cucurbitaceae; genus Citrullus; species Citrullus mucosospermus. The sequence continues at coordinate 5,148,096 of CM062065.1, forward strand.
CCAAAGGAAATAGCATCTTGAGAGAAATGTTGAGGGTTCCACATTAGACAAATCGAGGGACTCCACAATCTTTATAAGATAGATGAGCTACTACCACTTATTGTCAATTGGTTTTGAGATGGAAACCCATATTATCTAATAAGCCTCTCTCAGCCTTTTGCTCACTTCATCTTTTGCTCACTTCATCTTTAGACTTTTCAGTACCCAAGACAGGACTGTTCAAGAATTCATTTCCAAGCGGTACAATTAACAGCAACTGATGTGCAGACAGACTTGAGGTTCCTACCTAGATTACCAAAGAAAATCATGTACACGTGATTCTTAATTTCTTATTCAGCAGAGTGCTGAGGATGGTATGGTATCTAATCACTCTTTTTGTCTAATGCCCATAAACTTTTCTTCCATTTTTGCAGGTGTTGTGCATGTGTGTGTTCCTCCCAAGAGGGAGAGATATTTAGTCTTTTTTTCTTTTGTATGTTTTAATCAATTGAACTATGCTCAAGTTGAGAAAGAGATGGAGGTATTTAATGGACATGCAACAAAATCGTCTCCAGTTTTCTTTAAATTATTGGCATTACTTGAGTAGGATATCAAACCATAAGAAATGCCCTCTAGAAGCTTACCTTAGCTCTCATCGTATGATCTAACAATATGTTGGCAGACTTCAAATCACGATGTATGACAGGAGGAACAGCCTGTTCCAGAAAATGTAAATGAATCATCTTACAAGCACTTGTACCAATAAAATAGGAAAAATGAGAAACTTAAAATACCCCTTCGTGAAGGTACTCGACTCCGTGAGATATATCAAGAGCAACCTGAATCCTCTCATCCCAACTCAAGACACGATTTTCTGAATCTGCATGTATAGCATGAAAATCAAGTAGAAATAAGTAAGTGGGTTACAACCTGAATTGCGAACTAGTCAATAAAATTTTCCAGTTTCATACTATAAATGCTAACATGTGTTCCACATTCACCAGAGGACTTGTAGAAGATTGAACTTTGAGAAAATCTGCAAACAATAATCATAACAAGATATCTTTCAGTTATCGATGAGCTTCGAACTTACTGTAAAGAAGGTTGTCCAAACTTCCATTACTCATGAACTCATAAATTAGCATGTGGCTTCCTTTATCAATGCAGTACCCCAACAAATTCACCAGATTACGATGATGCAATCTTCCTAGTAGACTGACCTGCAGCAAACCAAGCAATGGATATTGGTATAAACAGTAGCAAATGGTTAACTTCATCCCGAATATCTCCTCCATTTGCTGAGAAATAATCCTAAAAAGGTTTCCTTTACACAATTATAGTATAATGATATCCTAGAGATACCTATGTCCTTAATATCCATAGTATAGTGTCCAAACCAATTTATGTGCACCTCGACTAATTTCACAAGATAACCATCTAAACCCTAAAGTATTTAAGTTTAGGAACTCATGCTCCTATCGTTCTTACAAAAAAGTGATTCTTGTAGGCCTCATCAGAGAAGTTTCTCTAGCCCGTCCTTTGAGGGGGAAAAAGGTTATATATAAGACATATTAGCAGACATAATCCATCCTATACTGAAACATTAGATTGGTAAGAAAAGAGAATAGAATAACTACCACTAGAAGACTGAAATGGAAATGTGGCCAATATCCTCACCTCCGTCTGAAACTCTTTTTCACCCTGTTTGGAATCTGAAGCAAGCACCTTAACAGCTAGAACTGCTCCATTGGGCATCTTTGCTTTATACACTGGACCATATGACCCTTGTCCCAAAAGAGTAGTGAAGTTCTCTGTAGCCTTCTGAATATCCCTGAAAAGTAAGGGTAAACAAATAGTTTCAGCATAAAACAACCTCCATATTACAAAGAAAAATATTTTCAAGAGATATTGTGCATACTTGTAAGGGTACTTCAGAACACCGGATGCAGAAGCAACTATGTCTTTGTGGTGATGATTCCTCCAAGGGGACCAAGAATCTTTATGGAGCTTTTCAGATCCCCGTAAAGCAATGGAACCAGAAAGAGATGCGCTAAATTCAGCACTTGTATCCAATCCATTTGTTCGAATCTGGATAGTTCCTAGACTACGCTCATTTGTACTTCGCCGAAGATACACATTCTTTCTATACCATCTTATGACATAAAATACGAGGATAGCAAACAAAATACCAAGTGCCAAACCAACAGAGATGCCAATGATAACTAGATCAGCTCCTTGACCCATTCTTTAATCTCTTACTATATTCAATCAGAGAAAACATCTTGCACAATGATAACTAAAGGTTAACTGATCAGCAACCTGCAAAATGTGTATGTAAAAAGCGAATGACAAATGGAGCATCCAAGTTCAATATTAAAGAAAGATGATGAAATTCACAGACAATAGACACGAGTACGGTTTTCATCCCACACATTGTACAAAGTTCTAGCCCCATTCTCTGCTTCCTAAAATCCGTCTAAGATAAATCATTTCATTTCTTTCTTTCATCGAATGTCAACGAATTTCACTGGAAGAAGTTGATTCACGCTAATTTATTACTCCACAAAGAAATTTAATAGAAGGATGAACATTTGGGGGGTGAATTCAGAGTATCACAAAAGATCAGTTAGCAAAGAGGACTTTCACTCATCCATTTATTCGCACAAGTGGGTACTTCTACAAACTCCAAATGAATAACACAAAAAAGAGAAACTGTTTGATTGAACACAAGAATCATCTAAACCAAGAACTGTGAATCAAATAGCACTACACCATAGTTCCAGCGAAGTTGATCGATCACCAATCATAATAACAAGGCAAAAGTCAAGAAATTACGTTAAAACTAAATTCCCATTAACCAGAACTTAAAGAACTCCAGAAAAGGGGCGAAAACGAACGAACTAGATGAAATTAAGCAAAACCCAGGAAAGATACGAACTCCTCTGGCCTGCCCTGATGAAGAACAACGATCGGCGATGAATTTGGTTGCTTGTGATGGTTGATTTCCAGATAGGTCAAGACTAAATAAGACCAAAGAGGACTCGGTCTAGAGAATGTAACTGCAAGCGATGCAAGTTGCAAAAAGAAAACGGAGGCGAAATGGGATGTTAGAGAATTTCGTATTTGGTGGGAAGAGAAACCAAATCCCATTGGTCCAATTATTATTTCGTCACAATGTTTCTTGATCAGCCGTCGTTACTCTCGTCTTGTTCTTACACTGTTCTTTCCTATCTGCCTTCCCCTTCCTATTCCCATTTAATAAATCAAATCACTTGCGACTTTTTCTTAAGCCATATGCAATTGGATTTGGAACTTACAATGAAAGTTCATGTATAAATTTTCATTTTAGTTACTTTGATTACCATTTATGATAAATTTTTCTTTTTTTCCTTGTTCAACTAGTTCAAATCTTCAAGCTTTTATATATATATATATAGAAAAGTTATTAAAAATTAAAAAAAAAAACGGTGATTAGTAATTTGAACTTTTGACCCCTCGTTAATGTTTTGATTAGTTGAGTTAAAAAAATAAACTTATTTGTAATCAGAATAGTTCTTTGGTTGAACGTTCAAATATTCATACTTCACATTATCCATATAGAATTTTAACATTTTAAGTACGAAGCAATTATATTCTTATTTTTTCACTTTTAACAATGATCACCCATAGAAGTTATTAGGGCAATAACACTTTTGGTCATTCAAGTTTGAAATAAGTGCCGGTTACACTTTTAAATCTTTGACCATCACTTACTAATGTTACTTTTTTTCTTTTAGATTACATAGGTTTTTTTTCCTTGAAGACCACCATAAGAGATTTGTCAAAATTTAGCATGGGCATTTTTGGAAATTTTACAAAATTATAGGCTTCAAAAGAATATTTATAAAATTTAAATTATCTTTCATTTTCCCATCATCATCGAGAATATTCTTTTAGTTCAAGAACATGTGGTGTGGACTAAACAAAAGTAATATGTGGTGTGGAGATGTGAATCAATGAAGCTTAACTAATTGAGTTATATTAATGTTTAAAAATAAAATAAAAAATTCAATGTGTTACTACCATCAAATGTGTGCTGGTAAGATCTCTCTCTTCACTATTATTTGCACTTAAACTACTCCTTATGTTTTTTCTTTTTTTTTTAAAGTATAATAGGAGTAGATGGATTCGTATAGCATATCTTGTATGACATATTTATGTTATATACTCGCTTTCACATTTAAACTCCCTTAATTTGCTATTTTTTAAAACTTTAATTTTTTATTATTTTTCAGATTTGTCTCGGTTTTTTTTCTTTTACATATATTTATTGTTTTTGTTTGTTTTATAAGATTCTACCTTTTAAAATCCAAGATATTATTATTCAAATAATTTAACGATAATATCTTTATACTAAAAATATAACATAACTAATTAATTAATATTATTTCTTATTTTTTAATTAATTATTAAGATCAATATATTATTGGGTTGTTTTTAAATATAGAAAAATGAACCAAAATATTTACAAAATATAACAAAATTTTATAGTAGACTATCTATCGTAAATAGACTATGATATTTTGCTATTATTTGTAAATATTTTCAACAATTTTGTCATTTAAAATAATTTCACTATATTATTTAGATTTTTTTTCTTTTTTTTCTTTTTTTTTCTTTTTTTTTAATTTGGATTAATTCTCCTAGCAACTTATTGTTGGTCATCAGAGGGTGAATGGACTTTAACAAAGAAGGCTCATTTGGATTAAACTTAAAAAAAAAAAAATCAAAAATTCACTTTCATTTAAACACTTTTGATATGAATTATTTAAAATGAGTAGTCGTCAAATACTTTGATTTATTTCAAAATAACTTATTTTTAAAAATTAAATAAGGTATTCCAAGCACGCCCTAAAAGCATCGACAACCAAATTTATGGGATCCCTATCTGCAATTGCTAGAGCTACAACCTTGGTCGCCAAAGTAGAACTTGGCATGGGACTTGTTAGCCTAACCAACTCTGTGAGTCTTGCCAAACCTGTCCACCATGTGGGCCTAAGTTAGCATGTTGTCCCAGATATTAATCTCTATAAAGATATGATAGGTGGAGTTGTGATAGAAATTTAGAGAGTATAGAAAATTCATATTTTAGGGTTTGCAATGAGTCTCTTTTTTCCTTCTCCTGCCTACCTTTTGTTTGTATTTCTACATTTTTGCTATGCTTAGATATTAGTATGTATTATGACACACAAAAGATTGACATGGTCAATTATCTTGTAGTTTATGTACAGCCATCTTGTGTTATTCACATTTTAAACGTGTTGGAATTAAATTTTTTGTTGATAAATAAGCATTTCCCCTTTTTCTTTTTCTTTTTCTTTTTCCTTTTTATAATCTTAGTTGCAATATGTGAAACAAATCATTGGTAATTAAGATTAGTCAAACAAAGTTCATATTTAAGATAAGATCATTGAAACAAGTCTCCACAGTACATAGGATAACAAATATATTAGGAGCATAGAATTTGAAACCTCATGCGACGTTATATGAAAATTCGTTAAAATGTTTCAATATTATTTATGTTTCATAAATATCCTATTCTCTAAAAAAGTTGCATTATTATCTTTGATATTACATAAACATCTCAAACTACCTTTAGGGTGGACAAAAATTGAAACCTTGTGACAATGACCTCAAATAAAAATTGAGACTCAAACGCCACTGCATCATTCCATATCACTGTCACACTTTGTTTCATGTTTGAATTTCCATCCAAAATTCTAATAGATTTCTACTTCAAAGTTAATTAATTTTAATAGGATATCTTTAAACAAAAACAAAAGACACTACTCTAATAACCACATTGTTCTATTGATGTGAAAGAGAAGAAAAAATTGGCAATAGTAGAACTGGTAGTGATGTTGGATAGCAATGTCAGCACTTGAAGAGCTTTTCATGGTTTTTCCAACTCTCAATTCCAAGATTGGGCCACCACAAGGCTAGGTTGACAAACAAGTGGATGCACATGTTCCCTATTGAGAAACTAAAGTTTGGTCCAGACTCAGATTTCTAGACACTCCCCTTCTTTTGATTTTTTTTCCATAACAAGACAATTCTAGTGCCAAATTTCCAATCCATGATAGGTCATTCTCAGAGCAAATTGCCCAAAGAAGAAGTCTGTTTGATTTTCTAAATCTATCCATAGTTTAACTAAGCTAAACAATAAACATAAACAAATAAATGTACTCATTTTTCGAAAATCTAACTACAGGAAGAAATGTTTTACAACTTCAAGTACCCTCTTTTGTTTATAGTATACCACTTTGGCTTCTTGGTGGAGCTCAAATCACAAAGATTTTGGGTGTTTTCAGTTTTTATAGCCTTGCCTTGATTATATGAATATAATCTTATCTACTTCAAAAAAAAAAAAATTAAAAAACACATAACTTGAAACCATAAGCTTAATAATTGATATGAATCTTTAAAATACAAAAAAGTGAATGCAATAAACAAGCCACAGGAGGAAGACAAAAGGGTATGTACTCAATGCTTTGTTTTCATTAAGTTGTGTTGTGTAGGAGGGTGGCGCTAAGGGTCTCTATAATCAGCAGCAAAACCAAAACCAAAAAATTTATATTTCTCAGCTATATTACATTTACCTCTACATCTGCAATACAGGCTAAGGTCTCTTCCTCCAACTATGTTATTTGAAGGCTTTACTCCAATCAGCCGATCAAATGATTTCCTTTTTCCTACCCCACTTCTACCAGTTCTCATGGTATTATAATCAAACACCATAGAAAATTTTCTGCTGCAATTTTGATCCTGTTGCTAATCAGAGACCCCCAGTCCAATAGGTAGAAAAGCATAAGAGAAAAAAAGGTTTGTTTTTAAAGCTAATCATGAAATGAAAAGCATATCCTTTGTAAACATGAGGCATTTTCTTAAATTCCTGTAAGCCAGCTTTTACCTTACATACAAAGCTATGAACACATTAAGAAACTGCAACAAACAGATTCATAAAAACTGCAGGACTGAAAATGCAACATACACCTTGAATAGCGAGAGCAAGAGACTTCCCAACTATGGAGATGATAAAGAAAACCGATAGAACTGTTGATCCAATTGAGCTTTTTTTGTGCAATACCCGGTTACTTCATTCTCCTGTATAAGCGTTACACATTGGAAAAAGAGAATGGGGAATTCAAATAAGGGTTTATTATCAAGGGTTTTATAGATAGACTCAAAATCAAGTCAGCACTAGGATTTCAAAGCCTGTCTCTGTATAATATATATATTCTTGATGTGTGCAGAACTTAGAAATACTCGTCAAAAATAAGTAAAATATAGGAATTTGAAGAAAGACTGTTTTCCAAGACCTACACCTATGGATTGTTTTCTTTTCATGCAAGCAAAGAGAGAAGATGCAGATGGGTGCCAGAGTTTACCTTAAATAATACACAGTTCAATGACTTCCTCCGTGTGGTAACACTGTGGAGTTCATGCAAAAATAAGCTGAATAATCCAAGGCCTCTGCAAAATCAAGAGTTTTTCACCCGAGATGGTTTGGAGAATTCCAAAGAGACCTGCAGGTTCCAAGAAACTTATCTTTCTTCGAACATTATGTAAAAGTACTGGAGAGAGAAAGATAAAGAAAAGATGGCTAAAATGTCACAAACAACTGGAGAAAACCTTGCCTTCTATATATTTTGCATCCTTGAAAGCAAAATAACCTTGATCTTGCAGCCCATTTGGCACATTACTCAGTGCATGACACCCTGTTCTTTGAGGTCAACTTCTTAAATAACTCCATCAGAACCTCTGAGTAAGGGTTCTGGTATTTAAACGAGATCTGATGAAGAAATCTGAAATGATTCACCATTTGAAAAACCAAAGGAGGGTAGTTCATACTGGTGAAATACTGGATTTCATCTCAGAAGACAAGATTTGATCCATAGACAATACGAATTCTAACAGTAAATATGTTGAAACAAAAGGAAGAAAGCTCAAGAGTTGAGACTTTCAAAGCCAACCAACACTAAATTTAAGAACATAGCAAGGATCAAATTTCTGGTTTAGTATAAGAATTTGAGTTCAACTTGAAGAAATTGTTCTTTATCATGTCCTGAACAGATGATACAAATCATTCTTTTTACATAAGAGAAAAGCTCTGAAGACTATATATATGCAATTATCAATACAACAATTTCAGTGTTTAACTCCAACCATAGAAGTTAGTCTGAGAGCTCAGATTGTTCAGAGCCTCTTGAAGCACCACATTTGATTTTGAGCAGCGAGTAACCAAGAACCAAACCCTGCGCTGCAAGTTCTGGCAAATGGCTTAACTTTCTTGATTGTCATCATTGAACTTTGAAGTCAGCAGCTCACAATTATATCTCAGATTAAACTGCAAGAGCAATGGAGCTAATTCCCATAGTGATAACTTGGACTGAACCTGAACCAACACATCAGCAAATACAAACTTGGCTTCCATTCTTCCAAATGCCACCTACATAATTTCCTTGAATGCAGTTTATCACATGCTCAGGCTAGCGTGTCATTAAATCCATGTACGGAAAGTCTTGGTTGAAACTATTCTTACTACTGCTATATCTTGCAAACAAAATTGGTCTCCTAGGCTTATGACCACGTAGTTAGTCCAGCAAAACAGCAGATGAAACTTAAATAATCGCCCAGTAATCACAAAGTGAAGTAACAATTTACATGGATGTGTACATGTAGTAGTCATATGAAAAATTGTGCCCTCAAATAAAAATGGATGTAATAAAGAATCTTCACTGAAAAGAAAAAAGTCAGCTCATAGTACAGAAGCATCAAATCTTGGTTCATAAAAGCAGACCTGGCTGTTACATGACTGCAGAGCGCAGCCAGCAATCCAAGACCAGACTTTTTTATCCACATCATAAAGAAGACTCTTCCCTTGGTTCCAAGATGTAAAGCAGATTAGATTATCCTGTCCAAAGCACTCAAATCTCTCCGCCGATAACCTCAACAAAACTCGAAAATATTTAGGTGGCATTCTACTAATCTCCACCCACATAATTTTTGCATGATCCAGTTCCCAAATTCTCATGCTTTGAAGAGTGCTATAAAGACCAATCCTACCAACAAGGAATAGACGCTTCTGTGTACCAGCAACCAAATACCCATCTAATAATGAACGAGGAAACCTGGCAGGAATATGTTCCCAATAGCCTGTGTCCAGCCGATACATCATTAGACCAAGTGGAGAAAGAGCTTCCAAGTATAGCTTCGAATCACAATATGCCATCTTCGAGGAGCAGAGATTTACTGCAGGCATTGTCTGGTGAAGTGACCAACGGTTCAGCTTTGAGTCATAAACTTCGGTGGGTAGAGACTTATCACCATAAATATCACTAGTGGCTACAACTTTAAATGACCGGTCAGTCCGATCAACAACCAAAATTAACTGCCTCTGCTGATTATGATGCATATTTGGCAATGCCCTCCACTTTTGTGTGAGTGGATTGCATACCAAGGTTTTGAAAGTTAGCCCATCAAGCCCAGAAAAACAAACAAGACCACCAGATGAACCAACCAACCAGAATGCCCAAGGAGGCAAAAATGTGAATGGAATCTTATACCATGTTTTCAACGGCAAGCTGAAGACTGAGCATTGGGGAGTTTGAGAATTCTTCCAAAATGTAAGAAGACAAGGCCCATGTGAAGGCACTTGTGCGTGAAATTTAAGGAAACTACTATCTTGTAATATCAAATTCCACCTTTTACAAACAGAACGAAGCCTAAAAATTAAAAATGGAGGAACCCTAGCTAAGATTTCATTCAACAAATCTTCAGGTAGCATCGCCCATATACCGTCTTCCATTTGAACATCTGGATGAGCTGCTTTACCAAATGTTGTAACTGTTTCCTCATCTAATCCACGTGGTTTGGTCTTTATAACCTTCTGTCTCGAAGGACTAGTGTTCCTCGATCCTGCTCTACCCAATGGACTAGTATTCCTCCCACCACCTCTTAGAGGCGAAACTTGTTCGGCAACCATATTATCTTCACGAACGACCCCACTTTCCAAAGATTGAGAACTAACAACTCCAGACCCAGATTGAGAAGATTCCCCAAGACCATCCATGGCGATGGTCTTATTCACAAAATACCCAAATACCCAATAAAACTCCCTTATCCACCACGAAATGCAGAACCCTATGGAACGCCACTAAGTCCAAAAGATCCAAAATTTTCAGGCTAAATAGCAAATTTCAACTTCAGATATCAAAACCCATCTCCGAAAACACACTACCAAGTGCACAGAACAATCAACCAGAACAAACATTCCACTTCAAATTAAACAGAAGAACAAAATAAAATCGAGCCGAACTTCATTCTATCAGATCCTCAGGCGAAAGAATCAGTGACTGATCCAAATGAAAAAACGAAAAATGTATAAGCCCAAATGGAACCTGACAAGACGGAATAGAAGCTTTGTCGGCAGTGATGAGCCTTCAATCAGGTTCCGCCATGAACAAAAACCTTCCTCAAAGCTCGAAGATTAGAAATTCGGCATCGAAATTAGGAGAAGGACCTAATGTTGAAAGAACCCTGTTCCTTATTTTCGTTCGATTTTCTTCCTTCCCATTTTAATCAAGTACTCGCCCGCTCCTTGTTTGATTTTCTCCGCGACTATTTCGCTCTCGTTGAATGATTTTATTAAAAATAAGAAATATAAATCGAAGGCCATATTCGGCTGCGGCAATGGATCCGTGAAGTTGGATCCTCACCCTATCAAACCATGCCACGTCAAATAGCTTGGTTTACAGTATGATGGGCTTGCTCTGTTTTATCTGACCCAATGCTTATCCAATTGAAGAAAATGCCACAAGTTGGTCTAGAGACAAATTAGAGTTTGAATTATTATATGATTAAGGCATAGTTTAATTTTTTCTATAAAAATAAAAAAAATAATAATAAATCATTTTCATCCTTCTAAATTGGAATACTGTTAAATTTTAGTTAATACACTTTTAATAAATCTTAATAAATTAGTCTCTACTACTAATTTAATATTTATTTTTTCAAAAAAAGTTATATATTAATATTTTTATCATAGATTTTGGAACATATTTATATATTCTATTTTCTTGTATGACAAATGTTATATTATTATTGAATCAATTTCCATAAAAGAATACTAAATTTAACATTTATTCAAAATATGATAACTAAAATTGGACCAATTTATTATACAGAGATCAAAATGATATTTTAATATAAAAAAAAATTATAAATTTAGACTTTAAATTTATTCAAGATTGTATCTATTTAAAGTTTGTTTGACATGCCTCTAAGAAAATATACATATTATTAAGTATTGTAATCATGTGATTTTTTATTTGTGTTTTCTTAAAATTGAGCTTGTATTTTCAAATTTTGATTTTTTTTAAACCAAACTCTACATATTTTTAAAAAAATTACTTTTTAAAATCTCAAAGACTTAGTTTGAATTTTAAAAATACTCCTAAAAAAATAAATTAGAAAAATGAGATTAACAGGTAATAGCAGTGTTTAGAATTAATTTTTAAACACTAAAAATCAAAAACATAATATTTATGAAAATTGCTTAGATAATTCACTTTTGGAATAAAATAAATTAGCAGCTTAAAAAAAAAGTATTTTTCCATTTGTTTCATAGTTTCTCAAATCACTTTTTAATTGTTGAAAATATTTTGCATTAAAAAAACATTTTAAGGTTGCTTAAACTACATTGAGTATTGGAGTTTATAGTTAAAAAGTTTGCGATCTTGGTGCAAAATTGTAAAATGGAGTTCATTGATAAATGTTTTAATGGAAAAAAATGAAATTTTTAGATAAATATACAAACTTCAAGAGTATTTACTATTGAAGTTGAGATATTTAACATTCATTTATAAATTTAGTGGGCCAAACAGGTATGAATGTTTATCGGTTTTAACATAAAATTATGCTTATATTTATTGATGGTTGTTATTATTAGTAGTAGGAGAACCTTGTGTGGTATTTACATTAAATTAATTTTAGTTCAATTGGTGTGATTTTCCCCCCTTTTAGTAGAGATAAGAAAGATAGTTGTTCAGAGTAAATTTTAGTTTAAAAAAAAAAATAAACAAATTAATATATATATATATATAGAAAAATAAAACAAAATATTTGTTATTTATCTACAATAAACTACTATATGTATCTATTTGTTTCATGATAAGCATACATAGTAGTTTATCGCGATCTATCGGAGATAGACTGTGATAATTTACTATTATTTGTAAATATTTTCAACAGTTTTATTATTTAAAATAATTTTCTTTTCAACCATACGGACTATTTTCTGTTTTTGGTATTTGAAAAATTGTTTTTGGTACTTAAAAATATGTTTTTAGTTTTTAATATTTAAAAAATAAAAACCATACATTTTAGTAGGAAAATTTGAAAAGATATTGTAGTTTTATAAATTATTTAGGAAAATATTGTAGTTTTTGAAATATTTAGAAAATATGGTAGTTTTTATTGGTAATTGGGATTTGGGAAATGGTGTTTTCTTTTTATATTTTCTTTTGCTTGGTCGAAGGTTGAACCCTCGACCTTCTCTTTTTTTTTTTTTTTTTTTTTTGCTTGGTCGAGGGTTCAACCCTCGACCTTCTTTTTTTTTTTTTTTTTTTTAAATTGTTTTTTCCTACTTCCACTTCCCACTTCGAAAAATTTTAAATAATATTGTGGTTTTATAAATTATTTAGAATTATACTTCAATAATATTATTTTAACTAACATTCTTTTAAAAACCGTTATAATAACAAACATATATTTTATCACTAACCAACCAATATAAAATTAAAGTGTCATTATTAATACAACAATTTATTTTTTTCTCCTAAAATTAGTAATAATAAAAAAATTCAATGTGTCCCACAAGGTGGACGTCACCGATTTCAAGCTGGTTGGCGTCGTCGACTTTGCACTCTAGGTTGCTCTGGTGGATCTGGTTGCTCTGGTACCTCTGCAGGCGCTTCATAGACGTCGTGTCCATGTGTATGCATGTATGAAGATGATGGTCCGACCTCTGAATGATAATATCTTGAACCAAAGGCTGGTTGCATCATCATCGGACTAGCATAACCAATCTGGCTCTGCGTTTGCGTCTGCATCATAGGAGTCAATTCTTCCACATTATGGTCAACCGCATCAAACCCATCTTCTTCTCCTCGAGCACGTGCCCTATGCCTAAGAACTGGTGGAGGTGCAATAGGTATATCGTACATGTAGTGTAATTCCTCCATGTAACTTGCGTTATTATTGCATATAGTAAATACTTGATATGGATCATTTGCAACATCACGAAGACTACTATTGCGCGATTTCTGTGAATTACAAAACAATTAGATAATATTTCAAATAAATTTAAATAAGAAATAATTAGACAATATTTGATTATATACCAAATGACCCAAAGCCGCTCTCGGACGAGTAATGTAGCGTCTCGTAATATTATCATACCAAATGATGTAACCTTGAGTTGCATCCCTATCGAATTGCCCAACTGAAACGCCGACTGTAATAAACCTTCTACGATAGTGCCATCGCACTACCAAATGTGCAACTTTTTCAGACCAATCTGCAATTCTCAGGTCAATGTCATGTAGTAGGGGTTCAGTATTGCACTCTGATGGGACATCCTGTTTGAAACCAAACTGTCGAATTACCTGTCAGGAAGATGCCATTCACCAATGTGAAAACATATGAGTGGGCTCATCGTCCGCCATATGTCTTGACCGCTCGTACAAAAATTGGGCAAAGTATCCATAACAGCTTTGTAAGGCTCCCAAATAATCTGAAACATAACATATTATAAATATTAAATACAAGTATATAAAAAAATATGTATAAAAAATTCATGGGTTTAGTGTTCACATACCTGGTCAGGTTGAAGTAGATCAAACATATATCTATACTGACTCACTACATGTGTAGCTGACCAAGTTACACAAAATTGGTCTCTCCACCTACACTATTAAATTAATATTTTAGGTTTAAAATTAACTATATTAGTCACAAAAAATATTAGCTAAATTAAATTAAAATGACATACCGAGAACCGTAGACTCGTTCTGCTAATTGATGATCGTCGACATGTCGGAGTTGTGGAGCCATTGTTGGAAATCGTTCCCAAGCCCATCCACTATCCAATCTTCTCTCTCCTCCCAACTACCATATTTTCCTAAATAGTTTCCAAACTACAATATTTTTCTAATTATTTTTACTAAATACAATATTTCAATAAAAGATCCATTTTGGTAACTATTTTTTGTTTTCTGCTTTTTAAGAAAAAAAAAATGCCTGCTAAGTATTTTAAGTTTTGTTTAAAAAATAATTAAAAGCTAAAGTATGTTTGATAATTGTGTTTTTAAAAATTTAAAATAAGTTTTGAAGACTTCTTTATTTACATATTTTATATAAAAATAAAATTAAACTTTTGCAATATTTTTCCATCTGAGAATTGTATATATTTTAACTTTTTTTTTTAATTTCATATTAACAAAAACAATATCAATATTTCAAATGAATTGATAACTCAGGAATACTTCAATAGTTCATTACAATGTGTGAATAAGTATATAAAACAGATCTAGATTTAAGGGAATGGTTCTCTATATTTTTGTAAATTAATAGTACCAATTAAAATAGTTACATATTTTGGTATGGAGTTGTGTCTTTTAAAGAAAGATATATCATTTCATTAAAGTTGTGTCATTTTAAAAAAAAAAACGTATTATTTCATTAAAGTTGTGTTATTTAAAAAAAAAAAAACACGCTCTCGTATAAACTACGAAGAGTTGTTGAATTCTAAATTTTTGTTTTTAAACAAATTAATTTCAGGGATATTTTCCCACAATTTTAACCTTTAATTTTGAAATTGTTTAAAAAGAAATTGAAGTTATTCAAGTTAAAGTCACACACCACAGCCACTGATCCGAGACATATTATTTAGTACTTATCAATTTTCTTACTAAAAAGCGTGCACATTTTTAAAAAACGGAAACAGGTTTTTTAAAACGATTTTTTCGTTTTTAAAGTTATTTAACAATTTTGAAAACATTTTTAAAATTTAATTGTAAATCAAACATACCTATATTAAAATAATAATAATAATAATAATAATAATAATAATAATAATAATTAGTTATCAAACCACTCATTAGTTTTTTAAAATTAAGCCTATGATTTCCTCTTTCATCCCTAAATTTATTATTTTGTTATCTACTTTTATCTATATTTTTAAAAACAAATCAAAATTTGAAAACTAAAAAGAGTAGTTTTAAAAGATGCAAAATAAACTTAATTTTTAAACACTAAAAACTATAAATAGTTATAAAATGGAGTTGAAAATAAACACAAAAAGTGAGAAATTTAAAGTTTTTTTTTTCTATTTTTTGAAAAAAAAAATATAAAAATAAGTAGATTACAAACTAATAAATTGTTATAATTAAATGAGCAAATCTAAACAAATTAATTTCTTAGGGGGGAAATATAGAATGAATGGATCAATGGCTAAAAACGAATCAAGAAAAAAAATGATAGGATAAGACAAGGCACATATTAATATTTCTTGTGACTACTTGAAGTGTGTGTGTGTGTGTATAAATATAATTCGGCTCCACTAAATTGCTGGTCATTTTTATTGATGGGGCTCCACTAATTCTCAAAATATATAGTTGTTCAGTTATTTATTTATTTATTTATTTATTCTTAGGTCTTCAATCTCAAGCTTGTGGCCCTTTCACTTCACTATATGGAGAAAAAGGGCTTCTTTGATTTTGATGTTTCAAAAAGAACCCTTAAATAATATACACCTTTTCTTCTTTATTTGTTTTCTCCATAATTCTAATATTAAAAATATAGTTTAATAACTTGCGTTATCATTCTTCTTTAGATTCACTATAGCGAGAGATTACATAATTAAATTTTTATTTGAAAAACAAATAATTACTCCATAAATTTAAACATTAATGTTTGGTAATAGTTTTTGAAAATTAAGTCTATCTTCTTTTAATTTTTTACCATGTCTTACATATTTCTTAAGTAAAAAAGAGTTGATTCTCAACCAAATTCTAAATTCCACAAACTAAGACCCCATTTTGAAATTGAGAATCTTTGGTTTTTGGTTTTTGAAAACTAGGACTATTTCCTCTCATTTTTTTCGTGTTTTGTAAGTACAAAAGATGAAATCTTAGCCAAACTCAAAATTCCAAAAAACAAGTTTTTAAAAATCATTTTTTTAGTTTTCAAATTTCAACTTCATTTTTTAAAACATAAGTAAAAAGTAGATTACAAATCAAAAAGTGTTTATAGACTTAATTTTCAAAAATTATATAAAAAAAATAATATAGTCACCAAACGACACCTATAGCTTTCAAAAGTTAGTTTTGAAAATTTGACTTAATTATTAAAATATTGGTAAATTTTTTTTTTTTTTTTAATTATATAGGTGATGGTGGAAAATGGGGTGTTTTTGAAATGCATACCAAATTATGGTCAACAAATATTTTAATTATAGTTATTAGTTTTTGATTAATCATTAATCTTTATCTGGCCTCCATATGAAAACCCTCCCAACACTTAACTTACTATATGCAGCCACAAGTACTCATCCATATAGACATCTACTTATTAAATATATTAACAAAAAAGATGTAATTACTTAGATTTCTATTTTGAATTATTTGCTTAAGAAAATGAAGAAAAATATAAGAATGAGACTATAATAACTCTTATGAAAAAATAGCTTTTAATTCCTACATTTTGAGTCTAGTTATCATTTGGTTTCTTAAATTTTAAGTTAAAATATTATTTTAGTTTTTATATTTTGAAATTTATTCAATTTTGGTTCATATATTTTCAATTATCTAATTTTAGTCCATGTACTTTTAATAAATCTTAAATTTAGTCACCAATGCTAGCTTGTTATTGATTTTTTTTTTAAAAAAACTTATCTATTAGTATTTTTATATAAATTTTAAAAATATTTTCACATATTATATTTATTTGCATGAAATTATTATTATTATTTAATCAATTTCTGTCAAAATTAACTTTAAGAGACTAAATTTAAGATTTATTGAAAGTACGAGTGTAAAATTGAATAATTGAAAGTACATGGACTAAATTGAACAAAGTTCAAAATATTGGGACCTAAATGGTAGTTTAACCTAAATTTTTAAATGGTATATATTTATCCATGAGCTTTAAGTTTAATGTCCATTTGGCGGCCCTGAGTTTTAAAATGTTGCATGTTTACACTGAGTTTTGAGTTTTAAGTCCACTTAGTCCTTAAGTTTCAAGATTTACACTTTTAACCTTGATTGTTCACTAAATAATACTCTATTTTGGTCTATACTATCAATATATATTATTCAATTTAAAAGAATGAAAGTTCCTATAGTTAATTAGTTTTCACTAATTTTTCTTTACCATAAAATTAATTTTAAAATCACTTCAGAATTATTTTAAATTAATTAACTTAAAGTTAACGTGAAACCAAAGTGAACATATTAGTGAAAAAGGTAAAAGTGTGCAATATTAAAACCTATGACTAAATAAAAACTAAATTTAAAATTCATAAATAAAAATGTAACATTTTGAACCTTAAGAACCAAATAAAATTTTAGACTCCAAATTTAGGAGTAAAAGTCTATCATTTTGAAACTTAGAGATCAAATGAAAACTAGATTCAAAATCGAGGGACTAAAAAGATATATTTTTCTAATCTTTAGACTAAAAGAAAATGTTCAACGTTTAGATAGTAGAAATTTAGGTATTAAAATGGCGTTTTTTAAAAAAACCGCATTTCTTTTTTAATTTGAAGGGCTAAAGTTTTTGAAAATTATAATGTGGACACACATCTCAAATTTACGGTGATTTGATGATATAGGGTCAATTTTAAAGAGAATAGTATATGAGAAGTTTGTTTGGCTAAGTAGGTCAAACCAAGGTGTGGTCTTTCCTATGGTATAGGGAGAAAAAAGCAAAGAGGTGAATGAGATAGTGATTGTGCCAACTTATTCACACTATTTAGTGGCCAGAAACTATGTAGTGTGTCACTCTTTGTCTGTCATTGTATATGGTAAAGTTTTGTTTGGGTTGGATACACATGTATATACTATAAATGTAATTCTCTTAAACATTATCATTATCAAGAACTTCATCATAATAATGCAACCAGTAATGAAATTATATATATACTCTGTTAGAGGTCTATTTGGTTGGAACCATCTTTTAGGAGAGGAATGAAATTGAGCATCTTGAAGTTATTATTTGGTCGAAGAGTTTAATTTATTTGTATATAAAAAATATATATATATATATATATATCCAAGCATCATTAAAAGTTATCACTATAATAAAGTAGTTTTTTCTCTTTCATGAAATATTCAAAATTTAGGCTCAAAATAGAATAGCTCCACTCTTAAATTTTTTTTTTTTAACATTTTGCTTATATCATATCAATGAAATTATTAAAATGGATCATTGTGCATGTGAGTTGGGATCTCTCTCTCACTCTTTTAGACTTAGTTTTTTTATTCCATCTTGCTCCATTCGGCTTAAGTTTTTCCGCTACTCACTCTTGCTGATCTTTTGGGTTTAGATTTTCTTCACTTCTCTCACTCTCTATTTTTCTCGCTCTTTAATTTGCTCTATATAGTAGCGAGAGTGAGAGTTGAGAGCCCAACACGTGCACAACAAAATCGTTATATGGTAATTTTCGTTGATGATGATGCAAGCAATGAAAAATTTTGTGTTTTAAAAAAGAGAAAATGTTCCATTTTGAGTCGACGGTAGAATTATCTCAAAATAAAACAAGACCCAAACTGAAAGGTCTAAAATGTTATTTTAACCAACATATAATTAACTACTAATGTTATTCTAAACTTTTCATGATGTAAATGACAATTTTGGCAAATTCTTTTTTGTTAAACAATTTTTTTTTCCTTTTTAGATCAACAATACGTGGAGTAGAAATTCTCGTTAACCTACTATACTTGCGAAAGGCGAACATTCAAATAGAGTTTGGATGGCTATAATTTTTACAATAAATAATATATAAGATAGGTTGAAGAGAGAGAGAGCCATTGCTACAAGGGACATTTATAACATATAAATAATTGTTTGTTCCAATGGGACAGAAACAGGGGGGAGGGCATAGCAGGCAACCATGGACAAGAACAGTAATAATGTTACAACCACAAATATTGTTGGTAAGAAAAGCAACAATTATAGAGCATCTTGGCAGAATTGTCCTAATGATTATTATGTTTTCTGCATTTGTACTATGTATATTTATGATTGGTATTTTCGATATGATACAACGACTAATTATATATATATATATGTATATGTGTGTGTACAAGTAAAATAAATTAATTTTGATGGACATGAATGTATTTATTTGTTACAGAGGTGACAACCACTTTCTAATAATTTCTTATATATTCCTATTTATTGAAAAACAATAAAATTAAGATTTATGAAATTCGATATAAGTAAACACAATTCGACTGATTTTTTTCTTTTTTCTTTTTAAAACAGAACACACCAAAATAACCTAGACAACATCAACCTTATTCAAATTGGAAACATCACACAAATATAATAATCGTGATAAACTAGTGGGAAACAAATCAAGCCGTAATAGATTCACACTCGAGAAGCCATCTCGAGCTAACTGATGTGTCATCTGGTTCTGTGATCTCACCACATAACAAAAGGTCACATATTGAAAAGAAGATAATGAGCTATGGACATCCTGAATATAACTATCTACCTCAAGACAGATACTAATAAAGCTCCTAAGCATCTAAATAATAGAAAGAGAATTAGATCGATACAATTCGACTGGTTAAAGTATATATTTTTTGCCTAAAGATTATATTAGAGGTTCAATGCCTCAAACACACAGATATTTTTTAACTAAAAAATATTTTTGAAATAAAAATTTAATAGATTGTGCATTCATAATAAAGCTAGGTTGTCCTTGTATGTGTTCGTGTTGTATATAAATAACATGTTATGATATACGAACCCTATAAAAATTTCTCTTTCTTTTTAATAAAAATAAAATAAAATTATAAGTTGAGTCACAAATTTTAATGGTTGTATTTAATAGATTTCTAAACTTAGAATTTAGTTTAAAATATGTTTGTGAAGAACTTTTTGTGTCTACCTATTCAATATTTTAAAAATTAGTTTATGTCTAATAAATATGTTAATTAAAAAATGTTTAATATAACAATGGTGTTGTGAGTGATTTTGGACCAAAGGTATAATCGACATCAAACAATAACGAAAGAACAGGGTTGGGAAAATAAAAAGATTAGGGCCAAAGAAGTATTCTAGGGTCAAATTGGGCCAAGAAGAGAGGGTTAACTTGGGTCCAACCCAAGTCAAATGATCTCGTCTGAGACCAAGGCCGAGGCCAAGCCTAATGAAACATATAACGAGACATGCCTTGTGCACGCCTCTAGCCAAAGGTCAAACGAGAAGTACCCCTTCGTCGAAAAAGAAGGTGATCCTATAGGGAAATTCGAAGGGCCAATGAAGATAACCTATGTTAACTGTTCTTGTAAATACATGATGATTGGTACACAAGGGACATAAGTTAATTTTGACACTCAAACTTATAACTTGTTACACTTATATGCCTTCTAACTTAATCGTAAGAGTTTATGTGGCAAGCACCACACCAATGTGCATCTCTTCTCATTTTTTACGGCACGTTTGTTAGTTATGTGATCTAGTTAAAGATCAAGTTCAAGTCCCCTTATATTATAGAGTCATAATAATGTATTTATAGGGAGAATGAGATAGAATTTTTACCTTCTCCTCTTAGGGTAAGGATGAGATGGATATTTCCTAATTCTAATAAGTTAAGATTAGATATGATTAGATAAATCCACTTTATCTTGTATTTATCTTCCTTATCTTGTTCTGACTTTCAGCCTATTTTATCATATCCAAATTCACCCACAACAACAATTATTGTCATGTGAAGGTCCAATGCAGTTTTCTTTCGTCTAGACTTTAGCATTAATAAATAACTTATTGAACACATAATGGTAAGAAATTATTTGAAAATTTTAAAATTTGTGAAACCTATTAAACACAAAACACATAAAAGTTTGAGAAATTGTCATAAATAGAAAAAAAAAATGAAACTATTTACACAAATAGAAAAACTTACCTAGTGGACCACAAGTCCACTACAACTGATGTAAAATTCCAAAAGGAACCCACAACCCAAAAAATCGGGTCGATCCGTACTCGATTCAAATACTAATTATTTGTGTGCTCATTGAAGAAAAACCAAACGAAAAAAGTGCAAACTATTCCTCTTCTTGGCGTGCGCAAATTCTTCGTCTTTGGCGTGCTCATGATTTCATCTTCCATCAAAACGAAAATTGAAGGAAAAAAGCGTGAAATGGCTTGTTTTCCACCATAAGTTGAAGAATAATTGTTGTTTTTTTAAAAAAAGAAAAAAAAATGATTAACTTTACTGGAAATTTGACAAAATCATTTTTTTTTCTTTTTTTTTTTTTCTTGTTCTTTCTTTTCCTTCCTACTACTTTATATGATTGTTCCCGATAAGTTTGAACTTACAATAAGTTTGAACTTACTAGGAAGGAATTAGCTCTCTGTGACTTTTCCCGTAAAGTGCTGATCAGAACTTTACGGGAAAAGTCACAAAGAGCTCCCTTCTTAGTAATTTCAAACTTATCGAGAAGGAATTTGTGTTCTGTGACTTTTCCCGTAAAGTGCTGATCAAAACTTTATGGAAAGTCATAGAGAGCTCCATTCCTGGTAAGTTCAATTTTAGTAAAACATGTTGGATACGAAGTACTCAACATTCCTAAACACACTTAAAACCCAATGATACTAATAGAAGTCTATCATTATCTATCAATGATATACTATAATAGAATTATGTAAGTGTCTATTACTAATAGTTATATATACTTTCCATCAGTTCAAATTTTTTCTTCTTTCTTTGTTTTGGGGAATTTCTGCAATATTGTGTATTTTACAACTCTGATAAACACAGATAGATAACTATCATGGTCTATCGAAGATAGATACTAATAAAAGTCTATCATAAACCAATGCAAATAGAAGTCTATCAGTGTCTATCACTGATACTTAATTTTTTATGCTTCCAAAGGTTCAATCAAATGATGGTTCTAAACAAAAACATTCAAACATTTATTGATTTTGAGATATTGTTCCCACTTTTTCTTAGAACCCAATAAGAGAATAATGCAAAAAACAACTTTCATAAACTCTAATATCAATCTACTACACAAATACAAGTAACAAAATGTAACAGTCATGATTACATTATTCAGTTTGCAAGTCCTACAATTGTGTCCTGTATGATTACAACAACTACGTCTCGATGAATTTGTGGATTCACCTATAGAAAGGATCCTTTGTTTTTTTAGGTCTTCCTGCTTGATGTTAATAATATGAGGTAATACTTTAGTTTTGTCATCAACAACCTTCCAATCTAAATGAACTCCAACTGGTTGAACACATCCCTTATATGTTGATGACAATGTTATTGAATGATAATACATAGATACATAAGAGTAACTATCCACATTCAACTTCCAAAGAATAGCAAGTGCATGAGCACACTGGATTTCATTAAAATCCCATACTCAACAATTGCAAGATCCCAAGTCCAGCTTCACTATGGATTGATTATCACCGTCCATTTCTTTGTATTCATTGTTGCCTTACACTAATAGACGTCTATCACATTCTATCGTTGAGGCACAATGATAGTCTATTAGAGATAGATAGTGATAGAAGTATATCACCTTTTATCATACAATTTGGTCTTAAACAGTTAAAAGAAATTACAAATGCAAAATAATCAATTGAAAAGTGATATTGGAAACATTCTAACCAAAGATTGAAGAAGAAGAAGATGATGCACAATTTTAATTAATTGAACAATAAGAATGTTGTAGATGATGCAAAAAATAAGAAGAAAAACAATAAGAATTTTCCTAAGTATTTTTGTGAAGAAGAAGAAAAAGAAGAAGCGGTCGACGATGGAGAAGAAGAAAAAGAAAAAAGAAGAAAAAAAAGAAGAAGAAGTGGCTAGCTATGGAGAAGAAGAACCACCCGGCATTGAGGAAGAAAAGAACAGCGGTGATCATACCTAAAAACGCCAATCGATTGCACGATGAAGACGAGGAAGTGAAGTCGATGAAGATGTCGATTAAATGAAGAAGTAATCGAGTTTCATCGTTGTCAATTTCACGCATGAAGTTCAAATGACGAGGATAGAATGAGAATTTTTTTAAAAACTAAAGCAGGAAAAGTGTGTATCCTATTCTTTAATTTTTTTTCTATTTGTGTGAATAGTTTTTTTTTTCTATATTTGAAAAAACCCATAAAAATTTTACTATTAAACTTATAATTTAACTTTTTAAGAAATATATATATATTAAAAAAGGCATTGTTGTCAAATCTTTGGTATTATTCATGTGCTTCATGAGCCATTGGTTCATTTTTTTTCCCTTTTATAATGATTTCCTTGATGTTTTATTTATTAATTCTTTCATCCTCAATAAATAACTAAATAATAAATAATCCTTTCCATTATTTTACTGCAAAAAGTAATCATTGTCCACAAATTAATGACTAATTATTAGGTCAATTGAGACTATATGACCCCACTTTTCCTTTATATCCTTTTGTTTGCCCATACTTAGGAAAAATAATACATGGAGAAAAGTGTTTTGGCCCCATAAGCTAACTTTCATTTTTGCTAGTGGTCCCTTTGCATTTGAAAAATAAGTTATTTGTGTAATTTTGTCTATTTTATTTTTAAAAATATTACATCTTAAAATAAATATAGATGTCCTAATTGCTAAATTACTATGCTCGTGTAGTTAATAATTTTGTCTTTCACTTTATTAATTTTTTTTTTAATGCAATTAAGTTTCTCTATAAAATTCTTATATTAGAAAACATTCAAATTTAAGAAAAGTTATATTAGATGGTAAAAATGTTGAAAATATTTACTACTAATAACAAAATATACAGTCTATCGCGATCTATAGCGATTTATCGCATATTAACAGTGAAACCAAATATTTTAGTTCCTTTTGCTATATTTGAAAAGAACACCAAATTTAAAAATGAAATAATAGTTTATATTAATAAAATATACTATTTCATCAACTTGATTATTGTATATATTAATGTAATTAAAATAGGAATACTCCCATCAAATTGACCCACTTCAATATAGTTTGAATATAGTAACCTATCCTACTTATTAAAAAAAAAAAAAAAAAAAACCCAAAGCATATCCTACAAATGATGAGAGCCTCGCCAAATATTTTATTTCAAAATTTACATTTAATGATTGTGTTTGATGTTGGGTTAGGATAAGAATTTGATTGAAATGTGATTGAAATATTGAAAATCTAACCCCGTAATCAACTTTAGAGGGAAAATTTTAAATTGAATTTGTTAAGTCCGATATGTCAACACAAGCATAATCTCAAGGTTAAAATTTCGATTCTCCTCCACATATTAAAAGAAAAATGTCCATTTAACATTTAATTTTTTTTAAAACAATACTAAACGTTTTTCCTTTGCAATTCAACTATATGAATATTTAATATTATTTTATTTAGATTTAAATATTTTAATGACTTACTTTTAATTTTGGTTAATGTTAGTTCTATATTATTAAAATATTCTTTTTTCTTCCTATACCTTTTGTTTTTGTTAACTTTAGTTACTGTATTGTATTTTTATTTTTATACTCTTAAAAGGTATAATTTTGATATCTTCACTTTTTCTTTTTAATCTTTTTTTAATCAAAATTTTAGTATGATTTCTTATTAACTAAGGAAGTGTTTGGTAAGTGTTTAATTTTGAAAATAAGTCATTTTAGAAAATTAAAGTACTTGACAACCATTCTGAAACATGTTCAAAGTATATTTTAAACTAATTTTCAAAAGAATTTAATTAAAAGTATTCTTTTGAAATTTTTTTTTTCTAATAAATTCAAACGGGAGTTATGTTTCTTAAAATGTAATCATAAATAATTTGTATTTAACAAAATCGAACGTATATAAAATATATGTCAAAATTTTGTAAATATGAAACAAAATGGTATTTTTTTTAAAGGAGAAAGACCAAAAGAAAACGTTTTAGAAAATACAAAGATTATAATGAAAATTAAAAATATAGAGTTCAAAACGAGTATTTTGAAAGCCAAAGAACCAAAATGAACTAAGTGAAAAATACATAAACAAAGATCATATTTAAATACCACAAAAAATAGTATTTAAATAGTTTATTTAATATAAGACGTAGGTCAAAACTCAAAACAGTACTACAAAATTTTCAATTTATCTCTCAAGTTATGCAAGGAAATATTATCTTAAAGGAAAAAAAAAAAAGAAAGAAAGAAAGAAAGAAAAAGGTAAGAAAATATACTTCTTACAATTTCAAGATTTTAAAACTCTTGTCGGTCATTATTGTAACTTCCACAAAAACGTCGGACATTTATAATCCTACTTTTACATATTATTGTCGGATTTTTATTTTATTTTATTTGTCTGTAATATAAAATTAGGTATGTTCGGGAGTAATTTTAAAATAGTTAAAATTGGAAAACTAATTTTGATGATATAAAAATTGAATTTAAGTATAAAATTTAAAATTAAATTAATTTTGAGTGATTAAAATAGGTTTTCAACTTTTGTCATTTTTAAAATCACTCTGAAACATGTACTTGGACCAATTGCAAAAACCACTTTCAAGTAGTTGCAATTATACCTTCAAATTTAAAATTAAACTCTCATATTTAACGTTTAATTTTTACAATTGAAAGTTAGAGGATACAATTGCAACTAACACTATATTTTAGAGGAGATTTTTATAATTTATCCGTCAATTTGGTATCGTCGTGCACACCAATTAAGTGAATTGATCTTTAGCTGTGCCCCAATTAATTGTCAAACTTTTGAAGGCAATTGAATTGCAGCTTCAATTATGGGAGGTAGGGTTTCCAGTTTCCACACTCTCTTCCCTTTTGTTTGACCCCATTCCTTCAATGCAACACCTTACAAAAATCCCAGTTGTAGTTTTATGAGTAAATGCATATGTTGGTTTTTAAATTATTAGGTATTTTAAAGGTGAATGTGGCGAATTTTAGAAAATGTAACTTTGTTTTCTAAAAAATGATTGTGTAAAATTGTTAAAATATTATTTTAATTCTTATACTTTGAGACTTATTTGATTTTAGTTCATGTAATTCTAGCAAGTCATAAATTTAATTCTTATTGTTGGTTTTTATATATATTATTTAGGGTTGTTTTTAGCTGTAGAAAAATGAACCAAAATATTTACAAATATAACAAAATTTTACTGTTTATCCGCAATAGACTGTTATTTGTGTCTATCTGTGTCATGATAGATATAGATAGTAGTCTATCACGATCTATTGTAGTCTTTCGTAGATAGCTGTGATATTTTGCTATCATTTGTAAATTTTTTCAACAATTTTCCTATTATTTACATTTATTAGCTCCCTTTATTTCTCTTTTTGTAAATTTTGGAAACATATATTTGCCTGTTGTAGTTTTTGTGTGTATTATTTAACTTATTTTAATAAAATTAACTTTGATGAACTAATTTAAAATTTATTGAAAATATATAACTTAAATTTTGACATTTAAAAATATATAAATTAAAGTTAATATATATAGAAAGCAAAACAATGTTTTTAATATGATAACACAAAAAATGATTGAATTGTAGGACTGTGGACGATTTTAAGATTGATTGCAATATAAATACTTTTTAAATATATTATTCCATGTAATTGGCAAAATAATTGAAGTAATGATGATAACTGGTGCCTTTTCACACGCATGAATATCTACATTTTATATTAAATATATATATATATATAAAAAGGTTAAAAACATTTCTTTAATCATTACAATTGGACATTTATAACGTTTTAAATGTTTAATAATTAATTTCCCAACAATTTTATAAATAATTTGAACTCTTTCATACTTTTTTATTATCATACTAAACAAATAATATACTATCAATCTACGTTAGAAGTTCGATTCTAAATTCTCTCTTTATATTGTCAAAAATATTTTTTTTAAAAAGAGTTGATAATTGAATTATCATGTCATAGCTATAGTACATAAAGAAAAGTTATAAAAAAAAAACATAAATTTATTTGTTATTATTGTTGTTTGTTTTAAAGCATGGTAACTAAATCCTTATAAATAAAAGTATGAGAATTTAAACTTCTTAAA
Source organism: Citrullus mucosospermus (assembly GCA_030954485.1). Lineage (NCBI taxonomy): Eukaryota > Viridiplantae > Streptophyta > Magnoliopsida > Cucurbitales > Cucurbitaceae > Citrullus > Citrullus mucosospermus. The sequence continues at coordinate 5,175,440 of CM062065.1, forward strand.
AATAATAAAATTAAAAATTAAAAATATATATATATATATGAGTTAAATTGTGATGGGGAATTGCAAATAACATAGTAAATATTGAGAAATAAACAATTAAGTTGAGGGGTAAATATTTTGCCCCCTTTAAGTACATTCAAGCCTTCTGGGGTGTGTATATTTTTTTGCATGTCTCGTCCAAGAGACAACAACCCAACTGAAACGTTATGTAGCTCAAACTACTCTGCACTGAAAGGTTGAGCTCAAAGCTTCACAACTGAAACACTCTTCTTTTGGCCAAGTGCTTTTAAAAGAGCTAATGAGAGAAAGTAAGAGAGAAACATATTTATAGTAAAACTATAAATCTAGAATTTAATATATAATCCATTTAACATTCAACCAAACACATTTTTCCTCGTTAAGAATTCAAACTCTCTCATTGTTTATTTAAAAAATGTAACAACAAATTGCAAGTTTAGCCTCAAAATTTTGGACATTGTATCTAATAAAGTTCATAAACTTTTAAATTTATATCTACCATGATTCTACATATTTTAAAATTTATAGAATTACTAAGCATAAAGTTGGAAGGTTAGAATTATGTAAGACACAATATTTAAGCTTACATATGATATATTGGTGAGCTCTTTAAATTATTGTATACGATTAAAAAAAAGTCTATTCGACTTTATGAATGCATTATACACAAAATATATATATTTTTCAAAATTATTACACAACCTAAAAAAAAATGTAAGTCAACAAGATATATTCTATCAATATTTATTGTAATTTTTCATTTCCCAGTAACATCATGTTCAGTATGCTTTGTAAGCTGACACGTCTTCTCTCTTTTATCGTTAGATAGAATAGATTTTCTCGTAGTTTAGAATATTTTAATAAAAAAAAGATATTTATGTTAATGAAGTTTAATCTTTTGTTGACGATATTCACAACCTGTAATATAACAATGCAACATAAGACTTTATCCTTGTCAATTACAAATGTGTCCCAATTACTCATGATTTGACTTTTCATGCTCATAAAACCCGACACTGTGGGTATATATTGCTACTTTTTTTTTTTTTTTTAACAAAAGAACTTTGGAACAAAGAACAAGACATAAAAATTCGTTTTTTTTTTTTTTTTTTTTTTGAAAAGACATAAAAATTGGTGTAAGGGAGTGGGCAAATCAATGGAAATACAGCCATTTGCCAGCCCTATCCCGGCATCCAAACACCACCGAATCCGTGGTCGTTCCCCACGTAATCACACTACCAAACAAACCCAAATTCTATTTTTCTCATTCATCCATTCTAAACTGTCTCGTCATCCTAAAAGATTAGAACAATTAATTTAGTTTATTATATATTTTAGATTGCTTGTAACAATTTAATTCTCTATTTTAAACTTGTGAAAATTTTGATTTCTAGTTAGAATTTAATGGATTTTCTTCACATGAAAATTATTAAATTAATTATGAAACATATTTATATATTACAAAATATCATTTGTTGTTATATAATAAAAATTATCACTTTATTTCTGCAAATTATTCTTTGAAAACTTACAAAAAGATTAAATTTTTATCTGCTAAATTTTAATAATCTATTAAAAAAACACTTTTGTATATATATATATAAAAAAAAAGAAACTTCTAATAATAAATTTTTATATAAGTTATATTTTAGTACTGTTTGTAAGATTTAGTCACAATCATTTTAAATTCTATAACTAGTCATTGTAATGACCTAAATTCTATGATAAAAAAGTTCATAAAAGTTAATTGTCAATTTCTTTTGTGTATAGTTTTTACACTTCACCAATTTATCAATCTACATGTGCAAGAAATTTTAGTAAATTTTGATAATCCCTTTTCATAATTCCATGCAAAATTCTCAAAAAGTGGTTATTTGAGAAGAAATTATAGAGTGGAGGATTCGTTTTAAGTTTTAATTCCATTCCTCGTTTTTGTAATGAGGTAGTTTATAGTTTAGCTGGATGGGCTAATTCTCATGTCGATGAGGCAAGTCATTGAGTTTGATGCTTAATTTTGTAATTAGTTAAGAGATGTCTTTATCGAATGAAATATCATTTTTTTAATTAAAAAATATATTTTTTCCACGATAAATATTAAATTGTTACAAATTGTCAAGTATATTATTTAAATTATTTGTTTTACAACTAAATCAATAAAAATTAGAAAGTCTGCAAATAAAAAGTTGCTTCCAAATATAGAAAAATGAACGAAAGTATTTATAAATATAGAAAAATTTTATTGTATATCTGCAATAGACTGCGATAAACTATATATGTATTTATATGTGTGATAATAGACATATATATTAGTTTATTAGGGTCTATCGTAGATAGACAATGATATTTTACTATTATTATCTGTAAATATTTTTATCAATTTTGACTTTTAAAATAATTTTCCACAAATAAAAGTATTTTTCATAAAAGTTGATAGTTGTTTTTATGTAGAAAGTATACTAACCGAAAAGTGTTTTTTCTAGCTTCTTAAAAAAAAGTAAATTTTAACAAAAGAAAAAAAAAAAAAAAGAAAAGAGGAGAAATGAAAAAAGAAAAGAAAAAAAGAAAAAACAAAAAAAGGTTGTGCTGTGACGCAGTAAAAACAACCAACCAATCTCTGTCCTCCGCTCATTCATCGCCCTACACTACAAGGACACGTGTCATTCAGTCAATGAGCTGTACTTTTTTTTTTTCTCTCACACATCACTGTCACCAGTGCACTCTCCTCCTTCGGCTCCTCTCCCAATAATTCCCGCACGTGCTTCCCTTCCCCCTCCCCGCCGGAAAAGCCTCCATTTTCCATTTTTTCCATTTTCCTTCCCAATTCCGACCTCCTCAAATCCCCAATTTCCCAACCCTAAAACCAGACTTCCTAATTTCCTTTCTTCACATCTCCACCACTCAAAACTCTAACAATCCAACCCCCCGTCCGCTTCTCTAGTCGTTGTTTTGATGTTTTTGTCGTGACGGAGATTTGGGATTGTTGAGGGGTATTGGGTAATGTTCAGTGTTTGTTTGATCTGAGCGTTTGTTTGATTCTGTATTGGGTTCTCTGATTTTTGTGGGGAGATGGGGACGGTAACCTCGTCCATGGCGGCGAAGTTCGCATTCTTTCCTCCGAATCCGCCGTCGTATAAGGTGGAAGAGGTGGAGGAAGGTACTGGGAAGCTGGTGATGACGGAGGTAGCAGCGAGGGGAAATGTCGATGTTTTGAAGCTTAGTACCAAGAGAGGGAACCAGGTTGTGGCTCTGTACGTAAAGAATTTATCGGCTACTTTAACCTTGCTTTACTCTCATGGGAACGCTGCTGATTTGGGGCAGATGTACGACTTGTTTGTGGAACTTAGTGTTCATCTTCGAGTCAACTTGATGGGGTTTGTGAACGCTTTGGTTTTAAAATGCTTTGTATTTAACTGATATAAATCTGGGTTTTTTTTGAAAGCTCCTTTTGTCATTACGTACATACTTTTTATTTTTTTCCCTTTTTAGGTACGACTATTCGGGATATGGTCAATCTACTGGAAAGGTATGAAATCTTATTTTTCCGTGTTGATTAGATTATGTAACTTTTCTAGAGGATGGAACCCTTTGGAATCTCGAGATCTATAGCTTTGTTTTTAGCTTTGTCTGCTCTATTATAGGAAGAGAAGTGACTGGCAAATTATGTTAACAGTATTTTGATTTGTTTCTTGTCATGCTGCTTAAAGGAGGGATAACTGAACGTAACTAGGAAGAAATGATATTTGTTTTCCCTGTTAATGCTTCCAAATCTATGCAAATGTCATTTTCTCTCCAATTAAAATTGATGGGTGCGGGAATCTTGTTAATTTTTGAACCCACAGATGATTGGGAGTATTGAGAATGCTACAAAAGACTAAATATACCACAATGAATAAGTTTGAGCTATTTTTTTTGGTTGACTAAGTTTTACGTAGTATCTTTTTAGTAGAAGTTTCTTTTCTGATAGAAGAAATTTGAAGTCTGGGCTTTATTGTTCTACCGAGTCGCTAGTAGCTGACTTTTCTTTCTGGCATTCTCCCTTTCTCCAGCCAAGTGAGCAGAATACTTATGCAGACATTGAAGCTGTCTATAGATGCTTAGTGGAGAAATATGGTGCAAAGGAGGAAGATGTTATCTTATATGGGCAATCAGTTGGCAGTGGACCCACTTTAGATTTGGCTACTCGTTTACCGAACTTGAGGGCAATAGTTCTTCACAGTCCGATCTTATCAGGTGTTCGAGTCATGTATCCAGTAAAGCGAACATTCTGGTTCGACATTTATAAGGTAAATTCATTAATTCCTAAATTTTACTTTGTCAGCTTGTTTTATGAAACTGGATTTGATGGTCATTCTTCCATTTTCTATATTGCAGAATATTGACAAAATACCATTGGTCAATTGTCCAGTTCTTGTAATTCATGTGAGTATCCTTTCAAACATCTGGTGATTACTAAGATCTTGAATGCTCGAAAATGTGGACAGTTGGTGTACTATAGAGTAGTAACAAAGTAAGCCCTCAAACATTGTTCGATTCATTGGCGGATTACCATAAAGTTACATTCTTAAATGATATTGAAAAGGCTTATAGGTCTTGGTTATCATCTTAAAAGAAATTTAATCTTAGGAGCTTAATTACCTCGTTGCAGCAACCAACTAAGCAGAGCCTTGCCGGTTAAGGCATAATATCCTCAACCAAAGGGTAGATGTCCGATTCCCTTACCCTTACCCCATGTATTAACAATTTCATAATTATATCACTGCAGCATTGTTTTTGGCTCTTGTGGTTGCCTTTCTCTAACTTTCTGAAACATTTGAAAAGGCCGAATAAAAACCAGGCAAATGGTGGTAGTTAAAATTACTTTATTTGAAAGAATACTCCCTGTTGCCCTTCAGAGTTTGACGACCCTGAACAGTTTGACACCTTCCATTTGTTAATGTAAGTTCCATAGGCCATGCATATAGTCTTTTTAGACCCACGGCAGAAACTAGAAATCATTAGAAGCCCAAGGACAATTTGAAATCCCTTTTGTTATTCGTTGCATCAAAGTTGTATTCCTGCTGATTTGGTGCAGACCCTATAAGACATCTTGAAAGAAAAATACTTGTGAGTTCGAGAAATGCCTAATAGTTAGAACATCCAAATTCTAGCATACCTTCCATTTCGAGAGATAATCATGTGGTTAATCGTGTTATTTGCTGCATCTCACTGCTATCTTAATGAATTAACTCATTCATTTTAGTGGATTCTACTTAGCATATCACTTTAATGATATAAATTTTCATGTTTGAAGAATGTCATGCCGCAGAGAAGAATGAAAAGAAAAGAGACCGTAAATTCTAATTGTGGACTTGAGGTGGATGCAAACTGTTGCTGTTGTTCATATGTACACAAGTGGCAACTGCTGTTATCCCTTTGATGTATATGCTTGCCTGATCTGTGAAAACAACAAATATGAGCCTTGGATTAACTGGTTGAATATGTCTAGCATACTAAGTTACTGTCTCTTGCATATTGAATGATAACATCTGACATATGATTGATTTCTGGAAGCTACTCACTTACAGATGGTATTATATATATGTTCTTGTCTCTTGGTAGGGAACTGCTGATGACGTTGTTGACTGGTCCCATGGAAAGCAACTTTGGGATCTTTGTAAAGAGAAGTACGAGCCCTTATGGATAAAAGGAGGAAACCATTGTGACTTGGAACTTTACCCACAATACATAAGGCATCTCAAGAAGTTCATTTCTGCTGTTGAGAAATCACAGCCTAGGAGCGGACCTGGACAAGTCACGAATCAGCTCGACGTTCCTAGAAACAGCACCGACTTCAGAGAAAAATCTAGATCCAGCACAGATCAAAGAGAGAAAACCAGAATGAGTGTTGATCAGAGAGAAAAGCCAAGGATTAGCACGGACTGTAGGGAAAAAGTCAAAGTTGCAAATGGTAATGGAGACAGGTCAAGAAAGATGTTAGATCGACCGGAGAAGTTGGCAACTGGTGCAGACCAGCCAGAGAAAGCGAGGAACAGTATTGACCGGTCTGCCTACCGATCTTCTCATAGCTGAAACTCATGCTGTCATTATGCTATCCTTTCATTTCTTTTCCCCGAAGTTCACTTTATAGCATACTCAATGTCATGTTCACAAATTTTTTATATGCATTCTGATAATTTTGAGCATTGCACTCTCTTGCAGGTTTGGGGACATGGTGAGATCGGTTGGATTATGCAATATTGATTGTTTCAAACCTACGGCAACACATGTATAGCAGAGCGGTTTACTCGAGTTGAGGCTTAATTCTTCGTGAGTGTTAACTATTTGTTGGTTGGTTTGGTTGAACGGTCTAAAAATTGTTGGTTTACCATGGAAAGTAAAGGTAGGAAATTGATTTAACCAGGGAGTATTGTGCATCTTATATATGCTCACAACTAATAAATCTAACCCTTCTCCCCCTTCTCTCAAAGTTTGATTGTGTATGATGTGTGTTTAACTTTGTTACATCTCCACTCTTATAGAAATGGAGTTCCTTCAGAAGCTTGTCATTCAAAACTTTTAACACAAATGTTGTATTTTTTTTTTCTTTCCCTTCTGGGAAAATGAACAAGTTTGGAATCTTCTTACTCTATTTGGGAATGTAAGATCTAATTTGAACTTGTGTTGGAAAGGGGCAATATGAGAAGTATTTTATTTTATTTTAGAATTTCAGGGCACCTTTTTTTTTTTTTTTTTTTTTTTTTTTTTTTTTTTTTTTTTTTAACTTTACCATACTATTTTGTTGTTTCAAGTAGTACAATCAATTTTTAAGTCTGTTGTTGAGAAGAGACTTGATTGAAACTTTTTGAAAAGATTAATAATGAGATTGAAGCACTATCTTTGTATTTTACCTCTAGTGTCAGAATCAATATTGTTTATGTTTAGGCAAAACTTTGTATTAACAAACCTTGGCATTGGTGAATGCATTTAATCTTTATTGTAATTTTAATGTTAATAAAAAATATATTTTTGGTTTTTGCCTAAGTAGCATTGATGAAAAGAATGTAATAATTGTATATCATCATTTCCTCAGTAAAAAAAATTATGGAACAATTCAAATTCAAATTCATGTTTTTAGATTATTGAGCTCGGTATGAATTCTATTTTCGAAAATTGTTTTGAGATTCTATGATCCAAACAATGAAAGTTCTAAAAATAATATTTTTATATTTTCTGTATATCTAGATTTTAAATTTAAAATTTTGAAATATATATGATATTGCAAAATAATAATTATATAAAAATTTTAGGTAATTATTTTAAATGGTAAAACTGTTAAAAATATTTTTAAATATAGTAAAATATTATTGTCTATCACTAATAAGTGGTAATAGATGATAGTAGTTTATCATTTTTTATTACTACCTAACCTTTGTTTAAGAGAATATTTTTGGTATAGAAAGTCTCAAATTCAGGATCTTCCGCTACACGAATTTCCTGAGAAACGAAGTCATAGGCACGTAGGTTAAAGCCCAAACCAACTACTCCAAGAGCACTCATCCATAAACTAGTTACTAGTACAAATAACATAAAGAAATGTAACCAACGTTTATTGGAAAAAGCAACCCCAAAGATTTCGGACCAAAAGCGGTTTGCAGTGACCATTGAATAAGTTTCTTCAGCTTGAGTTGGGTTAAAAGCATGGAATGTATTTGCACCATCCTCATCCTCAAATAAGATTGTTGTATTTGTACGTTAAAAGAGTTTATAAAATTATTAGTAATAAGTTTATATTCAACCTAATATTTAATGAGTAGTTATAATTAGTTTTGTGGTTTATATATATATATATATATATATATATATATATATTATCAATCAATATATTTTGAAATTTTGTTTAAATTGAAATTTAATTTTTGAATTGGCTACCAAACACATATTTGAAAACATGAAATACAACCTTATTAAATCCTAGGGATTGAACCCACCACCTTTAGGTGACTGATTGAACCAACGACCTCTTAACCTTTTATGAAAGTTGTGCCCTTTATTTATCCAATCCCCTACCCTCTAGATTTGAGATCTGTTTCAATTTTCAACGTTTACACTTTTAACTACATTTTTTTCACTAAATACTTAGCTTTAACATTAATGTCCATTAATAATTACAATAAATATAATTAATTAATTTTTTTGTCACTATTAGGAGACGCACATAGTTGACTTGAGTTGAATTGTAATAATTATGTGGGGAGTTAGATTATCTGTGTTTGGGGTAGTTGAGTTGGAATGTCTAGGTTTGTGGTGCTGGGTTGAATTGAGTTGAGTCAGAAAATCTATTTTGTGTTTGGAGTGTAGAGTGGAGCTAAGTTGGGTATTTGGTGCAATTTTTTCTAAACAAATTGATTTTTTTTTCTTTTTAATTTCCAACTATACACCCATTGGAATAAAAATTTTAACAATAAAAAAAAAGCTTAATTTTTCTTTTTCTTAAAACATAACAAATTCATACAAAGTAAACATATAGTAAAGATAAATTTGGACAACAATTTTTCAACACTCATTCATGAGCTGAAGTATTTGGTGTCGTTTTTTTTTAAACAAAATTGATTTTGTCTTGGATTTTTTTTCTATTTTTTTTAAGTTTCCAATTATACAAAAATTTTCCTTAAATTTTTAACAAAAAAAATGTTTTTTTTTTTTTTTTTTCATTCTTAAAACATAACAAATTCCTATGAAGTAAACATATACTCTACACAAATTTTGAATTCAATTTTTGAACACTCAATTATACAACATATTTTTTTTCCATTCCTAAATACCAAGCATATTCCAAACAAATGAAAAAATTTCACAACTACTTAACCTTCAATCATGAACACTGAAAAAACTTAAAAATTGAACGAACTCTTTGTTTTTCCTTTTTTAAAAATGTAACATATTTTCACCACACAATTTGAACACCTAATTGCACAATAATTTTATTCACATCCCTAAAGACATGTCATATTCTAATAAAATGAATATTTTTTTCTACTCCCTAACCTTCAATTTTTATTAATTTTATCTCAACCATAAATATTAATTCAAAAAAAAAAATCAATTATTTTTTGTCCATTTGTGAAATATGAATTTCAATTTTTATTGTAACGACCTGACCCTTTAAACTAACACGTCATTACGTCATGCATGACCATTCAGTGAATGCATTGGAAATTAAGAGACACGGTAACACACACTATAGATAAAGTCAGTCAAATTCATAAAACGGTTGGTTTTTCTAATATTTTACTAAACCAAACATAGAGGAGTAAAAACGCTTTAGCGGGGTACCCCTTAAATCGTTAGGCAAAACCTCAAGAAAATAAAACTGAACATACCTCAAGAAAATAAAACTGAACATACCCATATAAAAAACAAACAACAAACGGTCTAATGTATGCAAATACTACTACCCTATAAGTCCAATACTCTATACCCTAGGCTAAGGTGCAGAAGCAATGTCGACGATCCCATAGTACGATCACGGATTTCCTCGGCCATGCGCCGAGCCACCATGCTCCTTACCTAGGAGAAAAACATAGAAAATGGTGAGCAATCATACTCAGTAAGAGACCCACTACTGGGCCTAGCTATTACCCTTTTTGTCGTGTGCACTCGTGTACCCGACATAGACATAAGCTTAGGCATAAGCATAGGAAGCGACCCGAGGGTACGTAGTGATTACATTTGTAACATGGTCATAGGTGGTGATCCCGAGAGACACCCTTCGTAGCACAATACATTAGGGGTACGAGGCACGACAAGTAGGGTAACCTGTAACATGTCATGGCATAGCTAGTTCATCGCAGAGATTCACAGAGTCATAGGCACATAAGCACAAGAACATTACTTACAAGCTACAAACTTGACATATTGAAACAATCATAGCAATCAACATCCGAGACAAAAAGTTCATAGCGACATTCAATAGTCAACAATACAATTAAACATTAGGCGTCACTAAAACCCGGTAGTAAGTCCCTTACCTGCGAGAGCGAGACTGCCTGTGCGAAGTCGCGACTTCCCTACACTGCGGCAATGTGCTATGAAGGTTGTGACGACTTGTCCCGGAGAGGGCAGGCGATGCGGCGATGAAGATTGTGAAAACGCGTCGTGGAGAGGGCAGAGATGTTGCTGCACGAGGACTATGATGATGCGGCAACGAGGACTGATGATGCGGCAAACTGCAGGCTGTGACGATGCGACGCGATGAGGACTGAGATGCTGCGGCGCAACGAGGACTAAGATGCTACGGCGTGAGGACTATGATGATGCCGCAACGTTAAAAGCTGCGATGATGGTGACAGTGAGGGCTGGGACACTGCGGCGCGAGGGTTATGATGATGTCACAACGCTGAAAGCTGCAATGATGGCGACAGTGAGAGTTGGAGAGGACGGTGACTGAGTGACGGAGGGTTGTGCGAAAAATGGCTGACGAAGAGGTGATCGAGAGAGAGATTGACCTTTTTTCCTTCTTCCCCTTTCTTCCCTTCTCCTAAAAACGCCACTTGGTCAAAAACTCACCCGAAGATCTTTCCCCAACTGAAAACCCGATTTCTCCTAATGACCAATGATTTCCAAACCCCTTTCACACTCCCTCCGTCTGCATGATTCTTTAGTTATTAATTTTTTTTTTCAACTTAAAGAGAGAAAAAGTGATTTACCTGAATTTTGGGCCATTACATTTATAGTTAATGATTTTTTTTCCTTTTTTGTACAAACATCCAATTCTTTATATTTACACTAATACAACAAAATGATATATATTTTTTTTTTGAGCAAACTCATTTTTTACAAACATTTTTTTGTTCAAACATTTTTTATTGTTAAGTTTAGCTTGCCACTTACAAATGAAATAATAAAGTCCACAAAAATGTCTATGTACATAAATGCTTATCAATGAATAACACTCAATGGTGGTTTTCGCTGGAGTTGTCGTTGGAGATGGTTGTCAGAAGCTGGAGTTGGTCATTAGAGTTGGCCGCGTGAATGTTGTTGGCTTTTTGGCCCTTAATCTCAAATTAATTAATTTTAATTGTTTGATTAATTAGTGTTTTGATGATAACAAACCTGATTTTATTTATTAATCATTTGAGTATTTTGAAGTGTCTATTGTGTGGAGTTTGGAACAACGGTTCCAATGCAATTTGAATCACTCAAATCGAAGTTCAAACAAAGAAGATATGACTGAAACAAGCTTAATGGAAAAATTCCGAGCTGATGACGTGGAAGATTTTTTTTAAATCAAAGTGGACAAATTGAAAGGTGTCACTTGAAGCAATGGAGAAGTGACATTTGGTGGGTTTTTTTATTTTTGGATTGATGTTAAAAAGAAAATGATTTTAAAAAGAAAATGAATTTAAAAAGAAGATAAATTTAATATTATTATATATGTTTGTGTCCAACGGTTAGTTGTTTTTTTTAAAAGGATTAATTTAATATTATATATGTTTGTGTCTAACGGCTAGTTGACTTTTTAAAAGGTTTAATTTAATATTATTATATGTTTGTGTCTAATGGCTAGTTGAGTTTAAATCTCCACCATTCAATTTTCTTTTACAAAGATCTAATGGTCCAAATTAATTTGGTTTTCACTCAATTTCATTTGTTTTTAAATACTTCATCTTCTCCAAAAAGTTTCCCCAACTTTTACAATTTTACAATCCTCAAAAATTGAAAAAGGTCACCGTTGTTGCTCTCTCTCCAAGCTTTCAAATTTCTTTCTTTTCATCTTATTCTAGAGAGATACTTTCATTGTATTGTGAGGATTGAGTATTGTGAGTTCAAATTTGTACATCACTCTTTTTAGAGAGTTTTAATGTGTGATTTAAAACTTCAAGAATATTGTAACGGTTGGATCCTAACCCGTGGAAAGGATCAGATTTGCTCTTAAACCCGAAAAAGGAGCAAGGTAGCGGTTCGACTCTCATCCGTGGAAAGAGTAAAGGAGATTTTTTAATCGAAATCCCAAGAGGTGTTTGGGAAAGTGGATGTAGGTCGAGTTGGACCGAACCACTATAAAAATCACGGTGTCTTCTTCTCCAACTCTTTCTCAATTTATTTTGCATTCAATTTTTAGTAGCATGTTATGGATTACTATCCTTCTTTGTTAAGATTGATTGAATCTTGTGTTTCATATATTTTTTATCAATCTTGATATTTAGCATCAATTAAGGTTTTTATTAATTTAATTCAAAAATTAATTCAATTAGTTTAATTTGAGCATATAGGAATAAGTTTAATTAAACCCTATTCACCCCCCTCTAGGGTTGCCATACCGATCCTACAAATGTGGTAGTCGAAGTTGCTTTTTTGTGTGAAGGTGGTCGTCGGAGGTGGTTGCTAGAGACTGGAGTTGGTTGTTAGAGTTGGTTGTGTGAAGATAGTTGTCATAATATGTAGGTGGAGTTGCTTTGTGCGAAGGTGGTTGTCGGCGTTGGTCGCTGGAGGTAGTTGTTGGAGCCTGGAGTTGGTCATCGGAGTTGATCATGCAAAGGTAGTCGTTAGAGTATGTCATCAGAGTGTGGTAGTGGTAGTTGCTAATGGGTGGAGTCATTGAATACATTGGAAGGAAGTAGAGTTGGAGTGAATTCGTAAAAAAATCAATTCAACTCCACCAATATTTAAAGTTGGTGTACCAAACATTTTTACCAACTTAACCCAAGTTGGTGAGACAAACACCCCTTAAAATTAATTGTAACATTTCAGTTCATAATTATTTTAAAATTAGTTAATAGGTATTAAAACAGTAAAATAAAATGTGGGTATTTAATGAAAAGTTAAAGATTAAAACTTAAAAATATAAATTATAAAATTTAAAGACTAAATTGAAACAAAATCTAAAACATAACTGCAAGATTTTTTTAAACCTAAAAACTAAATTTGCACTAAAAATATAACAATTTTAATCCTTGAAGACAAGGAGGGTTTTTCTATCTCAGAAGATTGTGTTATATTAACTCATTGCATTAACCTAAAAATATCTCATAACTATGCAAACAATTTTTAAGAACCATTCCATAGAAGGGCTGACAAATATCACAATTCAATATCTTTCGCCAAATACAAATAAATGTGAGCTTGAAGCTATTTATTTTGAGTATGAAATATTTCCAAAGATCATACCAATGGTTTTGGAAGGGTTTAAGGCGGCTACTTCCCCTATGAATTCTTTCATACTGCTTCTGCAAATTTTCCTGTTTATTGAAATCTTCTAATCAAAATCGCCTTCTCTATTCCACCAAATTATGTTCAAACCTTTCTGCTTTCGTGTAGTTTAATGCCCTTTTGCCAGTGTTCTTCCAATCTTACCAGCAAATTTGATAATTTTTTTCTGTTACAACACCCCACAAATTTTCACCAAAACCCTTCGATGATATCCCCGTCTATGTGGAAAACCATTGCAAAGCAAGCGATTTCTAGAAACCGGCAGTTTCATCTTGATTGGCATTGCTTTTCCCGCTCCCATGGCGTTCTGGGTCGTCCCAACGAGTCTTTATTTCGCAAGAAATTGATATCTAGTAATTTTGTTCTTAGTTCACTTCCGAAGTTCGGGATTTTGGAAATGGGCATTGGTCAAAATGAATTTTTGTCTCAGGAAGATTATGGAAACAGATTCTTTATTGGGTCAATGGGAGCTCGGATTGGGTTGAATGGGTCGTGCCCGAAAAGCTATTCTAGTGTTGCTGAGGCGGTTTCGTCAACAGATGTGGACGAAGATGCATCTGTTGACGATGAAATTCAGGAGTTATTGGAAGAGATGAGCAAAGAAGAGAAGAGGCAGAGGCAGGTTAAGTATAGGAGGAGGAGGCTGAAAATGGTGAACGGAATGGGAGAAGGGAAGAAGTATCAAATGCTGAGGAGGAGGCAGGTGACCATAGAGACTGAGGCATGGGAACAAGCAGTTAAGGAATACCAGGAGCTATTGATGGACATGTGTGAGCAGAAGTTAGCACCTAATTTGCCTTACATGAAGTCATTGTTCCTTGGCTGGTTCGAGCCTTTGCGTGATGCTATAAGTCAAGAGCAAGAATTGATCCGGAAAGGGAAGAACAGAACTGCATATGCTCCTTATTTTGATCAATTACCTGCTGATATGATGTCAGTAATCACGATGCATAAGTTGACGGGGTTATTGATGATGGGACATGAGCATGGTAGTGCCAGGGTTGTGCAGGCTGCTTGTGTAATAGGAGATGCTATTGAACAGGAGGTACGTCGATTTTGTAAATGTAGACCCTTTGTCAGGTCTCTAGAGAGTTTAATGCACTTTCTAGTTTGTTTCTTAGAGCACTGGAAGTAAATCAAAGGTAGATATAATTTAGAAAATAATTGAAACTAAGCTAACAAGGGAACCTCCTCCATTTAATTGAATTAGAGTTGGGAGAAAAGGTGATCCTTCCTGTGTTGTTCTGTACTGGTTGCAATTTAATTGTTACCTTTTAAGTTATTATTTGAAAATTTCCGTCTTTTTGTATAATGGCTTAAGCTACATTAATTGATGCAGTATTTTTTGAGATGTGTTTTTTGCCTTGGTACAATATGGGAATTTTGACTTTTATAACTTTGATTCTTGACATGAAGTTTATTCCACATTGAATTGTAAGTTTGTAACCATAACGTTGCTTAATCATGTCAGGTAAGAATTCACAACTTCTTGGAGAAAATGAAAAAGAAAAAGCACGACAAAGATAATGAGAACAATGACCAGCTTGATTCTCAAATGAATGAACAAGAGAGGTTAAGGAAAAAAGTGACCAACTTGATTAAAAAGCAAAAGCTTCTGGCTGTAAGACAGATAGTGAAGGGAACCGATGATTCAAGACCATGGGGAAAGGACACCAAAGCAAAGGTCTGGGTCATCTTTTCTATATACACTAGAAAAATAATGGTTGCATGTTTGTTATTGCAAAATTGTTAAAGTACTTGGTGTTTTTAGGTTGGGAGCCGTCTAATTGAGTTATTGACACAAACAGCTTACATACAACCTCCTGCGGAACAGTTGGCTGATGGTCCACCTGACATTCGTCCTGCATTTCGTCACTCATTTAGAACTGCGATGAAAGAAGCAACGTAAGTCATTTATTTATCATCATCAATTAGTCAGTCTGTAAGTTCACCGATTCCTTCTCATTGTACTTACTAATCTTCTGATATGTAAAATTATTTCTTATAACATGTTTTATTTGTTTGAACTTATGATTTCGACATTTCTATCAGCAAGAATTGCAGGAGATATGGTGTCATTGAATGCCACCCTTTAGTCGTGAAAGGCTTAGAGAGGACTGTAAGTAAATGCTATCGATTTTGTTTCTGGAAAATTTGCTTGTGTCCCATTCTTCTGCATTTCATTGGTGGACATTACTAATGCCAACTTCACATTTCTTTTTGCAGTTCTCTGTACTTGTTTGTTTTGTAGAAATAGTTTCATGATGAAATTGCATTTGGAAAGAATTAGTAGTTTGGCCCAAGTTCTTTGTCAGTTTTTGTTATCGTTGGAGTTTTTCTTGCATTATGAACATGCCATGGAATTTCTTGCTGCATTTTTCCTTGCAATATGTTTTATGATTGAAGAGTTGTTTTTTCCTCAAACAGGTAAAACACATGGTGATTCCCTATATGCCAATGTTGGTGCCCCCAGTTAACTGGACAGGGTATGTTATTTCACGTTTGCGTTTGTCTTCAATCTGTCTTTCATGTCACTTTCCTGCTAAGATCAATTTCCTATGAGAATTAATACTCTAGAGTAGAAGCCCAAGCCTCATTATTTCATTCATCAAAGAATATTTCTATTACAAAAAGAAGGGGAAAAAAAAGGGAAGCGACAGCTTGAGATCTTGAAGTGGGTTGAAATTATGGAAGTAGTACTTCAATATCCTATGAGAATTATTAGTACTCTTGAACAAACGTCCCCCATCCAGGCATCTTGATTGAGCTCTTTTAAGTGTGTGGAGATACGAAAGTAATATTGTGCTGATCTGTGGAAAGGTAAAAGGAGATTACAAATTTTTTTTATCATTAGTATAACTCAAGAGATGCATAACTAAGAAAAATGAGAAACTTGAAATGTGTATACCAAGAAAAATAATGTCCCTCAACTCTAACAAATCTGTAGGAGATATTTAGCTCACAGTTCTGATAATTTTGGGTTTATGTCCTATCCAGAAAAATGGGATCTATGAAGCCTAGGTTTGTGTAATATGTATTAGGATTGTGCAAAAGTAATAAGTCATAAAGATCTTACCTCGTGTAACTTGTATTTGGTTGTTAAATTTATAATGAGTAAAAATAACCACATAGTTTTAAAGTTGTGTTTTTGTCAACCTAGGATCATTAGAGAAAACTACATTTTCTCTTCTTAAGGATATTTCATGTAATATATCCATAACTTTTGTATTATTATTTCTGAAGAATTGGTATTCTGCCGACCAATAAATAAGATTGGGGTTTCCAGGGCACGAAGTGCTGTTTATGCATTGCCAATATCTCTAGATTTGGATCTCTCTGGCAAATTTTGACAATAAGCTTTTGCACCGGTGTTTTTGCCCATTTTGGAAACGGGTATTTTCCTTTTTATTATAAGTTTGTTTTCCTCCTGTCACAGCTATGACAAAGGTGGACACATATTCTTACCATCATTTTTCATGCGTACTCATGGAGCCAAACAACAACGTGATGCTGTTAAGAGGGCCCCGAAGCAACAGTTAACTCCAGTTTTTGAGGTTTGAGATAGTTAAATATTATAATTTTGTATGTGTGTGTGTGTCCACCACTATTTGATTTACTCAGCTAGAAGCAAGCTTGTTGAATCTTTATATTCTCTGTAAACTTAGCATGTTAGTGCTTTTCCATTTTTCCCAGGCCCTAGACACTCTTGGAAGTACCAAATGGAGAATAAATAAAAAGATACTCAGTGTTGTGGATAGAATATGGACCAGTGGAGGGCGCCTTGCTGATCTAGTGGATCGGGATGATGTAAGTGGCTTGATGTCGTCATTTTTCTTACAACTACTTTTGATGCAAATATTAGTTTGGTTTTTCCCTTTCCAGGTTCCATTGCCAGAAAAACCTGATTCTGAGGATGAAACGCTGCTAAGAAAGTGGAAATGGGATGTCAGATCCTTGAAGAAAGAAAATATGGAGAGGCATTCACAACGTTGTGACATAGAGCTTAAACTTGCTGTATGGTCTCACTTGTTGCAACAATTATATCTTAGCTAATTGATTTTATTTCTATATCTATTTCATTTAATTCTTTTTTGATGGTTGAACAGGTAGCTCGCAAAATGAAGGATGAGGAAGGTTTTTACTATCCACATAACGTAGACTTTCGTGGCCGTGCATATCCTATGCATCCATACTTGAATCATCTTGGTTCAGATCTTTGCCGAGGTATATTGGAGTTTGCAGAAGGTCGCCCACTCAGGAAGTCTGGCCTAAGTTGGCTGAAGATTCACTTGGCAAATCTTTTTGCTGGGGGTGTGGATAAATTATCTCATGAAGGTCGAATGACATTTGTTGAGAATCATTTAGAAGAAATATTTGACTCTGCTGATAGACCACTTGAAGGAAGACGCTGGTGGTTGAATGCGGAGGATCCATTTCAGTTTTTAGCAGCATGCATGAATCTTACCGAAGCTTTGAGAAGCTCTTCTCCAGAAGCATTTATTTCACATATTCCAATACACCAGGTGAACCCCCCCCCCCCACCCCACCCGTCAGAGGGAAAAAGATCCCTCCACTGGAGAGCTTATATTATAGCTAGAATTGGTATTATTATGAAAATATTTATAATTAAGAAAAAAGGCTGGAGTGAAATTTGAATCTCAATAAATGTACTTTTCCTGCTTCTCCATCGCTCTAGGACTATTTGTTGCTCTACTTATACTTAAATTCCCCTGTGTGTGGACTTGGCATCTAATACACTTTAACCATTAGAGATATTCTTTGTCCTTTTTCTACACCCTTAACCCGTTCATAGGTGTGCTTGTTCTGGTTTTTCTTTCGTCACTACAATTAATTCATTTTACCAGTGTTTTAAAAAGTTCTCTTGGGAGCGCCTAGGCTCAAGCCGCAGGTTTGACGCCTCACCTTGGAAAGGCGAGGCTCACAAAATAAGGCGCGCCTCAGGCGCGTGCCTTATGTGAAGCCCCAAGACTCAAAGCCCTGGGCCTTGGGGATTTTTTCATTATTTTTAAAAAGTAGTAATAATTAAGGGTTTTCCTTCTTTATTAACTAAAAGAATCAAGTTTACTAAGCCAAATAAAAAATTTCTAGTGTTTGGGGTCTTTTTTTTCCCCATATTTCCACTTCAACTATGCTTTCTCTTTTTAATGTAATACTTTTATATATAGTGTGCCTCCCAAAAAGAAAGCCCGTGCCTTTTTGTGCACCTTGTGCCTAGGCTCCATAGGGCTATTGCGCCTTGGGTATTTAAAAACACTGAATTATACATATTCTTTGTAATTTAGTTTGTGATTGTGGGTTATACTTGGGTTGGTTTTCTTGATCCCCTTACATGCATAACTTTTTTGAAGTTAAAGGAAATGAGTTTCCTGTTTCCCTTAAATCTCCAGTGCATCTTACTCTTTCTTTTTAATGTGTGATTTTCTAGGATGGTTCTTGCAATGGGTTACAACACTATGCTGCTCTTGGACGAGACGAGGTAGTGAATATTTGAGCATCCATTTATTTCATAGCGTGTAGGTAATTAGTATTTCTTCTGGTGATGACATCACATTAGGAGAAAAACGTGTCTGAAATACAAGCCTGTTTGTTCACCTTCATGAATTTCTACGGTTGTAAATTTGACCCTTTTTTTAGCTTTCAAACTTTAAAATTTAAATTGTTCATTATTAGAATTTCTAAAATCCATGTCTATTGTGTTAATGAAACGACATCTATAAAGTATTTGGACACCAAAATTAAAATGATTTTCTTGGATTTTTGGCCTCTGCTCAGACATATATTCTTACAATCCTCATGGATCTTCTTCGCCCTTCATAGATACATTAATTTTTTACGAACTGCCAAATGAATACAAAGGCGATTGGACCTTTTTTTTTTCTTTTCTTTTTTTTTTTTAATAATTTTTTTGGATAACATTAATGTGTTTTTATGGTGGCTAGTTAGTTTTGTTCAATAGTAAGGGCTTAGGAGACATGCTTGAGAGTGATTTTGGAAATGTCATGCTTGAAATCACTTCAGTTTTAAATTTAACTTATCTGTAATCACTTTCAATTGAATGAAAATCATTTTTTAAAGTACATAATCAAACGTTAAAATGGTTTTATCAAGAACAGTTCTATTCAATCTCTAATAAACAAATCATTTCTTAAATCACTCAGAAACATGACCTACGTTTAGTGTATAAAGTATAAACCAATTTTATTAATTTACTCAATGCGTATCGAACAGAATTCAATAAAGAAGGAAAAAGAAACAACCCAACTTGAGTGTGGCGTAAGGGGGGCATGAGGAGAAGAAGGCATAAGCAAAAATGAGGGAGATGGGTATAAGCACATGGATGGAAGGAGGGAGGGAGAGGGGAGGGGGTTGAAGAAGTTGTAGATGGAGTTGGTAAATGGTGATTAATATAGAAAAAGTGCCAAAAGTCTTGTGACTTATGCTGTCGGTTGTGTGGTTAGAGTGAAGTAGAAGAGCCTTATTTTCGGGAAGAAGTGGGAGGAGTTGTTTGGGAGAATTTTGTTTTTGTTAGTTCCTCTTTGGAGTGGCACAAGGATTCAAGTAAATCTCACTATTTCTGCTATTTGGAGAGTGGTTTTGCAACTCTTTTTGGCTTTTGAAGGCTCTCAGATTCTTATATAAAAAAATTTTAGGATTTGAATCATCCTTGTGTGACTGTGTATCCTACTTATTAAGGTTTGTATGCAGTTCTGCATTATATTATAGCTTGAAACAGGCGTCATATTCAGACTGGTTTACTCTTTGTTTCTGTTGTATTTAGTTTAAATTTTCGCTGACATTATAAGTTTTGATTTATTGACAGCAAAACTGCTTCTATCCTTGATTTCTTTGTACTCCACTTCTAATTCCTTTAATCCACCTAGATTTTCCCTGGCTACTAGTGGCCTCGGATCTTGTCTTAATGAAAGTTTTTGGTTCAGTTAGGAGCCGCTGCTGTCAATCTGGTTGCCGGAGAGAAGCCTGCAGATGTTTACTCGGGAATAGCTGCTAGGTATGCTACATAAACTTGGAGATAGAATTTTTTGTGCAAAGAGCATGTGATTTTATTGCTCACAATTTCATTGGTAAAATTTCAGTAGGGATGCAAATAAATTTTATTCGCGTCGGGCTTTTAATATAATGAGGGAGGGTTTAGTCTCATTGGTAAATTTAATCTTTTTCTGACCCAATGTATTTTCGAATACTTGATAGTTTGTATGAAACAAAATAGTGGTTTGTTGAAAAGAGCCTACACTTTAAAGGATGTTGATTTATTCTCATTGTTCTGGGCTGACTTCCTAGGAATTAATTTCCCTTGTTGATGAGAAAATAAAGTCTTGTGAAGAATTCTTTTGAGTGGGGTAGGGAATAGGCTTTGGTCGTCTCACATGGTGAGTTTGTGTGACTATCTGAGTTATCTGCTTTGGAGGATTTACACAGTGAAAGTTAGTGTCTAAGAATCCCTGTCCATTTAAGCAGTATTAGAACTTCAAATTATGCCGTAGTTTTGATGCATGAGTCTGTTGGGAACATCTTCATGCTACACTTAAATATTGCTAGTAATTATGATGACCTTAACCAGTTTGAGGTGGAATGTTGTCGAGGCAGTAGTTGAAGCCAGTGGACTTGCATGTTTACACCATATGTCTAGTTTCATTCTCTTTATCTCCATCAAATGTTGGTAATCAATTTAAAATAAAATTCTAAGATTTAATCTTAAACATTGAATCTATGATCCTTTTAAGGAATTTTGATGACTCAGAAACAACAAAATTCACAGTTTTGTCCGAGTTCTTAGAGGGTTTCTTACTTCAACTCAAGGGAGACCTACAAATCCTTTTTTTCCATTTTCTAAAACAAGATCCTTATGTGCTTGAACCTGATGTTACTAGTCTTCACAGAGGGGCAATATATAGCAGTTTGTAAATGCAATCTGCAGTCTGTCAGGGACTCAAACTGATTTTAGAAGTTGGCATGTGAGGATCCTTATATCCTTTTATTCCCCTTTCTAGTGGATGAAGTAAGGCCATTAATTAATAACACCATGGATTTTTTTTTTTGGAAACCTACACCACAGAAGTTTATATGTTTATTGTTGTAGGGTTCTAGAAATCATGCGAAGAGATGCACAAAAAGATCCAGCAACTTTTCCAGATGCATTGCGCGCAAAAACATTAATGGAACAGGTTCTCTGCCTACTTGAGATCGCAGAACATTAATCTATGTATTCCAGTGCATAAGAGGAAAAAATGGTATTAGGTAGACTAACTGACGTTTATTCTTGCCTTGATTGTTTTCTGTCTTTGTTGCCAAAACTCTTATAGGTTGACAGGAAATTGGTGAAGCAAACAGTGATGACATCGGTTTATGGTGTCACCTATATTGGCGCTCGTGATCAGATCAAAAGGAGGCTGAAGGAACGTGCTGCCATATCTGATGATTCAGAGATATTTGGCTGTTCTTGCTATGCTGCCAAGGTAGGGGGGTGGGGTGGGGGGTCCTTCCATCTTCGTTTTGGGAACTTCTTTGAATTGAATGCTTGAATGAGTGGTCAAGTATTTAAATAATTCAGTAACACTATGTGTGAGCAGACCACGTTGATGGCACTTGGGGAAATGTTTGAAGCAGCCCGTGGGATTATGAGTTGGCTTGGACACTGTGCAAAAGTTAGTTCTCTTCTCAGCTTTTTTCTTTAAGGGAAAAATATGTTGACTCCTCTTTGGCTATGTTTGGAAATAATACGAAGTTTCTATTCAAATAGATTATTGCCTCAGAAAATCAACCTGTGCGATGGACTACACCCCTTGGACTACCTGTTGTGCAACCATATCGCAAGTTGGGAAGACATCTTGTGAGTGTTGAAAATTTTAGATAATCAGTACAAGTGACTAATTCTCTTATGGTAGTTTGGAAGAGATATTCAAAGGCATTAACTAATCTATGATTTTGATTGGTTTCAGATCAAAACTTCTCTCCAAGTTTTAACACTACAACGAGAAACAGACAAGGTAACATTATAACTTCACTTGGAACTTCTCATAAATTGAAAGTTGATTTTTTCTTGTAAAAGAATTGATTGGAAGATTTTTCGCTGGACGCTGCAGGTTTTGACAAGGAGACAGCGGACAGCGTTCCCACCAAATTTTGTTCACTCTCTTGATGGTTCTCATATGATGATGACTGCAGTTGCCTGCAAAAAGGCAGGTTTGAATTTTGCAGGTTCGTCCTCATGAATTATCTTCTCTGTTATGCGTTATCTAGGCTTTCACACTCTACTAATGCTAACTGCTATATGCTCGTGTGATATCAGGGGTTCATGATTCATACTGGACACATGCTTGCGACGTGGATGAAATGAATAGAATACTCAGAGAGAAGTTTGTTGAACTTTATGAGACTCCAATACTGGAAAATGTACGGCTTTCCTTCCTCATATTTCATTTTGAACATTATGAGAAGCAGCTTCCCGTTTGCTTGATGTATATAGTCATAATTGTTTGTGATTAAGGAGAAAAGAAGGTTTGGGTGATCTTTATCTTTTGAGATTTGTTGCCTCTAATAATGCAATGGATAAACATAGAAATATTTCTTGGTTTTAAAGAAAATGCAATTGGTAAAAGTGGGGAGAGGATAACAATGTCTATCAGTGGTAAAGAAATAGAGGTTTCCATGGTAGTTGGGCAAATCTTACAGTCTTCTTGTCTCTAGTCTTTTGTCTTTGGAATTGGTAGTTTCTTTCTCGCTAGTTTATTAACTTCTCTTTGAAATTAATAGGAAGTTACATCATCATGAAGAATATGTTCTTTCCTTCTTTTTTTTCCTTTAATGTTTTATAGTTGTTGAGGTTTCAACTGATCTGGCTAACTGTTTGCTCATAGTTATTGGAGGACTTTCAGCGATCTTTTCCTGCATTGGACTTTCCTCCTCTACCTGAACGGGGAGAATTCGATTTAAAGGAAGTTCTGAATTCGCCTTACTTCTTCAACTAAGTTTATATGGGTATATTTCTCTTCGTCTTCTGCTTTCTTAACGATTTCAGTCGGGTTTTGCCTGCAAAACTACACCTTTTACTGCTGCTCTACATCTCAAGAGTAATGGAGGTGATGTTGAGAATCCCTGGTGCAGACTGGCCTCTATATTGTAAAGAAACATCAGGCTTTCCATCCCGTAGAAGGCTCTGCTCAGGTAGACTTCCAAACAGCTCTTGGCTCGAATATGCAGAAGAAAAGGTCTGACAAACCATACTCTTTAGACACAACAAAGCAATAGTCACGTATTTTCTTTTACATATCTTCAACTGGAGCTGCTGGACCAACATACAGATAAGCAAGAACTTCCCATCCGCTTTCGTTCATCAACGACGGTTGAAAGTCAAATGGACCATATTTTCCAGAAAGTAAAGCATCATATGATCAAGATTGCCACAATAACAAAGGATTGCTTGTATAATCCCTCCACTCTATGATTCAGATGAAATATGGAAATGGTGAAAAAAAAGGTCACCATAGCCATTTCATCACAAGTTCTGCAGCTCTGCTATAGGCTTGCACCTCTCTCTCTCTCTCTCTCTCTCTCTCTATGGCTTGGCTGCTTTCATGTATATGTAAATGTTTGTTTGTGAATTTACTATGTATAGTGAACTGGCAATCTGCCCTCTGAATCTGCTGGTTCTCTTGTTTTGTGAGGAAATGAGCTGCCAATAGAACATTGGACAAATGCTATATTAAGTTATTAACTTAATGATGATGTGACAAATGCTAGTTGATTTAACTTGATATTAATAGATGAAATGGTAGAAAAGATTTCCACAAAGGGGTGGTAGTGCCAGTGTTACATATGACACAACATTTTCTCATTCTGAAATAATGTGTCAAATGCTTATTGCTTTGTATAAGCGCACTCTATTTATCATTAACACATTTCACTCCATGCATCTCTCATAATTGTGTAATCATTAAAAAAATAAAAATAATAAATTTTTGTAAGAAAGCAAACTAAAATTAAGATTAAACCTTTCAAATTTTTCTATTTGGTTCTCAAATTTTACAAGTGTCCGAACTTTCAATTTTATCTGAGTCTCTAAAATTTAAATTGTGTCTACTAGGTTATTTATATACTTGTTTAAGAAAATTAAACTTTACGTCTAATAGAATTCCACAATTTTGATTTTATGTTTAGTAGATATATGAAGTTAAAAAAATATATGTGAAATAGGTAAAATCTATTAGATAGATAATTGAAAATTTTAGAGATTTGTTGGACACATACCTTTAAAAAAAATTGAATATAGTTATTTGAATATTCTTAAACATTTTTATAAACTATTTATTTAAATCAAACACATTTATCCAAAATATCAAACATTTGTATTTACTATGCATTTGAAGATTCTTCTTGTCTAGATTTCAAGCAAAACTCATCACCCCTTTTCCTTTTAAATTTAAACCTTGCTTAAATTCAAAATTCTTTTTATTGGTAAAGAGAAAAATTCTTAGTCAGATAAAATTGGAAGGTTTTAGAAAAAAAAAAAAAAAAATTCGGACGTGTTTGGTTAGCCATCCAAATTTTGTTTTATGTTTTTCTATTTTGCAGCAAATATATGTGTGGCAAATAACTAGAATTTTGTTTTCTAAAGATGGTTTTCAAATTTTGTAATCCGAATAGTGTAAATTCTGAAAATAACATTTTTATAGCTCCGTTTGGTAACCATTTTGCTTTTTGTTTTTGATTTTTTAAAATTAATCATATTTCCTCCATATTTCTTACAACAATTTGCATCTTTCTTAAAGGCAATGGTTGAATTTTTAGCCAAATTCTAGAAACAAAAACAAGTTTTTAAAAGCTACTTTTTTTAGTTTTCAAAATTTGTCCTGGTTTTAACCTTTGGTTAGAACTAGAACAAATGAAGAAATTTAGAAGTGAAAGTAGTGTCTATGATCTTAATTTTAAAAACAATAACAAAAAACAAAATGGTTATCAAACGGGGTCACTTTCATTGTATTTAGATTTTGAATTTAAGGTGTATAACTATATTAAATAAAGATAAAAACATTTAGAAATATAGTAAGTCATGTTATAAACTCAAATAATAGAAATCTATCACAATTTATTGCTAATAGACAGTGAGATTATTTTATATTTGTAAATAATTTAATATTTTTTCTATTTATAATAATTTTGTATTATAAATGATATAACATTACAAAATAATAGTTATATACTTTTTAACATAAAACATGTACATAAATAAATTAAATTGATAATAATTATTCTGTAGATAACTCTTATGATCTATAAATTAATATCAAATATAATTTAAGAAATTATTTAAACTAAAATTTAATTTTTTAATCTCCTAACTGCTACCAAATACACATCTAAAAACATTAAAACATTAAAAGTAGAATTATATTTTCTTCAAATTTAAGTTTTCAAAGTTTGAATTTTGAAAATTCTGATATTTTTTTAATCAGGAAGCAACGACGTCGTTTAAAACACAACTCACAACAATCGCAGAGAGCTTTCTACTTCTTCTTGGTGGCTTGAGTTTTCCCTGTCTGTAATCTATTTACTTCGCCATGGAGGTGGGAAGAGGAAATTCTTGGTAACTCTCTCTCTCTTTCTCTCTATGGAATTCAACTAATGTTGAGGTTATGTTGTCTCATTGAAACGGTTAGTGGTTCTTCTTCTTTATGGTGTTCATTTCATCTGCAGGAATTTTCTTTTTGGATAAACGGATAGTTTTCGTAGATTTTTAATCTGCATGGAATTCCTCTGCCGCATCTTTAACTTTTACTCTTTTTTGGGTCATGGGTATTTCGTACAAGAACATGTTTTTTTATATCTAACTATTAAAATTGAGAATGGAATAGTGGGGATTGGGGAAATCCTTCATCCATTGTAGGCTACTAAATTGTTTCTGCATTTAATGTAGTTTCATGTTAAGTGGGGTTTTGTTTTAATCTTTTGGGTACGATTATTTGTCTGTTTCTTTTCAAGGAGGTTTGAGATTTCTCGTGTTCTTAGTGACTGTTTTCTTCTTCTGCAGGCTCACTGAGTTGGAATGATTACACCTGGATTGTAAGCTTCCCAGTTATTTTTCTGTTTAGAAAATTATGAGAGGAGCACTAGGAAATTCATCTCCTACTCTAATCTTGTTGAATGAGTTTAATTACCAACATGATTCATATTACCCTTTTAGTTGGGCGGATAAGCGTTTGCGTCAGTGTATAAATGTTAATCCAGTGTTGAAATCATGTATAAGATGTAGGATTACGTATGTGGGTAATGTAGTTTCAATGTTACCAATGAATACTCCACAGTTGAATTTGGTGGTTCAGTCCACTAGGGGCATGAAATTTAGGACTTGTGTTGGGACCCTTTTGAATTGCGAAGAGGATGAGGCAATCGAATTGGTCATTGATGAAGGAGTTGAAGAATCCTCTGGTGAGTGGAAATTGCCTCCTTGGGGAGACATGGCACATCAGGATGAGCCAACCTTTCAATCTGAAGATGCAAACGAATCCAAAATCTTAGAAAGGGAGGCTTTGGAAAATGATAGCAAGGTTCATTTTCTTGAGGAAACTGATAATGTTATGCTATCAAAGCGTATTTTAATTCTCAGTAGAAAAAATAAGGTTAGAAGTGCATTGGAATTATTCAGGTCCATGCAATTAGCTGGTCTTCTGCCAAGTTTGCATGCTTTAAATTCACTTTTAGCTTGTCTTTTGAGGAATGGGCTATTTGATGATGGCTTAAGAATCTTCGAGTTTATGAAGTCAAATAAGTTATCAACAGGACACACTTATAGCCTTGTACTCAAAGCAGTTGCAAATGCTCATGGATTTCTTTCTGCTCTTGAGATGTTTAAGGCATGGGAGCATAAATATGACTTAACACAGTTTGATGCAATTGTTTACAACACAATGATATCGATATGTGGAAAAGATAATAATTGGGTTGAAGCTGAGAGAACATGGAGACTAATGGAGGAAAATGGCTGTAGTGCAACACGCATAACTTATTCTCTATTGGTGAGCACTTTCGTCCGATGTAACCAGAATGAACTTGCAATTGACACTTATGTAAAGATGGTTCAAAATTCTTTTAAACCAGGTTACGATACAATGCAAGCTATTATTGGCGCATCTTCAAAGGAAGGGAGGTGGGATATTGCTTTAAGAGTCTGTCAAGACATGTTGAAATGTGGACTTCAACCTAATTCTGTTGCATTCAATGCCTTGATCAATGCTTTAGGAAAAGCTAAGGAGGTCACTTTAGCATTCAGTATATACAATGTGATGAAATCTATGGGTCATTCACCTGATGTTTATACATGGAATGCACTACTTGGTGCTCTTTACAATGCAAACCGCTACAATGATGCCATTCATCTCTTTGAGTTTGTGAAAAGAGAGGAGAAGGCCCAATTGAATATACATATTTACAATACCATTCTAATGTCTTGTTCAAAGCTTGCGTTATGGGATAGGGCGCTCCAAATTTTATGGGAAATGGAGGCTTCCGGTCTCTCAATTTCGGCATCATCGTATAACATTGTTATTACTACATGTGAGATGGCTAGGAAGCCTGAAATTGCATTACAAGTTTATGAACGCATGATTCACCAAGAGCACACTCCTGATACATTCACTCATTTGTCACTTATCAGATGCTGCATTTGGGGATCTTTATGGGATGAAGTGGAACTACTTCTAAATGTAAGTGCTTACCTATATATAACTGTGTTGTCAGATGATATGACACTAAATTTACCTTCACCCATCAACTTAAGCTTTGGGTCAATCGGTGATTTAAGATATGTTAGTCATGTGTCTTTGTATTGTTTTAAAGAGACATATATGATATCTTCCCCAATAGAAATTTAGTTCAAACTTTTCATCCCTCTAGTTCTCCTTCCATCTTTGGTGAATTTATGTCTTCCATGCTAATTCATTCAATGATGATAGTTTATAAACTCTATTTTCCAAGAATGAGTTGAAAAACATCATTGAAATCCATGTAATTGAATTGGAAAAGGAGGCTTCCAATCAGACCACAGTATGGTTTTTGAGTACTTTGAACATTGTTGTTTTTCCTGATGATCTCGTTTAGCATGTCCTTTTTTCACTAAGAATTGTGAGGTTTTGTATCTGATAGTTATTCTTCTGCAGAAGTCTGGACCTGATGTATCTCTATACAATGCTGTCATCCAAGGAATGTGCTTAAGAGGCAAGACTGATTTAGCGAAAAAGCTTTACATGAAGATGCGCAAAAACGGTATCCAACCGGATGGAAAAACACGAGCTTTAATGCTTCAGAACTTGCCAAAGGATCCTGCTAGATTGAAGAACAGGTGGGCTTCTGGTTTCAAGAAAAGACACAGACACTATCATCATAGGTAAAATGATTGTAAAAGTAGCTATAAATGAAGTATATATTGTACATACTTAATGCTAGCACAAAGCCATTGCTGTTGTATAGCTGAGAAGAATGACTGCTTAATTGAATCAGTTGCCAAAAAGGAGTAAATTCCACTGTCTCTATAAGACTTATTCACTTTTAGTCTTTGTGTTTTCAAATGTACTATTTTCGTTTGAAACTTCAATTTTAACCGATTGAATCTTGGACTTAAACAAGTGTAGCCGTTTTTAATCTTGGCTAAACTTTCACTAAGTTAATCCACTAATTCTCTAAAATTCCATCCTAGTTATGTTTTATCATTTATGGAGTATATATATTCGATTGTTCAAGATCACTGAAAACATTGAAGGTGGAATATAATATGATTAAATGGAAAGTTAATGTAATAATTGACTTAAAAATAAACTTCAAAACACAGTCAAACCTTACAATCAATTTTTTTATTATTATTTTTATTGTAAGTATGGCATATGTGGCCATGAAATTTGGAACTTTTGACGATTGAGGAGCCGGGGATTTGATTGTTGAGGTATGTTTGTGTTACCACAATTAAAATATTTTCGCTGCTAACGTTAACATAATTTAACAATTATAACATTTGTTTTTTCATTGCGGTCACATTTGATTTGATTTTAGTTTTTAAGCTTCAACAAGTGGATTAGTCAATGACAAAAGTTTTAACTAGTCGAGTGACAATCTATAATTGATCAAGAGGTTAGAAGTTTAAATCTTCTTCTTCAAATTTCATTTAACTAGAAATAAAATGTTAATTTATACCTCTAAATTTTGGTATTTGTATCAATTAAAACTTTAGAGTAATAATTATGTCAATTTAAACCATAAATTTTTGTAAGTGCATTGATTTACTCTCTTCATTACGTCTCAGTTGAAAAATGTGGCGTGATACTTAATTTTGGAAACCTCTATGGGGCCTTTCTATACCCCAAAAGACTAAAATCTTACTTGTTTCAACTCTCTTTCAACATGCAATGCTTTGGTTCACTACCCAATTATCACTAGTGGAGAATGTTTGTTATGCCATCAGGCTTCAGAGACAAGCATCCATGCTATATGGAAGTGCAAGGAAAGTAAACATATTTGGGTTCATTGGTCTCCTTGTTTCCTCTTACTAATTTGCAATATTGTGATGTTGTCTCTCTATTTTGCAGGCCCTTCAAGATCTTGAACCTAGTGAATATTCACATTTTCACTCTCATTGTTTCAGCAATTGGGTGTAGGCGCAATCTGATTGTGTTTGATTGCCACATTTCTCCTTAGTTTAATCCTATTTGATGGGCTGCGAAAGTGGTTGAAGATTTTGACCAACTTTCTAGTTTGGATTCCACGGTAGTGGCTCATGCTCCCTTGGTCCGTATGGAGGATTCCCATTGGTTAGCTCCTCTGACGGATCATTTCAGGTGAATTTCGATGTTGCTTGCATGGATAGGGGGATGGGTTGTGGTGCCATTGTTCATGATTTGAATAATGAAGTCATGCTTGCGATAGATAGTGACTCCTTCCTATCGGATTTTGTGGAACTTGCTAAGGTTGTTGCTATGTTTAAACAAACATTTCTAAAACTCTTAAGGCCAGCATATCTCCTTTTGGGCTGAACAGACTCCAAAATTGTTTCAAATCTCCTGGTTGGGAAGACTAGATATACAATTGAGGTTCAATTTTTTGTTGATGTTATTTGGGAATTACATCTGAGTGGTTTCATCCTTGGTTTTTTTTTGGGCTAATGGAAGTGTATTTCAGCTGCTCATGCTTTAACTTCCCATACCCATTCATATCGACATTGTGCTATGTGGCTTGAAGACCACCCTCCATGGGCGGATTTTGCTACTCAATCTAACTTTCCTTGTCTTTAATTTCTGTTGCTCGATCATTGTATAAAAAAAACTTTGAACTTTCATAAATGTATTCATTTAGACTCTTAGTCAAGATTTTATTTGAGAATTGTCCATACATCAATTATAATAGTTCAGTTGGTTATTTGTAAAATCAATATTTAAAGAAGTCTACAAACATGTTTATTATGAAAAAAGAATAAACTAATGAAAATTTAGAGTTTAATTAATATAAATTATAAATTTGCCACAATATTTTTTAAATAAATCGGAAGAATAAATTTTAGAGTATAAATTCTCCATTAGACAGTCATAATGACATTAAAATATAAAATAAAATAAAATAAAATTGGTTGTTGAATTGGAAAAAAACCCGAACCAAAATTTGTTGTATGTTGGGAAGAACGTGATCCGCGACTTTTGTTTTCCGGACGAACAAAAGTAATTTCTTTCTTTCCTTCTTATTTAGAAACAAAAAAGCAATAGGCATAAAATCCACCTTCTTGATTCAATTTCCATCAATTCCCAATCTTCAAGATGAAATTCTGTAAAAAATGAAGCATTTTCGTCTCGAATTCTTGCACAGTTTCCGCCAGATCCTATACGCCTTCATACACAAAGTTCCCTTGCTTCTTCTTCATCAAATCCTTGAATTCTTCTGATTTCTAGGGATTCCTACTCTCAATCTTTCTTCCCTACCTGTTTTACTTTCTGGGTTTCTTTCTTTCTTTCTCATGAACTCACCCTTGTCGATGTAGCGATCTTCTTGATGTCAGTTGTGAAGGGGCTTCTGAGATTACAACCCTGAACTCTTGGAGCCAAATCAGAGGGAGATTGGGAAACGAATCACTGAGATTTTTTTATTCATTCAAGCTTCACTGAGGGAAAGGGGGTTATGAAGTTAATGCAAGCCAAGTGATTATGGTGAGTATGGTCAAAGACGGGAAGGCTGGAAGTGCTGCTAAGCTTATAGTTGATGCTCTGCTTCAGCGGTTCCTCCCCCTTGCTCGACGTCGAATCGAGACCGCTCAGGCTCAGGTTCAGCTCTTGCCTTTGTTTCCTCTACCCTTTCCCAATGTTTCCCCTTTAGAAAATGTCATGTGCAGTTTTGCTAGTCCCCCACCTCAAAGAAGAAAATGAAGAATGAGTTATAATAGTCACTTTGTTGGAAATTTAAAGCTTTTTGATGTTGGATGTTACTGTAACATCCTCCCTGATGAATTTATACACCAATAGATTATTTTCTGTTTTTCTGTGTGCCAGTAGTCCAGTGCTGAATGATTTCGTGTGTTTGCTTTTCCTATTGAGCATATTGTATTGTTGTTCTTTGCACTTTGATGGCAGCAAGTATCGAAATCCAATTTCCATGTCCATTTTTGTTGTTTAGGACTATTTTGTAGACAATCCCCCACTTCATTTACTTGTCTGTCTCCAATTTGTAGGATGGACAATATCTTCGACCATCGGACCCTGCCTATGAGCAAGTGCTGGATTCCTTGGCTATGGTTGCGAGACACACACCTGTGCCTCTTTTAGAGGCTCTTCTTCGATGGAGAGAAAGGTGCCTCAACTTTCCTAGTCTTCTCTTTATTTTCACTCATCGTTCTCCTAGGGACAACTTTCTGCATGTGTCGTGGTAGTTTACAGGGTTGAATCCAAACACTGACTTGCTTTTCACTGTCAAATGGAATTAGTTTAGGGGAGAATCTTTATCTTTTATTATGTAATATTTTCTTAGTTTACATCCATTTGACGACGTCTGATTTTTTTTTTTTTTTTTTTTTTTTGACATTTTTAAAAAATGAATACAGGCACTTTAAGGTAATTGTGTTGCATGTACCTGTGTGTTGATTTTTATTATTTTTTATGATCGGAAATAAAGCCTTACGAATTAATAGAAAGTACAATGTTCCTGAAAAATTCAACTAGATAAGAGGGTAAACATCCTCTATGTTAAGTAAACTGGGATTGTGAAGAAATTTCCAATAGTGGTGTAGTTAAACAGACGTCTCACCCCTTGCCCATAGGTTGTTATTGAGCTTAGTAATACATTCCTTCCATTTCCTTATATATTATAATGGCATATAATGGGAGTGTGGATGTTCGCATGGAGCTAATATGTATAATTTTTTACTTTTGTTCTTTAAAATTTTCCACTCTTTTGCCTTGATGCTTGCACTTTAAGATCTTTTTCTAGGCTAAGAGACTGCAGTCAAAGAAGCCTTTTTCTTCAGAAAAAAAATGGATAAAAGGAAGAAAATAACATAATTTTTTTGATAGTTTGTTTACATTTTCTCTTTTTCCCCTCATTGCAGCGAATCTCCCAAGGGTGCAAATGATGCATCTACTTTCCAAAGAAAGGTTTGCTCATTCTGTGAAAACTTTTTAAAATGAGTATTGTTGTCGTTATTCTTTTGTTTCAAAAGAATTTGTTCCCATGGATAGATGGATAGTGTTCTTGACATGGTTACTTTAAAATCCCTTGTTCATAGAAGTTTGCTTTATTAACTTGAAGTTATAATGATATGCTTGCTTGGGGCTTAGCTTGCAGTTGAGTGCATATTTTGCTCAGCATGTATTCGCTTTGTGGAGTGCTGCCCTCAGGAAGGACTTACTGGTGTGCACAGTGTTGAATCAAATTTGTTTTTGTTTTATTTTAAAATTTTTTCCCCTTCTTTTGTAACTAATTGATAGTGGTTTATCATTGTAGAGAAGCTTTGGTCTGGGCTTGAAAACTTCGTTTTTGATTGGCTAATTAATGCTGACAGGTAAGGTTGCTTTGGCATAGTTAATGAACAATGCAGTTTTTTGTTTTGTTTTGGCGTAGGCATAACCTTTCTTTAAAATAAATAGGCCATATGGCAATTTAGTAATTGCTTGACTGACTTCAAAATTTCCCTTACCCTATTGATGATTTTTTTTAAAATTTTATTTTTTATTTGTTTCTATTTATTATTATTATTATTATTATTAGGGAAAAATACACTTTTGGTCCCTGAGGTTTAGGGTTGGTGTCTTTGGTCCCTAAAGTTGCAAAAGAGGCACTTTTAGTCCCTAAGGTTTGGGAAAATGTTGAAAACAGTCCTTGAACTTATTTGACTGGTAGTTGACCGTTAAAAAAGATGACGTGGCAGGAATTAAGTCACTGGAATTGGCTGATATTTCACCTTTTAATGAGTTGGATTAAAATAATAATTTATTATAATTATTTTCCCGAACGACATTCATTTGCTCTCCCTTTCCTCTCCTTTCACCTGTTCATCTTCCGCGGTGAGGTACACTGTCGTTTCCACCATGTCAACACTGCACCAGCATGCTGCTACTGTCACTGTGTCAGGGGTCCTAATTCTTCGTCAGAGAAAAAGCTATCACGCAGATTTGTGTCACTATTGCTAAAACTTTACTCGTTTGAATGAGTTTATGGGTTTTTGTACAGATCTAGTTATGGGGAGAGAGATTGTTGGGGACAAATCTTAATCCTAAACCATAATGGATCTAGCTAGGTTTGAGGATTCTCATTGTGGATTTGTTTCACATTGGATAAATTGTTTTCTCTAATGCATGAGGACAAAAGTTTTACAATAAGGAAAGGGGAAAAAGAGAAAAAAGGAATACCAAAGAGAAAAAAGGATCAAATTCTTATTAAAAATACAAAATCTTGAAGTGCCAATAATTTTAGAAGTTGCAGAAACTGAGTTGAAAAAATATCTAACTTAAAACTCTTAGCACCCATTGGCCGATTTCTTATGAACCCATTTCTGAAGGTTGAATAACAATAGCATAGTGAACGCAATGTGTGCAATGTGGTGCATATACGGGTAAAATTATTTATCAAAGCACCATGGAAAGAGAGTCCATGAAAGCATCATGTTGTGGATGGATCATTGAGGTGTTTAACACTATTTGTATTATATATTCTCTTTGCTAACAGCTTTGAATTTGTACTTAGTGGGTCATGCGGTACCTTCTTCTGCAGCAGATGAACTTGAACCTCCTTTAAGATGAAAAGGTAACAGAGGAGATAGAGAAGGGGGAGAAGAAATGAATGCCATCTCAACAAAATTTTAGCCAACTCATTAAAAAATGACACATCAATTAAGCCTAGTCATTCAATTCCCTGCCACATCAACTTTCATCACAGTCAACTAACCGTCAAATAAGTCCAAGGACCACTTTTAACATTTTTCCACACCTTAGGGACTAAAAGTGTCCCTTTTAAACCTCAAGAACTAAATAGATACCAATCTCAAACCTCAGGGACCAAAAGTGTATCTTGTCCTTATTATTATTGTTTTTCATATTTAAAGTGGTAAGCATTATCTTTTTATATAAAAAATTCTTCTATTGTTATTTTTGAGTCGTGGTTGCTTCATTTTGAGTGTTGCATTGATTCTGAGGATAGGAGTTTGGTAACTTGTAACTTCTCAAATATCAATGATAAGTTTGTGTTTCATGTTTAAAATAGAAAAAGACAAGAAAGAAAGAAAGTTGGAGTATAGCATTGAAATTCAGCTTGCCCATTATTATTATTTTTCAATTTTTACCAGTAACGTATAAGTGTTGTTATTAGATTTATTGCCTTTGTTTACTTAGGCAGGCCCTATTTTCATTATTAGACAATGACTTCGATGCCGAGATATAGGCAAATTGTCTAGGGAGACTTGCTTGTGTTTATTTACCTTTTGTTTTCATTATTGAAAGAAAACAAAAGTTTAGGTTCAATTAAATGTCATTGCAGGGTTGTTAGCCAGGTTGAATATCCGTCATTAGTTGACTTGCGGGGGCTTCTTTTGGATCTAGTTGCACAACTTTTAGGTGCTTTGTCTCGCATCAGGTAAACAACTTTGTTTTATCATTTGAAAATTGTTTGAAGTGGTTTCTTTGCGTGTAATATTTTAGAAGTAACTATCAGGTTTACATAAGCTTTTGTTTATCGTGCATGCATGTCGATCGATGCTTGCTTTATTTTGATATTTTAGCATTAATATGAACTAGTTCTGCTTTGCACTTTTCTCTCCCTCACAAATTTATGTTTATAGTTGTTTTACTTTAATTAAGGACGGGTAAGAATATTTGTGCTCTGTTGTGTTATTATTTTGCAGGTTTAGTTCTGTAACTGAACGCTTCTTCATGGAACTCAATACGCGTAGGATAGACACCAGTGTTGCACGAAGTGAAACTCTTAGTATCATCAATGGGATGCGCTACCTTAAGCTTGGTGTATGTATATAGCTTTTATTTATGCAAAGTCATGTAAAGATAATAGCATAATATCAACTTCAATTCTTAGGTTAAGACTGAGGGGGGACTGAATGCATCTGCCTGCTTTGTGGCTAAAGCCAACCCTCTCAATCGTGCTCCACATAAGCGCAAAAGCGAGCTTCACCATGCACTCTGCAACATGCTTTCAAACATCCTTGCTCCACTGGCAGATGGAGGTAAAGGTCAATGGCCACCTTTTGGCGTTGAACGTGCACTTACCTTATGGTATGAAGCTGTTGGACGAATTCGAGCACAGCTGATGCATTGGATGGATAAACAGAGCAAACACATCACAGTAAGTGGGATCCGTTTCGCCCCCTCCCATAAGAAATTCAATATTTTATTTCATACACTAAAGCTATAAATTTGGGATGGAGTTCTAGTTTTTTCTGTCTTAGCTCTTTGGCATGAAAAATTTGTTCTTCTGAAGAACTATCCAGTCTTAATTACCTTCTATCATAAACTATAAACAGGATATACTGTTTGGAGTTTATATGCTAGGATAATTATATTTCTAACAGTTAGATACTGTTAAAAACTGGCTGATAAGAAGATGTTTTCCCAAATTGATGAGATTGTTGTCTTTGGTAATAGCTAAGCAATATTTGGGTTGGTGCTAGATAACTATGACGTCATAATATTTTTGGATTTTTCATGTTAACATTCTTCTTCATATCCAACATCATGTCTGTTTTTCCTATTGTGCTTTACGGCAGTGTTCTTTGTGTTTTAGGTTGGTTATCCATTGGTCACTCTTCTTCTCTGTCTTGGTGACCCTCAAATATTTCACAACAATTTAAGTCCCCACATGGAGCAACTCTACAAGCTTCTTAGAGTAAGTTCCATTTACTTTTGAATTAAGGAGGGAAATGACGACTACAACTAATTCTAATAAGATCCTCAACTCTACTTCAATGTTCGATGTGGGAAGTTTCTTCAAAAGGAGACTTAATATGCCATCCTGTTTCCATCACTCAAATTTATGAAACTTTATTTTGATCGTGCAGGACAAGAATCATCGATTTATGGCCTTGGACTGTCTTCATCGGGTCTTAAGGTTTTACTTGAGTGTTCATGCAGCTAATCAGGCCCCAAATCGTATATGGGACTACTTAGACAGTGTGACATCTCAACTGCTTACGGTTCTAAAGAAAGGATTGCTTACTCAAGATGTTCAACATGATAAACTAGTTGAATTTTGTGTGACTATTGCGGAACATAATCTTGATTTTGCCATGAATCACTTGTTGTTGGAATTATTAAAACAAGATAGTTCTGGTGAGGCAAAAGTTATTGGTCTTCGTGCTCTCCTTGCGATTGTTACTTCTCCTTCAGGCCAGCACATTGGCTTGGAGATATTTAGAGGTAACCAACTAGTTAGGAGTCTCTAAATCTGTTGAAACCTATATTTTCTTAATCTAATCAACTTTGTTGCATTATCAGGTCATGATATTGGCCACTATATTCCAAAGGTGAAGGCAGCAATTGAATCAATTTTAAGGTCTTGTCATAGAACCTACAGTCAGGCTCTTCTAACTTCTTCAAGGACCAACATTGGTAATTTGTTTTCTAATGTTTTACATGCTGCAGTTTGAAGGAAGATAGTAGAATGAGAAAAACGATGTGGAATCTAGCATGGTTATTGTTATTATTATTATTGTTATTGTTGTTGTTATTCTTCTTCTTCTTCTTATTATTATTTTTATTATTTTTATCATTATCATTATTATTATTATTAAAGCTTCAGTATAGTTATGCTTCAGGTCTTTGAGGTGCATATATGGGAGAGCCTGCTTTACTTGATAATAAGATGAGATGTCAAGGGTGTACATGTTGCCTACACGTTTGGCATGATGAACACCTTGATGCTAAATTATGTTGTCCGAACTGCCATATAAGAGAGTGAAAAATAAAATGTTCAACATGAAATGGCTTTGAATCAACATCCCAGGAAGTAATCATAGTTTAATAAATCTATAAGCGTGAATTTCTTTGTACTCGATCCTAAAAAATTATGTGATTTTAGCTGAAGTAAGTGAACAACCACATGCTACAAAACCTTTCTCCCTTGGGAGGTCGACAATCTCCAATTATTAGTTCCTGTGAATTTGTATTTGTTTTAGTTGTTGCCTGCTACTGACAAGAATGGTTTGGGTCTCTTTTGTTGGTGTTGTTTTGCCTGTTTTATGACATGCCAATTAAAACTTTAGGTTGTTTAATCTTTGTCATCTCCCTTCTTTCTGTAGTTTAATGTTTGTCTACTCAAGTTTGTTGTTATACTTGTGGGGCATAAACTTATCACTTGATCTTCTCTTTACTAAATTCAAATATTGAGCATAATTGTTCTGTTTCCAGATTCAGTAACAAAGGAGAAGTCCCAAGGATATCTATTCCGGTCAGTCCTGAAGTGTATACCATATTTGATCGAAGAAGTTGGAAGAAGTGATAAAATAACTGAGATAATACCTCAGCATGGAATTAGTATTGATCCTGGTGTTCGTGAAGAAGCAGTTCAGGTACTGAACCGGATAGTAAGATATCTTCCTCATCGTCGCTTTGCAGTAATGCGAGGGATGGCTAACTTCATCCTACGGCTTCCGGATGAGTTTCCGCTTCTTATACAAACATCACTGGGGCGCTTATTGGAACTTATGCGATTTTGGAGAGCTTGTTTGATTGAGGACCGTCTGGAAAATGATGTGCATGATGAAAAGCGTACAGTGCAAAGAACTGATGGGTTCAAGAAGCCATCATTTCATCAGTCGGGAGAAGTAGTTGAATTTCGTGCTTCTGAGATAGATGCAGTTGGTTTGATATTCCTTAGTTCTGTGGATAGTCAAATTAGGCATACAGCATTGGAGTTATTACGCTGTGTGCGTGCCTTGCGGAACGACATTCGAGACCTTGCAATACTTGACCAACCAGATTATACTCTTAAATATGAGGCCGAACCAATATTTATCATAGATGTCCTAGAGGAGCATGGGGTATCTTTCTTTTAATGTTTTTTCACTTCTCTGCTGTTCCTTTTCACTTGACTCATCGGATTGCTCGAATTTGATGATATGTCAAACTTGATTTTTGAACTACAGGATGACATTGTTCAAAACTGTTACTGGGATTTGGGGCGTCCATTTGATTTGAAGCGAGAATCTGATACAATACCTCCCGATGTTACTCTTCAGTCCATAATATTTGAAAGCCCTGATAAGAACAGGTGGGCACGTTGTCTCAGCGAGTTGGTTAAGTATGCTTCTGAGCTGTGCCCAAGTTCTGTTCAGGAAGCAAGGTAAATAACGCTTTTCCCAAAATTGTGCTTTCTTGACAATTATAGTTTTAAAGAATCACAATGCTGGGTTGCTCTTGGGCCTAATCTTGTATGAGTTGTTGCCCAACATGGAACCCTCCTATGTCTCTCTGAGATTTAATGGCCAATTTTGGAAGTTTCTACTCTAGGATGTGTTTTGTAAACGAAATTTTGGCTGGCAGGGTTGAGGTTTTGCAACGTCTTGCTCATGTCACACCAGTTGATTTAGGTGGGAAGGCTCATCCATCCCAAGATTCGGACAATAAATTGGATCAGTGGTTAATGTATGCCATGTTCTTATGTTCATGCCCACCAGCTCCCAGAGAAAATCCTGCCTTGGGAAAAGCCAAAGATCTTTATCACCTTATTTTCCCTTCAATAAAGTCTGGATCAGAAGCCCACGTGGTGAGCACATTTTCTAGACAAATTTTCTTAATAAATTTTCTGCTTCAACTTTCCATCTTTCTTTTCCCTTTTTTTTTTTGGCCTCTCTTATGGGTTGCAAATTGTTAAAATTGAATTTGTAAGTCGTCTGTTTTTAAATTACCTAATTACATAAGTTTATCTACCGATACTGAAGTTTGTCAGTTCTCCTAATTCAGCATGCAGCCACCATGGCTCTTGGCCACTCGCATTTTGAAGCATGTGAATTAATGTTCAGTGAGCTAGCATCTTTTATTGATGAGGTTTCCCTGGAGACAGAGGGAAAGCCAAAATGGAAGGTATTATCCAAGATATGATCGAAGTGCATTATCTTTTATTAAATGATATTTGTGAAGTAGTGTCGAAATGTGTAAAAAGAACCTATCAAGTGATAATTACATGAAGCTAGTCCGATACTCTAGGAGAGTAGATAAACTATACTTACAACCCATGATGGTTAAAATGTACTCCTTTTCTTTAATGTTACATTCTGGAAATTTTCATGTCACAACAAAAACAAGGAAGATGTACATTTATTTTCCCCAGAGAACTAGGTGCTTTCTGTTAAAGTTTCTTCATGATGACTTACTGACTTCCGTACTTACAGAGCCAAAAGCCACGCCGTGAGGAGCTTCGAACTCACATTTCAAATATATATCGTACTGTTGCAGAGAAAATCTGGCCTGGCATGCTGGCCCGTAAATCGGTTTTTCGTCGGCATTATCTCAAGTTCATTGATGATACAACCAAACAAATCTTGACAGCACCTTTGGAGAGCTTTCAGGAAATGCAACCTCTTCGCTATTCACTTGCTTCTGTTCTGAGATCTCTAGCCCCAGAGTTTGTTGAGTCTAGGTCAGAGAAGTTTGACATTAGAACTAGGAAGCGGTTATTTGATCTTCTACTCTCCTGGTCTGATGATACAGGCGGAACATGGAACCAGGATGGGGTCAGCGATTATAGACGTGAGGTAGAACGGTACAAATCTTCTCAACATGCTCGGTCTAAAGATTCAGTTGACAAGATATCATTTGATAAAGAACTTAGTGAACAAATTGAAGCAATCCAGTGGGCTTCCATGACTGCTATGGCTTCACTCTTGTATGGGCCCTGCTTTGATGATAATGCTAGGAAAATGAGTGGCAGGGTCATTTCTTGGATAAATAGTCTTTTTATTGAACCTGCACCCAGGGCTCCTTTTGGTTACTCACCAGCTGATCCTAGAACTCCTTCATACTCCAAGTCCGTGGAAGGCGGTCGTGGCACTGCTGGTCGTGATAGGCAAAGAGGAGGTCACAACCGTGTCTCTTTAGCAAAATTGGCTTTGAAGAATCTGTTGCTTACAAATTTGGACCTGTTTCCCGCTTGCATTGACCAGGTAAGTTTATTCTTTTATATCTTCTATGATGCATTTTTGTCTCGTTAAAACTCAACCAGAGTTCTCTTTTGAAGGTTATAAATTGAAAAGAGAGTTTTTGATAGGATGTGTCTATATTCATACATTTTGTAGAGGTTTTTGTGGTCTCAAAATGCAAATTTGCATGCACAAAGGCTAAGGCTAAAAATCCAAGAATGTTTGAAATATAGGGTTTTGATTATTGAGTTATAATGGTGAAACAAGAATCATATGGTCAAGCGTAAGGATTATGATTAGTGCTTGATTTATTAAAACATTTTTAGGAAAAATAACACTTTTGGTCTGGGAGGTATGGTTTAGGTTCTTTCAAACTGAACAATTTTACTCAGGAGGTTTGCATTTGGTAGCATTCAAGGCTAATTGGCTACTTTTCTATTTCAGTGCTACTACTCCGATGCTGCCATAGCTGATGGTTACTTCAGTGTGCTGGCAGAAGTATATATGCGGCAAGAGATACCAAAATGTGAAATCCAAAGGCTCTTAAGCTTAATTCTGTACAAGGTGGTGGACCCTAGTAGACAAATCCGTGACGATGCTCTTCAAATGCTTGAAACTCTTTCTGTTCGCGAATGGGCTGAAGATGGCACTGAAGGGTCGGGGAGCTATCGAGCAGCTGTTGTTGGTAACCTTCCTGATTCGTACCAGCAATTTCAGTACAAGCTCTCTTGTAAACTTGCAAAAGATCACCCTGAATTGAGTCAACTTCTTTGTGAGGAGATAATGCAAAGGCAACTTGATGCAGTTGATATCATAGCTCAACATCAGGTTCTCACGTGCATGGCTCCATGGATTGAGAACCTTAATTTCTGGAAACTCAAAGACTCGGGTTGGAGTGATCGACTTCTTAAAAGCCTTTACTATGTCACATGGCGGCATGGCGATCAGTTCCCAGATGAGATTGAAAAGCTTTGGAGCACGATTGCTAGCAAACCAAGGAACATTAGTCCTGTTCTGGATTTCTTAATCACAAAGGGAATTGAAGATTGTGATTCTAATGCATCTGCTGAAATAAGTGGTGCTTTTGCCACATATTTTTCAGTTGCAAAGCGGGTGAGTTTGTACTTAGCACGGATATGTCCTCAGCGTACAATTGATCACCTGGTCTACCAATTGGCCCAGCGCATGTTAGAGGACAGCGTTGAGCCTGTTGGTCTAGGTCCTAAGGGAGATTTGGGTGGAAACTTTGTGTTGGAATTCTCTCAGGGGCCTCCAGTGGCCCAAGTTACTTCTGTTGTGGACAGCCAACCGCACATGTCACCACTACTTGTACGTGGATCCCTTGATGGTCCACTCAGGAATGCTAGTGGGAGCTTAAGTTGGAGAACAGCTGGTGTAAGTGGCCGAAGTGTATCTGGCCCCTTAAGCCCAATGCCTCCTGAGTTGAACATTGTTCCAGTAAATGCAGGCCGATCAGGCCAGCTACTTCCATCTTTAGTAAATATGTCTGGTCCTTTGATGGGCGTTAGAAGTTCTACTGGAACCATACGCAGTCGGCATGTCTCCAGGGACAGTGGTGACTATCTCATTGATACGCCAAATTCTGGTGAAGATGGGCTTCATGCTGGGGTTGCTGCACATGGGGTCAGTGCTAAAGAACTACAGTCCGCGCTACAGGGTCATCAGCAACATTCTCTTACACATGCTGACATAGCATTGATCCTTCTTGCCGAAATTGCGTATGAGAATGATGAAGATTTCCGTGAGCACTTGCCTCTGCTTTTTCATGTCACTTTTGTTTCAATGGATAGTTCAGAAGACATCGTTCTAGAGCACTGCCAGCAATTGCTTGTTAATCTACTATATTCGCTTGCCGGCCGACACCTGGAACTTTATGAAGTTGAAAACAATGATGGAGAGAACAAGCAACAGGTTGTGAGCCTGATCAAGTATGTTCAATCAAAGCGTGGAAGCATGATGTGGGAGAATGAAGACCCATCTGTTGTGAGAACCGAACTTCCTAGTGCAGCACTACTCTCTGCACTGGTTCAGAGCATGGTGGATGCTATCTTCTTTCAAGGTGATTTACGTGAGACTTGGGGATCAGAGGCACTGAAATGGGCCATGGAATGTACGTCACGACACCTTGCTTGTCGCTCACACCAGATATACCGTGCACTGCGACCAAGTGTTACAAGTGATACTTGTGTATCTCTCCTTCGTTGTCTACATAGATGTCTGGGAAATCCGGTACCTCCTGTGTTAGGTTTCATTATGGAAATCTTGTTGACCTTGCAAGTAATGGTTGAGAACATGGAGCCTGAAAAGGTGATACTCTATCCTCAACTCTTTTGGGGGTGTGTGGCTATGATGCACACAGATTTTGTCCATGTATACTGCCAGGTTCTTGAGCTCTTCTCCCGTGTGATTGATCGTTTATCATTCCGGGACAGAACAACTGAAAATGTACTCCTTTCAAGCATGCCTCGGGATGAACTTGATACTAATAACGACATTGCAGACTTCCAACGGATTGAATCTAGAATGGGCTATGAGTTGCCTCCATCTACTGGGAATCTTCCAACATTTGAAGGGGTGCAGCCTCTTGTACTTAAAGGGCTGATGTCCACTGTTAGTCATGGTGTCTCAATAGAGGTTCTTTCACGAATTACGGTGCACTCATGTGATTCCATATTTGGGGATGCAGAAACGAGACTTCTGATGCACATCACAGGCTTACTACCATGGCTCTGCTTGCAACTGAGTAAGGATCCACTGACAGGACCAGCTTCACCACTCCAGCAACAACATCAAAAAGCATGCTCAGTTGCATCTAATATTTCTATCTGGTGCCGTGCGAAATCATTGGATGAATTAGCTACTGTTTTCATGGCATACTCTCGGGGTGAGATCAAAAGTATTGAGATCCTTCTTGCTTGTGTCTCCCCTCTACTTTGCAATGAGTGGTTTCCAAAGCACTCTGCACTGGCTTTTGGCCACTTGCTACGCCTGCTGGAGAAAGGACCGGTCGAATACCAACGGGTAATACTCCTGATG
The DNA here is from genome assembly GCA_030954485.1 of Citrullus mucosospermus. NCBI lineage: Eukaryota > Viridiplantae > Streptophyta > Magnoliopsida > Cucurbitales > Cucurbitaceae > Citrullus > Citrullus mucosospermus. The sequence goes on from CM062065.1 coordinate 5,219,340, forward strand.
CTGAAGGCGTTGCTCCAACATACTCCTGTAGATGCTTCCCAAAGTCCGCATATGTACGCAATTGTCTCGCAGTTAGTTGAGAGTACATTGTGCTGGGAGGCATTGAGTGTATTAGAAGCACTTTTACAGAGTTGTAGTTCAATGACAGGTCCACACCCACATGAACTAGGGTCCTTCGAAAATGGACATGGTGGAGTTGAGGACAAGGTGCTGGCTCCGCAGACATCGTTCAAGGCTCGCAGTGGGCCCTTACAATATGGCATTGTATCAACACCCGGACTGGGTTCTCTTGTGCCGGGGGTTTCAAGTGAATCAGGACCCTCACCAAGGGAGGTGGCTCTGCAAAACACACGACTTATTCTTGGGCGGGTTCTTGATAGCTGTATACTGGGAAAGAGGAGAGACTATAGAAGGTTGGTTCCTTTCGTCACAAGTATTGGGAATCCTTAACTCCACGTCTTTGTAAGTAACTTCTTTTATGTAGAGGCAATGTACATACACATAAAGAAGTGGTTTTGTAGTTAGTGTTGAATTATATTATGTAGTTATAGCAAGCAGAGATCCTTTCCATTTATAGGTTCCTATTTAAGCTTTGTAAATGTACGTATATTTCCTTGCTTACAATGTTAATTTGTTTCCTATTTTCATTTTCCGCCTGCTAATTTCGTTAGTTGGTGTTTGCACATTTATCGAAGAACTTCATCTTACGACTCTACACTCTAAACATAAATTTTCTAATTCTAACATATTAACTTCATACTTCATAACACAACTCAGTGTCTCAAACACTTCCTAAGAGTTCTTTTTACCTTGGTTTTCCATTTGATCGTTATAATACAACGTCAACATTTATCTTCCCTATTTAAAACTAACTACTCCCAGTTGCATATAGATTATATGGATGCTAGCAGCTAATTCAAGTTAATAAAGATACCCAAACTCATATAACAATATTACAATATTAAGTGTTCATGGTGTCACATTTGAGATATCTTGTCTAAGCTATGACAGAATTTACCAACTTTATTGAGACTAGACATGATTATTGTTTCTTCATCTTTCATTTTGCTTACATTAATCCACTCCCCTCCACTAAGGCAACCTCCAACTTCCATTCCATCTCTAGAGGACAACAATTTAGCTTTCCTTTACCATATGCCAAGTAATCCCACTAGACTAATGAAGAAGTGTAGATATCCATACTTAGCAAAGATATTTGCCAAGTAGTGATCATCTTTGAATTTACATTTCTAGTTGTAAGTTGGATTGGCAACTGATGTTCATATTTAACAAACCAATGCCCATCATTTTCAACAATGACCTTAAGAAAAGCCATTGTATTTAACCTCTTGATGCCCATTTTCTTCAACTTCCTCAACCTATATGGTGTTTGTATCATGCACGTGCATACCCGGCCATTCTCATTTGCGATGCGCTTTTTCACAAACAAGAAATGTATGTACTTCATCATTTACCTCAATCCAACTCCAACTTGGCTCCTTTTTCAAATTGTAAGATCCTGTTGTTTGATAACAAGCCAAGTAGCTTGTGGGCATTAGACACATGTTGTTACACTCAGAGGCGTTTAGCGGCCTACTAAATGGGATTAATAAGTCTGAAATTAATATGTTGGAGTTGTTAAGTTTATGTTTAGAATGTAGAAGTGTAAGATGAAGTTCTTATAATTGCGAAAAGTAAATTAAGAGGGGAAGATGAAGTTAATAAATTTGAAAAGTGAAAAAAGATGTAAAGATGAAGTTACTCGATAAATGTGCAAACTAACTATTGAAGTTATGTTGTTTACACTAACTTAAAAAGTTGGTTAACCAAACGACGCTTAGCATACATGTCTAGAGTAGCAGTTCTGACAACATAACATCAGATCCAAAGTCAGTCTTTTAATTTTAATGCATGGCGATGCAACTGAGTACCTAATGTTTTGGATTGTAATACCATGAATCTGAATTCCCAGTAAGTACCTGATCTTGACCTCCCTCTTCAATCAAGTGATTACGACATGTATCTAGGATAATCAACCCAAACAATGTTGGAGGATTGTGTGGTTGGTACATCTCACCATTTACATAAGGTTTCCTATAATTAATGTGTAAGTCCTTCGTACTTTGCAAATCATCAAGTCGTGTTATCATATATCATTATCATTTGTTGATAGATAGGGCTGATAGCCACTTGACGAGAGGGTCCTTAAGGATATTGTGGGGAGAGCGGAGGCTCTCGTTTTTTCTTCTCGCTAACGATCGACATTCTTTTCTTCCTCATTCCGGCATGATCAAAGAAGCTATGACTGACTTGGTCTCCTTTGAAGACAAGACCCTCTAGGGCTCTCCAACAAGGGAGTTTGGCTCCAGGCTTCCACTCGATCATGTGGTAGACTACCCTTCTAGGCTAGGGGGCACTTGGCAACTCAATCGTGAGGCATAGGAATCAATGGGAGAATGACAAATTGAAGTCTTGGCTTGATTTTTTTTCTGATGATTGCGTATAGCTCTTTCATGCTTCTCTGTAGCATACTACAGATGACAACAAAGACCAAACTTTTGAAAAAACCTCCAACTTAGTATGGTCAAACATAATTCTCATTCCTCTCATTTTCAAAAAGATATCAATTGACTTTTGTATGTCACCATTTTGGAAGTACCCATAAATCAAAGAATTCCATGAAACCACATCTCAATGGACTTTCCAGCCCTAGCACAGCCAAAAAAAACCATGGTGTTCCAAGCCACTATATTGATTTTATTACTTCGAATTACCTCTAACATAATCATATAACTATCATATAAAAGCGACAAAAGTTTCCCTCTTTAGCTCTTTTAAATAGTACTGGTTGGGTATTATTGAAAAATTATTAGAAACAGAAAATATATCAAACTATTTACAAATAGAAAAATTTTACTGTCTATTAGTGATAGAAGTATAATGCGGTCTATTACTGATAGACAATAAAATTTTTCTATATTTATAAATAGTTTGAATTATTTTGCTATATTTGAAAATAATTTTGATTACTAGGTCGTGTTTCATAGTCAAAAAATACTTCCTTAAGTTGAATTTGAGGAAAAATATCCTTATATTATAGGTTAAATAAGATAAATATTTAAATAATTTAAGAAAAAATAATTGTTTATTCCATCATGGAGATTTATTGTTGGTAATTTTTTTTATATAAAATTATAACTTTTATGTTAATTACGTTGATTTATTTTGACTTTATAGTTTTTAAAATCATTGAAATTTATGTATAATTGGAATTTAAAACTTTTTTTCTTTTATTGAATTTAAATTTTAGGTTTTCGATAGTTATACTCTTATAATTTATATAGATTAATTTATTAAATCGATAGATGTCAACTAGTTGGGTAAAATTTTAATTTTATAAATTTGTTATGATAATAAAATATATATTGAATGATTTAGACAATTGTTTAATCTTTATTCATCAAATTACTTAATATATCCTAATAACCGAAGGATTTAACCAGTTTTCATTTATGGGCTATGGATGAAACAATATATAGAACTTTTTTTATTTTAATTTTTATTGAAATAATATATACACGAATTTCCCATTTATTTATGCAAAATTGAGTAAACACAAATAATTAATGATATTAATTAGACCACTTAGATTAAAATTAATGTTAAGCAGTAAGCACATGGTTTTTTACATCAAATTTGACTACAAAATTAAAAAATAAAAAATAAAAAAAATTAAAAAATAATTTATTGTTGGAAGGGAGATGAAGAAGAAGAAGAAGAAGAAGAAGAAGAAGAAGGGCATATTTATAAAAACGTGACTTCGTCAAAAGCCCCAATTGTAATTTCCCCCAAAATTTCTATGGCTTTTTTCTCCATTCCTAAACTTCATCTTCAACCTAACATGGCTCTTCCTGATCAAACCCACTCCAATTCACCTTCTCCGGTGTCGTCTATCCCATCCCTCCGCCGCGAAGATCTCCCGAACCCCATGGATTTCAACCCTTTTGCCGCCCTTCCCTCCATCCTCACATCTCCTGATGATTCCCTCCCTTTCGAGACCGATTGGTTTTCCGAAACGGATTCCGACTCCGACCGCGATGTCAATTGTTTTGTCACTGATCTTTTCGAGAATCGTAGTTTCACCGATCATTTGCACGCTCTTGGAGATCGCGATCGAGGTTTGGATTCTGCGCTTGACCCATTTACGCATTCTACTAACGACTTGGGCATTTCGGGATTTGAAGATAGCGGTGAGATTGAATCTAATTATATTGAGGAGCTTTGGTCGACGTTCGCTGTGGAATCTGATACCCGGGTTTCGGAGGTGGATGTGAGCATGCAAATTGCGGATTCCATTACTAGTGGCCTTCGGGTCGTTGATGTGGATTCGGACTCGGATTCTGATCATGGGATCATTGGTGCTCTGCAACTTGTGACGGGGGACGATGGCGAGAATGATGGTAATTGGGTTGAAAGTCCGAATCCTCTCTCGGATAATTTCACCTTTTGTTTTCAGGGCCAGAGGATTTCGTACGAGGATTTTGAATGGGAGGAGGTGGAGGAACGGGTGGACGAAAGGGAAAATTCGAGCGTAGTTGTAGATAGAGCTGAGGAATTGTCTCTTGCATCGGGTTTTTCCAATGAAGAAGAATCGGGAGAAGAGGCGGGTCGGTGGGAAATCCTATTGGTAATGAACGATATCGGAAGGAATAACGATGCTGAGGCGTACATAGCGGATCAAGATGATTACATGTATGCTGCAGAATACGATACCCTTTTCGGGCAATTCGTTGAAAATGATAACCCTTTGAAGGGTAGTCCTCCAGCAGCTAAAACTGCTGTGGAGAATCTTCCTCTGGTTGAGTTAAAAACAGAGAATATCCTGACAGAGGATGTCGTTGTCTGTGCGGTTTGTAAGGATAAATTCTCAATGGAGGAGAAGGTGAGGAAGCTTCCCTGTGGTCACTATTACCATGATGATTGCATTCTGCCATGGCTGAATATTCGAAACACATGTCCTGTTTGTCGGCATGAGTTGCCAACAGATGATCCTGATTATGAGCGTAGGCAGAGTCAGAGGGCGCGTGGTGGCCTGCAGTCGGATTTGCAGGTCAGGTACAATTTTGAACTAATAGCTTAAGATTAGTGCAATATGGGAAATGCAACCTGTGAATAGGGCCACTCTTAGGTTTGAACTATTAGCTTAAGATTTTGTATTTGTAAAGGTTTTGTGGTAAGTATTTCTTTTAAAAATTCTCCGCGTGGAACTACGAGCATTGCTGTTGATACCCTCAAATTGTCCTCACAGGTATCCATTGTGATTCAATGCTTGGTAAGTTTTAGTCACTCATAGTAGGGGGAAATTACATCGTCTCTTATCTTGTTGAATTCAATTTAGGAATTATAATGATTGAGACAAGACATATTAAATGCTGGGCTTTGAAATTGTTAACTTGTGAAGTATTAAATTTGTATATTTATATGTTTGAGTATCCGTTGGTAAACTTGTTAAAATAGGAACCTTCTTGCTTTAACTTTAGTGTGGCTCTGTTGCTTGGTTTTGGGTCAAAATAATTCTGTTAAGTTAGCTTAATAGACATGGGGAGGATGATGCTTCTGTCATCAGGTTCTGATTATTTATAATTACTCATCCGATTAGAGGATTTGCTTTGGCCTTTTGGGAGTGTTATCTTTCCCCTAGTATATTAAAACTGCATTGACTAATAAAATTATTTTTTAAACTTTTTCCATTGTGCTTGGCTACGTAAGATTGTTTATGGTTGAAGAAACGTTTAGTTGATCTTTTTTTTCCCCTAAAACGCTAGTATGAAAGTGTTCTAATTTAAAATACTCCATTAGACACTTCTAATCATTCATGATAATGGTTCAAAATTGGGATTTTACTAAATGAAGTTTTTGTTTTTGTGAAAAAAAACATCTCGAGAAATGGCATCCCTATTAATGTTACTAAAGTGGAGTGGTGTGGTGTGTGGATCATACATCTTTTGGAGTTATTGTGGGTTTGTTGTTTTAAGATTTTGAGAAAAGCGTTTATTTTATCAAACAATCTTTCATAGTTACAGACTTCTAAATTCTGGTGTTGGCTATTGTTACATTTACCCGTGTGTTATCTTATTGTTCCCTTCTTTAAAATCTCTTAGAAATTGATCGGGCTTCATCTATTGTCGGTTTTTCTCCATATTGTACATTTTGGATTATTTCATTTTTCTTGGAAAAAATAAACTCAGAAATTGTTTTATGAAATTGAAATATTATTATGGTGTTAGTTTCTACGAGTTGAATCTTGATTCACTCGAGCAGTAGATACGAATGCCTGTCGTTTGTTTTTATGCCTTATCAAATTATCCATTTGTTAATTGATTTAGCTGTTCAAAAAAGCCTGTGTTTCTTTCATGGTCTATATGATGTTTCCTGCTGCTAGAACACGACGTAGACTACGACATTATTAAACTGAGGGTTAGTTGTACATGCATTTCTTTCATGGTCTATATGATGTTTGCTGCTGCTTGAACAAAATATAAACTATGGCATTATTAAACTGAGGGTGAGTTGTGCCTGCATATCTTTCATGGTCTATATGATGTTTGCTGCTGCTAGAAAACGATATAGGCTATGGCATTATTAAACTGAGGGTGAGTTGTGACCGCATTTCTTATATGATGTTTGCTGCGGCTAGAACACGGTATAGACTATGACATTATTAAACTGAGGGTGAGTTATGCCCGTATTTCTTCCATGGTTTATATCATGCTTGTTGCTGCTAGAATACAATATAAGGCAGGTGTAGGAGTGATTTTGAAATGTTAAAAATCAATTTTGTTGTGTTTAAAAGCACTCCAAAACACACATTTAATTACTCAAAATCAAATAATCCCAAACATGTCAATAGACTGTCATTAAACCAACGGTGAGTCATATAGTAATAACTTCAATCATTTATCCTCATATTCTGGCATCAGGATTCTTCTCATTTGTGAATTGTGAGCTTGTGATTGGTACTTCTGTTATTATCATTGAGAGCCATACTTGTCCATTGTCATCATATTCTTCTTATTCAGGCTCCCCTTCCACTCAAGTTTTGATTGAATGATTCACTTTGTTGAGTGAAACTCTTTCTTCTGAACTGGAAATTGAATTTGAAATTATTGAAGTTTCTACTAATGTCTGGTAAACCATCATGAGTTGATTTAATGGTAAAAAAATGAGATTTAGTCTTAATAAATGACTAAGAGGTCATAAGTTAGATCTATGGTGGCCACCTTCTTAAGATTAATATCCTACGAGTTTTCTTGACACTCAAATGTTGTAGGGTTAGGTGGATTGATTTGTGAGATTAGTCGAAGTGTGTGTAAGCTAGCTCGGACACTCATATGTTTTAGTGTATTTTTAGGGTGTATTTCTGGGATAAGTTTGTGTGAAGTATACTTTCTAAGTTCATGTTAACATGCGAGGAGTAGTGTGGTTATATAATTCACATTAGATTCTTATTTTAAAAAAAACTATTATTTATCATTATTATTTTTGACGTTTCAAACTTATTTCGATGAGATTTTTAGGTATTTAAAAATACATTTTAAACACTTCAACAAAAGGTCATGTTTTGTGCTATAATGATAAGGAAATGTTTATTTTCATGATATGTTTATCCAGACCAGAAATGTAAAGGTGAACATCAAAATTGAACAAATCGAACTAAATGACAAAATGAACAAATCACAAATTTGGTTTTTATTGAAAATTGAACAAATCACAAATTTGGTTTTTATTGAAAATTGAACCAACAGAATCAAATATTTGTAGTTAGATTCGGACACCCTTAAATAGAGAAATAGAGAATGCAAGTATTATTCTCATGAAAATTTAGTGTTTAAATTATACCATTATTAGTTATACCAATTCCAAAGTTAGTATAATTTTGTTCGGGCATCTTTAATTATGAGAAGCAATGATATGGAAATCATTAGTTTAATTAAGCAGGATTTTCTATAAATTTGAGTCTTCATCGTTTTCTTAAAAGACAAAATACTTTGAATATTAATTAGTTTTGGCAGCATGAGATGAAATTCAGATAATTGTAACAATTAATATTAAATTTAAAAAAAGAGACATTCGTTATGATATGAAATAAAAGCTCAATTATATACTACCACATATATTCTAGGACTAAAAAGTCAAGACAAACATTTAATAATTGTTATTTTTTTCGTCCCTTTTTAATAATTGTTTTGTTTTAAACATATAAAAAGTTGTTTATGAGATAATCAATTATATAGGGAAGGTTTTGATTCGGCATAAGATGCATAGTTAAATATAGATAATTCTTTGAAGTTCTAGGAATTTTTCAGATCAAATTAAATAGACATAGCTGAAAGAAATACACCATACCAGTGAGTTAAACTTCTAGATCATTAATATCTACTATACTCACTTATGTAGCTTGTATTAATTTAGAATGCGGTATATAAGAAGGTTGTGGTGAGAGTTAATTCTTCTTTTCTTATTACTTAGAATCTTTCTAGTTTGGAAACAGTGTGCCATGAAGTTCTTTTTTTAGAGTAAAACAAATGAAATATAATATATACAGATAGCTTATCACAAAAATTCTCTAGAAGAGAACTTAAAAAAAGTTGAATAAGTTTAAGGAAAAGAGACCGAGTCGTGAACTCTGAAAAGAAGGAGATATAGATTGCATACTTAATATTGTTGTTGTGGGAGTGAAAAACAAGCACAAGCAATAAAAATTAGTCTCGTCCCTAAGATTTGAACTTTTGACTTTAAAGAAAGAAGTATATATCAATTATTATTGTTTAACTATGTCCATGTTAGCTTATGTGCATGCATGTTCATGATCACTAGAAGAAAAAACCACTTTTATTAACTAGCAAAACACGTTGCTGGAAGCTAGAAAACATCGCTAAAGGTATTAGCAACACATAGAGGCACATCATTGTAAATGTCATAGTTGCCACATGGTAAAAAGTTTCAATGACGTATTCACTGCGCACCAAAAACACACAACTTTCACTGATGCTCACATGTTATTGAAAGTGTACTTTTAGCAACGCACAATATGTTGCTATTTGTTTATTATTATAGCGACGCTGCAAGCTTATTTCCAAACTATTTTTAGCAATGTGAAAGTTTGTTGTAAAATATGGATCTTAGGTCATTACTAGTACTTTTTGCGATATGGATAAGTGTCGGTAAAATGCATGAATGCGCCCACATTTTTCAAAAGGAAAGGAAACTATTTCACGCGCACGCTTGCGGAGGAAATGAAACAAAATGTTGATAAGCCAACTCTAGAATTCATGTGTCATTCTTAAGTAAATTTTTTAGTAGATATAAGTAGGTAGCTTTATATTTCTTTTTGTATTTCTTTATAGCTTCTTGCCTATTGATTCTTTGTCTCACTAGGGGAGAGTGTAAGGGGTTGTGTAATGATTATCAATGAAGACTTTTATATTTTTAATATTGCTTCTACAATTTTAAAGAAAAAAATTGATTTATTTTACTATATCTAGAGAGAGAATCTAACTATTAACCTTGAAGTCGATAGTACAAACTTTATGAGAATTGAAGAACTATACTCATGTTTGACAAAAAAAAAAAAAAAAAAAATTTGAACTTAGATATAGAAATAGTGGGTTATTTTCAAGAATAATACATTTTTCGAAAATAATAACAAAAATATGATGGTTTAGAAACGAATGTAAAAAATAGAGTGGTTTAGAAACAAATGATTAAAATAGAGTAGAGAAATCATGTACCAGGTACACAACTTCCCTTAGGACTCATTCAACAAGCACTAGGTACACGGTTAGATGCTGATGGGGAGCTGAGTTGTTCCTAACTCGTGGACCGGGTCCACGATTTTCCTACCACAAGCACACCGACAACTGCCACCTCTACTCGTTGACTGAATTTGCATCATTAAGTTCAAAATTATCAGGAAGGAGTTGAGCTCTTTGTGACTTTTCCCGTAAAATTCTGATTATCGTAAAGTTCTGATTAGAACTTTATGGGAAGAGTCACAGGAGCTAATTCTTTCTCAGTAAGTTCAAATTACTTGGAAGGAATTAGCTCCCTATCACTTTTCGCATAAAGTTATGAACAAAACTTTACGTAAAAATCATCAAAGTGTAGGCGTGACAATCGTAGTTGATCAGCGGCGTTAGCGTGGCAGAGAACATGCGTGTGGCAAGGTAATCGTGGACCCTGTCCACGATTACACCCATAATCGTGGGCTCGGTCCATGATTTCACATACTCATGGACCCGATCAACGATTAAACAACCCTATTTTTGGTATTTTTTTCCCTTCCACCCTATCTATTTCAATATTTATTAAAAAAATATTATTTAAAAAAACATTTAGAAATAGTTCATAATTGTAAATTCTAGTCATGGTTATAAGATGATGAAATGTAATTTCTTCTCAATGATTTACACCCAACTTCAATATGATGCTAAATCCACAACTTAGAAAGAAATGTTTCCAAATCAATTAGCAAGGCCATAATTATGTATCAAGGGTAAAATACTCTTTAGTTCTTAAATCTAGTACTTGAATCTCATTAGGTTAATTAACGGGTTATGTAATTTCAATAACTCATTGAAATTTCAGGAATAAAAATATTAGATTTTTAGATTGAAAAATAAAAAGGTTATTAAACCATTTCTTCAAATTTCAAATGCATAAAAATCAATGCAAATGTTTGTAAACTCAAAATTTATACTATTATTTTCCATTTAAAGTAAAAATAGAATAATACCTTTTTGGATGATCTCTAAAAACTCCAAGGAAAGGAAAAAAGGGAAAAAATTAGGGGAAGAAGATGAAGTGGTAGCTATCATGTCAAAAGTTGCCAAATAATGTTATTGTGGTTATCCTCAAAATTTGATAGTGGATTAAGATTTTAATCCTAAATTTAGGTGAGCAAAAGAAAGGCTTAGTGATTGTCTTAATCCAAATTAAAAATGCACTACCACTCCCTTAAATGCATTTCTTAACATCATGAACTAAAGCACATGCATTCAATAATGCACATTCAAATTAAGGAAATTCACATAAAGTTCATAATTTGTTGATGTTACACAATGAGTTAATCTATTATATTAATGTGTATGGTTGAAGCAAGCAAAAATGAATAAGAATAAAAGACAAATGTATATGAAACATCAAAGGAAGAAAATTGGGACTTATATATTACAAAATGTGCATAAAAGTTTTTGATTTACCTAAACTAAACTACAAAGAGAGCGTCTCTCATTGTTAACAATCATAATTTTTTTTTTCTTTTTTAAAAAAGGTAGTTATATAGGAGTTTTGAGTGATTTGTACAAGTATCGAGAAGCACAATATATATATTGCATGTTAAGTCAAGAAGAACCAAAAGAAGATAACTTATCTTCGAAGATCTGCTAAGTAATTCCTTTCTTTCTAATATGAATCTATAATAGGCCATGTGAATAACACATTGTACGTAAAATATTTTCCTTTCCACTAATGGTTATTTTCGAGAGCTAACTATCCACACCCCTCTTATGAAAGTACGTAGCTACCTTTGACTCGTTAAATATTAAAGATTGTCCCTTTGCCACAAAAGAACAGTAAAAAAAAAAAATAAAAAAATTAAAGAGTCTTCATTTTCGAAATAACAATGTACAACAACTAAGTCGCAAGCACATATAATTATTATAGACTGAAATTATTAGTGATTGACCATGCTAAACCTACAAGTGCAACAAACTAAGGGATAAAAACAATGGAAGAGATTTAAACTAATTATGGAATGGAACACAAAGTTACACTAAATGAAATTATTTCAAACCTTATTTAACATAAAACCATTACAATTTCATAAATAATTATAAGAGTTGTTTTTAAATACAACAAAATGTCACTTCCTATCGGTGATAAATATCTATCACAGCCTATCAATAATAGATAAGTAACATTTTGGTATACTTAAAAATATTTATAGCAGTTTTACCATTTAAAACAATTACCCTAATTATTGATGAAAAGTAATCTTCAAGGATGCATTTAAATCTCCATACACCTTATTCAATATTCAAATAACAAGTTATTCTCTCATATTCTTTATCCTTAAAAGGGTATATATGAAAAGGAAATAAAATAGGGATGCAAAATAAATTATAAAAGTTGGTTTGTGCAAAGAGAAAAAAAAAAAAAAAAAAAAAAAAAAGAAAAGAAACTTGGCCAACCAATTGTATGAAGAACACTATTTGATCAATATCAAGAATAGAAAGCCAACAAATCAAGCATCTAAAATAGGACAAACACTATAAAGATGTTTTGGGCATTTTCCTCTTTCTCTCTCTCTCTCTCTCTCTCTCTCTCCTATCTAAATTAATCACCATATTATACAACCAACAAAGCTCCAATAATGTACATTTTGGACTCTATCCTATACTTTATAGGACACCCACCACAAGAATTGTATTTGAGGAAAATAAATAAATAAATAAATAAAGAGAGAAAGAGAAAATCACCAAATGCCATTCAACAAATACATATATTGAGGTTGCTTTAATGGGGTGCATTGAAAAGTTGCCCATTTTGATACTTTTTTTTTTCAATACCATTTTGGGCTTGTAATTTTAATTTTTTTTTTTTTTTTTTTTTACTTTTAGTCACTATACTTTTAATTATTAAATTTAGTCTTTCAAATTTAATTTTTTTTTTATTCATTGAAATTGGTTAAACAATAATAATATTAATGCAAGAAAATACATTTGAATACATTTTCAAGTTTTACAGTGAAAATACTAATAGATGACAATTTTTTTGAAAAAAGTCAACAATGAATCAACAGTAGAGACTAAATTTAAGATTTATTAAAATTACATAAACTAAAATTGAACAAAGTTTAAAATATTAGACTAACCATTTTTTTGGGAAAAGAAAACTTGAATTTACAAGTTGGGCAATAGGAAGGGTAGGATGTAGGGGGTGGTGGCACCAACCAATGCGCACTTTGCCCCACAAATTTTCATCTATCATCACCCTCTCTCTTGTCTTAATCTCTCTATTTTTATTATTATTATTATTTTCCCTTTGCTTGTTCCATCATCCTTCTCAACATAACTTATTTCCCCATCAATTTTTTTTTTTGTCACTTTTGTATATAATGGATTAGTCCAAGTACTCTTTTAAAAACATATATTATTCTATACGATATTGATTCATAAAGTTTTAAAAGTAGAGAAAAAGAAGGAAAAAAAAAAAAAAAATTGGTAAACAAGTTTGTGTACATTTACTTAATGTTTTGCTTTTTGTAAAATAAAAAGTCTCTAATTCGGTTGAATCATTTAGTTAGGTCTAACGGTGATGATACATTAAGGATGTATGGTTCACCAACATGCTTGCATAACTCTGAGTTACGAAGTTAGACGTTTATTTGGTATATTGATCGACCTATCTCAAGCTACTAGTTTTTGGATTTTTTATTTTATTTTATTGAACTGTCTTTACCATTATTCACAATTCCTTTTAGGCTATAAATCCAAATTTTACAACCTAAAGCGTATTTACACCTTAATCCAAAGATCTAATAAACCACTGCCAAATTTGAGAAGTGCTTCTAATTGACAAGAAACAAGATTCAATGGTAGTTATTGAACTATTCTCTAGCTTTACTTTAAAGTTTTACCAATTAAAAAAAGTTAAAAAAATAAAAATAAAAAGTTCTAAGTGGCTATATGGGAGGGTACAACGTAATCAAGATTACTAGAAATTCAAAGGTGTATTAGAATGAATGAGGAATCAAAGGTGGAATGAAAATTGAATAGTGAAGTGTGAAACATTGGGAATGGTTTTTGGTATTACAAATCAAGCTCAAAAAACTCAATCCAAACATGAACTTAGAATTACATTACATTACATTACAAGACGAGTCCATTAGAAGCCCCTAAAAGGACCACATGGTATACAAATATCCATATGTGATGTACACTACAAGTACAATTGAAAAAATGACAGAACAAACTGTGCAGTTTCTGATACAATTGGACAGGAAAACATACTGAAATCTGTACTTCCTACTCAAATCTCAGACACACTCACAAATGAGTGAGGGAGAGAAAAAGAGACAGAAGGAGAGGGAGATGGTCAAAATCTTTCTAATGACAATGTTGACTAAGCAGTCCACTCAATCAGACAAGAGCCTCAAGTGTGGGGAAGCAGCATTTTTTATTTCTTTTTTTTCTTTTTTTTCTTTTTTTTTTTTTTCTTTTCAAGTTGCTCTTTTCTCCAGTAAAGATTATGGTATTACATGAATCAGAGAAAAGCTCTTTATTGAGTGGAAGACTAACTTTCAAAGCAAGTACACAATTACTTGCAAGTGTGGCTATTCCCTCCACCAATCAGACAAGATTTTCCACTCTGAAAGTAACTTTTTACCTTGTTGAGTGAGTGTGGTTAGGACCTCAGCTAATCTCTATGTCTTTTAGCAGCTAGCAAATTGTGATCCCTAGTTCCACCAACGAGCTCAGATTTGACCAGATTTTTAAAATAACATGCTTGATTGAAGCAATCTTACATGGTTGGCCATTACTTTTTTAATAGTTCAACATCGAGCAACTCTGGCACCTAGTGTCCCTCACTCGGATCACAGAAACTTCACAATGATTGAAGCAACAAGACTAAGAAATGATGACCTAAGGTAAAGTTTATGAGTTAAATCTTATTTTCCCAATGAGTTAAATCTTATTTTCCCAAGATCATCAATTCAAAAATATCATCATGAAAAAAAGGCTTTATACAAAGGAGTGCCGGGTGTCGACAACTTTTATGCGACGATGTTTAAATCGACTAGGACTCTTATGATGTGGGATGACATTGAAGTTTTCTACTGTGTCTAGATCTCTATCAACTTTGGGAATTCATATATCATGTAAAATTTCCTATGTATTTAGAGATGATATTGCAATGTCTACTACTTTTATGCATTCAGAGAGCTTGATTGTACAGTTTCTCTATGTATAAATAAACTAAAGATCTTAATTACAGAAAAGTGCCTTCTTTCACCTCAACTTTTAAATTTTGTCCTCATGTCGAGGTCACAGTTGTCTTCATTGTGCTAAACAAATATAAAATGGGACTTGGTAAGAAAGCAGTGATTAGAAAATATTGGCCTTTTTCTAATTGTTTATAAGAGAAATCTGAGACAAGATGAGGCCACCAATAAAAGATTTGAATACTCTGTTTCTCTCAGCAGTGTTTTTAAATGTAGTCCATTTCCAGTGACGCAATAAATAAGCCTCAGCTTATCTATCTTTACTAAACTTAATTTATAACTTTACAAGAATATAATATAATATGATAGTGCCTTGAAAATTGAAGGGTTTTTTTTTTTTTTTCAGCTACTTCTGTCTTTGTAGTGATATCCTCCCTCCTTTTTTTTTTCTCTCCTTTTCTATCTTTTTGTGGGAAGGTGGGAGAAGGTTGAGTATGCATTTAAAATTGTGGCCATTATCTTTAATTATTGCTCTCAAAATTCTAGGATAAGTGTCAATGATTGGATCAAATTGCACTAGATATAACCAATGAACCTAAAGGAAGAAAAAGTATCTGCCAAGAGATTGCATCAGGGCCAATTTTTATTCCTACAGTCTTATCCCAAAACTCAAGAATCTCATTTCTTATTTCAAATTGGAAGCATCTTTAGCATACCCTTTGAAAGGGTCCATTTTGTATATCCTTGGATATTTCATTTATTCAATCAAGTCGTATCTTATCCACGAAAAATCCCAAAACTCAAGAATAAATGGAGAAAAGGTTAAGATGGTAGAATTATAAGAGCATTGGTATCCCTACCTATACAATTCACACACCAAGAAGAAAGAGACGTACCTATAATATAACCTCCCTTTAGTGCTGTGATTGGTTCAATCTCAGCTATGAGATTCAGGGGTCAAGTTATTGGAACTGTATATTTTAATATGAAATTTAAATCATTAACCCTATTGGTAGCTTCTTTTGGGGCTCTAACCTATGATAGTTGATGAATAGGGATGTGAAAGACAGCTTTGCTTGCCTTGTCCATCTTCCTTTTGCTTACATCACTAGATTGAATTGTCTGGTAGAGATACTTCTCGACATCCTTTAATGTACCGTGCTTCTTTTTCTAATCATTCTACCATAACAATAATTATACCTCCCACAATATGTATGCTCTCTCTGATGTAAGGAAGGTATGATGTGAAAATTATTATCACAGACATGATCAACTCTCATGTATATATATATGTGTGAATCATGCACATATCACAAACACATACAAATAGACATGGAGAGTAGTCACAGTGAGAAGGAAGGTACAAAGATATAGTAGAGTACCTGGACGATCTCTTGACATGAAATCAAAGCAGCTGTGCCATAATGGGACATAGACAAGATCTGCATGATATTCAAGTGATTCAAGCTCTGAAAAACTTTCTCAAAATCACTCCATGTTCCTGAGAGTGGGCCAATGAAACCTTTTACATGCTATAAAGCATCTTCACCACCAAACTTCCCATTCTCCCTAAACACTGTCTTCTCCCCTTCCAAGACCCAACAAAGCTTTCAACAAGGCCTTAAAAATGCAGCCTGGTGAAGTCACAAGTCTCCAATATCTCATCCCCTCCAATTTATCTCCATATGCTACTCACTTTCCCATGGCACAGAACAACTTACCTACAATGCAACTTAACGAATTCTCCAATAACGAATTCTCCAATCCTTTATATAATTTCCAAGGTCCTTCTCAAGTTCATGATTTTAATCGACACCCATGCTTGAGTAGCAATTCAACTTCTGATGAAGCAGATGAGCAACAGCAAAGCCTCATCAACGAGAGGAAGCAGAGAAGGATGATATCTAATAGAGAGTCTGCACGCCGGTCACGTATGCGCAAACAGAAGCATTTGGATGAGCTATGGTCTCAAGTGGTTTGGCTACGGAATGAGAACCATCAGCTTATAGATAAGCTGAACCAAGTTTCAGACTGCCATGACAAGGTTGTTCAAGAAAATGCCCAACTCAAAGAGCAGACTTCTGAACTCCGTCGAATGCTCACAGAAGTACAGGTCAATAGTCATTACCCCAACTTCAGAGAACTTGAAAAAATCCCCCCCAACACACCATCTGAGAGCTGAGTCCACCGGTCATAACAAGTTATATAGATAAGCCAGGGTGAGGAGGAAATTTTTTCCGGTTCCCTTTCTCCAGTTATGGTTCTTCTGTCTTCAGTCTTTTCCTCCATTCAGTCTGTAGCTTCATGCACGTAAAGAAGAACTGCAATAACTTCTGTATGAGCATTTTCGTTGATTAATGTTTAATTATGATTTTTATTTTTGGCATCCAAAGACAGCTTAGATCTTCTAAACTTGCTCCATATGGAAATACACCAAGGGAACCATCATATTCCTATTTCAAATATAGTTCTATAAACTAATGACAAACAATTTATGATATACACAACAAATTAAGGGCAATGGTCCTTTGGCTAACCACAATTTGGTATCTTCTTTGAGTGGTGTGGATGGTGAGAAGAGTGTTTTAATGAAACTAAGAGCCTTTGGGAGAATTATCGGGATAGTTTCATCCATTTGGCTTCCTCTTGAAACAGATTTTCTAAAGCTTTCTGCAGCTATCTTATCTCTTTATTTAGCTGACTGCATAGCGTTGTTGTAGCTTCTTTGACAGAATTTTGTTCAGCTACCCCTTCCTCTTGTACATTTTATTTTTCCAATGAAGTTGCTTAAAAATTTGAAGCATTTAAGAAAAAACAAGTACAGGAGGTTTCTTCTTGAAAGTAACTACCGTGATAAACTTTCATATTGTGCAGTGAAGAAAGATAGTAGTAGTCATTCATGATGTTGAGTGTACTGAACAAGGAAAGCAATGAGGCATGGATTGGATTATTTATATGTAATGGGAGAAATAAGTGGTGGTGAGTGGTACTGGTTATAACTTATAATACAGATTACCTTTAAAAATTAAAACGAACAAAAAGATATCCCATGAAATTTTGAGCACTGCTAACAGTTTTTTGACAGCCTTCGTGTTTGTGAATAGACCAGAGCAATGTGTCAAGAACTTTTACATAGGAACCTGAATAGTCTTCTGTTGACCGTTGACTACCTCTCTTTTCCTTTTAAATTCTTTCATAAAACAGAGCCTTTTCACCTTTTGTTTCTTTAACACATTCTTTAGCGCCTTCTGCCAATTTCCAAAAATATAAACCAATGCTGAACTCTGATATTGTACAACTACTAATCCTCAAAATTCAGATGTTATAGGGCCACACAGATCCAATAACAGCAGACAAAATTAAAGGAAAACCAACCAAGTCTTGTTGTACTCCAAAGATTTGAGCACAAGAAGACTGAGAAGATAAATCCATTGCCTACCCAAAGAAGATTGTTTCATAATCTTCTGGGCAAAAAGTTGCAATCGAGGATCCTAGAGAAATAGATTATCTTGCCTCCAGTTTACTCTTTCTCACAATTCTTCCATTAACTACCTTAAGAGAAGGGGGAAAAGTAAAATGTTTTATCATATTCACATCACCCTATTACATCCAACTTAATCTATTTTTAAGTCTCCAACATATTCCCACTTTGAAGAGATCCTCTGGTTCATTTTTAAAATTTACTCAAATTGGGAACAACATAAAACTATCCCCCAAACTGTGTAGGAAATGCTTAGAACTCTCTTAATTTATTGGTTCTGATACATTAACTCATTCAAATTACTAATCAAGCCAACAACTACACAAAATTCTGAAATGTCATGCATACAATCTGATGAGCCAATTTGCAGCTGATACTATTTTCTTTTATTTGGGGAGTGAGAATTCTTTTGTTAAGTGAAATGGCCTTTTATCATTCTTTGAGTTGATCTTTGGCCTAAAAATTAATAGGGAAAGAAAGCTTGATGAATTGAAAGGTCTAAATGATCAACTCTTCAATCAGTATAGGCCTCAACAGTACTCCCTCTAAACTGAATGTTTGGGCTTCTAGTGTGGGGTGTGAGGTGAGTCTTCTCCCATCCCCTTAATTACAGCTCCCCTATAGGTTATAGTCAGAAAAGTAAAGCTTTCTGTAGTCTAATTCTGGAAAAGGTCCAAGAGCATCTATCTTATTGGAAAAGAGCTTTTTTCTCCAAGGTAGGAAATCTTGATGCTGAGTGGACTTCTGATGAGTAAAATGTTAGAGATACTTAGTTCAGAGACAATCTTGAAGTTTATAAACCTTGGGGGTTAGGTATCAATAGTTTGAGATTAAGTGATTAGGCATTGCTAAGTAGCTGCGTTGCTTCTTTATGGAGCCAAATGCATTGTGGCATAAGATCATTGTGAGTAAATCCAGTCCTCACCTTGTTAAGTGTGTTTCAAGTTATGGACTGCTTGGACAAACCTTTGAATTCCTATTTCTGCAAGTTTTCCTTCCTTCTCTTAGTTTGTGAAATGTTCCATGGGACAGGTCATACACATTTTTTGGAGAGGATGATTTCTGCCTCCCTATTGCCAGTTTGATCCTCATCGTGTACTGGAGTTGATGAACTTCTTGCTCACTATCAGGTTCAAATCTAGGAGCTCTAATACCAATTTGGTGTAAACCAGATGCTCAAGTTTAATTCAAAATGGTCAAAAGTTCTCTTTACTAAGAAATTCATGGTATTTAAACCTACCGGCTGGAACAAATAACCTCAACAGAGAACATTTGAACTTAATCTTCACAGTGCCAACGCTCAACTCACGGTAAAGCTAAACATAGAAGACTACATCAAATTGAATCTAATGTAAGTACATTTCTAATCTCACAACCCACTGATGAAATTTTAAGGGGTAATGTCTACTTTCCATATTCACATGCATTATAGAAAACCCAAAATGAATTTGCTCCATTTGAAAGCTCAGGGCAATTTGAGGCAATGGTATTCAGAACCCATGAATAAAAGCATTGTTTTCTGGACTTCTTTTCGGAAAGTTTCTAGTAAACAAAAGATTTTAATAAGAATCCATCAAGCAAATCTAGCATACATATATATCAACTGTGATTAGTTTTCATCTCAGGCTCAAGTTAAAAATAGCAAAATCTACATGGGGTTGAAAACAAATCCAAGGAAAGAGTGGGAGAAAGAATCTGGAAGAGCAAGATTTCAAAATCCGGCGAACACCCAACATCAGAACAAGCTTCATTCAAGAAATCTTTCCAAAATAATAATAAACACCTCAAACATGGAGATCTAAATGCACTTCTACGACATTGTAATTTAACTCTTCCTCCATCGGAGAGGGAAATTCATACCTGCGCAGATGAGAAACGGGGAGTGGATAAAAAGGGATTTTTGGTGATATTTGCTTTTCATCTTCCAGAAATGAACTTTACTCCACTTCGTAAAAATATTAGATTTTATTTAAATTTAATTCATCTGCCATATCTACTAACAATTATTGTATAATCATGAAGTTAAAACTAAAAAAAAAAATGATATTTTTGTTCCAATGAACTAAATTTGATTGCAGATTTTGAAAACAAACAAAATTAATTTTCATTTACAAGTTAATATTACATTAATGCAATGAGTGAGCATTTGTGACTCCAAATGAATATTAAGAAGATTTAAATGTATATATATATTACGATACATGTTGAAATCGTGTTAGAGATCTCAATCATTCATGATGGGTGAAAATCCACGACTGCAAGGGATAATTCCACGTTGTTCATTGCTAAAGGACTTATATACAAAATGTTTGTTTTTAACTAGATTTGAGTCTAAGTCTCATTAAAAATAAAAAAATAAAAAGATTTTTCTTTTTTTTTTTTTTTAATTACTTTTTGGCAGCAAAAGGATATAATTGTTTTGACTTTTAGTCAAAACTCTATTAGCTAGTTTCTAATGATGAGTTAGATGTGAAGAGTTGTCTAATAATAATAAAAGGTCACCTTATTTGACCTTTATTTTGGTCAAAAGAAGTGGATTCAATATTGGCTTCTTTGTCTATAGAGAAAAGCACTATGATATTTCAAGAAAATCAAGAAGGTCTAGAAGCATTCAAAGGGAAGGGGAAGATCTGAAAAATATAAATGTAAGAGTTATGATCTTTGTTTCATGTCAACTCATTAAACATTAGCTTTTTCAATTGGAGAGGTTAATTTGAAATTTTAATTTTCAAATTAACTTGGTTTGAAGTCTCTAATCCTTCTTACCTATCTATTTGGTTGTGTTAATTTTTTTAATTAATGGCTAAGAAGTTATGAGTTCAATTCATGGTCAATACCTACCTATAAACTAATATCCTACCATAGTTTTCTTGACACCTGAATGTTGTAGGGTCAGACTAGTTGTCCTGTAAAATTAGTTGATTTGCGTATAAGTTGGTTTGAACACTCATAGTTGTTTTGTAATATCATGTAATATATACATATTTAATTTATAAAAAATAGTTGAATTTATAGCATGAGATACTATATTTGTCATTTTCATTTTTTTCAAATATATTTCTGCATTTTAAAATTTTAAATTTAAAATGAACAGTAATTTATAATATTTTGATAGTTTCACCAACTCCCTTAGCGAAAGACTCCATCACCATCCAACTAATATTTACAATTTCTGTTCAAATTTTGTCCACCTACCCATCTCTCCCTTCCCAAGGCTGCTTTTAATTTTCCCTTCCCATTTTGTGTGGGTCCATTTTTTTATTTCTTAAATTATCAAAAATATTCTCACAATCAATTTCAATTATACTCCACCTTTCAAAATTTTCATTTAAATCCTCCAATTTTATATGCTTAAATTCATAGCAAAAAAATGTTGTGTATGCTTATATATACAAATTACAAATTTAGGGTGTGTTTGATCTAACTTTTATACGTTTAATTTTTTTAAAAAAATTGAAGTGTTTCATAACCATTCAAAATAATTTTTAAAATACTTTTAAAGTGTATTTTAAAAAAAAATTACTTTTTTCTCTAGTTAATTCAAACATATCCTTAAATGGGTATATTGAAAAAAATAAACACATAACATCAATGATACATGTCGTCATCTTCTCCCAATTTTTGTTATTACCTTGAAAATTAGGGATAAAATGAAACTTTTTAAAGTTTAAAGTATAATTGAAGCAAAAAAAAATGAAAATATCATTTTGGTTTATATATTTTGAAGTTTGTCCAATTTTAGTTTCTACAGTTTCATTAACTTTAAATTTAGTTCCCAAAAAAGTTAATTTTTATCAAAATTTGTCAAAATTTATAATAAAAATGCTAATAACCAGCAAAAAGATTTTCAAAAGATTTTTTTTATAAAAAAAAAAATCAACAATAAATTGGCTAACAAGATTTAAGATTTATTTAAAGTACACAAACTATAGTCGAACAAAAAGAATTATTATAAATAGAATAGTTTGATTTTGCTATATTTGAAAACAATCCGTGACACCAACTATAAAATATTGAGAAAAAAAAAAACAATAGTGTTTTAACCAAACAAAAACATCTATTTCTTTTTTATTGGTTGTGTATGTTTCTCCACCGGGGAGTCTCCAATTCTGACCTGCAAAAGGTCTATATAGCGAGCTCACGAGTACCCAACCAATATCTGTGTAGTAATCTCAATTTTTCTTTGACACCCATTTGATTTGATCGGGTTTTAGAGAACCCCAGATCTCTATTTTCTTGAGATTTGCCTCTTTCTCGATCCATCTCCTTCGGTAGAGAAAATATTCAGGTTTGATTTCTTCTGGGTTTCATTGAATTGCCATCTTCATTGTGCCCTGTATATGTTTACTGAAAATCCCCCCTTCAATGGTGCTTCAATGTGGTTTCTGCTTATTTGCTGTGCAACTCTTTCAATTCTAATTTACATTTCTGATTTTGAGTATTCAAGTAGAACATTAGGGGATTCACTGATCTGCTTTTTTGAGCTAGATATCTTTCTTACTTTCTGTTTGACTTTAACAATGATTTACAAGTTATAGATGGATGCTAATTCTTATGTTGTTGATGTGATTCACTGATCTGCCTTTGATTGGCCTTAGAATTATGTTACAATATTAGTTATTAGATTCTAGATCTTGCTTTAATCTTGTGATTTATGGCCATATCATGGAAGTTTCTCTTGTTGGTCTATGATATTGTGGTTGTTTTATTTGTTTATTTTTGTCTGAGTGGAAGTTTGGCATCTTGTAAACTTTTGGGTTTTATGGTTAAAGCATGACTATTGAATATAGAGTTCCTGAAACAAAATGGAGGTTGTTTATTCCTCTTCGTGAATGAGATGGTCAGCCTCTTTATTGGCATCTTAAGAGGCTAAGTCCAAACATTTAAAGCAACCTTTCTTTACCAGATATTCTTAGTTTGCATTCTTCTCCTCTCCTTTGTTATTGTTACAAAGAAGAAGTAATACCAGGGGAGTTGGTATTTTAACTGAATCAAGTTGCAAAGAAGTACTATTTAATGCTTCTTTCAAAAGCAGGTCAAAGTGGTTTAAAGTCCTTTAAATCTTATTTTCAGAATCAACTTTAACTCTGTAATCAAATACTGTAAAAAAATAATAAAAGAAAATGTTTTTAATGGGTTAACAACACTTTTAACCATTCCAAACGTTATATCAAACTCATCCATAGTGTGAGTTAAAGAATTTCGAGAGTTGTAATTTTAAGTGAATACTTCTTTTAAGGGACTATTAGCTCTTCTTCGTTAGGCTACTTTTAGGGAATGTACACTTTTCATGTTGTGTAGCTTTCATGGCGAGTATTTCTTTGACATACGCAGCAATAGTGGTTGGTTTTTTTCCTTGTTCTTTTTACTTGGAACTTACAATAAGTTGTTAACTTTGGATCTGTTGCGAACTAGAAGATATCTGTTTTTATCCATGTCCTAATTATAAATCTTGAATGTTCTGTAGGTGAAAGCATGGCTGCTCCTGCACAACTTACAAGAATTGGCCTTGCTGGTCTGGCTGTAATGGGTCAAAACTTGGCTCTCAACATTGCAGAAAAAGGCTTCCCTATTTCTGTATATAACCGAACGACCTCCAAAGTCGATGAGACAGTTGAACGAGCTAAGGCAGAAGGAAACCTTCCCCTCTATGGCTTCCATGATCCTGAATCTTTTGTTCAATCAATTCAAAAACCTCGTGTCATAATCATGCTTGTTAAGGCCGGGGCTCCAGTTGACCAAACCATTAAAACCCTCTCTGCTTACTTGGAGAAAGGTGACTGTATAATTGATGGTGGTAATGAATGGTATGAGAATACTGAGAGGAGAGAGAAAGCCATGGCTGAATTAGGTTTGCTCTACCTTGGAATGGGAGTTTCTGGGGGTGAAGAAGGTGCTAGGAATGGTCCTTCTTTGATGCCTGGAGGATCTTTTGAGGCCTTCAAGAACATTGAGGACATTCTTCTTAAGGTGGCAGCCCAAGTTCCCGATAGTGGTCCCTGTGTGACTTACATCGGCAAAGGTGGATCAGGTAACTTTGTCAAGATGATCCACAATGGAATAGAATATGGTGATATGCAGCTGATTGCAGAGGCATATGATGTTTTGAGATCTGTGGGGAAGCTGTCAAATGAGGAACTTCACCAGGTTTTTGCCGAATGGAACAAAGGCGAGCTTCTAAGTTTCTTGATTGAAATCACTGCAGATATTTTCAGCATCAAGGATGACAAAGCCGACGGCTATTTAGTCGACAAAGTTTTGGACAAAACCGGTATGAAGGGTACCGGTAAATGGACTGTTCAGCAAGCTGCTGACCTCTCAGTTGCAGTCCCTACCATTGCATCTTCTCTTGATGCAAGGTTCCTAAGTGGTTTGAAAGAAGAGAGGGTAGAAGCAGCAAAAGTCTTTGGATCAGGTCTTAATGATGTCTTGGTGCCTCAACAGGTCGATAAAGCAAAGCTGATCGATGACGTGAGACAAGCGCTTTATGCATCCAAAATATGCAGCTATGCTCAGGGGATGAATCTGATCCGTGCCAAGAGTATCGAGAAGGGATGGGATTTGAAGTTGGGTGAACTTGCCCGGATTTGGAAGGGAGGTTGTATCATTCGAGCCGTGTTTCTTGATAGAATCAAGAGGGCCTATGATCGAAAACCCGATCTAGCCAATCTCCTTGTGGATACAGAGTTTGCAAAGGAAATCGTCGAACGACAGTCAGCTTGGCGTAGAGTTGTATGCTTGGCCATCAACTCGGGTATCAGCACCCCAGGAATGTCCTCCAGTCTCGCTTACTTCGACAGCTACAGGAGGGAGAGATTGCCTGCAAACTTGGTCCAAGCTCAAAGAGACTATTTTGGCGCCCATACGTATGAAAGAACCGATGTCGAAGGATCTTTCCACACTGAATGGTTCAAGATCGCCAAACAGCTTAAGAACTGAATGTATGTTCCTTGCCATAAGAATCCTGAAAGTAAGAACAGTTTTAATTTTCAATAATCTTAGCTCTGTACTGTTATTGATCAGAGCTCATTTCATATGTATTTTGGTGTCAATTTGGTTACATTACTGTGTTGTTTTTAGTTTCGAGTTTGAATATGTTGTCCGATAAGGTTATGCTTTGGAAGATTTTCCATTTGGGAGTTAAACTTCAACTCTTGAGCTTCTGCAAAAAAATAAAAAAGTAAAAAAAGTTAATTTTGAAAAATATGTTATAGTCTTTTACAAATTTATAAATAACAAATAATAACGCTTAATTCATACTTTCAAAAAATATATATATAGCTCAAGGATTAAAATTAAAAAAAACCCTCAAGGATTGGATGAGTTGTTCAATGTTTTCTTTAAATGGAGAATTTTACTAATCGATTATGTTATTTATCAAAATTGGATTTGAAATTTGTGGCAATTTAGTTACTGATTAACATTTGCATCATTAACCTAAAACAATTTTAAATAAAAGAATTAAAATAAATAATAATAAGAAAAAAAATATATAAATTTATACCCTTTGGAGTTATATTAAGTTAAACCTTAAATTAATAATTATATCGATTTAAATCCTAAAACTTTTGGAATTGTATCAATTTAAACTCTCTATTGTGATTTTGCTTGAATAAATATCGTGTGAAAGTTTCTAAATTTTAAAAAAAAATCATGCATCAGTTCTAATCACCATTTTATTAACCCAACATTTGAAGAAATTTACACATGTGCAAGAATTTAATATATGTATGACTTTCAAAATGTAATCTTAATATATATATATATAGATATATATATTTTGATTCACTTTAACAATTTCGAAATTTAATTCAACAATTATATTTTTCTTACTCTCAATTCAAATTTCCTCCCGCCATGTTTTGGGTATGCATTAAATTTTTTTTTTCACAATATAGACCGCATATATATGTTTCTTAAAAACTATATTTTTAGACTTCATTGGATAACTATTTGATTTTTGGTTTTTGATTTTTGAAATTTGGGCTTGTTTTCTCACAATTTCTTACTCATAAATTTCATATTCCCTATATAAACACTAGAAGTCATAGCTAATTTTCAAAAACAAAAACAAATTTTTGAAAACTATTTTTTTGGTTTTCAAAATTTGACTATGATTTTGAAAATACTCCTAAGATGTATACAACAAAATATAGAAAGCAACAAATGGAAGTGGTGTTTATATTTAATTTTCAACAACCAAAAACCAAAAACCAAATGGTTATCAAACGAAATCTTATTTTTCAAAGTTTGACTTTGATTTTAGAAACACTGCAACAACGTACAAAACAAGAAGAAGAAGAAGAAGAAGGTGAAAGTAGTGTTTATAAGCATAATTTTTTTAAAAAAAAAAACTAAATAATTATCAAACAAACCTTCTATTAGATACAAATTTAAAAATTGAAAGCTCCCCCCATCCAAACCATGGAGGCATCATGGCATATGAAATGAATTGGCCCCTCTGGCCTGCCTTTTTGTGTGTATATATCATTCTCTATGTAGTTTTAGAAGTTAGAAACATGGTAGAAGCTATGTCACAAAATCCATTTTATTCTAACAATTGAAACAATTCTAATAAAATGATAAACCCTCCCTAAAAAGTTACTACATGAAGCCTAAAAGTATAAAATGATAAAGGAATATGTATATAATATTACTGTTTTTGATCAAAACATAATTACACCATTTTTTTTTTTTAATATTTGTGATTATGTTGGCTAACTTGTCACACCTCCACTAATTTCACAGAATATCCTACTTGATCCTACAACATTTGAATATCACCAAAAAAAACTTATACAATATTAAATCATTGGTAGGTGAAATGCATTTTCACTTTTGCATACGATAACTTTTGGAAAATTGTCATTTCTAACCCAATTTTTTTTTTATAGGACAAAAGTAACCCTTTTTTAAAAGCCTATTTTTCTAACTTACTTTTTACCTTTTCGGATTTTTAGTAGTGGACCCTACATAGTGAAAAGTCTAAATATCCTCAATTTAATTCCAATATAATTGTCTTTAATTTTACTTTTATCTAACTTACCTAATACAATTTTCATACCCACAACTTCAGTTAAAACTTTTAACTTGGCTCTTTTTCCATTTCTCTTTCACTTTCACGAAAAAGGCTTATACTTGAGGGTCCCAATTCCAGAGAATTTGGTTTCTTTCCTTTGTTAGGGTCCCTTTGATAGACTAGGTATGTAGGTTGTTTGACCTCCTTTTTCATTTATGTGAGGTACGTTGTAGTTTATTTTTGTTCTATTTAAGTAAATAATTTTGAGAAAAAAAAATAGTTTTGTTGGTGGGAGGGAGAAGTTTTTTTTGTTGTAGTTGTGTCCAAATTATCAAAGTTGTTAATCATTTTCGGAAAAAGAACCAAATTGTTATTTTTCTCTAAAAAAAAAAGAATTATGTGATTTTTCCAAGTCAACTTTATGGAAAAAATCATAAATTTTTTTTTTACTGTTTGTTTGTTTCTTTCTTTCTTTCGTTGATTGCTATTGTGTTATCTACTTGCAGAATGTCTAGCATATTTGTTTGCTACGGTAGTATTTGGAAGGAGGATGAACAAGATTACATAGGGGGTAATCTTAGGGGTTTGGAAGTAAGAGGTGATAAGTGAGATTGGCCTGAACCATCATAACATTATTCTAAGATGTCTATACAATTTTGGATCGAGAGTGAACCTATGTGTTAAGAAATGACTAGGAACTAAATTTCTTTTTAAATTGAGAGGATGCATGTAGGTTTTTTTTTTTTCAACCTTTTTTAAAAAGCCTTTGTTTTTTCCTAAATTTGATTACAAGGGAGTATTGACAAAGAAATGAAAAAGTTGTGTCATAGTAAGAAACAACTTGGACCCTAAGATCGAAAAAAAAAAGTATTTTATTTTCGAATATTTGTACAACAAATTAGCGTCT
The DNA here is from genome assembly GCA_030954485.1 of Citrullus mucosospermus. Lineage (NCBI taxonomy): Eukaryota > Viridiplantae > Streptophyta > Magnoliopsida > Cucurbitales > Cucurbitaceae > Citrullus > Citrullus mucosospermus. The sequence goes on from CM062065.1 coordinate 5,247,751, forward strand.
AAAAAAAGGTACATTGTCTTGAGTTAGTGTAGACATAAGCGACCTAGTGACAATATACTCAAAAAAAAAAATTGCACAAAAGACTCCATAGTCCCCACTTCGCGTTTGTTGTGGTACATCTTGTAGTCGTTCCATGGTCTTGGCATAAATGGGAGGTTTGGCCGCGCAATGATGATCCCACACTTCTCAAGCAGCGTTGGAACAACTGTTCGCATGACCTCCAAGTGGCCCTCTAACTTCAACATGATCGTCAATGATCTCAACGAATCCTTAACTAACAACTTACGGAAGAAATGATAGAATCCTTAAATTTCTTGGTAAATTTGAACTTACCAGGAAATTTAGACATTCTGTCATTTTTGCCGTAAGATTGTGTTAGATTCCCTACGGGAAAATGACAGATTTGATAACCAATCATTTTTTTTTATAAGGAAGTGTTCAAATCTGGTTCCTACACAAAAGTTCATAGATTCAAGTATAACTAAACACAATTCCTCATTTCTTTACCAAGAAGTATTCAAACCCTAATCTAAGTTTCAAGCAGTTCTTTTCAAAATGTTAGTCCATTTCAAAAATCACCATCGTCCCTTTTTACCATAAATTGCATAGGTCTTGCGGTTTTTTTTCTTTCCAGAAATCATATAGGGTCTTGTGGGTTTTTTTTTTCTCTCTCTCTAAAAATCACACAAATTATAAAATATTGTAAAAAAAAAAAACCAGTAGAAATAGACTCTAAACAAAGTAATTTTTTGAGTAAGAAAAAAAATGAGATCATCATTTTTATAATAAGATGAAACACTTTCTTTTTGTTTTTGGTGATCAACAAACATTCACATGTTTCGCCTTACTCTTTTCAAATTTTTTTCATATAGAAAATTTAATTTTAGACCCCCCCCCCCCAAAAAAAAAGCCTAGCCATATTGAAAAAGAAATCCAACTAATCAACAAAGCTCAAATTGTTGTAAAATTGAGGAGCAAAATGACGGAAAAACGGAGCATGAAAACCGAAAATTATAATATTAAAATAATAAAATAATTAAATAATATAAAAGTAATTAAAACAACTAAATTAAATAAACTTAAAATAAACTAAAATAAAGAAAGTGGAATTTTATGAAATTTCTCAACACCAATCCTTTTTCTTATTTTCTCTCCAATGTGTGTATTACAATATCATAAAAAGCCTCTATTTATAGGCAATTTGGCAAGTAGGTAGTGGCATTTCATGGCCACAAAGGATGTGTCTTTAGTAGACACATGGCCTTTTGCCACTAAGCATATTTATATAATGGACATCTAATTTTCTTTAATATTTATAATACTCCCCCTTAGATGCCCATTATATATATAAAATATGTCTCGTGAAAACCTTACCAGGAAAAAACCCAATGGGAAAAAAAAAATCCTAGTGAAGGAAAAAGAGTACATATTTTATATAATCTAATACTTCTAAAAGAATATAATACATTTGCTCCCCTCATAGGAACATCATTTGAGATCTCTGAATCGCCGCATTCCAATGTTTTGCACCAATTTTTCAAAAGTTGCGGTTGGTAATGATTTTGTAAATAAGTCTGCCAAGTTATCCTTCGAACAAATTTGTTGTACAGTGATGTCGCCATTTTCTTCAAGATCATGAGTGTAGAAAAGTTTTGGTGAAATATGCTTCGTTCTATCTCCTTTAATATATCTTCCTTTGATTTGGGCTATACATGCTGTGTTGTCTTCGAATAATGTTGTTGGAGGATTTTTACTAGAAGACAAGCCACATGTTTCTCGAATGTGTTGAGTCATTGATCTTAGCCATACACATTCTCTACTAGCTTCATGGATTGCAAGAATTTCAGCATGATTTGAGGAAGTAGCTATTATGGTCTGTTTCACTAATCGCCAAGATATAGCAGTTCCTCCACAAGTGAATAAATAACCTGTTTGAGATCTAGCTTTATGTGGATCAGATAGATATCCAGAATCTGCATAACCAACTAAGTCAAAATTTGATTTATTTGAATAAAACAAACCCACATCGATCGTTCCTCGAAGATAACGGAGTATATGCTTAATTCCATTCCAATGTCTTTTTGTTGGAGAAGAACTATATCTAGCTAATAAATTTACTGAAAATGCAATATCTGGTCTTGTATTATTAGCAAGATACATAAGTGCACCAATCGCACTAAGATATGGTACTTCAGGACCAATAAGTTCTTCATTATTATCTCGAGGTCGAAATATATCTTTCTTCACATCTAGTGAACGAACTTCCATTGGAATGTTTAATGGATGTGCTTTATCCATATAAAATCTTTTTAAAATTTTTCCTGTATAGGTTGACTGATGAACAAAAATCCCGTCTGCTAAATGCTCAATTTGCAATCCAAGGCAAAATTTTGTTTTTCTGAGATCTTTCATCTCAAATTCTTTCTTAAGATATTCTATTGCCTTTGAAAGCTCTTCAGGAGTTCCAATTATATTTAGGTCATCAACATATACAGATATAATAGCAAATCCTGATTGTGATTTCTTTATAAAAACACATGGACATATTGGATTATTTTGATATCCTTCTTTCAACAAATATCCACTGATTGTTTTAATCCATATAGTGATCTCTGTAATTTTATTAAATATAGTTCTCGAGAACTTGCTTTATGTATTTCAGGTATCTTAAATCCTTCTGGGATTCTCATTTGGGAAAAACCTTGTGCAACTAATCTTGCTTTCTATCTCGTGATCTCATTATTTTCATTTCTTTTTCTCACAAATACCCATTTGTATCCCACGGGTTTGACACCTTCTGGTGTCCGGACTACTGGTCCAAAAACTTGGCGTTTTGAAAGTGAGTTTAATTCTGCCTCGATTGCTTCTTTCCAGCGAAGCCAATCATTTCTACGTCGACATTCTTCAACAGATTTTGGTTCAGGATCTTCATTTTCAGATATAATATCAAGTGCAACATTATATGCAAAAATGTTATCAATAATTACATGAGTTTGGTTCCATCTTTTCCCTGTCATGACATAATTAATTGAAATTTCATTATTATCTTTAGGTATTTCACCTTCTTCACTAATTGTATTATTAGTCGTGTCTAGGGTTTCTTCGTGGATATTTACATCCCCAACCAAGTCTTTTTTATTATCGTTTATTTTTCTTTTTCGAGGATTTTTATCTTTGGAACCCACTGGTCTACCACGCTTCTGGCGTGTTCCAGATTCATCAGTGACAACTTGCTGTGTTGGGATATCAATTTTCGACGGAACATTTGCAACAGGTATATGCGATTTGCAACAGGTATATGCGATTTAGTTACTTTCTTTGCATCTATAAATGCATATGGTAATTAATTTGATATATTTTGCAAAAGAATTATTTTCTGAACTTCAAGTTCACATTGATTTGTACGAGGATCTAAATGAGATAATAATGATGCATTCCATGCAATTTCCTTTTCCAACTTCTTAATTCCTCCCCTAATGTTGGAAAAATTGTCTCATTAAAATGACAATCAGCAAATCGTGCAGTAAATACATTACCCGTCAAGGGTTCAAGATATTTAATAATTGATGGGGAATCATATCCAACGTAAATTCCTAACCTCCTTTGAGGACCCATCTTAGTACGTTGTGGTGGAGCAATTGGAACTGCACATCCAAAAATTCTTAGATGGGAAATATTTGGCTACTGGCCATAAGCTAATTGTAATGGTGAGTATTTATGATAAGCTACTGGTCTAATGCGTGCAAGTGACGCAGCATGCAAAATAGCATGTCCCCATACAGATGTAGGAAGCTTAGCTCTCATAAGTAATGGTCTAGCAATTAATTGCAAACGTTTTATAAATCATTCTGCTAAACCATTTTGTGTATGAACTTGAGCTACAGGATGTTCAATATGTATCCCAATTGACATACAATAATTATCGAAAGTTTGGGATGTAAATTCACCAGCATTATCAAGACGGATGGTCTTAATTGTATAATCAGAAAATTGTGCTCTTAACTTAATTATTTGAGCAAGTAATCTTGCAAATGCAAGGTTTCGACTTGATAATAAGGACACGTGTGACCATCTACTGGATGCGTCTATTAATACCATAAAGTATTTAAATGGTTCACTTGGTGGGTTAATGGGTCCACATATATCACCATGAATTCGTTCCAAAAATGTAGGTGATTCGGTTCCTACTTTAGCTGGTGATGGTCTAATTATTAATTTGCCTTGAGAGCAAGCATCACATAATAATTCACTAGATTGAAGAATCTTCTGGTTCTTTAATGGATATCCATTTGAATTTTCAATGATTCTTCTCATCATTATAGATCCTAGATGACCCAACCGGTCATGCCAAATTGTAAATATATCTGGATTCATGAACTTCAGGTACATTGTTGCATATGCTTCAATGACTCGTATATGAGTATAATATAATCCAGAAGATAAAGCAGGCAACTTTTCCAATATACGTTTTCATGTGAGACAGAAGATATGATATAAAGATATTCTATCTCATTTATCCTATCAGTCTCAATATGATAACCATTGCAACGTATATCTTTAAAACTTAATAGATTTCTCTTTGATTGACTAGAGAACAATGCATTATTAATTGTAAATTTTGTTCCTCTAGGCAAAATAATATTGCTTTTCCAAATCCTTCAATCAGGTTTGCAGAGCCTGATATTGTATTGACTTTTGCTTCCAGCATTGTCAATTTGGAAAAATATTTTTTATTTGTAAGTATTGTATGTGTAGTTGCACAGTCTGCTAGACATAGATCTTCATTCCTCATTTTTGAGTCACTCAATATATGAAAATTGTCCATGATTCTTCATTTAAACAAGATAATTACAATAAGAAAACAAAACTTGTAATACAAAGTTCAACTAAAAAAAAATGAAAGATAGATAAAACAATTCTACATATTCTCAAAATCAAAAGAAACATTTGCTGTGCCATCATTTGTGCTGACTTTCTCTTCAGGAGATTCAAAGAAGTCCGCCACATCCAAATTTGTCATATTGGATTGGTCAAATATATCATTATCCTGGTGTGCAAAATTTGCTTCCACATTTTTCCCTTTTTCCTTCAGGGAAGCTTGATAGAGATCAACTAGGTGTTTTGATGTACGGCAAACACGAGACCAGTGCCCAGTCATCCCCGCATCAGAAGCATTTATGCTCATCATCTTTTGAATTTTTACCTTGTGGAGCTTTTCCTTTATGATCATCATTTCGGGTGGTTCTTTTGAAATTTGGATGATTAAAATGACCACCACGAAAATAATAACTATTTCTTCCTCTGCCACGGTCCTGACCACGACCACGACCACAACCACGACCTCGACCACAATTTTTAAAATTTACAGCATTCACTTCAGGGAATGGTGTTGTTCCAGTTGGTCGAGATTCATGGTTCTTCATTAATAGCTCATTATTTTGTTCAGCCACGAGAAGACATGAAATTAATTCAGAATATTGTTTAAAACCTTTCTCTCGATATTGCTGCTGCAGGAGCATATTCGAGGCATGGAATGTAGAAAATGTCTTCTCCAACATATCCGCATTAGTAATTTTCTCTCCGCACAATAATAATTTTGAACTGATTTTAAATAACGCAGAGTTGTAATCACTTACTGATTTGAAATCTTGGAGCCTCAAATGCATCCATTCATAACGAGCTTTAGGAAGAATGACTGTTTTCTGATGATCATATCTCTGTTTTAAATTCTTCCACAAGATACATGGATCTTTTATTGTTAAATATTCCATCTTCAATCCCTCGTGAAGATGATGGCGAAGGAAGATCATAGCTTTTGCTTTTTCCTGGATGTTGCATTTCCTTCCTTAATTGTTTCTCCCAGTTTCATGGCATCGAGATGTATTTCAGCATCAAGCACCCATGACAAATAATTATTTCCATTGATGTCAAGGGCTGCAAATTCTATTTTTGTAAGATTTGTCATGATAACACTATCACAAAGAATTATATTTATATTAGCAATTTAATATATATTAAACATGCAAAACAAAGTTTAATTTACTAATTATAATAAAGAGAAAATGACATACCTTCAGAACCTACCTTCAACAGGAAAATGACAAGAGCTCGTGCTGATAACGTGTTGTAAAATTGAGGAGCAAAATGACGAAAAAACGGAGCACGAAAACCGAGAATTATAATATTAAAATAATTAAATAATTAAATAATATAAAAGTAATTAAAACAACCAAATTAAATAAACTTAAAATAAACTAAAATAAAGAAAGTGGAATTTTATGAAATTTCTCAACACCAATCCTTTTTCTTATTTTCTCTCCAATGTGTGTATTACAATATCCATAAAAAGCCTCTATTTATAGGCAATTTGGCAAGTAGGTAGTGGCATTTCATGGCAACAAAAGATGTGTCTTTAGTAGACACATGGCCTTTTGCTACTAAGCATATTTATATAATGGACATCTAATTTTCTTTAATATTTATAATACAAATCACTTAAAAGTTGAACAACACTATTTTGATAATGGTTTCTTTTATTTTGTTATCCATTTTATACCTATTGTGGATATATATCAAAAGAAAAGTGGTTAGATGCTTAATTATAAGCTCATAAAGCAAGTCAACTATGAATTATCAACTTTTCATCCTCCCATTTACTTGTTATAGGCCCCCATAATATCTGTTTTGCTTCCCTTTCTTTTACACCAAAAATAATAATAATAATAATAATAATAATAATAATATAATAAAACTATTTTCTAAAAGAAATTGCTATATGATAGTATTGTATCATTATTGGACAAAAGATACGTACAACCAAGACAAAACCTAATTTTAGTCTTTATAATTTTAAATATTCAGATTTAGTTTATATATTTTCAATAAATTTTAAAATTACTTAATTAAAGTTACTTTTTTAAAAAATTAAAATTTGTTAAATAATAATAATTTAAGAAAATACATGCAACATTATAGAATAAATGCTAAACAAGGTCCATTTTTTTTAATTAACTAGCTAATAGTAGAGAATATTTAAAAGATTAATTAAGACTAAAATTTGGAAGTTTGAAAGTATATGGACAAAAATAAAATACTAAATTCAACTTGTAAACAAATTTATACACGAAGATAATTCAACTAATATAGAACATGTTTTATCAATCAAGAGATTAGGGGTTCAAATCTTTCCCTCTATGTATGGTTAAATCCGAAGTTTTTTTGCATTTAATATAAATTTGAGTTCATGATTTGAAGGGAAACAAATTAAAAATTAAATTTATCAAAGACTAATTAGAATGTTTGAAGGTGGTTTTAAAATAATCAAAATTACGTTTAAATTTGTCACGTTAAAAGTTTCAAAATATATTTTAAATAAATCAATTTAATGTTTGTTTAATTGAATTTTTCGAAGCCTTAAAATTCTTTTAACACATCCAGTGAATGAGGCAAGCAAAGCCACCTTCGGCTGCCGCGGCAAACAGTGCCTGATTTTTTTTTTTTTTTTTTTTAAAGTTAAAATTGATGTTTTTCTTTGGTTCTTATCTAAAGATTTTTACACAAATGATTCTTTATACATCATATATTTTATATTAAAATATTATCATTGGAGTTTTTTCAAAATCAACTAAATTATTTACAAATATTCTAAAATTTCATTATTTATATGTGATAGATCACAATAGACTACTATATGTATCTACCATATCTATCGTAGTCTATCACAAATAAACTGTGATATTTTGCTATTATTTGTAAATATTTTCAACTGTTTTGTAATTTAAAATAATTTTTCTTTTGACTTTTGTATTTTTCAATATCTAATTTTATTTTTTATACATTTAATAAATTAATCTTAAAATTAGTACTCTAAATTAAATTAAAAATTTATTAAAAATACAATAACTGAACTTGAAAAAAAAAATTAGCTTGAGTTTGAAAAAACAATATTACAATGTAGATTGCATTAAGGGGCTGGTATGTAATATGATTAATGGGAATCATAGTAGTATTGGAATGCGTGAGCATTTAAAAAATAAACGAAAATGAGATCGCGAACCATAGAAACGGTGGAAATAGGATTGAGTTGAAAACTGTTGGAATGGAATGATATTTGTATTACAAACCGGGTCCAAAATGCATAATCCAAACATTCATTTTGGATTACATTATATTACAAGCCTATCCTATTACGGTTCTCCAAACACCCCTGAAGGTTTGGTCAAAGATGTCCTAGAGCAATTCTATTGATGAGGAATTAGAATGTTTGTAGGTAATTAAAGTAATAAAGGTCTTGGATTTGAAATTGGGAAATTGATTTTAAAAAGTTATAAAAATCATTACGTTCCCAAAAAAAAAAGAAAAAAAATTGTAAAAACTATTCACTAAATCGAAAGGTTAATAATTTATATACGATATATATTTTAAATTTTTTATTTTTGGATAGAAAGATATAATATTTTTCCGTACATAAAATGTTGTATTTATTCAATGTTTTTTTTAAAAAAAAAATTATTAAATGACTTAACTAATTTTTTTTTAAAAATAATTTCAGATAAATAAAAAGAAAAAATACTTCAAGGCATAGGAAGATAATTACTTTTTTTAGTACAATTGAGGTAGGGGGATTTAAATTACAGATCTCATAGTTACTAATACACTATTTCAATTTAACTATGCTCGCTTTGGCAAAAGATCACTATTAATTACATCACAAATCTAGTTAGGGAAATTAGAAAATTAACTTCTCTCTGGATCTTCCAAATTTGAAGAAACAAAATGACCAATATATATATAAACAAGTAGCATAACAGACAACTAGATCCAAATTTGAAGCAACAAAATGACCAATATATATATAAACAAGTAGCATAATAGACAACTAGTGAGCAACTCTGTTAGAGATTTGATTTGGTGATTGGTTGTATTTGTTTAAAACAGTTGTTGCGATTGGTCTTGGAATTGCTTGTCAGTTTATCTTTTGAAGTGTCTTTCGGTATGTCTTTGCAATTGCAGTTTTAGTTAGAATGTTACTAGTTGAATTGTCAATTCTATAGAATATTTCTTTTCTTATCTGGAAAATCTTGGCTATTAATTCTTTTGGTTTTGTTCCTTTTTATGATCGTTGTTAGATCTGCTATGGGTTATTTTCTTGTCTTTTCCACTGTGTATTTAAGAAGTTGCGATATTTAGTTTAGGGTTGCTCGTTTTGAAAAGAATATCGGTGCTGGTTGTTCTTGTGTTTTGTAAAGAAACTTTCAAGTGTGTCGATCTTGCTTTGAGAAGATTGTGTTGCTGTTGGCCTTGAAATTCACTCAAGCTTTTACTAAATTGTTCGACTACATCTTGAGAAGGGATTCTCAAACGTAGGAGGAGCCTAAGTTTTTCAAGTGGAAGGGTATTCGCTAGAGGTGTAAAAATAAAGTTTTGGTGAGAGGGAGTTTCACACTTAGGGGGATCCTATAAGGTTCTTAGAGAGGGAGCCTCACACTCAAGAGGAGCTTAAGTGATTCTTCACTAATATCCACACACTTTAGGAGGAGCCTAAGTTTTGTTGAGAGGGAGTCTCACATTTAAGGGGAGTCTAAGTGATCATTTGAGAAGTTAAGCTCTATGAAGTGTTAGTGTTGTTCATAGATAATTACATTGTTGTAATCGCTATCTCTCCCACACACACTGCCCCTAGACGTAGGTGATATTCCACTAAACTGGGTACCAAACTCTGTGTTTGTTCTTACTTTACTCTTTTTATGTTTCTCTGTTTATATGGTTTGGATTGTTGTAACATTTGGAATAACAAGCGTTGTGGCTAGATAACCTTTATTTCAAACCCGATTCATAGCACGAGTACAAAAAGAGAAAGTAACAAATCCCAAAAACCTCATCACAACACCGATCTCATCAAATGCATTTTTCACCTTAGTGAAGTTCAAATAGTAGTTATTAATCAAACTCACAATCTCCCTAACATCATATTCAACCACAATAGAGGAGGGAGGGGGATATTTAAGAGAAAGTTGAAGCCTCGATAACCTCAAATTCTCTAGAAAAATGAAATTTGATTGGGATTTCCAAAACAAAGTTTTCTAACATTTTTCTAACATAACCAAAGCTCTTTTTTAGATTATTTATTTATTTTCTCGCTATAGCTCACTTACTCATACTTGTTCTAGTTAGTTTTCTCACTCTTATTTTGGTTCTTACTCACTTTCTATCCTTTAAAAACAAAATTTATTTATTGTGATCCTCATTGCACATTGCCACAAAAAGAAGAAACAATATTTTGATCCAAATTTCGAAGTCAACCTATAAAATCATCCAATTTTACGGACAGAAAGAAAGCTTGTGTTAATAATTTTTGAAAATATTAAGGGAATCGGTTAATTTTGAGATAGAATCTATTGTTAACTAATTTGATATAGTAGCGATTCATAAAGCACAAACGTATAGTCCATCCGAATACAAAATTGAAATCAAGATAATTGAGTTTGTGATGAAACCTAATACTTTTTTACTCCGTTTCAACAGTAAATATATATATCTCGTTTCCATGGATTTACACGTTCCCGCTGTAATCAAAATTAGAAGGAAGCAAAAATCAAGAAATCGATTTCAGAAACTGTTCCGTCGATTGAGAGAAATTAGAAGAATCGGAATTAAGCGGCCATAGTAACGGTAGCCAGGAACGTCGGAGTGTGATTTCCGGCCATGATGACGGCGGCCGTTTTTGCTGCAGGCGTATCGATCTTCATCTTCTGGTGTTCTTCGTCGGAAGACCGTTTCCGGTAAGAACAAGCGAGTAAAATCAATGCGGTGAGGATGAGAAGCAGAGTTAATGCTATTCCGCCGAAGAGATACGGTATCGGAGTATTCCAGAGGTGGTGGTGGTGGTGGCCGGAATTCATGGCAGCGCCTAATCACCTCATTCCTCTCTGTTCTTTTTTTGGTGGAATGAAATGGAGTGTTCCATCATACACGTATTTATAGACCCCAACAATTATTGGGAGCCGCGTCACAATATTTGTATCAAATAAAATTTGTAAATATATTCTCCTCTAAAACTTATAATCATATTAATTAAATTTCTAATTTTTTTAAAAAAATTATTATAAATAAAAAAATATAAAATTATTTATAAATATGGTAAAATTTTATTTTTTATCTGTGGACCTAAATAACTATTTGGTAAAGTGACAGATGTATATCTAGATTGGTCTATCACAAATATAAAGTAAATTTTGCTATATTTAGGATTATTTTAAATCGTTATTCTATTTTTAAAAACATTTTTTTTATAAATAAATTGATTAATATTGTTTTACGTGAAATTTGTCCAACAAAATCTTGGACAGGGTGAATTGATTAGAAATAGTATCTAATTGAAAAGCTTTTTTTTTTTTTTTTTTTTTTTTTTTTTTTTTTTGCATCGTTTTCAATTTTGTAGGCAACATTTGAATTTTAGTTAAGTTTCAAAAATATAAATAAGTTTTTAAAACATTTATTTCAGTTTTTAAAAATTGACTTAAATTTTAAAAATATTTGTAAAAGAAAGATAACATATATATATATATAAACCATTAGTATTTAGGCTGAACATCCAAAATAACCATACATACTATGAGCTAATTAAATGCATATCTAGAATTATAAGATCCAAAATTAATTTAGTAAACTTTATTTTTTAATTTTAGTTTTTTTTCTCTTAAAATTGAGAAAAATTCAAGAACTAAAATATAAACTTAATGAAATTAATATTGGTTTATGTACTACTTTGGTTATTTTACTTTTACTTTTAGTTTATTTTGGTCTCCACACTTTCAAAATGTTTATTTTGGTCCCCATATTTTCGACTTTGGTTCATTTTAGTCTCTATACTTTAAAAATATTCATTTTAGTCTTCGGACCGTAAAAAAAGTAACAATTTTGATCCCTTCATTCTCATTTTTTAAATAATCAAAATAATCATTTTTTGAAAGTTCAAAAATTAAAATGAACAAAAGTTGAAAGTACAAAGATTAAAATGAACCTGACAAAGACTCAAATGAACCAAAGTTGAAATTATAGGGACCAAAGTGAACATTCTAAAAGTATACAGATGAAAATGAACAAAATTAAAAAATATATTGAACAAAGTAGTATTTAAATCATTAATATTTTATCTTTAAAATTATCTCTCTCCTACGTGCAATAATGGTCAAAACGAAAAAAGAGTACAATTCTCCTTAAATTGTTTTAACAAAACTATTTCATTGAAGAACAATAATAATAATAATAATAATAATAATAATAATATTATTATTATTATTATTATTATTATTATTATTTGTTGAAGACTAAATATGACCTTCGTCAAAGTTTAAGTTTATCTAGAACTTTATACTATATGATTAAAATAAACAATTAATTAATTAATTTTTTTAAAAAGACATGGCTTCACCCCAACCCATTTGTCCCCATGTAAATAATAAAACACGTTTCTCTTAAAAACATTTTTCAACTGAAAAAACATAATACCATGTCGGTTTAATATATATACGAGTGTGTACTGTAATGTTAAAATATAATATAATATTGGTAAATTATTCAAATTATAGTATAAATAATTTAAATGTTTGCTTTTAGTCATTGTGTTTTTCATAAATCTTAAAGTTAAATTATTATTCTTCGTTTGAACGTGAAGTTACACTTTTAAATCCAACCGATTTAAAGATAATTATAATATTGATTTGGTTAAAATATTAAATTTAGTTATTTGAAATTAATTTTTTAAATTAAAATTAGTTAAATAATAATAATAATAATTTTTATGTAAGGTAAATATCGTGTGAATGTGTTTGTAAAATTTATTAAGGGAGTACTAAATAAAGACTAAATTGTTTGTGGAAAAATTAACAATAAACTAACAAAGTAACCACAAGGGATGTTTTCAAAAATAGAAAAATTGTTAAAAATAATTACAAATATAACAAAATTTTACTTTCTATCTAGGTCTACCACGGTCTATCATAAATATAAAGTAAAATTTTGTTATATTTGTAAATAATTTGATATTTTTTCTATTTATAATAATTTTCCTAACAACAAAGACAAATTTTAAGATTTATTAAAAGCATAAAAACTAAATTTGAACATTTGAGAGTATATGACTAAAATTAAATAAAACTAAAAATAACATATGCCAAAATGATATTTTAATCTAATAATTTTCATTAAAAAACAACTCCTTTTCAAAATTTATAAACATACAAGTTTGGAGTTAGTTTCTTAGATTTTATTGAAATTATAATAATTAAAATAGAATAAGTTTTAAATGATATTTTTGTTTTAATCTACAAAGTCAAAATTGAAATTTCAGTCATTGTGACACCTTTCCAAGCATCTTCATATTGGCATCATATATAAGTACTTGACAACTCTCTCTAATAAAGAATTTATGATTTTTTTTTCGAACATTAATAATATAAATCATATAAAGTTGTTGGACTTTAACCCAATACCATTATAGCACAAGACAACAAAATAGTGAGCTAGTGAGACCCACAACCAATCCATTCAATAACTTTTTAAATTTAATAATTAAATAATATAATCAAACAAATAATAAAATTATTTCTAGTACTTTCTCTTTGTGTTCACACTATAAATTCGACTTAAACAGTGGACCTCACGTTAATGTCGATGTGGCATACAATAAATGGAGGTAGGATGACAAATTTTTCCATACTACTATAGTATAGAAAAATTTTCCATAATATCTATAGAATTTTATAACACATTGAAATTGAGGAATAAACCCTTTAAACACCCATGGAAACAAGTTTCACACCAAAATAAGAGCATGGGCTAAATCTTGTGATAATTCAAAGGAGGTAAAATTAGGAAATTTAAATCACATTATATAATTCCATTAGAGTGAAAAAAAAAAAAAACACATGAATATAGTATGAAAAGTATTTCTAGTGGTAGTGGCCACTATATGTATATATATATAATTGTTAACAAATTTCTAATGTCTTCCACTAGAGGGTTGAATTATGTGGAAATCAAATGCTTTGGCATAAATTTCCCAAAGTTTCAAGTTTTTAACTCTCCCTAAAGTTGTTTGTTCCCATTCCATTAAAAGGATCCAAATGCATTATCAATTTGCCACATTGTAGGTTAATTTTGGATTAAGTGTTGAATTAGAGTTCACTAAAAAAAATTTGGTAAACAAGTAGGCACTTTTGAAACAATTTGTAAAAATAAGATGCTTTTTTGGTTTTGTTAAATTGTGTATCTTCAATAAAAACATAAAAAATACATAGGATCACAATATTCAAAAAATAAATAAAAGGAAAGAAAAATATTTTTTTAGTCCCTAAGTTTTGGGCTAATTTTTATTTGATCTCTATATTTAAGAATGGTATATTTTTAGTCCTTATTTTGAGTTTAGCTTCAATTTAGTCCATATGTTTTAGAGTGTTACAACTTTGCCCTTGAGATTTGAGTTTTGTTTCAATTCGGTCTCTAGATTTCAAGCTTTCCACTTTTAACCTCAATTTTTACTAAATATTCACTTTTTGTCTTTGGTGTTAATGACTATAAATTAATTCTCACTTTCTGCCTTTAGTGTTGATGACTATTAATTAATTTTAAAAGAATTATGATTAATTAAGTTTCACTATTTTTAATCATTATTAAAATTAAATTAAAAATTTCACTTCATAGTTGTTAAAGAGTGGGTAAGCCTAGCATAATAAGATTAAAGATCAAGATAAAATAATATAAAATAAAGTAAGATAAAATAAAGAAAGATTTGACCTAGCTTGCTTGGGATTAGAAAAACTGATATCCTAATCCCATGTCAAATCCTCTATAAATAGACCACTATGGCTCCATACAAGGTAACTTAAAACTTCTTGTTTCTTTTCTATTTTATAGTTCGCTTACTAGCATAGGTATCGAAGCACCTTGTTTTTGCAGGCCTTCTCTTTCCTGAATTATAAATTTACGGTTATTGTCAAGTGGAGGTTCAGGTGCGTTTTCCCTACACATTAACGTGAAAGATTGACGGTGAGTATTTAGAGAATAATGGAGGTTAGAAGTGAAAATTTGAAATTTAGCAACCAAATCAAAACAAAACTCGAGTGTCAAGGGCAAAATTGTAACATATTTAAACTTAAGGATTAAATTGAAATCAAAATCAAAACTTAAATATTATAAGTGGAACATTTTGAAATCTAGAGACCAAATAGAAACTAAACCAGAACCTAAGAACCAGAAGGTATTTTCCAAAAAAAAAAAAAAGGGATTATTAAAAATTTAATCTATTTTCAAAATTTATTTTCATAAATGTCTAAACTTTTTGATATTTTTGTATATAAGATTTAATGAATTTTTTGGACAAAAATACCCTTACTTGTGTGGGCGCCTGGAGAGAGAATGTGGCATTAGAATTTTTTTCCATATTTTCGGAAACCCTTAAAGTTGAGAGAGAAAATACATTTATTTTTTTCTTTGTTTAATTGGAGAGAGAAAATGCATTTATTTGTTGTGATTTTATTCCTTTATTTAATTGGAGAGGAAAATGTATTTAACATTATTTTTTAAAACAAAATTAAAGATGTAGATTTTGTTTGAAGCCGAAATATACATATGTAGTAACATCTTTTTTGTTAAGTGTTTGAAATATACCATAGTACATAAACCAAAAATTGACTCAATATTCAACATAAATTGTAGTATATATCATAAATATCATGTATATCATAGTATATATCATACAATTCATAATTATCTTTTCCATTTTCACGTATGCACCATTTTTTTGTTCTTCCAATGGATTCATGGTTATTTTTAAATATACCTTAGAACATTGTGTTCGATGTTTAGAAATATTTTAACCAATATATGAAATATATTAAGATTTGTTAGTATATTTGAAAGGTACTATTCAAAAGTTTCGATATAACAGTACAACAATACAATATACAAATTAAGAGTATATATTGTTTAATTAACATAAATCAAAGTATATATCATACATTGTCCGTCGTCATTCATTGTCAATTTGAGTCGTGCACCGTCCGCAGGTCGTTGTCCCCTCTCGCGCACCGTCCATCGTCCAATTTCTTTGTGCTAACTTGTTCATCATCCTCCGCTCGAAAGTGTGGTCGCTGGTGAGGATCTGAGAAGGTTGGCCCAAAAAAATCGAAGATCTAAGAGAGAGTGATTTGGCTGGAAAGTAGGGATGACAAAAATCCTCTCAGGATTAAGTCCCCGTGGGTACCCGTCTCGATCGGGGCAAGAAATCTCCGGTTTGACTGGGGATGGGGTCAAACTAGGGACACAAGTCAGGTCCCCGAATCAGGGATAGGGAAGGTATCCCCGTACCGTCTCTGATCACGCCCTGAATACCTTTTTTTTTTCAATATATGAATATTTATATTTATATTAAAACAATAGCTTAAGCTACTTTTGCTTTTTTTTTTTAGAACTTTTTTAATTTCATGTTAATGCTAAAATGTTTTTTTAATTAATAATTTAAATAAATAAAAAAACAATTAACAATAAAAAAAAAAAAAAGCGGGTTGGGGTTGGGGATCACAATTCCCACGGGGACGAGGATGGGGAGTTCATCCCCGACCCCACCCTGTTGCCAACTCTACTGGAAAGATCTATGTGAGAGGGTTTTGAACAGAGGGTTGTAAGAGAAATTGAAGAAGATGGAAAGCTGTGGGTATCTAAAAAATATTATAATTTAATATATTTTTCGCCTCATTTAATATCTCTCTCTTTCTTATTTTAAAAAACATATAATTTTTAATACCTCTTTATCTTTTTTATTTTAAAAAACATATAATTAATTTATGGTTGGGGATTAAATAGTAATTGATTTTTTTTTTTTATAATCTTAAAGTCAACTTAGACATTCTTGTAAATAATAGAAAAATTGGACATAATTAAATTATAGGATCTTTATTAAGGACTTTTGTGTTCCTTATTAAAAAAAAAAAAAAAAAAGATTGTGAGTACCAGACCGGCGACGGGCTTAAATGAATTTGGGCCATAGGCCCGGAGCCCAGTTCCTTCATATGGAGTGATGAGTTGACAAAGGTTTAATAATAGCCATCCATGCAGTGGGGATGAATTTTAGCAAGCACAACGACAAGCTACACCAAGGTTTATATATATATTCTCAAAAATTAAAACTAAGAAACCTATCCAAAAGACCCGACCTTTCATTAATCGTTTTTGAAATCATAACCATATCTTTTAAAAAAATTGTTCTAAAATACCTTTTTGTTTTTTAAATTGGGCTACAATCTCAAAAACAAAGTGCGAAAAACTAAACAAACAAAACATAGGTATAAATGTATATACTATAAGCATAATTTTTTTAAACAGAAAATTCAAAACAAAATCATTATCAAACGGCCCTATACAATTGGAGAAAGAGAATAACAAAGCCCTTTGTAGAGCTCCAACATTCTAATATGATACAACAAACCTTAACTCCTATGCACCCCAAGAAAGAAAAAAAAAAAAAAAAACTTCAACTATGAAAATTTTCTCTTAATATACTAAACTCTTCAAGAACAGATAAAACTTAGCCCACCCCCAAAAAAAGAATTTTTGAAAAAGTATTTTCACCTTGGACCAGAGAGCTCCATGGCTTGAACCAACAATGATGAATCATCTGTGAGATCAGAGTATCTGTCTGAGGAAGAGAAATCATGGGGTTTGCACTTTGTTGAGTCAACTCTCTGAGAAGCTTCCCATCTCACAGCAAGCCCTTCTCCTTCAAGCATTCTGACAACTTCTGACATCTTAGGTCTATGTCCTGGTAGGTATTGTGTGCACAATAAAGCCACTTGAACCATCTCCTCTAGTTCAACTCTGTCATAGTTGGCTTTCAGATCCTTGTCCACTAACATTTCCAGCTTCTTCTCTAGGTGAATCTTCTTCACCTGTAATTATAATGAACTTGTTAAGAAATCGACAAACAAACGTAAACAGTAGAGAAATCGACAATGTGTTAGTTATGTCCACGGGTAAAGGGAGAGATAAGTTTTATATTAGAGAGAAAATCAGATGATATAGATTCAAAGGCGCTAGTAGAGTTAGAGAGTTTGTATAGCGTACACCTCTAACCCTAGGGCCAAAATTATAAATAACATAAATACAGTCAGCGAGAACCTGTGCTTGGTCCTTCAGAGCGTTAATTAAATATTGAAGACATTCTAACAAAATTGTCGTTAGTAACTTCCTTTGGTTTATCGACATCGAAAGAGGAGAGAGGAACATGATAACAATGGCAGGTTTGGAGATATAGTCCATCCGGCTCACTACCATTGTGTTGTGTTCTCCTCCCCCTTGAATGAAAACTTTGAGAAGCAATAAAAGTTTTAAGAAAAATCAAAGGATAACAAAGATGAATTTAAAGATGAGACATTTGTATTGTTTCTCTATGGTGGTGCATACCCAGTCAAGAATGCCTCCTTTCTGATTAGCTGCTTTGCCAAACTCAAGGGCTCTCTGCCCTGTGATCAGTTCAAGGAGTAGGATTCCAAAGCCGAAAACATCCGTTTTCTCGGAGGACTGTCCGGTGGATAGATACTCAGGAGCTATATGTCCCACGGTGCCTCTCACAGCAGTTGTGACATGTGAATCTTGATGATCCAGAAGCTTTGCTAACCCGAAATCTCCGACGACAGCCTCGCAGTAGTCATCAAGCAATATGTTTGCAGCCTTAACATCTCTATGTATTATCTTTGGGTCACACTGTTCATGTAGGTATAACAATCCCCTTGCAGCTCCTATAGCAATCCTCTTCCTTGTTCCCCAGTCTAATACCGGTTTTCCTGCGAAAGAAACCGATAATTTTCTTGTGTTACAATGTCAGAACTTAGATATTATAGGCTGCATATGGTTAAGTATCAAATGTATAGACGGATTTGCATTTATGCTCTTAAAATGGCTACCTTTGAGACGTGATGCAACACTTCCATTCGACATATATGGGTAAACAAGAAGCCTTTCAGTTGGTGTGTTGCAAAATCCGTATAATCTGAGGAGATGACGGTGCACGGCTAAGCTGATCATCTCAACTTCAGTCTGAAACTGGATTTCGCCTCTGCTTGCATTGCCATCTTTGAGCCTTTTAACAGCAACAACCGTTCCATCTGAAAGAATTCCTTTGTAAACATTTCCAAAACCTCCCTTTCCTAGTATGTTCTTGCTGCTGAAATTGTTTGTTGCTATCTGAAGTTCTCTAAATTGGAACCTTCTCAGATTTCCAAGCGAAATTTCCTCATGTTGTTGGTCTGAAATCGGAGAGATTGGTGTCAAATCCAGAGTAACATATGCACAGGACATGAATTAGAATGATTTCAGATGTTGGTATTAGCAAGAATTTAACAGTAATCTTGATAATAAAAAACATTGGAAGGCTTCAAAGAATTTACCTTTTACATCGAAGAATGTAGGTTGATTGCTTCGTTTTCTCCACCATATGAACAGTCCAAATACAAGAACAATCAGACATAGGCAAGCTAGGCTCAAGCCAAATGTAAGGGCCATTTTATGACTCTTCAATTTCACAGCAGGTAAACCAGCTAAAAAAGCAAAGAGACTTGGTTTAGAATAGAGCAACAAAAGCAATTCTTACAACCATAACTACAGAACTCGAAAGGGTCTGAAGGAATTTATCAATAGCTACGTGTTTTCTTGAACCTTACTTTGTGTACTGTTCAAATTCATGGACATGGGCATTAGAGTTGTACCGTGGCAACCGGCCTCGGACCCAGTTGCACAAATCAGAGGGTTCCCAACAATGCTGCAATATCAGAAAGATTATGTGAGTGAGATTTCACATAGAAAAGACACACACACACATACAGAGGAGAGAGAGATATATACTTGAATGTTTTGCTGGGAAATCTAGGCAGAGGGCCACTGATATTATTATAAGACACATCACTGCATTACAAACAAATTTAGGATAAGAAACTGAATTCAAGAGCAAGTTTTCATCAGAATCACGAATCAAAGATGGCTGAATTTCAAAAGATAGGAACTTACAGAAAGGCAAGTTGTGTCATGTTAGCTAAAGACATTGGAATTACCCCAGAAAGACTGTTGTTGTTAAGCCTCCTAAAATCAATGGAGAACAGACCAAATTAAACTAAAAACATTTGAGGGGGAGAAAAACAAAAAGCAAAAGGCATAATAGGAAGATGCTTACAAGTACTGTAGGCTTCTCAAATGGCCTAAAGGAGAAGGAATTTCCCCTGTGAAGAAATTGTTTGATAGGTCAAGTGTTTGGAGCTTTGAGAGCCTCCCAAGCTCTGGGGGAATTGGGCCTGTTATATTGTTGTTCTGCAACAGCCTATAGAGCAAATGCAAATAAATTTCCTTACTGATTTTACTCCATTTTCAAAGGGGAGCAGAAAGAGGAAAAGAGAGATCTTGCTGGATTGTTTCAATCATTTCAACTTACACAATTTGAAGGTTTGTCAAATTCCCAATGGTTGGAGAAAGAGTCCCAGACAGGTTCTGGCTTGGAGTCCCTCTGCATTATGTACAAAAGAAAGGAAAATGCATTAGAGAATTTCAATGGTGGATTGCCTCCATTTTCCCAACACTCCATCTACAAAAACTTTCAGTTCAAATTCTTAAAGAAGAAGATGGAGAAGAGGATTTACAAGCCAATGACAAGGCTCTCAGGAGAGCAAGTAACCATAGTCCAACTACATGGGTCAACAGAATCCCCATCCCAATTCTCAAGCACACCATGGGGATCTTGAAGAGAAGCTTTTATACCCATCAAAGCTTGAACTGAAATGAAACAATGAAACAATGAAAACCATTTCCCCCAAGAAAATTCTGCATTTTCCATCTTAAACTAACCTAAACAGCAAACCCATCTTACAGAAAGAAAAAAGAAGAAGAGGGCAATTAAAATCAAGGCTTCTATTTCCCCTCCTTTTGACCTCATTATCTCTCACTTACCTTCATAGTTAACACCTTTGGGAGATAACAAGCCATTTATTGCAGAAGCCCAAAACAATAAAGAAGCCACAAGACAGGAAACAATAGCCTCAGTTCTCTTCATTCCCATTAAATGCTCATGTACAGAAAACCAGAGACAAAGCCAAGTAGTAAGGTTGAAACTATTGCAAATGGGGGCTAGGCTGGTTGGTTTGAAGAAGAGCAAGAAGAAGAAGAAGAAGAAAAGAGGGTGAGGTTCAAAAAGGGTATGATTGTTTAATTAGGAAATCTTCAAATCAGAACCAAATTTTGTGGCTTTTATGGCAGAAATCTCCCATTAACCAAAAATCATCTAATGTCAGAGCCCAAATGGAGGTGGAGAGGGCAGTTTGCTTTTGGTGGCAGTGGGCAGTGGCACTAACAAAGCATGCTTGTCGTTTGAGACAACAAGTTTTGAAGAATATAAAATGGACAAGCCTTAAAAAGAATCAAACAAAACAAACCAAATCCACGTAAGTTTCAAGATTATAATATAAATAAAAATAAAAAAAAAGAGGACAGAGATTGAGCATTATTTTCACCTTTAATCATGTCTTATGCTTTTAAAAGGGTGCCATGTGAATTGTAAATTCCTTTAAAACATATTATTCTTAATCTTGTAAAACAAGTACAAACAAAAGAGTTTTGAAAGAGGTGATTCAAAACCATTCAAAAGCTCCTTTTTTTCTTTCAAAAAACTGCAAGCTGGAAGAAGAAATCTAAGCTCTCTTGATAAATCCTCCAAAACCCCTTTTTTTCTTCTTTTTCTAAAGGCAACCCAGTTAAAATTAGATGATTTTTATTCATGGGTCAGTGAAATTAAATGAAAATTCACCTAATATCATGTAAAAAAGCTCCCTTTTTTCCCAAGTTGGATGAAGAATGAACAACTTTGAGAGATTAAAAACAAAAAAAGCCAGTAAAAATTAGATGATTTAGATTAATGAATCATTAAAACCATATGAAAATTGATTGATTCATATTCAACATTCCAGAAAAATGAACAAATCTGAGCAAATTTGTTATTAGTCAGTTAAGAGAATCAAGGCATTGAAACTGAGAAAGGACAATGGGAAATGGGTTTTGTTTTGAGGAATCAAACATTCTTTGAGTTTGGCCATTGGGCAAAGTTCTAAAAAAAACCATATGTACAAAAAATTGGAGAATGTGAGAATCTCAAGGAGGGTATGGAGTTGGTCACCCACTATCAAAATAATTACAAAACCCCATTCATTTTTTTTTTTTCCTTTTTTCTTTTAATGAAATGTTGGGAAGTGCTTTTTAAAGGGTGGGGAAGAGAAGAATTACAGATGGTGGCTTTGTATGAGAAAGAAGCAATGGTAGTGTATAGCAGACAGTCATTCCACCAAAACTGATGAAAAAGAAAAGTGCTTTTGGAAAAGCAAAAGCTGACATTCTCTCTCTCTCTCTCTCTCTTATTAATAAAATTAATAAAATAAATAAAGAGTAAAGAGTTTTAATTTGTTTGGTGATTGTGATGATCCTCCATCGCAAGGGGCTGCGCGTGCAAAGAGAAGCTCAATTATAGATGAACAGTGCTAATACTGCTCTTCTCTTCATCATCATCCTTTGCACTTCTTCCTGCCCCACTCATCTCTTTAACCTTTTTCTTTGAATCTCCTTCACTTTTTTCTTTTGAGTTTAGGGTGGAACAACATTTGCTGTTTGCTTTTCTTCATATCTCAATTCATAAACTTCATTTGATTTAAACTTTCGTCCTTCAATTTAAAGTTATTTGTTTAGTTTCCAAAGAGTTTCGTAAATGTGTCTAGTAGTAGAACAAATTATTTAGATACAATAGGTAAGACTTGATTGTTTTACTTTATTAAATGTAGGAAAGTAGCAAACACGAAAATATCGATAACTCAAATTTACAGATATATCGATAAATATTTCGAGAAAAATTATGGATATCATAAAAATTTGTGAAATTTTTAGTGAAATTTTAGAATAAATTTATTTAAGTAATAAACTATGACTTTAAGCATACAAATTATTAATTAGAAGCTAAATATGATCGGTAATGGAATAATAAATAATAATGAAGACCGATTATGAACTAAATATTTCATTAATAAAATTTAGGTCATACAAGATGAAAGTCAATACAAGATTGAATAGTAAAATGATGATCTAGGAGGTATTAGCCTAACATTTACATGATTTATTTGATAATGACAATATTACTTCCAAGTTATAGTATGTTCAAAATTTCTAACATAATTGGAAGTATGCCACCAATGAATTTCAACGTCAACTCCGATGCTACCAATAAGAGGATACTTTGGATCAAACCTTTGGTTCATCCAAATGAGGATGCTCTTAAGAATATAGACAATAGAGAGGTCTAAGTTTGAGTCTTCATTACTTTCGCGAAGAATTTTGGGAAAACAATCTCCCCCTCCCCATTTTCTCTATTGAATATGTGATTTTACGGATATATTGGCAATATTTCGCAATTTTTTAATCCTTGTGAGAGAGAAATTGCAAAGGTAAGTCTTTGCATCCAAACGATCATAAAGAGGCAATTACTTCATGATAGATTCTTTTCTATCTGACAGGTCTCTAATGTTCTTGCTCTTTGGTAACCATTTGGTTTTTATTTTTAGTTTTTGAAAATTAAGCTTATAAACACTCTTTCCATCTCTAAATTTCTTGATTTGTTATCTAATTTTTACCAATATTTTAAAATCCAAGGTAAATTTTGAAAACTAAAAAAATGTAGTTACAAAAACTTGTTTTTGTTTTTTAGACTTTGGCTAAGAATTCAACTCTTGTATTAAGAAAGAGGCAAATAATTGTAATAAATTGGGAGGGAATATGCTAAATTTTCAAAAACCAAATACCAAAACATGGTTACCAAACGGGGCCTAAATTGTTAATAAATTTTTAAATTTATTATTTATTATTTATTAAGTTCTTGGACTTTAAATATGTCTAATAGATCACTGAAGACATGTTTGATGATTATTTGGTTTTTTATTTTTGAAAATTAAGGTTCTAAACTCTACATTCACCTCTAAATTTCTATGTCATATATTTTGTTCACTTTCTATAAATATTTTCAACGATCAAGGCAAATTTTAAAAACTAAAAAAAAAATTTTAAATTGTTTTCATTATAGATTTTAACTAAAAAGTCAAATGTTTCTTCAAGAAAAGAGAAAAGAAGAAGCATGGTAAATAAATTGAAAGAAAACATGTATGCATTTTAAAAACAAATAACAAAAAAAACATATTGGTTATTGAAAGGAGCCTATAATATCTTTTAGGTCTTTCAATTTTGGAAAATGTCTATTAAGGGTAACAAATTTCAACTCTATGCCCATTGCACATGTTTTTTCTTTGCTTACTTTGTTTGTTTGTTTTAAACAAGTAAGTGAATTTTTTAAAATGTTTAATAAATATCGTTCCTAAAGTCTTTTTTTTCTTTGTACAGTCTCAAAGTTTAAAACTTAGGGGCTTATTTTAAAATTTCCAAACCTATTAAATATTAAATTAAAATTTTAAAATTTTTTTAGATATTTTTCGAAGTTTAAAGATCTATTAAGCACATTCTAAAGTTTAAGGAAAAAAAGATAAATTAACTTCTTTTTTGGAAAATTATTATAAATAGATAAAATATCAAACTATTTATAAATATAACAAAATTTCACTTTTTATATGTGATAGACCACGATGGACCTACATAGACATTTATCTGTATCTATCTAGTAAAGTGATGGATGTCTATTGAGTTTATTACAGTCTACCATAAATAGAAAGTAAAGTTTTTTTTTATATGTGTAATTATTTTCAATCATTTTTTTTTTATTTTTGAAAATATTCCTTCTTTTTTTTTTTTCTTTTTTTTTTCGTTAGTAGCATGATGTGGAGGGACATTTGTTTAATAACCATTTTTTTTTTCTTTGATTTATGTTTGTAAAAATTATGTTTGTTTTTCATAATTTTTTTTAGTAAGTTTTTCATCCTACACGAAACACATTTGAATTTTAAGTTAAATGTGAAAAACAAAATCAAGTTTTTAAATGCTACTTTATCTAGTATTTAGATTTTAGTTTGATTTTTTAAAGTAATTTTAAAAATTAGGTAATAAAGAAAGAAAAAAATTATAGATGGAAATAATGATTTTAAATGATTTTAAATTTTAATTTCTAAAATGGAGAAACTAAAGAAAAATGGTTATCAAGCAAGCTTTAATTAAAATTTTTTTTTTCTTCTTTTGTTTGGAATATATATGTTTACTTGTTTAAATTATGTTTCAGCATTATAATATATATATATATATATATATAGAAATTTACAATGAGTGGCAAATCCAAAATGTATATTTAGAGGTATGCCTTCAACACATAGAGAATTGTAGATATGGCAAAATTATCAAATTTAAATTTCTGTTTATTCTGTATTCCAATTTTGTCCTTTCAACAAACATACGTTTTTTGGTATATCAGTCAACTGTATATACCACATATAAAGGATATCAATTATTTATTATTATTTTTTTTTTTGCATTGATTTGTATACTTTTTATATATTTTTTTTATTTGCAGCAATATGAATTATTACTGATTTTAACTTTTAATTTTTAAATGACATTGTTTCTTTCATTTTTAAGTACAAATGTACAATAGGTCGAGGAGATTCAACCTAAAGCTCACTACCACTTAGTTTAGTATACTCACTTTGACAATTTGGGTGTGTTTGGAATAACTAGAAAAAAAATTGTTTAAAAAAAAATCATTTTATGATTTTTTTAAAAAAAAACACTTAAATACTAGTCATTTTCAACTGTATATTAATAGTATATCAAGTGTATCAAGTGTCTATAAATAGTGTGTATGAGCAGTGTATCAAATGTATCAGGCGTATACTAGTAGTGTATCAAGTGTATCAAGGATACACGTGTATCAAGTGCAAATCATTAGTGTATATGAGTAATGTATCAAATGCATATCAATAATGTATCAAGTGTATATTAGTAGTGCATCAAGTGCAAATTACTAGTGTTTCAAGTGTATATCAATAGTGTATCAAGTGTATATCAGTGGTGTATCAAGGGTATCAGGTGTATTAGGTGGGTTGAGTGTGTTTTTTGTTATTTTTTGTAACGACCCGACTAACCACTATCTAAGCAGACCATTACTCAATGCATGCAACAATTCAAAGAAACGACACTATGCAGAATGGTAAAGAAGAACCCATGTTTTTCATGAAATTTACTACTTGTTTTCATTCAAGAAATTAGCGCAATAACAAATAAACGAAATTTTGGTTCGGGGTACCCCTAAGGAAAACAATAATAGAAGCTTCATCAATGAAAATCAGCATAAATAAATAGGGAGACGAGTCTCAAAACAAAACTAGACAGTTGGACAAAATTTCATTAAAATATGCAAGACTAAGTGGAAGCTGCTACGGGTCCCGTGATGCCATCAAGGATTCTTCTTGTCATTCGCCAGCACATTCCTTCCTTTACCTGAAAAATATATAAGAGGAAAGGATGAGTAATTATATTACTCAGTAAGTAACCCCACTACCGGAGTCGGGCTAGGCACCTAAGTCCATTAAGTGCGTCAAACATGAGACATGCATATCTATCATATACCATACTTCTATAAGGGAATGGTTAAACCCGCCCCACCGTTGGTTATGGATGCCCACAAACCTCTAGTGAGCCCTGAAGGAGACTCTTACCTCTGGTGATCCTGAAGGAACACAAACCTCGCACAACCTCTGGTGAACCCGAAGGAACACAACCTCTAGTGAACCCGAGGGAACACATTCTCTAGTGAACCCGAAGGAACACAACCTCTAGTGAACCCCAAGGAACACAACCTCTTGTGGACACCCAACCAACGTAGGGGAGTCATCATCGTACATGATCAATAAAGTTCACAATCATTCCATCCCATGGATTCATACGCGAACGGTAAGGTTCATAAACGTTTTACAGCATAGGTTTATACATTAACAGGCACATATAACTTTAAGACATGGAAATTGCATACGTATCTCATAAGTGGCTCTAGAAACCTACTACATCATGGCAACTAAATATATGACCCGAAGGCGGTTCAGGTAGTAAGATCACTTACCTGAGTGTTGATCCATAAGACTAACCACACCGCAAACTCTCGCACAATTCCCCTAACTTAAGTTATTCATCAAGCCTAGCCCGTCATAAGTAAATTCAAAGTTCATTCAAGAGAGTCTTTACCCAAACGTGGCTAAACTCGCAGTTTCCTCCGATCCTACGAACCAAAGTAATCGTCAACCACCTATCAAGATTTACCAATTAATTCATATTCCAAAAGATTTACCGAACTACGCCACTATCCTACTCAGGTTCGAGATACTCACCTAGGAATATTGATCTGGCGACTGACGGTAAGGCGAGCAGTTAGTCGTAGCCGAGAGCGAGAGTCTGAGAGAGAGAGCGAGATTCTGGGCGAGAAAGCGAGATTCTGAGCGAGCGACTTCCGGGAAACGTAGAATCCATCAAGGCGAGTGGCGACTGAGAGAGAGACAGCGGAAAACAGAGGTAAAGAGAGAGTGTGGCGACGGAGAGGGAGAATGAGAAAAGGAAAGGAGAGCGGCGGCGGTGGAAAAAATCGGGAAGAGGAAGGGAGAGAGTGGCGGCGGAGAGGGAAGAGGGAGAGATTTTTCTTTTCTTTTTTTTTTTTTTTAATCTGCACGCAAGCCGAATAGGGTTTATTTATAATAAACTCTAATTCCTTCCCCTCCTTAATTCATTAACTCTACCTTTCCCTTTTCCCAACAAAATAAAAAAAAATATTCTTTATTCAAAACTCCAACCCAATCAAATCTACTTATTTTATTTTATTTATCCCAAAATAAATTATCTCTTGCAAATTCCAAAAATTTCCTTAAATCCACCTAAGTCTCACCAACCACTACAAGTACCAATTTTAAAACTTACTTCCTTAATCTAAATTAACTTTTTTTTTTTTTTTTTTGCTACCGAAAATTAAATTTCTCATCTTTCAATTAATCCCCAAATGATGCATGATGACTTAAATTAACTTAATAGGAGAATTTAACTCAATGATTTGGGTTGTCACATTTTTACAAAAATAATAAATCTGGACTATGAAATTATTTTTTTTAACTTATTTTACCAAATTTGCAAGAAGGTATATATATAACATCAATGTGACACATTATTCATTCATTAAATTATTATCATCATCATCTTAATTTGCTCGGTAGTGTTGTAGACAATTAATTAATTAATGGCAAACACTGGTAAGTTATGCCTTTTAAGTTCTCTAGTGGGATACAATAAAACTTTGAAATATTTGGTTGGAATGTCTCATTCATTTACATGCAATAATATTGAAATAATGTAGAAAAGCATAGACTAAGGAATATTTATAAAAATAAATTTAAAAAAATTCAATTATTTTGTCATGTTTACAACATTAGTTCCCCCTAGGTCTATTTTCCTTTAGGGTTCAATTACTTAAACAACCCTCAAATTTTGGATAAATACAAATAGTATATGTGAATATGAACCATCATGGTAAAAAAAATGGAAATTTTATCTTTTTCATTTTGGATAAAATTTAGAAATATCACATGGAAAGTCCCACAAAATCATTAAATTAAACAAAAGTTAAAAAAACTTATGCAAATTGGTATAATCCCAATGCTAAATTTCAAAACCCCCAATTAAAAAGTTCTTAATGATACTTTAAAAGATCTAATGTTTAAAATTTATATATAAAAAATAAAAAAAAATTAAAAAAAAAATCCAAAAGAATAGTTTCTCTGTTTTATATAATTATATAGCAAATCTATAAAAATTTACACATCATAGATTAAAAATAAAAGTAAATCTCACTCTTCCACTCATAACAATAAAATCAACTTAAAAAGTTAACATAAGAAAAAATGGAAATATTAGAAGATAATTAGATTGAAATAGAAATTAATCCAGTAGTCAAATTTCCCAAAATAACCTTATGTCTTCATAGCTTAAATACAGAAAGTTAAAATTAGGGTGAAGTGCAGTTGGATTGAAATTAAACACCATAATTTAGGGAAGATATAGAGAGAGAAAGAGGACCACCAAAACCAAAAAGCATATATTAAAAAAATAATTTTAAAAAAAAAAAAAAAAAAAAAAAAAAAAAAAACAGTAGAATGGACCAAGCATAAGATAAAACACAAAACTTTAATAAAAGAATAACAAAAGAGACCAAAGAGATTAAGTTCCCAAAAATTCCAAGAACAGCTACACATTTTATTGTCTTATTCTTCCACCAAAATAATTTAACATCACTAATTCACTATGCCTCAATTACTATTTACAACCCACTGAAAAGACCACCAAAATAACCCATTTTATTTTATTAATCATATATAAATAATTGAAAGTTTTCAGAATTTTATTAGATACTCCTAAAATTTAAGAGACTAAATAGGCTTCCATCAATTTTAGAAATTAAGTAGGCTTAAATCTCAACGTTGAGAGGTTATGCGTTTAGCTTAACTTTTTAAATGCTTGTTTTTTGAAAAAAAGTTGTAGAAATTGGCAACCAATCAATATCATTTTAAAAAAAATGAATTTAATAAGTTGGTTTGAGGGTACCTTTCAAATCAACTTTAAATGAATTTTGAGTGTTTAATAACTAATATCTCTCTCATTTATATAATATTATAAAATTATACAAAATATCTGTCTATTTTCAGATATAGCAAAATGACTTCAATTATTTACAAATATAGAAAAATTTCACTATCTATTCGTGATAGAAATCACGGTCTGTCGATGATAGATAGTGAAATTTTTCTATATTTGTAAATAGTTTGATATTTTTTCTATTTATAATAATTTCTTAAAAATATTCTCACTAATTTGACATTAATGGAAACATTTAAGATATATAACAAACCAAGTAAACTGGTATATAAAAGTATCTTTCAAAAATGGTAACCAAACCTGAGTATTTTTATTTTAAACAAATTTTATTGTGATGTTTACTTGAAAATGACTTTTTTTCAAAATACTTTTTTTTTTTTAGGTAATCCAAATATGCCCTAAACTAATAATTCAACTAATTTTCCCTTCTCTAGAGGTTGGATTTGTTTTAAAATGCTTGGTGACATGTTGTAAAAAATCTCTCTAATATGAAAGTCCAAATGTTAAATGACTAAAATATCCATTAATACATCTATATATCTTTACATGAAAAGTTCGATATTGATATATTAAGGATTAATTTATGTCTTCGAAATCTATTATTTACACTCATAAAAGAATATACAAAAATGTCATCTATATTATTATCTATTAATCACAATATGAAAAACATACATTAATAACAATATTTGTAAATTTAGTTTGGAGTGAAAACAACTCCGTTATTAATTAAATTTTTTTATTTACAGAATATCTAGATATTTTATAGTTTGTTTTCAAATATAGAAAAATGAGCTAACTTATCTACAAATAAAGCAAAATGCCAGTATTTATTAGTGATAACACTGAAAGACACCGATAAACTCGTAATATTTTACTATATTTAAAAACATTTATAGTGATTTTATCATTTTAAATAGTTACCATATTTTTTATATAATCGATCCTAATATCAACCAGTTCCTTGGCAATGGCTGGTTTAATTAACTCTTTTAATAAAAGTTTTCCACTTTTTTTAAGGAAAAAAATTCTTAAAGAATAATACACTTTAAATCAAATTTCATTGGCTCCTAGCTTTTATTCAAAGAAATAACTGCCGTTATTCTAAAAAAAAATAGGTTTTTCTTTTTTTAAACAAAATGAAGAAAATTTGAAAAATAACTTTATTTTGAAAAAAAAAAAGCAATTTCAATATTGACAATCATATTAAATTTTCATGAGATGTTTAATATTTTCATATTTTTACAATTTTATAGATTCAACATCGACATATCCTATTGTAAAAAAATTCTTGAAACATATAAAATAAATCATGAAATGTACGTACCATAAATATAATATAAATAATAAATATTTCAACTTGTTAAAAAGATATAGTATGTTTATTTACTAATTTATATATTCTTTTTTAATTTTTCTGAATTTATAATTCTTTTAAAAAATATCTATCGGTATCGACATTCTTACCGGTGATGTGAAGAAGAGTTAGGAGTCGGATGAACGACCGTCAATCTAAAACTCAAAAAGGAAGTGAAAGATCAATTCCGACTTTCTTATGTTAACTTGGGCAAGATGGATCAATTCTGACTTTCTTATGTTAACTTGGGCAAGATGCAGTATCTCAAGCTGGAAATTGAATTAACAATATTTTCACTGACATTTCTGTAAAATTGAGACGGCTTTTTAAAAAAAAAAAAAAATAAATAAATATCTCCCACTACCTTAGCAATACATAAATATACCAAAAAAAAAAAAAAAAAAAACACTAAATTAAAATTCCCACACTTTAGACTTGTGGTGTTGAACATAACAGTGTAAAAGCGAGAGTGATTGATCAAGACAGGTTCAATGTTCATGGAAAAAGGACCACCTAAACTATCATCAAATTTCATTTCAACTGCAATTATTATATAAATTAGGATAATAATGATCATTAGAGATAACATATACAATAGATTACACAACATTAAGGATCGATATGAATTTAGTTCAATTAGTTAAAAAATTATATCATTAACCAAAAAGTTGAAAGCTTGAATTTCTTGCCTGTTGTTGAACTTTCAATTTATATTCAAAATAATTAACGGTATAGTAATACGGAATGATGGTATGTCCAACACAACTTTCAATCCCCCCAGAAGGAGGCAAAAATGAAACCATTCTTATCCTTGGAAACAGTACAAGAAAGATTTTTAAAAAATAATAATAAATTAAATTTTAAAATGGGGTTTTGAAAATGAAGGGGGAAAAAATGTGGGGTAAAGCAAAATGAGTGGGAAATAATCAGAATATTGAATAAGTTGAAGAGAGAATTTGAGAGGGTGGGAAGAGACATTTCTTCCACATTTATAAGTTATAAGGTATGCTAAATAATTAGACAGTCACACCCACAAGCTATTGCCTATGTTTAGGCCAAATATATTCAAAGTTGAAATGATGCAATTTGGCTTCCAAATCCAAATGTTTTGAGAAAATAAAATAAAATAAAATAAAATATTTTTCTTTTCTTTTCTTTTTCTCCAGTGGGATTTGGTTGGAAGCTTCTGTTGTATGCATATGGATATATTTGAATTAGGTAATTGAAGATCATAATGTTCATTTCTCTCTATTTGTTGGATAAAATATTTAAATTTAGTTTTTATTTAGTTCAGATCTATTTTAGCCCTTTATTGAAACTATATCTCTTATTTATCGCTAGACCAACTCATGGTGGTTTCGAAAGTAACATGTTTATTTTTTATGTTTGAATTTGATCTATAGTTGGTCTTTCAAGTATGAAGTTACTTTCTAAATAATCTCTAATAGGTTGATGGTGTAACAGTTAAATATGTTGGGTAGCCTTTAGTAAGTTGGATTTTTATTTTATATATGAACTAATTTCATACTTCAAACACCAATTAGAAATTAGAAATCAAATTTAAACTTTGTAGACACCTAATATGTTATTTTTAAAACTTTAAAGATTAAATAGAAATCAAATTCAAATTTCAAATACATTATTTTTTGAATGTGCAGTGTTTTATGAGACCCTAACATGAAAAAAAAAAAAAAAAAAAAAAAAAAAAAAAAAAAAAAAGCTTTCAAAATCCATTGTTATGATATGTTTTGTGTTTTGTGTTTCAAAGTCATTGACAGGAAAGTGAAAGAGATGAAAAAAGGAAAAAGTAATGATAATGAAAGAAAGGATTGGGAAGAGAAACATGGTGTTTCATTTTCTCTTTTCTCTAAAGGGGAAATCACCAAAATTCATTTGCATTTGCATTTACTTTTTCAAAGGTTAATTTGGTCCATTCATTTTTTATTTTTATTTATTTTTTATTTTTTATTTTTACAGTTTAATCAATTAAAACACCCTTTTGTTGGGGTAATTTGCCTCCCAAAAACATTACATCTTTCAAACATATAAAAACCAATCAAATTTTTGGATATGGTTTTGTTGTGCTCTTTTTTGTGGTATCATTATGAGGGAAGAAATTATTTTCGATTCGGCCAAAGTTGATTAATAGAATTAGATTTCCTAAAATTTTGGAAACCCCATGCATAAATTTGAAGTGTAAATATTCTCGGAGGACTTTTATTGCAAATTCTCCAAAATTGTTGGCTTTTTAGATGGTGGTCTATTTCATAATTTGACATGTCATTAATGATATATTAATTTATTTCTTAGGCTTCGTATTACTCTAGAATATTGCTGTTCGGGTAAGCAATGAATGGAAGTGGAATGAATTTTTTTTCATACTACAATGATACTAGAAGTTTTCTCGAAGTTTGGCTCGCTAAAGTGAATCAATAAATTAAATTTTTTTCATTTTGAGGGCGAGGGTATGTTTTGTTATATTTTGTTTAGTTTTATATAATAAATAGAATATTATGTACTTGTTTAGAATGCTTTTGATTTCTAAATTCAAATAGTTTTTCAAAAGAAAGAAATAATTTACAAATATTGGGTACGTTACATTTAAAAAATCTAAATCTTTTTTCCCCTGAAAACTTCTTTTTTTTCTTTTTCTCTCCTTTTAACACGTGGCTACAATTGTAGCAAAAAAAGACAGAATTGGAAATTAGGTACCCTACTTATAGGTTCAAGATATTACTTATAATAAATATTACTTCTTTTTTTTTTTTTTTTTGTAAATTTTTATGATAATGTTCACACACTGACTGTTAGTGCTCAAAATGGAAAGAAACTGTTACCAAAATCTTGTTTACTTCCTAAAATCATAATTATATATTTTTATACGTTCACTAATTTCACCGGACAATCTGACCTTACAACATTTGAGTATCAAGAAAGTATTAAAATTTAGGTAGGTGGCCATTGTTGATTGAACCCATGATCCTCTTAGCTATTTAATGATAATTGTAATTAAAAAATGTAACCAATGTTCAAAGGTTCAAAGGGGGAGTCTAAGTGTTAGAACCTTAAAAGAAAACTTTCTAAACTTCCTAATATATCCCCTGAAGTTCTAAAATTTTCACTTCACCCCTCCATGTTATACTCAACAATGTCAAATCATACACTAGAAAACATCTCCATTTCTTCATTAATCAAAATTCTAACCCAATATTAAGCAAATAAATACATAATCAACTAATGTAAAACAAAAACTGTGATAATTTCTTAGATAATGGTTGGGAAATCCAACCTTTTCTTTTTCTTTTTGTTGAGACATCATAATAATCCTCCCAAAGGAAATTTGAAGGTCTGAAATAGCAAAATAGTTTGAAAAGTTGGTCCCCCCAACAGCACCTCCATTGCTGGTCTCTACAATAAATATAGTGAGAAATGGATAAGCAGCAAGTGGGGGAAGCAATAGCTACTAATCATAGAAAAATGATGACAATTTTGTCACACTGTCTGTAAGAACCTAAGTTGTCTTTTGTTTGCTGCCTACATTCTAATGAACATCACAACCATTGAAGATGACAATCAATAGGCTCCAACACAAATCAAGACTCTTTCTTTGTTCCTTTTTTTCTTTCTTCTATTTTCCAACCTGGTAATGAATACAGAGCAAAATGATACAAACCCTCTTGGCTTGTTTAGTCTCACTCATATCGTTTTGCTCATGGATATGTCCTAATCAACCTGTTTGGCAAAATATGTCTTGGCTTGCCATAAGAATTATTATTCAATTTCAGTATGGGGAGGAAAAACCAAGAATCAACAATCAGAACTATGAAATCAAACAAAAAGAATGAAATATGACTATTCTAGCATTTTATTCCTTCTTTTAATATGAACAAAAATAAATGAGGAACCATAGAGAAATGAAAATAACATCCATCTGTTATAGTCAATCCAAGCATAGCTTATTAGTAGATAAAATACTCATTACCATTTTGAATATCGATGACTTAATCTCCCACCACATCATTATGGTATTGGAAAAAACAGACAACTATTACAATTTATATTTAATCCAACATGGTATGAAAATATAAACGACAAAGATTTGAGCAATTTTCAAATTTTGCAAGAGTTTTGAATTTTCAAGTCTTTATAAACACACCCTGGAAAGCAACAACAATGCGTGGCTTTATTCTTTAAGAAAGCTAGATTGTGTAAAGGGCTTTGTCAAAAGAGAATGCTAACATAAGACTAGGTAGTTTTATGTTTGCTAAAAAATTGATGGGACATTTGATGTTTCATGCTATGCGTTATAATGCATTATAATCAACATCTTTTATCACCTTTGCTGCTATGACAAGCTAGAATCTCTTGCTTTGCTTTAAACCAAAGAAAGACATCTGTATCACTTTTCAAATATATTAAAGAAAAAAGAACTCAAGGCAACATAAACATGATTAGCATTGGTTACATTAATACACAGATCCACCAAAATTTTATAACTATTAGAAGGAAACAACATCATTATGAAAAATTGATAAGCTCTAACACGATTAAGCACATAATGAGTCAGGTAGGTAAGGTGGGGGTGTTATTCTCTAAAGACAAAATGTAGTGCTAACAAATGTTTTGAATGTAACCAAATCAGTTGTCTACCATAAAACACTAAGAATAAAAAACTCAAACAAGTTCATTGCAGGTGAGAACAGACGCTACCTTTATCACTCGTTTAGCAATGAGAACCTTGAACACATAGAGTGAGAAACTTTCTGCATGAAAAAAAAGGCTACGATAAAGTAAACAAAGTAGAATGCAAAGTAGAATGCTTCCAGACATGCGGCAGCTTACTCTAAAGTCCAAGATTAACAGAGTTAAGGGCTTTACCATACAATAAGCCTCTTACACAGCAGCACCTACAGAATTTTATCTGATATTCTTGTCCCCCAAGAAGCTTTAAGAGCAACATCTTGGAGATGGCAGCCTGAACTTTCAGCTTTTCTGGAAGTTTTCTATTTTCTACATAAAACTCAGATAGGAATATGTACTAGGGGTCAAGAATCAATCACTTTATTGATGTTTTTCACACTGTGATCTTAACACAAATCTTCTCGCATCTTTCTTGATCACGCTTAAAAATCATGAAGAGATGTTCGGGAAAAAACTAAAATAAACTCTAAAAGGTTGATTGATTTATGAAAATTTCAATAAGCTGGTTTTGTCAACAAGTTAATTCCTACTCAATTTAGAATATTTTGTAATTCTGTAATGATTTATTAACAAGATAACAACTCAACTTTAGGGGAGGCTACAAAAGAGAGACACTACATTACATAAATAAGAGAGGAAGTTGTAGGAAACTGGAGCTTCCTTGATCACAGGAAACATGTTCCCTCAATTTTTATTCTCCACAAAGAAGTTAATCTAATCATGCTCCATTGGGTCAACAAATTTTGAGAAACAGATGAAATATTTGAAACAAAACCTTTTAATTGATCAAATACCACATGAAACCTCATACACTACATTGTAGGGAGACATTATGTGAGTCTAAGAAGCCAGATTTGGGGGAGCAGCAGCTTCTACAGGCTTCATGGAATAAAAAAGATCCAAAACATCAGCATGGTTACGAATGTAACCGGGGCATTTTGAAAGAAAGTCTTGAGCATCTCCGTGCCTTCCAGCTTGGAAAAACGCTTCAAACAAATGGAGAACCACTGACGTAGAAGGAAATTTCTTCGATGTCATGCCCTTTAAGAAACCAATGGCATCATCAGCTGTTCCAGACTTCGATACATATGAGATAAATGGTTCAATAAATGGTGGGAATTCATGATTTCTCATCATCCCCAACAATTTCAAAGCTTCTTTGAATTCCCCTCGGAGCAGTAGCTTGTTTATCAATGTTTTGTAAGTAGAATGTCGTGGTTTTAGCTGCTTTTCATCAACAAGATCGAAGAGAAGATGGCTAGCATCAGTTTCACGTTTCTTTTGACAGTAAGCATTTACTATTAAATCCAAAGCATATCCAGCAGAAGGGACTCCTCCTTTTTCAACCATTTTGTGGATACAATCAGAAGCCTTAGTAAGATCTCCAGCAGCACAATGCCCTTCAATCAAAGATGCCCAGGTCTTGTTGTCTGGATTACATCCAGAAGCTTCTAAGCTATTCATGAAGTCATTAGCTTCATCACTTTTTCCAGTCTTACTGAGTCGATATGCTACCTTTCTCTGCATACCACCACTAAATACATATCCATACTCTTTCATTATATTTAAAACCTCATTGTACTCTCCAATCCTACCAACAGTAGACAGAGACTTGAGAACTGCAAAAACCATTGAATCCGTCAACACATTACCTGTCTCTGAAAATATCTTCAATGTCCTTGAGAATAGATCTAGATCTAAGTGCTTACTAACTGCTATTTTCTTTAACAGAAAAGTTAGACAATCCATTGAAGGCTTGTTACCTCCTGCCATTGCAAACACATACAAATTTACAGCTTCCTCAAGCATTCTTCTTTTACAAAATCGTCCCAAAACCTTGGCAAATGTCTCCACTTCCATTTCGTAACCATGGCTCCTCATTTCGTCTACTACTTTCCAGAATCTATCTATACAATCTTCCCTTCCTAACACCCTAGCCATGGCATTATAAGTTTGCTCATCATGCTTAAACATCTCACTCTCACCAATCCATCGGAAAAATATAAATGCTTTAGCCGGTTCTGTGCAAAGATTCTCCAATATCATCTTAACCATATCACTTGAAAATGAAACACTCATATCACGCAATTGCTGCTCAACATCCTCTCCCCACACATTGTTCCTGACAAGTTTGCAGACGATAGAACCAATCTTCTCCGGGGACTTGTCTATGGATCCTGATGCATACACATCTCTCAACTTCTCAGCTTCACTCTCCAAACCATCATTCTCAAACTTCTCCAACACCTTATCCCGTACAGTTTTAGAAATCCCATAACCCTTTTTCTTCATATTGCAGTTCAAATCCCAAAACTCCTTAACAAGGCCATTAACACCTAGGATCCCCAGCATCAAGTTATACGACTTGGAGCTAAGTTTCTCACCATAATCCCCCGAAACCCAATCGAAAAACCTGATAGCACCGTCAGGATTCGATTCGAGCTTCCCCAATACCTCCAACACCAAATCATGACTAATAACAATACCATTCGACTCTAAATCTTTCCTAATTTCATCCACATCGCGAGATTTAGAGAAAATGTGAACCACAACAGTGTGATCAGACTCCTGTTCAGCCGCCGGTTCGGAGGAGAACGTTCGAAGCGTGCCGTATCTAGGTTTCACGATACTCGTGAAGTGAGAATCGGAAATGGGCGGCGACGCCGTGTGGTGAAGGGGATGCTTAGGAAGCAGTGATGATAGGGAGCGAAGTGATTGCAGATTGGGATGGGAAAGTACCTGAAAATGTGAGGAGTTGGATGAAATGCGGAGGTGAGAGCGAAAATGAGCTCGTAATCGAAGCAGTCGCCATGAATATCTCATATTGGGGCTCTAGGGCACAGAATTGGAAGCAGAGCGAAGCCAAAGTGAGGCAGAGATGGTGGAAGAAGAAGTAGGGTTTTAGAGAATAATAAAATAACAATAAAAACTGAATTTATTGGAAAATAATTAATAAAAACCCAAACTTTATAAAGTAATCTAGGCTTAAATTACAAATTTGGTCCCTACTCCTATTGTTTTAATTAAAAAAATGAAAAAAAAAAAAGTTAAAAGTCTCTTTAATAGCCGATTTAAAAATAAAAATTCACGAAAAACAGAATTTTATTTCATGTTTTAAAAATATATTTATAAATTATAAAACTAATTATACTTATTCGCTAAATACTAGATTGAATATAAACTAATACTAATTAATTTATGAACGTGTTTTATATTAAAATTTTTGTATAATTATTATCTTGTAATATAATATATTATATATCATATATTTTAATTTTGCACAAATAATTGAATTTGCAACCAAAAATTCTAAAATTGGAAATTTTGGATCTGCTATTGTTTTTATCCTTTTTAATATAATTGTTTATTTTAAAATTTTGAATTCAAAATTTGGATATACTTAAAATATAAAAAAATTGTTTTCAGAATTTGCACATATTCGTTGAATTCAGTAAATCTGAAAACATAAAACAAAATCTATATTACCTACCAAACAGGTTCTTAGAATCTAGTCCCTATAGTTTTAAAAATTAGAATTTAGTCCATATAATTTGGAGAAAATTAGAATTTAAGTCCCCATGGTTTAGAAAAAGTTAGAATTTATTTCGTACTTTAAAGACTTTTTACGAGGGTTTTATCAACCAATTTCTAATTTTAAACCAAATGATCCTAAACTCTAATTTTGTAAAACTATAGGGACTAAATTCACAACCTAACTCAAATAAAATAAATAATGTTTTTAGAAAAATTCTTTGTCTTGTATTCCTATTGTATTGAAAATTGTTAGATGATTAAACATTTTAGTTTAGTTTTTTTTTTTTTTTCTTGAGAGGGAGAATTAAACTTTTTAGTTAAACTATAGGTTATTTTCTTATTTATGGTCATCGGAATATTGATTTTAAGTCAACTTGAACATAGCTTAATTGA
Source organism: Citrullus mucosospermus (assembly GCA_030954485.1). NCBI lineage: Eukaryota > Viridiplantae > Streptophyta > Magnoliopsida > Cucurbitales > Cucurbitaceae > Citrullus > Citrullus mucosospermus. The sequence continues at coordinate 5,287,430 of CM062065.1, forward strand.
CATAAATTTGTATTATCAACTTCGAATTAGAGATTTGATTCCTACACCTTACACGTCAAAGTAAAGCTTAGGAAGCTTTTGGGTGAAGACTAACTTAATAGCATATCATCTAACATTTATGAGCATTGCTACTTGAAATAAATTGATTTTATTATTGATAAGTTAGATTTTATTTATGGACACAATATATTTCATATAGTAAACAACTACATGGTATGTCATATTTTTAGATATCTTAATAAGACAACAGTTAAATGTCAATATGGGTGAAAAATTACCACACTTTAAATTGAACATGAGAATCAAGACAAAAAGTAATTGATCACTACGATGGAAGGATTCCTCCCTATCGCAATGTTTCAAAAAACATGTATATTGTATCATCGGAGTGTGTATTTAGAATACACTTTCAAATGTTTAATTTAAAAAATAAGTCATTTTGAAAAAAAATTAGAGTGTTTGGAAACCACTAAAAATGGATTTTGAAGTGTATTTTAAACCGTTTTTGTCAAGAGTTTAAATTAAAATTAGTTTTTTTAAAATACTTTTTTCTCAAGTCAATCTAAACGGGTCCTTACTTTAGTTAAGCATAACACAAACCTTTTTCTTATTTAGACATCATCCAAGTCCCATTGGATGATATGACATCATATAAGAGAGTAGTTTCTTTATTTTATATAGACACTCTTTCATCTCATTCATCAATAAAGTTGAACCAAAACCATACATATATTTAGCTATCTTCTTAGGTCAAATTCATGTTGATTAATACATCACCTTTTTTTTACAAGTTTTAGCGTTTTTGAAATGAAAAAAAACCCTAATTGAGTAAACCTTGTATTTGTTTACTGTGTTTATAGAAAAAAAACATGTTATCGATTTTTTTTTTTTAATTTTTGCGAAGGTCGTGTTGTCGACTTGAACATTAAAAATTAATTAATTAATTAATAAAATAATCACCCTTAAACTCACTTTGTTTAGGAAAAAAAAATCTAAACTCTATAAAATACCCATAAACTTTGTATTTTGTGTAAAAAAACACCTCTAAACTTTCAAAAGTTTAAAAAATATCCTTAAACTTCCAAAATAAGTTAAAAAATACTCTTATCGATAGTTTTGGATGGAAATCATTAAACCGTTAATACGTCTTACTTTTCTACTTTTCATATTTTTTTTCTCCCATCCCTTTTTAATTAGTATCCTCCTACTCCCCTTTTTGTTTAATGTTTCACACTTGTTTATCTAAAATAAATAAATAAATGAAACTGCACACTTGAGATTAGGTATATGTACTATAATAAGAAAAAAAAGAATAAGAGAAGCTTTTTGGTATGTATTAAGGGGAGATTTTGATCTTGAAATTTTGTGAGATTTTATATTTTAACTTAAAGTTTTGGTTGTTGAGAAAATTGGTGTAAGCTAAGAATTGGAAAATTAAGAGAAAAATGAGTGTATCTATATGAAAAAAAAAAAATGAGGATATCTATATAATTTGTTTTAAAATTGATTCTATATGAACTTAAGAAAACTTCAAACAAATTGATCATTATATGTATGAGCATTTTTAAACTTTTTTTTTTTATTACATTTTAAAGTTCTTTCTACAACGAGGTATTAACGGTTTATGTTCATATACTAACAGTGAAGATATTTTTTTAAAACTTTTTAAGTTAAGGGAATTTTTGAAACTTTTAAAAATTCAATAGTATTTTTGAAACAAAACTTTAACGGTTTCAATCCAAAACTAACTGAAGGGGTATTTTTGAACTCTTTTTTAAAATTTAGGGCAAGTTGCAAAAACCACACTTGAAATATAATGGTAGTTGCAATTAGGCTCTTAAATTTTCAGTTTTAAAAATTAAACCCTCGAAATCATATAAATGTTGAAATTTAGTCAAATTGGAATTTCAAACTTATATAATCGTATAAATTGTAACATTTGTATAAGTTTAAAAATTCAATTTTTATCATTTGTGGGTCCGATTTCTACAATTATTGTAAACTTTAGTGTCCAATTTTAACACTTGTAGAAGTTTAGGGGGCTGATTTTTACCATTGAAAGTTTAAGGGTCTAATTGGAAATACCATCATACTTGAAGGGTAGCTTTTGCAATTTGCCCTAAGTTTAAGATTATTTTTTAAACTTTTAAAAGCTCAAAGGTATTTTTGACACAAAATACAAAGTTCACCGACATTTTTTATAATCTAGCAAAAAAAAAAAAAAAGCAAGTGTGTGCGTTAAACTATGTTCACATTTTAAACATGGGTTACTTTTTAGTTTTCTATCTATTTGAATTTTTTTTTTTTTTTTTTATCTATTTCAATTGTGGTAAATTGCTATTTTTAATCTAAAAAAAGTTTTCAAAGTACAAACCTAACCCATTTTTGAAAAACTTCTTTTTCTAACAACTTTTTTTCTTTTTTAGCTTTTTAGTGGAGAGTCCCACAATGTGAAATGAAGTTTTTGTCCTCACTAATTCCTCATTCAATTGCCTTCAATTTTACTTCTACCTAACTTACCGAACAAAATTTTTCAAGTTCTTAACTTTAGTTTGCCTGAATTATACTCCATATTTCCATTTTGCTTTCACCAAAAAGGCATGAGGGTCCCATTTTCACATTGTTTAGAGAGAATCTATTGGTTTCATTTGTAGAGACTTCTTTCCTTTTGCCGTGTTTCCCCTAGAAAAAGGTACGATTGTTGTTTTGATTTTTTTCTCTTTTATTCATGTGCTTTATGTTGTTGAAAGTTGAAAAAACAGTTTTATTTTGTGTGGGGGAAAGGTTCTTTACGGGAAATATTTAGATTTATTGGAATTCTTGGGAAAATAATATTTTGCAGTCAACTTTACGAGATCATATGTTGAAGGTTAATTGTTGTTTTCTTGAAAGAAAAAAAAATAAAGAAAAAAATGATTCTGTCAAATTTCCCATAAAGTTGACTGGTCAATTTTTTTTCTTTTTCTTCCTACTACTACCCTAGAAGTAAGATGTGATATTGAGTATGATGAATTTATGTTAGAGTTGTACAAGCTAAGTGGGGTTGACCCGAACCGTCACAACCTTATCCTTAGATGTCTATACAATTTTGGATCTAGAGTTCCTACTTATTTGATAAGGAATGATCAAGTAGCTCTCCGTCTTTTTTGAACTGATTAGAAAGGAATGGAAGCTCTCTATCTTTTTTCTGTGACAATTGTATATTTGTATTCCGATTGTCTATGTAATTTGAAAAGTACAATTTTCTTTTTCATGCCTCTTCTTTTATTATTGCACTCCAAAATCTTTTTTAAAAAATCTATAGACTTGAACAAGGAACATGACTATTAAATAATTGAGAATTAATTTATAAATATGTCTCGTCTTCAAGTAGGATATTTACTTTTTTTCATCAACACTTTTCTGTCCTAAAATTTTCTCTATCTAAATATTGTTGAAGTTTGGTTTACTCCAAAAAAAAAAATAGGGTTCAATAGATTTTGTGAATGAGGCATTGTTTTCATAAGAAAGTTAATCTATTCTATCATTCCTAAGAAAGTTAATCTATTCCATAATATGAGATTTTTAATTTTTAAACTCAAGCACTAGAACGGTCTTAAGAAGACATTATGAATTTTTGTTGCGCTCAAATTTTTTTCTTTTGTATAACAAAGTTACTAACTTTATGGTTTGATGTAATATTATTCATTTCATAGTTTTAAGTTGTTGAGACATATACCTTTAACGAAGGAGGTTTGAAATTTTGCACCCTGTTGGACTTAAGAAAATAAAGAATTTTTTGGATTCATTAACCCACTCCACATAAAATGTCAAAATAATAAAATTTTACTACGGCAGTTTCTTTTTCTAACATATATTTAGAAAAGTAATTGATAATATTTTTTTTAAAAAAAAATAATTGCATTTTAATCTTGTATTTAGATAGACATAATTAATTACTAACCTAAACTTTGATTGAGATAAATCATAATAATTATCTAGCAATAGTTACTTTCAATATTTGCAGTCAACCCTTTTAAGATGAAGATCTAAGAAAATATATTGTTATATATAATTCAACATGAAAAAATTTCAATAGGCATTTATTTGAGATTTTGAAAACCTCCAAATAAAAGGAGTAACCAAACAAACCCCAAAAGCCAAAAGAAAAACTCATAATATATATAATATAAAGAAGAAAAATAAAAACCTCTTTTCTCCCATAAAGAGATTTGAAAGGGTTGAAACAAACCCCATGCTAATAAAGAAAATAGCTCTCCCAAGAGAGTGTTTAAGCAAAATTAATTAAACATAAAGATGAAGGGTGGCTTCATTTGTTGACAGCATCAGCACCTCTTTGAGCCTTAGCTTTCATTTGTTGTCCTACCTCTTGAATTGACTCTTTAGCCGATTGAGCTGCATCGCCTGCCTTATCCATCATATTGCTCACCTTTTCCTATATAAGAACACAAACCGACATGTTACCTATCACTCTTTGAATATCAAATGTGAAAAAATAAATTTGGATAATTTTTCAATGATGGTAATAAATTATAAAATTTCATATACTTTTAAAAAGTGATGTATGATAAGAAAAACAATGACAATAGATGAAAAACCTGAGCTTGGCCCTTGGCTTCTCCAGCGTGATAGCTCATCTTTTGAGAGTTATCCATTTTTTAAAAGAAAGAGAAATTTAGAAAAGAAAAAGAGATATAAAATTGAAAATGATATGTGAATATGATTCTCAAGTTTGTTTGATTTACAACCTCAAGTTTAGTGTTAATATAGTAGTTTGAATGAAATCCCCCCCCCCCCCCCACTTGACACGTGTAATGCAACCATAGGAAACACTATGCCATGTGTCATCAAGTCAATGGAACTTTGATAACGAGGCCCATTGACTAGGGGGACGGCAAGAATGATTCATTTGAAGTAATTGACAGTTTATTCTAAATTTAGAATTTCTTACTGATGAAAAAAAAGTCTCATATGATTAATAATAACCATGAAAATATCAATTTATTACGTCTAAATTTCTATCCATTAAACTTCAAACTACTAATTGTACTCATTTGAATAAATTTTTATAAGTGAATCGATTTATACATTCTATTATAATTTTTTATTTTTAAAACCATTCCTGCATAATATTATAATTTTTTATTTTTAAAACCATTCCTGCATAATTTTTCATGTGTATAAATGGAGTTTCTTAATTTAAATGTAAAAAGTAATATAAACTAAAAGAAAAATGCAATAATCAAATAGATAGTAACCATATTTCATCCACTCATCTCCCTTTATTTTGTTTTTACTTGTTTAGAAAAAAATTACATGATAATTTTTCTTGCTTCTTTGGTGGAATTTTTAGAAAAAAATAATTTTATTTAAGTAATTCTTACGTGACTTTAATTACAATTAAATGAGGTCTAAATTGAATCACTTATGAAAATTTAAAGTTTAAACAATTATTAATTTGAGGTTTAATTAATACAACTCCATAATTTATGTTATAATTAAATTGAATATTTGCCCTAATGGTTAAAGTTATTAAACACCATTTTAAACTAATATAGCTAGTAAAGTACACTTCTTTCACCCGACCTCTTATTAGTAATTCATAAAAATACCATCTTTAATTTTTTAAAAACAAAAACCAAAAACTAAATGGTTATCAAATAGAGCATAAAAAATTAGTTTTTTTTTAGAATATATATATATATATATATATATATATATATATATATATATATATATATATATATATATATATCACACATACTAAATAGTATGTCGTCTGTTGTTTGGACTTGTAATTTTCCTGACTGGCTCACCTAGCTTGTGGGGTTGACTTGCATTTGTGTTGATGTGATTAATCATTGAAGTAAGTTCATGTTAATTATTTATCTTGTGATTTTAAAAATATAGTTTTAAAATATGCAATATTGTCCATGATATATATCTAAACATAACTCAATTAAGTTAGGCATAGGTAAAAAGTTTGAACTTTCTCCCTACAATTGTAATGTTGTATTCTCATAAAAAGAAATAATGGATATCGGTATATAGTATTTAGGTTAAAAATATGTTTGCTCCCTAAATTAAAAAACATGTTTGGTCCCATGTAATAATTTAGTATATGTACTTTATAATTGGTAATAATTTAGTATTTAAACTTTAGTATGTAATAATGTAGTTCTCATACTTTAAATTCTATAACAATTAATTCCTACCATCGAAAAAATATACTTAAATTAAGTATCAAATTTTATTATGGATTCCATTATAACATGATAGTCAATATAGACACTCATTGCTATGTATTAAAGTCTCACTAAATGTTTTAAAAAAATAAAAAATATTATGATAACTAAATCGTTATCAAATAAATTTTAGAAAGTAAATTGCGACTTCTTTAAAAGTTTTAGCTGTTTTTTAATATTATAGTTTTTAGTTATTCATAATGTTTGCCCTGTATGTTATTTGTACCAATTCCATTCAAACTAAACGATAAAATATGACATTTCACAAACTTTAGGTGTTTTCCAAAGTAAATGAATGTAACATGCTATTGTTCTTTTTTAATTTTCCTTTTAACATATATATATATATATATCAATCTAATTTAATTGATTCATTTAATTTTCATAATTTTGTAGTTATTTTTGGAAAACTAACAAACAATATATATATTCACGAATATTTTACTAACATGAACATAGTTTAAATTCTACTATCAACCTCGAAGTTTGAGATTCAATTCACCCACTCCACATATTATAAAAAAAGAAAGAAAAAAAATAATCTTTTGAGTTATATTATACTTCTACACTACTTTTTTTTTTTTTTTTTTTTCATTTTTTTTCTGGTTCTTCTATACATATATGGTTAAGTTGAATGTTTACTAGCATAATTAGTTGAGCTATGCTTGAGTTAACTACTTTTACCACACTAGTTTTTTCATATACATATTATTTTTGTGTCGTAGTAGGTTTTAGTTTTTTCTTTTTTATGTCTCTCGATTTAAAACTTTCTTTTATTCTTAAATTTTAAAAATTGTTCAAGAAAAAAAAAATACTTTTGTAACCGATATACCACTCTATCTCTTTATTGTAAAATTGGGGGCTCAACATAAACACGAATATCAAGAAATTTTGATATTAAAATAAATAAATGACAAAATAACAATAAATTAAAATATGAAGTTTATAAAATTTCTCCAATATTTGTTTATTTTTCACCAACTATCCACCTCTCTACAAAATCCAACCACTATTTATAGGAATTCACAACTAGGATGTGATACATTTGGACACTAAACATTTGTAGTTATATGACACATGGGTTAATACAAGCATGACACTTGGTCTTTGTAGCATGATCATTGTTAAAATCATGAAGAAGTTTACGATCTTAATTTTACAAAATATATCTTTGAAATGACGATTTTTATTAAATTTCAAAAAAATTATTTACAAAATTTTAACTACGATTTTTGAATGAGTTAAAATATTCACGTCATTTATATTTTGTTACTTATTTTTTATGTTTTATGAATTCTTTTACGATGTAATAAAAATATTGATTCACCACTTATGTCGATATAAAGTCTATAAAAATGTGAAGAAGTTGATAGAAATTTAGTACCATCCTCCCAATTACTTTTATTTATTTATTTATTTTTAAGTGCATGCCCAATTTTATGAGTACCATATTTTCCCCCAAACTTATTTCATTCGTCTCAAGAATATCTTCCCATGTATCATTTTGCCTAATTTCAAATTCATTTTTTCAAATTATTATTTTTGCAACACTAAAAGAATTTTATATAACTTTAACAAATTAGTCTCTCTTTCTTCACAATAATATAGACCATTAATATTATTGTGACAACCCTTCTAAAAAATGAGTAAGCAAACAAAAACCCAAAGATCAAAAAGAAAATTTCTTATAATTATTCTCAACCTTTCATAAAGAGAGAGGCTAAAATATATTATATAGATGGCAAAAAATGCTCTAACAAATAGCATAATGAAAACATATATAGATTATAAGTGTATCATTTGTTCACAGCATCCTTAACAGCATCTGCCGCTCCTTGTACTTTAGCTTTCATTTGTTGTCCTGTCTCTTGTACTGACTCTTTGGCTGATTGAGCTGCATCACTTTGCCTTATCCATCATATTACTCACCTTCTCCTACATTAAAGATACAAACTAACATATGTTACCAATCACTCTTTAATTTTCAGTATCATGAAACAAAAATGGTGTGCAACCCACCATATAATTAATCAAGAATAATGTACTACCTTAGCATGTAAAAACCCAATAATAGTATTGCTTAATTAGCTATATCATTGATGACTAGAAATGCAATAAGATGTGATTCACTAAATAAAACAATAACATAACGGAATATTATATTCAATAATATGATATTAATGTAGTATCAAATTGTTATTTTCAAAAGAAAACGAAGACGTACACATGCCAAAACAAGCATAACTTAACTGACATATAGATATATTGTATTAGTAATTAAGAAACTTATATGGTTCGAATCCTCCACCTCAATTGTACTAAACAAAAAAAGAAGAAAATGATGACATTAAAAGATGAAAAAAACCTGAGCCTGGACTTTGGCCTCTCCAACGTGGTAGCTTATCTTATGAGAATTGTCTGCCATTTTTATCTTTTATATAAATAGAGATTCAAAAACACAAAAAGTAGATGAGAACTTGGAAAGCCTCTAGTTTCTTAATTTAGAACCCTAAGCTTGGTGCTCATTTATATAGCAGCATTGGCTTAGATTATTGGCCTGACACGTGTAACATTCTAATTGAAGCACTCCGCCAAGTGTCGACTTTTCATTGGAGCTGTTATTAGGAAGCCCATGCGGCCAGGAGCAGGCAAGAAGTGCTCAAATGATGCAATGACAAATTAAGGAATTTGTCAATTTGACTGCTTCCATTTTGGAGTGTTAATTGGAATGACATTATGGTTAATAGTCGATGTTATTGAGGATATTGTTGTCATTTTACATTCTTCAAATATATATATATTTTAAACGTCCAAATCGGAGATCTGAAACTTTTTTATTTTAGTTAAAGTAAGTAAGAATATTTTTACTCAAGAGAAAATAAAATGGGGTTATTTTTAAATATAGTAAAATAGTTAAAATATTTATAAATATAACTAAATATTATTGTCTATTAGTGATAGGTACGGATAGATGTCGATCACTAATAAGTTACATTTTGCTATATTTAAAAATATTTTTAGTAATTTTGTCATTTAAAATAATTATCTTTTTAAAATTTATAGTGGTCTAGATCCTTTGTTTTTCTCCAATTGTATTCTGTAATCAAATCATTTGTCAAAAAAATATTGACTGAAAATCATTTAATCAAAGACTATATAGTCTAAATTTAGAATTATTTAAAATCAATCGATTTTGGTTTGTTAAATTTGAAGTTAAGTTTCTAAAGTAGGAGCTAATAATTATTTGATTTTTCAATTTTATGCTACCTTCAAATAGTGACCAAATGTAGTAGTTTGTATACTGAACATGACTTCAGGTTTTCAAAGATGTCTAATAATTGTTAGCACTTTCAATTATGTGTATTTTATAAATTTAACATATTCAATGTATGGTTAAAGTTAATTGATTTATTACACATAAAATTGAATTGTGTTTTGTATGGAATTTACATTTTCAATTTGTATCTACTAATTTATGAATTTAAGAAAATATTGAATAGGTCAAAAATCTATTAAATATTAAAATAAAAAGTGAGTGAATTATTAAATACAAAATTAAAAGTTTAGAAACTTATTAAATAATTTTTAAACTTTAAATTTGATATATAAAATTGAAAATATATAGATATGTTAGTCACAAATTCTGGAAGGTCAAAAATCTAAATTTAACCATTTAAAAAAAAAAAAAACATTTATCCAGTTTAAATTACAGTTTTAACCTTCTTGTTGAGTAGTGAATAGAAAAAAATTCATACAAAGAGAAATAAATTATTTAAGGTTAAAACACCACCTTGGTAGTTGTAATTTAACATTTGTTCAATTTTAGTCTCTATACTTTTAAATGTCTAGTTTTAGTAGTAGGGATTAAATTTAAGATTTATTGAAAGTGCAAGACTAAAATTAGACATCTAAAAAATGGGAACAAATTTCAGAGTTGAAGAACCAAAATTATATTTTAACCATTATTAATTATCGGTTTCTTCCTCAATCCTCCAAGCTTCTCATTACTTCATAAAACAAAACGCTTAAAAAATTAAATTATTTTAAATGAGCAAAATATCATTGTCTATCAATACATTTTACTATTTTTATCTTCAAATAATAATAATAATAATAATAATAATAATAATAATAATAATAATAATCCTTAACTTATACTCTATTTCTCTCAACTTATTTTTTATATTCTTAAAGCATTTTCAAACAATTAAAAAGAGAATTTTTTTTTAAAATTAAAATAATAATAAATTAAACAAATTAAATTCAATTTTTGCGTTAAACTCTACTTATTTGCCTAGTTTAGGTGTGTCATGTACAACAAATTAAATAATAATTCCATTGAAACTAATTAAAAAAAATTGCAATTTCACGAAGGAAAATTATTATAAATAGAAAAAATACTAAACTATTTACAAATATAGCAAAATTTCAAGAAAATACCGCAATAGAGTTACATGTCTAGTAAAGTGATTATTTTCAACCATTTTTCTATTTTTAAAAACATCAATTTTACAAATTAGTGGTTTTTTTTTTTTTTTTAAGAAAAACATTGAAACTAATTAACAACTTGATGAAGTGACACTAAAATATATTTTTCATTAACTCAAATGTAAATGTGTCGAACACACACATATATATGTATGTCTATTTAATTCTTATTAGTTTAATCATTTGTTGATAAAAATTGTACGACAATTTCTCCTAAAAAATAAAAAAATAAAAATAAAAATAAAAAAAAATAAATTAATATCTAAAGGCACCTTTAAAAAAAGGGAAAGAAAGTCCCTAAACAATCAAAATTTCTGATTAACCCATCACCACATATAAGTAAGAAAATCTTATGAATATAATTAAATATAATGACAGAGAACTATTAGGGTTCTCTTATCTATTACATTTCCTAGAAATTAAAGCACCACTCATGGCAAATGGGGAAGTTAATTAAAATAAAAAAAAAACCCACTAAAATAAAGAGTTTTAGCTTCTAATGCCAAAACAATTATACCCTAAAGAATATAAAGAGGGAAAAACTTAGTGCATTATTATGGGTACATATTTGGAAATAAAAATGGTTCATTTGTTGAAGCCAGTCGCATCTTTGATATCTTCACCTGCTTCTTGAGCCTTGACCATCATTTGTTGGCCGGTTTCTTGTACAGTCTCTTTTGCCGATTGAGCTGCATTGCTTGCTTTCTCCATCAAGTTGCTTGCTTTCTCTTCAGCTTGGCCCTTGGCTTCTCCAACATGATAGCTCATCTTCTGAGAATTATTTGCCATATTTTTTTTTTCACTTTTCAATATCGATCTATGAAAAGTTGTGTGTTCATGTGTTGTTATATAGTAGTTTCGAATTGATTCGATGCTTGACATGTGTTATTTTTCTTTTTAGCCTAATGAACCTAGAGCCACACAAGTGGGAAAAATCTATATGAGTATTTAAAATTTAGGGTTAGAAGTTTTGATTGATTCAAATTACTCCACTATTTTTTAGGAGTGATTGTGTGGCTTGTAATCTTTAGTTACATGATTTTGAAAAAAAAATTATGTCCTCCATTTGTTCCAAACATCATAAAAATATGACAAAGTATAATGCTGAGAAATTATATGTTTATAGGAAGTAAATTTTTATTGCTGAGAAAAAAAAGTGGGTCTCAAAAAGATACTAGAATTGCCTCATTAATTTGAACCTTAAAAAGATTGTATTCTTTCTACATGAAAAAAAGAACAAGATAATTCTCTAAATAGAGTATTATTATATTAGAATATATGTGTGTGTGTGTGGAAATACGTGAAAATATAGATGGAAATGTCCCCTTGTCGGGTGTTAATAAAGAATTTTAATGCCCCTCTAGAGATTTATTTGTTCAAATCTATTCACTTAAATTATAAGTTTAGTTTTTAACTTTGAGAGGTTTGTGTTTAATTATTTTAATCAATAATTTTTTAAAAGTGTATAATAATTTCTTAAAATTTCAAATTTTTATTTAATATGTTTCTGAATTTGTAATTTTGTATTTAATAGATTTTTGACAAATTAAAGAATTTTTAAAATAAATTGATCTATTAAAGATAAATTTGATACTCCAAAAATCCAATTTTGTTTATGGTAGATCCATAAATTTTAAAAAATTGAAAGTCTAGAGATTAAATATACAATTTTGTCAAATTTAGTATTTCTAAACCATCTTTTTTTAGATTGTTTTAAAATATAGCAAAATGAACTAAAATATTTACAAATATAGCAAAATGTCATGACCTATTAGTGAGATAGATAGCAACATTTTGCTATATTTAAAAATATTTCTAGCACTTCAATCATTTAAAACAATTTTTATCCATATTTTTTTAGTGCTTATTGTGCCATATGAATTCTTGCATTTCCAAGTTTGGAATTAATGATAGACAATGTGGTTATGATTGAGTTTTCAAATTCCCATATTCAATTAAAATTATGTCCTTGATTTTTCTTTTTTTTTTTCTTATTGTGATGAATTTGCACTCAAGTGACCATTAAGCTAGATAGGTAGCTACCATTTCATCATATTATACTTCATTTTACACTCTTACTAGTTCTAATTAAATATAACTAAGCCAAATTAAGTGGTTTTTAAACGTCTCGATTTAGTTTTTTACTTCAATAATAAATAGTAGTGGAAGACTCGAACCTCACACTTTAGATTTTTTAATTTAAATGTATTTTTACACTTAATTTAGTATCTATTTAGTCAATATTAGCGTCACACTTGTTTTTAATATTTTAAAATGACATTATTTTTAAGATTTAAAAATTGTTCTATAATAATAATATTATTGTTATTATTATTACTATAAGAATAAATATTGTTCAGCCTGAAAAATAAAATAAAGTAAATTAGTCTCTCTCTTCAATAAGAAAAAAAAATTAAAATATTATGAATAATATAAATAAACTAAAATGCAGTCAGCTGCAACAAATATATAGTAAAATTTACTTTTCATTAACTTTAATTGAAAATATGAAGTTCACTATTAGAATTCATTATGTCTATTAAAATAGGATAACTGAAAGTGAAGTAGGTAATAACAAAGTTTTTACTCAAAAAAAAATTAAAAATACGAATACTAAAAACATTTATTAGATAGTAAGAATTTAACTTTTGTTGTTTTCTTGGCATGAGATCTATGTTGACTAAACTTGTAGCATAACTTATTTTTTACTAACAAAAAGCAATAATTTAGGGGTTATTTTATTTTATTTTTATTTTTATATATAACCTTTAAATGTTTTTTTTTTAATTTTTAAATTAAGCTTATACATACAAATTCCATGTATGAATTTAGTTGTTTTTTTTTTTAATTTTAATTTTTTAACTATGTGTTTTCAAAATCTATATCGAGTTTGACAACTAAGAATAGTTTAAAGACTTATTTTTGTTTTTAGGATTTTACTAATAATTTAAATGCTTTCCTAAGAATGAATATAATATGAAGCATGTGTAATAAATTTGAGATAAAAACAAGCACAATTCTCAAATTAAAAAAAAAAAACAAAAGGGTTTGAAAATCATTTGATTTTCTATTTTTGAAAATTAAGTTTATTAATACTACTCCCATTTTGTGAATTTATTTATTTGTTCTTAACTTTTCACTTCTTGTAAAAACCAAACTAAGTTTTGAAAACATATTTTATTTCTTTAAAAAAGTAGTTATTCAAATTTATTTAACTAAGAATTTGATGTTTATTCGAAAATGAGTGAAAATCGTAATAAAAAATTGAGAAAACAAGCATAAATTTAAAAAAAAAAAAAAAAAAATTCCTTATCAAACAAGGCACAAGTCATATATTAAATGGAACTTAAATAATAGAAATCCTAAATCGGTAAAGGCTAGTGAATTAGAAAAAATAAATGTTGGAGGAGAAAAGGAAGACGAAACATACTCGCGCAAAAACATTAAATAAGAGTAAAAGGGTATAGATTGAGAGTAAAGTTGTAAAATCAACTATGTTGATATGACGTACAAGAATGCTTGGTAAATTTTAATTAAAAAGGTTAGTTACAATCTTAATAAATTAATATGGAATTGGCTTTTTCTTTTTTTTCTTTTTGGTGTTGAAGGTTTGAACAAATCTCGAGATCAATAGTATAGGCTTAATATCACAGTTGAGCTATGTTCATTTTGATTTTGGCTGTGATATAGTTATGAGAACCAAAGTAAATTTATTATTTTAGAAACAAGTATTTTGTTGCTTTTAACAGTATTTTGGGACCCATGATCCATTCCTTTTTTTTTATATTGAATTATAATTATTTATTTAACCAATTAATTAAAATATTAAGATTTATTTATCCTTTTAATTTCGGAATATGTATTCCACTTATATCAATTTGTCCAATTTTTAAATTAATGTTAAAGAAAAGAAAACAAAAACAAAAGAGAGAAAATTGAACAAAGTTAGGCTTTAGCCCATTATCAACTAGCCATAATTCTTATGGGAAGGAAAGGCTCATGAGCCATTTTGAGAGCTTTTCTTTTCAAGGCTCTTACACAATACAAATTTTATTTTCCTTTTAACTCCTTTCATCAAAATTGAGGGAGTGGAAAGAAAAAAGTGTAAGCAAAATCAAAATTGAATAGGGTCATTGAAAAAACAACCAAAACGAGCAAGTAGGAATGACTTCATTTATTAACTGCATCCTTGACAGCATCAGCTACTCCTTGTGCTTTGGCCTTCATTTGTTGTCCTGCTTCCTGCACTGATTCCTTAGCTGATTGAGCTACATCGCTTGCCTTGTCCATCATATTGCTCACTTTCTCCTATATAACACCACAAATTAACAAAACACACCAAATTAGATATTTTCCAACAAGAACCAAAAAGTAATATGAAGTGACAATAAAAATGTACGACTAATTGACAAACAATTAAAAAATGATATAAAACAAACTTATTGAATGAAATTATTAAATGGTAATGATGTTATTAAATTTATAGTGATGTAAACCTGCGCTTGACCCTTGGCTTCTCCTACATGGTAGCTCATCTTTTGGGAGTTATCCATAGTCTTTGATAAAGATTTCAACAACAAAAATAGAGCTTTTCACTTGAGGAAGATGAATTGATGAATATAGTTTTGGAGTTTGTTGATTTAGAAGCTCAAATTTGTTATGGTTTAAATAGTAGTTATAATTGAATCACTAGTTGACACATGTAATGTCATGGGATGGTTTGTGATTTCTTTAGTGACACTTGTCATATGATGTTTGGATTTGTTCTATATTAGGGTCAATTGACCCGGTTTAATAGTTGACAAATGTTCAAAATTCCCACAGAAGTTTTCTTTTTTTTTTTTTTTTTTTTTTCAAACAAAAATCACCACAAAAGGTTCCTTTTTTAAGAGCATTTTCATGTCAATATTCATAAGTGGAAAGCCATCTTTAAGATGATAACATTAATTGGATAAACAATAAAATTACATCAGAAATATTAAATAAAATATTATATATAAATTATTCTCAATAAACTTTAATATGTTTTTTTTAAGCTGAGTTGATCTTATGGTAAATCCCACATGACCTTGATAAAAGGACTAAGAGGTTATCAGATTAATCTATAATGATCACCTACCTAAAATTTTAAGATTTAAAAATTGTTCTATAATAATAATAATAATAATAGTAATAAATAAATAAATAAATAGAGTTGTTTCCAAATATAGAAAAAAGAACCAAAATATTTACAAATATAACAAAATTTTAATGTGTATCTGCGATAGACCGCGATAATTTACTATCTGTGTTATGATAGACATAAATATTAATCTATCGCGATCTATTGTAGATAGACTGTGATATTTTGCTATTATTTGTAAATATTTTCAAAAGTTTTGTTCATTTGAAATGATTTTTCAAATAAATATACTTCAACCAAAATTGTGACAACCCAAGTTATTGAGGTAAATCCTCCTATTAAGTAATTTAAGATATCTTGTATTATTTGGAATTTTGTGAAGTTGAGAAATTTAAATTCCGATAGTAAAAATAATATAAGTTAAGTTAAGAAATTAAGTTTTAAAAATTGTATTTGTAGTGGTTGGTGAGATTTTAATTGAATTTAAGGAAAAATTTGAAAGTTTCAAGAAATGATTTAAGTATAAAATATTTTTGGAAAGAATATATATGTAGAGTTTATTTTGGTGGGAGAAATTAAGTAGGGAAGATTTTATTTTATTGTGAAAAAGGAAAATGTGGAATTAATGAGGTTAATGAGGGGAAGGGATTAGGGTTTATTATAAAGGAGCCTCCACGAGTTGCCTGCAAAATAAAACTAAAGGCAAAAGTAAAACCCTTTCATCTCCCTCTCAGCCACTGTTTTCCTTTCCTCTCCCTCTTAGCCGCTGTTTTCTCTCTCTCTTTCCTGATTACTCTCTCGGCCGCCACACTTTTTCTCTCTTTCTTGACTACTCTCTCGGCCGCCACACTTTTTCTCTTTCTTTCCCGATTACTCTCTCGGCCGCCACACTCTCTCTCTCCCGATTGCTTCCCCTAGAGTCGCTCTCTCTCTCTCTCTCTCTCTCTCTCTCCCTATAGTTCCCCAGAGTCGCTCTTTCTCTCTCTCTCTCTCTCTCTCTCCCGATTGTTTCCTCGGAGTCTCACTCTCGCTTAGAGTCTCGCTCGACGTGTCTATTCCCTCCGCCACTGCCGCTACGACTAATTGCTCGCCTGATCGTCAGTCAC
The DNA here is from genome assembly GCA_030954485.1 of Citrullus mucosospermus. NCBI lineage: Eukaryota > Viridiplantae > Streptophyta > Magnoliopsida > Cucurbitales > Cucurbitaceae > Citrullus > Citrullus mucosospermus. The sequence goes on from CM062065.1 coordinate 5,304,391, forward strand.
CAGATCGGCATTTCCTAGTTGAGTATCTCGAACCCGAGTAGAATAGTTGTAACGACCCGACTAACCACTATCTAATCGGACCATTACTCAGTGCATGCAACAATTCGAAGAAACGACACTATGCAGAATGGTAAAGAAGAACCCATGGCTTTCATGAAAATTACTACTTGTTTTCATTCAAGAAATCAGCGCAATAACAAATAAATGAAATTTTGGTTCGAGGTACCCCTAAGGAAAACAATAAAAGAAGCTTCATGAATGAAATTCAGCATAAACAAATAGGGAGACAAGTCTCAAAACAAAACTAGACAGTTGGACAAAATTCCAAAAAAAAAAAAGAAAAACATGCAAGACTAAGCGGAAGCTGCTACGGGTCCCGTGATGCCATCAGGGATTCTTCTTGTCATTCGCTGGCACCTTTCTTCCTTTACTTGAAAAACATATAAGAGGAAAGGATGAGTAATTATATTACTCAGTAAGTAACCCCACTACCGGAGTCGGGCTAGGCACTTAAGTCCATTAAGTGCGTCAAACATGAGACATGCATATCTATCATATACCATACTTCTATAAGGGAATGGTTAAACCCGCCCCACCGTTGGTCATGGATGCCCACAAACCTCTAGTGAGCCCCGAAGGAGACTCTTACCTCTAGTGATCCCGAAGGAACACAAATCTCTGGTGTACCCGAAGGAACACAACCTCTGGTGAACCCGAAGGAACACAACCTCCTGTGGACACCCAACCAATGTAGGGGAGTCACCACTACTCATCGTACATGATCAATAAAGTTCACAATTATTCCATCCCATGGATTCATACACTAACAGTAAGGTTCATAAACGTTTTACAGCATAGGTTTATACACTAACAGACACATATAACTTTAAGACATGGAAATTGCATACAAGCATAGTATCTCATAAGTGGCTCTAGAAACCTACTACATCATGGCAACTAAACATATGACCCGAAGGCGGTTCAGGTAGTAAGATCATTTACTTGAGTGTTGATCCATAAGGCTAACCACACCGCAAACTCTCGTACAATTCATGAATAAACTGGGAGTACAATTCCCCTAACTTAAGTTATTCATCAAGCCTAACCCGTCATAAGTAAATTCAAAGTTTATTCGAGAGAGTCCTTACCCAAACGTGGCTAAACTCGCAGTTTCCTCTGATCCTATAAACCAAAGTAATCGCCGACCACCTATCAAGTTGCTGGGATGAAGTTGGGGAACGAAGACTGTTGGGGTCAGAGTTAGTACAACTCACCAACGAGGCTATACAGAAGATTAGGGCAAGGATGCAAACAGCTCGGAGTAGGCAGAAAAGTTACGCCGATGTAAGACGACGAGACCTGGAATTCGAGGTAGGTGATAAGGTATTCTTGAAAGTGGCACCTATGAAGGGTGTCTTGAGGTTCGGGAAAAAGGGGAAGTTAAACCCCCGGTTCATTGGACCGTTTGAGATATTAGAGTGAGGTGGCCCCGTGGCCTACCGTTTGGCCTTGCCATCGTCGCTCTCCACAGTTCACAACGTGTTCCATGTCTCCATGCTTCGAAAGTATATGGCGGATCCATCCCACGTGGTCGATTTTGAGCCAGTTGAGCAGAGATTTAAGTTATGAGGAAAAGCCGGTGCAAATTCTTGCAAGGGAAGTGAAGGTTCTGCGCAACCGGGAGATAGCACTGGTGAAAGTCCTATGGCAAAACCACCAGCGTGAGGAGGCAACGTGGGAACGGGAGGATGAAATGAGGTCAAAGCATCCAGAGTTGTTCCAACAGTAAAACTTTCGAGGACGAAAGTTTCTCAAGGGGGGAAGAATGTGACGACCCAAATCATTAAGGTAAATTCTCCTATTAAGTTAATTTAAGACATTATGCATCAAAAGGAAATTATATTTATTTATATGTATTTATGTATTTATTTAGATTAAGGAGGAAAGTTTTAAAATTAGCATTTATAGTGGTTGGTGAGTCTTAGGTGGATTAAAGGAAATTGTTGGGAATTGGCAAAGGATAGTTTATTTTGGGGCAAATAAAATAAAATAAATGGATTTGGTGGGATTGGAGTTTGAATAAACAAGATTTTATTTTATTTGGTTGAAGAAACAAAAAGGGAAAAGTGGAATTAATGGGCTAAGGAGGGGGAGGAATTAGGGTTTAGTTAAAACTCTCCTCGGTTTGCGTGCAGGAAAAAAAAGAAAAGAGAACTCTCTCTCTCTTCCCTCTCTCTCCACCGCCACCCTCTTCCCTTTTCCTCCCCGATTTCCGCCGCCGCCGCCTCCTTCTTTCCATTCTCCCTCTCCACCGCCACACCCCCTCTTACCTCTGCCTCCGCCATCTCTCTCTCTCTCTCTTTCAGTTGCCACGCGATCTGCGGAGGTTTCACGTTCAGGGTATCGCTGTCTCACGCCCAGAGTATCGCTGTCTCGCTAGGGGTGTCGCTCTCTCGCTCTCCTGCTCGACTCACGCTCTCCCTCGCCCAGAATCGCCCTCACGCTGTCGACCTCTCGCTCTCTCACTGCCTCTCTCTCTCCCGCGCTCTCGCTCTCCCGCTCGGCTCACGCTCTCCCTCGCCCGAAATCGCTGTCTCACGCTCTCGACCTCTCGCTTTCACTTAGAATTGTGTTGTCGGCTGCGATTAATTGCTCGCCTAACTGTCAGTCGCCGGATCAGTACTCCCTAAGTGAGTATCTCAAACTTGAGTGGGTTAGTGGCATATTTTGGTAAATATTTGGGAATATGAATTAATTGGTAAATCTTAATAGGTGGTCGGCGATTGCTTTAGTCCGTAGGGTCGGAGGAAACTGCGAGTTTGGTCACATTCGGGTAAGGACTCTCTCGAACAAGCTTTGAGTTTACTTATGACAGGTTAGACTTGATGAATAACTTAAGTTAGGGGAATTTTATTCCCAGTTTGTTCAGGAATTTGGCAAGAGTTGCAGTGTGGTTAGCTTTATGGATAAACCCTCAGGTAAGTGATCTTACTACCTGAACCGGCTTCGGGCCATATGAATAGTTGCCTTGCTATAGTAGCTTTCTAAAGCTACGTATGATATAAGATGCTTGTATGAAAGTTCCATGTCTTAAAGTTGTATGTGCTTGATAGTGTATAAGCTTATGCTATGAATGTTTATGAACAGTATTATTCATGTATGAATCCATGGAATGGAATGAGTAGTAACTTGGTTGATTATGTATAATGAATAGTGGTGACTCCCCTACGTTGGTTGGATGTCCATAGGAGGTTGTGTATATTCGGGATCACTAGAGGATGTGTACCTTCGGGTTCACTAGAGGTTGTGTTCCTTCGGGTTCACCAGAGGTTGTGCTCCTTCGAGTACACTAGAGGTTTGTGTCCCTTCGGGATCACCAGAGGTCATAGTTTCCTTCGGGGCTATAGAGGTTTGTGGGCATCCATAACCAACGGTAAGGCGGGTATAACCATTTCCCTATAGAAGTATGATAGATATGCATGTCTTATGTTTGACGCACTTAAAGGACTTAGGTGCCTAGCTCGACTCTGGTAGTGGGGTCACTTACTGAGTAATATAATTACTCATCCTTTCATCTTATATGTTTTTCAGGTAAAGGAAAGAATGTGCCGGCGAATGACAAGAAGAATCCTTGATGGCATCATGGGACCCGTAGTAGCTTCCGCTTAGTCTCGCATGTTTTACTGAATTTTTGTCCAACTGTCTAATTTTGTTTTGAGACTCGTCTCTTTAATTGATATGTGGATTTTCATTCATGAAGTCTCTTTTATTGATTTTCTTAGGGGTACCCCGAACAAAAATTTCCTTTTATTTGTTAATGCGTTGTTTTCATGAATTAATATAAGTAGAAATTTCCATGAAAAGCATTTTTCCTTCTTTACTAGTCAGCATAGTGTCGTTCTTTGAATTTTTGCATGCATTGAGTAATGGTCCGATTAGATTGTATAAGTCGGGTCGTTACAGTGGCGGCGAAGAGGGAGACGAGAAAAGGAAGGGAGAGCGGCAGCGACGGCGGAGAAAATAGGGAAGACGAAGGGAGAGAGTGGCAGCTGAGAGGGAGAGATTTTTCTTTTCTTCTTCTTCTTTTTTTTTTTATCTGCACGCAAACCGAGGAGGGTTTATTTAATAAACCCTAATTCAATTCCCTCCTTAATTCATTAACTTCCCTTTTCCCAACAAAATAAAAAATCTTCTTTATTTAAAACTCCAACCGAATCAAATCTACTTATTTTATTTTATTTATTCCAAAATAAATTATCTCTTGCCAATTCCAAAAATTTCCTGAAATCCACCTAAGTCTCGCCAACCACTACAAATACCAATTTTAAAACTTACTTCCTTAATCAAAATTAACTTTTTTTTTTTTTTTACTACCGAAAATTAAATTTCTTATCTTTCAATTAATCCCTAAATGATGCATGATGACTTAAATTAACTTAATAGGAGAATTTACCTCAATGATTTGGGTTGTCACAATAGTGGCATAGTTCGGTAAATTTTTGGGAATATAAATTATTTGGCAAATCTTGGTAGGTGGTTGGAGGTTACTTTGGTCGAACGATTGGAGGAAACTGCAAGTTTAGCCACGTTTGAGTAAGAACTCTCTTGAATGAACTTTGAATTAACTTGTGACGGATTAGGCTTGATGAGTAACTTAAGTTGGGGGAATTGTACTCCCAGTTTTATTTAGGATTTGTGCGAGAGTTTACGGTGTGGTTAGCACTATGGACCTACACTCAGGTAAGTAAACTTACTACCCAAACCACTTTAATGCCAGTAAGTTAAATTGCAAGATGCAATGAATTCTTTGAGCTATTTTTGGGATAACATGATTGTATGTGATTTCATGTCTATAATGTTATATATGCCCGTGTGTATGACTCTGTTTTATGAAAGTATCTATGAACTTTATTAATGATGCACATTCAGTAGTGATTATCCCCTCCTTACGTTGGCAAGGTGTCCGCTAGAGGTTGTGTTCCTTCGGGATCACCAGAGGTTCGTGTTCCTTCGGGTTCACCAGAGGTTGTGTTCCTTCGAGATCACCAGAGGTTTGTGCTCCTTCGGGATCACTAGAGGTAAGTGTCCCCTTCGGGACTCACTGGAGGTTTGATGAAACCAATGGCCAACGGTGGGGCGGGCCCAATCATTCACTTGTAGAAGATTGAGGATTGAAAGGAAAATATGTATGTACCATATGTTTGGGGCACTTATTGGATATAGGTGCTTAGCCAGACTCAGATAGTGGGATTACTTACTGAGTAATGTAATTACTCATCCTTTCCTCTTATATGTTTTTTAGGTAAAGGAAGGATTGCGCCGACGAATGACAGAAAGAATCCTTGATGGTGACACGGGACCCGTAGCAGCTTCCGCATAATCTTTCGTATTTGTTTTTTGTTATTTATGGTCTAAAACTATCTAAGCATGTGTGAGGCTCGTCCTCCTCATTTATTTATGTAGCTTTTAAAATTTTGAAATTTCCTTGAACTGTTTCCTTCAGGGGTACCTCGAACCAAAGTTTTATTCATTGTTATTTCATTGATTTATTGAATGGTAGTTTCAAAAAAAATAATGAGTTCTTTTCCACCGTTTGGCTTAATGTCGTTTTGATCTCGAGCATGTATTAGGTAATGGTCTGATTAGGTAGTTGTTAGTCAGGTCGTTACAAAAATTGTATTAGTAATTATTTTGAAAATAAAATAAAGTAAATTAGTCTCTCTCTTCAATAAGAAAACATTGAAATATCATAAATAATATAGATAAACTAAAATGCAGTCAGCTGAAAGAAATATATAGTAAAATTTACTTTTTATTAACTTTAATTGAAAATTTAAAGTTCACTATTAGAATTCATTATGTCTATTAAAATAGGATAACTTAAAGTGAAGTAGGTAATAACAAAGTTTTTACTAAAAAAAATTAAAAATAAGAATTTAACTTTTGTTGTTTTCTTTGGATCACTAAACTTCTAATATAACTTATTTTTAACTCAGAAAAAACAATAATTTAAGTTTTTTTTTTATAATCCTTTAATGTTTTTTTTTGTTTTGTTTTTTTTTTTTTAATTTAACTTATACCCGTATGAATTTTATTGTTTTTTTAATTTTAATTTTTTTACTATGTGTTTTCAAAATCTATGTTAAATTTGACAACTAAGAATAACTTAAAGACTTATTTTTGTTTTTAGGATTTTACTAATAGTTCAAATGATTCCTCAAGGAATAAATATAACATGAAGAATATGTAATTAAATCTGAGAAAAAATAAGCACAATTTTCAAATAAAAAAAATTCAAGAGTTTGATAATCATTTGATTTTCTGTTTTTGAAAATTAAGTTTATTAATACAACATCCATTTTAAAAATTTATTTATTTGTTTTGTTGTTAACTTTCCACTTGTTACAAATATTAAATCAAGTTTTGAAAACAAATTTTCTTTCCCTCAAGTAGTTATAAAAATTTATTTAACTAGAATTTGAATGTTTATTCGAAAACAAGTGAAAATTGTCATTAAAAAAATTGAGAAAAAAACATAAATTTTAAAACAAAAAACAAAAATGAATTTGTTCTCAAACAATATGTTAAATGAAGTTTAAATAATTGGAATCTTAAATGGGTTAAGGCCAATGAATTAAAAAAAAAAAAAAAAAAGAGTTGGAGGAGAAAAGGAAGATGAAAAAACTAGAGCAAAAACATTAAATAAGAGTAAAAGGGTATAGATTGAGAGTAAAGTTGTAAAATCTAACTATGATATGACGTACAAGAATGCATGGTAAATTTTAATTAAAAAGGTTAGTTACAATATTAATAAATTAATATGGAATTGGCTTTTTATTTTTTTTCTTTTTGGTGTTGGAGGATTGAACAAATTTCGAGGTCAATCGTATAGGCTTAATGTCACAGTTGAGCTATGTTCATTATGGCTGTGATATAGTTATGAGAATCAAAGTAAAGTTATTATTTTAATTATTTTTATATCGATATCTAATGTATAATTTATTAAAAGATAATTATTTAGAATTTTATATGATTGAATTTGAAGCAATGTCGAACATTTCTATATAAACTCTAAACAAGCACTTTGTTACTTTTAAAAGTGTTTGGAGATCCATGATCGAATCTATAACGACCCCAAACCCTTGAGGTAAATCCCCCTAATCAATTAAATTAAGTCATTTTCTTTTTTTTTTTTTTGCATAAAAAGGAATTTTTAATTATTTAGATACATTATTGTATTTACTTAAGTTAAATAGGAAAGTTCTAAAGATTTTATTTATGGTGGTAGGAGGATTGAAGGTGGGATTAAGGAAAATGTTAGATTTTTGGTAAAGAATAAATTATTCTTATTCTATTTTAGGGCAAATAGAACAAAATAATTATTTTGGTGGTTTGAAGGATATTATTTTTTTACCTTAATTGGTAAAAGGGGAAAATTGGGGAAAAAAATTAGGGTTTAAGGAGGGAGAGGGATTACCTCGTTTTCCGTGCAGTCAAAAAGAAAAAGAAAAGAAAATAATCATCTCTCTCTCTGCCGCATCTCTTGCTCTCCCCTTCCTCTCCCTTTCGCCGCCGCTGCAGCCGCCGCCAGCCTTCCTCTGTCGCGACATCTATCTCTCTCACTCTCCTTCAGTTTCCGGGAGTTCCCGGAGGGTTCCGCGCATCGGGTGTCACTGGTTTCGCCTTGGGTGTCGCTGTCGGCATTCAACTCTCGCTACCAGTCTTGCTCTCCCGCTCTCACTTTCTCCCCTCGCCTCACGGTCTCCCGCGCATAAATCGCACTAACGCTCTCGGGGTATCGCTCTCTCGCTAGCTCCCGCTTTCTCGCGCTCTCGCTCTCTCACTCTCCCGCTCGTCTCACGCGCCCCGCGCCCAGTGTTGCCGCAAGCCTTCAGACTCTCGCTCTCTCGCCGGTTTCGCTGTCTCGGCTCTCGCGCTCTCGCTCAGGTCTCGTTTCTCGCTCGGGAGCCATTCTCTCTCGGATTTTTGCTCTCGGCAGCGGTTCTTTTCTTGTCCGGCCAGAACAGTACCTTAAGTGAGTATCTCAAACTCGAATGGATTAGTTGCTTATGTTTTGGATGGAGATTTGAGAATTTCGAACTTTATTTGGTATATCTCAATAGGTGTCTGACAATTATTTTAGTCCGTAGGTTGGAGGAAGCTACGAGTTGGATCGCGTTCGGGTAAGGACTCTCTCGGACAAATATTTTTAGGTTACTCATGATAGACTAGATTTGTAGACTAACTTAAATTGGGGGAAATTTTATTCTCGGTTCATTCATTGTTACAAGAGGAGCAGTGTAGTAATTTATGGATCGATCACCAGGTAAGTGATCTTACTACCTGAACCGCCTTCGGGCCACACGTTTAGTTGCCATGAAGTAGGAAATTACCAAAGCTTTTATGATTTAGCATGCTCGTATGAGATCTCTATGCCTAAAGGTAGAAATTATCAAAGTCCTTATGATATAGTATGCTTGTATGAGATTTCCATGCTTAAAAGTAGAAATTTCCAAGACTTTAATGATATAGCATGCTTGTACGAGATTCCCATGTCCTAAGTTGTATGTGCTTATTAATGTATGACCCTATGCCATGCTATGTAATGAATAGTATAGTACTTTAATGTATGGATCCATGGAATGGAATGAGTATGAATATGACTGTTTACGTTCTATGAGTAGAGTTATCTCCCCTATATTGGTTGGGTGTTCACAGGAGGTTGTGTACCTTCGGGTTCACTAGAGGTTGTGTTCCTTCGGGATCACTAGAGGATGTGTAGCTTCGGGTTCACTAGAGGTTGTGTTCCTTCGGGTGCACTAGAGGTTGTGTTCCTTCGGGTTCACAGGAGGTTGTGTTCCTTCGGGTTCACTAGAGGTTGTGCTTCTTCGAGTACATAGAGGTAGTATTCCTTCGGGATCACTAGAGGTAAGAGTTCCTTCGGGGCTCTAGAGGTTTGTGGACACCCATAACCAACTGAAGGGCGAGTATAACCATTTCCCTATGAAAGTATGTTAGATATGTATGCCTTATGTTGATGCACTTACAGGACTTAGGTGCTTAGCCCGACTCCAGGTAGTGGGGTCACTTACTGAGTAATAAATTATCCATCCTTTCTTCTTATATGTTTTTCAGGTAAGGGAAAGAACGTGATGACGAATGACAAGAAGAATCCTTGATGAGATCACGGGACCCGTAGTAGCTTTCGCTTAGCATTTTATGTTTTATGGAGTTTTGTCCAAATGTTGGTTTTTGAGACTTTTGATATGTGGTTTTCTTTTTCATGAATTTTATTGATTTCATTAGGGGTACCCCGAACCAAAACTTCTTTTATATGTTTATGTATGTTTTCTTGAATTCATATTAATAGAATTTCCATGAAAAACATGGTCCATTTTCCTTACAATTTTGCATAGTGTTTTCTCGAATTTTACATGCATTGAGTAATGGTCCAGTTAGATTATGTAAGTCAGGTCGTTACAGAATCCTTTTTTATATTGAACTATAATTATCTTTGAATTATTTTATCACTTAAAATAAAAAAGTTTACTTATCCTTTTAATTTCTGAATATCTATGCCACTTATATCAATTTGTCCAATTTTTAATTTAATGTTAAAGAAAACAAAACACAAACAAAAGAGACAAAATTGAACAAGTGAGGCTTTAGCCCATTGTCAACTAGCCATAATTCTTATGGGAAGAAAAGGCTCATGAGCCATTTAAGAGCTTTTCTTTTCAAGTTTCTTACACAATACAAGCTTTATTTTTCTTTTAATTTTTTTTCTATAAAATAGAGCAAAAAAAAAACTCCCTTCATTAAAATTGAGAGAGGAAAGAAAAAAATGTAAGCAAAAATAAAATTGAATAGGGTCATTGGAAAAACAACCAAAACAAGCAAATAGGAATAACTTCATTTATTAACTGCATCCTTGACAGCATCAGCTGCTCTTTGTGCTTTAGCCTTCATTTGTTGTCCTGCTTCCTGCACTGATTCCTTAGTTGATTGAGCTACATCGCTTGCCTTGTCCATCATATTGCTCACTTTCTCCTATATAATGGCACAAATTAATAAGACACACCAAATCAGATATTTTCCAACAAAAACTAATAAAAGTAATATGAAATGACAATAAAGACGTACGACTAATTGGCAAACAATTTAAATATGACATAAAACAAATTTATTGAATTAAATTATTAAATTTAATGATGTTACTAAATTCATAGTGATATAAACCTGCGCTTGACCTTTGGCTTCTCCTGCATGGTAGCTCATCTTTTGGGAGTTATCCATAGTCTTTGATAAAGAATTTCAAAAACACAAATAGAGCTTTTAACTTGAGGAAGATGAATTGGTGAGTATAGTTTTGGAGTTTGTTGATTTAGAAGCTCAAACTTGTTATGGTTTAAATCGTAGATATAATTAAATCACTAATAGGCACGTGTAATGTCACTCGGCGGTTTGTGATTTGTTTAGTGACACTTGTCATATGATGTTTGGAATTGCTCTATATTAGAGCCAATTGACCGGGTTTAATAGTTGACAAGTATTCAAAATTCACCAGAAAAGTTTTTTTTTTTTTTTTTTTTTTTTTTTTTTTTTTTTTTTTTTAAAACGAAATTCACCACAAAAGGTTCCTTTTTTAAGAGCATTTTCATGTCAATATTTGTATACTATTCATAAGGTGAAAGCCATCTTTAAAATGATTAAATTAATTGTATAAAATAATAAAATTACATCAGAAATATTAAATAAAATATTATATATAAATTATTCTTAGTTAACTTTAATATTATTTATTTTTTTAAAGTTGAGTGTCAATCAATATTGAACTATCATGGGTTGAACTTATGGTAAATAGGGACATGACTTTGATAAAAGGATTAAGGGATTATCAAATCAATCTATGATGGTCACCTACCTAAAACTTTGAGGTTTAAAAATTATTCTATAATAATAATAATAATATAAGAAATAATTTTCAAATCTAAAAAAATGAACCAAAATATTTAAAAATATAACAAAATTTTATTGCCTATTTGCGATAGACTGTGATAGTCTATTATATGTGTCTATCTTTGTTATGATAGACACAGATAGTAATCTATCGCGATCTATCGTAGATAGACTGATATTTTGCTATTATTTGTAAATATTTTCAACAATTTTGTCATTTGAAATAATTTCTCAAATAAATATAGTTGAGTCAAAATTGTATTAATAATTATTTTAAAATAAAAATAAAGTAAATTAGTATCTCTCTTCAATAAGAAAACATCGAAATATTATAAATAATATAGATAAACTAAAATGCAGTCAGCTGAAACAAATATATAGTAAAATTTACTTTTTGTTAACTTTAATAGAAAATTTAAAGTTCAACTATTAGAATTCATTATGTCTATTAAAATAGGATAACTTAAAGTGAAGTAGTAATAACAAAGTTTTTACTTAAAAAAAATTAAAAATATGTATATTAAAAACATTTATTAGATAGTAAGAATTTAACTTTTGTTGTTTTCTTTTCATGATCTATGGTGACTAAACTTGTAGTATAACTTATTTTTAAGTAACAAAAAGCAATAATTTAGGTTTTTCTTTTATAACCCTTTAATGTTTTTCTTCTTTTTTTTTTTTTTTAAAAAAAATTTAAGCTTATACTTACAAATTCCACGTATAAATTTTGTTGTTTTTTTAATTTTAATTTTCTTACTATATGTTTTCAAAATCTATGTCAAGTTTGACAACTAAGAATCGTTTAAAGACTTATTTTTGTTTTTAAGATTTTTTACTAATTATTCAAATGTTTCCTTAGGCAATGAATATAATAGGAAGAATATGCGATAAATTTGTGATAAAATAAGCATAATTAAAAAAAAAAAAAAACCCTTAAAGGGTTTGATAATCATTTGATTTTCCTTTTTTTTTAAATTAAGTTTATTAATACTACTCCTATTTTGTAATTTTATTTATTTGTTTTGTTCTTAACTTTCCACTTGATATAAAAATCAAACAAAAATTTTAAAAGTAAATTTTTTTTCTTTCAAAAAGTAGTTATTAAAATTTATTTAACTAAGAATTTGGATGTTTATTCGAAAACAAGTGAAAATCATAATAAAAAAAATTGAGAAAACAAGCATAAATCTAAAAATAAAAAACAAAAATGAATTCGTTATCAAACAATATGTTAAATAATTGGAATCCTAAATGGATTAAAGCTAGCGAATTTAAAAAAAAAAAAAAAAAGTTGGAGGAGAAAAGAAAGATGAAAAAACTAGCGCAAAAACATTAAATAAGAGTAAAAGGGTATAATTGAGAGTAAAGTTGTAAAATCAACTATGATATGAACTACAATAATGCATGGTAAATTTTAATTAAAAAGGTTAGTTACAATCTTAGTAAATTAATATGGAATTGGCTTTTTTTTTTTTTCCTTCTTTCTTTCATTCTCTTTGGCGTTGGAAGATTGAACAAATCTCGAGGTCAATAGTGTAGGCTCAATGTCATGGTTAAACTATGTTTATTTTGACTGTGATATAGTTATGAGAACCAAAGTAGGTTTATTATTTTAATTATTTTTATATCGAAATCTAATGTATAATTTATTAAAAGATAATTATTTAGAATTTTATATGATTTAATTTGAAGCAATGTTGAACATTTCTTTGTAAACTTTAGAACAAGCACTTTGTTGCTTTTAAAAGTATTTTAGGACCTATGATCGAATCTTTTTTTGATATTGAATTATAATTATCTTTGAATTATTTAACTAATTAATTAAAATGTTAAGAATTATTTATCCTTTTAATTTCTGAATATCTATTCCACTTATATCAATTTGTCCAATTTTTAAATTAATGTTTAAGAAAAGAAAACAAAAACAAAAGAGAGAAAATTGAACAAGTTATGCTTTAGCCCATTATCAACTAGCCATAATTCTTATGGGAAGAAAAGGCTCATGAGCCATTTAAGAGCTTTTCTTTTCAAGGCTCTTACACAATACAAGCTTTATTTTTCTTTTAACTCCATTCATCAAAATTGAGGGAGAGGAAAGAAAAAAGTGTAAGCAAAGACAAAATTGAATAGGGTGATTGAAAAAACAACCAAAACGAGCAGGGAATAACTTCATTTATTAACTGCATCTTTGACAGCATCAGCAGCTCCTTGTGCTTTGGCCTTCATTTGTTGTCCTGCTTCCTGCATTGATTCTTTAGCTGATTGAGCTACATCGCTTGCCTTGTCCATCATATTGCTCACTTTCTCCTAAATAAGAGCACAAATTAACAAAATACACCAAATTAGATATTTTCCAACAAGAACCAAAAAGTAATATGAAGTCCGACTAATTGACAAACAATTAAAAAATGACACAAAACAAACTTATTGAATGAAATTATTAAATTGTAATGATGTTACTAAATTTATAGTGATGTAAACCTGCGCTTGACTCTTGGCTTCTCCTGCATGGTAGCTCATCTTTTGGGAGTTATCCATAGTCTTTAATAAAGATTTCAACAACAAAAATAGAGCTTTTAACTTGAGGAAGATGAATTGGTGAATTTAGTTTTGGAGTTTATTGATTTAGAAGCTCAAATTTGTTATGGTTTAAATAGTAGTTATAATTGAATCACTAGTTGACACATGTAATGTCATGGGATGGTTTGTGATTTGTTTGGAAGTGACACTTGTCATATGATGCTTGAAATTGTTCTATATTAGGGCCAATTGACCAGGTTTAATAGTTGGCAAATGTTCTAAAATCACCATAAAAGTTTATTTATTTATTTATTTTTATTTTTATTATTATTTTTTTAAACAAAATTCACCACAAAATGTTCCTTTTTTAAGAGCATTTTCATGTCAATATTTGTATACTATTCGTAAGTGGAAAGCCATCTTTAAAATGATAAAATTAATTGGATAAAACAATAAAATTACATCAGAAATATTAAATAGAATAGTATATATAAATTATTCTTAGTTAACTTTAATATTATTTGTTTTTTTTAAGTTGAGTGTCTACTAATATTGAATTATCATGGGTTGATCTTATAGTAAATAGCCTTTAATATTATTTGTTTTTTTTTTTTTTTTTTTAATCTGAGTGTCTACTAATATTGAACTATCATGGGTTGATCTTATAGTAAATAGGGGCATGACTTTGATAAAAGGACTAAGAGGTTATCAGTTCAATCTTTGATGGTCACCTACCTAAAATTTAGTATTCTACGTGTTTTCTCAACATAAAAAAATAAAAATAAAAATAAAAATCAAAATCAAGAAATTTATTGGTTTTTGCTAAATAAAATAAGACAACTTTGATTGTTTTTCCAACTTTAACCAAATAAATAGGTGTACAATCTTTCTCATTCCCTTGTATTTTTCTTGATGCATATGTTATTACATATTTTGTTGTGCTTAATTAAAGCATGACCTATTCAAAATTTGGATTTTAACCATTATTGTAGTTTTGTAAGGTTGTGACTTATGCCATTCTTATTGCCAATGTTAGCATCAGCACTCTTGTTGAGAAATTATCTACACAAAGCTAGGCTAAAAGCCTAAAATATTTAGGTGTGTGCATTAATATTACTATTGATCATAAAGGCAGGTTTACTTCATTAGTTCTAAATTTATATGCACACATGACACGACTTTGAACTACACTTAAAATGCTTGGATAATGATTTTCATAAAATAGTTTGATTGTAAAATACTTATGTTCTTACTTTTTCTTGTACCTCAACTGATAATGCAAGTAATTTCAACAACTTTGCACTTCTAGAAAAATAAGACTTTTCTTTATAGGGGCCTTATTTCATGAATAATATGATACGTCTAATCTTTGTATGGTGTAGGACAAGAGTTTCCATTACATGTCCTTTAATTTTAGGGAAATTATTTTAAATGACAAAATTGTTGAAATTAAATAATAGACTGGAATTAAGGGATAATTACAAATATAGCAAAATTTTACTTTTTATCTGTGATAGAGATGTCTATTTAGGTCTATCACGGTCTATCACAGATAAAAAGTAAGATTTTGCTATATTTGTAATTATCCCTTAATTCCAGTCTATTATTTAAAATTTTTTCATTACGTAAATTTACCGTTACAACTCTTTATATAGCTGAAGAAGTTCTTGGAAGCAAGTTATCCTAAAAAAAGTTGTTACAATTCTTTATATAGCTGAAGGAGTTCTTGGAAGCAAACGAATGCTTGATGATGGTAAAGTTATCCTAAAAAAAGTTATCTCTTAAGATAGTAGGTCCCTATTGTTGGACCGGTATGACAATCCTAGGAGGGGTGAATAGGGTTTAATTAAACTTATTCCTAAATATGCTCAAATTAAATTAATTAAATCATTTTTTTGAATTAAATTAATAAAAACCTTAATTGATGTTAAATATCAAGATTGATAAAAATATACGAAACACAAGATTCAATCAATCTCAACCAAGAAGAATAGTAAGCTATAACATGTTACTAAAAATTAAATGCCAAATTAATTGAAAAAGAGTTGGAGAAGAAGACAGCGTGATTTTTGTAGTGGTTTGGTCAAACTTGACCTACGTCCACTTTCTCAAGTGACTCTTGGGATTTTGATTAAAAATCTCCTTTGACTCTTTTCATGGATGAGAGTTGAACCGCTACTTTGCGTCTTTTTCGAGTTCAAGAGCAAACCCGATCCTTTTCACGGGTTAGGATGCAATCGTTACAATATTCTTGAAGCTTTAAATCACACAATAAAACTCTCTAAAAAGAGTAGATGTACAAATTTAAACTCACAATATTCAATTCTCACAATACAATAAAAGTATCTCTCTAGAATAAGATGAAAAGAAAGAAATTTGAGAGCTTGGAGAGAGAGCAACAATGGTGGCCTTGTTCAATTTTTGAGGATTGTAAAGTTGTAAAAGTTTGAAAATTTTTTTGGAGAAGATGAAGTTTAAAAAGAGAGAGAAGTGAGGTAAAAAGTGGATTTTAATTTGAGCAATTGGATTGATCAAAAAGTAAAATTAAAGGTGTAGATTAAAAGTAAAAAGTATTTATTATTATTATTATTTTAAAGACAACTAGACGTAGACACAAACATATATAATATTAAATTATTTTTCTTTTCAAACCAACTAGCATCAGACACAAACATAAAATAATATTAAATTTATTTTATTTTTAAATTCATTTTCCTTTTGAAATCATTTTCTTTTTTAAACTAATCCAAAAATCAAAACTTAACCATGTGTCACCCATAGCTCCAATGGGACTCTCCAAAATGGTCCAAATTGATGATTTGTGTAACGACCCGACTTATACAATCTAATCGAACCATTACTCAATGCATGCAAAATTCAAAGAACGACACTATCCTGAATAGTAAAGAAGAAACAATGCTTTTCATGGAAATTTCTACTTATATTAATTCAAAAAAACAATGCATTAACCAATAAAAAGAAATTTTGGTTCGGGGTACCCCTAATAAAATCAATAAAAAAAATTCATGAATGAAAATCCACATATCAAATAAAGAGATGAGTCTCAAAACAAAATTGGACAGTTGGACAAAATTAAGTAAAACGTGCAAGACTAAGCGGAAGCTACTACGGGTCATGTGATGCCATCAAGGATTCTTCTTGTCATTCGCCGGCACATTCTTTCCTTTACCTGAAAAACATATAAGAAGAAAGGATGAGTAATTATATTACTCAGTAAGTGACCCCACTACCGGAGTCGGGCTAGGCACCTAAGTCCTTTAAGTGCGTCAAACATAAGACATGAATATCTAACATACTTTTATAGGGAAATGGTTATACTCGCCCTACAGTTGGTTATGGATGCCCACAAACCTCTAGAGTCCCAAAGGAAACTCTTACCTCTGGTGATCCCAAAGGAACACATACCTCTAGTGTATTCGAAGGAGTACAACTTCTGGTGAACCCGAAGGAACACAACCTCTAGTGAAAGGAACACAACCTCTAGTGAACCCGAAGTAACACATCCTCTAGTGATCCCGAAGGAACACAACCTCCTGTGGACATCCAACTATCGTATGGGAGTCACCACTACTCATTTTACATAATCGACCAAGTTCATACTCATTCCATTCCATGGATTCATACATGAACAATTCATAAACATTTCATAGCATAGGCTAATGCATTATCAGGCACATACAACTTTAAGACATGAGAATTTCATACAAGCATGCTATATCATGAGAGGCTTTAGAAATCTACTACATCATGGCAACTAAACATATGGCCCGAAGGCGGTTCAGGTAGTAAGATCACTTACCTGAGGATTGATCCATAAAATTAACCACACTGCAACTCTTGCAAAACTCCTGAACAAACTGGGAATAAAATTCCCCTAACTTAAGTTAGTCCACAAGTCTAGTCTATCATAAGCAACCTCAAAAATTTGTTCGAGAGAGTCTTTACCCGAACGTGACCAAACTCGTAGCTTCCTCCGACCCTACGGACTAAAGCAATTGCCGACCACCTATTAAGATTTAACAATTAATTCGTATTCCCAAATATTTGCCAAAACATGCCACTAAGCTACTCAAGTTTGAGATACTCACTTAGGGAGTACCGACCTGGTCAGGCGAGCAATTAATCGCAGCCAAGAACATGCTTCTGAGCTAGAGCGAGAGCCGAGCGAGAAAGCGAGAGTCGAGCGAGAGAGTGAGAGTCGAGAGCGCGAGAGAGCGAGAGGCAGCGAGAGTCAGTGAGAGTTCGAGAGCTTGCGGGCGGTTCCGGGCGAGGGAGAGCGTAAGTCGAGCGAGAGAGCGAGAGCGTGGGAGAGCGACAGGTAGCGAGAGAGCGAGAGGCAGTGAGAGCGAGAATTCGACAGCGAAAATGCGAAATCCCGATACTCCGCCGTGAAACCTCCGGAAACGATCGGCAATGGAGAGAGAGATGGCGGGGCAGAGGGAGAACGGAAGGGAGCGGCGACGGCGGAAAACGGGGAGAAAGGAGGAGAGAGAGGCGGCGGAGAGGGAGGGAAAGGAGAGAGTTCTCTTTTTTTTTTTTTTTCTTTTTCTTTTCCTGCATGCAAACCGAGGAGGGTGGGTTTAAACTAAATCCTAATTCCTCTCCCTCCTTAAACCATTAATTCCACCTTTCCCTTTTTGTATCTTCAACCAAATAAAATAAAATCTTCTTTATTTGTATCTTCAACCAAATAAAATAAAATCTTCTTTATTCAACTCCAATCCCACCAAATTCATTCATTTTATTTTATTTGCCCCAAAATAAAATTATCCTTTGCCAATTCCCAACAATTTCCTTAAATCCACCTAAGACTCTCCAACCATCATAAATGCTAATTTTGAAACTTTCCTCCTCAACCTAAATAAATACATAAATACATATAAATAAATATAATTTCCTTTTTATGCATAATGACTTAAATTAACTTAATAGAAGAATTTATCTTAACGATTTGGGGTTGTCACAATTTGGCTGCCATGTCACCAATTCGGGTAATTTTTCGTTAACCTTATTTCCACTCTAACTTCTTCATTTGAACTCTGATTTGGGTGATCCAAGAGGCATCGTAATCATTGTTTTGAGCTCTACGCTATGAACTATTCAAAATAATAAAATTATTAATAAACAAAATCACATTTATTATCATCAAAACATTAGTTAATGAATTAATTAAAATTAATTAATTTGAGACCAAGGACCAAAAATCCAACACTAATTCTTAATAATTTTACCATAAAAATTAAATTCTTTCTTTTTTTTTTCTTATTTTTTTACTCGGTTGTAAATGCATATATGCTTGTCTACCTAGGTTATTCTTATTTATTTGAGCATTTGTTTTGATAAAATATTGAATGAAAAAGGCAATTAACCCTAACCCTTAAAAGTGTAAATCTAAGATAAAATAGCCAACATAAGATAGAAAATCTTATGAATATATAATTAAATATATAATGAGAAAGAACTATTACACCAAATATAGAGTTATCTCTCCCATAATATTTCCTAGATCAAAACATCACAAAGAGAGAGATAGATCAAAATCTTTACTACTCTCTCTTATGGCAAAAAGGGGGAAATTAAAGAAACAACTCACTAACAACAAGAATCACAAAAGGGGAAAAAACTTGTGCATTGCAGGCACATATATATAGAAATGAAATGGTAACTCATTTGTTGAAGCCAGTGGCATCTTTGATAGCTTCTGCTGCTCCTTGAGCCTTCGTCATCATCTGTTGGCCTACCTCTTGCACTGTCTCTTTTGCCGATTGAGCTACATTGCTTGCCTTCTCCATTAGATTGCTCGCCTTCTCTTCAGCCTGGCCTTTGGCTTCTCCAGCATGGTAGCTCATCTTTTGAGAACTGTCGGCCATATCTTTTATTCACTTTTCAAGATTATGACACAAATGATATTTGATAAGAGGAGAGAAAAATAAAATAGTGAGTTTGATGATGTTGACGTTTTTTTGATGAAAAGTTGGGTGATTATGTTGTTATTATATAGTGCTTTGGGGCAAGTTTTTTTTTTTGTTGGACCCAACAAATTGGGAGAAATATATGTGTGTTTAGATGCTAAATTTAGGGACAAGTTTTTCTGATTGATTCAAACTTCACTAATTTCAGTAACAAATTATTGGGAATGAATGTGGCTTGGCTTGGCTTGTAATTGTTATTATAATTATTGTTTTCTTTTTAAATTTTTTTTTAAAGTTTATATCCTTCATTTATTCCCTAAAGTTTATAAATTTGACAGATCAATAATAATGCCCTAAATTATTTTAGGGCTATTTTTAAATATATGAAAATGAACCAACATATTTATAAATATAACAAAATTTCATTGACTATCTGCGATAAATCATGATAGACTACGATTTGCGTCTATCTGTGTCATGATAGCCACAGATAGTAGTCTATCGCAATCTCTCATTGTTTATCGCAGATAGATTTATGATATTTTGCTAATATTTGTAAATATTTTCAACAATTTTGTCATTTAAAATAATTTCTCATTATTTTTCACAAAGTAAATTTTTATTGCTCATTTATTGATTAACCTTAGAATTGCAAACTGATTCACTATTTTTTTAGATTTGTGTCCAATGTTTCCAATTAATTTTGTATTCTTGTTCTAAAAAATTTGGAGTGTATAGCAATTAAAAAAAAACGTGTAAATTGAAAAATAGCAAATTTTTATTTATTTATTGCAGGGTGACGTCAGCATGACATGTAAATTATATTACATTTTTTTATGCGTCACTGATTTTTAGAAGAGGAATTAGAGAATTGAAACATGTAGAAATTGTTTCTACAAATTTTTTCATTGCTATTGAAAATGATGGGTCAAACAAAATTATGGAGATATTACAACTTGCAAGAAAAACCATGAAATTGCAAAAAGGTAGGATTCTAGTATATTAAAATTAATTAAAATAATTAAAACATAATACCATCATAAATATAGAAATATGTAGAATATCCAACCAAGATAAATTGAAATGACTTTCTACTTGTGAACAATAAATAAAATTATTGCAATGAAACCTCTAAAAAAAGTAATCATCTTTTGTGGAGAATGTTGAACATTTCTCAACTCATAATTAAACCTGGTCAATTGGCCCACATTAACATCATATGACAAGTGTCACTTCTAAACAAATCACAAAATAACACGTAGCACATGCAAAATCACTTACTAAATTGTGTGGCATTGCATTGAAGTAGTGATTGGATTGAAACTATTATATAACTCTCAACAAGGTTGATTTTCTAAATCAAACAAAACTCTAAAAACCATATTCAACAATCTTTCTTGTGAGCTATAAATTTATTTGTATTTTAAATTCATTACTAAGACAAAATGGATAACTCACAAAAAATAAGCTACCATGCTGGAGAAGCTAAGGGTCAAGCTCAGGTTCACTTAATTTTTACTATTTAATTTTAACTATGTCAACATTTATTAATTACATGTTACACTATTTTAAATATTATCTGTAGGTGATAATTGTCAAATATAATAATTTCATTCTCAATGGGTTATATGTTATTTTTTAATGTCATTTTTTATTATTTCATTTCATGAGTTTTATATTGCTTTTATTGGTTGTTGTTGGAGATATGATCTTCATGTTTGGATTATGGTTGTGTGATTAAGGGGTGATAGGTGTAACATGTTAGTTTGTGTTCTTATGTAGGAGAAGGTGAGCAATATGATGGACAAGGCAAGCGATGTAGCCCAATCAACTAAGGAAACAATCCAAGAAGCAGGACAACAAGTGCAAGCTAAGGCACAAGGGGCCGTTGATGCTGTGAAAGATGCAATTAACAAATGAAAATATCTCTAATTTGCTTTCTTGTTTTTTTTCTTTTTCTTTTTGAGATTTTTTAAGATCTCCCCTCAATTTTGTTTGTGCTTAAGATTTTTTTTCCCTCTCACACATGGTTGATGAGCCTTTTCTGCCAATAAGAATCATGGGCTAGTCGACATGGGTCGAAACCTAATTTGTTTTTCATGCTAACTTTTCACTTCCCTCTCGGATCAACTAGTCAAAGAGTTTTCCTAAAGAAATGAAGAATAAATGTTAAAATATCCTCGTTAATGAAATCATCATGTTAAATAATCTATTGAACTTTTGCAATAAATGTTTAAATTTTAACCATAATTTTCGATACGCTAAGAAAAGAACATTCTTTTTTCCTCTAAAGAAAAAGTTGTTTAGGAAAGGAGTAATGTAATTTAAGGGAATGATTGAGGTACAGGTTCAAAATCTTTTAACCCAAAGTTCTGAATTTCATAGAGTTGATTGGCCAATTAGGGAACCCTAGAGTTTTCTTTCTTATAGCTAATTTAAAATTAAATATTGGCCATTATATTTTAATAAATTCAAAATGCAATACCATTTATTTTTGAGTTGTTTTCAAATATAACAAAATCAAATATAACAAAATGAGCTAAAATATTTTAAATATAGCAAAATGTGATAGTAGTTGATCGGCATCTATCACGGATAAACAATGGTATTTTGCTATATGTGAAAATATTTTTTTTACTGTTTTTCCGTGTAAAACAATTAACTTATGAATATTGTTATTTTGAAAATAAAAGGACTTTTTTCAAATATAGATAAATGAATCAAAATATTTACAAATATTTTATTTTCAATTGAGTATTTAACGGTTTAATTAAACCAAATATTCTATTTGTAGATATATATATATATATATAATTCCTAACTAACTTTAAATTTTGAGTCCCCAATACAAATTTATAATTCAAATTCCAAATTCTAGTAGGATTTATTTTCCTAATTTTAGAACTCTAAATAAACTCAAAATTAATTTGAAGTTAAGAAAATCTTGGAAAAGAAATTTTAGGAGATGAATTTGGGTTCTTTAAATTTTAAACTACAATTCAATTCAATCCAAGAATTCTAAAATTAATGAATTCAAGAGTTAAATTTAAACACTCCCATCCAAAACTCTATAGATTTTAATTATGATATTCATATACAACCCCAATTACTGAATGAAAATCCAAATTAACCGTCAAAAGAATAAAAATTAATCTTATCTTAAAAATTTGGGGTGTTAAAATATAATACAAATAAGTTAAAATGTTTCTTATTTGTATTATATTTACATTTTTCATAAAATTTTAATAAAAAAAAAAAAAAATTGTTAGTTTTGTCCCTTGATATTATATTGCAAAGATACACATACACCAAATTACTCCTCTCCAAGTTCTCTAATATGTTTTGAAAATAACATTATACATATTCAATTTATATGTTGATATGTTATTTTAATAATAACAAATGTCCCTCCCCACACAAATCACAACAACTTTGTGTCTATATCAACAAACTCTACATTTTATTTATTGTTTTTTAAATCCAGATTAAAGATATCATATATTCTGATTCTTTAAATTTGGTTTCTTCAGTCAGTTTCTATACATCTGTGTTTATGGAGTATATTAACGCCTCCGCAGCAGCCAATAGTTCGGCCTCTGCTTCTGCTGCAGCTTCTAGCGCTGCTGCCGCCGCAGCAGCTGGAAATCATGTGGCTGCAAGACAGTCAGCTTCTGCTGCCGAAGTTTCTGCAGCGGCTGCATTGGTTTCTTCAGATGTTGTTGCTGGTATCGCACCCGGAACCCCAATTGCGGCTCTTGCCCTTGCTTCAGCTAATTCTGCAAGACATTCTGCTTTACTTGCTGTTCATGCTGCTAACATGGTTGCTCCTGGCGCTGCCAATGTGGTAAAGCAACAGTATTGAAGCAACAGTGTCGCAAACTGGTATAAATTGTCTGATACCAGATATTGCCAAAATAGAAACTGATTTGGTTGAACTCCTATATCAACTACTATTATGAACTGCTACATGAATTGTGTTGCTAGGTGTTTATAATCTTGTTTTCCATTTTAAGTTTATAAAACAACAGTATGAACTGCTATAATTTTATTTATATATTGATTAGGATGGATTCTCATTTTATTAAACTACATATTTTACCACATGTTTCATTATATATGACTATATAGTAAAATTAACAAATAAAGAAAGATAACAAATAATATAACTCAATCATCTTCCTGTATATAAAGGGAAAAAAAACCTATTTTATTAGTATAACATTTTATTTCAAATTCTTACTTTGAATATAGTAAAGGGGAAAAAATTAATGTATATCACCCATAAACAATGACATTTTGTTATATTTAAAAATATTTTTAGTAGTTTTGTCATTTAAAATAATTAAACTAACAATTATATATTTTTAAGCTTTTTTATTTGATTTTATATTAGTAATTATAATTTATGTAGATAAATTGTTAAATAATAATTTAAATACTAAACTTCCAAAAAAAGAAAAACTAAAATAAAAGAAATCATTTTTTACAACCTATACTAATTGTTAGTTTATTGAATTACATATTATTATTTATTTTAGAAAATTATCTTAAATGATAAACTGCTTAAAATAATACAGATAAATTATTATCTAAAATTTTACTATATTAATAAATATTTTAGTTGTTATATTTGAAAATAGCCCTATTATTTTTCTACAAAGACACTATTTAAAATGATTGCAATTCAATTATACTACTTAAATTATAATTTTGACGATTAATACTTTTTTTTAAGTTTATTTAAGTTTAACCACATGTGGACGGGATTTGAGGAATTTACAATTTTGATATTTAGTTGCATATGTATTAAATAAAGAAAAATAATTTTGTTAAGAATAAAAAAATTAAATAAGTATTATATGTTTTGTTAAGAATAAAAAAATTAAATAATTATTATATTAGTGCTTACATTAAATTTTTACTAGTAATAACGAATATTTTTAAAAAACAAGTAATAATGGTTGTTGAATTGAGAAATTTGGACCAATCACAAATTGCCACGTTATTTCTCAAATTAATAACGAAATTACAAATGATCAAATTTTGGACTAATTAAAGGTTGACATGTGTCTCAAATTGAATTCAAAGACCTAAATTGATGTCACATGTTTGTTTTCATCATGAACCTAAGTTGATGTCAGTGTTTTCATCATAAAATAATTTGGTCAAATTTCGTAATAATATTTGAGCTAAATCAAATTTCGTAATAATATATGAGCTAAAGTCGAATTTGAGCCAAAAAATAAGCTTAATTTGGCCCAAACATCAACAAAGGCTTAGAACATGTTTATTCATTAATTCTGAAGATGAAAGCTCAGAACATGAATAAAGTGAAACTTCATGTTACCACATCACCATCACCGAAGAAGTCAATGATTCAAAAGAAGTCAAATAATGTGAAACTTATGTTACCACATCACCATCATCGAAGAAGTCAACGATTCAAAAGAAGTCAAACAAATAACTTTTGTCTTTGATCGTATTTAGCCTTCAACTACTTTAGATCCTCAGTTTTCCAAATATTTTCAATAGGTGTTGTAGGTTGCTAATAGCTTTCCCATACACAAATGAAATCACTTTATTAGTTAAAAAAATATATCTAATTTAATATGTAAACATGTTATAAGATTTAATATGTAATCATCTTTTAAAAAATTTAACAATCGACTAGCCATTTTACATTTAAACAAAAAGTTATAAATGAAGTTACAAATTTTCAACATCAACATTATCATTGAAACAAAATGAAATTATACCAACTTGTTCACATGACAAGGTTTATTAACCTGCTTCAATTATTTCCTAAATGAGCTCAAATTATATCTACCGAAATGACCAACACTAGCTATCACAAGTTTACATAACAAAAATTCCAAAATAAGATCTTTGAAGCATAAGAGGTAGTTTGAAACAAAAGTACAAAATGCCAACTCAAAACTTAAGGATTAAGAATGCAACATTTTGAAACCGAGAGATTAAATAGAAAGTAGTAACTAACCGAAAACTTGGACCAAAAAAGTATTTTTTTTAATAAAAATTAATTAAGTGGACAAATTTGTAAAATCACAACAATATCAAACTTCCATCTCACTAGGCCATTGACATATTTGTGTAATAAGAGTTTTAAAATCAAAAGTTAATTGAGTTGGTAGATTTTATGTATTTGTATAAAGGCATGTTTAAATCTTCACTCCAATATTTTGTTAATTTTCCTTTTTTCAATTACATAATACATAAGTCCAAACGAAACCTAATTCAAAATTTCATTTTTTACATTTTTTAGCTTATAAATTCCAATATTTATTTATTAAAAAATTATTTTAAATGAGAAACTTGTTAGAAATAGTTACGAACTCTTTATTATTTATTTATTTTTAATTTAATTTCTTACCTTGATTTTAGTATTTCTTTCATTTTTTTCATCCCCATTTGGCCATTTTGTATAGTCACTGCCCCAATTCTGAGCCACATACGCCAAACCCAAATTCATCTTCTTCATCATAAACCTAAAAACTCCTCAACATCCTCCATGCCATCACAATCTCAAGCATCCAATCCGCTGAAATCTAAGTCCCTTTCAACATGAGATACCCTTTT
Organism: Citrullus mucosospermus; assembly: GCA_030954485.1. Taxonomy (NCBI): domain Eukaryota; kingdom Viridiplantae; phylum Streptophyta; class Magnoliopsida; order Cucurbitales; family Cucurbitaceae; genus Citrullus; species Citrullus mucosospermus. The sequence goes on from CM062065.1 coordinate 5,330,400, forward strand.
CTTCTTTCTCCCTCATCTTTCTTCTCTGTTGTTCAATTCAGTGAATTCACCTCCCCTTTTAGTAAACCTAGGTGAGATTTTCATGGCGGGTCTCTCTGTTTTTTGCAATAATGGCTACTCTCTTCCTCGAGGAAGCTTTGGACCTCATATTGATGGCAACAACTCTGTATGGAGGTATAAAAACTTTTCTGCTACTTCACTTAGTCTTCCTCCAATGGCTTTTCCTTCTACCTACAGAAATTTTCATTGCCAGTTGCTCTGTAATTCTAGATTTCGTGTAATGGTAAATGGGCAATGCCGATTTTCCTGTTTAGAGTTTAGCAAGCTCTATAGACCTTGGTGTGGGTTTTCTTGTAACAGTAAACCTGGGCATTTTATGAGTGATAAAATGCCTCACTTGGGTAGTAGAAGGAACAACAACTTGAGAAGAAATTTTGGTTTAAGATTACGCCCTAGGTTGAGATTGTTATCTAAAAGATTGAAAACAGTTTCTGTTAGGTCAGCTCTGAACAATGTAGTGACATTTATTAGGAAGAATGTTAGAAAAGTGACCCTTTCTGCTTCAGTTTCTATTGTTTTGGGGCTGTGCTATTTGTTTCTGAAAATAACAGCAGTCCCACCTTCCAAGAGTGTTCCATATTCAGATTTCATTACCAGCCTTCAGAATGGAACTGTCACCAAAGTTTTACTCGAGGAGGGGTCTCGTCGTATATATTTTAATCGAAGTTTTACGGAGTCGATTCAAGGTTTAGATAGCAAACCATTATCAGTAGCAGTAGATAGTTCTAATGGAAGTGATAAGGGAATGAATGATGACTCAAGAACTGTTCAAGCCCCAAGAACGAATTTATTGACAAAAATTTCTAGAAGGAAAAGCCGTGTTCCGATTCCTGAGTGGCAATTCTCGACTAGGAAAGTAGATCATGATGAAAAGTTTCTGCTTGGTTTGATGAGAGAAAAGGGAACTACTTACAGTTCAGCACCTCAATCGGTTTTGATGTCGATGAGAACTACATTGATAACGATCATATCTCTATGGATTCCTTTAATTCCTCTCATGTGGCTTCTCTATCGTCAACTTTCTGCGTCAAATACAACTGCGAGAAAGCGCCAACCGAACAGCCCCATGGTTGGATTTGAAGATGTGGAAGGCGTGGATGGTGCTAAAGTGGAGCTCATGGAGGTAAGGTATTTAAAATTATGTTCATACATCTGACAATCTTTCCCCTTCATCTACTAATTTAGCATGCCATTTTACGTGTTTGGTTTCAACGTAGGAGATTGAAAATTGATTTTCTGATTTGTCCTTAGCATTGTACTAGATGTTATATGTTCTTATTTTGAACCAGCTTCTCTTAATTAATTGTAGGTTGTAAGGTTAAAATGTTGTTTTAGTTCTTGAATTTTGACTTGTTTTCCTTTTCCATCAAAGTTCCTATTTAGTCCTACCGGCTACAAGATAATTTCGACGTTTAATCTTTGACAGGAACTAAAGTAGAAAAGAAATCAAAGACAACTATTTTCGTAATCTGTTTTTATATGTTAAGCATTGAAGCAGAAACTTCCTTTTTCTCTATTGACTAAATTTATCATCATAGGTAGTATCATGCCTTCAAGGAGCTACGAACTACCAAAAACTAGGAGCAAAGCTTCCTAAAGGTGTCCTGTTAGTAGGTCCTCCTGGAACAGGGAAAACGCTCCTTGCACGAGCTGTGGCAGGAGAAGCCGGTGTTCCGTTTTTCAGTGTATCTGCCAGTGAATTTGTTGAAATGTTTGTTGGAAGAGGGGCAGCACGTATTAGAGACCTTTTTAACGTGGCAAGAAAATGTGCACCATCAATCATATTCATCGATGAACTTGATGCGGTCGGAGGGAAACGGGGTAGAAGTTTCAATGATGAACGAGACCAAACATTGAACCAGGTAATCTCCAGTTAAAATGTGAAGCACCCCACTCTCTTTGCTCAACACTTTTCAGTAAAAATTCCATGATCCGACTTAATTTACTCCTTTCTAATTACCATAGTTGTTGACCGAAATGGATGGATTCGAGTTGGATATGAAAGTGATTGTTATAGCAGCAACTAACAGACCCGAAGCATTGGATCCCGCCCTATGTAGACCAGGTAGATTCTCAAGAAAAGTCCTCGTAGGCGAGCCCGATGAAGAAGGAAGGAGAAAAATCTTGGCAGTACATTTAAGAGAAGTTCCGCTCGAGGAAGACCTCAACTTAATCTGCAGTCTAGTAGCAGCACTCACACCTGGTTATGTAGGCGCTGATCTTGCAAATATCATTAACGAAGCTGCACTACTCGCTGCTCGTAGAGGTCAGTCGTCGTTCTCGTTATACACAAACTAATTAGTTCCAGTTTCCGACTTGGAACACAAACTGTATGAGTTTTTTTTAGCAATCCCGGGGGCATCATTCGAGTTCTTTCTTCTCTTTTTTGAAGGTGGCGAAACGATATCGAGGGAAGATTTAATGGGAGCTATTGAAAGATCAAAATTTGGGATCAACAGCAAGCAACTGAGATCTAATAAAATAAGCAATGAACTTGAAAAACTTTTTCCATGGATGACATCTCTAATGGGAAGAAATGACAAAAAAGTTGATCCATCACAAGGGCCATTAGGCTATCAAACTTTGAGCTGATTGATATGATTTATGCATGTTGTATCAAACATATAGATTCATACTTGCATAAACCACATTTGATACTGTAGATAAATTTCTTGTCCCATTTTAATGTAGTATCAACAAATTCTTAACTATATCCAAATTTTGATTTCAAACAAACTATATCCTAGTGAGTTTAGCTCGAACTTAATTGGCGTGACCTTCTTTAGTCCAAAGGTTCGAACTCTGTTTCCATAATTGTTGTACTACAAATAAGCAAAATAACTATTTTTAATAAAATTATAAAAGTTAAAGAATTTAAAAATATATTTAAATTATTATATGAACGTGATTTTTAAACAAGTTAAAATACTTATTATTTAATATTATATTGACATCATGACGTTCTGTTGCTTATATTTTATGTTTTGTGGATTTTATACAATACAATAAAAATATCGATTCATCCTTCACGTCGATCTCGAACTCATAGAAATGTTAAAATATTGGTATGGTGACAAAAATTTAATACTATGACTTTCATGCTTTTTTATGATATAATAGTATGTAGATTCCACTCTTAATCATGTCGATGTCTAACCCATGGAAATGTAAAAATATTGATGTGTCGATAGAAATTTAATATTATGAATGTACTAATTAAATTATAATTTAAATACTAAAATAAAAATCACTTAATTTTTTTATTTAGAAAAAACCACTATTATATATATATATATATTATGGCGTCCATTAGTTCTTTTTAGATAAGAGATCTATTATTGACCAAAAGGTTAATTTTTTTTTTTTTTTAAAAAAGAAGTCATTAATAATTAATTATAATTTAAATATTAAAATACCACTTTTTTAGAAGATAATCAATCTAATATTTTATTATTTACAAAATTAAAAAAGAAACCAAGAAAAGGTCCAAAATATACATATTAGTTCGAATTTTAAATATTTCAAGAACAAAAAAGTTCAAATTCTAAATATTACAAGAAAAAAAGAAGTTCAATTCTAAAATGAATTGATACTAATTATAGCCTCTTTTGTTTTTTTAGTACAATAACTTTAAGTGGAAGATTGAATCGAAAAGTAATTTGAGCTAAGTTCATTTTAACCAATTAGTAATAATTAAGTTTGTCAAAAAAAAAAAATTCAAATTTGCAAAACAAATATGGCAAAGGCAAAAGCATATTAAAATGCCATTCTAAACTTATGTTTGAATATAAATATGCATATGAACCCTCATTTCCATAATTTTGGGTACAAATGACACATTTAAGGTAATTCATTTAATGAAAATCCAAACGTTTGATTTGATTTGATTACGTAAATGTAAGAATTTAATTGGTAAAATTATAGGAATACTACACAATATTTATAAAAGAAAAACATAATAAAGATGTAAATCGATACATTACAAAAGCAACCCATTTTTATTGGCAAAAAAGGCTAATGAGCCATGTGAGACCTTTTTTTTTAAGGCTCTTACATAATGCTAGCTTTATTCAATAGAGGGAAAAGAAAAAATCTAAGGGAAAAACAAAATTGAGGGGAGCCTTTGAAAAAAATCTCAAAAAACATGAAACTGGAGACATTTTCATTTGTTAATTGCATCCTTAACCGCATCAGCGGCCCCTTGCGCCTTCTCCTTCACCTGTTGTCCTGTTTCTTGTATTGATTCTTTAGTTGATTGCGCTGCATCACTTGCCTTGTCCATCAAATTGCTCGCCTTTTCCTACGTAAGAACACAAACTAATATGTCACCCTATCACTCCTTAATCACACAAACATAAACCAAACATGGGGTGTTGTCCAACAACAACCAATAAAAGCAATATGAAACCTATGAAATAAAATAATAAAAAGTGACGTTGAGAAATAACACAAAACTCATTTAGAATGAAATTATTATAATGAACAATTGTTACCACATTCATTTTATATTCAATTATATCACAAAATATTAAAAATAATGTAACATATAATTGATATTAAATGACGACATAGTTAAATTTAAATAATAATGACTAAGTGAACCTGAGCTTGACCCTTGGCTTCCCCGGCATGATAGCTCAACTTTTGGGAGTTATCCATTATTTTATAATGAATTTAGAAATCACAAGAAGGAGGTTAGAACTTGTGAGGAAATTAGACTTGTTGGGAGTTATATAGTACTTGGAAATTACCCAATCACACAACTTGAATGCAATGCCACCAAAGTAAGTAAATTTTGCTTTTGCCACGTGTTAGGTTGTGATTTGTTTAGGAGTGACACTTGTCATATGATGTTTGAATTGTTCTATAATTAAATTGGGGCCAATTGACCAGGTTTAATCAAGAGTCTGAGAAATGTTCAACATTCTCCACAAAAGTTGGCTTGGCTTCCTTTTTTTAGAGTGTTTTATGTCAATATTGTTTATTCATAAATGGAAAGTCCTCTTCACAACCCAAACCATATATTTAAAATTTGAAAAAAAAAAAAAACAAAAAAACAAAACATATAAATATTCTTGAAAAGTTTTTACGAAAATTTTATAACTTTTATCTTGGTTGAATATCTCGCTACCACATAACGGAGGGATCAGTAGGTGTATCGAAATGTCTCAACTAGATTAACACATTCTTAATGCTCTCATTGTGCCTTGAATTAGATACATTCAAAAGTAGTAATCAGTACAAAAAGAGCGGAAGAGAAGCTCGGGGATACAAAAGGCAAGAGTGATGAAGCTGATAACAAAAGAAATGCAATGAAGAAGAATTACAAGAAAAATATATATATATATTTGACCTATCTTGTCTAATATTTTGAATTTTTGTTTTTAAAAAATATATATTTTGAATTTTTTGTATTCATTTATTTTATTTTGTTTGTTTCCCCAATTTTAGATGAGTTGTTAGTGTTTTGGCTTTAAATATGGGGTTTCACCCTCCTCCAACATTACAACATTTTCTTACCAATATCTTCATCAGTCGTGTTTAATGGAGAAGTTGGAATGTAAAAGGAGGATTATGAATATAAATTGGGGTCCTGGGGTTCCACCCAATGTTGTTAAGGTAATATTCTCCAAACTTACTATTTGCAATTTGCCCGTTTGTAGGCTGGTATGTAAAACTTGGAATCATCTAGTTTTAGATTACACTTCGTCTCTTAAATTTGTTCCGAATGTTTTCCTTGTTAGTACCTATGATATCCTCTTCAATCGCAATTGCAATTGTCATCCTCGTTGTTTTCCTTCTTTTAAGTGTAATCCCAAGATGCATTGTCTTGATATCGATACCATGAGTTACGTTGCCTCCTTTGTGTTTGACAACAATGATTGGCCTAAGATCCAAATTTTCAATTCCTGCAATGGATTGTTGTATATTTACAAATATAGTGATCATGACGGTTGTTGCAACGGCATATTGAATCTGATGACTAATGAGTTCTTCAAACTACCTCAACCTAAAGTAAAAAATAAGAATATTCATTGTGTCTACGGATTTGGTTTTAGTTGTAAGACGAAACGGTATAAATTGTTCAAAGCTATCCATGAGCAAGGAGACTCTCATTCCATGATGGAGATTATGAGGTTTGGTAGGAATGAAACCAAGGAATGGAGACACTTTGATTGCATGCCTTTTGTGTTCTACTATCATGGTGCTTACCTGAATGGAGTTATATATTGGATCGGAAGAGAAAAAGAAAATAAGTTTGTAATTTACGGTCTTGATGTTGAAACTGAAAAAATTGAATCGATTACGGTTTTAGAAGTTGGCCTATACTCCTCCAATCATGGGTATATTGGGAAATTTAATGGCAGCCTTTATGCAACTATATCCATCCATGGAACATGTTGTAAGAAGGTTCAATTATGGATTATGCAAGGTAAAGATTCATGGATTAAAGAATGTGTTATATATGACATGTTAATTTATGGGATAGATGGATTTCTTCAGCTCATTAAGGTGTTTGAAGATGGAGAAAGATGGTTTCTTGTCCGTGATCAAATCTTTTGCTTCGATAAGACTGGGACGAAAATCAAGATAAAGAATTGGAACCGAAAGGATAGAGGTAAACAATTCATTGCAGGATTTTGTCAAATAGAATCCTTTAATTTTAGATCTCTCCAAAACATTTTGGCCGGAGAGGACATATGAACTAAATAAATTTTTTTTTTCCCTCAAAATGAGACAAAGGGTTTAAGGAGATTTGTCTTATAGAATCCTTATATTTTGGTTATGTATCTTTGTGATGTATGGAAGTTCAAAATAAAAGTTGTTGCAATCTTGATAATGTCACATAAAGGGAGCATATATATTAAGTATGTTATTGGCTCCATCTTTCTATTTCCAATAATATATACCAATGTTGGGATAAGTTCATGAATTCTATAATTCAAAATCTTGTAACCCGAAGTTATTTGATTGGCCAATTATGGAACCCTAGAGTTTAATATATTTGGCAATTAAATACTTTCTTTCTTATAGCTAATTTAAAATTAAATATTGGCCATTATATTTTAATAAATTCAAAATGAAATACCATTTATTTTTGAGTTGTTTTCAAATATAACAAAATCAAATATAACAAAATGAGCTAAAATATTTTAAATATAGCAAAATGTGATAGTAGTTGATCGGCATCTATCACGGATAAACAATGGTATTTTGCTATATGTGAAAATATTTTTTTTACTGTTTTTCCGTGTAAAACAATTAACTTATGAATATTGTTATTTTGAAAATAAAAGGACTTTTTTCAAATATAGATAAATGAATCAAAATATTTACAAATATTTTATTTTCAATTGAGTATTTAACGGTTTAATTAAACCAAATATTCTATTTGTAGATATATATATATATATATATATAATTCCTAACTAACTTTAAATTTTGAGTCCCCAATACAAATTTATAATTCAAATTCCAAATTCTAGTAGGATTTATTTTCCTAATTTTAGAACTCTAAATAAACTCAAAATTAATTTGAAGTTAAGAAAATCTTGGAAAAGAAATTTTAGGAGATGAATTTGGGTTCTTTAAATTTTAAACTACAATTCAATTCAATCCAAGAATTCTAAAATTAATGAATTCAAGAGTTAAATTTAAACACTCCCATCCAAAACTCTATAGATTTTAATTATGATATTCATATACAACCCCAATTACTGAATGAAAATCCAAATTAACCGTCAAAAGAATAAAAATTAATCTTATCTTAAAAATTTGGGGTGTTAAAATATAATACAAATAAGTTAAAATGTTTCTTATTTGTATTATATTTACATTTTTCATAAAATTTTAATAAAAAAAAAAAAAAAAATTGTTAGTTTTGTCCCTTGATATTATATTGCAAAGATACACATACACCAAATTACTCCTCTCCAAGTTCTCTAATATGTTTTGAAAATAACATTATACATATTCAATTTATATGTTGATATGTATTTTTAATAATAACAAATGTCCCTCCCCACACAAATCACAACAACTTTGTGTCTATATCAACAAACTCTATGAATTTTGACCCACTATCAACAAACTCTACATTTTAGTTATTGATTTTTTAAAATTATACTTGTTTTCTAGATCATGATTTTTTGATCTGGGTGAAAAGAAACATGTAAATTGTTAACCAAATAAAAAAGAAAAAAAGTTTTTCATTTCTCTTTGGAAATTTGATTTAGAATTCAAACTTTTATTTTAAATTGAAAAAAAAAAAAAGAATTGGTTTTGGTAACCCAAAAACTTCATTTGTAATTTAAAATCCAGATTAAAGATATAATGAAAATGTGGATATGGTGGGGATGGAGAATAGAGTACCCTAATGAATATATTCAATTTATCTCCATCTAATCTATTCTTCCCTCTCTTTTTCTTTTTCATTTATAGAAAGAAAAGCATCCAAAAACAATTAGATAAGCAAGAAGATTATGAAAAAGTAGTTGCAGTCTCGTAGATGAATTAAGTTTTAGTAAATATTCTTGGAAATAAAGCTAATACAGGTATGGATTGTAATAATAATAATAATAAATAAATAATAATAAATGTACATAGCATGCAGGTTTCCAAACAAATCACGTTTGTGAATTGTAACTCCTGTACACCTAACTAGTCCCAGCAAGTTTGAATGTCTAAATCAACAAACTCCAACCCAGCTCAATTGGCCCAACTATATAAATAAATTTCATGTTTCATATATGCAACAACGAAGAGGTGAGAATCAAGGAAGAGGCCAGAACTCTTTTCTCTCTACTTCGTGTTTCTCTGTTTCTAGTTTTTTTTTTTTTTAATTTTTTAATTTTTTTATTTCAAGTCTCGATTCCTTCATCATTATGTTTCTGTTCTTCTAGTAGCTATGTTCTTGACGTTGAAGGAACCAAAAACAGCCTTCAACTTAGCCAGCACAACCTCGTTCTTCCCCTCCCTTCCTCTACCCTTACTCTCGTGTTCTCTCCTATTTTACTTGCTATTTTATATTCATGCTTTAATTTTGTGTTATGCCCCTTTTTAGATTTTTTTCCCCACCCCTAACTCTATTTACTGTTAATTTTTTTAAAAAAATAAGAAGTAGAAGAGTGTGAAGTAAAAACGGAAGTAAAGAGAGAGTAAAAGCTTACCTTAGCTCAATGTGATAAAGATCCGAGCTTGAAGATAAAAGAGCAAAAAAAAAGAAAATCTAGGGTGAGTGAAGAAAAAAAAAAACAGTAGAGTAAAAGATATATATATATATATATATTTAGAACTTAGAAGTGAGGTATTAGCTTCTAAAATTTGTTAGTTGGTTTAATATCTGTTAGTTAGTTGATTAAACTCTTTTATATATACTTTAAGCTGAGCATCTTATTAAGTCAGTTTATGAATAATGTTCAACACTCTTTTATTATTATATTATTTACATTTATTTCTGTTCATTTTTTTTTCTTCTTTTGCTGATTATTCAATATTAATAACTCTTATTTTTAATTTCTGTTAGATTACTTTTATATTTCACCTTTTTTCCATACCTTTTCATTTACTGTTTTAAATTTTATCTCGATACTCATTGCATTGATTCTCTAAATTTTGTTAATTCAGTGACTTTCTGCATCTCTCTTTATGGAATATATTAACGCCTCCGCAGCAGACAATGCTTCCGCCTCTGCTTCTGCTGCGGCTTCCAGCGCTGCTGCCTCCGCAGCAGCAGGAAATCATGTGGCTGCAAGACAGTCAGCTTCTGCTGCCGAAGTTTCTGCTGCGGCTGCATTGGCTTCTTCAAATGTTGTTGCTGGTATCGCACCCGGAACCCCAATTGCGGCTCTTGCCCTTGCTTCACCTAATTCTGCAAGACATTCTTCTACACTAGCTCTTCATGCTGCTAACATGGTTGATCCCAATGCGGTAGAGCAAGAGTATAACTGTAATTGTCAACGAACTCGCTGCAATAATAATCGTTGTGGCTGTCATCGAACTGGTATTAGATGCCATGAAAATTGTCTCTGTAATGAAGAAAATTGCCAAAATAGAAACTGATTTGGTTGAACTGCTACATGAACTGCTATATGAATTGCGTTGCCAATGTAGGTGTTAATAATCTTGTTTTTAAAACAACAGTGTGTCCTCACATGCTATAATTTTATTTATATATTGATGATGATGGATTCTCATTTTATTAAACTACATATTTTACCACATGTTTCATTATATATGACTATATAGTAAAATTAACAAATAATATAACTCAATCATCTTCCTACATAAAGGGGGAAAAAACCTATTTTATTAGTTTAACATTTTATTTCCAATTCGTACTTAAAGCCAACTTATTCACAAATATAGTAAAATGTTGTTGCCTATCAGTGATACATACATAGTGATAGACACTGATAGGCTACTACCATCTATCATTTTTTACCCATAAATGTCTATCAATATCTGTCATTAATAGACAGACATTCTACTATATTTAAAAATATTTCTAGTAATTTTGTCATTTAAAACAATTAAACTAACAATTATATATTTTTAGAATTTTTATTTGATTTTATATTAGTTAATTTGTAATTTATTTAGATAGATTGTTAAATAATAATTTAAATACTAAACTTCTAAAAAAAACTAAAATAAAAGAAATCATTTTTTACAACCTATACTAAGGGTAAGTTAGTTTATTGAATGGTACATTATTATTATTTTTCTATAAACCTACTATTTAAAGTGATTGATATTCTATTATACTATTTGAATTATAATTTAACGATTAATAATTTTTTTAGTTTAACTACATGTGGACTGGATTTGACGAATTTACAATTTTGTTCTTTAGTTGCATATGCATTAAGTAAAGAAACATAATTTTTGTTAAGAATAAAAAGATTCAATAATTATTATATTAGTGCTTACATTAAATTTTTACAACTACTAACGAATATTTTTTAAAAAACAAGTGCTGTAAAAGTGTAATAATGGTTGTTGGATGAGAAATTTTGAACAAATCACAAATTGTAATGTTGTTTTTCAAATTAATAATGAAATTACAATTTATCAAGTTTATATAAATTAAATGTTGACATGTGTCTCAAATTGAGAGTGAATACATAAATTGGCAAATCCCGATGATGTTACGTGTTTTCATCGTGACCGCTGAATCAAATAAAATAATTTGATCCAATTTAGTAATAATATTTGGGCTAAGGTTCAATTGAGCCAAAAAATAAGCTAACTTGGCACAAACACCAACTAAGGCTTAGAACGTGTTTATTCACTAATTCTGAAGATGAAAGCTTAGAACAGGAATACTCGGAACTTTCATGTTACCACATCACCATCACCGAAGAAGCCAACGATTCAAAAGAAATCAAGTAAATAACTTTTCTCTTCGATGGTATTTAGCCTTCAACTACTTGATCCTCAGTTTTCCAAAGCTTGAGTATAGCCTCAATAAAAGAAGAAAATATATGTTTAACGTTTACCTCCACTCAAACTTCAGTCTTCCAAAGGTTAAGTATCTTCACACAAACAAAAAAGGATCGCCCTTCAACATATGTTTTTGATCGTCTCAAAATGATAATAACGACCAATATGAAAGAAAAATGAAAGTTTTGAAGGCAAAATCATTTCGTAAATAAGCAGACAATGACGCGAAGTTTCAGTTTTGTTGTAAGCCCCCTACCTGACATTAGGAGATGGCAAGTTAAGAGGAGACACTATGAGACGGGCATTGAATAGAGAAAATTGGCCGAGTTGTGTGGGAGCAAAAGTGGCTAGGTGTTGGCCATGCGTTGGTGGGGCTATGCATTGAGAGTATGTCTGAGGCTTGACGAGACCACTGGTAGCTATGCGTTGAAGAAGGTAGTTTGGCATGGACGCAGATGTGAAGGAAGGCCACTAAGCGTTGAAGGCCACGAGGCGATGAAGGCCACTATGCGTTGAAAGCCACTATGCGTTGAACGCTACTATGCGTTGAAGGTTCGTGCATAGAAGAGTGGCCAAGAAGGGCTATGTGTTGAAGGTTGGTATGCGTTGGTGCATAGAAGAGTGGCCGAGAGGACCATGCGTTAGTCGGCTATCCGGCGATGGGACGTTGGGCAATTGTAACACAGTAAGTTGAGGCTATGCGTTGCTGAAGCCATGCGCGGAAGGTTTGCGTTGGCCAACCTAAGTAGGAAGGTGATGGCTATGCTGGTGAGTCGGTGGTCTAAATTTATATATAAGTGAGTGCACCAAATAATTAAACACTTTAGACATATTTTCGAACTCAGATTGATTCCATTTCACATACAAACAACGAGGAGAGGTGGTAGAAGGTGTTTATATCGAATTTAAGTAGAATCCAAATCATTTTCATGGTGAAATTGAAGCTGGAACCAGAAGCTTGATTGTTGTTGATAAATCTGGACATCATTCGGTATTTGAAGAAGAGTGAGCTGAGGAAGTTGAAGCTAGGGCTGAAATTTTAAGGTTAGTAAGTTAACCCAATTCTTAGCAACTTTCATGAAGGATGTTTAAGCTGAATTTGAACAAAAATTTGTTAAATTCTAGGAGGAAGTAATTGAAGTTGAACTGGTAGATGATTCAAAGCCGCCGGAGATATTTGAGGATAGTTCTCAAACGAAGAAGAGTTATGGTTTGAAATTTTGAGGTAAGTTAGAAAGCTCACTTCTTTACAAGTTTGTAGAAGAGAGGAAGTTCTGAATTTGGCTGGAATTCAATGTTTAGCAGGTTAAAGAACAAGTTAGAAGGGAAAGAAGGAAGCAGTGGCCGACAGGGGTCGCTAAGACAGTAGTATCGCTAAAGAGCTGGAGAGTGAGCAGTGAAACGAGTGTCGCTGGTAACGCAAAGGGTTTTGCGTCTCACAACTCTCGCTGAAGTATCACTGGGTGTCGCTCCTTAAGGTAAACTCGCTAGTCTTGCTAAGCCTGGTCTCGTTAGTGCCGCATGGTTATAAGTAGGCCTCACTAATAATATCGCTGATACTTGTGGATCTCACTCATTATGAAAAGTTGCTAACAAGAGAGGGACTAGTGATGAAACACATGTTTGAGATGTTTAAGCAAATATAGTGAATATAAAGAGGAATATTAGAAATGCCTAACATGAAAAGGTGTGTTTACAGGCCAAGAGAAGCTAGGGAAAGCGTATAACCCGGTCGAAACTCAGAATAAGTTGTGAGTGACATTATAATTTGAGATAAGCCTATTTGATTATCATTTTCTATATACTTAGTAATATCTGTGAAGCATGATGTGGAATGTACTCATAGGTATGAAACTAGTATATATCTTATATATAAGATTGAGCTTGAAAATGTATTAGTTGAAGTTCCTAACTCTTACCAAGCTAGTTGCTAGATGAATGCTCTGAGAACTCTGAGGTATCATGATTTATGTTAATTTATGATTAATGTGATGTGCAGGCCAATACCCTAGAAAGGTTGAATTGGGACCCAATGCTAAAGAACATGAGAAGGCATATGGGCAGCCCTAGTATTTCTATGAAGCTCTCACCAAAGGACATAGAGAAGGTGATTGAGTATTCATTGGGACCCTAGTATCAAAGGACATGAGAAGGTATACGGGCAGCCTGAGATCAGACAGACATATATGCATAATAGAAGGCATTTGACGCTGATGTGTTGAGATTACTCCACACAGCTAAGGTTTATTGACGTTGGGTGCGTTAAGTTCGCTCCGCCTCAACTAAGGTTTAATGAAAAGAGCCTCAACTAAGGTTTAATGAAAAGAAACTCAGTTGTGTGATTATAATTAGTTACAAGTTTACAGTGCATGACTAAGCAGATTATACTAGTGACTGTAGTTATGCTTTATTGAGTTATAATTTAGATAGTCACTCACTGAGCATTGTAGCTCATAAATTCTTGTTCCTCTAATGTTTTCTTTCCAAGTAGCGAGCGTGTTTGGGGTGCTTAGCCTACCATCAAGGCTCGTCTGGGCCTAATCAGGATTTTGTACTTTGGAACTTGTAAACCTCATCCCTATGTAGATATTGTACTTATCTTGAGTGACATAGTGAGAATCATTATGCATATTGTAAAAAATTATACATAGCCTCTTAAATCTTACTCATGGTGTTATCCTATCAGTAGATCTTTGCATAACTATTGTAAAACTAAGTCTAATGCCAGTAGGTTATGATATATAAATACGTATATAACAGTGTTAGCAGGTTGAAGAATAGTTTTAACCCTCACTCCTAGGTAAATATATATATATATATATATATTTCTAGGATAGGGTTGTTACACTTGTTCCTTCACGCATGAAACGGAAGCTACCCGTTGTCATAAAATACAGAAAGTTTCCTAACGGTGAAGCCAAAACTCATCATATTGACCAATCCTATTAATGAATGAGACGATTAAAGTCATGATGAAAATACAAGCTTCTAAAAAATAAATGTAGTAGCATCTTATCGCAAGAGTATAAATTACATGGTGCTCTTGACCCACATGAGCTTGAATGACAAATAATAATAATAATAATAAAAAATAAAAAATGTTGAACTACGTTATGACTTGATCCCTATTTATTATAAAGGTACATAGGCAGCTTAAAGAGCACTTTAAGTTTAGTTCAGTAAGAAAAAATCAGTTGAACTATGTTATGACTTGGTCCCTTTCTTCAAGGGTACGTAGGCAATTAAAAAAAAAATTAACTTTAGTCCAAGAAAAAAAACAATCGCCTAAAGCATGACACTAAGAAATTGATGAAGTTCATTGTAGTTAAAGAATGTCACTAAAGGTGTAAGATGCCTTACTAGGAGCACCACAACAAATCAAAGGAGCGCATAACTAGAAGCAAGACACTACAAGAAAAATTAGTTATGCCAATCGAAGTCATGCCGATGCCATAAAAATTCATCGACAAAACGTAGCTCTATCGACGGTTCAAAGTTGCGTTCGCAATAACCATCTCTACAGATGCCAAAAATATAGGCGTCAGTATAGAGGGTCATACGCCGACGCTACTTTATTTATCTGTCAGCAGAAAGCGTCATTTGCTGATGCTACCATTTTTATTCATCGGCAGACGTGAGTTTATGCCGACGGTTGATTACTATCGTAGGCAAAAAGGGGCTTTTGCCGATAAAAATCTTGCCGATGTGAGAAAAATTTATGCCTTTGTTGACGGTGGATTGCATGGCGTTGGCATAGGATGAGATATGCTAACGCCTTACTTATGACGTCGACAATTCTAAAAATAAAAATCCTTTTTCCTTTCCCTTTCCCTTTTCGGTCTTCTTTGCTTTGTCTCGCTCCCTCCATCTCTACCGTCGCCAGTCCTGTTCGCTCTGCCTTTCTTCCTCTCTTCGCTCTGCCTTTCTTTGCTCTCGCTCGTCCCTCTCTTTGCTCTCTATCCCGGCCTCTCTTCACTCTCGTCTCTCCCTCTCTTCATAAGTCGTGGGTTTTGGCCATTTGAGGAAGAAAAATCCCAAATCCATGGGTTTTTTGGCCAGTGATATCACCGATCTCCCTCCATCTCTACCAAATTTGCATTACTTGGGGTAAGCTCTCTCTAAATTTTGCTTGCCTATGAGCTAAATGGATGTTTTCTCTGATTATGGTTGTAGTATTCTCTGATTATGGTTGTGGTATTCTCTTATTATGGTTGATGTTTGCTCTGATTATGATTGTGATATTCTCTCTAAATTTTACTTCCGTCGACATAGCTCTTGTAGTGTATGTGCTTAATTGAATTAATTTCATGTTGAAAAATTGCCAAACCTATATGAATCTAGGTAAAAAAAGGGATTCATGTTCTGATGAACATCATGATCAATCAAGTTCAGACAATGACTAATTAAGTAATTTCAATACATTGTTTCTTAATTTTATGCGCATTTATGAGTATTTATGAGATTGAGAGAGTGACAATGAGATTGAGATAGAGTGAGAGTGAGATTGAGAGATTGAGAGAGTGACAGCGAGATCGAGAGAGCGAACTCTCTCTCGCTCTTTCGCTCTCTCTCACTCTCTCTCGCTCTCTCTCTTTTGTTTTTATTATAATCAGTATTTCCCTTTTGTTTTTGTTGTTTATTTCCAAGACCAACTTTCAACCAAGCTAGAAGTCGGTGTTCACTTTTTTTATTGTAATGTCTGTGTTTTGGGACAATTATGTAACTTTATTGTGGGTCTAATGAACCTAACGATGTATTACTAATTTTATGATAATATTGAATGGATGTTGCTTACTACTTGGTATAATTTGTTTCTTTTTAGGTACAAACCAATTGGTATGAAGCAGGTATTTTGAAGAAAAAAAAAAGGATTATGCCGATTCCACACTGGATAATGAGGCGTCGGCATCTTAAGAATATAACGATGACACATTGTAGTCGTCGACATATAAGAACTATCGACGCCAAATATGTGTCGGTCAACACTGTGGGGATACGTCGACATCGTTTGATACTACCAGCATCCAAGAACTTTCGATGCCACATCCAATCATCGGCGTATCCAACTTCTGCAGATGCGTTTTGCTAGCGTCGGCATAGATTCGAGTTCACAACTACCGTCAGCAGTTCCAATCAACCCCGACGCCTACTTTTTGGAGAGTCGACATTGGATCTGTGATGGACTTATGCTGACGGCTATATTGGATCGGTATTGGATAGCCAATGCTTTTTGGCGTCAGCAAGAGGCTGATTTCTTGTAGTATTCTCCATCTCCAACTACGATCGTTTCACCACCGCTTCTCCATCTCCAAGTATGATGACTTCACTATTGCTTCTCCATTTTAAGTTCAATGGCTTTGTCATAGCTTCTCTATCTCCAAATTCGATGGCTCTGCCACAACTTCTTCATCTCCAAATTCAATGACTTCGTTGTAGCTTTTCCATCTCCAAGCACGATGGCTTCATTGGTGCCTTTCCAACCTCCAAATTTGAGGGTTTCATTGTAGCTTCTCCATCAAAAGAAAAGTACAATGGCTTTGTTGATGCATTTTTCTACTTTAGGTATTACTTTTTTTTCAACATTTTTTACTTTTTTGCTTTTTTTTCCCTTTTTCTAGGATTTGAGGACTAGAAGTAGCTAGGTAGTATACCTCCAATTTTTTTTTTTAATTTGTTTAAGGTATGTTATCTTTTCTTTTTCTTTTTCTTTTTTTTTTTGCTTATGTAAATTGTGTTTTTTCCTAAATTTTGTGTGAGATTGAGATTTAAATTGATCAGTTTTTTTTAATAAAAAAATATTTCTTTTTTTAAGGGAGTTTAATAGTAGTTATAAATATAGTAGAAATAAATTTTTATTTTTAATATTATTTAGTTTGTTTGTTCCCTTACTGTCAAACATTTAAATTAGGAGATAAAAAATTCAATTTGAAAGCTTTTTAAAAAATAGTTTGAAAAAAACATATTAAAGTACAAGACTTTTATTGATAGCCAATGTGAGTCTAGTTTAGCGATAATTAGCATGACCTTCTATCTTAGAGATGGAAATGTAAAGATTTGTGTTTCAAAATGACCTTTTATGCTTCAAATATCTTATTTTGGAATTTTTGTTATGTAAACTTGTGATAGCTAGTCTTGGTACTCTCATTTCAGTAGATATAATTTGAGCTTATTTAGGAAATAATCGAAGCAGGTTGATATAACTTGTCATGTGAACAAGTTGGTATAATTTCATTTTTGTTTCAATGATAGTGTTGATGTTGGAAATTTGTAACTTCATTTATAACTTTTTGTTTAAATGTAAAATGGCTAGTCGATTGTTAAATTGTTCAAAAGATGATGATTACATATTAAATTTTATAACAGGTTTACATATTAAATTAAATATTATTCTTTTAACTAATAAAGTAATTTTAGCGACGTTTTATACAATGCCATTAAATAAAACGTGATTTAGGGTGGGTGTGTTTGGAATACATTTCAAGTGTTTAATTTAAAAAATAAGTCATTTTGAACAACAACAATAAGGTGGGGATTGAATCCCCGACCATTAGAAATGAAGGTTATATCAACAACCACTAAGCTAAGCTCACTTTGGCCTATAACTATAATTCTTAATGAAAAAAAAAATTAAATTTTTGTCCATGTCAACTAGCCATGATTTTTATTCGCAGAAAAGGCTTTGAGCCATGTGAGACCCTTTTTTCTCAAGACTCTTACCTACATAATGCTACCTTTATCCAATAGGACCAAAAAAAAAAAAAAAAAAATGAAAATTAGTGCGATTGAAAAAACCTAAAAAAAATAGGCAAATTGGAGACACTTTCATTCGTTAATTGTATCTTTAACAGCATCGGAAGCTCCTTGTGCCTTGGCTTTGACTTGTTGTCCTGCTTCTTGTATTGATTCTTTAGCTGATTGGGCTGCATTGCTTGCCTTGTCTATCATATTGCTTGCCTTCTTCTGCATAAGGACAGAAACTAACATGTTACTCTATTATCCCTTAATCACACATGCATAACCCAACACATGAGATATCCTCCAACGACAATCAATAAAATCAATATGGAACCAATGAACTAACATAATAAGAAGTAAGAATGAAATTAGTATATAGGACAATTGTTACACATTCATACACACACAATCACAATGGTACATCACAAAATGTTAAAAATAATATAACATGATAAAATAAACCTGAGATTGACCTTTAGCTTCTCCGCATGTAGCTCATCTTTTGGCACTTACTTATTTACTTTTGTAAATATTTTTAAAAACACACAAAGAAACTTGGAACTTGAGGAAGACTTAGTGAATATATGTAGTTGCGGAGTTTGTTGATTAAATTAAAACTCAAACTTGTGAATTATATATATAGTAGTTATAATCCAATCCGTACTTGACACGTCTAATGTCACAAGTAATTAATTTGCATTCCAAGTGGTAGTTTGTGATTTGTTTCATGAGGTGTACTTGTTGCATTGTTATTGGAATTGGTTGTTAGGTTGTAGCAATTTAGATCTTAAATCTTTCTAAGAGAAAAAGACATCAGTTTTTTTTCTTTTTTTTTTTTTTTTTTTTGAAATACATGAGTTTTGTGAATGCTATTAACTGGTTCAGTTATGAGTTGGAATTAATGAGTTTATGTTGAATTTTACATTTTTGTTTATTTATTTATTTATTTATTTATTTTTAATTTTTAAACAGTCTAGGATGTTAGTTTATTGGATTTAGGGTTATTAAGACAAAACAAGCAAAAACAATCAATAACGCTTATTGAAGTAACACATCAATAACTCTTTATTAATGATTTAATGACGATTAAATAATTACATTTACAATCTACAAGTTTTAGGGCATAAAACCCAACACTAACATCCTAGGCTGTTTTATGAGTTTTGAACTATATGTAGGGACATACGGAGATCAATGTTCAAGATACAGTTTAAAGGGTCTATAGTATAGGGATAAGGTTGGGTACCTTATCCTGGTGACACTATGGATATGACCCATTTTGTATTTTATACAAACGTAATGATCTAACGCCTTAGTGTAGGAGACATGCGAGTGGGGGCATCCTATGCAATGAGTGCATAAGACCGGACCATGAAATAGTAATCACTAGATGTAACTCCGTTGACTAGTTAGGTTTCTATTTCAATAGGATGACCTAGGCAACTTAGTCTTAATCCTGAGTATATTATGAACTCCTGTCCACGAGGGATTGTCCTGTGATTTGTATGGGTGAGAGTGGTCGTTTGTTGACTCAATATGCCTACCATCTTCGGGACAAGACCGAGTGGGGAGCTGGGGACATAATTATACAAGATGGAATTCACTCATTTCTATTTTTGGGCTAAGTAGATAATTGTTCCCGTAAGTGATGTCTCAGGGACTTGAACAAAGGCCCTACCCTCTCATTGGCCCGAGAGGAGTTTCTATTTAATGGTTGGACCATAAATAGGTTGTTTATTAGAGGAGCACTAGTACTTAAAGATTTAGAAGTAACCCAGGGGTAAAACGGTAATTTGACCCAACTGGTATTACGAACACTTGTAAATGACTAATTTGTTGTTATTGTTCTATATCCATGGACACAGAAATATATCTACAGTGAGAAGAGTGCAATTGTGGGTCTTTAGTGGAGTGTACCCACAGTTAATGAATATTGATTAATGTGGTTAATGAGTTTAACCGATTAATCTCATATCGTTGGAGCTTCTAATCTATAGGTCCATTAGGTCCCCTTTCTAGCTCGTAAAGAGTGATGAGGATTTATATCTTGAATGAAATTTGAAATGTTCAAATTTACTTAGAGAAATAATATAATGTGTGATGATACATTATAATATAAAGTTTAATTTGAAATTTATAATATAAATTTAATTTTGGATATGCTACAAAATTAATTTTTGAGAGAATTAAATATTTGAAGGAGTTCAAATAATAATGAGTTAGATTCATATTAAAACTATAGGTTAAAGTTAATGTGTATTAAATGCACATTAAAACTATAAGTTATGAGAGAATAACAATATGATTCAAATGTAGGTTAAATTAAATATTAAATATTTAATTTGAAAATTAATTAATTAAATAATTTATTTTCTTATTTTATTTTAATTAAATTTGATTTAATTAAATTAAATGAATTAAAACTATAGGTTATATGGGAGATGTTCATTTAAATATGATTTAAATGAAATAATTAATTAAATTTGATATAATTAATTATTATTTATTATTTATTTATTTGTAAATGAAATAATTTAATTAATTAATTAATTAATTAAAAAAGGTAACACTCATACATGGAAGTTACGTTTTATGTGGTTTTCCCTCGTCTCCTGCTCTCTTTCCCTAAATATGCCTGCAAAATAAATAGAAGAAAGAAGGTTATTTTTTCTCTCAATCGAAAAAACTTTTCTCTTTGGTGCTATCTTTTTTCCCAAAAAGATCAAGATCAAGGATCTACAATCCTTACCTCATCCCTCAAAGAATATGAGAGTTTCATGGTGGTTGTGTTTAGAGCCGACAACGAAAGTAAGATTCTATCTCTAATCTATGCTTAGCCTAAAATTAAGAAATTTTTTTTTTCCAATGTATTGGTATTTCAAAATCCCAATTATTTTGAATTTGGATCTATATTGCTTCCGTTGTGTTAGGAATTTCAATCCTTTTACCTTTAATGTATCTAAGGATCCTTTTAACATTATCCAATGCTCTCGACCATGATTCACCATATACCGACTAACTACTCCCACTGCATGAGTAATGTTTGGTCTAGTACAGATCATGACGAACATTAAACTTCCCACTGCTGATGCATACGGTACTCGAGACATCTCCATCCTCCTTGCTTCACTGCTAGAGCTCATACTGGAGGATATCTTGAAATTAATAGGAAGAGGGGGTAGAAATTGGCTTACAATCTTGCATATTGAAGCATCGCAATGCCTTCTTCAAATAATTTTTCTAAGATAGCCAAATCTTCCTATTATTTCTGTCTCGGTTAATTTGCATCCCCAGAATCTTATTTGCTGGTCCCAAGTCCTTCATTTCAAATTCCCTAGCCAACTGAGCCTTCAATTCTTCGATACGATCTTTGTTGGGGCCTGCTACCAACATGTCGTCCACATAGAACAACAAAACAATGAATTCTTTTTCTCCAAAACCTCTTGAAATATGCACAAGGGTCTACATTAAGTCTATTAAATCCAATGCTCACGATGAAGGAATCAAATCTCTTGTACCAACACCTAGGCGCCTGTTTGAGACCATACACAGATTTGTTTAACCTGCAAACCAAGTTCTTTTTTCCTGTTACTTAAAAACCTTCTGGTTGGAGCATATAGATTTCTTCAGATCTCCATGGAGAAACACAATTTTAACATCTAACTGCTCCAATTGTAAGTCAAATGTAGCACACATTGTCAGGACTATTCCAAAAGTAGTAAGTCGAACTACTGGATAAAAGATCTCATTGAAGTCAATACCTTCTTTCTGAGCATATCCTTTTACCACCAATCTTGCACGATACCTCTCTACTTAGTCGTCATTGTTGCGCTTGATCTTATACACCCACTTGTTACCAATGGGTTTTCTTCCTTATGGTAGTGTTACAAGTTCTGAAGTTTTGTTCTTATGAAGAGCTTATATTAGTTCTTGCATGGCTGTCATCCATTGAGCAGCATCTGAACTAGTCATTGCCTCTTGGAAAGTTAATGCTCTCCATCCTCGGTTAGAAGACAATATGAAACATTGCACTCCATAATATACTTAAATTGCCAACCTGGTAGTTTTGTTATTCGACCGGATCAACGAATGTCTGGTACTTGTGACTCAACTGGTTCTTGGATCTCGTGCAGTAGTTCAACTTTAAAAGTGTCCTCTATAGATTCTTTCTCCACATGTATTGTTGTAGTCTCTCAGCTTTTATTTATAGTGTTATCCTTTGCTTCTTGTTTACTGTCTTCCATAAAGATCACATCCTTGCTGATGATAACCTTGTGGGTAGTGGGATCCCACAGGCGATACCCCTTCACACTATCAGCATACCCCAAGAATAAACATCTTCTAGTTTTGGATCTAGCTTTGTAGTTTATTGGGCATTGTACATTACGTACACCGGACTGCCGAATATATGGAGGTCTGAATAATCAGCTGGCTTGCCAGTCCACATCTGCATTGGTGTTTTTAACTCAATTGCAATTGATGGAGCACGATTTACCACATAACAGGCGGTATTGATTACTTCTGCCCAAAAAGTCTTCTCTAAGCCTGCAACTCCCAACATTGCTCTTGTCCTTTCTAACAAGGTTTTGTTCATCCGCTCTACCACTCCATTTTGCTGAGGAGTTTAAGCAGTAGTGAATTGCCTTTTAATGCCTTCCTGATTGCAAAATTCCGCAAACTCATTGCTTGTATATTCTCCTCCATTATTTATCTGTAAACACTTGATCGTTTTACCAAATTGAAGTTTCACTTGCGTTTTGCATACTTTGAAAATTGAACACACATCTGCCTATACACCCAACACCTTTTGGAGTAATCGTCTATAAAGGACACAAAGTACCTTGCTCCTCCTAGAGATGTAATTGGTGCTTGCCATACATCAGAATGAACCAATTCTAGAATCTCTTTACTTTTAGAATTTGATGTGTTGAACTTTAATCTATGATGCTTACTTGTAACACAATGCTCACAAAAGGGTAGAGACACCTTAGTGAGCCATGAAAGTAGATTCAAGAACTTTTAATCCTTGTTTGGACATGTGTCCAAGTTTCTGATGCCACATCATCGAAAGCTTTTCACTTGGACTACTTAAAGCAATTGATGTTTCTCCTTCTTGCAAGGTTTCTCCCTCTAGCATGTACAAGTTTGCATCCACCTTCCTTCCCTTCATAAGTCAAAGTGCACCATGAATCATCTTCATGATTTCCTTCTCAACTACAACTTTGCAATCAAGGTCATCAAGTTGATTTATTGAGAGCAAGTTCTTTTTCAGGCCTTCTACATGTCGTACTTGTTGGATAGTGCGAACTGTATTATCATGGAGCTTCAATTTGATAGTTTCAATGCCAACAATCTTCAAGGCATGATCATTACAACTGAACACAGATCCTCCAGGTTCATAATGATGGAACCATTCTTGGCGAGAGATCATATGATAAGTGGCTCCTGAGTCGAAGAACCATATATCAGCCATTCTTTTTCTGCCTTCTGTTGTCGTCACTACTTCACAAGACAAGACACTACTTTCATTTAAGGTGCTTGCTACATTTCCCTGAGGATTGGAATCTTTCTTGTTTAGATTTCAACAATCCTTCCTTAGATGTCCCTTATCTGCACAATTGTAGCACTTCATGTTCTTCTTACTCCTTAATTTTGACCATCCTTGATTTCAGCCCTCACTTGAGCCACGCTCCGCTGATCTGCCTCTTGTCACCGTCAATGCTTCTGCTTGTTGTGAACTTACCAACTTATCTTCTTTATTCTTGCGCCGATTTTCCTCTTCTAGAACAGCAGCTGCAATATCATCAAAGTTTAGATAGTCGGTGAGAACATTATTTTTTAAATTGATGACAAGTTGATCATACGAATCAGGAAGACTTTGAAGTAGAAGTTCAACATGTTCATTTGACTTTATTTTATGACCCAATGATGTGATTTGAGAAAATAGACTATTCATTATGTTCATGTGCTCTGTCATTGATGTGGACTCTGACATCCGAAGAGTATACAACTTCCTCTTAAGGAAAATCTTGTTGTGAAGTGATTTAGCCTCATACAATTTGGTGAAATGATCCCAAATCTCCTTTACAGTTTTCTTCTCCTCTATGCTTGACAATACATTATCTGCCAATGCTAGATGAGTGTTTGCAATAGCATTCCCTTCCATCTTGTTCCACTCGCTATCATCTGTGATCTTCGTTGGCCTCCCATCGATGGCTGCAAGGCAATTGTCTTTTCTCAAGAAAGCATTCATCTTCAACTTCCACAACGAGAAATTAGTTATGTTGAACTTCTCAATCTCGAACTTTTCTGCCATTACTTGTATCACGAGCTATAAACAATCCTCAGTCGTGCCTTTTAATTTAGGTGCAAAATATCTAACTTATTTTCTGATGTCGAGGATCCACCTATTAGTGGCAACCACAGAGCATAAGATAAGTAGATATTCACACTCAAAATTAAACTTGGCTCTGATACCACTTGTTATAAAAAAAATTTTAAAAAAAAAGTGATCGAATAGAGTAAGATTGCAGCTAAAATAGATTGAGAATAATAATGAATAAGAAGGAAGAGAATAACACACAGTCATTGTAACGACCCGACTAATACATCCTAATCAGACCAATACTCAATGCATGCAAATTTCGAGAAAAGACACGATGCTGAGTAGTAAGAAAGAAACAATGCTACTCGTGGAAATTTCTGTTTATTTAACCAAAGAAAACAATGAATAACCATATAAAAGAATTTTGGTTCGGGGTACCCCTGATAAAATCAATAATATTTCACGGACAAATACAAAATAAAAGGGCAAGCCTCAAAACAAAATTTGACAACTGGACAAAACTTATAAAAAAAACATGCAGTGCTATGCGGAAGCTACACCGGGTCCCGTGACGTCATCAAGGAATCCTCTTGTCATTCGCCAGCACGTTCTTTCCCTTACCTGAAAAAAATAGAATGAAAGAATGAGTAATTTTATTACTCAGTAAGTGACCCCACTACCGGAGCCGAACTAAGCACTCAAGTCCTTTAAGTGCAACAACAATAAGACATGCACATCTAACATACTTTTATAGGGAACTGGTTATACTCACCCTACAGTTGGTTTTGGATGCTCACTAACCTCTGGAGCCCTGAAGGAACTCTTACCTCAGGTGATCCCGAAGGAACACAAACCGTGATCCCGAAAGACCACAAACCTCTGGTGAACCCGAAGGAACACAACCTCTGGTGACCCCAAAGGACCACAATATCTGGTGAACCCGAAGGAACACAACCTCTGGTGACCCCGAAGGACCACAATATCTGGTGAACCCGAAGGAACACAACCTCTGGTGACCCCGAAGGACCACAATATCTAGTGAACCCGAAGGAACACAACTTCTGGTGAACATCCAACCGACGTAGGGGAGTTACCACTACCCATCCCCACCCTATAGGTCAATTAAAATCTCACTTCTCTCATTCCATAAATTCATACCTAAACAGTACTGTCTATAAACATCTCATGTTATAAGCATATGTATCATCATTCACATACATCCTTTAAACATAGGAATTTCATACACGCATACTATGTCACATGGGGCTCAGAAATTTTACTCATGCAAAGATGCTATACACATAGGGCTTAGAAATTCTACTCATCATGGCAACTAAACATATGGTAGGAAGGCGGTTCAGGTAGTAAGACCACTTACCTGAGGATTGATCCGATAAATTAACCACGCGGCAGAACTTGTAAAATTCCTGGACAATTGCGAATAAAATTTCCCAACTTAAGTCAGTCCATAAGTCCAGTCCCACTACCGTTTAATTCCAAATAAATTTAAAACTATCCTTACCCAAGCGTGGCTTAACTCGCAGTTGCCTCCAATCCTTTTTACCCAACGCAACTTCCGGTCACCTAAGAGAATTTTAACCACATAAGTCCATATCACCAATAGTTTACCAAATTATGCCACAAATTAACCTTGGGTCCAAGTTACTCACCCGAGCGTTACCGGTTCGGTGACGAGCAGTCAGGCGAGCGTTTGACTGAAACGACTGCGGAGGAGGACCGGCGGTGCGAGAGAGAGAGAGAGAGAACTAGCGGCGGCGGCGGCGGCTCAGTCGACGCGAGGGAGAGAGAAAGCTACTGGTCAGCAGCGGCGGCGTTGCTGCGGACGCGAGGGAGAGAGAAAACCGACGGTCAGCGGCGGCGGCGCTGCTGCGGACGCGAGAGAGAGAGAGAGAACCAGCGGCGGCGGCGGCGGCGGTTCAGTCGACGCGAGGGAGAGAAAAAAAAACTGTCGGTCAGCGGCGGCGGCGCTGCTGCGGACGCGAGGAAGAAGAAGAAGAAGAAGAAGAATGACCGAGAGGGAGGGGGCGGCACGAGAGAGAAGGGAAATTCTTTTCCTTTCTCTTTTTTTTTTTTTTGGCACACATAACGAGGGTTTAAATAGAACAAAACCCTAACTCCTTATTCCTTATGCCCCAAGATAAAATTATACTTTTCTAAATCCCAAAAATTTCCTTAAACTCAAATTTTGAAATTTCCATCTTAGCTTAAATAAATGCATGAATAAACAATCATATTTTTCTTTTCATACATGATAACTTAAATTTATTTAATAGATTTGGGATTGTTACAGTGATCTTACGTGGAAAACCCCTAAACAAATTAGGGTGAAAACCATGAGCAAGGATAGAAGAATTTCACTATAGAAAATAGGAGTTACAAACTTTTTTTTTTCTTATAGAAGGATATAAAACTCTCTTATAAGAAGAAACTCTCTCTACTCTTTCTCTCACTCTTGCTCACTTGTTGAAGATTTTGAGATAGTTTGGTAACCATGGGTCATCACCTATTTATAACCCAAAAAGACATGGCCATTAAGCAAATCCAATGGCTCCAATTTATCCTTGATAGATGTGAAGGATCCAATGGCTCCAATTGTCTTTGATCAATGTGAAAGATCTAATGGCCATAAATTGATCTTGGACAAAGTGTAAGATCCATGGCCCAAAAATTGTCTCCAAGAAAATTCTTGAATAATAAGGATATTTGTTGATAATTATCAAATAGGTCATGCCTCTTACTTAGCTTAAAAGGATTATAATTAATTAAGTTTCAATATTTTTCATCACTTTTAAAATTAAATTTAAGACTTCACTCCACAATTATTTAAAATTAATTAATAGATTGAAATGAAGTATTTAGTAAAAACTCAAGTTTAAAAGTGTAAATCTTGAAATTTAGGAACCAAATCAAAACAAAAATCTTAAAAATAAAATTATAATCGTTTTAAACCTAGAGACTAAATTGAATTCAAGCTCAAAACTTAAGGATTAAAAATGTAACATTTTGAAATCCAAGAACTAAATAGAAACTAATCGAATACTTAAGAACAAAAAAGTATTTTTTTTAATAAAAATTAATTAAGTGGACAAATTTGTAAAATCACAACAATATCAAACTTCCATCTCACTAGGCCATTGACATATTTGTGTAATAAGAGTTTTAAAATCAAAAGTTAATTGAGTTGGTAGATTTTATGTATTTGTATAAAGGCATGTTTAAATCTTCACCCCAATATTTTGTTAATTTTCTTTTTTCAATTACATAATACGTAAGTCGAAATGAAACCTAATTCAAAATTTCATTTTTTACGCTTTTAAAATTTAAATTTATAAACTCGAATATATATATATTGAAAAAGTTTTCAGTAGAAAAATAGAAATATGAAATATTTGTTACAAGTTGGAAATTAATATGAATTAAAACAAACAAAATTATTATAAATAAAAGATAAATAAATGCCTGCATAAGAAAATAGAATCAAAATTGAAAGTTTAAAAATTTATTAGTTAGTTACAATTTTCATAACTGACGGCAAACCTTTACAAAATTATGAAATATATTAGAAAAAAATCATAATAGAAATGTAGAATTGAGAATTTTTTATTAAAATTAAAACAATCAAAATTATTATTGGGTTCGAACCTTGAGCGGAGTTAGAAGCTCCACGCCCCAAGCCACACAGATATGAAGTAGGATTAACAAAAATTCCCGAGAGTACCAACTGCAATCGGGGCGGAGAATTCCTATTTTGATCGGGGATGGGGTCAAACCTGGGACATAAAACAGGTCCTCGTCGGGGAGAGGGAGGGTATTTCCGCCCCTTCTCCGTCCCCAACCTGAATAATTTTTTAATTATTTTTAATATATAATTTTCATAAGTAATACATGTATCAACTAAAACCTTTAATTTTAATAAGTATATCAATTTAAACTTTAAATTTTCATAAGTATATCAATTTAAATCCTAAACTTTCATAAGTGTATCCAAATAAAACATAATGGAAGTTTAAATTGATACACTTATGAAAATTTATGGTTTGAATTGATATACTTCTGAAAGTTTAGGATTTTAATTGATACAATTATTAGATTGGGATTTAAATAGGCATAATTATTATGAAATTCAAAGCTTAAATTGATACATTTATTAGTTTAAAATTTAAATTAATACAACCCAAAGTTTAAGAATGTAAATTGATATTTGACCTATTTTTTATATTTAATAAAAACAACCTCCATATTTGTAAAACGAATCACCGTTTGACCGCAGATCCACCCTTCATATTTGGGCCGACCTGATTTTAGAGCTAACTTTTGTAGAAAAAAACTAATAAAGCTAATTAAAAGTTTTATATTAGTTAGTCAAGTGGATGTTACTATTCAAAATTAATTACACAATTTTCGTTGGGTTGTTACTAAATTGGTATAGTTTGGTCTAAATATGGGCTTTCACCCTATCTCAAAATCACTTCATTCTCAAACCTCTCTTCATCAATTGTGTTGAATGGAGAAGATGGAAAGGAAGGGAAGGATTATGAAAATAAATGGGGGCATAGGGCTTCCATCAAATATTGTTAAGGTAATATTCTCCAAACTTGGTATCTTCAATTTGCATGCCTGCAGGCTCGTTTCTAAAATTTGGAATGATATGGTTATAGATTACGCTTCGTCTTGTAAATTCGTTTCACATGCTAATTTCATTGTCTCTACTTTCGAAATATGTCCTCCCAATTGTAATTGCAATTGCAATCGTGTTTGTCGTACTCCTAGTTTTTGCAATGCCAAGATGCATTCTATCGATATGCATAATATGAGTTTTGTTGCCTCATTTGGGTTTCACGATCGTGATTGCTCAATGGTCTACATTTACAATTCCTGTAATGGCCTGCTGTTTATTTCCAAAAGTACTGGTGGTGATGCTGATGTTAACGGTATATTAAATCCCATGACTAATGAGTTTTTCGAACTTTACGTCAATGACGAGGAGGATAGTTACGCATACGGATTTGGTTTTAGCCCTAACACGAAGCAATACAAATTATTCAGAGCTTCTACTGATCGAGAAGAATACACTTGCACAATGGAGATTATGAGGCTCGGTGGTAGGAGTGGAACCAAAGAATGGAGGCATTTTGACTGCTTCCCTTTTGACATCCATTATTGTGGTGCTTACTTAAATGGAGTTATATATTGGATTGGAAAAGAGAAAGGAAAAGAGTTTGTGATTTATACTCTTGACGTTGAAACCGAAAAAATTGAATCCATTGCAACTTTAGAAGTCGGCCCTTATGGTGGTCGTGCATACATTGGGACATTTAATGCCAATGTTTTTGCATGTGTTCCCATCGTTGGACCATGTTGCAAGAAGTTTCAATTATGGATGATGCAAGGAAAAGATTCATGGATTAGGGAATTTGTTATGTATGATGTACCAAAAAATTTGAGTACGTCATTCTTTCATCTCATTAAAGTCCTTGAAAATGGGGAGAGATGGTTTTTTCTCAATGGTAAAATTTTTTGTTGCGATAAGACTGGGACAAACGTAAAGATAAAGTCAATATTCAATCAAAATACAATCAGATTTGGAGGGTTTTTTCCAATAGAATCCTTAAATTTTGGATCACTCCAAAACATTTTGGCAGGTGACGAATGAATTGTTTTCTCTTTTTAATTGTTATTTTCTTTAAGATGTGAAGATTATGCTTTTTATTTATTTGAAGAAATTATGTTAAGCTATGTGGCACTACTATGAGAAAGTTTGGTTAGTTTAAGTTAAATATTGGTTGATGTCATTTTTATTAAATTTGTTTTTCAATTTGTTGTTTTTATGAGTTCTATTTTTTAAAAAGTAATAATAATAGATAAATAAGCAATAGGTAATAGATAGTGTTAGGGAAAATATTAATTTATAATCCTAAATTTTAGGTGTGATATCTATTTAAACGTTGAATTAATAATTGTTGCAAGCATTTTAAATTCTGACCTTGTATTAAATGTGTATTAATATACAATAATTTCTATTATGTTATGTTTGAAAAAGCGTATGCTTCTAAATTTCAATTGATAAATCAATTTAAACTTTTAAATTAAAACAATGACTTTAATTGATACACCCACAATAGAATAGTTTAATGTATAAATTAATATTTTTCAAAAAAAAAATTAAAAGTTAAGTTTGCATACTCCAAGGTACATGATGCAAATAACTCAAATAAAAATTCTATGCACCTCATGATAAATATATTTTTTATTTCTTTTATTTTTTATTTGAAAAAGTTAAGAGTATTATAATAAATTTTTGGAGGTTAGTAAATATTTTTTGAAATGAGGTGCTAACAATTTCTAACTATACACTAATGATAAAGAGTATTTTTTAAACTTTTTTTTTCCTTTCAAAGTTTAAAGATATTTATGAAACATTTGAAAGTTCAAAATATATTTTAAACATATTACTAACTACTTTTATTCAAAATTAACTGTAAATATATAAATTTTTCTTCTAAAGTTCATGAATATTTTTAAAACAGAGTACAAAATTAAAGTTCATGAGTATTATATATATATATATATATATATATATATATATATAATTCAGTATTGGTTTTATATACTTTGCAATTCAAATAATTCTTTTATCCACTTGTTTTGATTCCCTTTTTTTAATTGTTTACTTTAGTTCTAAGATTGAGTCAAATGAACGATTTTCATTAGCTTATATTTTATATTTTAGAGCTACTTTTAAATATATCAAAATGAAACAACTTAGTTATAAGTATAGCAAAATATCAATTTCTATTTGATATTAATGTCTATCATCGATATCAATTTCTATTTGATATTAGTGTCTATCACCGATAGATAATAATATTCTACTATATTTGAAAATATTTCTAACAGTTTTGCCATTTAAAACAATTGTCTTATATTTTATCTTAGAGCTACCTTGAAAAAAAGAAACAGAAATAGAAATTTGTTTGATAACTATTTCTTATTTCTTGTTTTTTTTTTTTTTGTAACAATATAATATAAAAAAGAAAATATGTCATACATTAAACATTGAAAAAGATATTATCAAAAGTTTATGTCATCTAATAGAAGTAAGTCTCAATGACAACTAAATATATAATAACAAAGTTGTATCATATCCTTCCTACGTTGCCCAAATGATCGACATTGTCATCTCTAATGAGTCATTTGTCTTAAATGATATCGAGTCAAATCCAACTTAATTATATAATTATGCAAATCTCGTGGTTGTAAAATATTAAAGTTAAGCTAAATGAATGTCTTAGTCAACAAAATTTATATATTGTAAATTTTAC
This sequence comes from Citrullus mucosospermus, assembly GCA_030954485.1. Lineage (NCBI taxonomy): Eukaryota > Viridiplantae > Streptophyta > Magnoliopsida > Cucurbitales > Cucurbitaceae > Citrullus > Citrullus mucosospermus. Next base: position 5,362,308 of record CM062065.1, read on the forward strand.
TTGGTTTCAGATATACTAAAAATATTAGAATTAAAATAATATATAAAACACGCATATTACAAAATTTAATACTCAAAAGTTGAAATATAAAAAAATTAAAATATATATTGAAAATTAAAATAATATATAAATTTAAATATTGGACAATTTTAAAATTCAAAATTAAAATAAAATATAAATATAGCAGAATTATTTTTTAAATAGAAAAATTAATAAATAAAATATAAAAGATGGAAACAAATATAAAAGAAAAGAAAATTGCCCATCTTGAGAGTTAGAAATTTGAAATATGAAAAAATTAATATATATGTTAAAATTTAAAATAATATATAACTCTAAATATTGGACAATTTTAAATTTTAAAATTCAAATAAATTATAAGTATGTGAGAATTATTTTTTTAAATAACAAAATTAGTAATATATATATATATATATATATATATATATATATATATATAATGAAAAAACAAATTCTTCAAAAAAAAAAAATTTTAAAATGTTCAAAACAAATTGCTTTTTGTGAGATTCAAACTTGTAATTGGTAGAAGAAGGTTAGTTACCATAGGCACTTGATACCAATATACTAAAAGCTAACAATAATTACTTATGGAAATGGTAAAATGGAAATAGAAATAAAAACAGAAAAAACTAATTTTTGTTGTTGCTCAATTTTAGCTCATTTACTAGGAATGTTTTTTAAAATTTAGAAAAAATAAAGGAGAATAGTTATGAAACGAACCCTGCTCCACTTTTTTATCTCATCTTCTCCCTTCTTGAGTGAAATTAGTGTATTAATTTGTTTTCTTTCATTTATTATTTACACCAATCTTCCTTTAATGTTTTGCATCACTGAAAATACCAAAATGGTAATTAAAGGTGTTTTAAGTTGAGTGTGGTGTTGGAAATAAATTGTCAACAAACCAATATGTAAGCAATTAATTCACTTACAAGTATGTTCCAAAATTCAAATTTTGATTTCAAACAAACTATATCCAAATTTTTATTTCAAACAAACTATATCGAACCTAATTGGCGTGATCTTCTTCTTTAGTTGGAAGGTTCGAACTCCTGTCCTATAATTATTATACTAAAAATAAGCAAAATAAATATTTTTAATAAAATTATAAAAGTTAAAAATTTTAAAAATATATTTAAATTAGTATATGAAAGTGATTTTTAAACAAGTTAAAATACTTATTATTTAATATTATACTGACACCATGACGTTGTGTTGCTTATATTTTATGTTTTGTAGATTTTATACAATACAATAAAAATATCGATTCACCCTTCAAGTCAATCTCGAACTCATAGAAATGTTAAAATATCGGTATGGTGACAAAAATTTAATACTATGACTTTCATGCTTTTTTATGATATAATAGTATGTAGATTCCACTCTTGATCATGTCGATGTCTAACCCATGGAAATGTGAAAATATTGATGTGTCGATAGAAATTTAATATTATGAATGTAATAATTAAATTATAATTTAAATACTAAAATAAAAATCACTTAATTTTTTTATTTAGAAAAAACCACTATTATATATATATATATTATGGCGTCCATTAGTTCTTTTTAGATAAGAGATCTATTATTGACCAAAAGGTTAATTTTTTTTTTTTTTAAAAAAGAAGTCATTAATAATTAATTATAATTTAAATATTAAAATACCACTTTTTTAGAAGATAATCAATCTAATATTTTATTCTTTACAAAATTAAAAAAGAAACCAAGAAAAGGTCCAAAATATACATATTAGTTCGAATTTTAAATATTTCAAGAACAAAAAAGTTCAAATTCTAAATATTACAAGAAAAAAAGAAGTTCAATTCTAAAATGAATTGATACTAATTATAGCCTCTTTTGTTTTTTTAGTACAATAACTTTAAGTGGAAGATTGGATCGAAAAGTAATTTGAGCTAAGTTCATTTCAACCAATTAATAATAATTAAGTTTGTAAAAAAAAAAAAAAAATTCAAATTTGCAAAACAAATATGGCAAAGGCAAAAGCATATTAAAATGCCATTCTAAACTTATGTTTGAATATAAATATGCATATGAACCCTCATTTCCATAATTTTGGGTACAAATGACACATTTAAGGTAATTCATTTAATGAAAATCCAAACGTTTGATTTGATTTGATTACGTAAATGTAAGAATTTAATTGGTAAAATTATAGGAATACTACACAATATTTATAAAAGAAAAACATAATAAAGATGTAAATCGATACATTACAAAAGCAACCCATTTTTATTGGCAAAAAAGGCTAATGAGCCATGTGAGACCTTTTTTTTTTAAGGCTCTTACATAATGCTAGCTTTATTCAATAGAGGGAAAAGAAAAAATCTAAGGGAAAAACAAAATTGAGGGGAGCCTTTGAAAAAAATCTCAAAAAACATGAAACTGGAGACATTTTCATTTGTTAATTGCATCCTTAACCGCATCAGCGGCCCCTTGCGCCTTCTCCTTCACCTGTTGTCCTGTTTCTTGTATTGATTCTTTAGTTGATTGCGCTGCATCACTTGCCTTGTCCATCAAATTGCTCGCCTTTTCCTACGTAAGAACACAAACTAATATGTCACCCTATCACTCCTTAATCACACAAACATAAACCAAACATGGGGTGTTGTCCAACAACAACCAATAAAAGCAATATGAAACCTATGAAATAAAATAATAAAAAGTGACGTTGAGAAATAACACAAAACTCATTTAGAATGAAATTATTATAATGAACAATTGTTACCACATTCATTTTATATTCAATTATATCACAAAATATTAAAAATAATGTAACATATAATTGATATTAAATGACGACATAGTTAAATTTAAATAATAATGACTAAGTGAACCTGAGCTTGACCCTTGGCTTCCCCGGCATGATAGCTCAACTTTTGGGAGTTATCCATTATTTTATAATGAATTTAGAAATCACAAGAAGGAGGTTAGAACTTGTGAGGAAATTAGACTTGTTGGGAGTTATATAGTACTTGGAAATTACCCAATCACACAACTTGAATGCAATGCCACCAAAGTAAGTAAATTTTGCTTTTGCCACGTGTTAGGTTGTGATTTGTTTAGGAGTGACACTTGTCATATGATGTTTGAATTGTTCTATAATTAAATTGGGGCCAATTGACCAGGTTTAATCAAGAGTCTGAGAAATGTTCAACATTCTCCACAAAAGTTGGCTTGGCTTCCTTTTTTTAGAGTGTTTTATGTCAATATTGTTTATTCATAAATGGAAAGTCCTCTTCACAACCCAAACCATATATTTAAAATTTGAAAAAAAAAAAAAACAAAAAAACAAAACATATAAATATTCTTGAAAAGTTTTTACGAAAATTTTATAACTTTTATCTTGGTTGAATATCTCGCTACCACATAACGGAGGGATCAGTAGGTGTATCGAAATGTCTCAACTAGATTAACACATTCTTAATGCTCTCATTGTGCCTTGAATTAGATACATTCAAAAGTAGTAATCAGTACAAAAAGAGCGGAAGAGAAGCTCGGGGATACAAAAGGCAAGAGTGATGAAGCTGATAACAAAAGAAATGCAATGAAGAAGAATTACAAGAAAAATATATATATATATTTGACCTATCTTGTCTAATATTTTGAATTTTTGTTTTTAAAAAATATATATTTTGAATTTTTTTTTATTCATTTATTTTATTTTGTTTGTTTCCCCAATTTTAGATGAGTTGTTAGTGTTTTGGCTTTAAATATGGGGTTTCACCCTCCTCCAACATTACAACATTTTCTTACCAATATCTTCATCAGTCGTGTTTAATGGAGAAGTTGGAATGTAAAAGGAGGATTATGAATATAAATTGGGGTCCTGGGGTTCCACCCAATGTTGTTAAGGTAATATTCTCCAAACTTACTATTTGCAATTTGCCCGTTTGTAGGCTGGTATGTAAAACTTGGAATCATCTAGTTTTAGATTACACTTCGTCTCTTAAATTTGTTCCGAATGTTTTCCTTGTTAGTACCTATGATATCCTCTTCAATCGCAATTGCAATTGTCATCCTCGTTGTTTTCCTTCTTTTAAGTGTAATCCCAAGATGCATTGTCTTGATATCGATACCATGAGTTACGTTGCCTCCTTTGTGTTTGACAACAATGATTGGCCTAAGATCCAAATTTTCAATTCCTGCAATGGATTGTTGTATATTTACAAATATAGTGACCATGACGGTTGTTGCAACGGCATATTAAATCTGATGACTAATGAGTTCTTCAAACTACCTCAACCTAAAGTAAAAAATAAGAATATTCATTGTGTCTACGGATTCGGTTTTAGTTGTAAGACGAAACAGTATAAATTGTTCAAAGCTATCCATGAACAAGGAGACTCTCATTCCATGATGGAGATTATGAGGTTTGGTAGGAATGAAACCAAGGAATGGAGACACTTTGATTGCATGCCTTTTGTGTTCTACTATCATGGTGCTTACGGTCTTGATGTTGAAACTGAAAAAATTGAATCGATTAAGGTTTTAGAAGTTGGCCTATACTCCTCCAATCATGGGTATATTGGGAAATTTAATGGCAGCCTTTATGCAACTATATCCATCCATGGAACATGTTGTAAGAAGGTTCAATTATGGATTATGCAAGGTAAAGATTCATGGATTAAAGAATGTGTTATATATGACATGTTAATTTATGGGATAGATGGATTTCTTCAGCTCATTAAGGTATTTGAAGATGGAGAAAGATGGTTTCTTGTCGGTGATCAAATCTTTTGCTTCGATAAGACTGGGACAAAAATCAAGATAAAGAATTGGAAGCGAAAGGATAGAGGTAAACAATTCGTTGCAGGATTTTGTCAAATAGAATCCTTTAATTTTAGATCTCTCCAAAACATTTTGGCCGAAGAGGACATATGAACTAAATAAAAATTTTTTTTTTTTCCCCCTCAAAATGAGACAATGGGTTTAAGGAGATTTGTCTTATGGAAGTTCAAAATAAAAGTTTTTGCAATCTTGATAATGTCACATAAAGGGAGCATATATATTAAGTATGTTATTCACTCCATCTTTCTATTCCCAATAATATATACCAATTTTGGGATAAGTTAATGAATACTATAATTTAAAAAACAAATACACATTTATTTTTAATAATGCAAATAAAAATAAATAAATAAATAAATAAAAGAGATTTGGAGTAGAGAGGGAGTAGTCCACCATAGGAAAGGAAAAAGGAAAGAATAATCTATGATCTATACTATCTAAAAGTGATCACTATGGAGAGAAACTTTTGATTTTTCTTTGATTTGGAGTAGAGAGGGAGTAGTCCATCATAGGGAAGGAAAAAGGAAAGAATAATCTATGATCTATACTATCTAAAAATGATCACTATGGAGAGAAACTTTTGATTTTTCTTTTTGCCCATTCTAGTGTAGGGTGATAAGAAAATCTTAGGTAATTTACATTGAAATCATTAAATAACATTTTCTGACCTATTTTTTGGTATTTACTTTAAAAGAAAAAAAAAAGTCACATTTTATCTATAATTCATGTTAAAAAGGAAGAAGAAAAATAAATAAATAAATAAATAAAAACTTATGTATCTAAAAGCCTACCATTCACAAGAAATTATTGTAAATATTTAAAAAATAAAAAAAAAAAAACATATTGTAACGACCCCAAACCCTTGAGGTAAATCCCCCTAATCAATTAAATTAAGTCATTTTCTTTTTTTGCATAAAAAGAAATTTTTAATTATTTAGATACATTATTGTATTTACTTAAGTTAAAAAGGAAAGTTCCAAAGATTTTATTTATGGTGGTAGGAGAATTTAAGGTGGGATTAAGTAAAATGTTAGATTTTTGGTAAAGAATAATTTATTCTTATTCTATTTTAGGGCAAATAGAATAAAATAATTATTTTGGTGGATTGAAGGATGTTATTTTTACCTTAATTGGTTAAAGGGGAAAATTGGGAAAAATTGGGAAAAATTAGGGTTTAAGGAGGGAGAGGGATTACCTCGTTTTTCGTGCAGTCAAAAAGAAAAAAAAGAAGAGAAAATAATCATCTCTCTCTCCCTCTGCCGCACCTCTCGCTCTCCCCTTCTTTTTCCTTTCGCCGCCGCCGCTAGCCTCCCTCTGCCCCGACATCTCTCTCTCTCGCTCTCCTTCAGTTCCGTGACCCTCCGGAGGCAGCAACGTCGGGTGTCGCTGACTTTCGCCTTGAGTGTCGCTGCCGGTTTCGAAGACTCTCGCTAGTTGTCTCGCTCTCCCGCTCTCATTTTCTTCCCTCGCCTCACGGTCTCTCGCGCCCAAATCACACCGTCACTCTCGTGGTATCGCTCTCTCGCTAGCTCCCGCTCTCTCGCCGGTTTCACTGTCTCGGCTCTCGCGCTCTCGCTCAGTCTTGCTTCTCGCTCGGGAGTCAATCTCTCTCCGATTTTTGGCTCTCGGCAGCAATTCTTTTCTTGTCCGGCCAGAACAGTACCTTAAGTGAGTATCTAAAACTCGAATGGATTAGTTGCTTATGTTTTGGATGGAGATTTGAGAATTTCGAACTTTATTTGGTATATCTCAATAGGTGTCCGGCAGTTATTTTAGTCCGTAGGTTGGAGGAAGCTACGAGTTGGATCGCGTTCGGGTAAGGACTCTCTCGGACAAATATTTTTAGGTTACTCATGATAGACTAGATTTGTAGACTAACTTAAATTGGGGGAAATTTTATTCCCGGTTCATTCAGGAATTGTTACAAGAGGAGCAGTGTAGTAATTTATGGATCGATCACCAGGTAAGTGATCTTACTACCTGAACCGCCTTCGGGCCATACGTTTAGTTGCCATGAAGTAGGACATTACCAAAGCTCTCATGATTTAGCATGCTTGTATGAGATTCCCATGCCTAAAAGTAGAAATTATCAAAGTCTTTATGATATAGCATGCTTGTATGAGATTTCCATGCTTAAAAGTAGAAATTTCCAAGGCCTTTATGATATAGCATGCTTGCACGAGATTCCCATGTCCTAAGTTGTATGTGCTTATTAATGTATGACCCTATGCCATGTTATGTAATGAACAGTATAGTACTTTATTGTATGGATCCATGGAATGGAATGAGTATGAATATGACGGTTTACGTTCTATGAGTAGAGTTATCTCCCCTATGTTGGTTGGGTGTTCACAGGAGGTTGTGTACATTCGGGTTCACTAGAGGTTGTGTTCCTTTGGGATCACTAGAGGATGTGTACCTTCGGGTCCACTAGAGGTTGTGTTCCTTTGGGTTCACAGGAGGTTATGTTCCTTCGGGTTCACCAGAGATTGTGTTCCTTCGGGTTCACCAGAGGTTGTGCTCCTTCGAGTACATAAAGGTTGTGTTTCTTCGGGATCACCAGAGGTAAGAGTTTCCTTCGGGGCTCTTGAGGTTTGTGAATACCCATAACCAACTGTAGGGCGAGCATAACCATTTCCCCATGAAAGTACGTTAGACATGTATGTCTTATGTTGATGCACTTAAAGGACATAGGTGCTTAGCCCGACTCCAGGTAGTGGGGTCACTTACTGAGTAAATTAATTACTCATCCTTTCATCTTATATGTTTTTCAGGTAAGGGGAAGAACGTGTTGGCGAATGACAAGAAGAATCCTTGATGGCATCACGGGACCGTAGTAGCTTCCGCTTAGCATTTCATGTTTTATTGAGTTTTGTCAAATGTTGGTTTTGAGACTTATCTTCTATTTGATATGTGGATTTCCTTTTTATGAACTTTGTTAATTTTACTAGGGGTACCCCGAACCAAAACTTCTTTTTACATGTTTATGGATGTTTTTCTTGAAATTTATTAATAGAAACTTCCCAGTAAAGTATTGTTTCTTCTCTTTACTATATTGCATAGTGTTTCTCGAATTTTACATGAATTGAGTAATGGTCCGATTAGGTTATGTAAGTCGGGTCGTTACACATATTTTATCTCTAATTTACCTTAAAAGAAAAAAAATAAAAATAAATCACATTATATCTCTAATTTATGTTAAACGAAAAGTAAAAAAAACACACATTTTTGCCTATAATTCACATTAAACGGATTTTTCTTTTTAATCTCATGTTATATAGAAATCACGTTAGTGTTTTTTTTTTTTTTCTTTTTTAATTACATTTTATCTATAATCCACATTAAAAGAAAAAATTTTTAAAAAATCTCATATTATCTAAAAAGTCTACCCTTCACATTAAACAATAGTAGAATTATCACATTTTATCTCATTTTTTTTAGAGATAAATATATATACTTTCTACATAATCTTTCAACTTCACGTGTCATGCATGCACATACTCATATGTCATGTTAATTTGGTATTAGAGCCACACATCACTAGTGGAGTGTATTAGTTCAATTAACATAGCATTAAGGATTTATTAGATTTTGTCTTGTTATTATTCTAAGTATCCTTTGTGATAATAATCACATTTTGCTAATTATTTTTATTGAATAACATTTTGGTAAACCTTGTGTTCCCAACTTTGGTAAACTTAGCATTCCAGTGTTATAGAATTTTAACAACTTGATTCTACCTCACAATAGATAATTAGAATCTTGATAAGATAATAAGCCATAAATTTTTAATGTCTAAGTTAATTAGAAAATACTATCTAAAACGCATATAACAAAGATTTCAAACACAATAGAAGATTATTCAAATATTTCTCAATTTTCATAGTTTATAGTCGAGAGCTTCAAATAGCACGAATAGAACCTCCATACTTGGACTATACCAAAAATAGATATTAAAATCATCTATCAAATAAAAAATATTTGATTTTTTTCAGATTATAGAATTAAGACTAGAGACCAAATAGTTCCTATAAATAAACTTGTAGAAACTCGTTCTTTATTTTTTAGACAATCAATTCTTCAACATAAAAAAAAAATATAAATCTATTTATATAGGATTAGTTCAAGTTGCCATAAAACCTTTCTATAGGGTAGGATTAGATATTCCAATACTTTTAATATTACGTTATAAAAGACATAGAAACTTTTCGAATTTAGTACTTTCTATAGTTGAGTGAATCTTGAAAGAAAACCAATTTACTTTAATTGTTATCCAAATTTTTTCATTTCATTAAGTGATCTAAATATACTTTAATCTTTAATGTTTTACATTAAGATTCTCTAAACACCCTAATGAAAGGTGTCTATATAAAAACTTTATAGATTGACTCTCTCACCCTTATTAAGTAGTTCTTTTCTCCTCGTCAAGAAACTTAATTAAGTGCTAAAGGAAGGCCAATAAAGAGAAGTACAATCCCTTATAAGACTATTATCATGGATCAAGATATGTTATTCTAACTAATGTTATTGTGAAAATCATCTAGGTTCAAAGATCTTGACATTTATTGTTTTATATAATATTAAGGTTTTATTGTATAATCATGAAGTTAAAACTTTCATTTCATGGTATGAAAATGACAAAGTTTAAACCTGTTAAGATAGCACATTAAGATTGTTATGTGTGTATTGTTTTCAAAATTTTCCCCCCAAGTCATCTATATATATATGGCTAGTATGGGTTGGGATTGAACCATCAATTTCTAAGAGATGGTCATGCCAATTATTATCGAGCTAAGCTCACTTTGATATCTATTTTTCAAATCTTAATTAATCATCATTCTACTTTTTATACTCAACCACTACAGCACTTTTTTTTTTTTTTTTTTGAATTTATTTGCAACCCATGTACACCCCTACGCCCAATATTGTGAAAGTAATATTATCCTAACTTTCTATTTGCAATTTGCCCGTTTGCAGGCTGGTATGTACAACTTGGAATCATGTCGTTTTAGATTACGCTTCATTTTGTAAATTTGTTCCAAATGTTTCAAATGCTTTCCTTGTCAATACTTACAAAATCCTCTATCATCACAATTGCAATTGTTATCTCATTGTTTTTCTACTCTTAACTGCAATCCCTAGATGCATTGTCTTGATATCGATACCATGAGATGCGTTGCCTCCTTTGTGTTTGACAACAATGATTGGCCTAAAATCCAAATCTTGAATTCCTGCAATGGACTATTGCATATTTACAAATTTAGTGATGGCAGTTTTTGCAACGGCATAGTAAACTTGATGACTAACAAGTTTTTCAAACCACCTCAACCTAAAGTAAAAAAAATAAGAATATCCGTGGCACCTACGGATTTGGTTTCAATCCTAAGATAAAGCACTTCAAATTGTTCAAAGCTATCCATGAATAAGAAGACTCCCATTCCATGATGGAGGTTTTGAGATTGGGTAGGAATGAAACCAAGGAATGAAAGCACTTGAACTACTTGCCTTTTGTGTTCTACTATTATGGTACTTATTTGAATGGAGTCATATATTGGATCCGAAGAGAAAAAGAAAATAAATTTGTGATTTATGGCCTTGATTTGAAACTGAAAAAATTGAAACCATTTTGGGTCTCTTCAACACATTTTGGCTGGAGACAAGGATGAACTAAATTAAGTTCTTTTTTTCTTTTTTCTTTTTCTTTTACATTTTTATTATTTTCGTTTAAACACAACTCTTACAAGAAAATGTCTATATTATATTAAAAAACTAGGATCTTTAAAAATATTCAATTTTGGCCTTTTAACTTTTAGTGAATTCCAAGTATACCCTCTCTTAAGGTCACCCAACCAACCATTCTATTGGCTTTTAATTCGATGAAGGATCATAACTGAAAATTTGGAACCAAAGTTTAATTGATTGTGGTTTGGTAAGTTTTGTTGAGAGGAAGAGAAAAGTGATATAAATAGGTTTTCTTGTTTTATGGAGGGGTATGTCCAAATTTTACTAATCAAATAAGTTTGCTTTTCTTTTTCAAGCTTTAGTCTTCCAATGTTTTTTAAAAGCTTCAAAAATACCTTCACACTTCTCAAATGAGATAAAAAAAATACTCGTACCATTAGTTTGGGATGGAAACCTTAGTGTTTTGAGTCAAAAATACTCTTAAACTTTTGAAATGTTTCAAAAATACCCCTAAGAATTTTATTTTTAAAAAAAAGTTAAAAAATATTCTTACTATTATAGGAACAAAAACCGTTAATACTGGCTTACTTCTCTATTTTTTATCTTTTTTCTTCTCTCTCTTCTTCAATACTCTCTTACTCCAAATTTTGTTAAATGTTTGACATTTGTATATCTAATAAATAAATAAAATTACATACTTCAGTTAAGGTATATGGATTATGATAAGAAGAAAGATAATAATAGAAGGAAATTTTAGGACTTAAATGTTTTAACAAAGTTGTATGTTAGTAGTTGAGTGTGTGTTAATAGTCAAATACATCCTATAGTTGAGTGTGTGTTAATAACCAAATACATCTTAAAAATTGATTTTTTTTTTTTTTTTTTTTGAACTCAAGAAAACTTCAAACAAATTGATCACCATATTAATTGTAGAAACATTTTTAAACTTGTTTTTTTAAATTTTCAAGTAATTCCAATGAGGTATTAACATTTTTGTTCATATACTAATGATGAAGTTATTTGTTTAATTCTTTAAAGTTTAAAGGTACTTTTGAAATTTTCAAAGTATTTTGAAGCAAAACTTTAACCGTTTCCATCCAAAACTAACGACAATGATATTTTTCAATTTTTTTTTGAAAGTTTAAGGTATTTTTTAAACTTTTAAAGGTTTGATAGATACCGTATGGGCTATTTTTCATTTTTATTTTTTTTTTCTTCATAATTATCCTTTGGTTAAGGGAGAAAGATGCATTTACCATGACCATTTATTTGTCTTCTGTAAGTTGACAAGGGAACTTACATACAAATGGGAGTCCCAACAAGATTTTGTTTGCTTTGATTTGATATTGATTTGTTAGCTAATTATATGTTATCTTTTTCTCTCTCCTTTCAAATTAAATATTAAATACATTGATAGATATTAATTCCATACTCTCACAATATTTTATATTTATATTTATAGTGAGTTGATTTATTCTTTTTGTATCTCTTGTATTTTCTAGGATATGCCACAATTTTAATTATAATTATTATTGTTATTTAGTATTAGATTTATTTTTGATTTGAATATCGAGTACCATGTCATCCATTGTTATTGTGAATAAATTGTTAGATATATTTTTTAATTTTGTTCATATTTGTATAAATCTTAAATCTACTTTAATCTCATAAGTTTTGGATGTAAAAAAACTAAAAAACATAAAATATTCACCACAAAAATTTTCTAAATTGGAAAATTGGAGCAATTTAAAATTCCATAAAGGCCTAAAATGTATAACTAAAATTGACTTTGTAATTTTATAAAACAAAAAGAATTGAATTTGAAAATTAATAGTGTTTTCTTTGTGAATTTCTGGATTCATATGAAAATTTTCTATATCATTTTTAAAAAGAATACATTTGAGAACAAGTAGTGTCCCTTTATGGGTTTTATTATTAAAGTTCCATGAATACATGAAATTTCTCTCTAATCTTTAAATTTTAAATTTGAAATCATTGTCACAAAATCAACCATTTGAATTTCAAAAAAAAAAAAAAAAGTTTTTAATTTAAAATGAGACTTACTAGTGTTCTCTTTTTTAAATTTATTAATTTCATAAACACATAAAATTTTTCACCAAACACCGACAATGGAGATCAGAAATATCAAAATTTGATGTTCTAATATTCTTGAGGTGAGGGAAATTATTTTGGGAATCCAAAATAGATTTTCAATTTTTTTAATAGCTCTGATGTCACTCATAATTGTTAATTCATGTTTTACTTCTAAAATGTGAATTAATAAATGTGAGACTTTAAACTCAATATAAAACAATATTTTGTGGACCTTTTTAATTTTTTCATCTGAATAATAAAAGATAAAATTTGGTAATTATTTTTATGGGTGTTGTAGAGCACCTTTCCTACACACAAATGACTCCCAAACTCAAATTTGAATTTACGCAGGCCAATACATTTTTTAAATTAGGTGACCAATCACGTCTTTAATATGATTGGTGGACTCCAAAACTCATTATTGTAAGAGACTCTTAAAAGAGGACGTCGGTCGCCTCACGTCGGGATCATGTTGCGATAATTTCAAAAATATTTTTGACCCAAAATACAAAATTTATGGACATTTTTTAGAAAGGGACTAGACATCTTAAGGACTGAAATACCAAACTCAAAAGACCCTCTCAACAACTCAATCTGTGTTTTATTTTATTTTATCTTTTTTATATTTATGTCGTTAAGAAAGATGGATTAATTTTTTTTTTGTCCCATTTATTATACATTTTTCTTTGTACTAAAATAGTGTTTTTATGTTTTTACTAAAATTTATACCTATTTTAAATAAATATGTATAAATTAATACATATTTTAATAATAAATGGGAGAGGAAAAAAAATTCATACCAACATATTTCATTTGGTTTTTTTTTTTTCTCAAAATGGACTTCTTCTACGACTAACAAAGTCTTATCCATGCATCCCTCCTCTTGAACCCTAACACAAAATAAATCATAGCTACATCCACACAAAGAAGTGCACTATATAAACTTTCTAACCCTAGATTTTATTCATTCTGTGATCTTGTAACATTATTTCTAATAAAATTGTTCTCCCTCTATTCCGTGGACGTAGCTAACACATTATTAATAAACTAAATAAATTTGTGTGTCAATTTTCTCTATCGCTTACGTTCTTTGTTATTCTTTAATTGTTGATTTCATCTCTATTTTTCCCCTCCTCTAAATTTGGAATAGTGTTTCATGAAATTAATGAATGAACGAGGAACATGAGAAGACAAATTTGTTTTTCCTTAAAGGAAAGGAGTCCCCAAAAAAGAGTTCAAATATTGAGTTAGGACATATAAAAAAGAAGTGGAATGAATCCGACTTTAAAAAACAATGCAAATTTTTTTGTAGTATGTGTAATACTTCTTCGAAATAATGGCATACTTTTAAAGGTTTAAAATGGTAAATGACCTAATTTTTGAAAAAAAAAATGTCAAATGACCCTTTGGTGATGTCATGACTAACTGAAGTTATAATATTACCCTCATTTCTTAATATATTTTTTTTTCTTTTTTCCTTTTTCCTCATCTTCTCCAGTGCGTCCTTTCTCCCTCTCTCTTTGTTTCTTCCTGTGTCTTCTTCTTCTTCTCTGGCACGACGAGTTCACACGAGTAGCTTCGACGCGACCAACTTCGGTGATCAGTGAGAGCAAGATCAAGAGAGAGAAGAGTGATCTTGTGAGTGAGGAAAGGAAGCGAGAGCGGGATGGACTTTTCCCCATGTGGAAGTTATTTTGGTTATTCATCCAAACATGAAAATCCGTCAGCAAAGGGTCATTTAGCATTTTTTTTTATTTGAAAATCCGGGTAAGTTGACATTTTCGGCCCAATTTTTGAGTTATCCATATAAATTTGCTGAATTATTCCAACAATTAATTTACAAACATAAGGTAGTTTAGAAAAGTATTTGCAAAAAACGAATTGGTTGCAATAATTTTTTTATTTTACTCAATTAAGTATTTGCAAAATTGTATATACCATGTGAAATTATACTAATGAATAAAAGTATTTTGCTTTTAGCATTACATTCATTAAACAAATTTTATATCATAGTTCAAACATAAAAAATTTAGTGATCCTTAAATTTTGAGATGATTGATTGGAATGAACGTGAATTATAAACCAAATAAATAAAATGAGAGAGAGGGTATAAAAAAAATGATGAGGGTGGACTTAGCCCGCAGGTTCAGCCGGATGGGATGGGTGATGGGATTAGTTTTAAGTTTTTTTTTTTTTTTTTCAAAATAACAATATTATCCTAAATATTTTACAAGCGACTAAATTTTTCTAAATACTTTTTCAAACTACAATATTTTTAAAAAACCATCCCATTTTCAACATTCGACCAATTAAATATTTTCTAAATAATTTCAAAACTACAATATTAATAACACCGTAAATGTGCTATCTTATTCCGCTTAATTCGAGATTGTTCCTTGGTTTTACTTGTTTATTTGGCTGTTTTACAGATATCGAGCACTTTCGAGGTAGAATTGGGCGTTAGAGTTGAAATGGAGCAAAATTGGGCCAAACGGAGCTTTAAGTTGCATCAACTAGGAGAAAAAGAGGCAAAATGGCAATTTTGCCCTTGAAGCTATACAACGCGTTGTTGTGCTTTTTCCCGAGAAGGCAAAATTCTATGCAAAACACACAACGCCTTGACGCTTCAAAGACAAAACGCGAACAAATTAGCAGCAGCGCCGCGACATTCCAACCTATTATAAAAAGATATTTTACGATTTTTATGTTAGTTTTGGAAGTATTCAACCGACTCAACCTCAAATTCTCTCCACTTTTCCTCTCTTTTTCATTGTTTATGCTCCAAAACTTATCTCGATCGATCGGAATGGCTAAGGTAACATTTTTCTAGAGCTTGGATTTCAGGATTCTTTCCCTATTTTGATCTATTTGTGAGATTGTGAAACAAGTTTGTAATTGTTGGATTCTATTCTGTTTCAATTAGATTAAAATCATATTATCGGATGCTTTGGGATATATGATCATTGCTTTATGATTAATGTTCAATTTGTTGATTGCAATAAGTTAAGGTAGCTTGCAAATCGAATTAGATAAGTATTGATCTAACCAACCTAAAATTGAACCATGCAAATAACCAAGCAAATGTTTAATTTTGCGCTTGAAAATTAAACATTCACCCTAACATTTCCTAGATCTTAAGCCAATTTGAATATGCATACTTATATCTTTTCAAGTTGGGTTAGTTAGTTGCTTAGGACAAATTAATTAGCTAATTAATTTGGTTAGGTGTAGACCATTATTAAATTTTGGTAATGAAGAATCAATTAAGCGGAAGATATTTTTGCCATTTGCATCAAGCTCAAACTTCCTTCTTGGATGCGTGCTCCTCCAAAAGCACACATTAAAATAAGAGGTAAAAATTGATTGGTAGCATACTCGATCAAATGGGTGATTTTCTCGCCTACTACAGATCCCATACTACCCCCATAAACTGAAAATCCATAACCCCAATTGCTACAGGAATACCGTTTAATTTACCTGTGCCTATTTGAATAGCCTCAGTTAATCCTGTCTTTCTTTAATAAGAATCAATACGAAGGTTCCTCCTCCGAATGAAATTCAACGGGATCCAAAGAGACCATGTCTTCATCCATAGGGTCCCAAGTACCTGGATCAATCAAAAGTTCGATTCTATCTGAACTACTCATGACCAATTACATTGAATAGGAAAATCTGTTATGACCCAAGCTAGACATTTTTCATATAAGTGTTTGCTCTTTTATTTGTCGCATTTATTATATGCTCTTTAAATTTATTGCAATCAAACTCCAAAACCCCCTTAGATTACCGCAAGACTGTTAACATTTTAATTGAAAAATTCTAGTACTCCCCATTACTCCTGCTAGTTTTGGTAGGTACTCTAAAATTATTTAAAGTGGAATTGGAAAACGATTTCGAGACTTCTAAATATTTCTCTAAATATTTTCTAAATATACAATTTATATAGAATTTTCCCTTTAGTGATGGTGTGTATACTTTTTCGATTTTCAGACTCTTCTTTCTTTTTATTTATTAATGGATAGGTTTGAATCCTATTTTTCAAGGTTTAGTTAAAAGTATCCATTCTTGTTGACTCTAAATCATGACTCCATGAGATTGTTGGTACATTTTGGAATTTAAGAACCAAGATAGGTAAATATAGGGTTTTTATCTATTCATATACATTATTTATATTAAAATTTCATAACCATCTAATTTATGAAGGTACAGTTCCTAAAACTATATCTCTGAGTATCCATGGTTTTAAGACTTCAAAATGTTTAAATTGATGTGTTTGAATTAGATCCTTTATCGATCGTTTTGGGCCTTCTTCGTATTTTTTCAAATATTATGTAATCTTCCTAAATCTTATACCAAATCTTATATATTTTCAAATTTTTTCGTAATTAAGGTATCTTTACCAAATATTATATAAATACTTACATAACTTTTCAAATCTTTAGCCCAATTTTTGTTGCCACTCCAAACTTTCAAATGAATTTCCAAATTCTCAAACAATTGCATTTTGATTTATATTTGGGGTCGGGGGCATATTAACACGGGCTTTCTTGATAATAAATTGTTTTTTTTTTCAAAACTTGTCACTTGGATTCTTAATTTTTAGGCTTTTAAAATATCAATGGTAAATGTATGAGTTGGAATTTATTAAATTTAAATAATATATTTATATTTAATAATTAATTCAAATTAATATTAATGATTAATTGATATAAATTTATTAATTAATCAGTCTCTATTCATCCACGTAATCAAATATCTATGAAACAATCGGTTGGTAACTTGCATAAATTCCAAAGCTAAGTTTATTTTAATTTAATTTTATTTAATTATTATTTTTATTTATTTTATTGCCTTCATACTTAGTCTCATATAATAATATTCTTAGAAAAAAAAAAAAACACATAATATTCTCATACGAACTAAAATAAAAATAGACAACAAAAACAAGTTTAATCATCATCTCTTATCAAAATATTTGTAAGAGACTCAAAATTTAGAGAATTTATATTCCAAGCCCCTAAAACTTTAATTGTTCTCTCATTTAATTTGGATTCAATGTTTTGATCTTGATCTTCCTTCCAGTCTTATCCGAGCGAAATAAGTCATCTTTGATCATAAACAATAACTCTCCATCTTCAAAAACTTTAATAAAGTAAAAGAATTGTGTGTCATCAATACTAAATTCTTTAATCCATGGATCTTACATTTGCATCCTCCACACATGAATCTTATTAGACGAAGAAGATAGTCAGCCCGTCAAGTAAATAAGTGCATAAACGCAATCATTATATATATATATATATATATATATATATATATATATATATATATATATATATATCTCAATGTATGCCTTCCTACACCTCAAGTAAGGGTCAATTTGTAAAGTCACGTGAAAATCTCCATTATGTAATATCACTTTTTCCAATTGTTAGGGTCTTTAGGGGCAACTCTAAAGATTTTGTATTGCTTTGGTTGGAGGGCTGAAACCAAATCCATAGCGGTGACTAGCTATCTTCTTCTATTTCAGGTTGAGGAACTTCCATAACTCATTTGTCATAGGATTCAATATGCCTTCACAAAGAAACTCGTCAGAAGCAAATTTGCAAATGCATTTTTGGGATTAAATGACTTAGATGGATTGTAATGGGGAACTTTAACAACCATACAAAGGAAGAGAGTATTTGGAAGGAATTTAGTTGAGGAAGCATAATCTAAAACTATATTATTCCAAGTGAGCAAATTGGAGATAGAAAGTTTTTGAGAAAATTGTGTCAAAAATATTTGGTGAAAGCCTGGAATTTATGTTCATATATAAGAACCCTCTTCTTGGTTTCAAGATTCTCCATTGAACACAATGGAATGGAGAGAGGTATAAGAATATTATATTGAACCCCATATTTAAAGCCAACTATCTATACCTACCTATTACCAATTAGTAAGGCAACCCCCATCTTATAGAATCATTCCAACAACCTTATGAAATAAAAAAAAATTAAGAGATTTATCGAAATTTAATTGTTTTCAAGTTGATATTTTTTTTTAGCTACCTACCTGAAAAAGTAAACCATTGAGAAGGTGATTAAAAACATTAAAATTAAAAAAATAATTTTTTTTTAAAAAAAAAAAAATATATATATACTTACAATGTATAATAAATTAATACTAAATTTGTTGTAATATAAGTATATGCTAAAAAGCCGATTATCATTTCAATTATATTTTATATTCATATTTAATTTATTATTATTTGAAAATATATATGATTTGCAATATAATATTGTCTAATCTAAATTATTTTATAAAAAAAATCTTTAATTATTAGAAGTTGAATAAATTAAAATTTGGAATAAATGTGAGAAAATAAATTAATGGAATGATAAATTTGAGACAGTCAAGGGAAGATACCAAATAGAAGTGCTAAAATCTAGACTCTCCATCAAATAGTTTTAGTACGTTAGAACAAATTTAAAAGTGGTTCTAAATTAATAAATAAGTTGTTTTACTAAATAACCAAACCGAGCGGTTAAGATTTTTATATAATCATTTCTTATGCTTGCAAAAGTAATTCAAACAAGGGTGTAATTGCCAATTTCATGAAATTAAATTCAACAAATGAGAGGAGCCGAAATGCTATGCCCTTTTTTTTACGTGGAAAATTGTTGGATCACTTAGGCAAAACGGAAGATATTCTTAACAAATTATAGTCTTCTCAAAGGACAAGGAGCATATCAAAGTGCTATGCAAGAATAAAGGTTGGGTGACAGTTGGACACTTCTATGTTAAATTCGAACAATGGATGGCATCCATACATGCAACCCCGAAACTGATCCCATCCCTTTACACGCTTAGAATATGAACACATTCAAGCAAATCGGAAACGCATGTGGAGGACTACTGGAAGTGTCAAAGGAAACTTGGAAAAAACCAACATTATTGAAGCCAAAATCAAAATTAGATAAAACTACACCGAACTTATCCCAGCAACGATAGGGATCAGCGACGACAAGGGAAATCGATTTTTAGTCTAATTGGTTGCAATTTCAGTAGGAAGATGGCTCATAAACAAAACCCCAACATTCATGGTACGTTCACCAAGGAGGCAGCCATGGATTTTGATGAATTTGATCATGAGATGGAAAACTACTGTTTCATCGGAAACATATAGCAGTCCCTCCATTGAAGATGCAACAACCCAACTCCGATCAATGCAAAACTCAGATGAGAAACACGAACGGCGGCGAAACCAAGAAATTTTCAAATTCTGACAGTGATGGAAGCAATGATAAGAAGGAATGAATAATTCTTTTGGGGAAGAGGAAAGCCCTGACAGCTAAAGAAAAGGGAAGCAAAATTAAATGCTAGTGATGGAACATGTCAAATCGCAAAGAGAAAGGTTACTTTCCCTTTTCCACAAAATACAACTTATTATTATAATCAAGATTTTTCCCTAGCTCGCCCACTAAAGATTAGAAGCCCAATAGAAGCCAAAGCCCAACTGAAGAAGAAGGAAAGAAAGATGATATATTGGGTCAAAAGCTCAAATCAGGAGATGGTAAATACTACAACCCAATCAGAAAAATTGATCATAGATGGATCAAATGCGAACAAGAGATAACTCTGACCGTAGACTTGGGCCCTCTTTCACCGATCTCGGACACATTAGTCTCAAACCCAGACATCCATACTTTCTTCGACATAATCCCATCTCCTACTGAATCAGACATTCTAAAGGAAAGCCTTGCCAACAGGAATTTCGAAAAAGAAGAAGCATTGATCTCCGAAGAAGCCTTCAAAAAAGATCTCATCATTTGGTTAAGAAACAACAATCTCAAATTGACACCAACAAGGGAACTCAAAGCTAGAGAAGTTGAAATCAACGAGAAAGAAGCAGCTAAAAGAGGGAACTTAGATAACTTACATTTGGGGTAGTTCGGTCCTACATGAAGATCCTAACATGGAATGTAAGAGGGTTAAGCTCTCCCTCCAAAAGAGCCTTAATAAAAAAAATGTTATTTTCAGGTACTACCCCAACTAAATTCTTCTCACAGAAACTAAACTAAGCGATTTGGGTACACCAAACCAAAAAGACTACACTTCTTCCATGACCTCAAATGGTGGAGTTTGTTTTTTTTTTTTTTTTTTTCTTTTAAAGAAAAAAGGAAATTTCTATTAGCATTCAACAAATTGGATTGAGATCGTCACCGATTTTGAATTTTTGAACAAAAAGAGTTTCACCATTGGAGGTTATGGAAGAAGTGTAGTCTGGTTTTTTTTTTTATTATTATTATTATTATTTAAAAAACTCTTTTCCTTGGCTGAATATGAAGAAAAAGCTGATTTGGTTGTGAGGAAGTGAGGGTTTGGTTTTTCATTGCTTTTCGAAGAAGGAAGGAAGAAGAAGGAAGGAAGAAGCAGGAAAAAAAAAATAATAATAATTAAAAAAAAAAAAAAGTAGGAAATCGTGTACCACGTATGCGATTTGGGTACACCAAATTTGTCAATAGTTGGCTTTTCCTCTCCATTTTTTTCATTTCTTATTTATTTAACATTATTTTAATTATTATTTAGAAAACTGCCCTAAATTTGTAATTTTTTTTTTAAAAAAAAAGTTCATTATTAAAAAATTGCTGAAAGGCTTTTAATTTATTTTGTGTTTGGTGATTCCTTAAATTTTGTTGTCTCCTGCCACGTCACCATTGCATTAAATTTTGTTTGGAAGCCCATAAAAATTAAATGTTGAAACCAAACCAAACCAAACACATTTAGTAAAGGATGGGTCTCATTTGTATGTGTGGTGGGAAATTTCTTTCTAATTGCGTTACGTCTTTTAATAGAGCCAAATTTTGTCTCTTCATCTATGTAATTGTTTGGTTTTCTTGTTCTTCAAAGAAACACACATCTAGTAAACATAGATGTTAGCTACATCTACATTATGGAAATAATAATAATAATTTAAATAAAATAAATAAATAAATAAAACTTTATCCGAAGCAACACGTTCTTTCATAAAAAACCCACGTGGCATATAAGTAATCTCCCACGTCATCTTCGCTAATCTCTTATTTAAAAACTTTAGAGATCAAATCAAATTCCATGTCATTGGTTTCCTTTTCTTTCATGTCAAATTTAATTAAAATAAGGTCACTTGGGATAAATGTATTAAAACAACAATATATAATGATAAATGTATTAAAACAACATTATATAATGATTAACGATTAACAATGTAATAGAGATTGCGACATTCTTTTAAAAGAAATGTATGAACATCATAATCAACGACTAGTTGATGTAAAACTTAGAAGTTATAAATGGATTGACATCGTATGGTTACATTACAAGTTTATGTCTATTTGGCCTATAAGTTTTAAATTTTGTTTAATAACTTTCAATTAATAGGCCCATAAACTTTCAACTTTGTGATTGTATGTCCATGCATTCAAAAAAAGAAAACGTTGAATATGTTAAATGCCAACTCGAAATTGAAAATGAAAAAAATTTGCTAAACATAAAGTTAAAAGATGAAAAATTTATCAGAAAATTTTTAAAATTCAATGTCCAAATAGACACAAATCTAAGAGTTGAAGAAATTATTAGAATATAAACACTTTTTAAAGTTGACAAAATAAATAAATCCTTAAAAATTTAGGAGCTAAATTTGTATTTTAACCAAAAAGCATATTAGTAATGCATGAGCCTCCTTTTTTCCTCTTAGCAAAAAAACCTTTAAACTACAAATTAGTATTTAAATTTAACAAAGCAACTTCGTCTGTTTGAGCAGGATTATTAGTATGTTTGGTATTAGTATGAGTATCGCTAGTTTCTCTATTATCAATAAAAATTACAACACGTTTGGCTTTTCTTGAACGAATTTCATGATCTTCTGCCATACTTTCTTCGTTTTCTCCTTCCATTTGTTCTAACTCGTCTTTTAATTTGGATGACCATCGAGGAACTTTTTTACTGATTTCTCTTATTCCAATCGAGTTTTGACGACTTGCTTTAGCGTTGTAAGGAGTTATAACTGCATCGAATAAAAAGTTTAAAGATTTTATTCGATCTTCTGACTCAATTTTATCTTCAATTTGTAGGCAATTAGTATTAAGAAAGATAGCATGAATCTTATTTGTCCAAACGTTCTCACTATCATTTTTTTCGAGAAATTTCATTTAGCATTGAGAATGAAAAAACAAAATGGATTCGTCTGCGGTAAGGTCCGCTCAACAACAGATCATATGTTTTTGGTAAATAGTATTTTTTAGTTTTATCATTACATAATTGAGTACTTTTTTCCAGTACATCCCGAGCTAGAGTAAGGGATCCCTTATCGAGAACTTGAATTCTATTTATAAATTTTATCTAACACCTTAATTAATTGAAATAAAAGTTCATAAATTTAGATTATGTTTTTTATTTGACAACCAAAGCAAATCATAATAGTTAAAACATAGGCATAATCCTATGTTGAGCTAATTTTTGTGTGCGAACATAGTTCAATTGGTTAAAGTATATGTCTTTGACTAAAAAGCCAAATGTTCAAATCTCCCACTTCAAATTCAATTTAAATTTGCTTAATCTTTAAATTATGTTATTATCTTTTCTTTTGAAAAATAGGGTCGTTTGATCTAAGTTTTCAAAACATACCTTTTGATTCTTAAAAGTTTTTAGTATAGATGCGGTTCGTCCCTAAATTCTTAAAACGTTTTTTCTAGTCTCTAAATTTTTAAAAACAAGTTTAAAAGATCTTAAACTATTTATTATTATTATCATTATTATTTTAGCAATGACAACTAGAAGAAGAACAATAAACATCTTAGTTGGATAGAAAAGGAAGCAAAGTTAGATTTATAGGGTGGGAGTGAGAAAAATAAATAGTTGGGTGCATCTAGTCGGCTCAATAACACATTGTCATGTAACAAAATTTTTTCTTTTTTAAAAAAGATTATTTAAAAAAAAAATTCAAGAAAAATGCAATCAAATATTATCCAATGATAAAATGTTAGAATGTGGTGCATGCTAGAGTAACGTGTCGACAAAGTAATATTAGAAGGTTTTTAGTAGATTTAATTTAGAAAATAACAATCACATTAACTTTTTATTCTTTGCAAAAATTAATTCTCTTTATTTATATAAAAAAAAAAAATCCCACCGATATTAAAATTTCTATAATGAATATATCAAGATGCTTTATAAGTTTTATTTAATATTATAATGGTTAAATTTTTAATTTTTTAATTTTATTTTTTAAAATTATTTTCAAATATAAGAAAAGAAACTAAAATATTTACAAATATAGCAAAATTTCACTGTTTATCTATGATAGTCTGTGATAGATCTGTATAGATCGCGATAGACTAGACACAAATAGTAGTCTATAGTAATCTATCTCGGTCTATCACAAGTAGACTACGTATTTTGTTATTAATTATAAATATTTTCAATAATTTTGTCATTTAAGATAATTTTTTTTTTAAGAACCGATTTAATAATTTATTCTTCACAAAAATTATAATATGACTAATTCTAAATATTTCAAAAAAAAAAAAAAGAAAAGAAAATTTTCAAAAACAAAAAAAAAGGAAAGGATAAAAGGCACGTTATATTATTTAGAGGTATACTCGAGCGCAAGTGACTTTAATAAAATAATATGCATGCTGTCACTATTCCAAAATTATCTATAGACATAGAAATGCATATCTAACATTTTATTAAGGACAATTATTTCAAATGGTAAAATTGTTAAAAGTATTTATAATTAATAGCAAAATATCACAGTTTATTTGTGGTAGTCTATCGCAGTCTTAGGTATATTTGAAAGAAAAATTAGTAGAAATTATAATGGAAAATTGATTTAGGTTAAAACAAAAGTTCAAAAAAAAGTCTAAATTGATTTTCTCGAAGTTTATGGATTTAATTGATAAAATTATATGTCTTACATAATGTTGATTCAAACGAAACATAATTGATGGTAAAAATTGATATAATTTTCAAAGTTATATATTGATGGAAAAAACGAAACATAAATGGATTTAATTGATAAAAGGTATATATTGATGTTTTTCTTTAATTTAGGTATTAAAAAAACAAAGAGAGAGAGAGAGAGGTGCACGTTTAGGGGAGCCTCTAATTAATAAGTATGTATGGAAACCAATTTTACCCGAACTCTCGATTTGATATTATTCTACATCTCGTGTTTTGTTCCAATTTTTTTAATAAATTTAATCATGACGAGGATAAGTAAAAAGATATACGTTCCAACTAACTTACACGCACATCGACTAATCTCAAGTCAATCAATCTGACCCTACAATATTTGTATGTCAAGAAAATTCGTAGGATATTAAATCCTAGGTAAATGGTTATCATGGATTGAATCATCTCTTATAGAGAGGATGAATAAAACTACAATATTTTAATAATAAGGTTCAAAACAACCTCATATTTTAAATATTTTTTAAAAATATATTATAAAAAAAAATTCAAAATCTGAAGGTATAAATTGATATTTTTTTCCGACTAAAATGAGTCAATTTATTTACAAATATAACAAAATGTGATATAATGTTTATTATTGTTAAACAGTGATAGATGATAGTATAGTCTATTAGTGTCACGAATAGCAAATGATATTTTACTATATTTAAAAATATTTCTACCCGTATTCACTATTCAAAACAATTATTCTATTTTTTTCCTATTTAATTTTAATCATATGTTTTGTGGCATAATTATAATATTTAATCAGACGAGGAAAACAAACTAGGTTTTGGCCATGTCAATTGTCAACTAGTCATGATTCTTATTGGTTGAAAAGGCTCATGAGCCATACAATATGAGACCTTTTTGTCAAGGCTAAGTCTCTTACATAATGCTTGGCTTTATTTAGTTAAAAAAGGGGAAAAATGTCTAAGCAAGAACAAAATTGACGAGAGTTCTTGAAAAATTTTAAAAGAAAAGAGTAAATGGATGGTATTTTCATTTGTTAATTGCATCTTTGACAGCATCGGCAGCTCCTTGTGCCTTAGCTTTCACCTGTTGTCCTGCTTCTTGCACGGATTCCTTAGCTGATTGGGCTACATCACTTGCCTTGTCCATCATATTGCTCACCTTCTCCTAAATAAAGACAAACTAATTAACATGTTACTCTATCACCCTTTTATAATCACACCAACATAAACTAAATATAAGGCATTTTCTGATGACAACCAATAAAGCAATATAAAATCCATGAAATAAAAGAATAAAAAATGGCATTAAAAGATAACACAAATATTGGGAATTAAATTATTATATTTGGCAATTATTACCAAATTCATTTTATATTCAATTACCATAATGTATATTAAAAATACAATAATTAAACATGCAATCAATAAATGATGATGGGTAGGTGTGAACCTGAGCTTGACCCTTGGCTTCTCCAGCGTGGTAGCTCATCTTTTGAGAGTTATCCATTTTTTTTTTTAATGAATTTTAAAAACACAAAAGTTAGCAGCTTAGAACTTGAGAAAGACTTGGTGAATATAGTTTTAGAGTTTTGTTGATTTAGAAGAACAAAACTTGTTGGGAGTTATATAGTGGTTACAATCCAATCACTACTTGACACGTGTATTGCCACAAGTAAGTAATTTACATGCCACGTGGTAGTTTGTGATTTGAAGTGACACTTGTCCTATGATGGTGTTGAAATTGTTCTAAATTAAGGCCTAATTTGACCAGGTTTAATTAAGAGTTCAGAAATGTTCAACACTGTCCACACAAAAGTTGGCTCCTTTTTTTAGAGTGTTTCATGTCTTTTTTTTTTTTTTTTTCTTCTCTTTTTTGTTTTAGGCAGATATCAATATTGTTTATTATTCATAAGTGAAAAGTAATCCTAACAAGCTTTTCTAAATAATTGTTGTAAATTAAGACCTAATTGACCAAGTTTAATTAAATGTGTGTTCGAGGTTGAGTGACTAAATTTATTTTCAATAAAGGAAAAATGAAGTCGCTACCAGTCTTGATTTATAAGTTACATAAAGTCATTAAATAATTTATTATAATTTAATTTAAAATTCTAAACTTCGAAATTTAGATCATCTCACAATTAAAACTCTAAACTAATAATTATATCAACTTAAACTATAAACTTTCGATAGTTAACCAATTTAAACCCTTAATTAGGATTTTTATTTTTATAGTAAAATTTATATGATGTGTACAATAAGCAAACATTTTGTCATGTATACTTTAAATGTATATATTTCCTATTACATTAATTAAGTATGTCAAAAATAGTTTAGAAATCAAAGGAAAATAAAACATGGAAAATCCCCACATCCTAGAAGTTTCATTGAAATGAGTTGGTTTAGAAATGAAACGAGTGCGTCATGGGATTGGGCAAAGAATATCATAAGATATGAAGTAATAATTCATATATCTTTTAAAAATGGTAAAATTTCTATATATTTTTATTCGGATCCTCAATAATATTTTACTTTGTATTTGCTTATTGTACCCATCATGTGGATTGTTCAACTTTTTTTTTTTAAGTTGGGAAAATAATATTTTAATTGATCCGAAATATAATACCATAATCAAAAGTATGTTCAAGTTATCAAATCAAACATTTAAATGGACCGTAAGCCCAACATACGATCAATAGGCCCAGGCCCAATCCTCCGACCCTTTTAGCAAGACATCCTTCATAAGGTAAACAATAGTTTCTTTTAAAGAAAAAGTAAAATGATGACAATAAATGTTTTTAATTGTATATTTTATTTTAATTAGTTTTTAACACGTGTCGCAAATGACATTGTCATTTTGTTTTATTAAGTTGATAATATTTTTATTTTATTTTATTATGAAATATTAGATTGGTTATACTTATTATAATACAAATTATTTATAAAGTGATATGTGTTTGTCTTAACAACATAATTTTATAATGCATACAAAATATTTGGCAGGTGTTTGGAGTACTGAGTTGATTATTATAGTAAGTGGTTATTATAGTAGGTATATTATAATAATCTATATTTGAGATGATAACTATTTTAGTGTAGGTAGAAAATAGTAAACATGGTAACAAAAGAGACAAAGAGATGATGATATGAAATAGTAAATACAGTAACAAAAGGAATTTGAAATAGTAATATTGTAGTTAATTATAGAATATAATAATTGGAAACACTAACTATTATAATTTAAACCCAAATATGGAGTTGGCTATAATAGCATCCCTTAGTACCTTAAATTTATTATATAGTGTTGCTTCTGTTGTTTTAAAAAATATATTAAATTAGGGCCAAGAGGGAAAAAAAATTGAGGTAGAAAGAAAAACAAACCAAAAGGTAGGACATAAATTTTCTTTAGAAAAAAAAATATATGACCTGTTTGATAACATTCATGTTTCCTGTTTCCTGTTTTTCTTTCCTTGTTTCTCGTTCCCTGTTTCTTCTTTTTTGAGAACAAGAAACAAGACTTTGATAACTATTTTTGTTTCTATTTCTTTTTTCAAGAAATAAGAAACCGAAGTAGAAATTTATTTGATAACTATTTCTATAAATACTAGTTAAAAAGCACGTGCAATGCAGTTAAAATTTGTTAGAATTTAAACTTTTACAATTAAATTTGAATATTGAATGAGTATATAGTTCATTTAGGTTGAATAATAAGTATTTTGACATAAATATAATAATAAAAAAATAGCATATAATGTAATAAGTATTTGAATAATAAATATGATGTAATTGAAATAAAATGTATAAACTAAGAGTAGCATAATAAAATATTACCCACGTTGTTTTGTTTTGTTTTGTTTATTTTATTTTTTATTTTATTTAATTATTTAATTATTTATTTATTGTGTTATTTTGAATTGATTGATCTTTGGAGGAAAGAAAAGAAAAAGAACAATAGAAGGTTGAATTAGAGAATATTAAAACAAAAAAGTAGCTTAAATCGATATTAGCTTTTAAAATTATTTAACTTTGTATTAACTACTTTGTTTATTTAAAACTAATGGTACAAAATTCTACTCGTTCAAAAACTATTTATTGTCATTTTATTTTATGCAAATTTGGTCTTACTTACTAATGAAGGAAATAATGTTCTTAAAATCCATAAGTAATTAGTAAATAATTATATGTTATTAAAATTAAGGAAAATAAAAAGAAATGGTTTACCTACAAAATCAAAATCTTGTTTTAATTGGAAAAAAAAAAAAAATTGAACATTCATTCAAATCTAACATATACCTACTAACTTCTATATTTTAAAAAACTCTAAATATAGTTTTGAATTGTTTAGATATATAAACTTGTTTTCAAGATTTGAACATTTGAATGTAAGAGATAATAATCATATTGAAGCGAAAATTCAATACAAAAACAGAATCCTAAATTTGAATTTAATTAATTAAGCCCCGTTTTGTAACTATTTCGTTTTTTGTTTTTATTTTTGAAAATTAAGCCTATAGCACTACTTCCACCTTCAAATTTATTTCTTTATTATCTACTTTTTTTACCAATGGTTTAAAAAACCAAGCCAAATTTTGAAAACTAAAAATATATATATATATATATATATATATATATATATATATACCTTTTAAAAACTTACTTTTGTTTTTGGAATTTAGCAAACAATTCAAAGAGATACAAATCAATGTAATAAATGGGGAGAAAATAAACTTAATTTTCAAAAACAAAATGGTTACTAAATGAAGCCATAATTAACACATTTTAATATTGTATAGATTATAGATAGATTATTGGTAAAATTACCTTTTTAGTCCTGTTTTGAACAATATATGTGTTTAGTTCTTGAGTTTTAAAAATATGCCATTTTACTCCCCAAGTTTGTAAAAATATGTCCATTTAGTTCTTATGTTTTCAAAATGTATCTTTTTATTTCCAGAGTTTTTAAAAATAAGATTAAAAGGTCTCTCAAATAATTTATTATTATTATTTTAAATAATCATATGACATTTTAAATTAGAAGAATAATTTTTAAAAATTATCTCCTCTCTAAAACTTTTTTTTTAATTTTAAATATCATATAATTATTTATAAAAAATAAAAGGGAAAAAATATTTGAAAGACCTTTTAAATATATTTTTAAAAACTTGGGGTCTGAAAAGGTATATTTTGAAAACTCAAAGACCAAATGAACCTATCGTTATAAACTTGAGGACGAAAAAGGTACATTTTTAAAACTCAAGAACCAAAAGCACACATATTATTCAAAACTTAGAGACTAAAAAGATAACTTTCCCTAAATTATTTTATTTTTCATACACTAAAATTCTGAAAGAATGATCAAAAATAGCATAGCTCAACTGACATCAAATATGCATTATTAACTTAGAAGTCAGATATTAGAACCCACCCCGCATATTGTCAAACAAAAAATTGAAATGATGACATGAAAATTTGATAAATTTGGTTGCTTTATTGCCACATCAAGATTGCATTAAAATTTGTTAGGATGCCTATAAAAATGAAATGTTAGACAAAACCAAACCAAACCCATCTAGTAAGCATGAGTAGTGGGATGTTAGATATATGGGAAAATTCCAAAAAAATGTTATTTTCACATTCCTTCTAAAAGTTTCATTTCCACTCACATTATTTAACTATAAAAATCAAAATCAACTTTTTAAAATCTAAAAGAGAGAAGTAAACAAATTATATTCTAGAAATATTGTCCATATCAATCAAAATTGTCAAAATAAATTTCAATTTGAATGACCTAATATACTATTTTTCTTTTTACAACAAGCCAAAGATGTAAGGTTTCAATCACTCTAATAGAAAAACTAATATTTATAGCGGAAAATTTTAGAAAATTAACCTATTATATAACTAATATTTCATAAATATTTTAAAATTTAGTAATATTTCATAATTTAGACATGTTTAATTTTTTGTATCTCCCATTTTTTTAATTTTGTAATATTTTTAAATGAAAAACTACATCATCTTTTGATTTAATATTAATTATGTAAATATTTTTTAAAATATCATTATAAATTTTTGAAATATTTGTTTTTTTTCTTATTAACAACATTTTTCAAATTTTGAATTTGTTTTTATTATTTATTAATTTTAGTTGATATTGATTTAATGCAAGATATTTTAAATTAATATATATATATATGTTTTTTTTTTTTTGGAAATTTCATTTATTTTCTTCCATGTTTCTTGCTAGGAATTGATCACCTTTCAATTGAGATCTCCTGTATATGTCGAATATATTGATAATATATAAGAAAATGTAAATATACATCGTATGATATAATATGGTTTATTTTTTTGGTGTGATTACAAATATACTGAAAAAGGTAAATATACATAATATATATTGTTCGGTATATAAGATGATATATCGTACAAATCATATTGTTCATGCACTTATTAAGCAATATGCCTTGGTTTATTATTAGAAAATTCAAACACATGTCAAATTTAATTTTTTTTCCTTCGAAGTTTCTTGTCGATTCTTGCTTTCATTTATGAAGAAAATAATTTTTGAATTTATAAAGAAACTTTCCTTTACTTGGATAGGTTTTGAAAAAATCATCTTTTTGGAAAGTTTATAAATGATGTGATGGATTGAGAAGGTAAATTGTGGTAGACATTTGTGTAAAATAATAGCTAGAACTATTTATGTAAAAAGAAAATATATATATATATATATATATATATATATATATATATATATATTATATAATTAGACGTATTTATTTAGATCATATAGGGAGAAAGTTCTTTATTTTCATTTTAACTCATAGAATGAATTTTGTATCTTAATCTATCTTTTCTCATTTAAAATTTTGATAGAGTAGTTCGGTTAAAAAAGTTCAAATTTCTTTTTAAATATTTGTATGAATGGTCTATTTTATTTAATTTATAAATTAATTTCAAGTAGGGAAGATGTGCTATTAATTAAATAAAAATGGAGTAATTAGAAGAAGAAAAAAAGTTGTTGATCTTAGTAATCTAATCACTACGTATCTTCCTAAAATGTTGCTTAAAGTAATCTCTCCTTTTTATATCAAGTTGACGTTAAATAGAATTACCGAATTTTCTTGACAAAAGGGACAAAATAATAATAATAATAATAATAATAATAATAATAATAATAATAATAATAATAATAATAATAATAATAATAATAATAATAATAATAAGAGTTTTGATAAGAAGCAACACGCTCTACCATTAAATATATATATATATATGGCGTTCGTTTTTTTAAAGTACAAAAGATAACAAACAAGAAAAAAAAAATGTATTATATCATAATCATTGACTATTTAATTCAAAACTTAGAAGTTATAAATATATTGACATCATTCCTCCTTTCATCTTTATCCTTGGCTAATATATATAATAAGGTGGAATATACAATTTGAATTTTCGACCAAAGAAAAAAGTATAGTTGTCCACTATCGTTAAGTATTGTTCACATTAACTATCCTTGGTTAATAATTTCAAGGTAACTTACAAAAAAAAAAAAAATAATTACAAGTTTATTCCATGAAATTTCAAGTTTATGTCTATTTGACTTCTAACCATTAAAATTTGTGTCTTTTTTTTTTTTTTTAGTACAATAACTGCAAGGTGGGGAATTGAACCTCCAACCTCTAGGGAGGTAGCATATGTTAATACCATTGAGCTAAATTTATTTTGTCAAAAAATTGTATCTATTTAGCCCTTGAATTTTGTTTTTTTTTTTTTTTTAAAAAAAGTTCATTAGGTCCTTAGTCTTTCAATTTTGTGTCTAATTAGTCTCCTTACGTATGATATAAAGGTCAAATTAATTAATAAAGATTTTACTCTTTTTAAATAAGTTGAAATTATTATTTATTTAAATTACATTCATGTTAGTGTGCATTTCATTAGTTTGTCATTTTTTTTTATAATATATTAAAAATGTTGATTCACTCTTTTTGTCATGTCGAACAACCCATGAATATGTAAAAATATCGATGAAAATAATGTCAACATATTGATAAAAGTTTAATACATGAGTCTAATAGAATCATAAACTTTCAACTAATTTGTGCCTTTGTAAATATGTCCACACCTTTAAGAAAGAAAACGTTGAATAGGTTAATTTGGTAATACAAACCTAAAAATTCAAGAATTTATTGAAAAACTTAAATATTTATATTAGACATTTTAAAGTTCACTGTCCAAATAGCCTCACTTTTAAAAGCTTAAAAATTTAGTTCAAACATTCTTTTTAAAGTTCATGGATAAAACAGATACAAACTAAGCTTTGAGACTAACTTACATTTTAACCAAAAAAATGAGTTTTTTTTCCTTAAAAAAAACTTTAAATTAGAAATTTTAGCATATAAATTTAATGTGTATCTAATACCTTATATAGAGAATGTCCATAAATTTAGATTATTTTTTTATTTGACAACCAAAGCAAATCATAATAATTAAAACATACCCATATTTCTTTCTCTCTTGATATGGTTTAAAATTTAAATTTTCCTTTTCCACAATTATTGAACTATAATAATAATTTTTTTTAATATAAACATAGCTTCAATAATTTAAGTATATGTTCTTAATCAAACATTCAATATCTCCAACTTCATATTCATTTCATATTCATATGTATTATTTAGTTTAGACTTGCTTAGCGTTTAAATCAAGTTGTTATTTATTTTTTATTACTATTTGGTATAAACTTTCTTCTATTTAGCCAATTTCCATATCAACTTCTTTTCTATTTCCTAAACTTAGCAAACTCAAAATAATAATAATAATAATAGAGATAAATTTTGTTTAATAACAAGGATATTAGTAATTTAATTACTTTTTTTAAAAAGAAAAAAGAAAAAAAGAAAAAGAAAGAAACAATTTGACTTGTTTAAGCCATTGACAACCTTCATTGATAGGTCTATTTGAATCTCTACCACTTGAAGTAACTAACAAACTAAATTATTAAACTAAAGAAAACATGAAGTAACTACAAAACCCAATTTTTTTTTTAAAAAAAAACATGAGTTAAAACAATTAAGAAAATTAACTAATTTTAGTCCGACAATTAAAACTAAATCACCCATAAAACACGGCAAACGACAATGATGTTGGAATCCTTTTGGATTCCACAACAAATTTCGTGGGGTTAAAAGAAGTCAAACAGAATTGTTTTGATCCATTTCTATCCATGTTTTTTAAATTTCTACATATTTATGACGTCAGCCACCCTCTAATCCACAAAATCAAACAAAACAAACTAAACTCCCCACAGAATTAACACTCTCAAAATTAATCTAATTAATTTTGATTCATTCATTAATTAATAACTGACAACAATATCACTTCAAGATTCGTCCACGTCAGATCATTTATTATCAGCATCGGCACTTACGTGTAGTAGCTGATCATAACCTCTTTGTCCATCTGTCATTTTCTTCCTCTATTTAATCCACAAGTCAGCCCCCAAAAGTTCATACCCAAAAAAAAAAAAAAAAAAAATTAAACATTGAAAAAAACAAAAAAAGCAAAACAAAACAAAGAAATTGAAAAAATTTCTGCAAAATTTGATGGCCAGAAGTATCGTTTCAACCCAATCAAAGATCTCCAAAAAGGTCTTTTTCTACGCTTTCAATCGGTCGTTGAACACCGCCGCCTCCTCCCCCGCTGCCGCCTTCACCGCCGCCGCCACCTCTCCACCACCGCCCATCAATCTCACCGACTCTCCGGCCACTCCCACCGTCGATTTCACCGACACAAGGACCCTCTTTGGGTCTCTTTCCACGTCGGAGCTCCTACGCGCCGCCGCTAACCTCCATGTCGCCGCCATCGGCCCCGTCGTCGACGTCGGAATGTGGGTTATGAATTCCAAATTGATGGACGTTGAGGTGATTCGTGATGTGGTTTTGGGTACCGTTAAGCATACTTTTTACCGACATTTTTGCGCCGGTGAGGACGACGCCGCCGTCGCGAAAACCGTTCGACGGTTGCACGATGCCGGGTTGAGAAGTATGCTCGATTACGCTCTGGAATACGCCGACGACGAAGCGTCGTGTGATCGTAATCTCGATGGTTTTCTTCGAACCATCGAGGCAACTCGATCGCTCCCACCTGGCTCCGTAAGTACTTCTTCAACTTTCTCGTTTGTTCTATTTTTTTTTACCTAATTTTGATTTAATCTTTGCCAATGTTTCATTGCCTAACATATTACTATTCAATACTATTTTAGTAATTCATGTGTAACACTAACTATATTTCTACATCAACCAATAAATTACCACAATAACGCATAAAATATAATTCTCCTATTTATTCATTCAATCCTTTCAAACTAATTAATAATTAAAGCGTTTTTGGAATTAAATTGAGATTTATTTAACTTATATATTACGGCATTTAAGATAAGCACTGATTTGTGTGTGCCAGAAGTTATGTATTTAAAAATTCATTTCATTTTCCAGTTTCAGGAAAAATCTTTTATTTTACTTTTTACAAAAATAAATTTTCTTCTTCATCGCAGAAAATTTTAGCTGATTTGTTGACATTTTTTAAGTTTATTATTCCTCTTGTCTTATTCTATTAAAATATAAATAAATTATCTTAAATAAAATATTTTACTATTTATTAAAATATATCGTCTGCGATAGACCGCAATAAATCGCGATAGACTAATTTATCGTACACAGATAATAGTTTATCGCAAAATTTACTATATTTATAAATATTTTATTTATTTATTTATTTATTTCGAAAAGATTCCCAAATATATGGGAGTAATTAAGAAAAAGGTTGGAATATAATAAAGAATAATTTTTGTAATGAAAGGAATTTTCTGGAATAGTCAATGGTCAATGTTTTTAGGCACAATACTGGATGAGATTTTGATGCCACGTCCGTATCTTTTATGAATAATACATTGCCACGTGGTTATTTGATGGCTTTATTTCTTCAAAAGTTTTTCCATCTTTGTGGAAAAGAAAAGTTGACTAAGCAATTAAAAGAAATGAAAGAAAGGGAAATAGGAATGATCTTGAAAAGTAGTAGTAAAATTCATTCTGAGTTTGGTTTATAAGCACTATTTCAACCTATCGTTCATTGTATGTCGTTATTAGATAGGGCTCGTTTGTTTTGATTGATCCAACATATTTGGAATATTTTTTCCACTTTGATAGTTGATAGAAATATTATTGTATTTGATTGATAGGCGAGTTTCGTGGTGACTAAAGTGAGTGCAATTTGTCCATTGAGATTGCTTGAGAGAGTTAGTGACTTACTAAGATGGCAACAAAAGAACCCTAGTTTCAATCTTCCATGGAAGCTCAAAACTTTGCCAATTTTCTCTGAATCAAGTCCTCTTTACCACACTCTTGAACAACCCAAACACTTAACACATGAAGAAGAAAAAAGCCTCCAAATGAGCCATGAAAGGCTAATGAAGATTTGCCAAAGTTGTGTTGAAGCTAATGTTCCTTTAGCCATTGATGCCGAACATACCAAAGTTCAACCAGCCATTGATTACTTCACTTATTCAGCTGCCATCATCCACAACAAAGACCATAATCCAATAGTGTATGGAACCATTCAAGCCTATCTAAAAGATGCAAAAGATAGACTTTTGTTAGTTACAAAAGAGGCTGCCAAAATGAAAGTTCCACTTGGGATTAAGCTTGTGAGAGGTGCTTATATGTCAAGTGAATCCAAACTTGCTTCTTCTCTTGGATTTGAATCTCCAATTCACAACAGCATTCAAGATACACATTTTTGCTACAATACTTGTGCATCTTTCTTGCTCGACAACATCGCCAAGGGCTCGAGTGGAGCGATTCTCGCAACCCATAATGTGGAATCAGGTAAAGACCATATACATAATGATTATGCTGTTTTTTTTCTTTTAAAGTTTTGTGATTTTGAAAATTTATGATTGGTGGTGTTGAGTAGGGAAATTGGCAGCAAGCAAAGCATATGAGATAGGGATTGGAAAGATGAAGCAAAAGCTTGAGTTTGCTCAATTGTATGGAATGTCAGAAGCACTCTCTTTTGGGTTGAGAAATGCAGGGTTTCAAGTGAGTAAATATATGCCATTTGGACCTGTGGATATGGTAATGCCATACCTTTTGAGAAGGGCTGAAGAGAATAGAGGTCTCTTATCTGCTTCAAATTTGGATAGACAACTTATGAGGTAAAAGCATATCTTTAATTTCCTCCTAAAAATTTATATATGAGTTAACCATCATGGATTGGCCTAATAGTATTAGGAATATCTTAAAAAGGCCAAAAGGCCAAGGAGTCATAGATTCATATATGGATTTGATTTGACTAACAAACTTGACACATTTTCAATGTCTCGATTCTTGCAGAAAGGAGTTGGGAAGGAGGATGAAAGAGTACTTTAGGTGAAAGGAGGAGGGCCTTTTAGCAATTTCAACAACTTACAACACCAAGATTTGCAATTTTTGTTTATAGGATCACACATGGTTTTAAAACCTAGTTTCTTCTTCTTCTTCTTCTTCTTCTTCTTCTTATTCTTCTTACTATACTCATTGGTGTTTTGAACTTTTGGAAGTTTTAAGTGTATCATTATAATTTCAGTAATATTAGGAGCTTTATAATTGAAATAGCAAGTTGTGTGTGTCTCTATCTCATATAAAACAAATTAGATGATATATGAAACTCAATGAATTGTCACCAAAATGAAAAAGTTGAAAGAGAGGAATATGGAATCTTGTTGAGTTCAAATTGCGTAACATAACCAAAGTCTTGGAATCTCTAAATACACTTTTGTATAGACATTGGACCACTAATTAAGAGAAATAAAATTAAAGTTTCAAATTTCTCCTTTAAATTTTTAAGGAAGTTGATAGAAATTTCACATTTTTCTTTGACCCTAATTTCTCATCTTTCTATCCACTCACAAATTTTTATGCCACATAAACTTATAATATACTACTTTTAATCCATAAACAACCTAAAAGGAATGACAATAATCACCTCTTTTATATGATGGTAATTGCAATAATTAGATCCTTAAACTTTTAATTTTAAAAATTAAATCGTTAAAATTATATAAATGTTGAAATTGAGTCAAGTTGGACCTTCAAACTTGTATAATTGTATAAATTGTAACATTTATATACGTTTAAGAGTTCAATTTTTATCATTTGTGGCCCCGAATTTTACAATTATTGTAAACTCGAAAGTCCAATTTTAACACTTCTAGAAGTTTAGGGGCCAAATTTTTACAATTAAAAGTTTGAAGGTCTAATTGCAACTACTGTCATACTTGAGATGTGGTTTTTACAATTTGCCCTAAAAAATATATATGACTAAGAGACTATTAATTGGTTTTTTTTCCTCACAATGGTTTAAAATTTTTAGGAAAACATTTTTGAAGTATCTCTTAGCCAAAATTTAAGAACCTAACAAGTTTTTTAAAAGGATAAATTATATAAAATACCTTTTCTTTTTTAATGCTTGCAATATTAACTTTGATCCTTTGTAAATATTTAAATACCATCATTGGAAGGGTAGAAATATAATAGAATATTGAATGGAAAGGCAGAATTTTTTTTTAAAATAATGGTTTTTTAAAAAAGAATTCGAAAAATAGGGTGGGGGAGAAAGAATTTGGAAAAATAGGGTGGGGGAGAAAGAATTTTGAAGAATAGGGTTGTGAAATCGTGGACCGGGTCCACGATTTCCAGGGTACGCTGACACCGGCAGTCTGCATGCCTCTGCATGCAGAGGCATGCATTGACCGAACTCGTGGACGGGGTCCACGATTTCGGTAATCGTGGACCGGGTCCACGAGTTCCTCACTTTAAAATCCGACCGGCAGCCTCTCATTTCCACCTCCTTCCTCTCATTTCCACCTCCACCATCTTCATTTCTCTCTTTTCATTCTTCATTTCTCTCCTCATATCTCTCCTTTCACTCTTCATTTCTTTCCTCCTTTCTCTCCTTTCTCTTATTTCAATTCTCGTTTGTCATTGTCGCTGTCAATTTTCT
This sequence comes from Citrullus mucosospermus, assembly GCA_030954485.1. NCBI lineage: Eukaryota > Viridiplantae > Streptophyta > Magnoliopsida > Cucurbitales > Cucurbitaceae > Citrullus > Citrullus mucosospermus. Next base: position 5,400,899 of record CM062065.1, read on the forward strand.
TCTTCTTTTCGTTCCGCCGCCGCCGCCGCCTCCACTGCCGCCGCCGCCAGTACCACCGTTGCTACCGCCGCCGCCGCCATATACGTATGCATATACATTTTCCTTTCTAATTATCTTATAAATATGCAATAGTTATATACGTTTTGTTTTGCATGAATGAATAAATTTGTATATGTATACGTTTTGTTTTGCATGAATGAACAAATTTAAATATGTATACCCTATTTTTCGAATTTTTTTTTTAGAATAACATTATTCTTTAAAATACCCCTTTTGCATGCATGAATAAATTTAAAAAATTAAGGTTTTAGTATTGATTATTATTCGGCGTTTATTGTTATAAGAATAATTATTGGTAAATAATATGGTGGAAAATTAGTTATATTGGGTAGTAAACTCGTGGACCGGGTCCACGAGTTTATAATTTTGGGTAGATTTGGACTAATTTTTCTTTTTAACCTTTACAGTTGTAAACGAATTTAAATATGTCGTTTCGTCCAGAAGATTTAGTTATTATTGAAGCTGGAAATTGTGCGGATAGTGACATTGATGTAGAAATTGATGAATTGTTTGGAGAAGAAGGAAATATAGAAAATGAAAATGAGTTGGTTCAGTCGGAGATATTTACACAGATAGAATGGGAAATTACTGATTCAGTTTGTGAACAAGGATCAACCTTGGAGGAAAGGGAAAAATGTACAGATAACTCTAGTATAATACAAAAAGGAATGTTATTTGATACGAAAGAAGACCTACAAATGGCAGTAAAAAAATATTGTGTGACTGAACACTACCAAATATCTGTGGTAGAATCGAACCAAGATATTTGGTATGTGCGATGCAAGCAATGGGATGAAGGTTGTAGGTGGAGGTTGCGTGCATGTCGGCGCAAAATCCATGGGATGTTTGAAATTACTAAACTTGGAGAGAACCATAGTTGTTTATACACAGAATTGGCACAAGATAATGCACAACTTGATTCTAATTTCATGAGCATTGAAATTCAAAATTTAGTTAGAGCTGATCCTAGTGTGCCTGTGGCGGTACTACAAGAAGCACTTAAAAAACAGTACGGATATAACGTCAAATACAGACGTGTGTGGGAAGCTAAGAAAAAAGCTTTGGTTGCGGTCTTCGGTGATTGGGAGAAATCGTATTCAGAACTTTCGTACTGGTTGAGTGTTGCTGTGCACTACAATCCTGGTACACGAGTAGATTGGCATTTTCTCCCTTCTGATGTGCCTGGTAAAACTATATTTGGTCGTGTTTTTTGGGCATTCGGTCCTGCAATTGAAGGGTTTAAGTACTGTAGGCCTTTAATTCAAATAGATGGAACCCATCTTTACGGCAAGTATAAAGGAAAATTGCTCACTGCTTTGTCTATTGACTCGAATGGGCATATATTTCCTCTTGCATTTGCTATTGTTGAAGGGGAAAATACATCTAGTTGGTCATGGTTTTTGTGGGCATTGCGCGAGTATGTTACTGACCGAGAAGGGATTTGCTTAATTTCGGATAGACACAGAGGGATCATTGCAGCAATTAACAACGAGGAAATTGGTTGGGCTGAACCTAAAGCATGTCATCGTTATTGTTTACGTCATGTTGCGAGTAATTTCAATTCCAAATACAAATCAAAGCAACTTAAAGATTTGGTGTTTAGGGCTGGAAATCAACACCAAAGACGTAAGTTCATTCGAAACATGAAAGAGTTAAAGAAATTGAACCCTGAGTGTCTTGAATATTTTTCTGATATAGATTTGAATAAATGGACGCAATCACACGATAATGGGTATCGCTTTGGGTGGATGACAACCAATGCAGCTGAATGTTTGAATGGGGTATTTAAAGGAGCTAGAATGTTACCGATCACATCGATTGTTAGGTTAACATTTTATCGGACAATCTTATACTTTGAACGTCGTAGACAAGAAATAAGTGAAGCACTTGATCGTGGGGACATGTACACAGAATATGCCATGAGAAAGCTTAAAAGGTGGGAGAAACGAGCAACTGCACATACAGTGACGTCAGTTGACAGGGAAACACAAAGTTTTGAAGTTCGAACTGGCATCAGTATGGTTTCTCCCTACAAAGGCCAAAACATACAAGTAGTGTGCCTGAAAGAGGGGACTTGTTCTTGTAACAAGTGGCAGTCGTTCAAGATTCCATGCTCTCATGTAATTGCAATTTGTAATTACATGCGTTTGTCATACGTGCATCTGATTGATGAATACTATAAATTGTCTCATTTAAAGTTATGCTATGAATGTCGCTTCCATCCAATACAGCACCCTGACTATTGGCCAGAGTTATCATTTACGGAAGTGCATCCTAATGCAAACTTATTAAAGGAGCATGGTAGACCCAAAACTTCGCGAATTCATAATGAGATGGATTGGCGCGAGGCAGGCACGAAAGTTCCATGTGGGATATGCAAGGGATCAGGGCATAACAAGCGTACCTGTCCACTCCGTAATTTAGGAGCTTCATCTTCGAGTCATTCATAGTTTAGCAAGCAATGTATTTCGTTTATTTAACATTGTAATGAATTTTGTTTATTAAACATTGTAATGTATTACGTTTATTTAACATTGTAATGTATTTCATTTGTTATTTAACATTGTAATGTATTTCATTTGTTATTTAACATTGTAACATTGCAATGAATTTGGTTTATTTAACATTGTAATGTATTTCGTTTATTTAACATTGTAATGAATTTTGTTTAATTTAACAGTGTTGAATATGGATCCTGGTCCATCTAACCCTGTTCAGCTATATCTTCAAAACACTCACCGATCACAGACAATATGGGATAATGCATCCACTGTGGTACTATGTTGTCGGAGAAGAGAGGCAGTTTCCCAGCATACTATACCGTTCGATGAACGTATAGTGCCTTATCTACAACAGGCCGGTTTTATTGGGGTTGCACAAATTGGATTCATACAGTTGGACTGGCACCTCATTACTGCTTTAGTAGAGCGCTGGAGACCGGAGACCCACACATTTCATATGCCTGGTGGGGAATGCACCATTACGCTGCAGGACATTGCAGTACAATTTGGACTACCAGTGGACGGAGAACCTGTTACTGGTTCGTTGCAGCATGATTGGAAACAGATCTGTGAAGATTTCTTAGGCGTTCGACCACTTGACTTAAAAGGCTCAAGGTTAAGTCTCCCGTGGTTAGCGTCTCAGTTTACAGAATTGTCTCCTGATGCCGATGACGTCAGTATACAGAGGTATGCACGAGCATATATTATGCAGCTTATCGGAGGCTTTCTGTTTGCTGACAAGTCCAACACGTTGGTGCACTTAATGTTCCTCCCACTACTGGCCAGTTTTGAGCAAGCTGGTAATTATTCGTGGGGTGGTGCTTGTCTTGCATGGCTGTACAGAGAATTATGTCGAGCCAGTCATGCACAAGCTTTGGATATAGCAGGCCCACTGATACTACTTCAAGTATGGGCCTACGATCGATTTAGCATTGTTGCACCACAAGTCCAACTACAACCTCCCGAACATTTCATAGGACGTCCACTCAGTGCCAGGTATTACTTTCTGTATATATTAATTTCTTTGTCAATACAATTAGCAAAGTATTTAATTGTTTTATATCCATGTGATAGATGGAGCGGTGTATTAGCTGCATCTGAACAATCAGCAAACATGTTGCTGGTATATCGCTCAATTTTTGACCGTTTGATGAAAAATCAGGTAATAATAAATATGTTGCATATAACTGAATATTACATATGTTTTTAGGTTCTAATTATTCTTGTACATGGTTTCAGATTAATTGGACGCCATATACACCACACGTTATGTCGTTGTTGCCTGATTACTGTCATGATGGACAAGACATTTGGTTGACGGTCAGCCCACTTATATGCTTTCACATCGTAGAGTGGCATCAACCAGATCGAGTGTTGAGACAATTCGGTATGCGGCAAACAGTACCGACATTGTGTAATACACTCCCTCAACTACACCAAATTGATTTAAGAGGTAAACACGACCAAAACTGGCGTCAAATTCATGCAGAGTATATATCATTTTGGCGTGCACGTCATGGCCGCTGTGCACAAGGAGAAATAATATACGATTCGGATGTGTCTAATGATTATTTGTCCTGGTACGACTCTATCACAAGAAGATTTATTACACCTGACGGTGCCTACTATTACTGCATGGTAAGCATCTTATTATGTAGTGTTTTTCAATTACATGCTAAGAATATTCTTTTATACTTATATTTTTTTTTTATCGTGCAGAATAATTTTGTCCACGATGTGCACAATTACTCCTTAGAACACAATTTACCAGAGTTGAGTTCAATGTGTGAGCAAAACATGGTAAATGTTGAAGAAATCATTCAACATACAAGGAGGCTCAATGTTGCTGATACTGATCGAAAACGTATTCGTCGTAGACGACAGAGACAACGTGACGAAGGTGTTCCAGAGCAACCCGATGACCAGGAACCTCCCATATTACAACCAGACATTGCATCCGGTTCTGGCCATCAACAGGAATATTATGGACACCATGAATTTCCATCTGTCGTCACCCAACAGGATATCGACGATGTAATCCACCAGCAACAACAAATTGAAGTGCCTGTGCCTCGTCGTGGACAACGTGCGCGAAGAAGACCACCATGTGGCACTTGATTTGTATTTTAAATTTTCTGATTTGTATTAACTTTTTATCTTTAACTAAATGAATTAATGATTTTCCATTACATTTTTAAAAATTAAGAATCAATGAAACTAAACAATAATTGATGAACACAAGTAATAAGCAAAATTTCATTTAAGTGGGTAATTAATTAATTAACTTATTTATCATGGGAAAAAAACCGGATGTTTTTGGACGTATCATGAGAAAAGAACGGGGGTAAGAAGTCTTTTTTATCAAAACTCGAACCATAAATACTATCTGAAATAGTGAAGGGTGCTTGATAATATTCCATTCCTTGAAAGCCTGTGAATACTAGAGCTGAAACGGTAGCTACTAAAGCGTAAACTGCTCGTTCCTCCTTCCCCGCGATTATAGCATGATAATTGGTGTGATTATGACAGTTTTGTTTGTTTGGCATAAATCGTGGATCCGGTCCACGAGTTTGGTCAACACTCGTGGACTGGGTCCACGACTTACTTACATGACAATGACCACGAAAAAAATTGACTGAAATCGTGTACCCGGTACACGATTTCACCACCCCAATTTACAAATTATTTTCCAAACCACCCTACTTTTGTCATTAGTTTCTAAAGCACCCTATTTTTCGATTTTTTTTTAAAAATAACATTATTGTTTAAAATAACCCGGAAAGGCAACGTGGCAAAATATCAGACTTTATCTAGACGAGCATCCAAACCACCACCCCATCGTTCTATGTCTCCATTATGTCTTTTTGTCCAACATTTTAAATGGATTTCTATTTCAAGAATAATTTCGAAACGTTTGTAAAAAATCAAGAATAATATTGCCCGTTTTGAAAGAAATTACAAAGTTGAAGGGTATTTTTAATAACTAGCATTTTTTAAAAACTTTTTTTTAGTTTAAGTTTTATTAACATTGTAAAAGTAGTATTTATAATTTTGTAGGTTTACTTTTTAAAGTCAAAAGTAAAAAAACGGTTATTAATCGATGTTTAAATAAACTAAATTCAAACTTTTTTTAAAGCTAAATTGCAAAACCACATTGGTAAAGAAAAAGTATAAAAGTTTTCTTAAAATATATAGGGTTAAATTAACAAATCTGTATAAAGTATAATTTTGAAAGTTAGAATCAAAAACTTATAATGGGATAAAATTTTATAAATATAATACTTTCCCGTCCTTTAGAAAGTATTGACAAATTATACACGTGATTATTAACTACTTTCTTTTAGTGCAACAATTGTGGGGAAGGAGAATTGAATCTTCCACCTTTAAGATCAAAAGTCATATCAATTACCGCGGAGCTAAGCTAAAGCATCAATTACATTAAATTGCAGATTCTAGCCTATTTTTTAACCCATAGAGTCACCTAAATGTAAAGAAACTATCACATCCATATGTAGATTAAAGATGTGTTTGGAATTTATTTTCAAGTGTTTAATTTAAAAATTAAGTCATTTTAAAAAAATTTGAATTTTGAATTATATTTTAAATAATTTTTTTCAAAAAAATTTAAATAAAAATAAAGTTTTTGAAAAACATTTTTGTTAAGTATTCCAAATGGGCATTTATACAAACTATTATTCTTCTAATTAACCCGATCTAAGAATAGTGACTATTTGTGACGTTTCATTCAATAAAAAAACCGTTAAGTAAATGTATAATTTAAACAAAGTATATTTATTAAAAAGAATTAATTTTTAATTTAATTGAAAATTATTGTCACTCACTCTTCTTCCCAGCCCCTCTGAAATCGTACGCTCTCTTTGCGCTCGCTCCCTCCTTAACTTACCGTCGGCCGCCGTCTCTCTCCGTCTCCGGCATTCAGGGATCAGTTTCTCCTGTCTCTCCAAGAAACCAATCGCTTCACAGAATCACAGCAACCAGCCGTAAGTCCTACAAATAGCATAATCGGAAGCATTTTTTTAGAATTTTACTTCAATTGAGAGTATGATTGGAGGCTGTTTTTGGATCCTTTAGTTTCATCTAACTTGTTCAATTGATCAATTCAACACTATCTTGTGTATCGTATTCGTATTCGTATTCTACGCCTCAATTTGGAGATTATATATATATAATTTTTCTTTTATTTATTCAACACTATCAGTGTATTAAATTCTCGAGAATCTCCTCTTTTGGCTTTGGAGATTTTAACATTTCCTCTGTCGACACCGATGCAGAAGGCAGAATAAAGTGGCAATGGCGGAAAGTGCTCGTAACTTGTTATAGACCATCCATATCAGAAATTTTCGATTCCGTTTTCTTCTGGGTTCAAATTCGAACCTACCTGCGAATTTAATTAATGATGGTGGTGCAGAAGCCCTAGAGGTACGAAATTCCTTTGCTATCTTCAACGATCTCAATCAAATATGTGAAGATATAGGGTCTGCGAAATTGTTATTTATTTACCTTTCTGTTATCGGACGTCGAGGTTGAATTTGCTTAGAAGCTATGATATCTGCTTCATCCGATGAAAATCGTTTCCCAAAGCACATGGATGTTTCGAAGGAAATTCATTAATTTTTCATTAAATAAGTATTACTGAGCTTCTGCATCTATACTCCTTTTTAGGAATTTCTGGGTAGTTTTTTTTTGGTCCACTGCATGGATAATTGATCGAATTTAGATATTATGCGGTATATTAAATTATTTCTGGGTACCTGCCAGTTCATTCGGCGATTCCTTTTTCTTTCTTTCTTTTTTTCGTTTTTTTCTCTGGAGCCAAATTGTCCATAGGACCTGCTTGATAGCTATTTTTAGTTGTCTTTGTCTAGAAATAAGTTCGTTTGTTCACTTTTTTAGTATTTTTAAAATGTATCAAATCTTAAAAATTAAAATTAGTAGTTTGAAGAAAAAAAAATTGAAATTTGGCCAATAATACAAAAAAAGTTTTCTTGATAAGGGAGTTTAAAAATGAAAAAACAAAAATAAAAAAATAAAAAGGTTGCAAGTAAACAGACTTACATTTTTAAAAACAGAATACCAAGAGTGAAGTTGTCGATGCATAATGCTTCAACTTTCATTTGCATCTGTTTTGGGTTTGTTACATTGCAACTCTAATGGGCATCATGTTTTTAAACTTCTTTGACATTTAGGAAGAAGGAAAGAGTTAACTGAAACACCAAAATTGTGCAACCATGGTTATTTCCCAGCAGCCAAAGAAAAGAGTGGCGTTTGTGCTTATCGATGGGTTGGGTGACGTATCGTTACCAAAATTTGGATTCAAGACTCCTCTGCAAGTGGCCAAAGTTCCTAACTTGGATGCAATTGCCTCTGCTGGTGTTAATGGTCTCATGGACCCTGTTGAAGTAGGGTTGGGTTGTGGAAGTGACACAGCTCATCTTTCTCTTTTGGGCTACGACCCTAGAGTATATTATAGGGGTCGAGGTGCATTCGAGTCTATGGGAGCTGGATTGGCTATGTCACCTGGAGACATTGCGTTTAAGGTACATTTCTATACTTTGATTCCCTAAATAGTCCTTCCCATATTTTTTTTATTGTTTATCACTGGCTCTTGAAACTTGGATGCATATAAGATAGAAACATAACAATAGTTTGTTGGTCTAAGTTTTTAGTGAAAGGAGAAGGTGATTATTTGTTTAGCTGGATGTTTTCTCTTCAAGTTAGAGCCTGAACTTAAACGAGTGAAGGAAATTTTATGCAAGTATGATTTGATCAGACAAAGACTATTATTTGGCATGAATACAAATGCTTTTTGTTTCTCATAGTTTAAAGACATGGTGCTTTTAACTTACTCAGTTTTTTAGGATAAATTTTGTAACTGAATCATATAAATTAAAATCCAGCCTTCCATCTCTTTCTTTATTTATTTTGAAACTGGTACTTCTTATCGTTGTTGCTATATTCATTTCTCTTTTGTTTTGGAGTAGTAGTATGCTTCTTCGAACTCAAACATGGCTGCAGTTTCAACTTTTTTGCTCAAATCACATCATGGTCAGTGTTTTCTAAAGCTCAAGGCAGAATAAGTGTAGTAATCTTGCATCCAAATTTTGGGTGCACTATATATAAAAGTACTACATAAAGAAGAGAGCATGGTTGAAGTGAAAATATTATTTAAAAAAAAAAAAAAAAAAAAACCCTCTAATACAAGAAATTTTGCATTCTTAGTGAAATTGATTTTTTTTAGTTAATAAAGAAGGAAAAACCCTGATTATTACTATTTTTTGAAAAAACCTGAAGGCTAAGGGCTTTGAGCCTTAGGGTTTCCCAAAAGGCACGTGCCCAGGGCGCACTTTATTTTGTGAGCCTTGACTTTTTTAAGGCAAGGCGCTAGACTTGTGCATTGCGCCTAGGTGCGTCTAAGCGTGTGCACAAGAGGGCTTTTTGAAACACTAGTCATGGTCTTCTCACTGCTTCTATTTATTTCATCTTCTCTATTCTTTTGGCTATGTTTGTTGCGGGATTTGGAAAGAGTATCATTTTCTTATCCCCATTTTTAGTGTGCAAATTGACTAGTGTCTTCACAATTGTAGTCAAACTTTGCTACATTGGATGAGAAAACGGGAATAGTAACCAGTAGGAGGGCTGATAGACACTTTGAGGAGGAAGGGCCAATATTATGTGCAGCACTTGACAGAATGAAGATACGAAGTTTCCCAGAGTATGAAGTTAGAGTCAGGTAGTTTGTACTCCTTACATTATTGAAATCACCAAATGCTGTCTGGTCCATTTGATCAGTTTATAAATAACCGTACTTTATTTGGAAACAATTCATTATATCAACTCATTCTGGTTTCAGAAAATTGAAATTCAAACAAAAAATTTTGTTACAAGGTTGTTGGAGAAATCCAAATGGATTCTAAGCTCATAAGTCACACAAAAAAAATCCTTGTAATAAACCCAAGGACTTCAGTGGTAAAGGGTCATCAAGGTTTTCAAATCTAACATGCCCATATTATTTGTTCAAGACTTTCAATTTCAAATGCAGATGATAAGATTTATTTCACTCTTTTTTTCTTTTTTCTCCCTATAGGTATGCCACAGAGCATAGATGTGGCGTGGTTGTGAAAGGACCAAGTTTGAGTGGGAATATATCGGGAACAGACCCTTTGAAGGACAACCGCTTACTTTTGCAAGCAGAGGCCTTAGATGATTCTGAGGAAGCAAAGCTTACTGCAGCTGTTGTGAATGAGTTGTCCAAGGAAATATCGCGAATCCTGGTTTCTCACCCAATAAATGCAAAGCGTGCAGCAGAAGGGAAAAACATAGCCAACCTCGTTCTTTTACGAGGTTGTGGTATTCGAATTGAGGTTTGTTTTTTCATATATTCTCCTATGCTATTTGCACTGGGTTTTTATTCATAGGATTGCAGAGTTGGTGTTCATGCTTCCTCTTGTTTGGCTGCGCCATGTATTGATTCATCTCCCACGAAATGCAAAACAAGATATATTGGGAATGATGTTTGTACCATTGGCCGTTTACATTATTAATGAAAAACATAACCGGTTGCAATTAATGTGTAACTCATGCACTTGAAAAACTTGTATAATTCGAATCAGGTAGGGAATTTGGGATCTCGCATTGAGGTTGTCTTTTAATGAGACGTCATTCCATGACAGCAAGCGCATTGATGAACTTCAATGAACGAACTCGCTCACAAGTTACACTCTTCATAACAGGTTCCTCCATTTGAGAAGAAACATGGTTTATGGCCATGCATGGTGGCACCCACTAAAATTATTGCTGGTTTGGGCTTATCACTTGGAATTGATATCCTAGATGCTCCCGGAGCAACTGGAGACTATCGAACACTTTTAACCTCAAAAGCTACTGCAATAGCAAAGGCACTCTCAGCTCCTCTGCAATCCTGTCCCAATGTTTTCGTGCCAGGAGAAGATGAGCTCAAACCAGGTCGGGCAGATGGTTACGATTTTGGGTTCCTTCACATTAAGGTCGGTTCACTTTCTCCAGAGCTCTCAAAAATATGTCCATTAGTCGACAAATTTTTAGAACCCTCTCTTGTTCTCATCACTATTTGAATATTTTTCACCACTCACCAAAAATCTTAGAGAAAGAAAACCCTATTTGAAGTCCAAAAAAAGTTACCAAACATGCTTGGTTTTGTTTATTTGTAATTACAAAGTCGGTTCTCATGGTTTGATTGCCTACCAAACTTGTAGGCAATAGATGATGCCGGGCACGATAAGGCAACTATATTCAAAGTTAAGGGAATGGAAGCTGTTGATAGAGCAATAGGACAACTAGCGAAGCTTCTCTGGAAGGCAGAATCTAGTGGGAATTTCCAGTACTACCTGTGTGTGACTGGAGACCATTCTACTCCAGTTGAGTATGGAGATCACAGTTTTGAGCCAGTTCCGTTTACGATGTGTAAATTGAAAGACTTCATAGGCGCCGTGGGTGGGGAGTCTGTAATTGCAGGCATTTCTCTCGACCCGTTTCGGCTTCCAACGGTCGTAGCTGGTGAAGACTTGGAGTGGAGAGAAATCCAGAAGGTGGAAGAAGAGAGAAACAAAGAGTCCCAAGCTTTTGGTGGTGACTCAGTTTATGAGTTTGATGAGATTGCAGCTGCCAAGGGATGTCTTGGGCGCTTTCCTGGTGGAGAGATGATGGGTATTATAAAGAAATTTCTCAAATTGGATGCATGAATTGCTTCAGTTCAGGTGGTTTTTGTTTATATATCTTTTCTTTTATTATTAGTATCTTCAAAGACTTACCAATAAAATTTTTGGATTTGTTGTCAAAGTGAGCATAGCTCAACTCTCAACTAACATATGAGAGTGTTATTAACCACGAGGTTTGAGTTTTGAATTTTCTACCTTTGTTGTACTATATGTGTATGTGGTTTTGATGATGATAAAGATAACATAGGATTTTGGAATCTAAAAAGGTAAAAAAATGTCCAGTTTAAAAAATTAAGAGATCAAAGTGACATATAAGTTATATTTCAATAGATATCAAAGTGTGTATGTGGTTTTGATGATGATAAGGATAACATATGATTTTGGAATCTAAAAAGGTAAAAATATTCAATTAAGAGATCGAAGTGACATTTAAGTTATATTTCAATAGGTATAAAAGAAAAAAAACAAAAAAATTAGATTTTGTAAATCAAATTTTAGTCTTGAAATATATATGTCCTAGAAAAGAAGAATCTTTCCTAAATTGATTTTTCGAAATATTATTTTATTGTTAAACTATTTTTTTTTGTCTGCATATTCATATTGATTTAAAGTTATGAAATAATTAATTAAAAATGAAAATCCTGAAAATTTTCACCATTATACTTTATTTAAATGCATATCATATTTAGAAAGTTAATTTAGCAAACCCGATTGAAAATTATTAGAAGACATACTTGAAAGGAGTTAAAAAAGGAGCTTTAGATGTTTTTTTAGTTGTAAGACGTAAAGTGTAATGTTTTCTATAATATTTTTATAGAAGAAAAAAATACAATATATAGTTCGTTAAAAATATATTTCTATTTTTTTTAGTACAATAACGGAAAGTATGGGATGCCGAATCTTAATCTTCAACTTATTTTGATATTTTTTTATTTAAAGGAAAGAGAGTTAAAGTTAGTGGGAAATAAATATATCCCTTTAACAAAAATTTGTTAACTTTTTTCTTTTCAACAATTTAATAATTTTTCCCTAACTTTTTTCTGTCTAAACTTATCGTTTTCTTTGACATTTATGTCATTTTAATTCCTCTTTAAATTCGTATTAAAAAATAAAATAAAATAAAAAAACTAATATTCTTTTCGACATCTGTTTATCTCATAATTTTGTTTTTTCCCTCTCTCTAATTTTTGGAAAATAAATATTAGGATCAAACCACATTTAAATTTCTTTTTTTCTTAAAAAAATACATAAAACCACAATTATTAAATATAAGGTTTTTGTTTTTTACAATAAGAACAATAGAAGTATTATCCTTTATCAAATCGGCATTACTACTTTTCGTCGACATGCCAACATTTTCTCATTTTCATGAGGCTTGCTTAAAAAGATAAAAGAGTAAAGTGTTTAGTACTTAACACCATTTGTTTGTCATATTAGTGTTAAACTAACAAAAAATTTATATGATTATCGCTCCAAAATTTATTGACTTGATGTTTCAATTCTCTCATTATTAAATTAAAAAAAAAACGACTAAATTTTAGGATCTAAACTATTTTATAGTAGAAAGATGATAACTTCAAGCTTTTAGAGCATATTTGGCTAAATAAGTAATTCGAATTTTTAAGTTTATCGTGAATCTCTTGATTAAATAAATCCTCAAACTAAACAACTTCACTTATTCCCGAGACAAAAGTTGATAGAGAGACAGAGAGTTTTTAGAATTTATGGGAAAAGCTTTTCATGGTTAAACTTTTGAACTATGTATATATAACCCTGTTTTGCAATATTTTTTCCACTTCTCTTCTCATTTGACCTTTCTTCATTGTTTAGCTTCAATGGCAGCTCCCTTCCTTGCTGTTGAATCATTAGCTTCTTCAGGCATCAATAATGGCAGAGGCACTTCATTTCTCCCCTTTTTCTTTTCTGTATTTATGTTGTTATTTGTGATTGGAACTTCAGTTAGCTATGAAATAAACCTGTTGTTAGATTGAACCTACAAACCCTTCTCATCTTACTTCTTGTGGATATTGATCATGCTTTCTTTTGTGATTTTGTACCTTTTTATGCCTCTTGAGTTTTGACCCAGATTATTATTTGAGTTTTTACCTTCAAATTCATCATGTTTTGTGTTGATATCGAAATTTGATACCAATTGTGAATTTGTAATCTTTGGGAGGAATCAAACAAACACCCTGTGCACAAAGAGAATCTCGCACCGGTGTGGTGCTTGACCACTAACACTCATGATTAAATCAGTTATCATTTAAAGAGCTAGAGAGTAGAGAATTCGGGATGTGTTTCAGCATATCTCAAATGTCACGAGCCTTCTCGATTATATGGAAATAGGTTTTGTAATGGTCCATTGCTAATTAACTTCTTGGGTCATTAACTAAACTCATACTAACTGTTATGAATTGTTGGATTTATATTCACTAGTGACCCAAGCATATGCTAAAGTAAAACACTTGGGCATGATCTTTACCTCTATAGATCGGCTTCCATACTTAGGCATTATTTCCCTCTCATGCTAGAACCTATGAGTTGGCCTTCATGAAGTATATAGAATTGGCCTCAATCCTTCGAACTAAATATTTATCCATATTTTTACCCACAACATTTAGAAACCATTTTTGGAGATGAAATTGTAGAAACTGTGTGGGATCTTTCATTTGGACATAAGCCAGGAGTTTTATTCTTTATAATTTGTGAGATGGAAGATGATAAGAACAACGAACCTCCCCTAATCTTTGCATTGGAGCGCACTTTGGATGATAAGAACACCTTCATGGTTGCTTTTGAAACTACCAAAAGGTTTTACACCGATGGAGATAATTGTCTTCACTTATATACTATGAATCTCTCCCTTCTCTAACCAATACGGATTTTTGTTTGCACAAGAGAGAGTTCAGTGTTGAAGTGGGATATGTCTGGTTTTTTGCTTGAAATGCTGCTGCTGTTTTCTTATTATTTGTGTTCTTTTTTTGGAAGCTGTTTGTTGGTTTTAATCAGACATGATTATTGCTGGATTTCACTTTTGCCTTTTATTTTCTTTTTGGAAGTCAATTGCATTTTCCTGTCTTTGTCTTTGGTTTCCAATCTTGATAGGAGTTAGCTATGGAAAACACTTTCAATCTGGCAATGTTGTGATAATTTCCCCATAGACATTAAGCTTTTCAGCCCCTCCCTCTTTCCTCTCATCTTTGATAAGCTTAAACATTTTCAACTCAGTTGGGGAGCAATTGCCTGGACGTATTTCACTTAAGAGGATTCGAAGACATTTGAGGTTTTCAAATGGTTATAGAACAAAAGCAGCATCAAATCCTAATTTGAAGGCAGTCGAGGTCCCACGCCAATGGTACAATCTGGCTGCAGATCTTCCTATAAAACCTCTTCCTCCATTGCATGCCAAGACTTTTGAACCAATAAAACCTGAAGATCTATCACATCTCTATCCTGATGAATTGATTAAGCAAGAGACCAGTACTGATCGGTACATAAACATCCCCGACGAAGTCGTTGATGTCTACGAGCTTTGGCGCCCAACTCCTCTGATCAGGTCTGTGGTATGTCTTTCTAAAATGTATGCATTGCAGGCTTGTTTAACACAATGTTTTCTTATTGTTTTCTGTTATGATCACATCTTCAATCCTTTTCCCTGTTAGTTTTTTTTTATCATACTTGCATCTTTTCCATTACTCCAAAAGAATCTAATGGCATTTTTCAATGTATGTTAGAGCTAAGAGATTAGAGAAGCTTCTTGACACACCAGCTAGAATTTACTACAAGTATGAAGGAGTTAGCCCTGCTGGGTCACATAAACCCAACTCTGCTGTTCCACAAGTTTGGTATAATGTACAAGAAGGTGTCAAGAATGTTGTTACAGAAACTGGGGCTGGACAATGGGGATGCAGTTTGGCCTTTGCTTGCAGCATATTTGGTATTGGCTGTGAGGTAAGAAACAGTAGTTGTAAACTTAAACTTACTTCTGATGATCAACTGTTGTTGAATTACGATGTGGAAACAATGGTTCAAAGCTGGGGTTCTTGGTTGCTTCTGTAACATATTACCTGAATTTTGTGTTGTCACCTTAAACAGGTGTGGCAAGTGCGTGCATCTTATGATCAGAAACCGTATCGACGGATGTTGATGCAAACTTGGGGGGCGAAAGTGCATCCATCTCCATCTGATCTCACTGATGCAGGTAGAAAATTTCTTCAAGTTGACCCATCAAGCCCGGGAAGTTTGGGAATTGCCATTTCAGAAGCTGTGGAGGTGGCAACTCTGAATGTTGATACCAGATACTGTGTGGGTAGTGTCCTCAACCATGTTTTGCTTCACCAAACCGTGATCGGTGAAGAGTGTCTAAAACAAATGGAAGCCATAGGTGAGAGGCCGGATGTTATCATCGGTTGCACGGGCGGAGGATCAAATTTCGCAGGTCTTAGCTTCCCATTCCTCCGTGAGAAACTTGCTGGAAACATAAACCCTGTTATCAGAGCAGTTGAACCCGCAGCATGTCCTTCATTAACCAAAGGCGTGTACGCTTATGATTATGGCGATACAGCCGGGATGACACCATTGATGAAAATGCACACACTTGGTCACAACTTCATTCCTGACCCCATCCACGCTGGTAATGTGTAATATGCTAATAAAAGATTTGAAACAGATATAATGCATTGAACTCTTTGTTTCTCTTGATCATCATCTTTGCTTACTTGTTTTTTGGCAGGTGGATTGCGGTATCACGGTATGGCTCCATTGATCTCACATGTCTATAATCTTGGTCTTTTGGAAGCTATATCACTTCCCCAAACAGAATGCTTTCAAGGTATCAACCAATTACTAGAAATTTGGCTATGCATAATTGGGCAACAATGCAACACTTAAGTTTCTCTTTGTTTGTAAGTGCTATACAATTTGCTCGATCAGAAGGACTAATACCAGCACCCGAGCCAACTCACGCCATAGCTGCAACTATCCGAGAGGCTCTTCGTTGTCGAGAAACTGGAGAATCTAAAGTTATTCTCACAGCCATGTGTGGGCATGGCCACTTTGACTTACCAACTTATGAGAAGTATCTACAAGGAGGGGTTAAAGATCTTTCTTTTGCAAAGGAAAAGATACAGGAATTACCAACCACCATTCCTCGAGTGCGCTGAAGTTATATATATATATATATTAAGTTGCAATTTTCCTAAGGGTTTAGAGTTTACGGATAGTTAAACGGATTTCCGACAGGTCGTTCCCTTTGCAAAACTGGAAACTGGAAGTGTAAGATTGTTGTGTTTGTTTGGCATGATGATATGTTCATAGGATGGCATTTCCTATATTGCCAATTGAGGTCAAGATTGAAAGGAATAAGAGGTAGTTGGATAATATAAAAAACTATTGGTATATTTTATATTTGCTACCATAACACAAAAATTTAAACTTTCTTTTTTCTTTTTTTTATTTATTTATTTGAATTCATTTGTTTATCAACATGTCTATTAGTAGTATAATTCATATATTCTATATTTCGTATATCAATCCTAATATACAAATATAAAGTATATCAAGTATGCAATTGATATACTCAATTATATCATTGATATACTAATTTACTAGGCTACGTGTGCTTGTATTTTCATGTTATTCATTGAACTTAAATTTGAATTCTTATTAAGTTGTGTCGAAGTATTATTTTACTGGTACATTGTTATCAACTTATTTGTTCATTTCATATTTTTGATATTCATTCTCATTAGAATGTTGTAGAGGTGGTTGTTAATGTATTGCCTTTAATAGTTACACAAAATTTGAGAGGATTTTAAAAACAAACAATATATTTACACTTGGGTGAATAGACAAAGCTCAAATGTAACTAAAATTTTTTGATGTTGAAATACTGGAATATGCTCTAAAAGAGATCTAAGCATGTCTAATTTACTCCCAAGCGCTCCCAAAGTCGATCCTACATCCCAACTTAGGTTCTAAAGTATTTAGAAACCATAGCGTTTTGTCGTTGGATGAATAGTTTATTCTCATCACTTTCGTTTTAAATGCAATTTCAATAATAACATTGGTGTGTCAGTAATATATCAACCCTCCTTCAAAAAATTCATTTCAAATATAACATTAATGTATCAATAGTATACTACTGCTTATTAAAAAAATTTCAAATGTCTCCCATTAGTGTGTAATACATCAACACTTAATCAAAATAGAATTTTAAACTTGGGTGTTTTGGTATTAGATCAACAATAATTCAAAATTCATTTAAAGTATAACATTATATTGATATTACAATATAGTATTCTTCACACGAAATTTCGACAAAGGGAATTTAATTCATAGAAATGAACTTGATTTTGTTGCTTCGTAATATAAATGTTATAGACTCTTATGTATAACCCTCTAATGCTTTCTCTCGAATGCCTAAACTTTAATCGCTAAACTTGTTGATCTTCCTAGATGATCGACCTTTGGGCTTGATGATCTTCTTAGAGGATCGACCTTTGGACTTGTTGATATTCTAGATGATCGACCTCTGACTTGCTGATCAACTTGGATCGGTCTTTGGCTTGTTAATTGGCTTGGATCGGCCTCTGGCTTGTTGATCGTTTGGATCGGCCTCTAACTTGTTGATCTAAGCGCTGACAGGCTTGTTCTCAAATCAGGGGAGGAGATCAGTCTTCAATTAACTTGTAGATGGGGAATAGACGACCAACTTGGTGAAGAAGAGACGATCAATTCATTAGGGAAAATGTAACGACCCGACTTCCTAGGACTTGAACTAGGTCGTCACTATATGCATGCATATATTTAAAACGACTCTTTTTCATAATTTTACAAAAAAAAATCATAATAAATTTTTTATTAAAATAAAAATATTTTGCAAAATTCAAATAACTTAAAATCTTTGATCGGAGTACCCGTTGTACAATTTTAATAAAATAGGAAACTCGTATAAATCATATGACCGTGAGAATTTTAAAAGAAAAAAAAGTTATGAATCTAAATGACATAACCAAAATTCTTAAAAATGAAAACATGAAATCTTTTATGCGGAAGCATCTGACTAATCCCAATGGCAAGATCAAGGTTTTCTTTTATCATTCGCCGAGGTGTTCTTTCCTTTACCTGAAAAACATAATATTCAAGTACAAAATACTCAGTAAGTTATCCAGTACTGGGTCTATTAGGTGAGGTTGTTATCCTTTTATCATGTGCACCCGTGTACCCAACATAAGCATAGGCATAGGCATAAGTAGCGAACCCGAAGCCACGTAAGGATCCCGAAGGTCACAATCATAAACATAAACATAGGTGGTGATCCCGAGGGACACCTATCGTAATTATAATCATAATCATAATCAGTGTACCCAAAGGTTCACGTCAATAGGGGTACAGGGCATGATAAATAGGATAACAATCAGTCATCACGAACATAATCAACCAAAATAGGATAATAATCACCATGACATAACAGTCATCTCGAACATAATCAACCATCGCTATCATAATCAATAACCATAATTCAGTCAATCAGCATAGACTGAGGATACGCCTAAAATCGACCAAAGCCAAAGCCAACCAAAACACCTAATTCTAGATTCCCAACCACTAGCTCCTCCAATCTCGACCTTCCTTCTCCAAAGCCCTTTCGAAAACAGATCTCAATCTCAACCTTCCTTCTCTAAAGCCTTTTCGAAAACGGATCTATGAACCAACATAAGGGTATCACAAACTACACCAACAAAATAGGTACAAGAGAAAACAACCAGTGGACCAAATCTCTTACCCAAAGTGCAACTGTAGTCATCTTCCATATTTCAAACAATGGGTCCAACCAAAATGGACCTTTTAACCTGCTTGGATAGCTTGCTTCCGGTTTCAAAATCCTTCAAAGCTTGAATCTAAAAGCTAAACCCAATGGATAACAATAATTAAAACAAACACAATAATTAAACCAAAAATATTCACAATAATTAAACCAAACACCAATAGGTATTCACGAAATTACATACTTACCAAAATCGTCATAGTCTAACCAAATCTTGAAATCATGCTGGCGAAGCTGAACAGAACGGAGGGAATAGTTGGGCAATGGCTTGCAGATCAAAACCCAATGACATCCAAGATAGGCTCAAGTGTGTGTGTATATATATATATATATACTTATTCAAATTCTCTTTCCCTTCCCTTTTTCCTTTTTCCTTTTCCAAAACTTAAATATATATGTATATATATTTCCCTTTTTCTTTTCCTTTTCATTTCTCTAAAACATACTCAACTTATTTAATATAATATTACTCCACCCATCAAATCAAATCTTTTCCAACCACAACTTAATAATTTATTTAACCAAAATATCTCCTAACAAATCAATTCCCAACTTAAATTCAATTCAAACTTATCCTTATATTTTCTTAAATTAATTTTCAAATTATCAGGTTAAATTCAACTTTTAAATCTTCCCAAATTTGAATTTGAATCAAATCCAAATCTTTTATAACGATTACTTAATTGAATTATTTTCTCAACATAATCCAATTAAAGCCTCAAAATTCAAACAACTAACCAAATAATTCAAGATAATTAATTTTTTTAAAAAAAACAAATTACTTGAAAATTTGGGATGTCACAGAATAAATGTTCAATTTGTTAAAGAAGATATGATCAATTTTTTGGAGAAGAGATGCTCAATTTGCTGAAGTGTTCTAGTCTTTGAATACATTTTCAAGTGTTTAATTTAAAAAATAAGCCATTTTGGAAACAAATGGGGTATTTAGCAACCACTCAGAATAGATTTTGAAATGTATTTTAAACAATTTTTATCAAAAGAGTTTAAATAAAAATGAGTTTTTTGAAAAACATTTTTTTCTCTAGTTAACCTAAAGGGGTCCTAAATGTTGAAATTCTTTGAATTCTCTGACTTCTAAATCACTGACTCCCTCCCCTTAAATGAAGGGTGACCTCCTATATTTATAGAGTTTTTGGAGGCCCATATGGGCTTGGGCTTGGACTTAAATTAATCTATGTTTTAAAATAGATTTTTATTTAAGTCTGGCTCAATTTATTTTAATAAACCTAGGATGACCTAACTTCGGGCCCAATTGTCACGTGACATAATTTCATTGGATGAGTTGACATTACTCAATAGATTGATTATTGGACAAGTGACTTCATTTCATTTACCAACTTTTATGTCTTTAATTTTAATTTGAGGACACATGTAAATTTATGGTTGGTCTCAAATTTATTAATCGTTAATTTAAATTGATGATGTGGCAATTTGTAATTTACCGAAATTTCTCCGTCAACAAGTTTATCAACTTATATATATAGGATATCAATAATCATTCAAAATGCATTTGAATTTTGTATTAGTAGTATATCACAAAGTTCTAAAATATAACATTAGTGTATCAATCGTATATTAAAACTTAGGAAAACTAGACCTGGTAGCATCAATTAAAGTATCATTTTGAAATTTAACAAATTGAAAATCATAAAAATTATAGCAAGATGTCTCCCTTGCACGGAAGACCTTTTTCTGTTAATTCTAAAATGTCCTTAACGATATCTTGTATTACACTGTAATTAATTAAATTTTGAGATCTCAACCTTCTATATACATGTGCGCGTATGTATACATGTAGGTATATATATGTGTCTATATATTGATTTCTTTTATTAAAAAAAAAAAAAAAAAAAAAAAAACCATTTTTGTCCCCTCAAATTCTATTTGAATTAAGAAAAAAGAGTTTAAAAAATATTTGCATCGAGGAGAACCACATTTGGCGCATGATCGCATCGTGGCTATTTTGACCCCAAAGTCCATGCGTCAATATTAATTTCTTCATCAACTTCCATAAATTGCCATAAATATTATTTTATGGGACCATTCTTTTTCTATAAGAATTATATATATTTTTTGTTTTCAATAATCATGTTTATTTATATTTATTTTGAATTATAAATATTTAAGAAGTTATCCACCTTTAATTTTATGTAAAAAATATATTAAATTATAATTTTTGAAAGTTGAGTACTTTTTTTTTTTTTTGAAACATGAAAGTTGAGTACTTAACCATTTGTTTGCTATATAAGTGCTAAACTAACAAAATTTTAGCATTTTATATCAATTCAAATCTGAAGAAAAAAAAATTTAATACTTGTTTTTATTATTTTACCCGTAATTAACTAATTTATTAATTTATTATTAATTAAAAATCAATTTTAGTTTCTAAACTTTCTTAAAAGTGACAATTTAGTTGGTTTGTAACAATTTAGTTTTTGTACTCTCAATTTTATAACAATTTAGTTCCTAAACTTTACTATGTACCAATTTAATCTCTTATACTTTAAAATTTGTAATGATTTAGTCTCTATCGTAAAAATTAGTGTTAAAATTTAATGAGATTTTTTTTGCATAAATAAACCGATATACAAATTAAAGACTCAATATTTTTATATAATACAAAGTCTACATCTTAAATTAATAAAAATTGACATCTAATTTTAATGAATTTTTTTTTTACATTAAGGACTAAATTGTAACAAATTTGAAAATATAGGGAATAAATGGTTACATGCTAAAGTTCAAGGACTAAATTGTTAAAAAATTGAAAGTGTAGGGATTAAATCGTTATGGACTAAATTGTTACTTTCATAAAAGTTTAGAGACCAAAAGTACTCTTTACCCTTTATTATTCATTTATTTTGTCTGAGCTTACATAATTTCTAAATGTTAATTTCGTGATAATTAATGAATGGATATAGTAGTACTAGAAATTTCCTTGTAAGAGACTATTATCACTTCAAAATTCAATGATTCAATCCTTCAATTCTATCATTATTAAATTAAAAAAAAAAAAAAAAAAAAAAAACTTAATTTTAAGATTGAAACTATTTTATGATAGGAAAATGATAATTTCAGTCTTGAACATGTTTGGCAGAAAATTTTAAATTCAATACAAATCTCACAACTAAATAATAGCTGTTCAAACTAAACAACTCCACTCTCTGATTTCAAACAATTGATAGACAGAAAAAAAAATCTATAACAAAGGTTTTAAAATTTAGTGGAAAAGCTTTTCATGGTCAAACTTTTTAACAAGATATATATAGCTCTGTTTTGCAATATTTTTCCTGGTTGCCTTCTCTTCTCATTTGCCCTTCTTCATTGTTTAATCCCAATTTCATCCATAGACAAAACTTCAAGCTTCCTTCTCTTTTTACACAGAAAAGGGTTGAAAATCCATCTGGAAAATGGCCGCTACCTTCCTTGCTGTTGGATCATTAGCTTCTTCAAGCATCAATAATGGCAGAGGCACTTCATTTCTCCCCTTTTTCTTTTCTGTATTTATGTTGCTATTTGTGTTTGGAACTTCAGTTGGCTATGAAATAAACCTGTTGTTAGATTGAACCTACAAACCCTTTTCATTTTACTTCTTCTGGATATTGATCATGCTTTCTTTGGTGTTTTTGTACCTTTTTATGCCTCTTGAGTTTTGACCCAGATTATTATTTGAGTTTTTACCTTCAAATTCATCATGTTGTGTTGCCATTTTTGGAGAGTGAAATTGCAGAAACTTTGGGGGATCTTTAAATTGGACATAACCTAGGAATTCTTTATAATTTGTGAGCTGGGAGATTGATAAGGACAACACAACATTCACCGATCTCTGCATTGCTGCCCTTTGGCATAAACTCTAGTGATTTTGCTTTTGAAACCATTGAAAGGTTTTATACCAACTGAGATAATTGTCTTCACTTGTATATCATGAATCTCTCCCTTCCCTAACCAATGTAGAGTTTTTGTTTGCGCAAGATATAGAGATCAGTGTTGAAGTTGGATTTGTCTTGTTTGTTGCTTGAAATGCTGCTGCTGTTTTCTTTTTCTTTTTTTCTTTTTTTCTTTTTTTTTTTTTGGAAGTCAACTGCATTTTCCTGTCTTTGGTTTCCAATCTTGATAGGAGTTGGCAGTTTTAAATTAATAGAGAAAATCAATTTAGCTATGGAAAACAGTTTCAATCTGGCAATGTTGCGATAATTTCCCTCATCTTTGATAAATTTAAACCTTTTCAACTCAGTTGAGGAGCAATTGCCTGGATGTCTTTCACTTAAGAGAATTCCAAGACATTTGAGGTTTTCAAATGGTTATAGAACAAAAGCAGCATTAAATCCTAATTTGAAGGCAGTTGAGGTCCCACGCCAATGGTACAATCTGGTTGCAGATCTTCCTGTAAAACCTCCTCCTCCATTGCATCCCAAGACTTTTGAACCAATAAAACCCGAAGATTTGTCGCATCTCTTTCCTGATGAATTGATTAAGCAAGAGGCCAGTACTGATCGATACATAAATATTCCTGACGAAGTTTTGGATATCTACGGGCTTTGGCGCCCAACTCCTCTGATTAGGTCTGTGGTATGTCTTACTAAAATTTATGCATTGCAGGCTTGTTTAACACAATGTTTTCTTATTGTTTTCTGTTATGACATCTTGAATCCTTTCCCTGTTAGTTTTGTTATCATACTTGCATCTTTTGATTAATTTAAAGCCTCTAATTGAGTTTTTCAACATATGTTAGAGCTAAGAGGTTAGAGAAACTTCTTGACACACCAGCTAGAATTTACTACAAGTATGAAGGAGTTAGCCCTGCTGGGTCACATAAACCCAACTCTGCTGTTCCACAAGTTTGGTATAATGTACAAGAAGGTGTCAAGAATGTTGTTACAGAAACTGGGGCTGGGCAATGGGGATCCAGTTTGGCCTTTGCGTGCAGCATATTTGGTATTGGCTGTGAGGTAAGAAACAATAGTTGTAGACTTTTTCTTTTTTGATAGTACAAACTTAAAGTTACTTCTGATGATTAACTGTGGTTGAATTAAGATGTCAAAAAAATGGTTCAAAGCTCAGCTTCTTAGTTGCTTCTGCAACATATCACATGAATTTTATCTTGTTTCGTTAAACAGGTGTGGCAAGTGCGGGCATCTTATGATCAAAAACCGTATCGACGAATGATGATGCAAACTTGGGGGGCAAAAGTACACCCATCTCCGTCTGATCTAACGGATGCAGGTAGAAAACTTCTTCAAGTTGACCCGTCAAGCCCGGGAAGTTTGGGAATTGCCATTTCAGAAGCTGTGGAGGTTGCAGCTCGCGATGCTGATACAAAATACTGTTTGGGAAGTGTCCTCAACCATGTTTTGCTTCACCAAACCGTGATCGGTGAAGAGTGTCTAAAACAAATGGAAGCCATAGGTGAGAGGCCGGATGTTATCATCGGTTGCACGGGCGGAGGATCAAATTTCGCAGGTCTTAGCTTCCCATTCCTCCGTGAGAAACTTGCTGGAAACATAAACCCTGTTATCAGAGCAGTTGAACCCGCAGCATGTCCTTCATTAACCAAAGGCGTGTACGCTTATGATTATGGCGATACAGCCGGGATGACACCATTGATGAAAATGCACACACTTGGTCACAACTTCATTCCTGACCCCATCCACGCTGGTAATGTGTAATATGCTAATAAAAGATTTGAAACAGATATAATGCATTGAACTCTTTGTTTCTCTTGATCATCATCTTTGCTTACTTGTTTTTTGGCAGGTGGATTGCGGTATCACGGTATGGCTCCATTGATCTCACATGTCTATAATCTTGGTCTCTTGGAAGCTATATCACTTCCCCAGACAGAATGCTTTCAAGGTACCCATACATACTCGAATTTATCTGAAAATTAACGGATACTAGCTCTGGAAAATAAACCAGTTACTAGAAATTTGGCTATGCATAATTGGGCAACAATGCAACACTTAAGTTTCTCTTTGTTTGTAGGTGCTATACAATTTGCTCGATCAGAAGGACTAATACCAGCACCCGAGCCAACTCACGCCATAGCTGCAACTATCCGAGAGGCTCTTCGCTGTCGAGAAACTGGAGAATCAAAAGTTATTCTCACAGCCATGTGTGGGCACGGTCACTTTGACTTGCCAGCTTATGAGAAGTATCTACAAGGAGGGATCACAGATCTTTCTTTTGCAAAGGAGAAGATACAAGAATCACTAACCACCATTCCTCAGGTGGGCTGAAATTTTATATATAAACAAGGTTTAGATTTTTAAGGTTTACGAGTGAACGAATCATCGAGAGGTCGTTAGCTTGCAAGACTTGCAAAAGTAAAAACTACAGTGTAAGATTATTGTGTTTGTTTGGTATGATATGTTCCCCAGGAAGGAATTTCCTGTATTGCCATTGAGGTTGTGAGACTGAATGGAAAAAGGGGTAGTTGCATAATGCAAATCATTAGTAATAGTTTTTTGAAATTTGTTAGTACAACTCCAAATTAAATGTTATTTCTATTTTTTTTTTATTATTCTAATTTTACCTTCATTGGTATCATCAAGTATATCAGTATGTAATCTGTATTTCATATATCAATTATGATATATGGATATAAAGTATATCGGTCGTATAGTTAATGTACTAAATTATATAAATTTGAATTTTTATTTATTTGTTTTGAAGTATTATTTTACTAGTATATTGTCATCAACTTGTAATGGTTTAATTCTATCTTGTCGGTAATTATTCTTAGAGTATTATAGAGGTTGATGGTAATGTATTATTACCTTTAATTGTTGAACATAAAATAGGACTTCAAACACAAACAATACTTTCATAGTTAGTGAGTCAACAAAGCTCAAATGTAATAAAATACATTTTTAATGTTGAAGTAATGGAAATGGGGTTTAAAGAGAACTAAACATGTTGATTTCCCTCCAAATGTTTTCAAAGTCAACTCTACATCCCAACTCAGGTTCTAGATTCTTGAGAAATCATAGTCTTCTATTGTGGGATAAATAGTTCATTTGTATAACAAGTTTTAAATGTAATTTAATAATAAAAATGGTGTCTCGTATATTAACACTCATTCAAAATTTATTTCAAATTTAACTTTGACGTATCAATAGTACACCATTACTTATTAAAAAAAAAAAAAAACATGTCAAGTACATCTTGCTAGTGTATTGGTAGTTGATTAACCATAATTCAAAAATTCATTTTAAGTACAACATTATTGGTATTCTATACAGTATATAAATACTCATTTTAACATGCATTAGAAATATATGATAGGTGTATTAGTAGTATATTTAACACATTCAAAATTCATTTAAAATATAACATTTATGTATCAATAGTCTATTATTATTAGTGTATCAATAGTATATCACGACTGATTCTTAATATAATTTCAAGCATAAAATTAGTGTATTAATAATATATTAACACTCATTCAAATTTCATTTCAAATATGACATTTGTGTATCAATAATATATATATATATATATATATAGTATGTATTTAAAATGTATTTCAAGTATATAACTAGTGCGTAAATAATTTATCAACACTCATGAAAAGATGTAATTTCAAGTATATCATCAATATATTAGTAGCCTACTAACAGTCCTTCAAAATTCATGTAAAATATAACATTGGTGTTTCAATAAAATAACATAGTACTCATTCATAATGCATATCAATTGTGTTAATACTCATTCAAACATGCAATTTCTATAAAATACAATTGATATAAAGTATATTAAATATACTATTGATATGCAACTAATTGGTTGGAAATTCATGCATTTAAGTTGGAATTTGCTCGAAATTAGGTCACATTTACCAATCCGTAATGAAAATTGGTGTAGTTGTAATGAAGTTCCATTTTATAGATTAATGATAATGAGCCTGAATCACAAATGTAATTGGATTGTTTTTTATCGTACTTACTTAGAATTATGAATCTGCCACATCTACTGTTACTATTACTGTTTGACCCTAATGATAACAGTAACAGATAGATTTATAATTTTCATAGTGTTATAGTGACAATATCTATAACGGTAATGATAAAGATAATGGGTCCTATATAACTTTAACCACAATCACATTGAGCAACCCTTGTTCCTCAATCAGATTACATGTTTTGATTACAGATTTGGAGGCAGACCCCATAGTTCATTACGATTATGGAACACATGTAAACAACAACTAAGGTAATCAATTATGTTTAACATGGGTAAATGTGGTCATAATGAATTTTGGTTGAAATTCATCTACTATCATAAAATTGACCAAGATTTTAGGAAAATTATTTTAAATGACAAAACTGCCGAAAATATTTACAAATAATAACAAAATATAACAATGTGATAGACCACAATAGATTGTGATAGACTACTATATGTGTTTATCATGACACAAGTAGACACAAGTAATAGTCTATCACGGTCTATCGCAAATAGACAGTAAAATTTTACTATATAAGTAAATATTTTGGTTCATTTTTCTATATTTGGAAACAATTCAAGATTTTATTATTTATTTATTTATTTATTTATAAGTTTTAAATCTTTAGATTCAAAGAGCCAAAATACTAAAATTAAAAGAAGAGGGTCATTTTTAAGCATAACCCAGAAAAACGCACGCCCTGTCTTTGGAGGAACGAAGAGAAAGATTCAGCCGTGGGTTTCAGTGGGTGGCTGGAATCAATCGTGGGTCTCCTTCAAGAGCCTCAAAACGGTTTGGGTTTCGTTTTTCCGGTAGCCTCAGGCGGCCGTTGAAGCTGTGTTTCACGTTGGTTTAGCTTGTGAGGTATTTTTGTTGTTCTTGACGCGATTCAGTCCAAAGATTTTGGGTGTGGTGGGTTTATTCCATCGTATTCTGTGTTGGTGAATTGATGCTCTTAATAAAACTCTCAAAGTGGATGTAGACCGAAATGTTGAAACTGTGTCTATTTTGATATCTTTATGTCTTGCTCTGTTTAATTTGTTGCTGCAAATTTGCATTCTATTGGGCGTTTCTAGGGTTCAGTCTTTTACTGTTACGAAATGGCTGTTGATTGTGTTGGATTTGGTGTCATTGTGCCATGATATGGATAGCACCAGTTCTTTAATTTTAGTTGGTTGTTAGGCAGTTAAAGTAATGGAGTGTGTCTTAAGAATTTCTTTTTATCTACGTAGGTGAGTTTGCCCTAAAAAATGGGCAGTAAAGGTCGTATTCCGCCTCCACATGCAAGGCGTACTCTTCCAGGTTCTGGTGTAATACATCCAGAAGCATTTGGTCATGGGCTACGTCCTCCACCAGGTGCCTTTCCTCCCTTCGACATGTTGCCTCCTCCAGAAGTGATGGAACAGAAGCTAGCTGGGCAACATATTGAGATACAGAAACTCGCCACCGAGAATCAGAGGCTTGCTGCTACCCATGGAACCTTGAGGCAAGAGCTTGCTGCTGCTCAGCATGAGCTGCAAATTCTTCATGCTCAAATAGGAGCTGTGAAATCTGAAAGAGAACAACAAGCAAGGAATCTTTCTGATAAGATTGCAAAGATGGAAGCAGAATTACAAGCAGCTGAGCCAATTAAGTTAGAGTTGCAGCAAGCAAAATCAGATGCTCAAAACTTGATTGTAGCAAGGCAGGAGCTTATTACTAGAGTGCAACATTTGACCCAAGACCTCCAGAGGGCCCATGGAGATGTGCAGCAGGTTCCTGTTTTGATGTCAGAACTTGAGAGTTTGAGGCAGGAATATCAGCATTGTAGGTGTGTAATTTGTATAGCATTTAACTTTAGAGGGACTTTTTAGGATGTCACCTAACTAGTTAAGTTAGTTTTAGGATGCCTTGTGAATTCAATCAAATTCAGTCTTTATCTTCAACAGTTCAGTTTATTTGGATTTCTAATTAGGCCTCTGGCTTGTGGTTATAGATGCCATGCTGCCCTAGCTTGACTTGTTTCCTTAGCTATTTATAAGAGGCTTATTTATTGTGTTTTTAAATATTAAGCCAAGGTGTCTAGTGAGTATTGTTCAGAAGTTACTGTAGACTATGAAACACATTTCCTTATACCCCCACGAGAAAAAAGAAAAAAAAACCCACTATAAACCCATTTTCCCTTCATTTCTTAAAGTTCACTGTGTGGTCTATCCTTTACTGGACTAGAGTTTGATCCAAATGTACTTCAGGGTTTTTTTTAATCTTTTTTTTTTTTTAAAAAAAAAAATTTATTGGGTTATGTTCCTTGCTTGTAAAATGCCATGACCTAGTTATTGACCTTGCAGGGCGACCTATGACTATGAGAAAAAATTATACAATGATCATCTTGAGTCACTTCAGGTGATGGAAAAGAATTATATCACTATGGCTAGGGAACTGGAGAAGCTTAGGGCAGAGTTGACAAATACTGCTAGTTTAGAACGAAGACATGGTACTCTTGCTTACCCCTATTTCACTTTTGTTTTTTTGGGATTATCTTATCCTTCTTGAATTTCCCTTAATCTTCCACTGATATTGTGATGACTGCACGTAGGTGGGCCTTATGGTACTACCCAAAACAACGAGATAGAGGCTTCTGGGAATTCAACTGGACAAAATACTTATGAAGATGGTTATGGTGTTGCCCAGGTTTGTCACATATTCCACTTAATGGTTTTCATTAGTTGATATTTTGTTTTTGAATTTATAGTTCTTTCTCTTTCTGTATGTTTCTTACTATTGATGCAAATGGAGAAACACCTTTTGACGGGCTGTGAGGTCTTTTTGCTGCCTATGTTATACCTAGGCTTTTCTTTGCATCATGATCCGAGGTCTCCTTGGTGTTGGGTTTCAATTGTTGAGTAGAGAAGGTTTAGAAATGTTTATCTTCCTGATAGGAAGCTTTCTTCTCTAGGAGTAGGAGACTTGTTTCAATCCAAACTACACTGTTTAGGGAAAATGAAAGAATGAAAATAAAAAATGAAAAGGCCTATAAAAGACAGCTAAGCAAAAAGACCCACAAAGCTAACCAGACAAAAAGGGTCTCCCACCAATGGTGTTATAAAAGATTTTTTCAATTGGTCAAAAGAATAAAGCAATTATAAGAGCTATAAAAAGATGTACGTTTGCACTAAGACATAGCACGGAAGATAATTTGTTCTAAAAAAAACTCTCAAAGTGCTTCCTTTACCATTGAAAAGGCAAGTGTTCCATTCCTCCCCAGTAGTCCATAAGAAAACCTCCATGACACTATGTTTCTATAAAGGAGACTTACTCACCTTGTATATCGAATTTACTCTCTTTATTATGATTCTGTCCTTGGTTTGTAGAAAATTGTCGGGGATTTGTTTTTGTGGAGACAGCATATAAGTCATTATGGAACTGACTCGCCTTGTTACTTGTAGGCTTTATGGATTTTCTTAATCCAAAAGGTCATGAGTTCAAGGAGCTGTTGGTGAGAGAGAGAGTACATCAGTCAAGACTCATGAGGGGGTGGTTTTCAATTATCATCTGAGTCAAGACTCATGAGGGGGTGGTTTTCAATTATCATCTGGTTGGAAATTTATGAAAATGGCTAAAGTGAGAATTTGTTTCCAAAATTTCTGAAAATGGTGGGTTGGGGTATTTGAAACTTACAATGCAATTATTCTGTCCTCTTGGCTAAGTAGAGTCGTTGTGCAGGTTTCCTTTAGAACCTAAGGCGCTGTAGCATAGGATTTTGGTACATCGACCATGTTAACGAGTGAGACAGTACAATAATGACCAAAGGGCAACTTGTGAAAGGCAATTTGGAAGTGTCCTCGCAAGTTTCTAGGCTTCACCAAGTTCTTAAACGGTGGTAGTGCAATGTTCCACTTTTGGACAATTTTTGGATTGGCGATGCTCCTCTATGTTCTTCATTCCCTTATCTATATGATTTGTTTTTTTTTTTGTTTTTTTTTGGAAAAAAAAAAAACAAACAGAAACAGAAAAACAAAACAAAAAATAAATAAATAAAAGAAAAGGGGTCCCATGGCACTTGTTTTCTCCTTGTGTGGACACGAGTTTTCTTTTACTTTCACCTTAGGGTAGAGCATTATTGGATGGGAAAGGTGTGCATATGTCTATGATGTTGCCCCTTTTACACGGTTTTTGTTTTAGGTACAAGTTACAGCGAAAGTTGGACATAAACCCTTGATTGCTCTGTTCTATTCCCATGTAAATCCTTCTTAACTCGCTTGCTTCATTCCTCTTCCGTCTTGCAAAAAGCCAGATTTTTCTTCTGGCTAGTTGCTCATGGAAGGGTTAACACCTTGGACTGCGTCTAAGACTCTTCTATGGTTTTGGGTCCTATGCTTTGTTTGAACATAAGGTATGATTTGGATCAGACGAAACTTTATGGTGAAGATTTAGGTTAGCTTTTGGTACTTCTTTGGTGTTAGCTTGGCATTAAACAGGACTGTTCATCCAGAACGTTATTTTATAATTCTTCTTTAGTTTTGATACTCAACCATTGTAGTATCCTTGGTAATTTTGTCTCTATTTCATTTGGGCTTTTGTGTTTCTGCCCTCTCTCTCTCTCTCTCTCTCTCTCTCTTAATGAAGGTAACTTTTAATTTATATATATGAGTATATTAGTTTGACATTTCAATAGTTCATGGATTCATACTATGAAAGACAATGGAGAGACATGGGGATTTCATGTTTGTGTCTAGTTGGTACTTTAAAATAGTCTAATAGATCTCTAAACTTTCAATTGTGTCCAATGGATCATTGAACTTCAAAATGCCTAATAGGTTCTTAAACTTTCCATTTTGAGTCCAATAAGTTCTTTAACTTTTAACTGTGTGCCTAATCGTCCTTGGAATTTTTTTTTTTTTTTTTTTTTTTTTTTTTTTTTTTTTTTTTTAATCCATTGGCCTATAGAATACAAAATTGAAATTTTGAGTCCTATTAGACATAAAATTCAATTTTGTATTTAACAAATTACTAATTTTGGAAATTTTCGAATATGATAGTGAGGTATTAGACACAAAACTCAAAGTTTCTTTTTTTAATTATTGTTTTATAAGAAGTAATTTTATTGATGGTATGAAATTATAAAATTGGGGACCTCAATAGGGAGGCAAAAGGCCTCTTCAGTTTGAAATGAGGAAATTAAAGCTATATTAACGAAAAAGAGATGAGCATTTACACCAAGCCACCACCATATTAATTATAGCATAAAAATATCTATTATATGTGCGTTCCTTATTTTGAAAGATTAGTTGATTGCTTTCTCCAGCAGTTGGCTCTAACAAAGGTTTCCCAAAGAAGCTTCTTTTCATTGAAAGCTTATGGATTATTGAAAGTTTGGGACTTACTTGACACTTTTTAAAATTTAGAGAAAGTTCAGAGGCTAAACATACAATTTAATATTTGTTTTTTCCCATCTAAATAAGGACTTGAACTGCAATATTCAACTGCACTGGTTTATCTCCATCTTCCTTTGTTATCTAGTTTGGACATAACTAGTAGTTTACACTTCAATATAAGGTATGTTGATTAGGTTTTATTTTTCCTAACGATTGGTTACTTGTTGAAATTGTGCGATAGGGACGTGGCCCGCTGCCTGCTACTGCAGGTGCTGCATCCAGTGCTGGTGCAACCGCATACACAGGACCTCAAACTGGTTCTACTGCAACCCGACCCAACTTCGATGCCGCAAGGGGTCCGCAACGAGGACCCGGTTATGATGGAGGAAGAGGATCCATTTATGATTCACAAAGACCTGGTTATGAAGGACAAAGAGGACCAGGTTACAATGTGCCTGGGTTACCTACTTACGATGCACCTAGAGGAGCTGGCTATGATGCTCAATCTAGAGGTGTTGCCGGACATGCTGCACCTGGAAACACGGCTCCTTATCGGTCTTCAACACCGCCTGGTCGTGGTGGTGGGTACGAAGCACCATCTCGAGGAGGAAACCCTGGTAGGAGATGAGCTAAAGGTACTACTTGAGAATACCATCTATTACTCCACAGTTGTCATCTGTTGTGCCATTCCCTCAAATTTGCAAACACTTTTTTTTTTTTTTGGCTAGAAGTTTATTATCAAATGCACTTACTTGACAAACTTTGAATGAATCATTGGAGAAATTTACATTGACATCAAGGTCAAAATCATTTCTAGTTTAGTGATTCAATCATTTTCAGCTGTCTGATCAAGGAAACTTCACATGATAATGAACTTAGAAAATCCAATGTTCTCAAAGCCTAATTTTCAATTCTTTCATTAATCCCATTTTTGAAATTTGTAAGATGCTAAGAAACAAGAATGTACCTACTGAATGCTAAAGTCAATATAGGCATCCATCAGGTGAAATGGCACATCAACTAGTTTGCAATGCTTTGTATTATTACTAGAAAGAAATTAAATGAAAGAAGAAAGCTAACCATTCTTTTGTTTAATGAATTTTGTTAGTGGGATGTGATATTTCATGTTGGATGGGTTAGTTTATGAAAAGTTTATAAAAAGATAAGCCTATTTGGATCTATACATAAATCATATCATACCCACCGTCATCTGAAAAGAAAGTATAATTCATTTTTAAATGCAAAGAAAATGAAATATAGTTTATAAGATTTATTGTATCTATCATCCATATAATTTGGAATTTAAGACATTAGTCAAAATCTATTGCATAAATTAACAAGTTGGGGATTTCATCGTTTCAATTTGATTGAATAATTTTGAGAAAATACTTTCTTTTTTTTTTTTATCCCTAGATTTCAGGTCTAGTTTTAGATTTTACTCGAAGTTTGAGTTTTGTTTCAATTTGGTCCTTAGATTTCAAGATTTTAAAATTTTAACTTCATTTTTTCACTAAATACTCATTTTTCATCTTGTGTTGATGTTTATTAATTAATTTAAAAAAATTAAAATGACCATAACTAATTAAGTTTCATCTCATCACTATTAAAATTAATTTAAAATTTTTACTTCAAAATTATTTTAATATATGTTAATATCAAAGTATTTAATTAAAAATCAAGGTTAAAAGTGTAAATCTTAAAATCTAAAGACTAAAATGAAATAAAATTTAAATTGAAATTAAATTCAAAATTTAAAAACTAAAAACATAATATTTTCAAACTTAAGAACTAAATAGAAACTAGATCCAAACTAATTGAAAGTGAAATAAAAGACGGTGAATATAATTAATATTAAACGTACCAACATGCATAGAAATTACTTGAAGTAGTTTTATAAATATAATGCCAAAAGAGAGACCTATTTGCTACATTATTGCACATGCAACTAATTTTGCAGCAAAACTAATATTTCAGCCTTCAATTGCAATGAGTATCAAATGCCACCAACCCCTAAAAAATCAATTGATGTAAACATAAGAACAAAAGTTGAAAGAACAAATCAAAAGGTCAAGTTTTATAAAAAGAAACTATTTGGGAATTTAAAATTAGTATTCATTATAAGAATACAAAATGTATTTAGTTTACAGATGACATCTCAACAACTAGCTCAATACCTCATCTTTACATATCAAGATTTGAAATGGATATATTACTTTAATAATGCATTGAGGCTGCTTAATTAAAATCAAAACTATGAGGGAATTATATTATAATGGAAAGTTGGAAACCCCATAATATGTAAATCTTATTGAAGTTTGAACCATAAAGTTAAAATTAAACCCAACCCAAGAAAGTTTCAAGAGGTTTTAATTAATTCAAAGATATTATAAAGCAACCCAGCTGTCATGACAAATTGTTTATATAAATATATATAAAAGCATTGTTTGAAATGAATTATTCTTTTTTGATATATATGAAGTCATATCAATTTAAAGGAAAATCCAAATGAAGTTTCCTTTCAAATTGAGCTATCAATCACACAAAACCAAAACCCATTACTTCTCTTTGGAACCTATCCTCCTTTGCAACTGTCAGAGCTTTTCAAGGTTTTATTTTCATTTTTTGCTACCAAAAATAATTTATTCCAATTTTTTAATTAAAAAAAATTAAATTACAAATTTAATTCCTATTCTTCCCAAAAAAATAATAATAATAATAATAAAATTTAGTTCCTTAATTTCAAAAGTTAGAATTTGATCTCTATAATTTGGAGAAAATTAGAATTTAATTCCTATAGTTTCAAAAAAAAAAATTATTAAATCATAGGAATTAAATTATAATTTTAAATCATAGAAACTATGGGACTAAATTTACAATTTAACCAATTTAGTTTATGAACTTGAAATGGTAACGACTTAGTCCTTGCTTTCAAATTTATAGCTAGCTATTTAGTTTTTGAACTTTAATAACTAACAATTTAGTCCTTATACATTATATTTTGTAACGATTTAGATCCTATCGTTAAATGAATTTTTTTTACATGTGTAGATTAATAAATTGTTCAAAAATTGAATTTATTTATAAATTACAAAAGCTGAGTAATTATATAATAAATATTGACACTTAAATTTGATAAAAATTTTCACAATAGAGACTAAATTATAAAGACTAAATTTTTAATTGTTACTCTTACCAAACTAAAAGATAAAAATATATTTTTAAACTTTTTGTATTATTATTATTATTATGATTATTTATTATTATTAAACTCAGTCAATCCATCTCCTATTAAATAGGAAGTAGTTAAGAGACTTGGCTAATGAGTTAGCCTATTAAAAAGGAAAAGCATAGCCAAAGAAAAATGAGAGCTAAGAGTAATAAGCTGCAA
Organism: Citrullus mucosospermus; assembly: GCA_030954485.1. Classification (NCBI taxonomy): domain Eukaryota; kingdom Viridiplantae; phylum Streptophyta; class Magnoliopsida; order Cucurbitales; family Cucurbitaceae; genus Citrullus; species Citrullus mucosospermus. Next base: position 5,436,710 of record CM062065.1, read on the forward strand.
TTAAATTGACCATAAGCCTTAAGAAGAAACCATCCATATTGATTCTCCACTCTCCCATTTGATGATCAACAAAGAAGCCATAGCAAGAGATTCTTCTTCTACTATCATCAATGATTTAATCTCCAAACGATTAGGCTCTATACCTTCAAAGAGAGATGTTGATAGATGAAGAACAATGTAAGAAATTAGCCTTCTTTTTTCGATGGACAATGTTTAATTAAGCACATGCTTCTCGATCTATAATTTCTAGACGATTCTAACCACTCTATTTTATAATCATTTTGTTTAATAATTGATTTTATCATCTCATGTCCCTTCTATCACACCCACTCATTTACTACTCTATTTCCACATGTAATTACGTTAACAATCATATTAAACCAATAGAATAATAATAATAATAATAATATCATTATTTTCTCCTCTATCTCTTTATATATATAAACTTCCTCTACATCTCTTTCAACTCCTATCAACCAATTTCCTGAGTCTTTCTCTGAAATCTTCTCTCCCATGAAACTCCATAGCAATGAGCTTCCCTCAGGGAAAAGCTACACCCTCCATAAAACATTAGCCATAGTTTTCAGTTTAGTGATATTGACAGTGATTCCTTTGTTATACAATCTTGTAAACTATTACTCTGTGTTTATTGTCAACAATTCACCAAAATCCCCATCAAATTCATACTCAAGTAGTAGTAATGAAAAGAATGATGGGGTTGTTGAGACATTGTCAAATTACCAAGAAGAAGAAGAAGAAGAATGTGATATATTCACAGGAGAATGGATACCAAATCCAAATGCTCCATATTATACAAGCTCTTCTTGTTGGGCAATTCATGAACATCAAAACTGTATGAAATATGGTAGACCTGATGGAGGGTTTATGCAATGGAGATGGAAGCCTGATGCTTGTGAACTTCCCATTTTCAATCCTTCTCAGTTTCTTGAGCTCATGAGAGATAAATCTTTGGCTTTTGTTGGTGACTCTGTTGGAAGAAACCAAATGCAGTCTTTGATATGCCTTCTTTCAAGGGTAAGTTTCTTTTTAATTACTTTTCATCATTTTCCTTATTCCAAACTCTAAATCCTTCATCTGTCTCATCACCATTCATCTCTTACAAATATTTTCAAATATATATATATATAAATCTTGATGGAATGGAGAGCATGAATATCTGAATTAGTCTTAATGAAAAGCATCTTAACATTAATAATTAAGTTACATCACCATTGTTAAATAATTGTTTTCAAATAAATTGATGGAAATTTTGTTATATCTATAAATTTTTATTGCATTGAGTTATATTATATTTACGATAACTCTAACTGGAAGACAAACATTGAGACATATTTATGTGGTTGATATTATTATATTGGTTTTTTTTTTTTTTTTTTATTGAAAGATGAGTTTTTTAATGGATGTTTGAAACTGTTTTTGCCATTCTTGAGAGTGGTTTTTGGAATATATTCCTTTTTCTGAAATGACTTTAATAATATGAGTGTTTCTGCCTAGAAGCTCAATAATTTGAATGTGTAATTAAATAATATAGTTGAAAAAAAAAATCAATAATAGAGTTGGGGTATGGTTTGTAAATGATATATCATACTCGTTTTTTGTTTTTTTTTTTTCTTTTAAAATTAAAAGTGTTACAATTTGACTAAATTATCATTAATGCTTATAAAAAGACAATAAATTTTGCAAAATAAACAAATAAAATGATCAAATCAGCTCTTAATGGGTTAATTTCTATAGTCTAATCTAACTTTGTAAAAGCATCTTGTGACTAAAAAAAAGATTGAAAGGTAACCCAAGTGATAAAAGTTCACTTTTTATGTTAAGATTAGAAAAAAAAGGTTAATTATTGGGTCTTGGGAATCTTAATGCCATTCCCAAGGCCACCTCTTTTTTCACTAACTTTCACAAATATGACTTATCAACAAACAAAAAAAGTGAACTTTAATTATTATAAACTTCAAATAATAGATTTTAGTTCAACTAACTTGTGAAATTTGAAAAATTTCAACCTACTTCTAACTCTACTCCATCTTACATTCATATTTGTGTGTTCACAAATTATTATGTGATAATTTTTTTAAAAAATCTTTTTTCTTTTGTAATGGAAGAAAATACATAGAAATAGAATTCCACCCAATACTATATATTTAATAAAATTGGTAGATATAACAAAATTTAGATCTAACTTTATAATTCTATACAAAAAAAAAAAATTGGTAGATGTTAAAAGTTGTCCATTACCTTAATTTAATTGGATTGTATTCCAAAAATAGTAAATTTGATGACAGATATATTACCTTTGATATATTTTAGATTTGGGAAAAATATATATTAAAAAAGGGTAATATGGGAATCTTTAGTACTTGTAACATGGCAACAAGTTTGTATTATAGTTGCACACAACACTAGGCCAGAGAGGAAGCATGCATGTGAACCATTCCATCTTTCTCTATCATCCTTTTTTGAATTTTGATTTTACGTTCAATGTTGCTTTCTAAACCCAATTCATTCCTCATAATTCTAAATTGTTTTCTTTCCTTCTTCTTTCCATTTCAATTATTAGTTTCTGGCTCATGTTCATCCATATTAGGTAAATATATAGATATATAGATTGATAGGATAGATAAATGTTGTAGGCTATTCATTCTTTTATATATATTATGTGAGTTTTTTTAGTTAAAAAATGAGTGAAAAAAAAGGAAGGGTATTTCCAATGTTTGACCTCTTAATGTATAATAAGAGTAAGTTATTTTGAAAGTTTCAATTTAGGTTAGATTCATGAAACTAAAATAGGATTAATTGAATCTAAATTTTAGGAGATTTTATATATTAACCAAAAAAAAAAAAAGGTTTTTTTTATTTTTTTAGGGAAAAAAAAAACTTTTGTGATTACATCCTTTTGATTATAAAATAGAAAAGTTGATGTCTTTAAGATTTCTTTTCCTAAGGGAAAAAAACAAAGAGTAAAAGAGTATATGCCAGCTTGATAAGTGACATTTTAACTAATAAAAATATTTTCCAAAAACATAATTTCCAATATTATTTTATGGATAAGACTTGGGAATTATAATCTCATTTGATTATTACCAAACAAACCAAAATGGACCCCAATTTTAATTCCATTCTTTTCTATCAAAAAGACTACAAATACCCCAATTATTTTTTTATTTTTATTTTTAATTTTATTTTATTAATTTTAGATGTATTTTTAATTAGTTTTGTCATTTTCAAATATATATTCTATAGTAATTCTTAGACTCCACATGAAAACCTGTTTTATTCCCTACTTCTAATTTCTATTGAAATAATTTAACAAAAAAAAAAAGTCAAAATTAATCTATTTAGATTAGAAGACTCTAACCCCTACATCTAGACATAGATATTAATTCATCCATTGAAAAAAAATATATATATATATCTCAATTTATTTAAAAAGTTAATAATTAAGAGAAAATGAAATATTGAATAATAATTAAAATGAAATGACGTGAAGAAAGGTTTGAGAGAGGAGACTCTCTTGAAGTGATTACACTTTTAAATTTCTAAGATTCATATTTGTGTCAGATTTTTCTTTTTGTAACGAAACTCTAATTTCTAAATTCTATGAATATCATGCATTATCGTAAAATTTGTAGAGAAGAGAACAAAATTGTTCATGTGTTAGCAACTTTGACATCGTTCTTTGATATGGGAAAGAGTGTTTTTTTTTTAACCTCTATTCGCTCTTTCATCTCTAAAAGAGGGAGGAAGAAAAAAAGAAAAAAGGGGTATTGGTTTGTTTTGACATACATGGCATCATGTGGTACAAGAATAATCTTCACATGAAAGTGGTTTCATATAATTAAAAAAAAAAAAAAAAAAAAAAAAAATTCGCCCCTTATTTTATTATTATTATTATTTTGGGGAAAAAAATATCAATTTTCTTTGCAACAAATAAAATGTATTTAAAAAAAAGTTTGCACATGCATTTTTCAGACATTGAAAATCAGTATCTCTCTCTCTCTCTCTCTCTCTCTCTCTCTCTAACATTGTTGCCGACAATGGTGTATTGTGTCAGAAGAGAAGTGGAATATTGTAAACATTTGACCAACAAATATTTTTTAGATTAAAGTACACATCCCATATGCTGAGACATTGTTTTCATACAATTTTGTAACATTTACATACTTTTTTTTTAATTAAAAAAAAATGTTTTTTTCCCACTTTTTATTTTTAATTATTATTAATTTCAACTTTTTGGAGGTAGAAAGGCTATGGTATACCTTTAAATTATATGTTTAAAAAAATGACTTTGTTGTATGCCATTAAGATGAGTTTCTCCTGACTTAGTTTGTATTAAATAAAAGTTTATGGTCAGATGAGTTAGATCTAAAATATAATTAAAATAAACCAATAAAAAAAATTTTGTTATATAAAAAATTATGCAATCAAATTTTCTAATTATTAGTTCTTTGTGGGTGGGATCATAATTTGTAATAATAATAATACTATATAAGATCATATTACAGCTTAATTAATGATCAGAACAGTATTGTTGTTATTATTATTATTATTATTATTATTTTATTAATAATTATTCAAGACCTTTGAAGTTTGAAAATGATTATTTGTAATTTAATCTCTTTTTTTAAAAAAAAAAAATGTAACATTGGGTTGGTTTAAACATTTTTAATTTAGATGATTTAAAAAAAAAAAAAAAAAGCTTAAAAAGTTATATTTTAGCAGTGTAACTTTGCCCTTCATTTTAAAATTATATTCTGGCTTTTGTCTTTTTTCTTTGTCTTTTTTCTTTTTCTTTTTTATTTAAATTCAACAAATATGAAGATTGAAGATAACATTTTGTCAACGAGTCTTAGATTTGGATGTCCTCTCCTTCCATATTCTAGGTTTCCAAATGCCTTTAGTAGAAGAGTACTTATTCCTTTCCCCCCCCCCCCCCCCCCCTAAAAGAAGTACTTATTCCTTTTTTCTTAATAATTCAAAATGATAATTTGTATTTTTATTCATTAAGATATGTCTTTAGTTTAAATTTTTTTTTTTTTGTGATTTAACATTATTAGATGATACAATATTAAATTTACTTTTACCTATAACTTAAATTTTTGTGTCAATCGGTGATTTAAGATTGAGTAATTGCAATGGTAATACTTTTAAGTCAAATAATTAACTATATAGCAACACTATATTTTAAAATCTAGAATTTGCTAATAGAATCCTAGCAGATTTAGATATAAATTTTACTATATGTACAAAATTAATATTTTGAACTTAGTAACTATATTTGCAATTGACCTCTATATATATATATATATTTTGTTAAATTACGAATTTGATTCTTATAGTTATGAAAAAGTTAGAATATAGAATTTGATATTTATGATTTGGAGGAAATTAAAATTTAATCCTTATGTTTAGAAAACTTCCAAAAGTTAGAATTTAGTACCTAATTTAGGACAAAACTCTAATTTATTCTAAACTATAGGGACTAAATTTGCAATATTTATAAATTTATTGTAGCTAAAACGGTAGATTGACAGGTGGAATATCCAATAGACGAGTCGTACACGGCGGACGAGAATTTCAAGAGATGGAAATACAAAAGCTACAACTTCACAATGGCGAGTTTCTGGACCCCACATCTAATCAAAGCCGCCATGGGAGATTCCGACGGTCCGACCAAAACCGGCCTTTTCAACCTCTACTTAGACGAGCACGACCAAGAATGGACCACTCAGATCGACGAATTCCACTACATCATCATCTCCGGCGGCCACTGGTTCTTCCGTCCAATGGTATTCTACGAAAACCACCGCGTCGTGGGTTGCCATTACTGCCTCCTCCCAAACGTAACCGATCTGGGAATGTATTACGGGTACCGAAAAGCCTTCCGAACGGCATTCAAAGCCATAAACAGCTTAAAGAATTTCAAAGGAACGACGATTCTAAGGACATTCGCACCGTCGCATTTCGAGAACGGGCTGTGGAATGAAGGAGGGAATTGCTTGAGAACGAAGCCGTTCCGAAGCAACGAAACGCAATTGGAAGGTCATAATTTGGAGTTGTATATGATTCAGATGGAGGAATTTAGGGTTGCGGAAAGGGAAGGAAGAAAAAGAGGGAAGAAATTTAGGGTTCTTGATACGACGCAAGCAATGTTGTTGAGGCCTGATGGACATCCGAGTAGATACGGGCATTTGGCGACGGAGAATGTGACATTGTACAATGATTGTGTGCATTGGTGTTTGCCTGGCCCCATTGATGCTTGGAGTGACTTCTTGCTTCAGATGTTGAAGATGGAGGGGATTAGATCAGCCAGGGATAGGTTACAGTTTGGTTAGACATTTTTTTTTTGCTCTTTTTTTCATTCTTCTTCTTCTTCTTCTTCTTCTTCTTCTTGTTTTGGGATTTGTATAATTGTATCATTGTTCATTTTTTTTTCAAGTTGTATGTATGTAATTAGAGATTGTGAAAGAACTAATAAGAGCACTTAATCAGATTTTTCTAGCATTGTGTCTATCAATTTAGTTTCCAACTGGAGCACAATTCAATTGATTATATTGTTGAACTCAAAGTATTGAATTTATTTTTAAAAAAAAAAATGAGATGAATTAATCAAAAAGAGGAAAACAGCAGACAAAAAGTAGAGAGGATATTAGCAACTTTCCAAAAAAAAATAATTTAGGGTAAATATCAATTTGTATTTGTGTAGTAAGTGTATCAATTTACCCCACCAATATTGTATAAAATTTATAATTTGAGTAATTTATCATAAACCAACTAATTTAGACCCAATTAATTTTATAATGGAATGTGTAAATTGATTCAATTTCAAAAGTAAAAAGTTTAAATTATTATAATTATTAAGTTCGGTGTTTAGATTGATACAACCTCTAAATTTTAAAAATATAATAAAATTAATTGGGAGCATTTGCGGCCGCAAATTATACATTATACTTTATTCTTTGGCTTTTTATAAGACTTCTTAAGTATTTGTTGTGGTTAAGACGTCTTTGTTTCGTGTAAAATGGTGTAAGTTCTCACCCTGGGCTGTATTTATAACGTATACTCAAAACTGTAAATTCTATAGATGGGAATTAAATGTGTGGATGGCCATCAACTACTCTTCATAATCCTATCTCTATCTCTATCCAATCCAGATCTCTTTAGAACCCCATTTTGAATTGTTTTTCATGTTTAATATATATATTTTTTAAAAAAAAAAATCAGTAAAAAAAGGTGGCATTATAGTCCACGGTGAAAGGAGAATCCAACTGTACTTGATATAGACTCTACTCTATACCATGTTGCCAAGAACAAAAGAATGGCAAGTCCTTGCATATAATAATCTAAACCCAATTGCTCTTTATTCTTTTTTTATGATTTTATCCAAGAAGATTCTATTCTTTTACAAATGTTGTTAATTCAGACTCCAGCTTGGTTCATTGACCCTTCATCAGCCATTATTTGATTCATTATTGAAGGGAAGAAGTCTCCAGTTTTCAGTAAATCTCAGTGTAAAAAAAGTCAATATCCCATTTCAAAGAAGCAATAATTAAACAGGCAAACCTTCCTTGCTAAGCTAAGTTTCTATCACTCTGCCCCCCAATGTAATCATCAAGACCCTCTATCAATTGTAGACCACAAAACAAAACTGATGATTCAGACCTATGCTATGAGGTGACTCAATGTTGAAATCATTTCTATGATTGCTTCAAGTATTTAGCAAATATATATATTTAAGTGTCTATTTCCTTTTATACATATACTAGTACTACAGTAATTTTACATGAAATTTTACTAGTAACACTATTTTTTTTTTCTCTGTTTCCCTGAAAGTAGCAGAGGAATAAAGCTGCTAAGATAAAATTGAAAATAACTTACTCGAACCATGTGGTAGTTACTCTGGTATCCTTATCTGTAAAGCATGTTTCTTCAAGAATTTTTTGAGGATATCTGTCTGTAATCTGTATTGAGTGTTGTATGGTTGTCGGTGGCCCAAAGAAAATTGTGTCTTTCCATCTGTCCCACTTAGTTTTTAATAATGAAATATTATGCAATGCCCAATAAAACCAAAGTTGTATAATGATGGTGGTTTGGTAGGTAATCCAAGCCAAGAATAGCAGCATCACTATTATATATTTATATGAATGAATGCTTTTCAATAATTTACCCTAAGTTGCTTTTTACATGGACCTACACCTAGCAGTGTGTGTGTGTGTGTTATATGAATGAAAACAATTGGTATCTAAATTTCAGAGCTGTTCTCAACATGAAGCTTCATGCTTTTGAGGCTCCAACTGTTAACAAATCAGTGTTGTGGAATGCCCACAAAGGGATTCTTCTAGCTCTGACACTGATTCTTCTAACCATCATTCCTCTGTCTACTAACAAAAATTTGCCTTCATCAGTGCCAAATCTCTGGAAAAACATCACTAGCTTGAAGACAGTAGAGTCAGAGAAGAAATGTGATGTGTTTCGTGGTACTTGGGTATCGAAATCCGAGCAGCCCTATTACACGAATGACACTTGTGACATGATGTTTGAATACCAAAACTGCTTAAAGTATGGAAGACCGGACAGAGAATTCTTGAAGTGGAGGTGGAAGCCAGATGAATGTGAGCTTCCTCTCTTTGATTCTGCTCAGTTCTTGGAAATTGTTAAAGGGAAGTCCCTTGCTTTTGTTGGAGACTCCGTCGGTAGAAATCATATGCAGTCACTGTTGTGTCTCCTCTCCAATGTAAGTCCATTCTCCGAACACATTTTTCAACCTCAAGAGTTAAAACTTTCCCTGTTTTTTTCTTAATCGTCTATCATATGATGCAGGTATCTCATCCAGAAGATGTTTCTCTTAAATACAACCTAACCTACGATTTCAAAAGGTGGTTCTTTCCTGATTACAATTTCACAGTGGCAAGATTCTGGTCCCCGTATTTGGTTAAAAGCAGGGACGCAGACCAGAATGGTTTCTCCTCCAACAGCCTCATGAATCTATACTTGGATGAGGCAGACGAAACCTGGACTTCCGCTGTTGAATCTTTCGACTATGTCATCTTCTCAGCAGGACAATGGTTCTTTCGCCCCCAAGTATACTACGAAAATGGTCAAATGATAGGATGTTTCAATTGCCAGCAGAGTAATGTCACACAGCTTTTGAACTTCTATGGCTACGGGAAAGTCTTTCAAACTGCCTTTAGAACACTTATGGGCATGAAAGGCTACAAAGGGGTAACATTTATGAGGACGTTTTCTCCATCGCACTTCGAGAATGGAGATTGGAACAAAGGAGGGAACTGTCCAAGGACAAGGCCATTTACAAAGGAAGAGATGAACTGGAAAAGTTTTGTCTTTGAATTGCACAAGGCTCAGGTGGAGGAATTCAGAGCAGCAGAGAGGGAGGGGTTGAGGAGAGGCCTGCAATTCAGGCTGTTGGACACAACTGAGGCCATGCTGATGAGACCAGATGGGCATCCAAACCATTATTCTCCTCCTAGGAATGGAAATGTGGCTGACTGCGTGCACTGGTGTTTGCCAGGCCCCATTGACACATGGAATGAGTTTTTACTCTATATACTGAAGACAGGAAGGGAAGATACACATTGATAATGTATAGGGAAATGGATAGATGAGATTTGTTAAAAATTATACTGTTTTTTTTTTAAATCTATACTGTAATATCAGTGCATTTGTCTCTATGAATTACTTCAGATTCTTTAGTGGCTGGCCATTAATCACTAGAAAGTTGGAATAGTTTGTGGTATATTAGCAGATAAGTTTATAAAGAAAAGCTGTAATAAGCCATGTATGGTAATAATAAATTTATAATTTTAATCAGTGGGATTAAACCGAATCCTGCTATAATAAGAAAGTAAAATGGAGGCTGTTTAGAAGCTTAATTATAAGCATTAAAATAATAATTGTGTAACCATTCACAAACATATAGCTTTTCAAAACAGAACAAATTAATTTCGTCCAAAAGAATAAGTCACTCATAAGAACAAATTAAGAAAAAGAACCTTCAAACAACTAAACTAAACAAGTTTTCATTGAATTTTATTATAAAATTAAAAATAAATAAAAGAATCTTCTGTGTAGGTTGTGTAACAAAAATATGCTCATTTCGTTGCACACTCAACATGTTCATTCTCATACTAAACAGCCCTCACAGATGCAAGAAATCATAAATGATCTCTCTTGTAGGTAAAGCAATGGAGGATCCCATATATTATCCCTTCCTTTTCTTGACAGGAAGCACAGCACCAGCTGTTCATAGCTTGCAACCCTCAAATTCTTGTGCATTTCAAATTACAAAAAAAGAGGAATATATATCCTGCAACTCCGATTCCATCTTTTCATTCTAATCACAATCATATCTTAACCAGCAAAAACTTTCAATCTTTCTGCCGCATTAATCGGTTTATAGCTATTTCTGTCTATTACTACCACTGAAAAGTTTGAATCTCAACTTACTGGGATTCCATGTTCAAGAAGATCGAAAGAGAACTCAGGCGGGTAATCAAAGGGAAACGTCGCTCCCCTCCACCGCTGCTTCCACCACCACCTCCTCGTCCACCTCCACCTCCACCACAGCCCCCCGAGTCACCGCCACCAGAACCTTCTCAAAAGCCATCACAGCCCACTCCATTCCTATTTCCTTCAACTCAATCCACAGTTCTCCCTGATCCTTCACTCTTCTTTTCCCCTGAACTCCTCTCAGCTCCTCTCCCTACAAACAGTTTCTTCCAGAACTTCACTCTCAATAATGGCGACCAACCTGAGTACGTCCATCCCTACTTGATCAAATCCTCCCTCTCCTCCATCTCTGTTTCCTACCCATCAATCTTCTCCAACTCTGCTTCAGAATGCCAAATTTTCACCCCTGACCTTACCATCTCTCCCTCTGAAAAAATGAACCCACTTCCCCAGAAATCTCATGTAATCTCCTCATTCAATGATTTGAATGTCACTTTGGATATTCCTTCCTCCAACCTCCGTTTCTATCTTGTCAGGGGAAGCCCATTTCTGACTTTCACAGTTTCCAAAGGCGTCGCCTTTTCAATCTCCACCATTCACGAAGTTATCTCCTTTTCCTTTAACAATGCACTCACCAAATACACAATAAAATTGAAAAACAATCAAACATGGCTTATTTACTCCTCGTTCCCAATTAATTTGACGCATAATCTTTCTATAATTACTTCTGGGGGATTTGCAGGAATCATCAGGATCGCAGCATTGCCAAATTCAGACCCGGAATGTGAACCGATACTTGACCGGTTTAGTTCATGTTACCCAGTCTCGGGTGAGGCACAGTTTACTAAGCCATTTTGTCTGGAATACAAATGGGAGACGAAGGGTTGGGGGGATTTGCTCATGCTTGCACACCCTCTGCATCTTCGTCTCCTAGAAGGCACTGATAATGATGTAGTTATATTAGATAAGTTCAAGTATAAAAGTATAGATGGTGAGCTTGTGGGTGTGGTGGGAAGTTCATGGACTTTGAAACCAGAACCTATTTCAGTAAGCTGGCATTCCATTAGGGGTGTAAAGGAAAAATCCTTTGCTGAAATCATTTCTGCACTTGGTAAAGATGTTGAGGCTCTAAATTCAACATCTATGATGTTGGCAACAAAATCCCTTTATTCTTATGGCAAATTAATAGCAAGAGCAGCAAGGTTAGCAGTGATTGCTGAGGAAGTGAGATCTCTTGAAGTGGTTCCAGAAATAAGAAAGTTTCTAATGGGCGCAATTGAACCTTGGTTTAATGGGACATTCGAGGGGAATGGTTTTGTATATGATGAAAAGTGGGGTGGAATTGTTAGCAAAGAAGGGTCCTTCGATTCTGGCACAGACTTTGGATTTGGAATGTATAATAATCACCATCATCATCTGGGCTACTTTCTTTATGCCATTGCTGTGCTCGTGAAAATTGACCCTGCTTGGGGGAGAAAGTACAGTCCTCAAGTCTACTCTCTTATGGCAGACATCATGAACTTGAGCAGGCGAGCCAATTCAAAGTTTCCAAAGCTGAGATGTTTTGATGCATATAAATTGCATTCTTGGGGTACAGGATTGGCCGAATTCACGGATGGCCGGAGTCAAGAGAGCATCAGTGAAGCAGTAAATGCTTACTATTCTGCAGCTTTGGTGGGGTTAGCTTATGGAGACGCCCATCTTGTATCCATTGGCTCTATGCTAGCAGCATTGGAGATTAAAGCAGGTCAGATGTGGTGGCAAGTAAGAGAAGGAGAAAAAACTTTGTACCAGGAAGAATTTGTTAAGGAAAACAGGGTGGTGGGAGTATTGTGGTCAAACAAAAGGGACAGTGGATTATGGTTTGCTCCCAGTGAATGGAAAGAGTGTAGGCTTGGCATTCAGGTGTTACCCATATTGCCAATCACTGAGCTGTTGCTCTCAGATGTTGGGTTCGTAAGGGAGCTTGTGAACTGGGCATTGCCTTCTCTGGGAAGAGAATGTGTTGGGGAAGGATGGAAAGGCTTTGTCTATGCCCTGGAAAGCATTTATGACAAAGATAATTCTTTGCAGAAGATTAGGAACTTGAAAGATTTTGATGATGGAAACTCACTTACCAACCTGTTATGGTGGGTTCACAGTAGAGGCAAAGAAGGAGAAGCAAATATCAGTAACAGCAAAGTACAACTAGTTTAGCACCAAATTTCTCTTCTTCAGGCCAATGTCAAGATGTATAAAAAAAAAATCAAGCCACAAAATCACAAAGCATCACCCTGCTGCTGCATTTGTCTCTGTTAAGAAACTTTTACTTGGATCATCTTACGTACAAATAATATACTTGTTAAATGAACATGACATTACAAGGTTCGAACACAACCCCTCCTACTTTGATGTCGTGTTAAATTACCAATCAATTCAAAAGTTTAAGCAAATAGATTACGTAAATTTAATCATATCAATACTTTAACAATACTAACGTGAGTCATAACCTGTACATACATAGCTCTTATTCCACTTTATTTGAAAACAACTTATCATCACCCACTTTCTGCCCTCAATATTTGGCTAAAAACAGGGACTGGACCAAAATGGTTTCTCGATTGAACTTATTAGAAAGCATTTTCAGGTCTCGGATATACAATGGCCAGTGAAAAGCAAATCAGCAACCTCAGAACTTATAAATTTTTCAGAACTTTAAAGATGGAGATTAGTGCTATTTTGAGGGACAATAGTGTTCATTTCAACGGTGCTTGAGTTTTTGTCTCCTCCATCGAAGACAGAAGGTAAGACAAATAAATATTGGGCTCGGGAAAGATTAAATGAATTATGTTGAAGATATATTTTGCTTACATTTACAAATCAACACTATATATAATGTACTATACTATTCCTAGCCATTGTTTGTATACTCTATAGGACTAGAGTATTTTAATTCTGTTTAATGTTGCCAATAATCAAATATTGTATCAATGGATGATTAGTGGACTCTAAGCAATATTTAATTGAACAATTTCATTTCGCCCAACCACTCATATAAACAAACAAACAAAAACACTAAAATATGTGATTTTATACTCTAAGCAATAACGATTATAAACTTACCCTCACCATTGCCGCTCACAATCTAAATCAAGCTACAGCACCACCACAGTCAGATAGGATTCCACCCAAGCCATATTCGATCGTACGTTGCAATGCCGCTTCAATTCAAAATGAAATATCTAATCTGTTCATTGCTATTCCTCGGTTGCATATGAATTGATAGAAGGGATATGGCCGCCGGTAGGGGATCGGAGGTGGTGGGAAATGCGGCGGATAAAATGGATAGTTTAGGGTTCACACATGCAGTATTTGAAGAAGCATGTTGATCGAGAAATGGCGGGTAACTTCAATGGGTTGGTAGTTCTAGGCGATCAATTTTACATCGGAATAATTGTATCCAATGAAAATTAACCCATTGCTGTACTCTAAAAAAAAAAAAAAAAAAAAAAATTATTATTCTAACTTCACGAAGACTTAAATTTGATTGTCTAGATCACATCCATATATAAATGAATACATTCATTGGATATATAACGACCTACACAAAAACAAGTAACAGACATTTAAACTTGAAAAATCATGTCCGAAAAAAGAAGGGTATCAACATGCATCTAAATTTAATAGTCACAGTTTTTTATATGGATCTCATTCATTCAAGAATGGATACACTAATTCAATATATATAATCACTTGCACCCAGTGAGTTGTGGCCCGTATTTTAAAGGTTTAAGGAGAATGTTGAAAATTTATTTATATTTATTAAATTGTAAATCATGTTTACGAAGTATACTGAAATAGATTCAATTACTCTATACTTTATAAATATGTATGATACAATGAAATCTCTTTCTATACCCGAATAGTGGTGATATATGTTAACATAAAATGTACTTATTCGACTTCAAAGTTAACTTTTACATATAACAAATCTATTTTATGTAAAGCAAGAATATGAAGGACAACCTTTATTGTGCTAACATTTCTTAGCGAATACCTAAACTTGATAAGTTATCTTTTATATGGATCACACTCATACATGAATGAATACATTCATTTGATGTGTAACTACTTACACAAAAACAATCAACAAACGCTTAAACTTGAAAAATGTTGTCCCAAAGATTGTAGGGTATCAATGGGCATTTGAACTCGAATAGTCACATTTTTATACATGGATCACTTTCATTCAAGAATAGATACATCAATGTGTAACCACTTGCACTCAATGAGTTGCGTCTTATCGACATAAGATTGCATCTCTATTTCCTTACGTCGCTCAATAGACACCAAATAAAAATTCATGCCTTAAAGATGGAAGGGTAAAATAGTCATTTACTAAAACTATAGGAGCAAAAAGGGAACGTAAAAATTCTCCTACTTTCCCCCTTTTAGTATAGTATAATCTAAAAGAAATATATTTTTTAAAACAATAATAACAAGTTTGAGTTGATTTAAGTTGACAAAACAATTTTAAAGTGAATTTATGAACCAACTAAATGTCATACAAATTTTATTTATCTGAACTCAACACAATCTAACACAAATGAGTCACCTCAAAACTTTTGTAAGAATTACAACCATTTAAGTTTTTAATTAGTTGAGCTATATGAAAAAAATAATTGCACATGTATTAAAACACTAAATAGAGAGTAATTGTTTTAAATGATAAAGGTATGAAAATATTTTCAAATATAGCAAATATCACTATCTATTATTGATATAACTTGATAAATTACTATCATCTATTACTATCTATCTATATTTATCATTGATAGAAAGTAACATTTTGTCATATTTATAAATAAGTTAGTTTATTTTATTATATTTGAAAACAATCCTTGAAAAAATTTGGATTCCAATTCTTAATTGAGTTTAGGGCTATTTTGTAATCCTCGAGCCAATACAATGCATATTCGTTACAATCCAACTAACCCATATTTATCTATGCTCCTCCCATTAATTATCTCCTCATCTATTAGTCTCTTTTTCTCGTCGATCCTAACTATTTTATTTTTTAATTAATTATTTTTATTTTAATATTCAATTAGAGAAATTATTTTAAATGATAAAACTGTTAAAAATATTTACAAATAAAAGCAAAATATCATAGTCTATCTTCGATAGAACGCGATAGACTATTATCTGTGTCCATCACGACACAGATAGTAGTCTATCGCGGTCTATTACAGATAGACGATAAAATTTTACTATATTTGTAAATATTTTAGTTCATTTTTTTATATTTGAAAATAATTCATTGAGAATTATTCTTTTATTTTTTATTTTTTAACTTTTTGGCTTTATTATTTTAGTTCATGATTTTTACAATTTTTAATTTTCATTAACAAGTTTTTATTTATACTTACATTTTTAAATCTCTATTTTTTCATCAATCTTAGTATAAATAAATAAATTAATAATAGATATTCGTGTTAATCAATAATTTTCAAAGAAACATTTTTCCTCGATTTCTTTTTTCATTTAAATTTTATGTATGTGCATCAATGCATGATTGGTTAATGTGAAATATGTTCTAATATTGAATTGGTTTTCTTTTCTAAATATATAGTTACAAGTTGACGCACAAATATATTATATGTGTGGTAAATAGGGCACAAAAATCAAAAAAATTATAATATTAAAATAATAAAATAATATAAAATTAATTAAAATAACCAAATTAAATAAAATAAACTTAAAATAAACTAAAATAAAGAAATTGGAATTTTATGGAAAATAGAATTTCACCCATTTTTTCTCTTCTTTATAGGCAATTTGGCAAGTAGGTAGTGGCATTTCATGGCCACTAAAGATGTGTCTTTAGTAGACACATGACTTTTACCCACTAAGCATATTTATATAATAGACATATAATTTTGTTCTAATATTCATAATAATATGAATAATGATAGTGCAATTCATTGTTGATTGTTAAAAAATTAATTACAAAATGTTATTCATGATCAGAAAGTGTTACTAATGAAATATTTACTAATAAATTATTATACATTAGTTGATAAAAGTCTATAAGTTATAAAACTCTATCACTGATTTATGTTTAGTGATAGAAGTCTATCCCTAATAAACTTTAATAAACTTAGTCTATGTGATATCATAGGCTATTAGTGGTAGAAGTTTATTACTTATAGACTTCATACTTTTAAAGTCCTACATTCTCATTTTGTTTCTAAAAAAGAGACCAAATTTGAGTAACTAAGAAAGTTAGTTTCCTTCAGTTTCATTTCTATTTAGTATTTATATCTGACGTTCAGACTTAATAATCAAATTTGAAAATTGGCTCATTGATGTTGAGACACTTATGGAAATGATTAAACACTCTCCAATTTCTAGGTTTAAAACCCAATCTTGTTGGTTACTTTTTTTTTAATTTCTTTTTAATTATTTACATTCTAATTTTAGATCACGTTTACCCAGTCCAATGGTAATATTACATTTGGTGTTGTTTACTTGTGTTCTACATTTGTACTTATCCTCACTACCAAACCTGTAAACGAAGAACACAAACCGATTGAGCAACGGAGCATGATTGATCTAATTGCGTCTGAAAATTATATCGTATTGTTATCATTACCAACACGGTTATGGTTATGGTTACCATTATTGTTACTATTTCAGAAAAAAAAAAAAAAAAAAAAAAAAAAAAAAAAAACTATGAATTCTAACGCATTTACTGCTATCGTTACTGTTACGGTTATGGTTTGCTCCTCAAAGGTAAAGGTAACCATAACGATAACAGTAAATTTGACAAAATTCATAATTTTAGGTAAATGCAATCAAAAGCAATCTAATTATATTTGAGATTGTGGCCAATTACGATTAATTTATCAATGAAATTCTATTACAGTTACACCAATTTTCATTATGAATTGATAAACATGGCTTTAAAGTAAAATTCCTCGTAAATGGAAATGGAAATGGGAAGTAGAGAATCAAAGTTAACAATGAAAAAACTAATTACTGAGAAGAGGGAATGAGAGTTTGGAGAGAAATTAGAAAAAAAAAATAATAATAAAATAAAATAAAATAAACCACAATGAGAGTTTTGAGCAATTGAAAAAAAGAGAAGAAAAAAAAAAGTGGTGATCCTCACCAAAAAGAATAAATAAATAAAATAAAATAGCTCTAGTTTACTATATTTGCTTTATTTAAATAGGGGTAAAGGAGAATAAAAAAATATCATTAAACAGATTTACTATATTTTGCAAATCTTTTTTAAAATTTCTATATTCGTAAATAACAAACTCTAGTTTTCTACTCGTTACAATTATCTTTTTAAATAATCTTTTTAAATAGCCTCCAATAAAATTATATTATTTTTTTAAGTTTTTTAAAAAAATATATATTGTACTTTAGAAGGTTTTTAATAATTTTGCTAAAATAAAATTAAAATTTTGAAACCTTCTTTTTATTAATGTTTAATAAAAGATAATGTATTTTTTAAAGATTTTGGTGTTCACTGATAAAATATATTTTTAACAACTTTAACAAAATAGATATTTTCAAAGATTTTTTTTAATAATTTTAATAAAGGATAATATATTTTTCAAAGGTGTTGGATGTTTTTTTTTCTTTTTAAGATAAATATAATATTTTTTTCAAAGGTTTTCAATAACCTTCGGTTAAGGGGTAGAAAATTTTCAAAAGTTTTTAATATCCTTTGATAAATACAATATTTTTTTTTTTTTAAAGGTTTGCAATAAGCTTCAATAAAAAGTAGATGTTTTTTAAAGAATTTTTTAAAGACCTCAGATGAAGGGTATTATATTTTTCAAAGGTTTTTAATGTTCTTTAATAAATATAATATCTTTGTTCAATAACTTTCGATAAAGGATAGATAATTTTCAAACATTTTTAATGTTTTTTTTATAAACATAATATCTTTTTCAAAGGTTTTCAAGAAGCTTCGATAAGGAGTAAATATTTCTCAAAGGCTTTTTAAGGACCTTCGATGAAGAACGATATATTCTTCAAAGGTTTTTAATGGCCTTTGATAAATGTAATATCTTTTTCAAATGTTTTCAATAGCCTTTGATAAGGGGTAGATAATTTCAAAGGTTTTAAATGTGTGTTGATAAATATAACATCTTCTCCAAAGGGTTTTCAATAACCTTTGATAAAAAGTAGGTATTTTTCAAAGACTTTTTATAACCTTCGATAAAAGATGGTCGAAATAAGTCAACTTTCTTATAGTGAGAGGAACCCATTGGTTCACTCATGACCCATGAGATCAATATGAAGGAGCACTTGGAGGATGAATCCAAAAAGAAGAAGAGTATTGCATTAAAGACCATCTCCTTGGAAGTTGACTCTGAAGATCAGGATGCCCTTGATGAAGATGACATTGTCTATTGTTCACATAAGTACAAAAATTTCATTAAGGTGAAACACCTATCAACCAAAGAGAGCCAAAAGGTGAGAATAGTAAAAAGGGTGAGGTGATTTGTTATGAATGCAAAAAGTAAATGTGGCCTAAGTGCAAGCATAAAATTTCAATGAAATAATATCTTGGAGTACTCCAATAGTCGAATCTCACAAGACTAGTTATCTAATTAGATTTGTTTTTAAGACATTGTAATCAAATGACCTTAGTAACCAAGATGAAATAATTGTGAGGCTATGTGATTAAAGCTTAAAAGGTGAAGACAATCAATGATAAAAGTAGGATTGCAACTATGTTTAACCTAAGTTCATTATACTCAAGTGATGCGGTTGTATCATACCATTGCATTGACTCACTCATGGACAGAATCTTCTCCTACTCTATCTTGTATCAAGTTACTTTAGAAGCCTAAGGAGCTAAACCTATATCTCTTTGGTTAGCTACTATTTAGATTAATTTTGCTCTTATTCTTTATCCTATAGTGCCCCCTTATCCCTAAGGTTGCTTGGTATTCTTATCCCTATGCTTTTACCCCATATTCCCTTGTGAACTCTGTTTATAGCTTAACCTTCTCAACATTAGGACTCCACTAGATTGCTAAATTTAGATTGCTAAATTAAGTGGTCAGTTTAACTTAACAATATTTAGCTATAAAATAAATAAAGGAAATGAGCAAGCAAGCATGGTATGAAACTTTAGCATATGATCAAGCCATAAATCCTTGAGGCATCCACATAGTTAAACCTTACACTGAATTTAGCTCATGCTAAAGAATAAATAGATTGCTTTCATTACTTCCAAAATCATAAGTACAAAATGGATAAGAAAAGAATGGATCTAACAAGAAGAAATAAAAGTGTTGAAAATACAGTAAACACTCATTGGATGGGCCTCACTCTCTTTATCACCTTAGGAATGGATTGTCCTTTCCCAAGGATCAATCCTTACTCTCTACACACATTCCCACAGGGTAGGGGTCCTAACTCTAGCTTTTCCAAAGGAACTCTCTCTTTTTTGGAGAAGTTTTGGAATTTTGAGTGGAAAATCTCCTTTTGAGTAATTGAATTTCATCATAGAGGTGAGCTATTCATTTAAATGGGGAGCCTCCCTTCCTTTTATAAGCCCAAATTGGTTGAGGAATGACATAAAATTGTGTTATGAATATTTACCCAGTTTTTTTAGCGTTAAATAACAATTTTGACCAAGAAAATAGAAACTAAAATTGACTGGGCGTAAACCTGGAAAATTAGGGGTTTTTTATGTGGTCGCAGTGAAATCTGGCGATGTGGTCGCATCAAAGTCAAAATCTGCAAAACAATCAAAATCAATGGTAAAAGCTCATAAAATCAACCTAAATCACTAAAAACACACTTTAGTCAATCAAAAGACATATGATTGCTCATTTTACCCATTTTAAATGTCATTTTACTAAAGAAAGGTCACAAAATAGATGGTAAAAACATGCACTTTTTGGCACTATCATCGGGTCATATAAGAACGAATTGTCCTCTCCTCAAATCATCTAAGAAATCCAAGAAGAAGGCAATGAAGGCTACATGGGATGATAGTAGTGAAAGTGAAAGTGGAAGTGATGTTGAAGAAGTGGCACACATTCGTCTCGTGGCTCATAATGACAAAAATGACGAACTTGATGATGAGGCAACTCTAGAACCCCTTCCTATGATGAATTTTTTAAAACTTTTGAAAGTATGCAAAATGACTTGGAAAAACTTAGTTCAAAATATGTTGTGCTTAAAATGAAATACAATGCCTTGACTACTAGTGAAAATAAGTCATTACTTGATGAAACATAATTGCTTGCTTTAAAGAGAATGAACATGTTGTGCAAATTGATGAAATGAATGTCTCTTGTGATAAGTATATTTGTGTTCGTGATGAGAAAAATGCTTTGCTTGAGAGCATGATGGTTGTGAAAAAGATTTGATTAAATTGCTTAAGGAAAAATAGTTAAATGTTTTACAAGAACTTGATAAAGCTAAAGAGTCCATTAAATAGTTGACAATAAGTGCTCAATGGTTGAACAAAATAATTGGCAAGTCTTAATTATGATGATAAGAGAGGTTTAGGCTATATGATGAATGCTCTACTCCAAGTTCTAAAACTATATTTGTTAAAGCATCTTATATTGTGCCTTATATGACTAATGTTGTATCTATAATGCGAAATCTAGTTTTGTACCTATATGTCATGATTGTGGTGTTGAAGGTCATATTAGACCTAAGTGCTTTAAATTGAAGTATGCTCACAATACTTCTTCAAGAAGAAAATTTTCTCAAAGAGCAAAGTTTTACAATATTTTAAGAAAGAATTTCTCCAAGAAAAGTAAAGTGCATAAATTTGTTGTGAAAGATAGATCCTTGCATA
Organism: Citrullus mucosospermus; assembly: GCA_030954485.1. Taxonomy (NCBI): domain Eukaryota; kingdom Viridiplantae; phylum Streptophyta; class Magnoliopsida; order Cucurbitales; family Cucurbitaceae; genus Citrullus; species Citrullus mucosospermus. Next base: position 5,458,026 of record CM062065.1, read on the forward strand.
ATGTTTATTTTTCTTATGGCAAGTATGGAGATAAAGCTTATCCTTATTACTTGTCTAGATCTAATGTTTTTTTGGATCCTTAAGGCTTCGTTTGGTAATTATTTTGTTTTTTATTTTTTGTTTTTGAAAATTAAGTCTATTTTTTTCCTATTTCTTACAATGATTTGCATCTTTCTTAATTAGTATAATGGTTGAATTCTTAGCCAAATTTCAAAAACAAAAACTACTTTTTCAAAACTACTTTTTTTAGTTTTCAAAATTTGGCTTGGTTTTTTAAACCATTGGTAAAAAATATATAACAATGAAGAAATTAGGAGGTGGAAGTAATGTCTATAGGCTTAATTTTCAAAAATAAAAACAGAAAACCAAAAGGGGCCTAAGTTTGCAAATGCTAACACTCTTGGACCCAAACAAGTATGGATACCAAAGAATCAACCAGAAATTTTTGTTTGTAGGTTTGTTTGAAAGCTTAGGTTTGTTTGAAAGCTTCCAAGAAAAGTAGATGGTGCTTGGATAGAGGTTGCTCAAGGTACATGACCGAAGACCGATCCAAGTTTATTTCTTTCTCTAAAAAGGATGGAGGCATGGTAACCTTTGGTGTCAACAAGAAAGGTAAAATAATTGGGAATGGTAATATAGGTAACGAGTCTTCTATTTTGATTAAAAATGTGCCTTTAGTTGATGATTTAAAGCATGATTTACTTAGTATTAGTCAATTGTGTGATAAAGGATTTAGAATTATTTTTCATGAAAAGAATTGCTTCATTGAAAATGCTAGTGATAGAAAAATCTTGTTTGTTGGAAATAGAGATGGAAATGTATACACAAATGATTTGAATGATTGCCCTAGTAGTGACAAATGTCTGTCGGCTTTCCTTGATGATTCTTGGTTATGGCATAGAAGACTAGGACATGCTAACATGCACTTCATTTCAAATATTTCAAAGAATTCTTTGGTTAGAGGTCTTCCCAAATTTAAATTTGAAAGGGATAAAGTTTGTGATGCTTGTCAAATCGATAAGCAAACTAAGTCTTCTTTCAAATCTAAAATTCTGACCTCTACTACCAGACACATGGACTTATTTGCCCTTATAGAATTACTAGATTTGCAGGGAACTATTATGTCTTTGTGATAGTTGATGACTTTAATTTCAAGATTTACTTAGGTTTTGATGATAAAACATAAGAATGAAGCTTTGAAAAGTTTTATTGGTTTTGCAAAAAAAAAGGTTTTAAATGAAAATGATTTTTTACTTCTACAATTAGAAGTGATCTTGGAGGAGAATTTGATAATGATGCTTTTGAAGCTTATAAAGGACAAACTGAATTTCTTCTTTTATTATGGTTTTTCTCACAATTTTTCATATCCAAGAACTCCTCAACAAAATGATGTAGTTGAAAGGAAAAATTGTACTTTGCAAGAATCCGTTTAGTCAATGTTGCATGAGTATGGTTTACCTAAATATTTTTGGGCGGAAGCCTTTAACACCGCTTACTAAATAGAGTTGTAATTAGACCATCTTTAGATAAAACTCCTTATGAGCTTTGGCATTGAAAATTTTCAAATATTGGGTATTTCAAAGTTTTTGGTTGTAAATGTTTTATTTTGAACAACAAAGAAAAACTTGAAAATTTTGATCCTTAGACGGATATTGGTATTTTCCTAGGATATTCATCTACTAGTAAAGCTTATAGAGTTTTCAATAAGAGTACTTTAGTTATTGAGGAATCTATGCATGTTGTGTTTGATGAATCTTGTAATATTGTTTTCTAATGAGTCTATTTGTAGTGATAATGATTTAGAAAAAGATTTTGGAGATTTACTTGTTAGTGAAAAAGGCAAAGAAATTGCTCCAAGTATGCAAGGAATGAGCATTAATGAAAAGAAGGAAGATGATTTTCACCCATGCCCAAAGAGTGGAGATATTTTTCATCTCATCCCAAAGACTTGATTCTTGGTGATCCCAAACAAGATGTGAAAACTCGTTCTTCTCTTAATTTATTTAGAAATCTCATTTTTGTTTCTCAAGTTGAACCTGATAGTTTTAAAGATGTTGAATGTGATGAGTTTTGGATTTTAGTTATGCAATAAGAATTAAATCAATTTGAAAGGAACAAAGTTTGAGAATTAGTCCCTAGGCCTTCTAATGCTTCTATAATTGGGACTAAATGTGTCTTTAGAAATAAAATGGATGAACATGGAAATATCATTAGAAATAAAGCTAGACTTGTAGCTTAAGGTTATTGTCAAGAAGAGGTATAGACTATGAAGAAACTTTTACACTGGTTGCTAGATTAGAAGCTATTAGAATGTTGATTGTTTTTGTCTCTTACAAGAATTTCATTTTGTATCAAATGGATGTGAAAAGTTTATTTTGGAGGAAGTTTATGCAAAATAACCTTCAAGCTTTGAAATTTTTTATTTGCCCAATCGTGTTTATAAGTTGAAAATGCTCTTATGGCTTGAAACAAGCTCCAAGAGCTTGGTATGATAGGCTTAGTAATATATTGCTTATAGTGCAAATATATGTGGACGATATTATTTTTTGTTCTACTAATCCATCTTGATGTGAAGAATTTTTTAAGTGTATGCATAATGAGTTTGAGATAAGTATGATGGGAGAACTTAGTCTCTTCCTTGGACTCCAAATTAAACAACTCAAAAATGGCATCTTTATAAGTAAGAAAAATACACAAGAGATTTGCTCAAGAGATTCAAATTCAATGAAGGTAAAATTGCAAAAACTCCAATGAGCACTACCACTAAGCTTGACAAAGATGAAAAAGGTAAATGTGTGGACATAAAAACTTATCAAGGTATGATTGTATCTTTACTTTATTTGACCGCTAGTAGACCTGATATTATGTTTAGTGTATGTCTTTGTGCTAGATTTCAATCTTGTCCTAAGGAATCACATTTGCATGTCATTAAAAGAATATTTAAATATTTGCTTTGAACTATTGATGTAGGCTTTTGGCATCCTAGAAATATTGACTTTAATTCGGTAGGATATTTCAATGTGGATTTTATGGTAGTTTACTTGACCACAAGAGTATTAGTGGGACTTGCCAATTTTTTTGTAGTTCCTTGGTATCTTGGTTTTGTAACAAGCAAAATTCGGTTGCTTTATCGACTACCAAAACAGAATATATTGTGGTTCCTAGTTGTTGTGCACAAATTATTTGGATGAAACAAAATTTTGTGATTTTGCAAAAACTCCAATACTAGTGTAACAATACTAGTGCTATTAATTTGACTAAAAATCCTATACATCATTCTAGGACTAAGCATATTGATATTAGACATCATTTTATTAGAGAGCATGTGCAAAATGGTCATATTATTCGTGAATTTGTGAGCTATAATAATCAATTAGCGGATATTTTTACTAAGCCTTTGAATGAAGAAAGTTTTTGCAAAAATAGACTTGAACTTGGTATTATTTGTTGTGATGCATCTTGATTTCTTATCTTATTACATATTGTTATAGAATACATATTGATAGGGGGCCGGGAGAATTGAAATTTTTGTATGTGTTCATATTTTTAGGGGAGTACTTATATGTTTATTGTTCTTTGTTATGATTCCAAACGGGGTGAAGTATGAGAAAAATATGTGTTATGAATGTGTTGCATGATTGTTTCTATTGAATTAATTTTAGATGGAGAATTAATATAGGGAGAGAAATTAATTCTTTTAAATGAATTTTAAGCATGAATTTTGTGGTGATTTATATTTTTTATATTAGAATTATTTCTTAATCATCATGTGATGCTATGGTTATGTGCATTTCATGTTATTTTTCTTCAATGGTTTGTCATCATCAAAAAGGGGGAGATTATTGGTTTTAATTAATTAATTAATTAATTTTTTCATGATAACAATTCTAATTTTGGTTTACTAATAATTATAATATTTTGAATATCTAATAGCGTAGAGTTCGGAACATTGATATTCTGACACCTCTTGAATCGCCTAAATCGAAGATCAAACGAAGAAGCTATAGCGGAAATAAGGTTAACGAAAAATTACCGAGGTGGTGACTTGGCAGTCAAACCATCAAGTTGGACCATTTAGAGAGTGTCACGTGGAGCTATGGACTGAGTGATACATGGTGGGTTTTTTTATTCTTGGATTGGTATTAAAAAGAAAATGAATTTAAAAACAAAAATTAATATTATTTCATGTTTGTACTAATTGATTTCTATAAAAGAAAATAATTTAATATTATATATATTTGTGTCTAACGGCTAGTTGTCTTTAAAATAATCATAATAAATATTTTTTACTTTTAATCTCTACCTTTCTTTTTACTTTTTTTAATAATCCATTAGCCTAAATTAAAATCCACTTTTTACCCATTTCCCTCTCTTTTTAAACTTTATCTTCTCTAAAATTTCTCTAACTTTCAAAATCCTAAAAAATTAGCAAAAATCACCATTGTTGTTCTCTCTCCAAGCTCTCAATTTTTTATTGTTTTCATCTTATTCTAGAGGGAAATTTTTCCTGTATTGTGAGGATAAAAGTTTGTGAGCCAAATTTGTATGCCCACTCTATTTAAAGAGTTTATTATGTGTATTTAAAGTTTAAAAAATATTATAACAGTTGGATCCTAAACCGTGGAAAGTATCATGTTTGCTCTTGAATCCGAAAAAGTGGCAAATTAGTTGTTCGACTCTCATCCATGAAAATAGTCAAAGCAAATTTTTAATTAAGATCTCAAAAGGCGCTTAAGTAAGTAGATTTAGGTTAATTTGACCGAACCACTATAAAACTTACAATGTCTTCTTCTCTAACTCTTTCTTAATTAATTTTGCATTTAATTTTTAGTGACATACTATAGATTATTATTGTTGTTGGTTGAGATTGATTGAATCTACTATTACATAATTTTTTTCAATCTTGTTATCTAGTATCAATTAATGTTTTTATTAATTTATTTTTAAAATATATAATTAGTTTAAATTGAGCATATTTTTCAAAAAGTTTAATTAAATCTTATTCACCCCTAGGGTTGCCATACCGATCCAACAACACATACCTTTAAGATAGATTTACTCACTAGACAAACACTAATATTCAACTTCATCAAAGTGGAATTGTAAAGTTAAATAGCAAAGTCTATTATTCATTCATTAAAAAAAATTTAAAAAAAAAAAAAGAAATTTAAAAAAAAAAACTTAAAATTCGAGATACTAATTCTACAAATGCATTTTGCAACTTGAATATAACACCAACATTTTAAGATGCTTCGAAAATTGAAAATGTTTTAAGAGTAATGAATTAAGAGAACAAAAATGGAGAAAGAATGAAATTCAAGTGTAGTGTTGGTGAAAAATATTGAAGAAAACTCTCTTTTTATAATAGTTAAAGATGAGAGTTACAAAAATCATTTGAATTCTACAACCTTTAAAATTATAATTTTAATTATGATTAAAGTAAAAATTAAACTCTTTTAAGTGGAAGAAAAAACTTTTTATATTCCAGTATTATCATATTAATTATATGCTAATTATTGACCATAATAGATTAATTAATTAATGTACGATTTATATTTAATCGATAATAATAATAATAATAGCATATTGTGCAAAATAAGTAAAATAAAGAAGGGGACACAAGTGTTCAAAAAAAGTTTTTCCTACCTTCTCACCTTATAATATTATAGATATTAAATGTTGGATGGAAGACCTCCAAAGTTGTCAAAGTCTTCTCCATGTGTTACTCCACACATTATTCTTCTAACTTAAGAAATTGATTGATTCTCTTAAACATTAAGAAATACATGAAACTCATCTCCATATTTTTCTTTCTTGAATTAATTTTTTTTTCTTTTTGTATCAAAATGTTTTATGCAATATTATAATATCAGGGGAAAAAAAAGAGAGAGAATAGAGGAAGGCTATAAAAAAAAATAATAATAAAAATAAAAATGGTAAAAATCACCTCTAAAATATAATTGTAGTTGAAATTATACCTTTAAACTTTCAATTTTAAAAATTGAGCCCTCAAACTTAAATGAGTGTTAAAATTAGGTCAAATTGCACTTTCAAACTTACATAATTGTATAACATTTGTATAAGTTCGAGAATTCAATTTTTAACGTGTATGGGTCCAATTTCTACAATTATTGTAAGTTTTAGGGTCCAATTTTAATATTTATAGAAGTTTAGAGGTCCAATTTTTATAATTAAAAATTTGAGAGTATAACTACAACTATCACCTAGGAGTGGTTTTTGCAATTTACTCAAATAATAATAATAATAATAATAATAATAAATTGCAGTTTCCTCGTATGCTTCTTTTGTGTCTATAAAATTTTTTAACTACTTGGAAGTTCCTTGAAAAGAAATTAAATTTTTTTTTAAAAAAAAAAAGTAAAATTTTTTATAAATTAATTTTAAAAAATGGATATTATAATTTTCTTTCAAGTTTTTTTTTTTTTTCAAAGTATTTTCCCCATTAAATTATGAAATGGCTTCAAATAAGTTACGTCTTTCCAGACAATTTTTTAAAGAAGAATTACAAACAAAATTTAAAAGGCTATTTTTCTTTGTTAATATTGTACTAAAAATGTCTTTTTTAGTACCACCAAAAAAAATATGACAGGGTACTTAATTTGAATTATGAAATGAAAGATAAAAATGTAATTTAAGATATATATATATATATACTTTCTCCTCAAATTTTATAATAATTTACTTGAAATTTTCAATTTTCTTCCTTTACTCAACGACGTATTTTGTGATTTCCACGACTCATTAAAAATCATGCTAAATAAATGACAAAAATGATTTAATTGAAATAGGTTAAAAAAACCGAAAACATTATTAACACAATAAATTAAATTAAAAAACATTCAAATATTAAGAGTAAAATATATATATTAAATTTTAATTTTATATTGAATCCAAAATTAAATAGTATCATCTCAAAATTTGGAAACACAAATAAATGAAAATGAACAGAGGAAATTAAATTTATATAAACATTTTTTCAGCAACACAACATTATGGATATTCGAACTTCAATTAATTATAAATATTTACTTACTAATTTTAAATTATTACTAAATAAATATTATCCTTTCTTTATCGAAATATTCACTATAAGATGAAAAATATTTGAATCTTTATAATTTTTTATTAAATATATACCATGTTTTTTTAATGTTATATTTTGTAAATATTTTTTAAGTAATTGGACATATAATTGGAGTTTAAAAAATGGACAGAGCATTTAATAATAATATAAATATTCAAGATTGGAGGCTTCAACTAATAATCAAAGGGATCATTGGCTCCATTATTTCAGTGGTTTTATATTTTTTCTTCTACCAAATGGCTCTTCAAATTTATGACTTTATAATTACATTAACAACTTGCCTTTTGAATATTAAGAAAAACGTCTGTCTCTTTGCATATTGCAACCTGATCACAATAAATTTAGAGAAAATTGGTTGAAAAATAATTCAAACTTCAATAAATATATATATATATATATAAAGTTTCGTATTTTATTTTTGAAATTTGATGTTATGTATACCTTTTCATTTTTATACACGCGTATTACCACGCCTAATTACAACCTACATTTTCTAAAATTTAAAATAGTTAAACTTAAAATCAAAATAATTTAAATGTTCTTAAAAATGATTTTAAGCATGAGTTAATGACTATTATTAAAAATAAAAACTATAATTTAAAGGGTCAATTTTTATGTATTATTAATTAAATTAAAGGTTAGTTTTATTATTTAACCAAGTTTTGAGTTCAATTTTTAAAAATAAAGATGGTTGGTAAACAACTTAAATCTTGTTGAAGAAATGAAATTTAATAGAATGATAATTTAAAATCACCAAGCTAAAGAACTGTTTAGTCAAATAGTTTTTAAAATTCTTAAAATTTATGTTTTTAATTATTTAGGTCATTGTTCGATTGTTGTACAAATTATAAATGAGATAGATTTTTTTTTTTTTTTTTGCATAAATTTGTAACTTTTTTCATAAAGGATAATTTAAAAACAATAATAAACCGAATATGTTGGTTGGTATAATTTTAATTTTAATAAAAAAATTATCATTGAAAAAAGCCTAATATTGAATTATTGAATGCAAATTTTCACATCTTTATAGAATTAATAATGAAATATTAATTGTAAATAATGATAAAAAAACATGGAGATTGATTCAATGTTCACTAACAATTGAGCAAATTAATAAACATGCCATGTTAACAAATTACTAGCGAACAAAATTTAATACAAATTCAAGAACACAACCAAAATTCTTCAAAGTTAAAAGATCAAGATAATATTTTAATTACATAGACTTAAGGGGTATTTTGTTTATGAGAATCTATCATTTGTTTTCCTGACATCTAGAGATTTTGGAACATCCTAAGATGTCTTTATGGAGCACATTTCGAGAGTTTTAAATGTCACATATTTATATATATTTCACTCTTTTTTTGTTATATTGTACTTGTATCTTGCTTTTTTAGAAAGTTATCAAATCTAAACTAATATTTATTTTATGAAAAATACTAAACTAATATATATTATTTTGTTGAGAAAATCATCAAACAAAATAATAAAGCACATTAATTTAAGATGATATTCAAATTAATGAAAAACAAATATTTTGTATAAATTCAAATTATATTAAATTAAGCATAAATTAAGGAACAGTTGTAAAGATATTCTTGGAATTTAGGTAAATGTAAGATAAGTATTTTTAGATATATAAAAAAAAAAATATATTAATACAAAACAAATATGGTTATAATGTTGACATCGATAATATTAAGTATCTAAAGACTCTAATTATCGTTCTAAATGGATAGTTTAACAAATGAAAATTATTATAAATAGAAAAAAAATCAAAATTTTACTTTCGGGTCAAGTGATAGATATCTATCTTGGTCTATATAGAAAGTAAAATTTTGTTCTATTTGTAATTATTTTTAACGGTTTTTCTAATTTTGAAAACATTCCTATTCTAAACTACATGTTTAATGATTCTCTCCCGAAGAATAAAAGAATAAAGTAATAAAGAAATGAAAATTGGTATCTACATTTTTATCCCATTAGTCCTTTCTAACACATTAAGGAATGAACCAATCAACCCTTTTGCATTACTTGCAATCCTCCATCTTCCTAGCAATCCTCCAACTTCACTTCTAATCCAAATTTCCCAATTGAAATTATCCCAAAATTCCCCTTTATATATCCATTTCTCTCATTTTCAATAGTATCATCTTATAATTGATTAATATTCCATTAATTAATCACTAAAATAAATTAAAAAAAAAATTAAAAAAAAAAAAAATTGGTCTTTGACTATTGAAAACCTGCCAAATCCAAACCCCACCAATGTTGAAGAAGCTCAGAAGAAATTTCAAAAAATTCAAAACTTTAATCAACAAGAGCTTCAACTCTTCTTCTTCTTCTTCTTCTTCATCCAAACTCTATAAATTCCCTTCATCATCTCCTCCTCTGTCACCGCCTCCACCGCCGGAAATGTCGTCGCCGTCGCAACCTTTCTGGCAATCGCCGCCACCCGTTGCCGCCCTGTTTCCGCAAATCCAATCCACCGTTCTTCCCGACCCTTCAAATTTCTTTGCCTCTCACCTTCTTTCTTCTCCTCTTCCCACAAATTCCTTCTTCCAGAACTTCACCATCAAAAATGGCGATCAGCCGGAATACATTCATCCCTATCTGATAAAATCCTCCCTCTCCACCGTCTCAATTTCGTATCCTTCAATGTTCTTAACCTCCGCTTTTGGATATCAGGTTTTCAATGCCGACTGGACCGTTTCTGAAAATCCCTCCTCTGTTTCGCAAAAACCCCATATAATCTCTTCGTTTAGTGATCTCAGTCTCACTCTTGATATTCCTTCTGGTAATCTCCGATTCTTCCTCGTTCGAGGAAGCCCATTTATGACATTCGAGGTTTTTAACAATACCCCAATTTCAATCTCCACCATTCACGCGATTCTCTTGTTTTCGTCCAATAGTTCGTTGACGAAATTCACTGTCACTCTCAACAACAATCAAACATGGATGATTTACTCGTCGTCGCCGATCAATTTCACGCACAGTCTCTCGCAGATTACTTCCAGTGGATTTTCCGGCATCGTTCGAATCGCGGTTTTGCCGAACCCACATTGCGAAACGATCCTCGATCGGTTTTCTTCTTGTTACCCTGTTTCAGGTGAGGTGAATTTCAGAAACCCTTTCTGTTTGGAGTATAAATGGGAGAAGAATGGGTGGGGTAATTTGTTAATGCTCGCACACCCTCTTCATGTCCGTCTACTATCCGGCTATGATTCCGGTGCCGTTGTTCTTGATGATTTCAAGTACAAGAGTATCGACGGCGACCTCGTCGGCGTCGTCGGTAGCTCGTGGGTTTTGAAACCTGACCCTGTTTCTGTTACTTGGCATTCGATCAATGGCGTTGGAGAGGAATTTCAGAGCGAAATTATTTCTGCGCTTGTGAAAGATGTTGAGGGCTTAAAATCTTCGCCCATTACAACAACATCGTCTTATTTCTATGGGAAATCAATTGCTAGAGCTGCAAGGCTCGCATTGATTGCTGAGGAAGTGAATTTTCTGCAGGTGATTCCTGAAGTGAGGAAGTTCTTGAAGGAAGCTATTGAGCCATGGCTGCGTGGGACTTTTAATGGCAATGGGTTTCTTTATGATGGGAAATGGGGTGGCCTTGTAACCCAACAAGGATCTACTAATTCTGGTGCTGATTTTGGATTTGGAGTTTATAATGATCACCATTATCATATTGGTTACTTTCTTTATGCCATTGCTGTACTTGTGAAGATTGATCCAGCTTGGGGAAGAAAGTTCAAGCCTCATGCTTACTCTTTAATGGCAGATTTCATGAACTTGAGTAGAAGATCTAACTCAATGTTCCCACGTTTGAGATGTTTTGATTTGTATAAACTACACTCTTGGGCTTCGGGGTTGACCGAGTTTGCGGACGGTCGGAATCAGGAGAGTACCAGTGAGGCTGTGAATGCTTATTATTCTGCAGCTTTGTTGGGTTTGGCTTATGGAGATACTCATCTTGCTTCCATTGGATCAACACTTACAGCTTTGGAGATCAAGGCAGCTCAAACATGGTGGCAAATCAGGGAAGGGGATAATCTTTATGATGTTAATTTTGCAAGAGAAAACAAGGTTGTTGGAGTGTTGTGGTCTAACAAAAGAGACAGTGGCTTGTGGTTTGCTCCTCCTGATTGGAGAGAATGTAGGCTTGGGATTCAGTTGCTGCCTTTACTGCCCATCACTGAGATTTTGTTCTCTGATCCTGGCTTTGCCAAGGAGCTTGTGGATTGGACATTGCCTTCTTTGGGAAGGGAAGGAGTTGGGGAAGGATGGAAGGGATTTGCTTATGCATTGCAGGGCGTTTACGATACAGATGGGGCGTTGGAGAAGATAAGAAACTTGACAGGGTTCGACGATGGGAACTCGCTCTCTAACCTGTTGTGGTGGATTCATAGTAGAGGAGGAGGTGGAGATGATGGTGGATGGAAACATTGGTGGTTTAGTCATTGATCGCTGCAACTGAACAGTGATCTCAGATTCGATATCTGCGACATGAATGAAACAGATTAAATCCAATCGAACTGAACCAAACCAAATCCATTTGAATACACTGAAAATGAAACAATCTACAGACTTATCACATTCACTTTACACATACTGATACATTAAAACATATAATTGGTTTTAGGCATTACTGGTGGTGGATTGCTTTACTTTTCAGATTCATTTGGTGCTGATCATTATTTTGGAATTGAAGAATGAAGATGGCAGCTAGAGGAAGGAAATGCAGTGTGTTTTCTTTAAAGCAAATTTCTTGTGCAGTTCATTTTTCTTTCTCAGGCTTGTGTGTTTGAGCTTGATTCCTTTGTTACTGTTAAATGCCACTTGTGCATTTCATATTGCTTTATGTTTGATTGAAATAAAAAGATTGTCTTCTTTTCTGGTTATGGAAATCAAAAGGAGAAAGGAAATAGAAAAAGGAGATGAAAAAAAAGGTTCATGTTCATACTTTTTGCTTGACTGATTCCATTCTTTTTAATGATTTGATTTGGAATTCTTTATTTTTGTTACTGCTCAGATTCTTCCCTGTCCTGTTAAAAAACAAGCTCAGAACTTTTTCTTTTCTTTTTTTAATTATGTTTGACTTTGATTCATTATTCGGTACTTTTAGTTTAGATTTATTTTACAATTTTGACAAAATTTTGAGAAAATTCAAGAAAATTTCAAGAAGATTTCAAATTTTTTTTAATTATGTACGTTACCTCTGTTAGGTTTTGATTATATACAGTTTTATAGTTTCATACTTCAATATTATTTTCGACAAAGAATTAAGCCTTTTTTATATACTACTTTTTTCTAATTTACAACTTTCCTCAAATTTTAGCATTATTTTCAACCTAAAACTTTCATTTTTAAATAAATTAAATTTGATAAAATCACGGAAAATAACCTATATTTATTTTTAACCTCATTTAAGCTTTTTTCATTAAATTTTCACATCATTTCACTTCAAGATTTAATTCATGTGAGTCTTTTTCTTTTACCATCCAAAACTTTCATAATTTTCACATATTTCACCTCGAAATATTCCTAAATTTTATATTATTTTATAATTACTTTTCCAATTCTTTTTTAAAATTTCTACTCTCGCATCAACATTTACACATTTACAATAGACATTTAAATATTTTTTATTTTATAGAAATTGTGATTAAAAATGGTTTTTAGTCTATAATTAAGCCACCATCAAAGTTTCTTTAACTAATTATAATAATTTCCATCAATTTTCATAATTTGTCTTGATATTTCCATAAAATCAAGACCTCGATATTTCCATTGACATTGCTATTTTGATCTTTGCTTTAAATATTATTTTGGTCCCTAAAAGTTGATATAAATGTGAAAATAAAGGACTAAAATAGTAAAAAAAAAGTATATGGATCAAAATGAACATTTTAGAAGTATGTGAACAAAATGAGCAAATGTTAAAAGTATAGGTACTAAAATAAACATTTCGAAAGTATAGAGCTCAAAATAAATTAAAGTAAAAAATATATCAACAAAAGTAATATTTAAACCTTTTTATCATCACCCCTTCCTAAGCTCCCATATGGCTATGTTCCTACTCCAACTATTTATTCAAAACAAGACAACCTAAATTTCGACCACAAAATCTCAAAACGGACTCGAGCAATGAGATTTCTATCGCCAAAATGAGTATAAAGTAGTAGTAGTCGACACATAATATTTTTTCTAAAAGAGAAGGCTCAAATTCTCATACTTCACTTTTGTTGTACTCGATAAGACTGCATATCATTTTCGTACAAAGAAACGTGCCTACCTCAAAGTAAATAGTAATGGAGTTGAGAATCTTGAGATATTGTTACATTTGTTTAATGGATTTTTTATTTTGTTTTTTTAATTCAGTAGAAGAGACAAGAGCAAGTCCAAGTTGAGACTCTTTTTTAAAATGGAGATTGAACCTTGGAATAAGTAGATTTTAAGGCTCTTCAATTTGTTTTAACACTTTGATACTAAGATTGAAAAAAAAAAAAAAAAAAAAAAACATTAGTCTCTAATATCTATTCAAAATACAAAATAATAGTGATAATTTAATTTATTTATATAATGGTTAGATAATAATTTTGTTTTGAGTAAGGGTGTCAATGGGTTGTGTTGGATTGGATTGAGCTGAAGGATGTTTTAGATCCAACCCAGTTGTTCGGGTTGAAATTTTTTTCAATCCAAATAACCCTTATTAAAAAATGAACCTAACCAAATCCAACCGTGGGTTGGTTCTGTTTACTCTGGTCATTTATTTAAAGTTTTGTTCTAAAATGAAGTAGAATATTAATACATACAAATTTGATTCAATTATGTAATTTATTGAATTAAGATTAACAACTCAATTTCATTTTATATAATGAAAATTTTCTTTGTAAAGTGCTAAAAAACTATTTTAGGAGCTTTTCGAAAATATATTGTCCAAAAAAAAAATTAAATAAAGGTAAAATAAATGTACGAAAATATAATTGTATTATAAGTAAAAATATATACTTTTAGAATTAATAGTAAGTTCGGGTTGGTTTGGGTTGATTTGGATTATTTTAGATGAATTCATGAATCAATTCGACCTATAAAATTTTCATTTATTTGATACAACCCAACTCAAATTGTACGAATTGGGTTGGGTTGATCAATTTTTTCGAATCATCTGACTTTTTAAACACCCCTAATTTTGGGGCCATACCAAACAGACAGATCCATAATAACCTTGTTTGAACAAAATAAAAATAACGAAATAAAGATTATTTTTTCACCCTAGTTATTAATAACCTTTTCAAAACAAAAAAGTTTAGTCTAAGTTCAAACATAAATCATACAATAAAAGAATGAAAACATATGCATAAAATCCAAGGAAAAAACATCTAAAAATTCAATTTCATCCTAACTCAATTAGTCGATGTATTAGTGATATTTTTTATAGCTCAAATATTTGAATTATCCATAGTTGTATTTGTAATAAAACATATTTTTAATGAACACGTAGCAATAAAATGTTCAAGTCAAGCAAAAAATAAATTTAATATAATTAGAAGAAAATAGTAAAAAAAATAAATAAATAATCATTGTTTAATTCACTACATTTAGACATATGACCTCATTTATGTAGGATTGGTATGACAATATTAGGGCGAGACGAATTCTTTATTAAAACTAGTGAAATTTTTTTTACTAATGTATCCTCGATTAAACACATTAGTATACTTTTTGCCGATAAGTAATTTAAACAAGGAATTTATGCAAATAATTCCATTTGAATTAAACAATAAATTAACAATTACACTTTAAAGCATTCTATTTAATTCTTATAAAAAGATTAATAATGGATATAGAAATTTAAGAATAACTTATCAAAATAAACCAATATGAGCAATTAATGTCAAAATGAGAGGGATAGAGAAATTGGCACAAGAAATTTTATAGTGGTTCTCCACAAGCGGCCTACATCCATTTTCCAAGCTCTTCTTGGATATGTCATTCAAACTTGACTCTTTCCACGGCTTAGAGTTAACCGCTACAATATTCCTTTTTCAGGCGCAATAACAACCTCGACCATTTTTGCAGTTGAGGATCAAACCAAAACAATTTTTTTTTGAGATTAAAAGCAACTTTTACAATGATTGAAAGATGAAGAACAAGTTGTTGAAACTATCTCAAAGAGTAGATCAACAAATCTAGGCTCAACGCTCTGTAAAACTCTCTAATAGCTTTGAAATATACAAAAATTGAAGTTAAAAATTACCCAAAAAATTGGAATAAGCTCCAAGAGGTTGTGGGACTTTTAGGAGATTTTTCAGAATTTTTTCAATTTTTTTGGGCTTCAAATAGAGGTAGAAAGGCTGAACTAGCAGTTGGTTGTCACATGTCAGCTTTTCATTGGCTGGATTTTAAAAAAATAAAATATAAAATTTGACTGTTTGACCCCTTATTACTAAAATTACCACGTGTCATCGTCCCGTTGGTTGGATAATAATAAATTTGAAATATTTGACCGTTTGACATTTTAAAATATTATTAAATTTATTTTATTATTTTATTAACTAACACGTGTCACAGTCCTATTGGGTCACATGTTAACACGTCATCGTCCACATCAACTGCAACCTCATCAAATGTGACCATTAGAAAGTGTCACGTCAACACATTAATCGTTGATCATACACGTGCTAAGGTGCCACATCATTAGTTTGACCGTTTACTGATGTCAGCTGCTATGTCATCACTACATAAAAATTTTCTTTCAATTTTGTTTTTGGCCATAGCTTCATCATTTGAGCTCCGACTTGAGTGATTCAAATTAGGTTTGGAAATGTTGTTCCGAGCTTTACACAAATGACACTTTTGAACACTAAAATTTTTAGTGAATAAAAGCACGTTTATTATCGTTAAAACATTAATTAATTAATTAATTTGAGATTAAGGACCAAAAAGCCAACATTTAATACTTAACCAATTTAATTATGCTCAAATTATCGAAAAAATATTAATTATAGGTTATAAGATTAGCCTTTATAGGCACATATAAAAAGCTTATAGAAACCATTAGTCATAAAAGAAAAAGAATAAGAATAAAATAAAATTATTTATTACACCACTTGTTGATAATAGATTAAATTATACTTTTGGTCTCTATGGTTTAGTCCCCGAGGTTTTAAAAGTTAGAATTTATCAAACCATAAAAATTATTTTTGGAGATAATTGATTAAAATACACATTTTTCAAGCCCTAAATGAGTTTTGCTCAACTTTTTAAAACTTAAGGTTTTTTACCTCTTGGTTACATCATTCCCGAGCAATTTTACAAAATTACCTCCATTTTTTTTTTCTATCTTCCTTCATCTTCTGTATTTTCCTTCTTTTCTTCTTTCAGTTTTTTTCTACTTCTCCTTCTTCTCTAACTAGCTTTGACGAGACCACATGAGCAGCTTCGATCAACTTGTTCTTCTCTCCCTCGTTTTCAATTTGTGATGCAAAACAAAACCCAACAGCAGAGAGCAAGAGAGCTAGACAACGAAAGTGCGAGAGAGCGAGAAAGAGAGGAAATTGACAGAAAGAGGAGGTTGAAAGAGTGAGAGAGTGAAAAGTAAGAGCAAAGAGCCAAGCGCCAAGAGCCAAAAGCGAGAGCAAGGGCCAATCCACATGCTGAGGTTCCATTTTGGTAATTTCATCCGAATGTAACATCAACAAAGGGTAAAAAAACCTCAAATTCGAAAGGTAGGACAATTTTCATTTTCTCCCCCATTTTTAAATCATCCTTTTGCCTAACCCTTTATTTATGAGATTTCATCTAGCAATAAACACTAAAAAATTTCTAATTATAAATTATAAGTACTAAATTCTAACTTCTTTCCAAATTTTAAGAAGTAATTTTACAATTTAAGCTCGATAATATAACATCTCTATCATACATATTTCTATTTGAATGTCACTATTGTTAAAGTTTCAAAAGGTAGAGACCTTAAAAGTAGTTGCTAACACAAGTGCCCATGGTCCACACCCTCATTACTACATTATTGACATTTATAGTTAGTCCTTGACTCCTTTCTCTTTGGTTTCTTTCTTCTACAAGAATAATTCTTTTGCCTTTTTATCTATTTAAAATATAAATTAAATCCAACAAATTAATTAGTAGATAATATAATAATACTTTTTCCAATCTAAAAATTTTACTTTAAGGAGGCAATGTCAAAATTGTAGAGTTGGATCAAATAAGAAATTTAAATTAGTTTATGAAAACATCAATTGGACATTTTTTAAAATAATATTGAAATCAAATATGTATTGGTCAACATTGACTCTTAATTTTTAAATGAAATTGATCAGATTTAGAGAGTATATTTTATTCCTTTTGACTACTTCCACAGCTTCCACCATTTGGCACCTTTTGTTTTGGGACAACTCTCAGCTTTCTAAATGTTATAAAATAAGTAATTTTATTTTTACAAATCATATTTATATTTTTTTTTAAAAAATGGGTTAAAATAAAATTTTGGTCACTATACTTTTAAGTTTGTTCAACATTAATTTTGATACTTTAAATTGTCTAATTTTAGTCAATGTACCTTCAAATTATAACCAAAATAACATATGGTTAGTACCTACATAAAGGATTGTTTTGGAAAAGAGGAAGACTGAATTGAAGGAGAGTATCGTTAGGTCACACGAGTTAAGGGCAAAAAAACCAATGTTGAAATCAACCATGTGACAGTTGGTATTAGAACCCCGATTTCATTGATGGAGGACTTGGACAATGCTAACTTACGTTGCTACACTGATATTTGGCAAAGTCACAAGTGCCAAAATTTCATTTATGCAAGAGGCATATTTGCATAACAGTGGAGACTAAATTTAAGATTTATTGAAAGTATATAGACTAAAATTGGATAAACTTTAAATACAATACCAAGATTGTATTTTAACTTTTCAAAATTTTTAGAAAATATGTGTTAATAAAGAAAACTTCTTGAACATTTAGATACAACCTTAGAAAAAATAATTAAAAAATACAACCAAACAAATATATTATTAAGAAACGAGTTAAAGTGATTGAGTGAATATATAGCTCAATCGGTATGTACTATTTGATCGAAGTCTAAATTTTCAGACTTTAGCTTTGGTACAAAAAAAAAAAAATATATATATATATATATACTTAAGACAAAGCAATAGCAATGTTTCTTCTTAAAAAAAAAAATGCATGTGAAGTTAATACAGGATTGTTTTTAAATAAGAGGTAACTTAATGACATTAATTTTTATAAAAGAACTAAACAAGTCAAACAAACTTGATATTGTTTTAATATGCACACTAAATCTAACCATTCAAAAATAATAATTTGTTTTTGAGTAACAAAGTGCATAAGTTAAGTCAATCATGAATTTTTGTTTTAAAGAATTAGTTCACAATGTCATCCTCAAACTTGATATTAATTACGTTAATTTTAAATAATTAATAACTTTTCAAAGTTTATATCAAATAGGTTGATATTATTAATAGATTTCTAAAGATTTAATTTTGTGTTTAATACTGATAGGTATCTAAACTTTAAAAAGTGTCTCTAATAAATTCTTATACTTTTGATTTTTTTTATATAATAACTTAAAATTTATTTTATGTCTAATAGGTAGTTTATTTAACTTTTTTTGTTTTGTATAATTTTTTTTTATAATTTGTAAATCTATTAGATAGAAATTGAAAATGTATAATAATTTATACACACAAAATTCAATCTATTGAATATAACAAATACTATTAGATACAAAATTAAATATTCTTAGTCTTTTAGATATTTTTTCAAACTTGTAATTTGACCTATTAATCATTATATGTAACTTTTATTTAATTTGTTAACAATTTAGACTATTAACATATTTTCACTAGTTTTTTTATATAAAAAAAACAAATATCATTAAAGAAACAGCTTGAATGATGCAAAATAAATACAACTCCTATTTTCTTTCTAAAAAAATAAATAATTATTTTAAATAACAAAACTGTTGAAAATATTTTTAAATATAGTTAAATTTTGTTATATTTGTAAATAATTTGACTCATTTTGCTATGTTTGGAAAAAAAAAAAACAAATACGACCCCAATTTTTTTATGGAGTGAAAAAAAGTTTAGAATAAATCTTAGGGATGTTGAAATGATTTGACAACACTAACAACTTGAACTATTCAACTCATATTGTAAAGATTGAGTTGGGTTAGTTTTGTTTTTGAGTTGGGTTGAGTTAAATATTTTCTATTTTCGTTAGCATGTAGATATCTTATTTAGGTCTTTCGAGTAATCAAACTGATTTTTGGGTTGGATAATAAAAAATTGAACAAAGAGTGGAATTTTGTGTTGCTTGAAGCAATAGTCATGAAAAGAAATAAGTAATTACAAATAACATTATTAAAAAATAAAAATTTAAAAAAAAAAAAAAGTTAGCACTACAAGAAAACCTTATATTTCCAGTGGCAGGTGAACAAAACATTGCAATATTCAAATAAAATGTTATTGGCTATAAGATCTCACTAGTTATAAATATTTTAAATCAATAAAATCATAATTGTAATAATAAATCCAACAAAATAATATTTATTTATTTATTCAAAAATTGATTGAACAAAATAAAACACAGCTTGTTTTGATTCCTTTGTCTTCCATATTAGAGCCATCAAATATTAATGCCATATGATTAATTAAAAATATATCTTTAATTTTATTTTCTCAAAATTTGTTTCTCAAGAAATTCGAATTTACTTCCCAATTAAGTAAAGTGAACATATTGGCAAATTCTATTATTATTTTCAAAATTTCATGTATTTCTGAATATACAAATGAAATTACAAGTTTTTTTTTTTTTTTTTGGTATCTACAGAATGAAATTCAAAATAATAATAATAATAATAATAATAATTTAGAAAAAACATACAGAATGGCTTTTTTTTTTTACAATTTTTCAAAATTAGCAAAAAAGAAAAGTTTGTTTGTTCCTAAAAAAAAAAGAAAAAGAAAAAAAATACCTGGTTGGTAGACTAATTTCGAAAAACAACAATTTACCAGTAATTCTTTAATTAAATTATAAATTTAATTCAAGAACATGTATCTAGTCTTCGAACTTTCAAAATTACATATTTGATTTATGAACATTCAATTTTTTAAAAAAATTTATACAATTTAAAATAGAGTTCAATTAACATGAAATTTAAATTTGCATCTAATAGATTAACTAAATTAAAAAAAAAAAAAAACCCTCAAAATTTTCAAAATAATGGTTTAAATTTAAACAAAAAGGTACATGAAAGGCTGCTTTTGGGACAACAGATGACCAAAACAAGAACAATAATTGACTGTTGCTTCACAAAAATAAAGTAGAAAAAGAGAACCCATCTTGAAAAGCAAACCTTTCAGTGAATGAAGTGACAATTTTTTGTTAGTTTGTGATAAAGAATGAAGAGTAAAAGAGGAAAATTAGATGGAAAAAAATGGCAAGTGGTAACAAAAGAAGGAAATAGTTAAAATCAGTGATGATAGTACTGAAAAAACACAGTTTTTTTTTTTTTTTCTTTCTTTCTTAATTTGGGTTTGATTACAACGCTTAAACTCGTTTGTTGGCCTCGCTCTGCATGTGCGAGCTGAAGATTGGCTCCAGCAAGTCGCCCCCACGTTTTGTAAAACCGCCCCCACTATTATCCGCCGAAGGATTTTTCTGGGGTTACCGAGTGGACTTGAGAGATTCCATTTTCGACCTTCAGGACTTGGTCACCGGAGGAAAATTTGCATCGCTTCAACGAGAGATACGAGCTCTCTTTATCAGTTTCAGCCCGTTTACTGATGTGGGGTTCCCACATTTTGTCGATTACAGCATTGGGTTTGTTCTAGTTCTGCTGAAATTGCTCTGCACTTTGTTGATCTGGTAGATTTGAGGTTCTTTTGTTTTCATGGTTTGAGTTCTGGTTTGACTGGGAAGTTTTGGGATGGGGGGGTTTTTTGTTGGGCTTTCTTTGAAGTTTCTTCGTTGTAGGGTATACTGAATCAGTGTTTTTGCTGCACATTCTTTGTCAATTTGAAGCGATTTGGATGAGATTGGTGATACATTGACTGAGAGGTGGTATGTGGGTTGAGATTACATTGTGAAGTTTATGTGTCAATGATTTTCTAATAGGGAATGGAATTGTAGTGCTTGGTTTTGTAGTTGTTTAAGGGTCTGTGAATTGGATTATGGCTTCACCTTCTCCAAGTATTTCTCCTCCTGAGAATCCATCAGATTCCTCAGTTTCTTCACCTCCTTCTCCTTCTTCTCCGGTGGAGTCTGCAACCTCTCCCTCGTCTCCCACATCTTCTGAGCCTAATCAGACTGGTGAACCTCCTTCATCACTTTCTAGTTCTTCAGCTCCACCTCCTCAGTCACCACCGGCTGTTCCTGATGCTCCTCCTCCTTCTCCTCCATTGTCTCCTCCTCCATTGACAGCATCACCACCTGCAACACCAGCATCCCCACCTCCTTCTCCCCCTGCTGGTTCACCACCTTCACCTCCCCAATCTTCGCCCTCGCCGCCATCACCTCCGCCACCTTCAACACCATCCTCCCCACCACCACCACCACCTTCAACATCAACCTCTCCACCACCACCTTCCACAACATCACCACCACCTTCCTCTGCATCACCACCTCCCCCAGAGAGATCAACTACCTCTCCTCCTCCTCAAACTTCACCTCCCCCTCCTGATTTATCACCTCCACCGCCACCAGCAGCAGCAGATGGTTCTCCACCTCCTGCATCCAATCCTAGACCTCCATCTTCAACGCCCTCTCCCCCTCCCCCTGATACAATTTCACCTTCTCCACCTCCACCAACTAATGTCCCAACACCACCTTCATCAACAGGAGAATCACCTAAAGTATCTCCCCCATCCCACAAGGCTTCTCCTCCTCCTTCTGATTCTCAAACTCCACCTTCAGATAACTCCCCTCCACCAAGATCCACAGTACCATCACCTCCTTCTTCAGTTCCTTCATCGTCTGCTCCTCCTCCAGTTAGTGACCCTGGTTCTCCAACTAATTCATCTGGTGGAACTCCTGTTACCCCTCCAACTTCTGTTACACCAGAACGACCAATTGCAACAATCAATGGTACCAATGTTACAGCAAATAACTCAACCACTAGCAAGGGGGGTTTCAGCACTGGAGCATCTGTGGCAGTTGGCAGTGTGGTTGGTGTTCTAGTGCTGAGTCTTGTTATCATGGCTCTGTGGTTTGTTCAGAAACGGAAGAGAAGAAAGAAGAATATCCCTTACACCATAGCTTCTCCTTTTTCCTCGCAAAACTCAGGTACTGTATTTGAACCCTGAATCGTAAATGTATTTTCTTTTATAATGATTGATAAAAAAGTTTCTGATATAATGTAGAGGATGTTGAGTAACACAAATGAATTATATGGAGAGAGAGCCATGGAGGGGGGCTTTTTTAGTTATTTGGTGAAGGGGAACTCATATGTTGCATTAGATATGAGATCTTTTTGTACTGTATTAATTTAAGCCAGTTTTCAATTTCAAGGGAAATATTCTTTGTTGATATAGTCTTAGAAATTTAAGAAGAAAAAGAACTGATGTGGACTCGTAGTTGATTGTCTCATCGGGATTTATATATTAATTGAAGTTTTCAATCTACAGTACAATTAAAGTCCCCAAGGATATAATTTGTGGTAGATAAACTAAAGGTACTTTCATCCCTACCTCAAATTTCAAAGCTATCCATGGCTCCCCCATAAAAGTAGATTCCATATGATTTCAGATCTATTCAGAAAAGATTAGTTACAATGTGGGTGGTTTCGTGTTTAGCCGATTACATTTTGGATTTTAAAAATTTATTATTTTAACTTGTTCTATTGTACTTAGCCCGAACTACATGGCACCTCAACGTCAATTAACTTGGAAACTGAAGCAGGATGTTTTTTTTTTATTATTTCTCTTTCCATTTAGAATACATGGAGAATAATTGGGAGTGTTGCCGTAACATTATGAATACTGATGAATGTTCATGTATTCTCCAGATTCCCTTTTCCTAAGGCCCCATTCTTCAGCTCCTGTAGTAGGAAGTCGTACTGATAGTGATTTCAAGTATTCATCATCGGAAGGAGGTGGAGTAGGTAATTCGAGATCGTTTGCTTATGATGACCTACACCAGGCAACAAGTGGGTTTTCATCGAATAATCTTTTGGGGGAAGGTGGATTTGGTTGTGTGTATAAAGGCACCCTTGCAGATGGAAGAGACGTGGCTGTTAAACAACTTAAAGTGGGTGGTGGACAGGGAGAACGAGAGTTCAGAGCCGAAGTTGAGATTATTAGCCGAGTACACCATCGACATTTGGTTTCCCTGGTTGGTTACTGTATCTCTGATTATCAAAGATTGCTTGTCTACGATTATGTTCCAAACAATACCCTTCATTACCATCTACACGGTAAGAAGTACTTTATGAATTCTGATGAAAATGTCTATAGAATTCTTACATTTTCTGTTATCATACTTTTTATAAGCATGCAATATTATTTAGTTAATGCCATGCCCATTTTTGGGCTTCTCAATTTTTTTTTCTGCATAGGTTGGCTGCAGTAAATTGTCATTTTTGATATTAACAATAATACCCTTAAGAAAAAACAACACTAATAGCTGTGGAAAATTTTGATTTCAGGGGAGAACAGGCCAGTTTTGGCTTGGGCTACACGTGTTCGGATTGCTGCTGGTGCAGCTCGTGGAATTGCTTACCTACATGAAGATTGTAAGTTTCTCCCTTTGGACATTGTTAGTAAAGTCTATTTACCGTGAGTTGGTCCAATATTTGCAAGCTGCAAACTTGGAGGTTTCCAACTAATGCTGTAGGTTTAGGTAGTAATCCGTTGAAATTTGTTGAGGCGTGCATAAAGTCGGGTGAATTTTGACGGCATATGTGTTAACAAGTGACTTCTATAATGCTCAATTTTGATGGTGCTTCCACTTCTTATACATGTTGTTCCATTAATTCTTCATTCTCATCATACATCCATTGTTATGGTGCTTCCATTTTAAGGAAATCTAGTTAGATATTAGTAATCTTCAGTCCTCTCCAAGCGTTTGATTTCTGCTTTGACTTTTCTAAATATTTTTCAACTATCCCTCTCAATATTATGGTGATTCTTACCAGGTCATCCACGCATTATTCACAGGGATATTAAATCGTCTAACATTCTGCTTGATATCAACTTTGAAGCTCAGGTAATTTGCTAGAATTCTTTTGATCTGCGATGACAATTGTTGCCACCAAAACCATAGTTTGGGAGTTATGGTTAGAAAAAACCAAAGGATTTTCCAGGATAAACATAGAGATTAGAAGGTTTTTAAGTTATAGGTAAGTTGGGGGCTTTTATACCACTTGTCTTTGTACTTTTCACATTTTCAGTACAAAACATAGATTTGCAATGAACAAGTGAAAAGAATGTATGCCCCACAAATCACATGCCTTCCCAAATTTTTTCATATCATGAGAAATTCTGATTGAATGACTGTCATTTCTCTCTTGAGCTGGAAGCGCTGTTATTTAGTGATTGGTATCACTGTTTTGATCGAACGTCCTAAGGAATAACATAAGATCGTGATAGGTGTAGTCAGATATTTTCCCAATTGTTTGCACTAATTATTCTGTCATTTGCTTATAATATTGTGTGCTCTACGCTTACAGGTTGCAGATTTTGGGCTTGCTAAATTGGCACTGGATTCACATACTCATGTAACAACTCGTGTTATGGGAACCTTTGGGTATGTCACTAAGAGTACTTATGTTTAGTTTTCTCATGAGGAAGTTGCTATACTTATCACTTATGCACTTTCTCTTTTCATGATGGCCGAGCTTTACGGACCACAGTGCTGGTGTACGCTTGGTTACTTGGTGAAGCTTTTTTTGAACTTTCAATTTCAGGAACATGAACCTAAGTAATAAGATCAAAATGAAAACTTTCTCAAAACCGAATTAAAAAGTTATCTATATATCAAGTAATAAATCACACAAAATGCAATCAACTAAACATCCAAATCTAGTCCCTAAAATGCTCTAACCGTCTAGAGATACCCAAACCTGGCTACAAAATCAAACAGGAAAGACAAATCCAAATTCCACATCAAAATGGCCAAAGCCAACTAAGAAGCATTCAACAGGACTATAAGAACCAATATCCATTTCATCTCTTTCCTTATTAAGAAACAACATCCATGAAAATTAAAAATTAAAAATAAAGAAGCCTTGTCCAAACAACTCTAACAACTAGCTATGAACTTTCTATCAAAGAATAGAGATTCAACAACTAAAGGATATTAATCTAACCACTTATTTTATTCAATTTTATTTTTTTTAAATAAAAAGGATAATAGGAAGAAGAAGGAAACATTTCATTAAACAAAAGAAAAAGGAAGAAACAAACATTTCATTAAACCAAAGAAAAGAGGGAGAGGAAGACCGCAACCTGGGAAGCAATAGCATTTCTGCATGACATATTTTTGAAGCCTAAGGGCTATTCAATAATACAGCCCTTGCATGGTGCTTCTCTGCTTTTTACTTCAGGATTGCAAATGGCCTGTTCAGTTCTAATTTTATAACTCAATATGTAATATGCATTTTTATGTTCTTGTTTCTGTACTTGCTATATGTAAAAACTACTATCTGCTGTCTTCAGATACATGGCCCCAGAGTACGCAACGAGTGGGAAATTGACAGATAAATCTGATGTTTTCTCTTTCGGGGTTGTACTTTTGGAGTTAATTACTGGTCGCAAGCCTGTGGATTCTTCTCAGCCTCTAGGGGATGAGAGCTTAGTTGAATGGGTAAGCCCTCTCTATCTTAACGTCTCATACCTGTAAAGCTGAAGCCCCCAGTTCATGTGTTTCTATCTTTGCTTCTTTAAAAGAATAAAAAAGAGATAAAGCAATAAAGAAAAAGAATTTGAAACTGATATTAGACCTTCAGAGTGTTGAATTGTCAAACGCTTTCAAGACCTTAATCTGTTAGTTGTCTCCGTTTAATAGTATTCTGGTGGTGGTGGGGAACCTGCAAGTGAACACATAAGAAAAACTGACGATATATAATTAAACCTTTTCATATGGCTTGATAATGCATAATAGTTGTTAAGGATCGCTCATTTGGAGTGGATAATAATTCTCCATTTTTTGCACCACTGATTTCTATTCAAAGCTAATGCAGTAGGAAATTTATCAAGCTGTGAGTCTTAATATTGCCTATTTGCCAAATATTTAAGACCAACCTTCCTCTTCTTGGCAATTTAATGGAGGATTTCTTCTAGACAGGGCAAAACTAACCTTACAGCTGGTAGCAGGAATTTTAAAGACGCAAACCTCTTTTTCATCTTCTGCAGTTTGAGTAGATTCTTAGTTTCTACATTAATCCCAACACTCTTAGATCTTGGTTGAGGTTGTTCTTGACTGAACAAATGGGGCTGTTGGTTTTGCTCATATTTTTCCATTTAAATCATTTTTTTAGATCCGTTTGCTTTAAAATTCACGTGTACATTAACCTCCATGGAAACTTCAGGCTCGACCCTTGCTTGCACAAGCCATTGAGGATGAGAATTTTGAAGAACTGGTGGATCCAAGGCTAGACAACAATTATGTAGACAGAGAAATGTTCCGGATGATCGAAGCAGCCGCTGCTTGTGTTCGTCATTCGGCAGTAAAGAGGCCAAGAATGAGTCAGGTTAGTATCTTCATATCATACATAAAAGTTCCAACTAAATGGAAAAAAACCTCCCACATAAACATATCCCAACTTAGAGGGAAGCAAGCTAAGATGAAATGTATTGTTTTGATAACAGGTGGTGAGAGCTCTAGACTCTTTAGATGAAATGTCAGATCTTGCAAATGGGGTGAAACCTGGGCAGAGTGGAGTGTTTGATTCAGCTGAACAATCTGCTCAGATTAGAATGTTTCAGAGAATGGCTTTTGGCAGTCAAGATTATAGTTACGGTTATTCCGAACGAGATCGCAGTCGAAGTTATAGTCAAAGTCATAGTAGCTGGAGTAGAGAATCCAGAGATCAAAGTCCCTCGGCGCCTATGAATCGATCCCGGCAATGGAACATCTGATATGTGTTTGTTTTACATCTCTGGCAGATTTTGGATCTGGAATCAGGTCCTACCATTCAATTCTTTGTAAATCTCTGCACAATTTTTCTCATCTCAATTTTCTTTTGTTCCTGCTAGCAAGGTTTTGCCATGATAAAGTTGGTTGATATTGTATTCTCTACAATTTGGGGCTGAAAATTCTTTGTAATTTCAATTTTGAGGAGCAAGTACAAATGTATGTACTATTCTTTGCACAATTATTACAATTATTCTCAGTGTTAATGTTTAGTATATGAATTTTGAAGAATGATTCTTGGGCATCAAGTCTGATTTCAGGGATGAATTTACTTGGCCATATCTTGTTTAGTTCTTTGTTTGTATCTTCTTTTCTTTTTGAGATTTGAGTCTGAAATTAATTTATTTTATGACCTAATCTAGTGAATTTTATTGAAGTCTAAATTATTTATTTATTTATGGGAGGATGATTTCAACCTCAAGCACATAATCCTTTAACCACAAACTTTCTTTTATTTTTATTTTTATAGGTTAAAATGGTTTATGTATTCTAAAATTGTTCGGTTTTTGTCCTTATATTTTTAAATGTTCAATTTTAGTATTTGTACTTTCAATAAATCTTAAATTTATCCCTTGAAGTTAAAGTTTATCGAAATTGAATACATAATCATAATAATTTTAATGCAAATAAACATAATATGTGAATATGTTTTTAAAATTTATAGTGAAAATGTTAATAAAAATAAAAAGTAATGAGAAAATTCACAATAAATAAGTAATAGGGGCTAAATTTAAGATTTATTAAAAATACAGGGACTAAAATTGAACATTTAAAATTATAAGAACTAAAATTGAACAACTTCAAAGTATATGGACCAAAATGATATTTTGACCAATTTATTTTAATTTTGATGTTTTAAAAAGTATGGATTTTGAGATCATAAGAGGTTTTTCTTTATACTTTTGAACTTTTCTTCCTTTAAATTCAACCATTATGGTGTAGAGATAGCTATGGCAAAGAGCTTAATCATCAGTTTTTTTTTTTTTTTTTCAAAATACTTAATCATCATATTTATGAAGGTATAAAAGCTAAACTATTATAAGAAATGAAATACATTATATTTATGAAGGTATAAATGATTTAAATGAGGTTGAATCACTAACCTCGTTTGGTAATCATTTAGGCGTCAGTTTGGTAATTATTTTCGTTATTTATTTATTTATTTTTTTTAAAAAATTAAGTCTTATTCCCTCTTCATTTCTTACATTGATTTGCATGCCAAATTCCAAAAACAAAAGCAAACTTTTAAAAGCTATTTTTTTTCAAATTTTGGCTTGTATTTTAAACCATTGATAAAAAGTAGATAACAAATGAATAAATTTGGAGGGGGAAGTAGTGCCTATGGGCTTCATTTTCAAAAACAAAAATAACAAACGAAATGGTTACAAAACGGAGCCTTCGTTTTTTATTTTTTGTTTTTGAAAATTAAGCTTATTTTCTTGCCCATTTCTTATAACGATTTGCATCTTTCTCAAGTACAATAGTTGAATTCTTAGCCAAATTCCAAAAACAAAAATAAGTTTTTAATTTTTTTTTTTTTTTTTTTTAGTTTTCAAATCTTGGCTTGGTTTTTTAAACCATTGGTAGACAAATGAAGAAATTTGGAGTTGGAAGTAGTCTCTTTAGGCTTAATTTTTAAAAAACAAAAATCCAAAAACCAAATGGAGCCTAAACTATTATAAGATATGAAGTACATTAATCATTAGTATATAACTAGGGTTAAAATTATAAAATTTAAGAAATAATACCTTTTTGGTTGAGATGTTTTCAAATATAGCAAAATGTCACTGGAGACACTAATAAACTACTATCATCGGTGTATATCTAATAGATGATAGTAGTCAATCATTAATACTAATAAGGACATTTTGTTATATTTAAAAATATTTCTAACTGTTTGACTATTTAAAACAATTACCTTTTTTATTCCTATTTGTAGGCTAGTTTTTATTTGCTTCCTAGGTTTTAAAATATTACAAGCTTATTCTTGACTATTGAGTTTAATTTTTTTTACCCTTAAACTTTTTTTTTTTTAAATAGTGTGTTAATTTATATTAATTAGTTTGAAAGAATTAAAAGTAAATTAGCTTTTTTTAATTTTTTATCACTATTATAATTAGTAATTGAAAGTTAAAGTTAGATGTCAAGGTGGCATTTTAACTAAATGAAAGGGTTGGATGACCCAAAAATGGCAAGAAAATGAAAGTTGCTCCATTTTTTAAATTTGAGGTTTTTTTTTTTTTTTTCTTTTGCTAACATCACATTTGAGTGAAATTACAAAATGGAACCTCATGCACGTAGGTTAGTCTTTACTCTCGCTCTTTGCTATTCGCTTTCCTCACTCTCTCAACATTTTCTTTCTAGATTTCTTCTCTTTCTCACACTCTCGCTCTCCCGCACTCTTGCTGGGCTAGTATCATTCTACATCACAAAACTGAAACGAGGGAGAAGAAGAAGTCAAACCGAAGTTACTCACGTGGACTCACCGACAAAGAAGAAGGAGAAAAAAAAGGAAAGAAAAAAAAAATCATCGGAGCCCGTTAAGAGAAGAAGAAGGAGAAAAAAAAAAGAAGAAAAACTCAAAAGATGAAAGAAGAGAAAAAAAGAAAGTGAGGGTAATTTTATAAACTTGCTTGAAAATGATGTAAGCAAAAGATAAAAAATCTTAAATTTTAAAAAGTGGGGCAAAACACATGTAAGGCTTAAAAAATGGGTGTTTTAATCAATTATCTCCAAACAAAAACTATGGTAAAATAAACATTCAAAAACTTATAGACCAAATAAAATTTCGAATAAAAATGTAACATTTCGAAACTCGCGACATACCTTCCATTTTAGAGGAAGGGGAAGGTTCAATCCCCCAACCTTATTGTTCTACTCAAACAAGAAGAAGAAAAAAAAATGCAGAGAGAATATTTTTTGATATTCCAAAATTAATTGAGGATTAAAACGGCGTCGTTTCTTCAGCTAATGGGAAAGAGAATCTATACTCATCGGTAAACGCCGTTCACTAGTGGAAAGCAAATCGGCACATAATTTCTCTCTACTTTCTCGCCGAGAGAAATCTTGTTTGGAGAGGAAGAACAGAATCATCAGATAGTGAAGGAGAGAGCTCAGAACGAAGAACTTCAGGATGGGAGAAGAACAAGAGGATTCACAGAGGTTGAAGAGAGTAGCGGCTGCAGCATACGACTACGAGAACGATCCCAGATGGGCTGATTACTGGTCCAACATTCTGATCCCTCCTCACATGGCTTCTCGACCCGATGTTGTTGATCATTACAAGCGCAAGTTCTACCAGAGATACATCGTGGGTTCTCTCCCTTTTGATTTTTTTCGATTTGGGTATCGCTGTTTTCTTCAATTTAGTCGGTAATCGTTTATTGGGGTTGTTTTTTCTTTCTATTGGATTATTACGCTGTCTGGCGAGTGTTATGGATTTTGGGATGTGACTTAAACTCCTTTTGTTGTTTTCGCATTATACCATTCGGTTCTCGCTAGGTCCTGCTTTGTGGAGTGTTACTGTTAGTGCAATTTTTATTGGGATTTTTCTCTTTTAAATTTTGAGATTTCTCGTGGATTTTAGGTTCTTGGAGTTGAGGGAAGGTGTTCAAGTTCAATTACAAGGCAATAGTTAAATCTTAGACTGGCTTTGTTTAAGCTGGGAAATGGGGCATTTGTTTAACTGTCCTCTTTTATAGAATTTGTGTTCTTTGGTGGTTGTTGAGAATTCAACTGTGTTCTTGCTATTTGTTTTAAATTCTTAATTTATGCTTCCTTTCCTTACTTGGATTTGAAAGACAGGATCCCGAACTTGTGGTAGAGGCCATGTCTTCAAGTAGTGCAACTCAGTCATCTAGACCTTCAGCAACGTCTTCCGCAGCACCCCCTCCTACTAATGATCGAAGTCGACCACGAAGTTCAGGTAGATATTTTTTTTTTTTCCCTTCTTAATGTTAGACATCAAGATCTAGGCATTTCTTGAATGTTCATGTGGTCTTGATTTCATTTCCATAATGCATCGCTCGTAATGAAGCAGGATCAACGACTAGGAGTTCAGGTACATCTGCAAGTGCAGATGCAAATCCGACTCCGTTGCGCTGGGATCGACAAACAATTCAGTTTTCTGTCAATGCATGGGTAGGTAGTTTAGTTCATACTTGCTCATATGATGTTGCAAAGTTGGTATTACTACAGAATGTTTGAGGGCTACACAATGTTATATATGTCCCCCCCCACCCCCCCCCCCCCCCCCCCCCCCCCCCCCCCCCCCCCCCCCCCCCCCCCCCCCCCCCCAAATTTGAGGTGCTGGTTTTATTAGAGTTTGTATGAATTTTTAATTACAAAAGTTGCATCATTTCTTATAGCTGAAATGTAATTCTCATAGGTTTTGTTGAATTATTATTATTATTATTTTTATGCATACCACCATACACTATTTGTATCTGAAATGCTTTTTCTTCCTTCTCTTTGTGGAGCTATCCCCTTCATTACCGAAACCGTCCTCTATTTGTGTGTGCTTGTGTACGCTTGTTATGCACTTCAATTCCTAGATATAAAGAGTAAGATGTACCTCCTCTCCTCTACTTTGTAAGTTCTTATTTGACAGTGCCCTGATCCAAGATTTACTACCAGGTTTTCTCTATTAATTTGAGTCCTGTTTGTTTTACCTCGATTGAGATTTTCAACTGCCCCTTTTTTGGGTAAACTGCAAATAACAGACATTCTATTGGACTTTGTGATGCCCTGGAGGATTAATGTATTTATTGAAAGCTCATTCATAGCAGATTTTTGTCATCAAATTTTTAGAGGTTATATATGAGCATTGTTCATGGGCTTCTTTTCCTTCGTGGAAACTTGAAACCTCCAAGAAAAATCTTTATTAGAAAAGTTATGAACTTTTCTTTAAATTTTATTTTGAGCATGAAAGTCATATACTAAGGGTATTTTTCATAAAAACTTATTGGTTTTCTTCATTATTGGCTCGTGGTTATGGATCTTTCTGTTCTACTTCCATTTTACATATATATTTGTCAATTTGGGCTCTATCCTGAAAAGTTAATTTTCTTTACTTCTGCAGGTGTTTATGGTGGCTGTCCTAGCCATTTTCCCCCTAATACCCAAAAATCTTTCACAGAGAGCATACAGGCTATCTTTTATGGGCACAACTTGTTCTTCTTTATATTCTTTGTACTCATTGTATGGAGTAAGTCCTCCATGCTAATTTAACAGCCTCATTTCCAATTCTGTGGAAACTTTTGGTTTCTTCTAATTTTAAGAAGAGAAGAAAACAGCTCCTTTATGTTCATCTATTTCTCTATATTATCATTCTATCTTGAATTATTAATTTTTCAATGTTTGCAGAAGCCCAGGGCGTGGAATTTGCAAGCACTGCAAGCTTATTTCCAGTCCATAATTGCAACAAAGGATTTCATTTACTTCACTTACTGTATCACCTTTGTGACTTCAAATATTTGTCTTAAATGTAAGCATAGCTTTGCTGATCAAATTTTGTTTACTGATCTCTTTATGATATCACCATATTCGTTCATTGAAACATGACCTTGTTCATATGATGTTTTTTTTATCATTTCATGCTCATGCGGTAAGATTTTTAAACCCTTTTTCTAATTGTTAATGCAGTTGCCTTAATTCCTATCCTATGTCGGGCTCTTGAACATGTTGCAAAGTTTCTTAGGCGTAATTTTGCACGGTCATCTTTATACAGGTAGTCTGTTGTCAATTTTGCAATTCAGTCAAGTTGTTGTATGAAATATATGCTAACATTAAGACTGCATGTGTTTTTTAATTTATGTTGTCCAACTTTGCTTTTATGGAGTGGGAAGGTGCCCAGTTCTTCCGTGCCTAGAGAAGGATATACTTCTTAGGAGAAAATTAAGTAGTGCACGAACAGAAAAGAGAGAATAGATCTGATTAAGTTCCTTTAATTTCAAATTTGGAAGGTGAATATTATTAATAAGAGATGCATTATGCGTTCTTGAGGGAATTAATGGGTGTTCAAGGATATAGGAAAAATCAAGTGGGTGAGCTCTTCTGTCTACATGCAGGAAGAATAGATGAATGTGTATTGCCTCTTACTTTTCTCGCGTGCTTAAAATCTGCTTGTTGACTTCTTCTTATTACAATAACATGTCAAGTTTTCTCTGTGCAAGTATCTTATGCTTTTAGTGCTTTCTTTAATTTGTTGCAGGAAATATTTGGAAGAGCCTTGCGTATGGGTGGAGTCAAATTCAACTACTCTCAACATCCTATCTTCACAGGCTGAGATTGGACTTGGCTTCATTCTAATCATCTCTTTGATCTCGTCAGTTCTTAGTCCCTTTTGGCTCTTGTCAACTTCTTCTAAATCACCCCCCCCCCCCCTCCCACCCACCCACCCACACACACACACACACTATTCAATGGTCATTTCTCTTCACTGATCTCCTCAAACTTATATTCTACAGGTGGCAACGCAACTTCTTACATACTTTCATGTACTGGCAGGTGCGTTTCTTGTAATCGTAACATAATAGCATATTCTTTATTAATTTCTTCTACTTTTTTTTAAGTACAACATAATAGTTGTTTGACCAAGACTAATAACCGGTTATAACCAACGAAAGCATTCAATGCACCGAGCTATCTTTAAATTTTCAAGTAGTACAACATAATAGATATTCAGGCACACACACGATACTAAAAAACATGGTGTGTGTGTGTATGTGGGGGGGGGGGGGGTTATGTTGAACATCCATTGACTATGTTTATGAACCATTAACTCAATAATAGTTCTCTTGGATTTTTAACCAATTATGTTGTTTATAATATGATCTCGTTTTGATGTTATAACTCATGAATAGACTGTTGACCATCTTTAGGGTGTTTCTCTTGTTGAAACTGTTTATTTTGTTTTCATAATAAAAAATATATATTTTGATAAAACTACTTTCCTTGAGAAAAAAATGAAAGAATACAAGGACATACAAAAGAAACCATACCCACAAAACCTAACATAGGAAGGGAATCCAATTAAGTAAGATATAGCCTAGGTCATAATAAAAAAATATATAGTTGGTGATTCACATTTTTTTTTGTTCTGGACAATTGCAAAACAGCTGCTAAAGCTCATGTATCATGCTCCTGTCACTTCTGGATATCATCGTAGTGCCTGGTCCAATATTGGGAGGGTTGTTTCCCCGTTGATCTACCGTTATGCCCCATTCCTCAATACTCCTCTTTCAATGGCGCAAAGGTGGTGGTTCAGGTAGAATCTAATAGAGGAAGAAGATGCAATTCTGATGTATGAAAAGTTTTAGACTAATCCCAGTAGTGACTCTCCTTCCACTTTTTCAAGCTAAAAATTGGTGTCACAATGTCTTGAAAAGCATCTCTATAACTTGGATGACATTCTCACTTAGGTCTGTGGATCAAGTTTGGCTTCCAAATGCAACTTCTTATATGTTTATTATTGATATACATTATACATCTTAGGAGATTGTTATGTTTGAAATGTGGATTCTCTATCCTGCATTGTTCATGATGATGGAGGGAAAGGTTTTTCATTGTTTCTTTCATTTTGTAGACTTCATCCCTAACATTTTTACATCTAATGAGGTTTTAAAAATAGATCTTTGGA
Organism: Citrullus mucosospermus; assembly: GCA_030954485.1. NCBI lineage: Eukaryota > Viridiplantae > Streptophyta > Magnoliopsida > Cucurbitales > Cucurbitaceae > Citrullus > Citrullus mucosospermus. The sequence goes on from CM062065.1 coordinate 5,492,957, forward strand.
TCACAATTAAAATGAGGTATAAATCTCCAATAAAATCGCACTATTATCGACTTTGTGAGATAAATTTCACTTGTTCTTATATATATAAACATATATATGAGTATGTATTGTGTTTCTGTTGATCAGATGAAATTGAAACTTTTAGAACAATCGACATAATTCAATATGCCGATCCTTTTTCGATCATTTTTCCTCCAAAATTTTGTCGTCTTCCCATTAGTTATTACTTCTTTTCTTTTCTTTCTTTCCTTTTTCCAATCCTTCTCTATTTAGTATGTACACTTTTTTCTGGATTTTTTGGTTCGATTATTGTTCTTTGTAAATATGGTTCATTCATATAATATATTTGAGGCCAGCGTTATCCCTTTTCTGACAATCATGTGAATGGTGGATAAAATTATCAATTTTCTTGAGAAAAAAAAAAAATACAATAAACTAACTGTTGCAACTCATTATCAATTTCAAAGTTAAACTCGTAATTGAACATATATTATCATTGTCATTGTCTTATCTCAAAAATATACACATCGGTAGTTAGATCTATGCAGAAAGATGAAGATTAGTATTGTAATAACAAAAGAGATTGGGCTTAACAAAATATAAAGAGCGAATAGATGTTTGGCTTGCGATTTTTGTATGTTTAGATTTATAAAGAATGAGTTTGTCTAAAAAAAATTTGAACAATATATATAATTGATAGATGGTGAGAATCTAAACTTGCGGTGATATGTGTGTTTGGTCTGTGACTTGAGTGTTTGGTCTGTGACTTGACGGTTGTAATCTCACATGAGTTGCATGTATTTCAAGTGTTAATTTGTTGAATTAAGAGTTAGAATGAGTTTAATCGCTAGTGACATGGATCATGACTATTGAATTACTATTAACAAACTTTAGTGGTCTTTAATTGATTTTCAACTTTTAAGCGTTAAATTTAACTTTTCATTTTTGATTTTAGGGACTACAAAATATGGTAATTATGGAGATGTATTTTCGTATCTAGTTTTCGGCATTTGAAAGGTTGGAAAGATGAAAGTTGTTTTCTTCAATGGAGATACACTAAAGATGGTGGTTAGAAAGATGGAAGTTGAGAAGATGGATTCTTACTTTAATGCTTTTATTTTGACTTTCTATTGCGTTAGATTAAACTAGTGTTTTTACCATATGCAATGTACATGTATTTTTTCTTAAAATATGTGAATTATTTAATAAACTAGATAATAAATTAATCATATATATGAATTCATTGATTATTTTCATTTAATAATATTATTAATTTGGTAAGATCTAGTTGTGAATACAATTTTGATGTACCTAGTTCAATAATTATTTTTGAAAATTTAAAATTTTCATATAACATTATAATTATAAGAGTGAAAGGTTGATTATCAACTCATAAAAAGGGCTTAGATATCTTGATTATTGGATGTTTTGATTTTAATCCATATAAAGGGATTTACTAATTATTTTCTATGTAATAACCAAATATTTAGGATACCAATAACATACTTGTTTCTCATATGCAATATTTATTCTAAATAAAAGTTTGAATATGAAATAAATTTTTTTAATAAGATTTATTTTTTTTTTTAAAAAATATATTGATCATTTAATAGAATACAAATATTGAGTGAGAAATTTCGGCTAGTCACAAGTCGCCACGTCATCACAACAAAAATCCAAGTCTTTCGTGAAAACTATAAATTAGATCTAACCAAGTAACTTATAGTCTTTCGTGAAAATTATAAGTCGTTTGGGTCCAGAATCCAACACAATTCAAGCTCATTGTGGAATTTTGGGCCAAAGAAGATATTAGGCCCAAGTTCAAACCCAAAAGTAACTAGGTCCAAGTCCATGTAAGACTCATGGGAAACCTCTAAAAATAAAGATCTTGCCTTTCATTTTGCGGAGGTTGACAACGAAGTGCTGAAATTCGAAAAACCTGAAAGCTCTAAAGATTTCAAAGATTATGAAGCTCTGATCGATTTTGAGATTACAACCTTCTAAAGAATTTCCTTGAATTCCAGAAGATTGAAGCTTTGATCGAACTCAAATTTATAACATCCTAAAGATTGGAAGAACTAAACATTGAGAACTTTGAAGATTTGAAGACTGAGGCTCTAAAGCTCTAAATATCCAAAGGTTGAAGCTCTAAAGGTCTGAAGAACACAACTCCCTCAAAGCGTTGAAGATCAAAAAATAGTCTACAACTTCAAAGATCAACTTTTACTCTTTTGAAAATCTAAAGACTAAAACTCAGAAGATTCCAAATGATCAGAAAACACTATGAAGTTCTTGAAATAGGACCATATAGAGAACACTAGAGGGATTCTAGAGTGCACATATCTTCTCTAAAATTCTCCCAAACATATAGAAAGGATTCTCTGATTTTCTTTTTCTTTCAAGAAGGCACACTCAAATCGAATCCTTGCGAGAGTCATGTCAAGGAAGACCTCATAGAGGAAAACATGAATCGGAGAAAATTTTCCTGCAACAATGTTTCTATAAAGGTGTGATTATCTTATGCTTAACCCATTTATTATTTTATTATGTTTTTAATTATAATAAAAATCAAAGCACGCGCTCATCTCTTCATTTAAAAAATAACTACCATCCATGTTTTGCTTTGGCATTACACGTTGCTAAAAAAATAATGACGATTTCATTATTTATTTAAATAATTAGAAAGATAATCAAGGAAATTATAATTATGATTTAAATGGCATAAGTGTAATAAATAGAAATTTATTAGGGTATTGTAGTCTAAAAATGTTTTTCAAACATTCTAACTTTCTAATATAGTATAGATAGATCATAATCTTTAAGTCTATATAAAGTTTTCTATCCTTTCAATTGTAAGGAGATTTATTTTTTTTAATGAAATTTGAGCTTGCATGTTTGAGACAACTTTCTCATTAGAAATTTAAGCATGAACCGTTCCAATATCTAAGTTCTATTGCAATTCTTTCAATAAAATGCATCCAAGCCATTCAATTTAAATTTCATCAAGTTTGATTTGTGGAGCAACTCAATTTAGAACAAGATTTTCAAGCTTGCTTCTAGATCTTCGATGTTAAGAGGTAATCTATTATATGGTCGTGTTTTTTGGTTGATCCAAATATTGTTTAAGGAGATGTTAGTTTCTTTGATCCAAGGGTTTTCTTGCTTTAACAAAAGTCTTGGATCTTTGGGTTGAAAATTAGGATTGTCTTATCACCTAGAGGGATTATAACTTATAATAATATGTATATAGGTGGAATGATCTAGGATTCCCTCTTAGGATTTGAAGGAATGTTTGATCGGGCCCTAGTTAATTCATCTTTGGTAAAAAAATTCCTTTGATCTAAAACAACATTAGCTTTAATTATAAAGCTCGAATTTGAGAGGGCTACATCATACAAGAATGAACTGAGATCACATGTAAATAAGAGAGATCTGAGAATACGACAGTTTAGTTAAAAAAATGTTAAAAATAATTGATAATTACTATTTATACCAAATTATCATGGGTTGGCCTTAGTGGTAAAAAGGAGACACAGTATCAATAAATGATTAAGAGATAAATAAAGAGAATAAAGTAGAGAACATATATGCATTATTTTTAATTTAGGTGGGTTTACAAATTATCTCTACAACTTCTATTTATAAGGTGGTGAGAATATAAATTACAAGTTATAGAAATTAATAAGAGGTTATTGATGAATTTATAATCTAGAAAGGTAACACACATCTATATAATTGTAATATTTATAACAAATTACATTAATCAAAATTATATTTCACCCTTAGAAAATAAAAAAAAGGATGTTTCAAGAAAAAAAATTAAAAAAAAAAAGAAGAAGAAGAAGAAAAAAAAAAAAGAATCTGAATCGTACGGCAAGCACTCATCCATCTACTGCGCCGCCCGGATCATTTGACCTCACTCGCTCCTCCTCATTGCTCTGCCTCATCTTTTCCCAATTCCGGCTCCGACAGATCTCTCGTCCACTCCCTTTCCCTTCTTCCCGCTTCCTTTTTCCCAATTCAGGCTCCCAATTTTACTGACGGTACCTTCTCCAGAAGCCCTAAATTTCTATCTCTCTTTTTTTTTTTCCTTGCAATATGCTTCTTCTCATTTCTTATTTGGTTGATTGCAACCTACGCTCAACTAAACTAGAATGTATTCCAATTAGGAATTGCTCAAGCGTATTTTCAATACCCCTATATGACAATTGAGTCTGAATTTGCTTTTCTCAATGCATAGTTTGAATATCTTTGTTCTTTCTTTCCCCCTAGAAATTTTAGAATTTGAAGAGTTGTTTGGTGCTTTAAAAAGATTTCCTGGTAACTTTAGTAACTGGGTGTTGCTCAAACTGAATGCTTGAGTCGTCCCCCCCCCCCCCCTATATACCATGCTGTAAACAGGTGTCTGTGCGTTGTTATTTCTGGAAGTTCAAATGTTTGCTGCCAAGTTTTCAGCTTCCAATCTGCATCCTAATATACTATTAGATTTAGTGCTTTTATGTTGTTGATATAATTCTTTGAAGCTTGAGTATTAATTTGTTATAGAGAAATTTGGAAAAAAAGTGCTGACTACAGGTAATTAAAGAAGAAGCTCAAATTCCCACCAACAAATGTGGGACTACAAGAAGAATTAACTTCAACTTGTTGATACTGTTTCTACCCCACATTTCTTGGACTAGTTTCTAACCCCGCAATGTTATGTAATGAAGACAGCTGTTGAGTGTTGACGGTTAATATCCTAAGTTGGGGATCTTGGGGAATTTGAAACTAGGTCTTTGATGTGCTCAATGGTTTCTGTATTTAAGGCATGAGGTTATTTTGAAAGTTTCGGATTCTGAAAGTGTCATAAGTCAGATAGGTATATTATTAATTACTTTTTGGATTCTTTATAGATTTATTGACTTGTATAATTAATTTGTATGTAATAAGTTCCTAGTCTACTTTTACCTGGCGTGTTCTTAGTGTTGTTATGGCGTTAACATGTGTCATTACCACTTTTTATTGATAGGTGATTTCTACCTGGTATGCTGTTTATTCCTGCAGATCAAATTTACAGTTTACTGAGTGGACTTTTTGCTACAAAATTGTCCATTTTATCTCCATTTTATGGGGACCGAGGATTTCATTGCATTGCCAGCTTCTGGTGATTCTGGAAATGAGACTGAGAGTAATGAATCTCTTAGTTTTAATGGAACAAGAGAAGCTTATTCTCAATCAAGTGTTTTGAAGTGCAAGGATGATGATGCAAGTATGGAGAAGGTTGGGCTTGCAGATGATGTACAGTTGGAAGATATGCGTTGCATACCCCAATCTGACCTTATTGATGAAACACAACGTTCTGATTCAGATATGGAAATTGAGGATTTAAATAACCTCCCAGATTTTAGTAAGACTAGAAGTAGAAGTGAGAATAATAAAATACCGAGTGAAGCCGAGTACCTGCCAGTCAACTCTGCAGATGAGAATATACTACCAAGCAGTGTGCCCTTGCCGCAGAACGAGCTTCATACGAGATATGAAGATGTTTTCCATGTTGAAAGTAGAAATTTTCAGAAGGATTTGGTTGATAATTCATCGTTCTCGAAAACTGGTGGTCAATTGACTGTAACGAATGGAGTTTCAATTGAGTTCAACGGATTAAACTCTGTAGTTCCCATTGAGAATGGTTTGGCCGCATCCCATCATCATGGAGGCCCAAGTAAGATTCACAAGAGTGATGGTAGTTGGATATTCCACCCTGATTCTTTCTCCTTTTATGATTTACTTTAAAAAAAACTAATCCGTAGGCTTTTAAACCTTTTTTTAAAGGCATATCCCCTTTTAATTGTGATAAGTTAAAGTTTTCTTTTTCTAAAATTTACAAGGTTCTATTTGTTATACTAAAAATTATTTTTCTATGTATCCAGCAATATCAGGTGTCAAAAGACCAAGGATGGCCATGGATGAGCAACAACCTTCAGTGCACGTCGTGTATACTTCTTTAACAAGGTTGGTTGTGCAACTGTTTCAGCGAGCCTATTTGTTCAATTTAATAAAAATAATTTTCCATAGAGCTTTCTTGCCCCTATTTACATGAAAATACAATAGATAAATAGTCATTCGGTAACGATAAAAAATAAATCATTCGGATATCTCATTTCCTATGAGAATAGGATCTAAATCCAATCACTAGGATTATTAACTACTAGGTCTTGGAAAAAAAAAGGTTCCGTTATATATAGTGAAGTGATACTTAACGTTCTTGCAAAAGAGAATTTTTTTTCCAATTAAATCAATAAATTATTAATTTATAAATAGGGGGAAACTTGTATCATTGCTGAAAAGTGTAGAACTTGGTGATATAGATTGCATTATGGTTTTTAAGGGATTAGAGTGCTAGTGCTACCAGTGGTACTGGATAGAGAACTATCATCATTTGAATTTGATATAACCAAACAATAATCATTGGCAAGATGAAGCAGTTCTCTGAAATTGATTCGTCACTGAAGCCCATATAAATTTGAAAATGTCAACTGTAATACCATGTTTTTCTCTTTATCTGGCATCCCCTTACAAATGTTTCTTCCTTTCCTTCAAAATGTCCAATTACCGTGTTTTCTTTTCAATTTTTAAATTTATTTATCCTATTGGAAGTTGATTCTCTTATTGAAAAAAAAGTCAAATGTAATTTTGGTTGAACAACTTATTGAGAACTATGTTCAACAAACAGTTTTTTTGAGTTCCTAACTAGATCCAGTTTCTTATTTTCAGACATAGTAAACAAAAGCTTGATGAATTACTAAAGCAGTGGTCTGAGTGGCACGCTCAAAGAGGTTCTCTATCACATGTAAGCCTCATTCTATGACTTATTGTTCAAGTCGTTGCTTTATGCAATCTTTTGGAATTTAGAATTAATGCTTTTTCATATGATTTTGTTGAATTGTTAAACTGAGGTGTAGCCATCTGTATGCAAGTGTTTTGTTGTTGATGGTTTTTCTTCACAAATGATATTTTCTGAATTTAAGGTTCACTATCTTGAGTTATTTTGGACATTGTTTTGTTCCTGCCTCAAGTTTCTCAAATGAGGTTATTTTATTGTCTTTTGACTTCGAATGTAGAAGCAAACGAGCCACCAATGACTGGCCAATGGTCAAAGGGCTAAGCTGTAGCCTGTAGGTTGATGAGATGGTTATCTCTAATTTCATTATTCCTATAGAATAATGAAATTCCTTTGTGGTGTGCCTTATAAGTTATAACTACTGACTCCTGAATTATGTGTATGGGTTTGTCTGTACCAGTTCATTGAAGATCAATGAGGTGGTGGTGAGTATGACGCTTGAGCTCTGGGCATCCATAATTCTAGTAAACTTATAAGTTTATCTTTGCTTGGCTGCCCTCCCAAGTGATCAAGTGGTGGAAGCAAAACTCTTATGGAGTTCATGTAATACAGATTGTGCATATTACATTTTTTCTAAGGATTCCAAGGTGTAGCTGAGTCTAGGAAGGACTGGTTTCTAGGCTGCCTGGATGCTTGTAAAATAAACTATCATGTTAATTTGAACGAAAGTGATACTATGAGTGTGTTTGTGGACAACGAATTCTTGATTGAGTGTGATGTGTGAAGACCTATGTATGTTGTTTGTACAATTAACTTAAACATCAGGGGTGAATTAGATTTTACAATGTAATCATTTGTATTACTGGACCTTATTGTCTAGTGTGTAATGTACTCTTCTCAAATCCCTTTTTTCCATTTTAACATTTATTGAAAATTCTGTCTAAAGTCCTTGCAGTCGGTAAAAAATGTTTCCTTTTTGTTCATTAGATGAGTATTGTCTTTCTCTGTGTGTTGGGGGTGTGGAGGTGAAGTATCTAATTGAACTTGCATGTTTACCTGTTCAGGATGATAAAGACTCTGAAAACCTAGAATCTGGAGAAGAGACCTTCTTCCCTGCTCTCTGTGTCGGCACAAAGAAGACTGCAGCAGTGGTGACTTTCCTGTCTTTTTGTCCATAAATGTTTATATTTGAGATTGTTGACCTATTTACAGTTTGAGTGGCATTTCTATTTTTTGGTTTAGTTAGCAGCAATTGTTATTGGCGGTTGGATCATGGTTTCATGTTCTTTTACTTACCTTCTAGTTAGATATATCTTTTGTGGTAAATCTTAAGTTAAGAGGAAAAGTTACAATTTGCCTTGCCTTCTTCATTCTTTTTATCCACCGTGTGTGTGGGAAAAAATAAAGCAGAAGTTCTTCTTGGGGCTCAACACTTGAAACTTTCTTGGTTTGTGTTTGCATGAACACGGACCATCGTGTTTGAAAATTTGGATTGCTGGTAGCAATTAAAAGCAGGTGTATGTTTGGCAAACTATGCCAGTTGGTTTGCTTTTAGTTAACATGTGAGCAGTATGTGGAATGGAGCAAAGAAACTGATAACCTTGTGGCGGTGGACCAATTGGTGTATGACACACATAAAGCTAATGCAAATAACAACATGAGGGCGTTTTTATTCACAATATGAGAACATGTTGATAAACTTTCTTTATGTTTACCTTATTATCCTTCATTCAGTTTGATGCTGGAGGCAAAAACTAAACCTGTTTTCCCTTCATGGTTCTTTCTTTGTATGGTCTTTTGTGGTAAAGAATTTGTGAATCCTTTATTAGTTTTTTTTCCTCTCTTGTTATCTTGGCTACTTTCTGTATTTTCCTTCTTAATTATTGTTTAACTGCAGACTTTCTGGATTGACAACCAAAAAAGTGAACAGCAGCAAAATTTTGTTCCTATAGATGATAATTCTGTGCCACTATATGATCGGGGATTCACTTTGGGACTGACTTCAGCCAATGATTCGACTAATGTGGAAGGGTAAGTACTCTTTATTCACCACTGTTGGATGAAATATTTTAGCGGGTTACCCTTCCTAGTTTTGAACTATTACATGTAAATTCAGGATAAATAGTGGTAGAATTTTTGTTAAATGTTGAGGATTCCACGTTGGAAAGATGTGGGGACTTCGCAATCTTTAAAAAAATACATGGGCTATTCTTTCCATCACTAATTGGTTTGAGATGGAATCTCATGTTTATGGGTTATCTAATATGGTTTCAAAACCCATGAAGCCTAAACGAATATTTGGTCCAAGGAAAAAGAATTAGTATTAAAACCAAGAATGGTGAACTCAAAGAAGCCGTCTTGAGAGGGGAAATGTCGAAGATCTGACATTGTAAAGATGTAAAGATGGAGATCTCACAATCTTTAAAAGATACATGGTCTACTCCTCCCATTACCAATTGGTTTTGACATGGAACTTCATGTTTATCTAATATTAAATGATGTCAAATTAGGGTCCTTCAGGATCCGTTTATTGCTTTCTTCCAATATATGTTGAATTCCACCAAAGAGTTCATTTTTCTTGTAGTTTTAATTTGTTCAGATAGTTCGGCTAAGTTATCTTTGAGAGTAATCATGGTTCAATTAAGTTCTTCCCTTTCTTATTTACAAGTTACAAAAAGGTCATGTGAGTAGCCTTATGATTTACTTCTTTAATCACTGTGTTAATCTAGACAATTGCTACTGATTCATGTTAAATTACGTAGTCTCTTGCAACTTGTGTGCAGATGAGTATCAAACACATGAGAAAGCTCCTGCAATCTGTATTAACATGGTTTTCTCAGCCTCTATTGGTGGCAGCCATTCTTGAGCCATTGGCGGCCTAAGAAAAAACATTGTTCAATTGGTGCAACCTTACATTAGCTTTCCTAGAATACTCAAAGTAATTCTTTATCCCAATTCAAAGTTTTCCCTAGGTCTCCACTGCAAGTATATGATGCTATTGGCGGTGGACTAAGCAACTTGTTGAAAGCGAATTGTCACAAAACAATAAGCTGAAAAGTAAATAAGAAACTACCCCATATTTCTTTTAAGTCGTTTTTTCCATTAATAGGATGGTTTCTGACCATTCAAAGAAGGGAACGGACTCTCTCTTTAGTCTTTCCTCACTGTTCGCCTCCCATCTTCTCTTCTCGCCTCTTCCTTGTAGTGTTTAATAAGGGTGATTGTCTTACATTTTTCTCGTTAGGTAACAATTTTTTTTAAAAAAAACTAGTTTAATTTTTTATTTTGGAGAACCATACCTTTCATTAATCAAGTGAAAGAATATACAAGTGGCAAGTGCACAATGGCTTTTTTCTATTGTTAGTGGCTTGGTGTCGTGGGGTCAGAAGCGTGGTGCCGAATTTTTCGCTGTTTCTCCGTGCGGTCCTTGGTGCCACATGGGGAAACCTCAAAAAATTCCGCACCACGCTTCTGATCCCCTGACACTTGGTCTCTCTTGGTTTGCTGTCTTTTACTACTGTGGCACCTTTTTGACACTTCATTTTGATCCTTTCACTAGTGTTGACGCTCCAAAACCCCAAACCCAAGGATCGGCAGAAGAAACTTGTTTTTAGGAACTTTTCTCTTCTATAATTTTCTTGGAACCTGGCTGGAGTAGCAAATTAGCTAAGTGTCAGTGTGAAAAGGGTTTATGAGTAAATCTGCCAGACACTTGGAGCTTCAAATCCTTTGATCCACATACTAAGTAAGGTCAATCCATCTAGGTGACCCATTGATAGAGATCCATCAAATATTGACTTCTTTATGCCTAATTATAATATGTCTTGTACAGATGGTTTTATTTAAGAACAATATTAAAAAATATGCTGCTTAGAGTGCAATTAGTTGATATGTTATTTTAGAATCCTCTTCGTTTTCTTCTGTAGTATGGTAATCTGATAATCTGGTTACACCACATTAAGTTTGAGGGATAGAAAATCCTCCCACATGCCACACAAGGAACACTTGCATTAGTCTTGCAGTGAATTTGAGGCTGATTTACAATACTTGTTATCTTTTTTAGTGGGTCGGAGACTAATTTATACTTTTAATTTCAATTGATGATTCGAGTTAACAGTAGGAGCAAGCAAAAATTAAGAAAGAGGCAGCTTTATATTAAAAGTGAAATCCAGTCCTTGATTTCCTTGTTTTTCATGGCAATGGAAATGAAAGGATTGTTTATAATAGTTCTTATCTTTTAGTTTGGCAAACAACGTAAATATTAATATGGGCATATACTTGGTTTTGCTAGTTTATGTGCCTTTCAATTAATGCTTTGTTACTACAACCCTTTGAACTTGTTTTTTATTCTTTTATTATTATTATTATTCTTAATTTTATTTGGAAACTTTCTAGAGGCCAGAAGATAATTGATGATGCCAGCCGTTGTTTCAATTGTGGTTCTTACAACCATTCCTTAAAAGATTGTCGAAAGCCTCGAGATAATGCTGCTGTTAATAATGCTCGCAATAAGTATAAAAAACATCATAGTTCTGGCTCCCGAAATTCAACTCGATACTATCAGAATTCACGTGGAGGGAAGTATGATGATTTGAGGCCAGGAGCTCTTGATGCTGAAACACGGCAACTGTTAGGTCTTAAGGTATTATAGCTATCTTGTTCTTAAGAATTATTTCATTCATGGCCCGTCAACAATAAAGCAAATAAAAGTTTAAAACTGAATGCAGCCATTACAATTAGTAACTTCGACTTCAGTTTGGTTGCATTTGATTGCATGTTTTCGTCTCCCAAGAGCATATCCAAGACAGCTTGCATTTTTCTCAGCTCATGGTTTTCATAGAAATTTGTTGTGAGTGTAAGAAAGTTATCCTATAAAAGTAGGGTGAACGTGCATAGCCATTTGAACTGGCAAATTAATATAATTTGAAAGTCGTAAAATGATGTAGATTTGCACCTTTCTGAGTTTCTATTCTCTTTTGCTTTGCTGATAGTTTGTCCTTTTGGATCTTAGGAGTTTCCTCCTGATTGTGGAAAACTAGGAATTCCGAATTTGGGGGCTTAGGTTATCTCTTGGTCTGTTTGGCTCTCAACTGTCATCTACCATAAACTAAGTGTCATTTTAGATTAAATTGATTCAAACAGAAGTTTAGAAATCAATAAAGAGTGGTCTATGGTTTGAAAATCAAATGCATAATTCAGTCATTATCTTACTAATAGAAAATTCTGATTTATTTAGGCCCCATTTGGTAAGCATTTCGTTTCTTGTTTTTGGTTTTTGGAAATTAAGTCTATTTTCTCTCAATTTCTTATAATGAATTACATCTATCTTACAATGGTTGAGTTATTAGCCAAATTTCAAAAACAAAAACAAACTTTAATAACTATATTTTTTTAGTTTTCAAAATTTTACTTGGTTTTTTAGAACATAGATAAAAAGTATATAAAAAACATGAAATTTAGAGGTGGAATGAGTATTTTTAGGCTTAATTTTCAAAAATAAAAAACTAGAAACCAAATGGTTACCGAGCGGGACCTTACATGTGTACTTCATGAGAATTCATATGTGGCTAGAGTTTTGATATTCTTTTTTCACCATTCAGGAGCTTGATCCGCCCCCGTGGCTTAACAGAATGCGAGAGTTGGGATACCCACCAGGATATTTAGGTAAATACATTATGTTATTTGTGCAGCTTTTTGTTCATGCGTATAGTCATTTTAATCGTTTTAAAATCACTTTTGTACCTGCCCTGAATCTAGTTTTTCAAACTTTTTTATGCTAAAACAGAACTGCCTACTAGAAAAATTATTATTTTAACTATTATAGAATAACAAATACAAGAAAACAAAAAAAGAAAGAAAAAAATTTATTATTATCTGCAGTGTTCTGTTCACTATTTAATAGCAGTACAAAACGTGTTTATCTTTCAGATCCGGAAGATGAGGATCAGCCATCAGGGATTACAATATATGCTGATGAGGAGACCGACGAACAGGAAGATGGTGAAATTACTGAGGCAGAGTACCGTAAACCACGAAAGAAAATGAGTGTTGAATTTCCTGGCATAAACGCTCCCATCCCAGAAAATGCAGATGAAAGACTTTGGGCTGCTGAACCGTCGAGTTCGGGTCTCCCTAGAAATCGATCAAACCAGCGCTTGAACCATTATACAGAATATGAGGGAAGGGGAAACGATCACCATCAACAACGATGGTCCCGGGATTACAGAGATGACAGACCTCCAGGTGTTGACTCTGTAAAAAGTCCTCCCATGTTCACTCCAAGGTATGGTGGTCATGATTTTAGTTACGACTCTCAAACTTCAAGAGGTAATTTGTCAACGTCAAGGAGCCCTAATTTGGGGAGGCCCCCCTCGGATAGAGGAAGAAGAAGCCCACTGCTTGACGATGATTACTCAAGATATGGCTCCTCTTACAGTTCTTCCCTGTTTTCACCACCAAGAAGACGCTGATATTTGGAGATTTAAAGCGTTTGTAGAAACAAAAAATATTGTGAAAGAATTTGAGGCTGTGAAGAATTATATTGCAAAGTTGGTGAAGAATATATTAGTAACCTTGCAGATGACAGATGACTTAGTGTGTGTGGAAACAGACCAGAGATAGAGCCTGTATAAAAGAATCATAGTTTGGTGAATCTGAATTACTAGTTGATGAATTTGCCCCTTCTGTTGTATATTGGTTATTCACTTTACAAGTTTTTGGGCAGTAGAGCTGAGAGATCAGTGGAAATGGAGAATATCACATCAAGGTGATAGGATTTGAACTTTTGGCCCTCTTAATGTTTTTAGAATGATTCTTGAGTTCGAGTTGAAGAAGCAAGGCCACTCGATCATTATTAAAGAATTTGATCGACTGACTGAAGAATGTCAGATAAGAAGATAAGAAGAAAATGTTGTTTGTATGTCATCTGTACACAGATGATTTTAGGTGAAGGAAAAGACCAGCATTGTTTGTTTTATTGAGAAAACAAAAGTGATTTTCATATAATCCAAAGGACAATTTGTAGCATCATTTATCTTATTTGTTATTCTCAAGTGTTTTTTTAATTGTCTTGTCACGCTCCACGCTCCAGGTCCAGGATTCAGACTAGTATTCGAAATTTCGATTCGGCACCTGATGGCTTCAACGTATCATTGCATCCCCTATGACCGCAATATCATTTTTGCTCATATTTTCATAAACCAACACAAGTTCTTTCAGCATACTTCGACTTCATTAACATGCTTCCTAAGAAAATTTGTAACTTACCTAACCTAAACTCGCTCCAAGCTAAAACATGCTTTGGAGTTCCTATGATCGAGTCATCACTCATTTTTCAGTGGCTCAATTATAGGAACTTGAGTGATGACTCGATCATAGGAACTTCAAAGTTAAGCGTGCTTGACTTAAAACAATCGTATGTTGGATGACCTGAAAATTTTCCTAAGAAGCATATGAGTGAGGAACAAAGCATGCTGAAAGGATTTGTTTTAGTTTGTGGGGATTGTTTTTACTTTTAGAAGCGGTTCAAGTCAAGCAAAGATGACATTGCCAAGTCATAGTAAATATAGGGGGCAATCATATTTCGAATTTTGGGCATGAGGCGTTTCATGTCCTTTTAAGGGTTGTTAATGAGAATAAATTATCATAAGCAAGGAAAACACAAATGGGAGAAATGCAAATACTTAGATAGCATAACTGTCGTTTCATGTCCTTTTAAGGGTTGTTAATGAGAATAAATTATCATAAGCAAGAAAAACACAAATGGGAGAAATGTGAATACTTAAGATAGCATAACTGTCTTGGTTTCTATATTATTTCATTGGCCTATTTTAAATAACTAGGTCTCGTTTGATAATTATTTCGTTTTTTTGTTTTTGTTTTTGAAAATTTAGTCTATTTCCTCTCTATTTCTTACATTGATTTGCATATTTCTTAAGTTGAATTCTCCAAATTCCAAAAACAAAAGCAAATTTTAAAAATTAATTTTTTTAATTTTCCAATTTTGGTTTGGGTTTTTAACTCATTTGTAAAAATTAGATGACAAAAGACTAAATTTAAAGGTGGAATTGGTGCTATAGGCTTAATTTTAAAAATAAAAACAAAAAATGAAATAATTACAAAACAGGGCCTAAAATATTAAATATGAGAATTGTCTTGCCAACTGATTGGAATCTCTAGCTTTATTATCATTATCATTATTATTATTAAATTTAAATACCTTTGTACTTGAAGTTTGTTTTTTTTGCTCTTCAAATATTTAAAATGTCTATTTTAGTATCTTTTCATCTCTAAATTTTCAAAAAAAAAGCCTATTTTCGGCCTTTAACTTTTCAAAAATAACTATTATCATTGTTATATTATCTTTTAATCTAATATCTACTCGACAAATACTTGTCTCTAATTTACACGGTTCAAAATCATAATCATCCTTGCATATAATACCTTGTCACTAATTTGTTAAAATTGTAATAAAGGTAAGGACTTTTATAGTTAAAAAGACTAAAACAGGATTTTTAAAAGTTAAAAAACCAAAATAGAAAAGAAAAATTTTGAAAATTTTGAACCAAGATGAGCATTATAAATAGCATTATTAGCCGGAGTTTTAATTTAAAAAGCTGATTAATGATGAACAGAGCTCTTTTAACTTTTTAACCATCGAAAAGAGGGAAAACAATTATACACAAAAAGAAACGTACTTGATTGTTGGCCCAAGTAAAGATCACTTTTGAATCTCCTCCTGAGTCCTGATCAATAATGTCATCTTATCAAACAAACAATCATATAATAGAAGGCAAGAACAATCACATTTATTGTAGAATGGTGAGAGATTAGAATCAATAAGTTAAAACAATCATTCAAGAACTAAGAAAGCGGCAAACATTTTGATACAAACAAATTTCGAAGAGTAGCCGAGAATCCGTGGTCAGCAGCTACTGCAACGTCAAATATCTAGCTAAGGATAAGGACTTGTCATCCAAAAAAAAAAAAATACATATATGAAATGGCTGCATAATTCTGGATCCTAAAAGAAAAAAAAGAGGGGAAACAAAAAGCAAATCCCCCTGGCCTGAACAAATTCGTAGTTCTAACTACATTTGAATTCTTGTTACACATCTAAACCTTCTCTCTACCATCAATCAAATCCTACACAAGTTGAGAATGGCTTAGTAATGGTCACGTAGTGAAAAAGGTCCAGAGCTTCTTCCCTATTGAAACTTCACCTGGATGTTCTGACTCTTCTTCATCATCCTCGTCTTCATTTCCAACTTCCTCACAAGACTCACTTCTGTATTCGCCAAGATCCCCATACTTGCCTGCGTTTTCGGGTGATCCATTCACTTCCTCACTCAGAGATACCATATCAGCTGAATTTTTTGACGTGCCAGCAATACCGTCATCTTGATTATCACCGACTGTACCACACTGCACAATGAAAGACCATGACATTAAATTATCAATCACCGAGTTCAACCAGCATTTCACATTGCTGCTTCAAGGACCATGGCGATTAGCAACATTGAATGTAGGAGGGAAGGTCTTTTCTTTTTTTTTTTTTTTTTTTAATTTATCAAAATGAAAAAACAGCACTCTCTCTACATTATAGATTAGTTTTTCAAGGGGAAAAATTCGATAAGTCAGATTCCGTGGTGCAAATGGAATACATGTTTTAAGATTAAATAAAAATATGCAAATATGAACTAAAAAGGATAAAACTCAGGATCATTTACAGAGTTTAGACAAACATTAAAAGAAATACAGCTATAATATCATGAAGTTCAACTAGAAACTAGGATTGAACCGTACCCTTACAAGGTGAGTGCTTCCAGCATTATCGCTAGCAACCCCCATCGATGGTGTAGGACGAACTCTTGAATAGTGAGCATCCTCCTCTGTACGGTTCACAGGCGCATCTTCTTTATTAACGTTACAAGGGTCTTTAGAAGCATCTACACTAAATAAGTAGAAAAAATCAAATTAGATAAGATAAATCATAACTTGTCTGAAAATTTATCACAAAATTAGAATCTACAGATTAGGAAGTGATTACTTCAAAGGGTTATACGTGCAGATATATACATATTTTCTATTGTGTATTGGGTTGGGGCCAAAGGCGGGTGCCAGTAACCACGCACATGCTACTCTTTTTTTTCCATAATAATTTTTATCCAAATTGAATTAGGGGCCGTGGGTAGGGTGACATGGTGTAACAACCTACGTCTCAGTTATTTTTTCCCCAGTTTAATAACAAAAGAATCAGAATCTTACACTTTAGTCCGCCGGAGATTGTATCGTTTCTCAGGAGCTCGCACAGCTGGGACAGCCCTCTGTCGTCTTTTCCGTGGTTGACCTTCCACAACACTGCCAGAGCGTACCTCACTGTCATCATGCTCATTCTCACCCATGATTTGAGATGAAGTAGCACGTGTCCTCTTCCGCAAATTCCTTTGTGTGCCTTTGCCGGCAAGACTAGATTCATCCCGACTCTCGTTATTCAGCTGACTAGAATCCTCAGCATTTCCATTTGGATACTCAACTTGTTGAGTTTGCTGAAGCTCCCCAATTATAGCCTTAGCATCTTCGACAACTGCCTTAACAGACCGAGTTCTATTGATTTTAGGC
Source organism: Citrullus mucosospermus (assembly GCA_030954485.1). Classification (NCBI taxonomy): domain Eukaryota; kingdom Viridiplantae; phylum Streptophyta; class Magnoliopsida; order Cucurbitales; family Cucurbitaceae; genus Citrullus; species Citrullus mucosospermus. The sequence continues at coordinate 5,510,394 of CM062065.1, forward strand.
TTCCCTCTCTTGGCACGTGGTTTTCGCTGCTTCTCCCTTACATCAGAAGGTTGGGAATCAACTGCAGTTTCTGGTGCTTTACTATTAATGTTACTTTGATTATCAGTTGAAAAATTCTGACTTGGTTCTACCTCCCTACCACTAACATCAGACTGAATTCTCTTGTCATCAAGAGAGTCACTTGCAATTGCAAGAGATAACTCTGCCTCATCTTCACCTGCAGACATTCTCTTGGAGGGTTCTGCCAGATCATCATGTTCATCTGATACACGTGCTTCATCATCCTGTTTCTCAAATGCTGGAGATGCAATCTTTTTACCTGGCGAGAACTTAAAAATCTTAGAAGTGCACTTACGAAGCCAAGAAATGGTTCCAGCAGATATAGGAGATTTTAGACCAGCTACGCCTGGAGTCAATTCACCATTTCGAGCATCAGAAGTACCCAGATTTCCACCAGGAGATACCTGGAGTCCTTGAATTTCCATATATCTATTAGGCAGTCCAGGCAGATTAAGGACATCAGCATTTTCAATACCATCCAAAGATTGTAAATCTGAAAGCACAAACTCAGATGCTATTTCCCCGCAGTTCTTGCAGGTCATGTGTTTGTCAACATATGAAATAAAGCGATCTCTCTCCGCAACAAGTTGTTCTCGCTGGTCTTTCAACTTATTGCTTAGTTCAAGAAGCTCTTCAATGTCCTTGCGTATTTCAATTCTCTGCCTTTCCAAATGTTCTTTATTAGCTTCAGCTTCCTGCTTTTCTTTCTCAGTTTTAAGTCTTTCAAGTTTCAGCTCGTCCATTTCTCTTCTAGCAACATCTCTCAAAAACTTAATATTCTCCAATTCTCTCTCCTTCTCTTCCTTAAATGACTTTTCTTTCTCACGGAATTCTCTTTCCATTTCTTCCACCCGATTCTGCATGGCAGATTCAAGCTCTCTTTTTTGTAGTTCAAAATCATGCATCATTTGACTTCTATCACTTTGAGCTTTTTCAGCAACGGCTGATTTCTCATGCTCCATGCTAGCTGCAAAGGATTCTTGAGCTAACTTTAGATTTTCCTGCTCTCTATGGATATAAGCTTCAGTTTCTGATCTCTCATTTTTCAACCTTTCCTCCTCGGAGAATATCCTTTTTTCAAATTCTTCCTTTTGAAGCAGAAGAGTCTTCTGCTCTTTCTCAACCTGAGCTCTTTTCTCATCCAACTCTTCCCATTCTCTCTCAAAAGTTTCTTTCTGCTGCTTCAAATCCTCTGCCTCCTTCAATAGTAGTTCTTTCTGTTGCCTATATTTCTCTATCTCTTGTTTCAATTCTGACTGCAGACGGAGAAAATCAGACCTTTCTGTCTCACTCACTTTAAGACTTTCCCTCTCTTCATGTAATTTCAACAGTTGTGCTTCATTCTCGGCTCTAATCTTCTCCACTTCAGCCTTTAAATTGATCAGATCCTCTTTATCAGCAAGCAATTGTTTCTTCTCTGCCTCAAGGTTCTTCTCCTCGGATTTCATAGACTTTTCTCTTTGCTTCAAAGCTTTGAACTTTGTTTCATAGTCAGCCTCTTTCTCCTTGAACTTCTCTGTTCTCTTTTCCAGTGCCTGCTCTCTTTTACCAACCTTCTCCTCCATGTGCTTGATTTCAGCTTCCTTTTTCTCCACTTCAGACACTTTGTTTTTCAATTCTTCATCCAAAGATTTTCTCTTTTGATCAATTTCTAGCTCAAACTCAACCTTTTTTGCATCTAGAATGGCATTATGTTCATCCAGAAGCTTTTGAATCTCAACCTGTTGACATTGCATTGGGTAAAATAAAAAATTAAATTAGACTATTTCAAAGGGAGGTGCTGTATTTTCCTTCTCTGGAAATAAAATTTGACATCAAAGAAGACACTGAGAAGAGTAAAAAAGGCTACTCTCCCCAACATATACCATTTGAGTTACTATCAAACATAATCAAACTAATATAAAGAGAATTAAAACCGGTTCTGCAAAATATGAAAACTTCAGCAACTACCATTTTTTAATAGGAGATAGAACTATATAATAACGAGAAAACTTACCCTTTCACGAGCACTAAGCTTTTCCTCTAACACAAGTAACTCCTTCTCTTTTATCTCTAAGGAGACTTTCAATGAATCAGATTCCTGCATCCAGAAGAAGCTGTAATTTTAAAACCAGTAAATATAATTCTCTGCATATCTGTTGCTTGAAGAAAGATACTCGCCTGCTCTTTCAAAGCTATGTTAGCTAGCCTACTACCTATATCTTCTTCTTTCCTTTTCAGAGCTAAATTAGCAGAGTCAATTTTCTTCTGAATCTCTTCAAGATCTTTCTCTTTCTGTTGCACCATCCTGTCATTCTCGTTTGCCCTCTCCTCTCGCTGATTAAGAATTGTTTGACCCTTGGCAAGTCTCTCTTCTGCATCTTGCAACTTTCTTTCCCATTCCCGCAAGTCATCACGTTGCTTAGACAAGGTAGTCTCATGAGCTTCCCGTCTAACAAAAGTCAACATTGAAAATACCATTTTGAACTCTTTGTTTTTTCGGTTCTAGAGAACAGTTACAAAAGATCAATAAGATTTAAGACAATTATCTGAGAGGAATCCATACTCTGCATTGAAGGATAGACGATCCCTCCTAAGTGCCCCTTCTCGAGCCTCCAGATCTTGCAGCTTCCTCTCCACCTCTGAATTCTTCCTGCTCACCTCAGCGAGTTTTGCATCAGCAGCACGCAGTTTTGCCTCCACTTCCAAAGATTTTTCTTCAATACTAGTTACTAAAGCATTAGCTTCAGCTAACTTTGAGTCACCAGTAAACTTAATTTCAGCATTTTCTGCACGCATCTCACGTAGAGCCTTCTCCAGCTGCATGACAACATTCCATGTAACAGCAGTTTAATCAATAAGTAACTGAAGTCAGAGAAGAGTGCATATGTGGGTGGCCAGGCATGAAACTAAAAAAGGGAAAATAGTTCAAATAATTCAAGCCCTCAGCCTAAAGAGCTAGCTTTTCCTAAATAGAGAGAAAATGAGAGAATTTGAAAGATAGTCCCACTAATTCAAATGGCCATAACATAGAACGGTAAATATGCATTTTATTAAATTGTATGGAACACTCCTCTTCATATAGTCATCTATCCTAACCAATAAATACGTCAAAAGTAAAAGTCGATACAGCCCAATCAGGTCATCTTAAAAGTCATCATTCCAGGAGGCAGAAATCAAGGTATCTCATTCGAATGCCCAACAAAAGGACTCAGACCAGTAATATGTCCTAACTGAAACCTACACTATGAAAATATCCAGATGTGCAGTTATGCTATTACCTAATACACATAATCTCCAAAGTCATACATCTTTACATAGTCCCATTAACAATAAGCAAATAGCAAACATGCCAGAAGGTAGAAGATCGTTTGTAATAAGACCTGTAAATAAAAACTGCGAGAGGAATGCCAAAGAGAATTGACATCACAGGATACACATGATATGTCAGTATCAGTAAACAAGATATAGAAAGCTGGAGCCTTACATCAAGAACACACTCTTTCTCAACACCCAATGCCTTCTTTAAATTTTCTTCTTGCTTCTCAGCATCAGATATCGCAATCATATGGGCCATTTGTTCTCTTTTGAGAGTGTCCTTTGTTTCAGTCAATGCTTGTTTAAGCTCTTCATATTTCAAAGTCCAATCTTTTTTCTCAATCAAGAGAAGCCCCATGTTGTACTGGTACTCAAAAAGCTGTTTAAAGCGAAGAAATTGGAAACGAGTTAACAACTATAAATAGTACACGTGGAGCATAGGTCTGTAAAACTACACTGCTTCCAAACACCTGGCGCAAAAAGAAAAAAGATGAACTGGAAAAAATTAAGATGCTTACAAATTACGAAAACACCAGATCAGAAACTCCATCTTCCACCAAAGAAATTTTAAAAACAGAAGCCATTAGCTCATTATACTACATAAACCAACCTAACAGGATACCCTGTTCTAGGGCATGCAACTCCACAATTCACACGCGTTCAATATCTCATTAGATCATTTCCTCTCTGTAACTCTCCTATTGGTTTGCAAATGATAACATAAGTCGAGTAAATAACCATACGAACAAACCACTTCAACTCTGAACGACATTGTGAGCCAGAGGCTCCTAACTTATCTAAATTAACGAAAATAATCCACTTAAAGAAGCAAGAACATGAATACACAACAAAATCAACTAACCTCGTTTTCAAGTCTCGAGATCTTCTCAGCCAACCCTTCTTGGTCCAAGGCGGCCGCTTCAACCGACCCCACAAACATCTCTCCTCCATTTTCAACTACAGTGCCCGAAAGAGGCGTCGCAGTTTCACCAAAAGCAACAGTCTTCCCCTTGATCCCATCACCCCTGCGGCTCAAATTAGGAGTAACAGAGTTGGGATTCGAAGCAGAACCGGCTCCAGTCTTCTGGGCCCCGGTTTTGGGCGTGAGGGGCCAACCAGACCATACCTTCTGCGGCGTAAACATCACGAAACTCTCAACAGAACTAACCTCGGAACTAAACCCAATTCCACGGATCGTGAATTCAACTTCATAAGCATGCGAAAACCCAAAATTCAGCGGTGGGTGGGCACAAAAACCCTCACAACTCCCCAAGACTCGAACTACTAACCCCTCAACCCAAAGAAACAAACACAAAAACAAGGAGATTTAAACAAGATAAGTACCGAATATTCAGTTAGCCCTCACCCAACGAAATCGGAAGCCAGAGAATTCCGGCGAAAAATCCAAAAAAAAAAAAAAAAAAAAGAAGGAAAAAGAAGGAAGTTCCAAAATGAAACGAACTTGAAATCAAACCCCTTAACCTTCTCGTGATTTCCAGTTCTAATTAGAGAACCCTAGGCCGGACGTGAACGGAATTCCCAAATTCAGGCGAAATAGAGATTTGAAATCCGACAACGTCTCACAAATCGAACCGATCCCCCTCTCTCTCTCTCTCTCTCTCTAATCTTTCTATCTATCTAATGTGCGCTTTTTTGCGGACCACTTGTTAATTTCTACGGCCCCGACCGCAAACTCTACTCCTAAATTACCATCTTACCCTTCCCTTACTTGATAAATTAACACAATTTTAAGCCATAAGTTAAATAAAATTTAAATATCATGTTCAAAAAATATATCCAATAATTATTAGGAGCTTAACCTAAACAACTCAAATTGCAAAAATAAATTAAAATTAATTGGAATTAGTTAAAATTATAAGAACAAATATCATACTTAGAAATACGAACATTTCAAACTAACACCATTAAATCTTAAAAGAAAGAGATAAAACATATATTTTTATATTTTTAGAAAAAATAATACTAAGTTGTCCACCATTAAGTGGTTGGAATAAAAAATAGAAGAGAGAAAATAGACTTTTTTATATATATATATTATATATTTTTAAAAAATAAGTAGTTATCAAACATTTTACAACGAAAATATAAACAAAATATTGTCCAATTATCCTCGATAGTCAAGAATCTTCTTATTTTATTTTATAAGTCAAAATATTATTCTTCGTCGACGGCGCCAGGGGCAGTTTGGGAATTTCAGAGACGAAAAAAATTTTTGTAAAAGAGACGCCGCTCCTTTTTCAGTTCGGAGCGTGGGAGTTTAGCGGTGACGAAAGTGCCCTTGGAGGATAAAATGGCCGTTGGGTGAGAAAGGAGTAGTAAATAGAAGGAAAAGTGAGGGGTAAAAGAGGAAATATGAAAGAGGTTACACACGTGGCATGTAGAAAAAAGAATGAGAATTCCACGGTGTACTTAAGAGAGAAGGAGTTTGAAAAAAGTTGGAAAAAATGAGGAGAGGGAAGTGGAAAGGAAGGAAGATAAGAATTAAGAACAAATCATATTATAATAATAAATATATTTTTGTCCCCATGTGATTGCCTTTCTTTTTCATGTTCTTACCCATCATTCTCCATTTCTCTTTCTTCACTTTTTTTTTTTCTTTTTTTAATTTTTAGTTATGAGTTGGACTTTGGATTTCCTCAGTCAACTTTATTGTTTGTTTAGGAACATACAAAATGGTTTTTTTTTTCTATTTTTTAGTAAATTGTAAAACTTTAAAAAATATAAAAAATGATTTAAATTTTCAATATGGTGTTTAACTAAGTACATGAATTAAAATGAATGTACACATAAAACTAAAAATTTAGATACATATTATAATTTTTTTTAAGTTTTATAATTTATTAGACATAGGATTGAATTTTTTTTTTTAAATTTTAGATTTATTGGAAACTTTGAAAGTTTATTCCCTGTTTAATAACTATTTTGTTTTTCGTTTATATTTCTGAAAATTAAACCTATTTTATCTATATTTCTTATATTGATTTACATATCTCTTAAATAGAATAGTTGAATTTTTTGCCAGCTTCAAAAATAAAAGCAAGTTTTTAGAAGTTATTTTTTTCTAGTTTCCAAATTTTTGCTAGGTTCTTTACACCATTGGTAAAAAGTAGATAAAGTCTTAATTTTCAAAAATAAAAACAAAAATCGAAACCGAAATGGTTAAAAAACTAAGTCATAAATATTTCAAATTGTGACTTTTTTTTTTCTTTTTGAGTTAAATTTTGTAGACTTTATAGAATGGTATGGAAACATATATATATATATATATATATATATATATATATATATATATATAGAATTTGTGGTGGTTTCAAGATTAGAGTAAGTCATTTAGGAAAAATAAATTAAAATAAAAAATAAACCGTGTCTGTTAAAATATGACTTAGCCATGAAGTAGCACATAATTCTTTTCCTTTCTAAAGATGCTTTATCCAATCTTGATTTACCTTCATACACACGAATCGAATACCAATTAAAAATCTATTATCCAGAAATGAATGAAAAAGAGTGAACCAAAAATCTTATTACATGCTAATATTCTACATTTTTGTATAAAATAAATACTATAATATAAGGTATTGTTTGATAATTATTTGATTTTAAAAATTAAATTTATAAACACTAATTTCGCCTCCAAATTTCTTCTTTAGTTATCCATTTTCTAACTATATTTCTACTTATTATTATTTATTTTTTGGGACTAACTTTAAAAATAAATGTAAGTTTTGAAAGAAAAAAAAAATTAAACTTGTTTTTTGTTTTGGAATTGGGGCTAATAATTCATGTATTTAGTTAGAAAAATTAAAATTCTGGCAAATAGGCTTTATTTATAAATATAACAAAATATTATTGTTTATCACACTACTATCATTTATTACTAATAGAAACTGATAAATATCTATCGATGTTTATAATTGTCTATTAGCAATAGACAGTAATATTTTACTATATTGAAAAATATTTTCAGTCATTTTGATATTAAAAACAATTACTCGTTATTTTAAATAAAAACAAACATAGTTTTCTAAAAAAAAAAAAAAAACTATGGAATAGGGCTAAATGTCCAACTAAAGTTTTCCTCGAACAAATTCAAAATATATATATTATTAATAAATACGAATAAAAAGGGTGTATGAGATCATTAAAAAAAAAAAAAAAAAAAGTCAAATTTTGGAGTTCTAACTTTAAAACAACTGTTAATTTATAAAGGCTAAAATCGATTTGGTCAAGAGGCATATTTATGTTTTCATTATCTCTCACATTAATTTAAAAAAAAAATTAAAAAAAAAAAAAAGTTTACATATCTATGACCCTATTTTAGGTCAAATTAGACATACTTCACCTCATAATTATGAATAGGACCTATTCTATGCATACTAATTTGTCATCTTTAATATTATTATTTTTGTGTAAAATATAATTAAACATGTATATTAGGGTTTTTATGCAATTTTGTTTACGTCTAAAATCTAAGTCCAACTAATTTATTTCTATAACAAATAAAGAAAGTCCAACTAATTTATTAATTTTAGATATTGGGAGATTTATCCCCAACACTAATTTTCCTTTAAACTTTAATCACATTTAAACTAAATCAACTCTAAATAACTGGATTGGTAAAAATATATATCTTAAATTTGAGTTGGATTCTCTTTTATCCTACATATTTTTCTTAACTAAATAATAATAATAATAATTTTTGTGCAGAATTTCACAAAATAAAAATGTCTAGCACACTTTTTCAAATGAGCTTGATTCAATTTTGTGGCACCATGCTAAATTAGAAGGGGAGCAATTGCAAAATTACAAAAATAATCGTAGGGCTACTATAGTAATTATAACTATTATCATATAATTATAACTACGGTGTTGAAGTCATAGCTATCTATGAAGACCTTCGTCTAACTAATTATGATTCTTTCAGACTCGTTGACTATGATCCAGATTCTTCAAGGAACTTTAGAGCCTCTTCTAGAGGTGGCTAACCAAGTAACTGATATTAAGAATATCTTGTCTTTGTTGCATAAGATGACTTTTTTTATGTTCTGAGAGAGTGGACCTCAATATGTGCATTAGCTAGAGATGGTTTCTTGGATTTTAGGTTATTGCACTTATTTCGTTTCCTCCTAATTTATCGTCGAGTTATTCTTGCAATTTTTCTTTTCTAGTCGGTTTGTCGGTTGTTTATGTTTTTTGTTTTTTCTTTGTAAAATAAATTATAACTATTGTAATCGATATTTTTGTCACGGAATATCTTTTTTTAGGGAAAAAAAATACTTTTTTTAGTCCTTAATTTCAAAATATTACACTATGAGTTTTTTAAGTTTTAAGTTTGGTTATAACTTAGTCTCTAAGTTTTGAAAATTATAATTTTACCTATAAGGTTTGGTTTTTTTTTCTTTTCATGTGATCTATAGATTTTAAGATTTGCACTTTTAGCCTTCACTTTTCACTAAATACTCACTTATATTAAAATAGTTATAATTAATTAAGTTTCACTATTAAAATTAAACATAAATTTTCACTTTATAACTATTTAAAATTAATTAATGATGGTAAGCATTTAGTAAAAAATTTAAGCTAAAAATATAAAATTCGAAACATTGAAACTAAATTGAAACAAAACTCAAATCTTAAAGATAAAGTTGTAACATTTTGAAATTTAAAAACTAAATTGAAATCAAACTCAAATTTAAGTACTAGTAATGTGACATTTTGAAACTTAGAGACGAAGTAGATCATAAGACTCAAAATCTAGATATTAAAACAAAAGTTTTTTTTTTTTTAAGTCGCACTAACTTATTAATTTATATATATATATATTTTGTTTAATAGGTCCCATGACAGTTTTAATTTAATGTTTCTTTTTCTGTAATTCAGTTTAAATTATACACGATATGGTTAATTATAAATGTAAATTTTTTCAATGTGAGAATTTTTGGGTTATTTTAAACAATAATGTTATTTTTAAAAAAAATTCGAAAAATAGGGTGCTTTAGAAACTAATGACAAAAGTAGGGTGGTTTAGAAAATAATTTGTAAATTGGGGTGGTGAAATCGTGTACCGGGTACACGATTTCAGTCAATTTTTTTCGTGGTCATTGTCATGTAAGTAAGTCGTGGACCGGGTCCACGAGTGTTGACCAAACTCGTGGACCGGGTCCACGATTTCGGCCGAAATCGTGGACCGGGTCCACGAGTTCGCCCATACTCGTGGACCGGGTCCACGATTTATGCCAAAATTATCATGCTACAATCGCGGGGAAGGAGGAACGAGCAGTTTACGCTTTAGTAGCTACCGTTTCAGCTCTAGTATTCACAGGCTTTCAAGGAATGGAATATTATCAAGCACCCTTCACTATTTCAGATAGTATTTATGGTTCGAGTTTTGATCAAAAAGACTTCTTACCCCCGTTCTTTTCTCATGATACGTCCAAAAACGTCCGGTTTTTTTCCCATGATAAATAAGTTAATTAATTAATTACCCACTTAAATGAAATTTTGCTTATTACTTGTGTTCATCAATTATTGTTTAGTTTCATTGATTCTTAATTTTTAAAAATGTAATGGAAAATCATTAATTCATTTAGTTAAAGATAAAAAGTTAATACAAATCAGAAAATTTAAAATACAAATCAAGTGCCACATGGTGGTCTTCTTCGCGCACGTTGTCCACGACGAGGCACAGGCACTTCAATTTGTTGTTGCTGGTGGATTACATCGTCGATATCCTGTTGGGTGACGACAGATGGAAATTCATGGTGTCCATAATATTCCTGTTGATGGCCAGAACCGGATGCAATGTCTGGTTGTAATATGGGAGGTTCCTGGTCATCGGGTTGCTCTGGAACACCTTCGTCACGTTGTCTCTGTCGTCTACGACGAATACGTTTTCGATCAGTATCAGCAACATTGAGCCTCCTTGTATGTTGAATGATTTCTTCAACATTTACCATGTTTTGCTCACACATTGAACTCAACTCTGGTAAATTGTGTTCTAAGGAGTAATTGTGCACATCGTGGACAAAATTATTCTGCACGATAAAAAAAAAATATAAGTATAAAAGAATATTCTTAGCATGTAATTGAAAAACACTACATAATAAGATGCTTACCATGCAGTAATAGTAGGCACCGTCAGGTGTAATAAATCTTCTTGTGATAGAGTCGTACCAGGACAAATAATCATTAGACACATCCGACTCGTTTATTATTTCTCCTTGTGCACAGCGGCCATGACGTGCACGCCAAAATGATATATACTCTGCATGAATTTGACGCCAGTTTTGGTCGTGTTTACCTCTTAAATCAATTTGGTGTAGTTGAGGGAGTGTATTACACAATGTCGGTACTGTTTGCCGCATACCGAATTGTCTCAACACTCGATCTGGTTGATGCCACTCTACGATGTGAAAGCATATAAGTGGGCTGACCGTCAACCAAATGTCTTGTCCATCATGACAGTAATCAGGCAACAACGACATAACGTGTGGTGTATATGGCGTCCAATTAATCTGAAACCATGTACAAGAATAATTAGAACCTAAAAACATATGTAATATTCAGTTATATGCAACATATTTATTATTACCTGATTTTTCATCAAACGGTCAAAAATTGAGCGATATACCAGCAACATGTTTGCTGATTGTTCAGATGCAGCTAATACACCGCTCCATCTATCACATGGATATAAAACAATTAAATACTTTGCTAATTGTATTGACAAAGAAATTAATATATACAGAAAGTAATACCTGGCACTGAGTGGACGTCCTATGAAATGTTCGGGAGGTTGTAGTTGGACTTGTGGTGCAACAATGCTAAATCGATCGTAGGCCCATACTTGAAGTAGTATCAGTGGGCCTGCTATATCCAAAGCTTGTGCATGACTGGCTCGACATAATTCTCTGTACAGCCATGCAAGACAAGCACCACCCCACGAATAATTACCAGCTTGCTCAAAACTGGCCAGTAGTGGGAGGAACATTAAGTGCACCAACGTGTTGGACTTGTCAGCAAACAGAAAGCCTCCGATAAGCTGCATAATATATGCTCGTGCATACCTCTGTATACTGACGTCATCGGCATCAGGAGACAATTCTGTAAACTGAGACGCTAACCACGGGAGACTTAACCTTGAGCCTTTTAAGTCAAGTGGTCGAACGCCTAAGAAATCTTCACAGATCTGTTTCCAATCATGCTGCAACGAACCAGTAACAGGTTCTCCGTCCACTGGTAGTCCAAATTGTACTGCAATGTCCTGCAGCGTAATGGTGCATTCCCCACCAGGCATATGAAATGTGTGGGTCTCCGGTCTCCAGCGCTCTACTAAAGCAGTAATGAGGTGCCAGTCCAACTGTATGAATCCAATTTGTGCAACCCCAATAAAACCGGCCTGTTGTAGATAAGGCACTATACGTTCATCGAACGGTATAGTATGCTGGGAAACTGCCTCTCTTCTCCGACAACATAGTACCACAGTGGATGCATTATCCCATATTGTCTGTGATCGGTGAGTGTTTTGAAGATATAGCTGAACAGGGTTAGATGGACCAGGATCCATATTCAACACTGTTAAATTAAACAAAATTCATTACAATGTTAAATAAACGAAATACATTACAATGTTAAATAAACCAAATTCATTGCAATGTTACAATGTTAAATAACAAATGAAATACATTACAATGTTAAATAACAAATGAAATACATTACAATGTTAAATAACAAATGAAATACATTACAATGTTAAATAAACGTAATACATTACAATGTTTAATAAACAAAATTCATTACAATGTTAAATAAACGAAATACATTGCTTGCTAAACTATGAATGACTCGAAGATGAAGCAGTGAGCAATTTCCCTTTATACTTGCCGTAAAGATGGGTTCCATCTATTTGAATTAAAGGCCTACAGTACTTAAACCCTTCAATTGCAGGACCGAATGCCCAAAAAACACGACCAAATATAGTTTTACCAGGCACATCAGAAGGGAGAAAATGCCAATCTACTCGTGTACCAGGATTGTAGTGCACAGCAGCACTCAACCAGTACGGAAGTTCTGAATACGATTTCTCCCAATCACCGAAGACTGCAACCAAAGCTTTTTTCTTAGCTTCCCACACACGTCTGTATTTGACGTTATATCCGTACTGTTTTTTAAGTGCTTCTTGTAGTACCGCCACAGGCACACTAGGATCAGCTCTAACTAAATTTTGAATTTCAATACTCATGAAATTAGAATCAAGTTGTGCATTATCTTGTGCCAATTCTGTGTATAAACAACTATGGTTCTCTCCAAGTTTAGTAATTTCAAACATCCCATGGATTTTGCGCCGACATGCACGCAACCTCCACCTACAACCTTCATCCCATTGCTTGCATCGCACATACCAAATATCTTGGTTCGATTCTACCACAAATATTTGGTAGTGTTCAGTCACACAATATTTTTTTACTGCCATTTGTAGGTCTTCTTTCGTATCAAATAACATTCCTTTTTGTATTATACTAGAGTTATCTGTACATTTTTCCCTTTCCTCCAAGGTTGATCCTTGTTCACAAACTGAATCAGTAATTTCCCATTCTATCTGTGTAAATATCTCCGACTGAACCAACTCATTTTCATTTTCTATATTTCCTTCTTCTCCAAACAATTCATCAATTTCTACATCAATGTCACTATCCGCACAATTTCCAGCTTCAATAATAACTAAATCTTCTGGACGAAACGACATATTTAAATTCGTTTACAACTGTAAAGGTTAAAAAGAAAAATTAGTCCAAATCTACCCAAAATTATAAACTCGTGGACCCGGTCCACGAGTTTACTACCCAATATAACTAATTTTCCACCATATTATTTACCAATAATTATTCTTATAACAATAAACGCCGAATAATAATCAATACTAAAACCTTAATTTTTTAAATTTATTCATGCATGCAAAAGGGGTATTTTAAAGAATAATGTTATTCTAAAAAAAAAATTCGAAAAATAGGGTATACATATTTAAATTTGTTCATTCATGCAAAACAAAACGTATACATATACAAATTTATTCATTCATGCAAAACAAAACGTATATAACTATTGCATATTTATAAGATAATTAGAAAGGAAAATGTATATGCATACGTATATGGCGGCGGCGGCGGTAGCAACGGTGGTACTGGCGGCGGCGGCAGTGGAGGCGGCGGCGGCGGCGGCGGCGGAACGAAAAGAAGAAGAAAATTGACAGCGACAATGACAAACGAGAACTGAAATAAGAGAAAGGAGAGAAAGGAGGAAAGAAATGAAGAGTGAAAGGAGAGATATGAGGAGAGAAATGAAGAATGAAAAGAGAGAAATGAAGATGGTGGAGGTGGAAATGAGAGGAAGGAGGTGGAAATGGGAGGCTGCCGGTCGGATTTTAAAGTGAGGAACTCGTGGACCCGGTCCACGATTACCGAAATCGTGGACCCCGTCCACGAGTTCGGTCAATGCATGCCTCTGCATGCAGAGGCATGCAGACTGCCGGTGTCAGCGATACCCTGGAAATCGTGGACCCGGTCCACGATTTTGTGAAATCGTGGACCGGGTCCACGATTTCACAACCCTATTCTTCAAAATTCTTTCTCCCCCACCCTATTTTTCCAAATTCTTTCTCCCCCACCCTATTTTTCGAATTCTTTTTTAAAAAACCATTATTTTAAAAAAAAATTCAGAATTTTTCTCCAAAATAATAATTAAAAAATGGCAGCTGTACAATTATGAAAACATCATTTAAAATTATTTCTACATACATCCCTTCAAAATATATAAATATATACATATATAGATATATTTCTATATATGTTAAGTGTTACACAATTTTATAAAGAACATTCGTCCAGTAATGTCAGAGTCGTCGAAGAACCAAAACCAAGCACGCTGCAAGAAATAAATTAGACCAATTAAATTGTGGCACGTGTCCCTTAAGCCAGCTTAGATAGAAACTTATCATTAAAAAATGGAAATATAATTTACAAATGAGTTGAATATAACAAGTTAAACTACTTTCTTAAAAATAGTTAAAATACCATGTAGATCCATTCACATTCGTTTTAGTCTATGTAATTTTAAAGGTCTAAATTTAATTATGTTAATATATCTTAAAAGTAATATTTGTGGTTAGTTTAAAATGAATTTTGTCAAATTTGATAAAATAATAATGATAATTTTTACTAACAAACAAAAGATTTTGCAAATATTATTTAATAGGTATAATAATTGAATTTGCATGATAATTAATGTTTGGAAGTTAGATTAATGTGTTTGATTTACCAATTTTGTATATAAAAACTAAAACTAAATCATTATTTAATCAAATGTAAGAGAACAAGTAACGTAGTCATAGTTAAATTTAATTATTTAATATATTGTTATTTATTACTTATTTAATCACTCAAAATATCAATAAATTAATTTTTTTTTAATTAAACATTATTTAAATTATTTATTTAATTAATAGAAATAATTAAATAAATATAAATTAATTAGAATATTAGTAATCAATAATTAATAATAAGGTAAAAGTATTATTTGAAATTTATTGAGTCTAAATAATATATTTATATTAATAATTAATTAAAAATAATAGTTACGATTAATTGATATTAATTTATTAATTAATCAAACTTCATTCATTTTCTAAGTATAAAAATTTCACAAGTATGGAAGATATTAAAAACCCATATCATATAGGTTTTGAAGTTCCCTGGATATTAATATATTGGATTTTAAAAAGTGAAATACTGTAAAACAAAGAAGGATATTAAATATATGTCCTAAATTTCATGATAGTATTTGTGAAACAAACCGACCCTAAGAAAAAGTTGGTAGAGATTATTATTTTTAAGAAGAAAAAGTTAGATTATATTAATAATGTAGACTAATTATAAAATTTATTAAAAATATGAGATTTTAATTTAAATGTTGAAAATACAATAACGAAAATAATACTTTAACCAACAAATTAGTGTCAAATTCGACATACAATTAGACCACATAATAAACAAATATATAATAATGTTATAGGTTAAAATACCATTTTGGTCTTTATACTATGAAGTTTGTTTAATTTAATTTCTATACTTTCAATTGTCCAATTTTAGTCCCCATATATCCAATAAATATTAAATTTAGTCCCTCAACTTAGTTTTTACTAAAATTGAATAAATAATAATAAAAAATTTCATGCAAGAAAATAAAATATATAAATAGGTTTTCAAAATTTATAGATAACAATGATAGAATCAAATGAAGACTATTGTTGTGCTGTAGAAGTGTCACTACTTTGAAAGAAAATTCAGCACGACCACGATGCTAATCGCATATATCGGTTGTTCCCCAAGGTTAACACAACGTTAGTACAGTGATCGAGAAATTACAGAGAGCGGAGATGAAGACAGATAGTTTTCTTAGATTGCCAAAATGGTCAGGGCATTCTAACCGGCAAAAGAAAATGGAAAATATTTATTATGCCCCGGTATTTATACCTTTCAAGTTATTGCTTAGTTTTCCATATGGGACAACTTTTCTCGTTTTTAATTTACTTTTGCTATGGGCCTTGGCCAAAGATATTCCCAACATAAAAAAATAAACAATAAACTAATATTCAGAATTAAATTTAATATTTATTGAACGTACGTCAACTATAATTAAACAATTAAAATTACCAGGATTAAAATTGAACAAAATTTAAATTATAAGAATCAAAATATTATTTTAGTCTTATTTTGGCAATTCCTCAATTATTTTTCCCGTTAAGGTAAAAGCAAACTTTTTTTCTTTGAAAAATTGTACAATATTAGAAGTTTTCTAAATTAAAAATGTTTTAATGAATACGGCAATTCAAATTAGTCACTTTGGAATAGTTTGCAGGTATGACTTCTCAATTAATTTGAATTATAATTAATATGGAAAGTTCGACAACATCATCGTAATTAACATGCAAAATTTTAGGTTGTTCTAACTAAGAGACATTAAATAAATAAATAATTAAATAAATAAATAAAAGAGTATATCTCCCCTGTAGTGTGCAATTATGTTTGACTTTGCCGTAAAAAGCTTTTAATTTATTGTTGTATTTGATTTATTGATGAGTATTTGGAGAATCGTAATAGGATAGACTTGTAATATAATGTAGTCCAAAATGAATGTTCAAATTGAGCGTTTTGGGATTAATTTGTAATACAAAAGTCATTCAGTTCCTACAGTTTTCAACCCAATCCTATTTCCCACAATTTCTATGGTTCGTGATCTCGTTTTCATTTATTCCTTAAGTGCTCACGCATTCCAATACTCCTCTAATTCCTAATAATCCTATTACATTTCAGCTTCCCAAACAATCCCTAAAGTTTTTCGAGTCAATTTCATGTGGAGTTCTCAATCTACTATTTATATACAAAGTTAAATCTGCATTATTAATTCAAACATAGCTGAGTAGATATGACACTCATTATCATTTTAAAAATGGAAAAAAAATTAAACATCATAATAATAAGAGTTGTTTTCAAATATAAAAGAATGAGTCAAAATTTTTACAAATAAAATGTCACTGTGCATGAGTGCTAGACACTATTGATAGACAATGATAGATGATAATAGTTTATCAGCATCTATCACTGATGGACAATGACATTTTGTTATACTTAAAATTATTTTTAACAGTTTTGTCATTTAAAAAAATGACCCTAATTATGATAATAAGGTTGCTACTTTTACACATAGGAAAGCATGAAGATTAAAGACTATGCCAATGAAGATGTCTACACTAAAAATATTGAGGAAGCTCACGTTAGGAATTTTGAAATTGAGAGTATAATATGTAAGTACTTAGAATTCGATTTGTTAAGTGCAGTAGCGAATCCAAAAATTCATGTTAGGAGGCACATATGTGTAATCCAGAATTTTATATTAGGGGGCACATATGTACATAAGGTTAGAAGTTTAGCGCATGAGCTTCTATATGTATTTATATGTAGTTTCTAAACTTTAAAAAATTTCTTTAAATTTTCGATTTTTGTATTTAATAGATTCCTAATATATCAATTTTGCATCTAATAGGTAAAGTTTTTAAACTTGAGTCTAGCAAGTAAATAGAACGTTGCAAACCACTGTAGTAAAACCCTCAATATGTTTTATATTCAACAAAACAATAAATATATCTAAATTATAAATACATATTTTAGATATTTAATAAAAATGAGTATACATGTATATAAAACTTCACCAGTTGAGGGAGCACGTGCCCTCCTGGCCCCTTAATAAATCCGTCCCTGGTCAAATGATGCACTCGACAATATGATAAAGGATTAAAGGTTAGTACAAAAAATCTACTCAATGCATTAAAAAAAAGGGTCGAAAATAGAATCATTATTAAGGAAAAGGAGGAAAAATACTATTTCTTTTGGTTTCTTAAAAAAAAATTGTATCTAATTTCTATTTGATCTCTAGGTTTCAATATGTTACATTCTTACCCTATGTGTTTTTGTTAATTTCCATTTGGTCCCTGGTTTTACTGATTTTTCATTGCCCTTCCTAACATTGCCAAAATCACAAAATGTAGCATGCAAAAAATTCCTCTTAGATGTAGCATGAACTGAGGCGCCACTATCAATCACTCAATTGCTCTGCTGTGTAGCAAGATTTATAATATTATCGTCGAATGAAATGTACAACTGTGTCTGCATCACTATTGTCGTCATTCTTATTTTCCTTACTTTTATCAATTTTGTTGTCCCTTTTAAATTTTTGACGATATTTGTTTATATGCCCTATCAAACCATTGTAATGATACTCAACATTTGCAAATTGATCATTCTTACTTTTGCTTATGTCTTTACATGTGAGACTTACGTGTGAGACCTTTACTCTTACTCCTCCCCTTTCTTTCAATAATAAAAGAAGAGCATCATGACTTTCTTCTCATCTCCTCATTCAATTCACTGCTTTTTACCAAGTCCATATTTTGTACTTCATTTGGTGCTGAATTTGATAAGGAAGCTTTAAATGTCTCCACGAGTCTGCAATTTAATAACTCATTCATCTCATTCTCAAACTTGATATTCATCCTAAATAACTAATTAATGATACCTTAGAATGTATTCAAGTGATCTAACGTGTGTGTTCCATTTTGATACTTTAATGTTATCATTTGTTTGATAAAAAAAAAACACTTTATTATTACCATTTTTCGAGGCATATAGCAACTTAAGCTTATTCTACATAGTTTGGGCATGAGTTTCTTCACCAATATGATTTAGAAAATTTTCTTCTACTCGAAATCTTATAATGTCACACACTTTCCTACGACATATTTCCCATTACAAATAAGTTTTATCTTTGGCCTTTTCTGGTGAAAAAAGGGGAAAATACAAATGATTGACATATATAAAATACCTTCATCTTTCTTAAATTAATTAACTAGAAACAACAATAATAATAATCAAACAAGTCCACAATATTTTAAAGTGCAAAAATCTCTTCAATGCGATGAGTAAAAATCCAATATCGAAAACAAAATCTCAACTATAATCAATATTGGATTATAAAGAATTCTCTCTAACCACAACTAGACACATATATAATATATATATATATATATCTCAAGATTAATCAATCTCGATAATAAATAAAATAAATTAGAAAGGTCTCACTTAAAACGACAACCTCCACAAAAAAATCTCCACCGTCGAAGTGGAAAACCTGAATTTTCTATCAAATTCTCTCCCAGGGTCATTTTTCAAATTGCGTTTTATGTGATTTACTCTTTGATTAAACGGCTGCTAAAGGTTTTTAAACATAAAAACCTAATGGGCCATAATATGGGCCTCATCAATCAGGCTTCATACAAAGTGAAATTGCCCATCAACCCACATAACTCAACCCAAATACTTATAAAATCTGAATACTGAAATTTGAAAACAATGAATTTAATGAATTTAATAATGAAAACAAATTCTAGAGATATATGTTTGACAATGGACACTAATTTAAATAATTATTTAAGATGCTATATTTATAAACCATAAAATTAATAGGAGTTACCACTACATATATTAGTCAACAATAAACTATTGTTAATTTATTTATGAACATATTTTATGTTAAAAAATTTATATGATTATTATTTTGTAATATTTTATAATTTATAATACATTACATAATAGATGTTTTAGTATTGAAAAAATAAATTGACTTTATAACACCACATACTATATTTTCAAACGTTTTTTTTAAATCTTTATTTAATATAATTTTGCGTTTTAAAATTTAAAATTTAAAATGTGGATATAATGATAGAATTTACATAGTTTGTATCACATAATCCAAAAATAATTTTTAGAAATCGAATATAATTGTCTACCAAATACATATTTGTTAAATTTAGGAACCCAACAAAGAGGCCCTTCATAACTAACAAATAAAATTTGTTTTTGTTCTAAAGGTAAGAAATAAAAACATTTGTATGAAAAACATTTCAGAAAAAAGCTTAAATTAGAATGTATATTACATTTTTATAAAATATAATAAAGATATGAAGATTCGTACTACATATCACATTTTGTTTTTCCTTTTTTAAAATGGTAAGAAATAAAAATATTCAATATAAAAAATCTTTAGGGTCCATTTGTTTAACAAGCATCCTAAATTTTCACAAGCATCCTAGGATTGTTTTGCTTTATTGTAAGATGTCTTGACATTTAGATATTCCTGAGCATCCTAGGATGCTCTTACGAAGGGCATCTCAAGAATTTTGGATATAAACATAGGTTGAGATTTCCAGATTCTTGAGTTGATGGTATTCCAATTTTACATTTTTGTCTTTTTATTTTTATTTTTTTATTTTCTTTATTTTTAAATTTCTCACACATATGTATATTAGTCTTCATTTGTATTATATAATTAAAATAAATACTATCAACCATATATATCATTTTTTTTTGTTATATTGTAATTCTTGTTATTTTTTTAGCAATATATTCGAATTTAAATTTAAATTAATATTTAATTTATTAAAAAAACTTAAATTATGATATATTATTTTTTTGAGAAAAATAACATATAAAATGATATAAATTGTATTAATTTTAAAAAAATCAAATTGATAAAAAAAATACGTTATATAAGTTCAAATTATATCATAATTATATATTAATAAATAGTCGTAAGAGTATTCTTGGAACATTGTTATCTAAATTTAAGACATTCCCGAATAGAATTCTTGAAATAAACACAGTTATCAAAATATTCTCAAATATAGATATCTATAAACATATATCTATAATTATAAAATTAAAAAACAATCCTCTGCATTCTAATTTAAGTTTTTTCTTCTTAAGGGTCCTTTATATTTTTGAAAATGTAGATAATCGGAATCTTAGATGCTCGTAATTATAGATATATGTTTATAGATATCTATAATTACGAGCATCTAAGATTCCGATTATCTACATTTTCAAAAATATAAAGGACCCTTAAGAAGAAAAAACTTAAATTAGAATGCAGAGGATTGTTTTTTAATTTTAAATACAATGGAGTGAGATGATTCGAAGTATAAACTAATTTTTTTTTTTAATGGTATAGGAAATAAGAGAAAAAGAATTTAATTAAAATGTAAACTACAAACCTTTAATAGAGAAATCTAGTCAGCATGTAGGTTGAATTTTGTGATTATCTCAAGCTTATAATATTATATAAATGTATAATATTTATTAAGAAAAATCCCAATTCCAAGATTCCAAAGCAAAACCCTAAGTCAAAGTAAAAGAAAAAGAAAAAACCCTTCTTTGTGTTAATTTTGAAATATTGTCATAAAAGAATTTAAGCTTAAATTTCCATTCCGTCTCTCCCATGGCGATGTCAGAGATCCACGTCCAAAACTCCATTTGAAGATCAGTGTTTCTCTTTAACGCACCTCAAATTCATCTCCAATTTGACCACAATTTTCACCATTGAAGATCCTAATACTCCTATTCTTTCCTCCAACCTCTCTTCCGCTGAAGAACCAATGGCGGTTCCCCTGGTTCAGTTCCCGATCTTCATGGCTGTCAGAGTCCTCGGGATGCTTGTGGCAGCTCTTCTGTTCATTTGGACTTTGCACTTCCGTGGAGGATTAGCACTTATCTCAGAAAACAAGGATCACATCTTCAATGTAATTACCTACTTCCTCTATATTCACAAATTATTCTGCTATTGTTTGTTTTTTCTTCTCATTTTACCAATTTTTTTTTTAATTGATACGCTTGTTTGATAGGACTTGAGTTCGTTGATGATCATGAGTCTTCACTGGATCTACTAATTCCGTTTTCCATTTCATTCTGCTTTGGACTTTGAATTTATGTGTTTGAAATTAATTTAGTGTTGTTTTAGTTTCTATATGATGGCAATCTCAGTGGAGTTTGTTTGTTTGTCTCAGAATTGGGCTAAACCTAAATACAACATACCTGATGATCTTGTATTTTTAGATAGAAACATTGCCTTTAATTCTATTTTTTCCTTTTGTTTTCCTGTTTATTTGGTGAAATTGCTCCTGTTTTGTAGGTCCATCCTGTTCTTATGGTGATTGGACTTATTCTTCTTAATGGTGAAGGTAATTATATGTTCTTTTTGGATTTAACTTATAGTTTGAAGCATTAGTTTACTTAGTTTTGCATTCTTCCTCGAGGGTGGTTTGACTATATTGACAATTTGAGTACATGTGTAGACTATGTGAAAATATAATACTGCTTTGTTAAAGCTAAAAACCACAAATTCTTTTTTATGGGAAACAAAATGCATTTATATAGAATAAATGAAATTACATTTGCGGGGGGGGGGGGGGGGGGGGGGGGGGGGAAACCCCAAAGTTAGGAAGTTATAAGAACCTCTTCTAATGGCACAAAGATGGGGTGTGAAAGGCTTTCACAAAAGAACAAAGCATTATTTTGCCTTCTGCTAAATAGAAATCACAAAAATTGCAGAGTTGGAATTAGTAGATTTAAATCTGCTCACATTTCTATTTTTTCTTTCCTTAGTGTACGAAGGAGATTGGAACTATTGCCCACTAGTTACTATAATATTGAGTGGGGTTTATATATATATATAATATTTATTTTTATAGTAAACAAAGACCATATATTGATGCTAAAGTGAGCATAACTCAACTGATATATAGTATGTATTAGTGATCATCCCTCGCACCCCTATTCTACTTAAAAAAACAAAAAACTATATATTGATGATAATGGAAACAAAAGAGGGAGAATGCAGCTGGATTTAATATTTGGGGTTTACAATTTTTAAGAAAACTAGGATAGTGGGCAAGGTTTTCTTTAACAGTACGAAACATTTCCTGGCACTCATCGTGTAGGTTTTAGGTTTTGTCCAGGAAATGTGGTATTATACAATACCAGCTAAAGGTATGGTTTTGAATCATTTATGAAATATGTATTCTGATATCATTTGCAAACTTAATTTTAAGTTATTCTCCTACCATGCTGGTGCTTTCAATGATTTTGTTCACCATTCTTAGATGTATTGATGCAGCAATGTTAGCATACAAGACAGTTTCAGGAACCAAGAACTTTAGAAAACTAGTTCATCTTGCACTCCAATTTGTTGCATTCTTTTTAAGCCTGATTGGCATATGGGCTGCCCTGAAGTTCCACAATGACAAAGGAATCGACAACTTTTACAGTCTACATTCATGGTTGGGCTTAGTTTCTATCTTTCTGTTTGGCATCCAGGTTCGTAAATCGTAATATCCACTCGTATGATTTACTTTCTGGCCCGCCTGTTGAGCTACGTGATTCTAATTCATTAGGACGACTCCATTTGAACAGTGGTCTGCAGGTTTTGTAACCTTTTGGTACCCAGGTGGCTCTAGAAACAGCAGAGCTACTCTGTTGCCATGGCACGTTTTCTTTGGCATTTACATATATGGCCTTTCAATTGCTACAACTGTTACTGGATTGTTAGAAAAAGCTACATTCCTTCAAACCAGCAAGGTAATATTGCGCTATTCGAATGAGGCCTTGCTGATAAATTCATTGGGTGTCCTCATTGTTCTCTTGGGTGGTCTCATGATTCTGGCGGTTATTGCTCCGTCGAACGCCAAAGGTGATGTTAACAGAGGACTAGCAGAGTAGGATGAAAACATGATGCTGCTTCATACTTGAAATGGAACAAGTATTTGTACTCTTTATGGACTTAAAGCGAGGCAGATCTTTCTTATTCTCTAAGCATATCAATTGATCAAAATCAAACCTGCCTTTATTCTTAATGGGACTGTTGATTCATCCTTAACTTAGAGATCACTTTATTTGTTGCCTTTATTCTTACTTGAGACTCTTGATTCATCCTTAACTTAGAGATCACTTTATAGGTTGAGAAGCAAACATATTCTTATTCTTTAGTTGAAAATAAGAGGTACATCAAATGAAACACGAAAAAAAACAAGCAACAAAATGTATATAATATGAATATAAATATAAAATAATTAATAAACTTTTTAACTTGTTTAAAAGAACATAGAAAAAAATAAATAAAATCAGTGACATGTGAAGGGTATAATTGTCATTTCATATTTAGTGGTTTGAAAAAAAAAAAATACTAATAATAGGAAAGAGCAAAACAGAGAAAGAAGGAATGGTTCAACGTGTGGAAGAAAGGGTTGTTCTTGCTTTCCAGAATCTTGGTGTAAATCGGTTTTTTCTTTTTTTTTTTTTTTTTTTTTTTAACCAAAAAATATAATTACAAAGTCAAATGACCGGCAACAACATATTTCATAATCCACAACGAATTTTATTTCTTATCCCCCCAGATCGCCCATGTCAAAATACAAGTCCGAGCCAGCTCCTGCGCATCCAAACACATTGCAAGCTCCACCCAGATATCAACATAATCTCTCTATGTTTCAGCTCAAACCTCTGTTGAAGTCAGGAAAAAGATAGGACCAAATAATTTTAGCATGGCCACAACCAAACAAAGCATGACACACAAGGATTGATAGTGCAATCCTCAAGGTTTTTCAACAATGCAGCAAGAACGTTCAGAGAATCACAATTCAATATGTATTGGGAAGAATTATATATGTGGATTCAAGAATGGGGCTGTTACACGCTATCTGGAGAGCGTTGGCTTGGACAAAACGATACGACAATATGACAACCAATGGTGCGAAATGTATTCAACTCCATTACAGCTGAAGCGAGAAGGATTCCAATTATACCACTACTTGAATTTGTCAGGGAAAAACTTCAGCATTGGTTCTTTGAACCGAGAAACAAATGGTCCTCCTATACATCCTATACATCTCTCATTCGAAAGACACGAAAACTCGTGTAGCTGAGGAGTTCGAGAAGGGTAGATAGTGAGATATGAGATGAGATGAATTGAATTGAGATATGAGCTCAAATCATTGTTTCACAGCCAATTTCGTATGTCACTGACATTTTATATCATGTCCACTGACAATGCACTCACCCCGCATCACCATTGAAGCCTTGTTGCTCAACTCCAATGACCACTTGTGATCACCAACTCTGGCGACTACCTCCGATGGTCAACTCGACAACCACCTCTAATGACCAACTCCGACGACTACCTCTGACAGAGCAACCACCTTCGACGACCACTACCTGCGGTCAACTCTAGCAACATCCAACTACTACTGTTGATGGCCAACTCCGGCGACCTCTGATGGTGGCACTCCATCAACTACAATGAGCGTTATTTTAAATTGTGGCTACTAAAAATTTAAGTTTTGTTGACACATGAGTTTTTTTTGTTTCGTTGACGCTCGTGACATAAAACTGTCAATAAAATCTTGGTTTAAACCCTAAAAATAACTATTAATTTAAAAATACACATAAAACATCAATAAAATGTTTATATTTAAGTTGACGCACAAAATTGTCAATAAAAATAACTTTGTTGACACAAAAGTATGTAAGTTCCGTAAAAACATTGAATTTCCAGTTTTTTGATTAGTTCCTAGTATTTTGTAGTCGTTCTTTATAGTAATTTAACATTAATAAAATCAATTTTATCATGTAAAAAATTAAACAAATTTGTATGTAGTGGTGTCTTTAAAACTTCAAGTTAAGGGGGGCACAAATGTATATATAAAGTTAGTATAGTCCATAAACTTCTATATTTTTGTTTATATATAGTTTCGAAACTTTAAAAAATGTTTAATAAGTTCCTAAATTCTTGATTTTTGTGTTCAGTGAATTTTTAAAATATTAATTTGCATTTAATAGGTTTCTTACATATTTGAAAATGTTAAAAATTAAATGTTATATTAGACATTAAATTAAAATTTGTGTTTAATATGTACGGTTAGACATTTTTTTGTTAACTACAAAATTTACACTTAGACACAAACTATATATATATAACTAAAACACAAACTATTTATTTTGTCTTATAAAACAATTAATTTTTAATATTTATGAGTGTATTAGATATAAAACTGGAGTTTATAATTTTATAAGGCATTTGAAAGTTTGGGGATTTATTAGTAACAATTTTTCAAATTATAGAGACCAAACTTATATTTTAACCTTCATGTAAATGTAAGCAAAAATTATTCAATCAATTTTTTAAAGTAATTTTATAAAAATTAAAAAATATTTATATATTTATATATGTAAATGTGAGAAAATTAAAATGGAATTAAGTTTCTTATATATTTTCAAGTGAGCAAAAATCTATGCTTCTTCCACCGTTGAAGCAATGTCCAATTGATGAATTTTATCAAACAAAAAATCATATTAACGCTAATTACAAAATTTTAATATTCAATAAAAATCAATATACGAATATGTAAGATGTCACAATTTGAGGGGGCCACGTGCTCTCCTTGACCTCTTCATTGATCCATCCTTAATTGTATGTAAAAACACTTTTGAGAAAAAAATTATTAGACACATGAGTGTTTTATTTTAAAAAGTTTTTATCAAAAGTGTTAAAATAAAAATGACTTAATTAGAAATGTTACATCATGCACAAATTTGTAAAATCATTGCTTAAATTAAAAAAAAATTGAAATACATGATCTAAAAGTAAACCCTAAATTCCATTTCTCAAAATTCCCAACAATATAAGTGCAATCTATAGTTTATTAAAAATATAAACTAGAATTATTGAATAAAAAAATTTTCAAACAAAAATAATCATCATACAAACATATTATTTATATAAAAAAAAAATTGCACCAGATACCTATTACATATAAATTCAACACCCGAAACACAGACGTGAACTCTACATACATTTAAATTTTACAGACATATGAATTCAACTTAGCATGCCAAACAGCTCCTTATAAATTTATCATTCCATTAGTTTATTTTCTCACATTAGTTTATTTAACAGCTCCTTAAAGAAATTTTTAATACAAAAAATTTAGATTAAACATTATTATGCAAATCATATATATTTTCAAATAATTATAAATTAAATATGAATATAAAAAATAATTTAAATGATAATCTGCTTTTAGCATTTACCTATATTACACAAATTTAGTATTAATTTTAATACATAGTAACTATTTTTTTTTTAATTTAAAATTAAATTTTATTAAAGCAATCCCAAACTAAGGGTGTGCGGACTATCAGTTACACTTACTTCAAAGATTAAGATTTATTTTGACTAAAGTTGTGAGGATTTAGCCATATTCATTTAATATTAGTTTGAGAAGTTGAAAGCAAATTTTCAAAGCATAAAGAAGAATGTGTTAAAATTTTTGAAATTAAAGTATCAAACCATGAAAATGTAAATCATATAGCTTTTCAGTATAAGTATTATATAAACAAGAAAGCTATACAATCAGTAAATCATATCTTCTCAAGAAGTAAGAAGTATCATTAATTCTAGGGATCATCTCATCCACAACATCACAAAATCAGTTAAAGTCTTTTTTTTAATTTTAATTTTTTGAATCATCATCTTTTACTTTTCAAGTAGGTAGCTATAAAGAATGCCAACTTGAAAACAATTAGGATAAAACTTTTATAAAAACTGTAATCACAAACCAACATTAGCAAGATTTGCAGTTGCGGTGGTCGGGTGCGGCAGCTGCAGCGTCGGCGATAGGATCGGTGTCCGGCACGGCCGCCTCCAAGGTGGATAAAGCAGAAGCCTTAGCCTGATTGGCTGCGGCAGCTTGAAGGAAAACAGATGTAGCGTCAATCATTGCCGTGATATTTTCCATGAAGAAAGAGAAAAAGTGAGAAGAAAGGAGCGGGAGGGAGAAGGGTTCATTTCGTCTTCTTCGTTTAACAAGGGGAACGTGAAAGAAACCCCCCAAAGTCTGGGAAATAAGATTTGAAATCCGACCCTTCTTCAATGTTGCAGACAATATTATTTATTGAATACCCAGCACTCTGTATCGGTGCTAAGAAAGGTGTGTTCAGTACCTTCCATTTTTTCTCTTCAATTCGTCTTCTTCTTCTTGAAGTGAGAGAGAAATTGGGAAATGGATGGGTTTTGAGATTTTGACCACGTGGAGAGAAGAACAAGAAAGATTTCAGATTTCATCTCTTGTATAATAGAGGAAGAAGAATGGTTGCCATCAAGAAGATAGATGACTTGGGGGTTAGGGTTTTTCAATTTTATGGAATTCATATTTTATTGACTTTTTTTTTTTTTTTTTTTTTTTTTTTTGTATTATTAATATTGTTTTTTAAAACTTATTAAAAATATGTAGTTGTTTTGAAATTTATTATTAAATTTATGAAGTTCTATTAAATCTAATCTTTTAGAAAGACTATTTTAGATTTGAGTCTTAACTCCATATGAGAAAAGAAATTATGATGCTATTGGGAGAGATGCCTTTCTCAAGAGTCAATGAGTATATATCTAGAAATAAGTAGCAAAGTAATGGAGTTTGGGTGCAAATAATATTCACGACAAAGTTCTTCTTCTTATTATTATTATTAATATTATTTAACATAACATAACATAATTGATTATAGTACTACCAAGTACATTAAAATGTTGTTATAAGGTTATTGTTGAAATTGTTCAAAATGGGGAATTGTTCTGTAAGGCATCACTTCAATACCTTACTATCTTTAAACATTGTGTTCAATGGTGGTGAAGCTAGAAACTAAGAGAATTGTGTTCAATGGAATAATCTGATTTTAGATTACTCTTCATCAACTAAATTCCTTCAAAATACTGTCAATTTATTAAAAATTTAGAAACTAAAGTTCAAATTTATTGAAACTACACTAAATTTTTAACATTGGAAAAAAAGAAGCATTAACTGTCAAAATGTTAATATCTACAAAATAAATTCTCAAATAAAAATCAGAAAAAAAATGCATCAAAATCCAAATAACCACAAGCAAAAATTCCCTTGATATAATATTAAACTTACCTTCAACTATAAGTTTAAACTTTTGAGCCAATTGACAATTTAACATAGCATCAAAGCAAGTGGACTAGAAGTCTTGTGTTCCAACCCTTGCATATTATTTCTTCCCAACCAATATTGATTTTCCTAGATGGAACTTCTACATATTTCAAACTCACAAATGAAGAATAATTATTAAAGTTACTTTTACCCATTAACTTGAACTTTTTGATCGATCAATGATTAAAGCTAACATCGACTATTTATAGGAAGAAATCAGATAAAAGGTAGTGATAACAAACAGATAACATTGACTATGAAGCTAAGAGAGTTCGAGTCATAGGAAACAAAGATGTCCTGACCAACAAACAGAGGTCAACAAAATCATAATGAAATTGTGGTGTCTGATCCATGAAATTGTGGTGTCTGATCTGATGGATCCTCTTAGATTAGATTACATGAAGCTTGGGCAAACTGGTCCCTTGGACAGACCAAGGCGAACTTCCATTCCATGATGCATATCCAATGGCCTCAAAGATTCAGATTCCCTTGGGTCTGCAAATCATATTCATATAGAAAAGTTGTAAATTAACACCAGCAGAGAATATTATATCTAAAATGGGTATTTCAACCAACAGATGGACTACACAATAGAGATTCATTATGTTAAGTCAAGTGGGAAAAGGATTCATCCCCCTCATACTTAAAACAGCCTAGAAAGATTTGAGATTCTATGTTTTTTTAGAGGTATTAGAAGCAATGAGCTTCATGATAAGAACTTCCATTAAATTGATATAAAACTGTTTATTGGAAATGAACTCCCGTGAAAGATGAAAACTTCAAAAAGTGAACTTAAAACTGAAGAATAAGCTCCTTCATCCCTCATCTGAGTTCTTCAAATCTTAAGTACACGGGCCAGAAATATTCAAGGAATAGGGGATAAACAAATGTTTTATAAGAGTTGAGTGATGATCTCGAATACCATTTTTCTAATTGAATTTAACCTTGATAGAGCTCGAATCATGTATTTACTATTTTGGCAATGGGAAGAGAGTTTCGAGAGCTCCACCTCTCCACAATGTCTCAACATGAGCTACAATTTGGCAAAATGCAAAAAAGGACACCCTTTACAAAACACATCCTACACAAAAAGCAGAACTACCCGGATCACATGGGCACCACTGAATCACAGCACACACACACCCAACAATGCATTTCCACCCTCACAATTCTTCACTTTCCTCACTTGGGTGACTTGAGGTCTATTATGTGCAACCATAGTTCATGAATTTAATTATCCCACCAATGCCAGATAATTTAGTAAGAGTCCTAAAGAAACTCATTAAGCTCAAAAGAAATGTTTAAGCTAACGGGAAAACTCTCCCAAATGATGCAAATGAATATAGAGAACAGAATCAGATGAGTTATATGGATCAAGGACATTTCGTAAATCATCATTTTACCATTTAGATAATCTTCAAAGCCAAAGTCATCCAAGCTTCCAGTAAGAGCCTCCAATCCCAGCATTGAAGATGGAATAGGTCCTGGAGGCCTTTGAAATCTGCAATAGCGTCAAGTTAGAATTGAAACTATCTTAGCTTAGCAATGACTTTCAAGTTCCAACTAGACAAACAGCTTAAATTAGCTTCACTCGGGCATCACACATTGAAATGTTGGAGAAGAAAAGAAAAGTAGAGGTTAGATTTGAGTATCCCCAATGTAATTCATGCACATAAAACATAAATCCTACAAGAGACATCCTATTTTCATGGCTCTAGCATATCGTGGTATGAGGAGAAAAAGTGCTACATGAGTTGGAAGAGTTAGTGAAGTGTGGCTGCTTTTCCACTGCCAACCAAAACATAATAAAACAATGATCACAAAAGTCATTATAGTTCGAAACAAAACTGCATATTTTGATGCATTATAGCTTTTCAAATAGTGCTCCAATTTAGAACACACCAAAAGAGATACAACATCTATACAAGAAGAATTGTCATACCTAGAAAGAATTTGCCTGTCCAAATCCATCTTCAATGGAAAAGCAGATCCATATGTATTCACAAGAATTTTCCTTTTCATCTCCTCTTCAGTTCTTCTTGTCTATATCAAGAAAAGAAAATTTTGGGATATACATCAATCAAATTGAGAGAAATTTTTTTAACAAACAAGATCAAGCTTGTTTTTTCATCTTAAGATTGGAAGGAACATATTGCGGTTATCCTAAGCATTCCACAAAAATTTTATATAACTGCCTCTGACTGCACTGCCAATGTTCCCAAGCGCAGCCATAAGAATTTTATTTTGGTAAGAAAGAATTCTACTAGCAAATGAATAAAGAAAAAACCAGGGAGAAGCATCCCAAACCCTGTAATCAAGACAAGAGAGGCTTTAGCAGTGCTTTTCCTAAGCATTCCACCCCCCTCCAGGACTTCAAGGGTGCTATAACAGGTTCAATTTTCAATGACCACTACTTAAAGTTCCAATAGAATAAAAATATTAAGACAAATTCAAAAATCACCTAGTAAAATGATAGTTCCAATTATACCCTCAAATTTGTAATTGTAAGCATTGAGCCCTTAAACTTGTTCCTTCAAATTAACATAATTGTAGAAATTGTAACAATTGTATAAGTTTGAGAGTTCAATTTTTATCCTTTGAGGGTTCAAAAGTTGTAGGGCTCAATTTTTGCGATTGAAAATGTGCGGGTGTAATTGCAACTACCACCATACTTCAATGGTAGTTTTTGCAATTTGCCGAAAATATTATGGATGCTCTTAGTCTTTTCCTTCCATAGCAATCTAATTGAAAAGTAGAACCTATTTGCTCCAGTATCCTTCACTAGAAAATGTGAAGACAAGCTACTTGGAAGATTTTATCAAAAGGCATACTAGATAAATCACTCTGCCATTCCTATTTCAGTACGAAGAGATGAAATTCTCACCACCATTTTACAATAGCTTATAAAAAATGGGACTCAAAAGATTTTAAAAACATCAAGCTACAAGTTTCTAGTACGAGCAACTTAGACAAACAGTGGTTCATAAGCTTCATCCAACCCAGATTCTATACGCAACAACAATCTTGTCTAACTTCAATTACTAAACAGACGAATCCATATAGAAATGAAATAGGGCAACTTAGATTGAAGAAACTGAGAGAGATTGAGAGGGAAAATTACAGTTTCATAGAGGGATTCGACGGGATGAGATCCGACGAGATCGCTCTTCACGCCTTGGAGTCCAAATCGAAGGGCATCATTCTGGATCCCTCCGATTTCATGGGGAATAGCCTTCGAAGACTCCATTTTTTCTTTCTTCCTTCTCTCAAGAAAACTTCTTCGGCAAGTTGCGACCGTGGTTTGCCTCTTCCAACTGAGGATTGGTAAAGTTATGGTATTTATACAAAACGCGATGGCTTGGAGAAAAATTTATGAATTTTGGGAAAATAATCTTATCCAGGTTTGAAATATTGAAGTTGATGGAAATATATAGTTGTTGATTTTACGAAAATATTAATTAAAAAATTGGTATAGAAATTTTGAAAAATCTTATCAAAATTGTTATAATTAATTAACAAAACTTTGGATCTAATTTAATTAGACTATAATTAACTATTTTTAAATATTATTTCTATGAAGTAAGATAACATTTAGATGTATATTATAAATATTTGTATAAATATTGATGTGATAGCATAAATTTAAAAAAGAAATGGAAAAATAATTATAAAATAATGTTTGTATACAAAATAATTGTAAATTGTTTATTATAAAATGTACATGTCTGATAGCAAAAATATGACCTTGGAGCATCTAATCCAGAATCTTGATAATTCTAATAGAAACTACGATATTGCTCCCAAGTCATCCTATATTGAAAATGTTGAAGATGGTTACTTAAATGAAAATAATAGTTCTCATAGAACCAACATATAGAACCTATTGGTGAATTACATCTCATTGGTCGATGATCTTCTTCCTGTAGATGGATAATAACTATTAGATGGAAAGTCAGGCTGGAAAGTGTTATTTGTCCAGTCTTGAAGGACCATCATAATCTGAGTAAAAATAATTACATTAACCATAGTTTTGTGTGTATTACTACTACTTATGCTCATCGTTTCCATACATGAAATTAAGGATTTCCCGTGTGAACCAAGGTATGTGACATCTCATTCTCGATTAAATGGAAAATGTTTGAATGAAGTTAAAAATAAATATATGTTATTTTTTTCAAATTTTGGTTTCTTGTAAACGAAGGTTTTGGATGAGAAAAAAAAATAAAACAAAAATTACATCAATTCAATTTTGAGGTGAAATGATGTGAAAATTCAACGAAAAAAGTTTGAATGAAGTTAAAAATAAATAAATAAATAAATATATATATATATATATATATATTTTTTTTTTTTCCAATTTTGGTTTCTTGGAAATGAAAGCTTTTGGATGATAAAAAAACAAAATTTACATCAATTCAATTTTGAAATGAAATTATACATAGGAGTATGAAACTATGCAATTCTTATAATTAATAATATTCAAGACAAGACCATCAAATTGAGAGAACTTCCAAAGCCATAACCAATTAAAAAAAAATAAAAAAGTTAGGACTAAATTTTTAATTTTATGTTTCCATAGATACTTAAATTTAAAAACACTTATTCATTAGGTCAACATTCCTATAATATACAAAGAAACATTTAGGATCTATTAAAGATTGAAATTGGAAGTTGACGAATTTATTAAACACATTTTAAAAGTTTTCTTAGTATTAAAAAAATACATTTTAAAGTTTAAAAATTTATTTGACCCAAAATTTAAAAATTAAAGACTTATTTAATAAAACGAAGAATTTAGCACTATGTAGTTTTATGATCTTGAACAACTATACTTAAATTAAAAACAAATTGAACTACGGTTTAATGATCTTTCTAGCACATCAAATTAAGGTTCAATTACAAATTTAGTCCTTATGATTTAAAATTATAATTTAATTCATGTTGTTTGATAAAATTTTCACAAATAGTCCCTAGTAAGGACTCAATTCTAACTTTTTTTCCAACCATAGGGATTAAATTCTAATTTTCTCCAAATTATGGGGCCAAATTCTAACTATTAAAACCATAGGAATTAGATCTAACTTTTTTCCAAACCATAGGGACCAAATTCTTAATTTAACCTCAAATTAATAAGGTTATAATATCTAATTAACCGTATAAACATTTGATTATCCCCTTATAGTCTTAATTCAGCCACATATGAATTTTGAATAGGAAAATGATTTCTAATAACATAGTGAAATACTTTGAGAGCCCGTTTGGTATACAATTTTTGCCATGAAATTTTCCACAAACATATAGTATTAGGGATGGCAACGGGGCGGGGCCGGTGATGCACTCCCCATCCTCGTGGGGATATTTAGTCCTTGTCCCCACCCCCTCCCCCGTTTTAGGGAGTCAACGTCAGGAATTCCTGCAAGGAAAAATCTCCGCTTTTTATTTTATTAACTTATTACTTTTATTATTTAAAATGAATTAAATTTTAGTATTTATATTAAAATGGTAGATATTTTAGGTAAGAAGTTAGTATTATTATTATTATATATATTTGTTTAAATGAATAGTTAAATATTCATTAAAAAATATTTTAGTTCTTTTCCTTATAAATTTAATAAAAAAAATTAAATTTATTATATTAGAAAATTAAAATTAGAAGAAAAAAAATCAACTAAAACAGTTTTAGTAGTTTTTTTAAAGTGTATATATATAAATAGACAATTAAAAAATTCGGGGCGAGGGTATGAGTGGAGTCAGGGGATGGAGTGAGGATTCCTTCCCCGATCGGGAACCTGATTTAAATCCTCGATTTGATCCCCGTACCAGGTCAAATCGGGAATTCCCCACTCCGATTGGGTCGGGGACCCATGGGATCCGACCCGTGGGGAATTTTATCATTCCTATTTAGATCCTGTTTGTTTCGTTGAATTTCATTTTTTAAAACCCAGGACATTATTGTCTAGGAAACTTTAACACCCACCTTATATGAGTTTTTTAATACCCTCCATACATGTGAAATTTTTATACGGGATAGATGAACATTAAAAATATATTCTAATTAATTAATAAATTAATATTATTAGTTTTAATTCATTATTAAATATAATTAAATTATTTAATATATTTTTTAAAGTTGTCCCAACTATTTAATATAAAAATTTGTTATGAGTTATTAATATTCTAATTAATTTGTACTCGTTTAATTAAATTATTACATAAATGTTTAATTAATGTTAATATAAAAATATTCATTTATTTTCAGAGAAATTATTATAAACAGAAAAAATATCAAACTATTTACAAATATAGAAAAATTTTGTTGTCTATTAGCAATAGAACGTGATAGACTTCTATCGCTCGGTCTATTGCACATTCTATTGTAGTCTATCGTTGATAGACAATGAAATTTTTTTTATAGTTGTAAATAGTTTTACTCATTTTGCTTTATTTGAGAATAATCCTTATTTCTATTTTAAATGACTAAATAATTAATTGATAAAATAATATATTAAGTAATGCTAAATTTAATTTATGTCTATTCTCTTACATTTAATTAAGCAATCACCTAATTTTGTTTTCTATATAGAAAATTGGTAAATGAGACCCATATATTTAACTTTCTTCTCAAACATTTAAAACCTAAACACTAAAACACTAACATATGAACTCTACAAACATATAAACTCCACAGACATATGAACTCAACTTAGCGCGCCAAACAACCCAAACATTTAAGTCTAAGATATTTAATGACCATATACAGAAAACAATATATGCGATCGAAACGTATATATTCTCCCATGCATAACATCTTTTTTCACATTCAATCGGTAAGCATTTGAAGCGGCAGACATTTTTGTGCCAATGAATATTGCAAGTTTGATAGTATTATTCTCATCACCATGTTCACATCTTCTCTTTATTTGGGTGCCCTTTGGCTTCCTTTGGTCGTAAGAAGTCCATGCTTCTTGGAGGCTTTGTGGTTCTTAGTGGGTGGCATAGTTAATTTGGTAGCTCAAAACATAGTCATGCTCATCATTTGGTCCTATTTGTTTGGACATTGGCGTTGGATTTTCAATTCAATATGGTGTTGTGGTGTTCTAAACTTCAAGATGGTTGGTCCTAACTGAAAATTTTCCACTTAGACAACATTGCTTCAAACTTGTCACCGCCATTATTTTTAAACATTACTAGACTTACTACTTTCTAAATTACTATGTTACCCCTTTCACAACCATTTTTTTCCCAAAATTTTACCATGCCTTGATAGGAATTCTGTAAATTTAAACATTATCCAATCAATTTTATTTTTTCCGATTAAATTCTGTTTTCTCCATTGTTTGTACCATTATAGAATGTTACCATAAATTTTTTTTCGTAAATGTTCATTGCAATCGTTTATTCTTTAAAGAGAAATGTTTGAAAAGTATTGTTGTTTTTTGGAGAGATATTTCAGTTAGTCTAAATTGATATCTATTTGATTTTTTGATTTTTAGTTTTTGAAAATTAAGCCAACAAACACCTTTACCACCTCTAGATTTCTTGTTTTGTTATTTACTTTTTACTCATGTTATAAAAAACCAAACCAAATTTTGAAAACTAAAAAAATAGTTTTTAAAAACCTATTTCAGTTCTTGAAAATTGGCTAACAATTCAACTCTTGTACTAAATTTTCAAACACAAAAAACAAAAAACGAAATAGGTACCAAACGTGACCTTAATAATTAAAAAAAAACTTGTTATCGCAGAGTTTTGTGTCGAAGCTTTAAAAAAGAAAATACTGGTATGATAGATCATAGTCCTTAAAAAACAATTTTGAAAACCTATTAAACGTAGTGTGAAAATTTGAAGGGAATTTAAAAAATTGGATATAATTCTATAAGTTCAAGAGCTAGTTTAACCTATTTTCTTTCTATAGATTTATTAGAATCAAGGCAAAATTAGGAGTAAATAATCACAAATATTAAAACCATCGATCATTTTACATCTAAATTAGGTTATGTTATGAGTAATACTTGAGTGCATCCCAAGATGCACCCATCTCTATGCTTCCTTCTCTCATTCCTCACACCAAAAAATAATTAAAATATTTCAAAAAATAAATAAAAATAGTTTGCCATATGTCATATTATGATAAGATAATTCGGTAGAATGCACAAAAATAGGTACTCTCCGATTTTTCTTATGTTATTAATAAACAAAATTAAAAACAAAGGCTCCAAAAAAAAGAAAATTAAATTTAGTATATATCTTAAATTTAGTTTGGAGATTTGGTGAGAATAATCCCATTTACAAAGTTACCCATCCAATTATAAAACTGTGATCAGAAGGGTACACTTTTCTATTGTTTTAGGTGAGAAAAATGTCAAGGAATGGAAACACAATCAATCTAGATTTAGAAAGCTAACTACTCAAACTTTTTGATTAACGAAAGATCATTCAACATCTTCTCTATTGCCTCATCATCATGAACCCTTCCTTTAGTCTGAAACCAACAAAAGTATTTGTAGGTAAGTTTGCTTTATCTATATACATTTTGTTTTTGCTTTTTGAAAATACTTTTTGAAATCTGTCTCAAATAAAAAAAAAAAATGACAAATTGCAAAAACCACCTCCAAAAGTACGGTGGTAGTTGCAATTATACTTGTAAAAATTGAGCCCTCAAACTTATACAAAAGTTAAAATTGGACCCACCCTCGAACTCACATAATCGTAAAAATTGTAACAATTGTTTAAGTTTGATGGTTCATTTTTTATTATTTAGGTCCAGTTTCTACGAATATCGTAAGTTAGAGGGTCCAATTTTCACATTTGTATAAGCTTAAGGAATCAATTTTAGAATTCAACATTTGAGAGTGTAATTGCAACTACCCACCATACTTTAGCGGTGGTTTCTACAATTTGCCATATATATATATTTTTTTTTTCAAATTACACTTTT
The DNA here is from genome assembly GCA_030954485.1 of Citrullus mucosospermus. NCBI lineage: Eukaryota > Viridiplantae > Streptophyta > Magnoliopsida > Cucurbitales > Cucurbitaceae > Citrullus > Citrullus mucosospermus. The sequence continues at coordinate 5,548,151 of CM062065.1, forward strand.
TAGTTTTAAAATTAATTTAAAACTCGGTGCATCTTCATTATTGAAAGATAAACAAAATGTAGGCATTAGAAGGGATGACAAAAGAAACCTTCAAAGATGGAACTATGGAGATAGCTTCCTCTACAGTTTCAGGGCAAAGGTTGCCAAGAACACATAGCTGCAAATTTCAAGAGGAGATAAACCTTTCCATAGAATAATAATAAGTAAGTTAATTAAACAAAATGATCCAGTATAGATACCTCAAACTCAGCTAGTTGGTATCTGCTTAGAATTCTATATGATAGTAGTTAAGATTTAACCACTTTTACGCAATTTCAAACAATGAAGCCAACTTTAGTGTTTAGAACTTAGGTGATAAAGTAAATTGTATTTCCCTCCATGAATTAAATATTAAACCTATAAAATAGTATGGGTGTATAGGTATAATGAACTTTGGCAAATCTAGTTCAAAATGGGGTTAGTTATAGCATAGAGTAGATGTGCACAACCATCCTTCCCACCATCCCATAAAATAAAAAACATTAAGAATAAAGGATACTCTCGGACTTGTCTAACAGCATCAGGGTTCTTATAGCGACTAAAGCGTTTCACATACTGCAATGACTTCTCAAACACTCTGCCAAAGAAGACCAAATTCTAAATTAAAAATCCATTGGTATTGTATGGCAAGTGAGAATGAATATCATAATTTAATTATATATTTAGGCTTTAGCTATTCCAACGAAGAAGAGAAACTCTAGTTTAACTTATGAATCAATAAATTTAATAAACATAAATCTCACTGAGAAATTTGATTTGTTGGATCCTCGGCCATTTGTTGAAGCTGCTCATACTTGTGTTCAAGGATCAAAGAAACTTCGCAATTCATTAAACACTTAGCTTTTAAAAACTCTGCAGGTAGACAAAGGAAGTAAGTGCCAGATATCATGTCTTATATTTTCTTTTTATGGACCTTAGAACAAAGAGCACCAAGAGCAAAATAAATACAAGAAATTGAAAAAGCTTTAGGAGTATTCCCCAAAAAGATTTTGATGGCAAATGCTTAAATTTTGATTAATTAGTTATCCATATAAAGCACAAAGATTTGGCTAGTCTCAGACTCTCAAGCGTTGCATTATCCTGGACAAGCTTACAATAGTTTGAGTATCTTATTGATAAATGATTATAGATTAGAATTGAGATTTTGCACAGATCACATATCTTCGTCTAAAATTTCAAAAACCTTAGAACCATATAATGTCAATCCAATATATATACATATATATATAAACTCCCATTTTGCTATTTCAATCTTAAACAACAGATATGAACTGAAGTGTTTTAATCTTTTTTTTTTATTATTTATATCGTGAGTGTCCGGACCAGTTTACGCGCATCTCGACTAATCTCACGAAACAGCCCGCCTGACCCTACAACATTTGAGTGTCAAGGAAACTTGTAGGATATTAAATCCTGGGTAGGTGACCACCATGGATTGCGGTGTCTTAATCATGTCACAAGGACCACAGCTTTTTAGATCCAATTTGCCAAGTTTTCACATCATTAAGGAAGTGATGCTTCAACTTAGTAATTGAACCAGCTCATAAAATTAAGAATATGCATTATGTAAAATAATGGCATGATATCATAAAAAAACAAATGGAAGGTGCATGTAAAAGAAACTTTTTTTCATAAACATGGATGTCCAACCACCTATCTAATGACTATTTCTTACCTAACAATATCTGAGAAAGTTATGAGATTCTGCGATCCTAAGTAGATGGCTACAAGACATAATCACATAAACCAATGGCTTTAAAGAAAAAAGGAAGTTTATTATCTGTCTTCTCTCTCGACTAAGCAAAACAACCATCCACTTGGTATGTGTAACTTCTTTGCATTACAATTGAGGACTCCTTTCGTGGGTTTGTTTGTATGCGTTGGTACACTTTCACTTTTCTCAATGAAATCTCGATTTCTTATCAAGAAAACAAAAGTCATTTCTTTAAATTACCACTCTCTACAAAATTTCTTTAAGATTAATTAATGTTTACATTGACTCCACATTCCCAGTCAAGCTATATGCATTGTTAAAAACAGAAAAACAATCTCCACATTGGCTACTAGAAGGTCCAAAGAATGTGCAATAAGGGTCCATATATGATGAGGCATGGGGAACAACATAGTAAATTCAATTTCTCACTTTTTAAGCAAATTAAAAGATCAAATACATGAATTTCCCAATAAATGCATAATTTTCAAATATACGAAGAAAACACATTGCCACAGAAAGTTTGAGCGACTTAAATGTCATTGAATTGAATATTGATAGAAAATCAGAGATGTACAGAAAGATTGGTACCATCCCCAATTTTAAGCTCTGCAGCATTTTCTTCTTCTTCTCCAGACATGCTTGAAGTTAGAGATTTGTCCAGCCTACAATATGCGGAAACGAGTAGATCAAGATCAAAATTAAGTCTACATCAATGATATTACAAAACTGCTCGCGAAGCTACACTAATAAATCAAAATGCCATCCCAAACAACAACTACCAACCAAATTGCAAGGCATCAGAAGTACAGTAAGAGAAGGAAAAATTCAAAGCCAGCAACTAACTACACATAACATTGATAACCTTAAGAAAGAAGACTTTGAATAAGGTACGACACAAGAGATTCTTTCATTCACTTTTACTGGATTTAGCCTATAACATTAGAAAATTGTCCTCGTGATGTAACTCATAAAATACATTAATACACTCTTATGTCTCATGATTTCTATCAAGGTTTCCCATAAATCAAATAAAGTTTAAATTTAGTAATGTACTTTACGAACCTAGGAACATCAAACCTTTAATTTAAATTTCCTAAACAAAATGCCTAAACAGCAACGTAACTTTAACTGAGAATGGCGAAACGTATTGCTAGATTAGAAAAAAAGAATAGATTTGTGATCTTGGAGAACGGGAATGAATGCCAAATTCTAGTGTTGAGGATTCAACCATCGTCTGAAATTAGAAGAATGTATGTAAATAGAGAAAAAAAAAATGAGAGAGGAGAGGACGCACCACAAAACACAGCGAGAACCGGCGACGGCAAAATCAGAGGCCGGGAAAACAGAGAAGGGCGCGATAGAGGAGAGGCAGCTTCTTCGTTTTCAACTCGAACAAAGGCCAATAACGGTGACCATAATATTCGCACCGTCTTCGGGACTATTTATATGTCTATATTTTGGGAAATTGGAGCCAAAATTTTATTGCATGCTCCCTCCCTACTACATACATAAATTTTTTTTAAAACAATTTTAAATAATTGTCACGTGACACATTTTTATTAGATGCAGTCTTCATCTCACATTTTTAAAAGAAAAAAATTTAGGCATAATCTCTTGGTTAGCCTAAGCAATACTCAATAAAAATAATGTATCATATACTGCAATTTTAATAAATCCAAATCTACACAACAAAGTATTGGTTAAAATATAATCTTAATACTAGTAGTTTGAAGTTTTTATTTTATTTTAATTTTAGTTCATGTAATTTTAAATCTATAATTTTAGTTTTTGTAATTTTGAGAAATCTTAAATATAATTTTTGTTTATTTTGATTTTTTAAAAAAACATTTTGTTATTTGTTAGTCTTTTCTCTCTGGATTTGAAAACATGTTCACATATTATATTTATTGACATGAAATTTATTATTATTTAGCCAATTTTGATTAAAAAAATTATTTTGAGTGACTAGTTTAAGATTATTTTTAGTATAAAAGTTAAATTTAAGTAATTAAAAGTACACTCATTAAAATTGAATAAATCTTGAAGTATAAGGATCAAAATGATATTTTAATTATTTATTGTTATTTTAATTAAAAATACTATTTTCAACAATAAGCTTGCTCCATTAATTAGTTTTAATTTTTTTTAGAAAAATTATTTATATATATATTTAAGAGCATGAGAAAGCAAAATTAGTAGTATCGTGCTTGCAACCGTACCAACCACGAAGGAAAAGCCAAATACCATGACGACGTCACCCTAGAAAAACCTTTGTGAGCCAGCTCATGGGCGGTCTGTTTCCAATTCCCATTAGAAAAACCTTTATTTTATATTATATTATATTATATTTATTTTATTTTTATTATTATTATAAAAATTATTATTAGTATTCATATTCATATATATTTTTTTTGTTTAATGTGTATTTCTAAGAGATAACTAATATATTGATTAATCTCAATGTAAGATATTGGATAATCTTGATGTAGAAGTGCCTTGGATTTACATATATAACGACAAATACGGTTGATATATCCACATGTATCTCTATCCTCTTTTTAAGTTTGAATTAAGGCTCGTTTACCTAAATGAAAACATAATAAATCAATGGTGGTGTGAAAAGTGGGTCCTATTTGATTATCTTTGGTGTTGTTTACCTGTGTTCTCCATATGTACTGACACAAGGGGCTCACTTCCAAGTATGTAATAAAAAAATACAAATTAATTGACGAGCAGAAGATGCTCAATCCAATCATGTATGGAAATTATGTTGTATCGTTATCGTTATGGTAAACCATTATTGTTACTGTTCCAAATGGAAAATTATGAATTTTGACACATTTATTGTTATCGTTATCATTACCGTTTGACCTTAGGTGGTAAAGGTAACAATAACAATAACAGTAAATGCGACAAAATTCATAATTCTAAGTAAACGCGATAAAAAAATATTCCAATTACATTTATGATTCAGACTCGTTACAATTGATTCATCGATAGAATTCTATTACAATTATACCAATTTTCATAACAATTTGATAAACATAGCCTAAAGGGATAAGATGGGGCTACCCAGATCAACGATTAAGCAATTAATTATTCATATTTAAAAAGTAGTAATATATATATGAATTTCATCAGGTATATAGTAATTTCAACCCCATTGGTCATGAGTTTGGTGTTAGGGATGTAGTGCTCTCTATATCTCGTAAATTTCTATTCTTCTTTTCTTGTTCTAACATAACTTAGGGGAGCCAAAATTCAAGAAAAAGAAAGTTATTTTATTGATTGAAAAATGTATTTACAAAAGGGAGCCCTAAGTACAAAACAAATAACTAAGAAAAAAGAAATTAAATAATTAGTTACATGCTAAATCATTAGATTAATAAAATGCTTCAGCTTGTCTCTTGTGAGGTATTGTTATTTTGGTCAACCCCGACTTGTCTCGACTTCAAGAAAGTTGGTTGGTTGGTAGAAGACAATAGTCTCGCCCACATTCGATCGGTTATCCCAACTTTGTTCTGTCTCTCAGTTATTTGCTGCACATGTAAGGACAAACATTAGAATATTTTAAAGATATTATTTGTAAGAGGTGTTTTGAATAGATTGAAAAATTATCTAGAATATATGAGTCATTTATAACTCTTAGATCATAAAGTGCTGGCAAAATCCTAGCGATAGATTAAAGGGGTGCCAACTAGTATAAATAAGGTGCTCAGTAACATTAGTAGCCTCTTTCTCAATTCTCTTTTCTAAATTTCTTTCCAACAAACATAAGCATGATGTATGTTAAAGATATTAAGCATCTTTTCATTAAGAATGAGGAAAAAAAAAAAAAAAAAAAAAACTTCTAATATTAGGCTTACATGAAATGGTATGTAAGCATGTTTTCCATTTACTGGACCTACTGTGAAGCCTGTGTATCCTGCCATTGCACCATGAATAGCACTATGAGCAAGAAGGGTGCAGAAGATGTTATCTGATGCAATGCTAGGAACTGCACGAATCATATAAGTAGGATCTGCAAATGAAACAATATATGTTATGCTAAGTAATTTCTTGATAACTCATGTGAAGAAAAGGAGATCATATGACCTATGTATTTGAGATTTATTGGAAGCTTCCTCTTTTCCTTGAAGTAATCCTGGATGAATAAGCACTTTTAGTATAAGTTTTAAAGTAGTAGGAAACAAGCAAAATTGTTTAATATAAAGTTGAAATAATTAGGACAAACAAACATTAATTTGTTGGGATATCCAGGAACCGACGTCTTCGTGTAGCTTATTTCCAGAAGCATCCAATTGGTTTGTGTTTTTGGAAATAAGCTCTTGTCCTGCACCTTCAGCTATCACTATAACCATGTGTCCTTGTTCTTCTAGGCAATGTTCTATATACTCAAAAAGACCACCCTTCCCTTCTAGGTAAAAGAGTGACTCTGGTATCAAACAACAATCAACATCTCGACTAGCAAGACTTGCATGCATGGCTATAAATCCTATGCAATTCAATATAAACTAAATATTAGTTAAATAAGAAATCATTCAAACCACAAATTCTAACACCAACTAGGGGTAATTTAATCATTCTCTTACCACTATTGCGTCCCATCAACTTCACTAAACCGATCCCATTCTCATTACTTTCAGCTTCAACGTGGGCAGCATCAATAGCACGTTGAGCTTCTTGAACAGCAGTGTCAAAACCAAATGACTTGTCTATGACCTAAAAATACACGAACATAATGTCCAAGTGAAATATAAATTTGATAATTCACATGCATATACAAATAAAAAAGGAATTGACAAAAAGAAAAAAGAAAAAAGAAAAAAAAGTTTATATATAGTATTTACTGGAATATCATTGTCAATCGTCTTTGGAATCCCAACTATTGAAACTTTGAGGCCACGCTTTCTGATTTCCTGAATGAAAACCATAATTTATATGAGATCAAAATGTTTTCTTTTAATAGATTTTCTACCTATATATTTAGAAATATAGGTACCTCATAAATGGCTGCAGCTCCTTTCTGAGTTCCATCCCCTCCAAGTATATAAACCTGCATGAAAGCCAAAACACAAAATTTAAGGCTGACTATGAACAAATGTTTAGTATTGGAGAGATTCAGGTCTATTCATCTTTCGACGTAAGATCTCCAACATGTCCCTTTAAGATGATACATTTTATATATAGAGATAGAGATTGTATCGTCTATTTATACCTGATTAATGCCCTTTTCTTGAATGCTATCGACAATCTTGGATGTATTGTGGCCACCTCTTGATGTTCCAAGGATTGTGCCACCACGTTTATGAATGTTGTTCACGAACTTTGGTGTTAATTGAATTGTATTTTTAGTATAAAAACCTTTATACCCTCCCTGTAAAACAATCCAATTTATTTTGTTATAAAGTAATAATGTGATTAATGATATTTAAGTGTGTGATTAAAAGAAATAAAAGTATGTAATCACCTCAATACCAACGATCTTATGGACACCGTACATGTGATGTAATCCACATACTATTTCCCTAATAACGGTGTTAAGACCCGGGCACAAACCCCCACAAGTTACAATACACGCATGAACTTCATCGGGTTCAAAAACCACCTAACAATATATAATCACGTGTTAGTTACCAGCACAACAAGAACAATATTGAAGCAAGGAGGGGAAAAAAGAAAGTGATTTTTGCACTTGTTGGAAGTGATTTAGGAAAAATCTTAAATAAATTATTAGTTAATCTATGAAAATCACTTTTCAAGCTGAAGCTGATAGTAGTAGCTTTTATATTATTCTGCTACTTTCTAAATCATTTAAATAAATAGATTATAACAATATTCTTCCATATTAATATATTTTAAAATTTTAATTGATTTAATTTCTTTTTAACAATTATTTTTCTTAAACTTTTATTGAATAATTTAGATTAAAAAAATTAGTTAAAATTCAAATCGTATAAAACTTTAAAAAAACATATTATAAATTAATTATCAATATAAAAATAATTAAAATAATAAACCTACTTGAGTTCATATAATTAAACTAAACTTAGGATTAATTTATCTAACAATGTAACTAATTTTTCTAATTTATAATTAAGATTTACCAAATACTATTTTACTTCCTTTCACACAGATGATTTTTCACAAAGCAAAACTGATAGCAATTATTTTAAAAGTTATAACGATCTAAAACTAAATCTTAATAACCTTTTGGCGAGATCCAGCAAGTCGAAAATATCTCCCCATTTGAGTTTTCTTTTCAACAATAATCTATTTAGAAAAAAAAAAAAAGGAAAAAACTTCCCAAAATTAGAGTTAAATCTTATGATTAACAACTATAAGGGTTGAAAGTATAGACTCAAATTACTTACATTTTGAGCAACAACATCATCCACATCAACAAAGTATTGCCTGTTCATTAAAATACATGTGTTTTTTTGTTAGTATATGTTGCTATAAATTTTAATTAGAAAATATAATGCGTTATAATCAACTATAGAAACATACTCAATTTCAGAATAGGCAGAATGATTATGTAATGGATTTGAATATGCCTGCAAATAAGACACAAAATTATATATTTCAAACTAGAGAAAACATATGCAACAAAAATATTCAAATTCAAATATTGAATATTATTTTATGCAAAATTGAAAAATTAAAAAAAAAACCCTAATAAAAACACATAAGTAGGAAAAAAAAACTAGAGAAATTATTTTAAATGGCAAAATTGCTGAAAATATTTACAAATAATACTAAAATATCAAACTCTATCTGTGATAGACTATGATAGACCATGATAACTATTATCTATGTCTATCGAGACATAGATAGTAGTCTAATTTTACTGTCTATCTGCGATAGATCACAATAAAAATAGCCTTAGAAACTATACAGATATAAATCTAAAACCACACAAATTAAGTTTACTTGGTAAATTGTGTTTGGTAGAAAATTTGAATTTTGGTTTTGAAAACTATTTTTAGATTTTGTGATCCAAATAATGCAAAATATGAAAATTATATTTTTATGTTTTTAGGATATCTAAATTTGAATGTCAAATTTTAAATTGTAGAATTGTATTAGAAAGGATAAATAGTATTACATGTTATGAACTCAAATTCAGTTTCTTAAAATTACATAATATAGTATAAAACAATATAATATTATAAAATCATAATTATATATAAAAAAAAAAGCATAAAACAGGTTTATTAATTAATTAACAATAATTTATATTCAATGTACTGTTTAGTAAAGTAATTTTATTTAAAACAATTATTTAGATTATAATCAAATTTATGACATAATTTGTTTTGAAATTTGTATATATATTATTGAATAATTAGTTGTTATCAAAATGCATTATAAAGTTAAATAAATAGACTCTAACGGACCCAACTAAAAAAAGAAGCACAAAAGGAATAATATATAAAAAGAAAAATACTAATTAGGAATAAACTCTAATTAATTTAGAGTAACACCTCCTAAAACTCAATGTGGTATGTCTGACAACTTGAGTTTGTGAAAGAAAACTTTCGAATCAAACAACGACATATCTAGACTAGAAACAGAGACCACAAAAAACTTCTGGATTGGGAACAAAGATTATCACAGAAGATTTAAAACAGAACTCATATAGAATTTCTAGGCTGAAAAACAGATACCCACAAACAACCGCTTTAAAAACAGAATAAAGACCCATAATTACAAATTTAAAACAAAATAAAGACCCACAACAACGTATTTAAAAGAACCGACAAATAAAAAAGTCGAAACCCATAACAAAAAGACAAAGGTGCGTCCATGATGGTCTCGACGGGAATAGAGATTAAAAAAAGTAAAAAATATTAAATTTATGGCTCTAATACTATATGAAATTTGTATATATTCTTAAATATTATCAAAATACATTACAAACACAAATAAATAGACTCCAATAAAGAAAGAAACGGAAGGAATAATAGATAAAAGAAAGAAAAAAGAAACTCCAATTAGAAATAAACCTAATTTACTTTAACAAGGAATAGAGAGGAAAAAAGAAACCTTTAGAGAAGCGGGGAGATAATCGATAAAGTGAGGAATATCGTCAAGAAGAAATCGAAAATGAGAACGGCCGGTAACGATCTCAAGCTTTGAATAATCGGAGGATGCCGCCGAGTCGTTGAACCAAACCCGCCTCAGACAGTCGGCGATAGCATAGAAACCAAAGACGGAAGAAGAAGACGACATTTTCATGTCAGAAGTTTGCTTCAAATTAAGGCTTTGTGATTTTGGCGCCAATCAGAATTACTTCGACTCGGACTCACTATTTATATGGAAGTTTGTGTATTTTATAATTGGGATTCCTAATCCTAAAATCAATAAGATTTCTTATTATTATTTTTTTAATGTCAATTTTTATATTATTTACCTTAAAATAGGGAGGTAATTGCAATTAAATCTTTAAATTTTTAATTTTATAAATTAAATTCTCAAACTTATATAAATATTAAAATTGAGTTAAATTAGACCTTCAAACTTGCATAATTATATAAATTGCAACATTTGTATAAATTTGGAGGTTCAATTTTTGTTTCAAATTTCTAAAATTATTGTAAGCTTGAAGGTCTAATTTAAGTATTTTTAGAAGTTTAGGGCTCAATTTTTAGAAGAAAAATTTGTACAAAATTTGGGTCCAAAATAGCAAATGACCCACTTTTTGAAAAGAAAAAAAAATTGTGAAATGATATTTTGGTGACGTCACATACAGGTGAAATTACCAAAATAAACTTAAGCATGCGGAAAAAGCCATCTTGCTCTAGCTCTAGCTTTTTTTTTTTTTTTCCTTTCTTCACTCACAAATCAATGGCTCTAGCTCCTCTTTTCTTCATTCATAGATCACTCTCATCTCATACTATCTTAAATTGTGAGTGGTTTTTGGGCAAAGTTGGTTGCGTGAGATAGGAAGAAGAAGAAAAAAAGAAGAAAAGAAAAAGAAAAAAAATAGTTTACCCAAGTTGGTTGTATGGGAGAATAAGAAGATGGAAAGAGAAGAAAAAAAAAGCAAAAAAGAGTTTCACAGAAGTTGGTTCGCGTAAATGGAAAAGAAGGAAAGAGGGAGAAAAAAGAGTTTTGTGGAGATTAGGCTGCCGAAGAAGTTGTGATTGCAACAGAGAAGAAGAAGGAAAGAGGAAATAAAAAAATCAGGGAAAAATTCAAAATAGATCATCAGTACCATTATTCTTCTTTACGGTTGAAGGTTTAAGAGGTATATTGGAACTCCGCCATACTTTAAGCGTTATTTTTTGCAATTTGCCAAAATATATATATATATATATATATATATATATAAATAATTGGGGGATAATATGGGGACACGTAGTGTAAATTGGCGGGTTAGAGAAACGGATCCGATTCTCGTTTCTTTCTAACCAACCGAGCTTCGCTTTCCATTGGCGTTCTTCAGAGTTTCAGAGAAAGAGAGAGAGAGTCAATGTCAATCAGCGGAATATCTCCAACTCCTGGTCTCTGTTCTTGCTCCTATGACCAATTCACTCTCGGCAATCGCCTCTCCGTTGTTTCTCTGCGTTTCTCTCCTCCCTACCGCACAATTTCCCTTCCTGTTGGTGGCAATTTCCTCGGCAGACCCAACTTTTTGGTACATTTTGAACCGAGAACGCTTCTGCAGAAGCCTCAGCGATTAGCTTTCACATTCTCGGCTAGAGCTGCTGATTCTACTCAGCCGTCTTCCGTTTCAGCCTCGCCGGACAAAGCAGTAGTTACCGACGACGAATTCTCGCTTGCGAAAGTACGTTTCTGACTCTCTAAGCTTATGAATTGTTGAGAGTATTGGCAGCAGACACTCCTAGGTAGCACATGGATTGGGATTTCTCTATTCTGTTCTATGTGCTGCAGTGGTTGTAAAGAAACGAGATGAGATGTTTTAATTCTGTTGTCACGTGTCTTGGTTCTTCGCGTGAAAATTTAGTGCGTTAGAAGGAGGGAAAGGTAAATAAGGAGACTCCAGTCGATGAATATATATTTGTGTGTGTATGTATATGTATACGTATATGTTGCAGAGATTTGTATTTAAGATATCGCGCTTTGATACTATACTAAAACATTGTTATAATTAAAAGTCTAAGCTGGTAAACTAGGACAAATTAATCATTTACTATGTTCCCAATATTCTATTTGAAAAATAAATATGCCCCAAATATTTGGAATAAAGAAACTGCGTAGGTACCAGATACTTTGATATATAATGCAATAAAATACTTATGGGAGCTGGCAGGATGGTACCCCTGATTGCAATGGTGTAGTAGTATCCAAGAAAGTCATTACAGTATATTAATTTTGATTGTTGCCTTTGAATGCAATGTACAATTTCATTTGTCACTATTGATGTACACAGCTTTTCTCTTTATGAATTGCGATGCAATTTCTTTTAGTCTATTTGTTCTGTTGTTGTGGTGTTTTACCATTTTTTTTACAGGTTTCATTTGGTGTTATTGGCTTAGGTGTTGGGGTTTCTTTGTTGTCGTAAGTTTCTTCCTCCTCAGGCTCAAAATTCTTAAATTTATAACTTGTACATTTGATCTGCTTTCGTTCCATAGGTATGGATTCGGTGCATACTTTAATATCCTCCCTGGATCTGAATGGTCTGCCCTTATGCTAACATATGGCTTCCCTCTTGCAATTATTGGCATGGCTCTAAAGGTATAACTTTCAAATATTCACCTTTTGCAGTGTAAAAAAGGATTAACGTGATAAATGTGTGCTTTGCATCAGTAGCCACATCCATCTTATGGTCATTCAGCTTTTCTATACCATATATTTTAAGTTATAACTCAGTAGCTCATCCAAATTCAAAGTACCTAAAAGTTTCTATCTGGTGTTTTGAAGAAAAGTAGTGTCATTTTAGTGTTCAACGACATTCTATGTTTCATTGGTTATTTCCTTTCTGAAATGTCCTTGCAGTGTTGCTTCTTTTTTCCTAATTCTTTAACTTCATGAGCTTGTGCTGAAAAGCAAAAGAATCGATCGAGAGAATTACGTAACTCATTCAAGCCTTTGAGTGTTTTGCAGTATGCTGAACTCAAACCAGTGCCATGCTTGACATACTTAGATGCTCAAAAACTGAGGGAAACATGCGCCACCCCAATTCTCAAACAGGTTTTTTCTTGGAATGCGATTCTTTCTAATGGATACGCAAGTAAAATATGTAGTAAATATATTCTCTTGTGAGTGTTTGTTTTGATAGACCGGCCATTCTTGTACATTTATTCTTATAGAGGGAGTAGAAGGACAAATTTGTAATTAGAACGTTAAGGAGAAAAAAAATTGGCCCCAGAAGGGCGGGAAGCAATTATACTTGGGTAGGAGGGGTGGAAGAGAGAAATGACGAGCAATTAAACATATGGGAAGAATGGGAAAAGTAGTCTGATTTTTAGCTGCATGTGGAGAATTTGAGGCCTCTCGAATTCTTCTTTTTCTATTTATTTTTGGTTGTCATTTATAATTACCAATTGATACTAATCATGTTTTTCTATTTACTGTTCTATAATATTTCATTTAGTTTATTTAGGCTTCTTCATCTAGTCAAATTCAGTTTTTAAACATGAACTTTCATCTTGTTCATACTGTACTACAGCTTGTGAAAGCACGAATCTGTTGGTTTGTGTGAATATGTTCTTTCCAGATTATAAATGAAAAATTTGAAAAGAACAAAAACCTTACGTTTTATTTCACTTTGACTGTTGTTTCCAATAATATGTCACTTGCGAGTTTAACTTAAATTGTTTCAAATACATTGTTATTTTGTATATAGACAAGTTTCATTGTATAAATTGTTTCATATTTCTAATCACTTCATAACATTTGTCACCAGGTAAGAGATGATGTTATTAGGTTCCGTTATGGGGATGAACAACACTTGGATGAGGCATTGAAACGGATTTTCCAGTATGGTCTGGTAAGTAAACTGGGGTTGCTTGAATTATCCTTCTTTGTGATCTTTGATTGCATATTCTGTTCTTCTTTTGTTTGTTTGTTTTTTAATTTTTTAATTTTTTAATATATATATATATATGTATTTTATTTAATGGATTCTTATTTCCTTATTAGCATTATATCAATTCAAAAGACTCCTGCTTTATCAGTGTAGAAAATGAAAGTTGGATTCACTTTTGCTTAGCCGTTGCATTGTTCTGAAACTAGAATTTCAATAAACCACTCGATGCTGACTAGTATTTGGATCCAAGCTATTTGAACTCCAGTTCATGCTTTTCCCATCCAATACATAGGTCTAGGAGTGCACATTTTGATGTGATTTTGAAACTGGTGTTAAATAAATGTTGAGATAGCCTCTTATCATCCATTTGTTCTCTTCTTGAAGGATGAAGCGTGACATCCAACACTCAAAAGAATTCTTACAAATCCTTACTGAATATGAAAGAGATAATATTTTTTTTTAAATGAAACTATGATCACTTTTGATTGATAAAATCAAAAGAGACCAATGCTCAAAAGTACAATAACCTATGGGGAACAAGAAATGAAAGGAAATGAAAGAAATAGTATTTAAGAAGGTTTAGAAGTTGTCATCATTATATAGGCTCTGCTCTGCTATCTGACTCAATTGTAGTAATAATGAACTAATTGAACAAAATAGTTAGTTAACTAGTCAGCAGTCGATCAACAACTAAGAAGACTGACCAATTGGTAAATGTGACAAACAGAAAAAGATCAAGTACTATGTGAAAGTAATTTCTAGCATGCGTTACGTAGTGCCTATTCTAGTTTTAGATGTCTGTCACATAACAGATACTGCAGGACTCCCAACATTGTGGGATGCTTAAATAGACTATTAGAGGGTTAATAGTTATTCTTTTGGCCCTTGACACAAATAAAGATATTAAATAAGATTTATGATGTTGAACAAAATATTATATTTCTTGTTTTGAGAATATAATTCTTTTTCGGATATATTTGCTCATGAATTTTATGTACTTGCAAGACATTGAGCCATTCAGAACTGAGTTTCTCTGATTTTAAATTTTCTTAATGAGCCATAGCATAAGATGTCGCATGATTGTTATGCATTTGATTTCTTCAACTTCTCTTAGTTGTCGTGTGCTTCATATTGTATTTCAAATGTTAACATCTAATTCAAATGTAAACTTATATAAACTATTATTGGAATTATTGAAATTCATCAAAGTATACAAATAGATTCTGGTTCTAACTCCCAACTTTTTGAAGATGATGTGTTGTCATGTCCATCTCCTCTACTTGTACCCTACTTTCTAGCCAATTAACAGTTCGATATATATAATAAATTCATAATACTGTAAGGCATGAACATTTAATCAACTTGTTCTTTTAGTACTTTGGATGGATCAATTTCTTCAACGCATATTCATAATTTAATATTGTTCTTAGATTGTATTTTAGATTTTTATTGTACATTGTACAGTAATGTCATGTATGGCCAAGGCTTCTCAGCTTATAAGTTCTCTTCTTGCCATCATTTATTGCCCTCATTTCTCTTTGTTTCTTTCTTAAATTGGTCATCCTGCATTTGGATAACTTGAAGAAGGTCAGACAGATACAGAAATACAGATAGAAGTTTCTTTTACAATCTTAATGTGAAATTGTATCAATTGTTTATTTGAATCCTCATTTTTATGCTTTACATCAATTTTTGTAAACTTATCATTATTGCATTCTTCTTTTGTATGCACAGGCTGGTGGAATTCCTCGAAGGAGTGCACCTATTTTGCAAAGTATTCGTGAAGAAGTATGTTTACTTGACTTTGTATTTGTTTCAGATATCTTGCAGTACTTATGACGCTTCTGATTGGACCAACTGGAAGTACTACTACATACAATAGCATGATAACAGCAGTATGATTCTAATATTATGCCATTGGGTACAATTGTAGGTCACAGAAGATGGAAAGTATTGCCTGGTCTTGGTGTTTGAAGCCAAAGCCTTGACATTGTCAGATTTTGAGCAAAGACAGGTAATTTACGTATATGGTTGAAGAAAGAGTGCTGTCGGATATTTTTTTACCTTCTTAACTCTCCAGAAGATTAATTTAATTGTTGCTCAAACCCAAATTTTGCTAGTGCTGATGTAGTCATGATGATGAATGTTTATCGTCATTCTAAAGGAAGAATAGTTTTCGGAAGACTTGAAACTGTGTGAAGACATTATATTAAAAGATGAACCTATGATGAATTTGCAGGCAAAATTTGCTTCTTTTTTTGGACCAGGGATCACCGCAGAAGTTGGTGAGCTTAATGGGTTGCATAATTTATATCTTTCTTCTTTTTTTTTGGAAATTATACCATTGTTACTGAAAATTTCTTGAAATTTTTGCAGGTAAGGGAGAGAATGATTTGTATGAAGTCCGGCTTATTTCTAACACTATTCCCGGTGCTTCACCATGATAAAGTATATGGTGTAATCAAATTCTGCTCATATAATGGTTTCATTTAGTATACAAACTGCTGTCCACTTGTGAGGTTCTGGTAAGTATATATTTTTTTCCAAAATCCCTGCTGTCCACTTTGTAAGTATTATATATATATTTTTGAAAACCCTTATACTTGTAGTTGTACATTGATACATAATCTTGACTTTCTTGTTTTGGGACAATAGCATTTATTACTATTAAACTGTTGCCGTTGCTACATAGGGTATTTTGAAGTCTCATTCATCAAATTTCAATGATTTCATTGAAGATTTTTTCCAATCAGTGATTCATCAATAATTATTCTCCAAATGAAGTCTTACAAGTGTTTCTAACAGCTTCCACGTGGCCTTGGTATTAAATGCTGCCTATATTTGAAGTTTGATAAAGTGACCTAGACTTCGTTTGATAATCATTTGGTTTTCTAAACCTTTTATTTTCTGGTTTTCTTATAACTTTTTTACCATAGTTTTCATCTTTTTTTCTGAACAAAAATTTGAATTATTGGCCATATTTCAAAAACAAAACAAAATTTTCATAAATGGTAGCTTGGATTTTCTTAAAACACCAATGAAAAGTAGATAACAAGGCAAAAAGACTAATAGATTGAAGTAACGTTTATAAGCTTAATTTTGGAAAAACAAAATGATTTGTTACTATATTTCAGTTGCTAAAGCTGGTGGCTCCGCTCCTGGCTTCTCCTAAAGTTCTCTTCAAGTTGCTTTCTGAAAGTATCATCTCCTTTCAGTAGCCATTAAAAGGGGGGAATTGAGAAACATGTGTTTTTATGCTCTTTTGGCTTTTGTATATTCTCTCAAGGGTCAAGTCCACGTGAAACTTCCATTACAGATATCCTATTGTCTCTTCTCTTCCACTCCCCGCTTTTCAATTTTCATCGCTGTAAAAAATGGGATTTTGACTATCTCATCGAGGAGAATCACCTCGAGCGAGGGCCCAAATTTCCTAATCGAAGAGTTGGCATCTCCTTCGTCTATGGGTGAGAATCGGGTCGACTAAAGTCTATAATTCAGTTAAAAATTAGATGGGCCAGGAAAATACTTGTATCGGAAAGTTCTTGCAAATTGCTGCTTTAGAAAGGTGCATTTCTGAATAACACTAGGGCGAGGAATTCGGGTAAACTAAAGTGTGAAATGAAAACATACATATTCGAAGATTTTGGTTCTTTGATTTTCTATTGTCTTCGTATTTTTTACAGCGGGTGAAATTGTTTAGTCTTTTTTTCTAAAAAGAGAAAATTATCTGTTTTTAGTGTGAACTTTTAAAAACTCAGTTTACTTTTACTTTAAAAATCTGGACATAAAATTTCAACGGCAGGACCAAATTTTAATGATTAATTGAAACTAATGAAGATTCTAATTTAAAATATCATATTTTAACCATCATATTGTTGATGTTTGAACATTCCAAGTTTCTAACAAATGTGATATGTACATTTTGAATTTCTTACTGTTGTGATCTTAGTGGGTCCTCTCCATTTGGGTTGTTTTATTAGCTCATGAAGCACTCGTATCGTGCAACTGCAACTGATCTTCTTTATTCCCTTACACAACTTAGAGATCCACTTTATGATTTATAGTATTAGAATTGGATTCTGAATTGATAGAAGCTTCATTTCTTAGTAACCAGTGAAAGGTAATGAAATTAATAATCCTAGTTATTAAAACCTTTGTTTGTTTAAAGGTAAAGACAAAGGCAGGCACGTGAAGTGAGAAGGTAAAGCTGCTCCCAACTTTCACCATCCCAATAAACGAAAACTAATATCACTCGGCACCAACACTAAAGCAGAGAACCACAAAACTAAAAAGCCCTAACCTTTCTCGCCAGGCCAGAGGTCCCTCTCCATGATTGCTCTTAAATTTCTTAACACAAACACAAACCCCACTAACACCTGCAAAAATATGCCTGAAATACAAAGCGAATCTCCATTTGCCATTTTCTCAGTAACTTTTCAGCACCCTTTCAAATGAGGTAAAAAGTTTTTCTTTCCTGTTTTGTGTTTATCTCTCTGTCTTGTTCTCATCCATGACAGGCACCCACCTTGCCTCCACGTTTGCTCGTTTGTACTGTTTCTATCTCCCTTTTCTCCTTTTGTCATCTCCTTCTCTTTTCTTGCTTTAATTGTTACCTGCACTCAAATTAGACTCATTACTGTTGTGTATGGGTCTGAGGAGAATGGGATATCTCTTATATTTGCTAATTTAGGCATTGTCATCTGTGAACATGACCCTCATGGAAATTTGTAGAAAATACTCAAACTTTACTAAACACCTGTGGTTTAAGAACGAGAGAAATGCAATATCTCTGTGCTGGAATAACATTTTACTCCCAAAATAAGAAGATTAGCCACGTGAAGGACTGTACAACTAAATTATCTTGAGCCTCATACATTTCATTGTGAAAGTGAAGTTTTGATTAATTTAGAGCTGTTACCTTTTCCTCCTCAACTGAAAGGTATAGTCTGTTGTTATTGGGGGAGGAAAGGAGAAGAAAAAAAGGCACTCTAACAAAGTTACAAATTATGATCCATATTGATTCTTACCAAACAATGTTCAAAGCTACTGGTGAAAAGATGAATCACAGTTCCATCATACCAGTAACACAAAATCCACAAAGGGTCACTTCTTCTGCTCAACATTAACCTTTGAGAACTGTTTTTTCGTTTTACTTTTTTTGTTTCTTTTCACTTTTAGTGTTTCCCTTGAATCCCGGCCCTTTCACCTGTGGACTGATTTTGAAATTATACTTACTGATATTGAGGTACAAGCATGTGGATGTCTAATGAATGACAGATGCAATGATTCAGTCATTTTTTTCTTTTTCATTATTTTAGCCATTTGACCATATCCTTCAAATGCATAACCATTCTTTCCAGAAAGAGTGAAATAAAGAAGAAATTTCAACATAAAGCAGCAGAAACTGTGAGAACCAATTTTGTATTTTGCAGGAAAGAATCTCGATGGGCTCCACAACAAAGTAAGGAGGGTGGGAATGGTTGGAGAAGTGGGATTGTTAAATGTTTGGTACAGTGTTTATGGTAGTTGGGAGTTTGGAAATATGTTTTGTGAAATTGGCTTTGCTCTTGATACTGATGTATTCTTGGTTAGAGCCCTCCAAGTTCTTTTTCTGTTTTCCCCATCTGATTGATTCTTTTTTGCTGTCCGGAGCTTCCCACAAACAGAGACAACCACAACTGTATGAGTTGTTGGGAAGCAGACAACCATGGGAGAAAATCATAGGTCTGTAAGCTATAGCCTATAGGAATATGTGAAGAGCGTGGTCCCATTTTTACTCTTACACTTCTCCATTTTGTTAGATCATTGATCTGAATCAGTCAAGCCTAATCTTGACGGCCCCATTTGTAGAAAGGCACAATCAACGAGAAAGGGACTGAAACATCCAAATTATTACTGTTTGCACTCTTATGTTTTGGGGAATAGGTTAATCAGCCTAAAGTTTCTTCCTAGATTTCTTAATTAGTTGGGTTTGTATTTGTATTAAGCTTGTCATCTCAAACCCCTTTGAATCTTCCTTCTACTAAATCATTATTATCATTAGAAAGATCATAGAATGTACATACCGCTTTCTCTGCTTTCTTTTTAGGAATGGAATAAGAATTTGGTGAACTAGTTTGTTCTTTCCCATATTCCTTCAACGATCTCTCGTCAATGGGAGGTGTCGATGCAGGACTAGGACTTGTTGAACTTCTATCAGGTGGTGTGCTTTGAGTTCCCACATCCTTGGTCGTCATCCCCTCCACTTTCTTTTCTACAACTCAAACAATGAACTTCTTCGATATTGAATCCAGCTTCAAAGAAACCTTTCAAAGCAAGGGAACAAAAAGAAGTGATGATACCTGGAATTGGATACTGATGAACTGCTTCCTCCTGTGGAAAATTGATTGGCCTATCTTGGAGTTGTCTGGAATTTGTGGAATAAACTAAAGGAGCAGACATGGTGATTCTGGTTCTGAAATTTCTGAATGACCTTGCACTTAGTGTTTTAGCAGATAAACACTCCATTGGAACCTCCCCAGAAAGAGGATTGCAAATATATTTCTCTGCTTCATACCACTTTGAGTTCAAAGCAAATCCCTCTGGTGACAAGCTTTCCCAGCTATTATAACTTGACCTGGCTTGCAATGCTGCACAAAAACCCACCACCCACTTTACTATTGAAAGGCAACTCCATTTTTTTTTATTTGCTTTTCTCAGCTGAAACCAAGGTTTATGGAGTGGTTCCTTAGGGTGTTTGCAAAAATGTCTTACCTTTGAGAGCAGTGGTGAAAGAATAGGTCGATGGGTCAATTTCATCTGCAAAAGAAATCAAGAAACAAAAGATGAGATGAGAGAAAATCCATGACAGGAAAGACTGACTTGAAGCAGAAAACAGAGAGGTGTTTTTTCTTTTTAAGTACCTCGCATGGAGTAGCCTGGGGAAGAAGCAGTGCTGGAGATGGTTATGTTTGATCTAAAGGATCTGCCATCTTCCCTAAAGCTTCTTATATAAGACCCTGAAAACCTTCTGGAACTTGTGTTCTCACACTTGATCCTTGCCCTAACTGGCCATTCTCTCAAATTGAAGTCATCTGGTTCTTCTCTTCTTTGAGAACCATAATGAAACTGCTCCATTCTAAGGCTTTGAAGAAATGGGCAACTTGTTGAATTCAAGCCTTTTAAGAAGCCCCCTTCTTCAAGCTTTTTACTAATACCACACTCTTCTCTGTAGTTTATAAGGCTAAATATTTCCCATAGAAAAATATTTTAAGATTTTATACTGTAAAAGCAAATATCATTAATTCATGAACAATTGTCTTATATGTGTGTATATATATTTGCATATATGTTTTTATCTAATTTGGTCTATCAACATTCTAATTGTCATTCCATATCTAAAAAAGTTGAATTCCTTTTTCCCAAATAAAACAATTATCTCTGTCACAGCCCAAATTGCTAAGTTCTCTTTTTGCAAGACAAAACAAGTCCATTTCAACAATTTTCAGTCTCAATTATTGGTCTATATTGTTAGGATTCTGTTTCATACAATGGGTCTCACACTAAGTTGTTGTATAGCTCAAAATGTTTCCCATGCAATGTCACTATGTTTATGGTGTCTTCCTTCCTTGCAATTTCAACTTCCTTCCTAGTTTAAACTTTGGATGTTGATGTCATGTCATGATCAAAGCTTGTCCCAATTTTGTTGTTCATATGATTATGGTTGTTGATTCTTAAAATTTTCCTTTTCTTAGTTGAGTGTATAAGTGTTGACAGTCAACCTGAACATAGCTCAATTGACATAAAGTCCTACTATCAACTGTAGGACTGTAGGTCTAAGGTTCATTCTCACTCTGCACATTGCCAATATATACCATTTCATTCTTAATTTTTTTATTTATTTTTTATTTTTTTTTATAAATAATTAATATAAAAGGAAACCCAAAAGAATCCCCATGAACTTTTTTAGAGCAGGAAGAAGAGAGATTTACAAAACTAGCACAAAAATTACTGAACCCCACTGTTGCATGAGCAAGATGATGCGTTACCCCATTTGCCCTTCTCGGGCACCAAATGGAAGACACGAACCCGAATGACATCAAATAAGGAGGCAATCTCTTCCACCAAGCTACTTAGCTTAGACAGAGCACAACCCACATGGTTAGCACAACCCATATGGTTAGCAACATTAATAAGCTCAAGATGATCATATTTCACAATCAAAGGAGGAGAAAGGCAAACACGAGCTCGAAAAGGAAAAGTAGAAAGGTCATTAATCACCACTAATGCTGCAGGGTTTCTCAATGGCCTACTTCTCCACCAACTTTTCCACATATACTAGAGATCCAACCGTCATGTAAGATCCAGCTTATACCTCTTGTATCCTCAATATCAAAGCACACAACATCAACATTCATCTCCCAAAAGTCGAACTCAAGCGTCATCCACGACGCTTGACTCAACCAAACATCCTTAGCATGTGGTCGAATCTTGCGAAGAAGTGCCCCATCATCCAGAGAATATTTGCTATCTTTTATCAAGTTTATGGTAATTCCACACATCCCACATAAGGATGGCTGAAGTCTCTCAATTACATTCATTTTCCATTTATTATGCATATATTTGAGGTATTGCATTAATTCTTAGCATGATTATCATTTTTTTTTTCATCAATTTTTTTTTTTTAATTCATTGTCAAATACTTTTAGATAAATATTCATTTTCCTTTATTGATTTGATCACATTTCTTTTAGTAACGTGTGTGCTAAGCATCTTATTCTATGGAATATATTAATTGATACCAAATCTTTTACTTTTATAAGTTAAGAAATTCGCTCTTTTTATTCTTGTTTAAACCGTCTGCCACGTTAGACTAAAAATTTAGAAGAAAAAAATTAATTTAAATTTAATTAATGAAGAGAATCTCGAGAGAATAATATTCAACCACAATATAATACAAACACAACCATATTTTGTTTTAAGTTATGAGTCGTATACTTTATTTTAGAGGGAAAAGAGAAAAAAAAAAAAAAAAACAAAAATAGTGAGATAATTATTTAGGTGACTCTTCCCTTTTTAAGCATTAGATGTACTATCAAAATTCAAATTTTAATTTTTATTTACATTAAAGAACGTAAATCCACAAATTAGCATTGAAGGGGTGAAAGGCGAGGATGATTTGAATACCGGGCTTTGCACGTGGCAACATTCCAATTGTAACAAAATTTGAAAAAAAAAAGAAATTGCAACTTTTATCCCATGATAGGAGAAAATATTTTTAAAAAGGTGTTGGCATATACTTGCAATAAATCAAGGATTAAAATATTGACGTTGACATTAGATTTTAATTTTACCAATATATCGATAAATATATTAATAAAATATCGATATTGATGGATATTTTTTAAGTAAAAAAAGTTTAAAAATTTATTTAGATTAACATAAAGTTATTCACTCTCAAACTAAGTTAGTTATAAATATTGTTATTATGTTCCTACCAGATTAAATAAATAATATTTTACTAATTTTTTCATTATCAAACTTAAATTTTTTAAAAAAATATATTAAAATTTAGAATTCAGAATTATTAATTTAAAGTTTGATGGATAGAATTTAAATTGCCTTAAAATTTATATAGTAAAAATTTAGAAAGGGTTAAGAGTTTGACACGTGGGAATATAGAGCAGATGGAGTAGTTGTGATAGGTAGGGGTAGAGAGGTCCCCATACTGAGGTTTATCTCATCATTAACTTTCTCCATTTTTGTTTGTTGTGCATGCAACGTCGGATTCATGAAAAATAAAATGAGTTTCTTTCTTTTCTCCTTTTAAAATTTTAAAATATCAACGTCAATATAAATATTCCGGTGTGATTTCAATTTCACAAAAATGTTAATAAAAATACTGATAAAATGTTGATATTAATGATAGATATATTTGAAAACATTATAAAGCAAAAAAAGTTAACGATAATAAAATTATTGAGATTAATAAATATATATTTTATGCTTTTTAAAACCGTTAAAATATTTAATATTTATATTATAATATTATATTCACATCGGTATGTTTTGTTACTGTTTTTTTTTTTTTATGTATCTTTTACGATATAGTGGAAATGTTAATTCACTTTTCATATTGAGGTTGAAATCCATGAAAATGTTAAAATATCGACATATTGACAAAAATTTAATACTAAACGTTAAGTTGAAAAACCATAAACTAATAGTTATTATTATTGTTGTTATTATTATTATTATTGGCTTTTTATCTTGCTCCTTCTATTACTATTTCTATTTATTATTATTATTATTATTATTTTGTCATTGACATCTTCTAGGGTTCTTTTTTTTCTGTTTTTTCCTAAGGAGTTCTTTCATCCCTTACTTTATCTCTCATCTTTAAGAGGGATTGATGTATCATATATGGTCGTTGAGTTGTCCCGTCGGTTTTAATAAATTTTAGTAGAAAAAAACGTGAAGCAAAATAGAATTATAGAAGGCCAAGGCTCTCTCTAGATTGGCCTTATTGGAGGTACCATTAGGCTTTCGGTATATATAGCCTAAATAAATAGTCTCAAATATGCAATTGTCTAAACTTTTATAATTTTTACATGAATAAACTAATGTATTATTATTTTACACAAAAATTTGGCTAAACTTACTTTTTCAAACCATTCTAACCATAGAGTTTTTTTTTTTTTTTTCCTCTCTCTCTTCTCTTTTTAAATTTTTTTTTAATATAGATAATAATAGCAATATCAAAAGATAATGGATGTAAGAGAAGGTTCTCGCGATTATGAACTTTCCAAAATAATTTTCTTTTCAAAACCTATACGAGTAAGGAAAGCTTCTCCAAAAATCCAAAATTTGTTCCCCTCATAAATGAAAACAAGAATTGGCAAAAAGCTTCGAAGTAGAAAGTAAGGTATATTTGATATTTATAGCTCAATATATCCAATACTATGTTTGAATTCTCTAGAAATAAAGCAAATTATACTGAACAATATATGTGATGTATATTTACATTTTTCAGTGTATTTGTAAACACACCAAAAAATAATCATGGTATATGCAATGTATGTTTACATTTTCTAGTATATTACCAATATATTCGACATATACTTAGATCTCAATGGAGAAGTGATTGATTTTTAACTTAGAAATATAGAAGAAAATAAACCAAATCACCTAAACTGAAGGAGACATTAATTTAAAATATCATTAAACGAATTATCAATTGAAATTAATAAATAATAAAAACAAAGTTAATATTAAGAAAAATGATGTTAATAAGAAAAGAGTTAATTATTTCAATTTTTTTTGAAGTAATGGTGAAAAAGTTAGATTGGTTCAAAACTAAAGCTAAGAGCTCTTAACGATATAATTGAAAAGGCAGAACATTCGTGAAATATTTAGTATAGAAATGATTTTTCATGTAAAAATGTCAAATTTGACCAAAATCATTTTTTTCAATTACATTCATTTGTAAATTTTTTTTTGAGTTTTTGACATGAACCATCCCCGCATCAAATTATTAATTATATTTTCTTTAATAATTTTGATGTAATTTTGATGTAATTTTCTTACTTTCCAATCTCATCCTTTCTAAAACATGTTAAATAAGGGAATTTTTATCATTTTACTAAGTTTTATGATGTAGTACACATTAGGGTTTTTGAAGGTTATATAAAGCCTGACCATTAGGTTGTAGAAAATAGTTTTTGGTTTTGAATTTTGGGAATGATAATTTTCCTTTGTGAAAAGGGAAAGGTAAAACTTATTATTTCTACATTTGACGATTATGCCCTAACATGGTGGAATAATATGTTATAAAAAAGTAGTAGAAACCAAGGAACACTTTCATTGAATGAGGTTAAGCTTCTTATGAGGAAACATTTTGTTGCTAAAGTCTTTGACACAAGGGACCAAAAGTGTGGATAGGTTAAGCTTCTTATGAAGAGATGTTGCTATTACTTGAGGAGATGACCACATATGAGGATGAGGAAGCTACCATGGATCGATTCTACAAAGGACTTAATGAGGAAATTGTTGATATGCTCATTGATCGAGAAGAAATTCGGCCTTGTGTGGATTTGGAAGAAATGGTGCACGTTGCCATCAATATAGAAAGACAACTCCAAAGAAAATTTTTAAGGTACACTAAATCTAAGCCCAATTTGAATGCCAACATGTCAGTGAAAAATGTTAGTTTACCTATAATATTTGAGCATTTTGATACGGTAGGAAATGGTTAAGAGACGTTTGATAATGTTGTGTTCTGTCTAGTAAGTTGTTAGATTGCAAGGACTCACATGGTTGTAATCTTACTACTATTGTTAAACCATTTATTTCTATAGAAGCATGTGATAATAGTAGTAGGGTAAAAAAAAGTAGATGGTAGAGAATTTGAAACTAGATTATTTTGTGCTAACATTGCTAGTCCTTAGGCCAAAGTAACATTTGATCCTACTTTTGTATCATTGCTTCCAAAATAAGTAAAACTTGTTGTGTGTGAGTTGAAAAACAAAAGAAATGAGGCCGAGACAAAAATAATAGAAATATATGAAGGAGAAAAGTATGTTAAAAATACTCGATCCATGGATACAAATGAGAGAAAAGCCAAGAATGTGAGCCTTGAAATTTGTGAGGTACAATCCTTATTTATAAAACAAAACATTCAAGACCTTTTTCACAAAAGAGTTTGTTTTCTAATAGGTGAGCTTCAATCAAGTTGTAAAGGAAGAAAAAGAAGAGAGTGAGAGTGAGAAGTTTAGTAAAGAGTGAGGAGTTTAGTGAAGAGCTTTGAACACCCAAATTAAGGAGGATAGTTTCGACCAATGAGAGAACTTGTTTCACACTAGATACCTTGTTCAATCTGTACCTTGTAGTGTGGTTATCGATAGTGGTAGTTGCACCAATGTTGTGAGTCTTATTCTGGTCAAGAGACTCAATTTAGAGACTAAACCACATCCTAGACTATACAAGCATCCATGGTTGAATGATTGTGCGGAAGTTAGGGTGACTAAGCAAGCTCTTGTTTCGTTTACCATTGGAAAATATGTTTATTATGTTTTGTGTAATATTGTATCCATGCATGTTGGAGATTTATTATTTGGGAGACCTTGGCAATTTGATCTCAGGTAGTGTATGATGGGTATACAAATTGTTACTTTCTTATTCATAATAGTAGGAAAACAACTCTTGTTCCTTTGTCTCCAAAAGATGTATTTATTGATCAATGCAAACTTGAGAAGAAAAGGCAAGAGGCTTATGCAAAAGCAAAAAGTGAAAAAGAAATGATAGAAAAATAATTGAGAGAAAAAAAAATAGTATGAGTGAAAAGCAAGAGACTAGCAATCAGCTTATAGGAAAAAATTAGAGAAAAACTAAAACTGTGAGCTTGTACACTAAATCAAGTGTGGCTAGGAATGTTTTACTCTCAAACCAGACCATTCTTGTACTTATGTGCAAAGGGTCTTGTGACTAATGAGATTAACTCTTCTTTGCCTAGTGTTTTTCTTGTGATTTTGAAGGAATTTGAAGACTTATTTCCTGAGGAGATGCTTAGTGGGTTACCACCACTTAGGGGGATTGAGCATAAGATTGATTTCATTCTAGGGGCGGCCATTCCAAACCGTCCAGCATATAGGACTAATCCAAAGGAGGCCGAAGAGATACACAGGCAAGTAAGTGAACTCCTTGCTAAAGGGTATGTATGTGATAATTTGAGTCGATATCGGTGATGAATGGAAAACCATCTTCCAAACTAAATATGGTCTTCATGAATGGTTAGTTATGCCTTTTGGATTGACTGATGCACCTAGTACGTTTACGAGGTTAGTGAATCATGTCTTGCGAGAATACTTAGGAAAGTTTGTGATTGTCTATTTTGATAACATTCTTGTGTACTCTAAATCTTTAGATGATGTTGAGCATGTACATTCTGTTTTGACTACTTTGCGAAAGGAATGCTTGTAGGCAAACTTAAAGAAATGTAACTTTTGTATGGAAAAAGTAAAGTTTCTTTGATCTGTAGTTTCATCTAAAGGTATTGAAGTCAACGAGGAGAAGGTAAGGGCTATAAGAGATTAACCTACGCCTAAAAGTGTAAGTGAGGTAAGAAGTTTCATGGTCTTGCGGGATTCTACGTAGGTTCATTAAGGATTTTAGTAAATTGCTTCACCTTTAAATGAACATGTTGAGAAGATTGTGTCTTTTGTTTGAGGACCAAAACAACAACTTGCTTTTAACACTTTAAAAGATAAATTAAGTTCAGCTCCATTGCTTGCATTACCTTATTTTGACTTACCTTTTGAAATTGAATGTGATGCTAGTGGAGTAGGGATAGGTGCTATTTTGATGCAAAATAAAAAATCATTAATGTTCTTTAGTGAAAAGTTGAATGGTGCTTCTTTGCAGTATCCAACTTATGACAAAGAACTTTATGCTTTGGTTCCTGCATTACAAACACGACAACATTATGTATGGCCTAAAGGGTTCATTATACATACGGATCATGAGAGTTTAAAGCACTTAAGAGGACAAAATAAAACCAATTGGTGCATGCCAAGTAGCTTGAGTTTATCGAAACATTCCTTTATGTGATTAAGTACAAACAAGGCAAGGAGTATTGTTGCGGATGCTTTATCAAGAAGGTATGCTCTACTCAATACTCTGAATGCTAAGGGGGCGTTTGTCGTGCAAAGTTGAGTTGAGTTGAGTTGGTAACAATTATGTGGGGAGTTAGATTAGTTGGAATGTCTATGTTTGTGGGGCAGAGTTGAGTTGAGTTGAGTCAGAAAGTCTATGTTTGGGGTGTAAAATTGAGTTGAGTTGGGTATTTGGTGCAATTTTCCCAAACAAATTGATTTTGTATCAAAATTTTTCTTTTTCTTTTTGCTTTTTTTTTTTTTTTTTTTTTTTTTAAATATCCAACTGTACACCATTGGGAAAAAAAATTTAACACTAAAAAAAGTTCAATTTTTTCTCATTCTTAAAACCTAACAAATTCATACAAAGTAAAGATATAATAAAGACAAATTTGGACAACAATTTTTCAACACTCAATCATGAGCTAGGGTATTTGGTGCAATTTCTTTTTGAAGATTTTGTCTTGATTTTTTTTTTTGCTATTTTTTTTTATTAAAGTTTACAACTATACACATATTTTTCTAAAATTTTTAACACAAAAAATACTTAATTTTTTTTCCTTCTTAAAATATAATAAATTCCTACAAAGTAAACATGCATATACTCCACACAAGTTTTGAATTCAATTTTTGAATACTCAATTACAAACAAATGAAACATTTTCACAACTACTTAACCCTCAACCATGAACATTGAAGAAGCTTAAAAATTGAACGAAGTTTTTGCTTTTCCTTTTTGAAAAATGTAACATATTTTCACCGCACAATTTGAACACGTAATTGCATAATAATTTTATTCACATCCTTAAAGACGTCATATTCCAATAAAATAAACAAATCATTTTTTGCCCATTTGTGAAATATGAACTTCAATTTTTATGGCTAATGATTTTTTTTCTTTTTTTGTGCAAATATTTGATTATTTACATTTATTTTTTTTGTGCAAACTCATTTTTTGCAAACATTTTTTTGTTCAAACATTTTTTATGGTTAGTTTTTATGGTTAAGTCTAGTTTGTCACTTACAAATGAAATAATAATGTCCACAAAATATCTATGTACATAAATGTTTATCAATGAATAACACTCAATGGTGGGCTTCGTCGGAGTTATCCTCGGAGGTAGTTGTCGGAACTTGGAGTTGGTCGTCGGAGTTGGCCGTGTGAACGTGGTAGTCGGAGTATTTTGCTAAAGTTAACTTTTTTGTGCGAAGGTGGTTGTCGGAGTTGTTGTCGGAGGTGGTTGCTAGAGTCTGGAGTTGGTCGTTGGAGTTGGCCGCGTGAAGGTGGTTGTCGGAGTATGTAGCCGGAGTTGCTTTGTACGAAGGTGGTTGTCGCGTTGTTCACTAGGGTTGTTGAAGGTGGTTTTCGGAGCCCGAAGTTGGTCATCGGAGTTGACCGCGCGTCGTCAGAGTATGTCATCAGAGTGTGGTAGCGGTAGTCGCTGATGGGTGGAGTCATTGAAAACATTGGAGGGAGGAAGAGTTAGGGTGAAACTATGTTTAGGGTGTAATGGCTATATAAAGGCCACTTTTCTTCCCATTGTCAACAAATTTGATAACTGAATGAATGAGGAATTTCTTTAGCTTTGTTGAGAGCCAAGGGTTCTATTTTTGCAATTTCTTGTGTTTTAGAACTTGCATGCTAGAGTCATTCAAGTGGTGTTGATCAAACCTCTTGTGGAGGGATTCAAATCTTGAGTTTAGAAACGAGTTTTCTCTACTCTTGATCTTGATCATCAAGGTAAATTCCTTTGAGAACATATTCTTTGGGTGGATTTCATGCTATTTTGGGGTTTTTTAGTATTAGATCTAAATGTCTTGTTTCTTAACAAGGTTGTTGGATCAAAATTCTCAAGAGTTACTTAATAGGTCTTTTCTCCACGTTTTTCAATATGTGAGAATGAGTGACCTAATTTAGGATAATTATGAAAAGAGAGAAAAAAAACACCTACAAAAGCATTTAAAAAAACAAGAAATTGTGTTAGATCATTTTACTTGTAAAACTTGAATATGTTTATGGCTTAACCTCAAGAGTGATTGAGAGGAAGATTTGAGAAGGAAAAGAGAATGATCGAAAGGAAGATTTGAGAATTAAAAGATTGAAAAAGGGTGCGGTTATATAGACACAAAAATGGATCATTTGACGTGAGAATTAAAAAATAATAAAAAATAAAAATCTTAAAATCAAAGATAAATAATTTATTTTAAATCAAATCTTTTGAATGAGAAATCAAATGTTTCTTTCCTATAGCCCCTTTGAGATAGTATAGATTATCAAAATTTCTTGCAATATATTTGAATCCTATTAAAACTTTATGTATCTTATACATAAATAATTTTATTTAATATTTAATGTATTAAATATATTAAATATGTTTTTCCTTATTCAATATATCAAATATATTAAAATCAATGAAATCAATTCACTTGTTCTTAATCATGAGTTAAATTCTTTAAGGGGTTCAGTTATGTGAATACCATAGAGTCTTATGGCTTGAGCCATCGCCAATGCTTCATACCTCTTTGACTTATATGCATTTCCTTTGTTGAGTTTATGGATAAAAATTGTTAAGTTAAATTGGCCACTTAATTTAACAATTTAGTGAAGTCTTAATACTAAGAAGGTTAGGATATAAATTGATTTCACAAAGTAATTTGGGACAATACGATTATCATGTAGTCTTAGAAATAAGTTACACGATAGGATAAAGAAACTGCATGAAATTAATATAAAATTTAGCTAACCATATAAATATAAGGTTAGGTACTTAGGCTTCTAAGAAATTTGTTACAGGACCGAATAAGAGGAGTCTTCAGTTCATGACTAGGTTAGTGTCCGAATATGATATGATTGCATTATCCAAGGCATAATGCCCTTTTGGTTAAAACATAATTATATCCTTGTTCAATCATTTCCTATATATTGCTTTTAATCAACATTCAACCTCAACACTATCTCATCACAATTGGTTATGCTTTGTTACATTGATTGCATTGCCTTAAAGAATTTAAATTGCATCTAGTCTCGTGGGATTTGATACTTGCAAAATACATCTGAGTTTATTACTTCGTTGTTAGTGTATGCTTGCACTTAAACCATAAATCTTCTTTAATTATCCTTTATATATGCACAATCGATTGATCAATGACAAAAGACAAAAGATCATTTCTTTAAATGACAATGGTAAAATATCCCTAATATAGATGGATACTTCATTTTAAACATCTAACTCAAAATTTAACATTTGAATGACTTACAAAGAATCATCTTGGCCACACAAAGTCCCTCATAAATTACAAGAGACTCACCTCGATAGGAGATAGACATTGTTAGAGATTTGATGTTGGCTATATTTTTTAAAGTTGTTGTGGCAGTTGTCCCTTGAGTTGTGTATTATCCTGTCCCACGATTTTTCCTTCAGAATGTCTTTGTGATTACTATTTTTGTCTAAATACATTTTCCATATCTAAAAAATTTTGGATAATTATTCCTCAAGGATTTTTTCCCTTTGGGCTCAGCAGATTATGATACGAGTATGATTCTTCTTTTCTACTATGCATATTTAAGAGGACGTTGTACTCTTTTTAGGGTTCGCTTTTAAGAAATTTTGTGTCATCTTGTGCTTTTGCTAGAAACCGGTGGAGCCTAAATATTCCAAGCGGTCTTTTATTTGTAGAAAGATAGAAGTTCTTGTTGAGAGGGAGTCATACACTTAAAAGATGATCATTCACTAAGTTATACGTATCAGTATAATTGTTATTTATTTAGCTTAATTTTGTATTAGTGAAGTTATCTTTTCTAGACACTGTACTCCCAAATGTAGGTGATATTGCACCGAATTGGTTACCAAACTTTGCATTCCATCTTCTAGTATTTTTATCTATGCTTTACTAATTGACTTTGAGATTACAGTAATATTGCAAGTAACGTATTACATTATGTATCCGATAACCCTTCTTTTGGATATAAGAGACGAAATTCAAGAAAAATTAGACATCAACCATTTCCACGATACAATAATAATAAAATGACAAAAAAGAACTATAAAATTAACCAAATGTTTATTATACGCTAAAATATAAGGAGAATTACAAGTTACAACTTCTATATCAAACACGCACCAAATGGCTATAGAATTATCAAAATCATACCCTCAATAGAGAACAAGTTTCATACACAACAAAGCCATTACCAATATAACATTGAAACCATATCTAAAAAAACATGAATAAAGTTATGAACTGACATCACTAGTTAAGAGATTGAAAGTTCGAATCCCCACTCCATATGTGAGTAACTGAAAAAAACCTAAGATAGGGTTCACTTTGTACGAGCTGACCGGAGTTCGATCGAGGTTAGTCAGTGAAACCAGATATGGTGGCATGTGGGTGGCAAGCCTTGGCATTTGCAGTGGGCTCAGCAGCTGGGCTGGGCTCAGTGGGCTTGACCACAAGTTCGGGAGGCAAGTCCCCAATGTCCTTCAAGTAGAAAGTATAGAAGAGCTTGAAGGGGAAAATGATTTGTTGCAGCTTAACCTGACCCCTCACACCTTCAAAGATCCCTGACCCACCAGTCACAGCTAGATACGTGTCCTCGTAGGTGATGTAAGGCCCCTGCACCGCTATGTGACCGTAATCCCCAAAGTAAAAGCTGTATATCGCCTCGTAATTGTCACCTTTCATCTCCGGTTTGTTTTGCACCAATATGCAAAGCCCTGCCGTTATTCCTACCCGTTTTTGAAGGTCTCCGGTATATAGCTGTAATTTATAATTAAAAAAAAAAAAAAAAGAAGGTTAGAAAAGTATTTTTAGTCCGGAAGAGTCTCTTTGGTGGAGAATCCGACTAATGTTTTCAGATTTCCTGACTCTAGCAAAATATATGCAGACAATCTTGAATTTTGTTTTTAAAAATTGTACTTGAATTTTATAATAATTGTGTAAATTTCACAAGTAACATTTTTATGTTTAAATTGTATCCTCATTTTGAATTTTAAATTTAAAAAATAAAATTATATTAAATAGAAATAAAAATATTTAAAAACATAATATGTCAAGTCATAAACTTAATTATTTTTTAAAACTATTTTATGATTTATAAAACACATTTTAAACTATTGTTTAAATTAGAATCAATTTTTGAATTGAATATTAAACATATATCTTAAAACATGAAATCCAACTTTATTTTTATTGAATCATTTGTTCTCGAATTTCTATTTTCAAATTCTCTACCAAACAAGCTCTAAATTTTAGATCTAATTTGATCCCTAAATTTCAAAATGTTGAACATTTGGCCCAAATTTTGAGTTTTGTTTTAAATTAGTTTTAAATTAGTTCGTAATTGAGATTTGAGTTTTAATTTTGTTTCAATTTTCAAAATTTACACTTTTATTTAATAATTATTTTAAATTAATTAATGACCGTTAATGATAAAAGATTGAAAATGAATATCCAATAAAATTGATTCATCGAGATCTAAATTTAAAAATAAAAGCCAATGATTAAGTCTCAATGCTCCCATTTTCTTTATATACTAATAATAAAATAAAATAATCCATTTTTGCTAAAATGATCACATATCATATTGTGATGGGTGTTAACCCAAATTGGGTCTAAATAATTTATCCTTAAAAACATCTATATTTGTGCATCCACTTGATGGGTAAGATCATAATTTGACATATGACAAATTCTTCTTATTTTTTTAATATTTTAATTTATTTTTCATATGTGTGATAAGATTAGAATGAATAAAAATAGATGGAGGTTAGAATGCACACAAGTACTTTCTATTTTCTATTTTGAAAAACTATTTTCCTTTTTTCAAGTGGGTAGAGGATTTAAATCCAGACATAGTGACTAAATATTTTAATTTATTTTTTAAATGTTCGGTTGGAGATGCACCCAAATATTGTTAAATTAATAAAGAATTAACTGTTTAACCTTTTGAAAATTAAAACCAAATTGAGAATAGACGAATACCAAAAATTAATAAAATATTACGGACGTGCTTCTTTCTACTTTTTCTTGCTTGACCTATATCTGGAATATTCCAACTTCAAGGAGACTAAACAGAGAAATCCTTGATGTTGATTGGTAAAGGCTAAGAAAAATCTTCCCTAAAAAGATTAAAGAATAGTAGCTCCCGCATGAATCTAAGCATACTGTTCAGTTTTTCTATAGAAAATTTTCCAGAAAAAACAGGAATGAACAAACATTGATGAACTGGATTCAAAATCAAAGCGTAGAAAACTAGATATGAACAGATCAGAAAGCTTACTTACTTTGTTGGTGAAGGGAACCAGATCGCCAAGCGCATTCGTATTCTTCTGGCTTAACCTAAGATACGCAGGACTTTGACGATCCCTTTCGTTGATTTCATAAACATATAATTCCTGAACTCTACCTATGGAAACCAAAAGAACGATCAAAATCCGCACAGATCCTCAAAAACAAATATCGATTCATTGAAAGAACAAAACATAAACCTAAAAACTCACTTGGATTAGAAGAATCGGAGGCACTGGCTTGGCTACGGGAAGAGAACGATCTTCCAGTGGTGGAAAAACTCAGATTCTTCGAAGCGGAGAAGAGCTTGGAGCTCTGAGTGAACAATGGACCGGAAAGATTGACGGAAACAGGCCGATTAACAGAGGAATTAGTCGGAGTCGCGGAGGCTAATCGCAGAGAGTTGGAAATTGCTCGTAAAGCTGCCATGGGCGATGATATTCGATCTCTGATTTTGGTGTTTGGATGAAGAGAAAGTGGAAGAGAAAGTGGAAGAGAGAGAAGGGAAAAATGAGGGATTGGTATTTAAATAAAGAGAAAATTTGGGTGCTTTGCCTTTAATTAATAATTAATAATTAATCACTTTTTGGGGTTTATTTTGGTGTACCTCGCCGCCGGAGACGTGGACGGTGCGCATGTGGAAATGGTGGAGACGGCGGCGGACAAGAGTCAAACCGACGACGTTACCACGTGGCAGTTGAAGAGTGGGAGTTATGGTGAATGGTCTTCCAGTTCTATGGACGATTTGGTGTGAGCGCATGGACAGGATTATGACATGTGAAAACAAGTAAACAACGGGCCAGTAGTTGCGTGCACTTGTCGGTGAGAGTATCAAAATTATAGAATTAAAGAGCGGAGTTTTTAGTGGAGCGTTTTCCATATGTTGTTTTTGGTAGAACGGTCGGTACATAATATAATATTAACGGATAATTGAACTGAAAAATGTTTTTTTTTAAGGAAAAAAAAAAGTAAAACACGTGGAAGTAATGATTTAATATTTAAACTTTAGTTGTCAAAAGAAAATATAACTCAATGACATATAAATACGTTAACAACCCATAAAAGAAATTTTTCTATATTGCAGGAGTTTGAGGATTGTAATCCGCCAACGTTAATGTGTGGTCTACTAAAACTTATGAAAACAAATTTATAGTGTAAACAAAATGAGTATAATACCAAATTTTTTGTTTTACTAATAGGTCTGTGATTCAAATCCCCTAACCACCATTGTACTAAAAAAATTTAAACTTTAGTCATAACGATTTAGTTTTGGCCATTTTTATCCCAGTGGAAAAATAATAACTCAATGGTAATTGAAAAGTGAGCTCCAACTGATTACATTTAATGTTGTTTACCAGTGTTATGTACCTATACTGACATTTGAGGTCTATGTCCAAATCTGCAATAAAAAAACATGACCTGATTTACGAGTAGAGAGTAATCAATCCAATTGCGTTTGAAAATTACGTGTCGAGACCATTATTGTTAATATCGTTACAGATATTGTTACTGTTATAATATGAAAATTATGAATTTGTCACATTTACTGTTAAATTTACTATAGTAGTCATTGTGACTATTTGACCCTAAACGATAACAATAAATGTGAAGATTCATAATCCTAAGTGAACAAGATCAAAAGCAATTCAATTACATTTGCAATTGAGGCACACTACGACTGATCCATCAATAGAATTACATCCCGATTACACTAATTTTCATTATGAACTAAAACGTGGCCTTAAATGCTCACAAGTTTTGTAATAATCTAGACCCCATTTGGTAACCATTTGATTTTTGGTTTTTGAATTTTGGTTTTTGTTTTGAAAAACTAAGTCTATTTCCTCCCATTTCTTACATTTATTTGTGTCTCTTTTTAAGTATAATAATTGAATTCTTTGCCAAATTCCCAAAAAAAAAAACAAGTTTTTAAAAACTATTTTTTTTTAGTTTTCAAATTTCTCTACTCTAAAATTTGATTCCTAGAAAAAGATGAGATTTTTATGAATTTCAAAACAGGGCCTAGTTTATGGATTTTCATTGATGAATTAATTGTAATGGACTTCAATCATAAAGGTAACTAGATTGCTTTTGAACATATTTACATAACCATTTTATAAATGTAATTAGATTATGATTAATGTTGTTTACTTAACCATTTTCCAACAAACTTTTTGGATTCTTTTTATCCATACATTAGCAAATAACATTCCAAAATTTTGGATATTTTTTATAGCCATTTTTATCGAACAAATAACATCTCAAAATTTTAGATATATTTTGAATAATTTTTTAATGTAGCAAATAAAACCCAAAATTTTAGATTTTATTTAATTGATATATACCGTCATCAAGCAAATAAGATTCCAAAATTTTGGATTTTTTTCTAACATAGCAAATAACATCCCAAAATTTTGAATCTTTTCAAACTTTTTTTTATCCATACATTATCAGCAAATAACATCCCTCCAATTTTTTATCTGTTTTATCAATACCGTTATGGAGGAAATAACATCAATAACCACCACCGGAGCTAAAGTTTTCCCCACCAATTCTTTAGTTATAAAAAATTTAGCTTGCAATTTGGCTCCTATTCTCTCAATCAACCAAAAAAAAAAAAAAGAAAAAAGAAAAAAGAATTGATTTGTTTTGTTTTGCTTTGATTTGATTTTCTTCACCAAGAAAATAAAAAGCAAAAAATAAATAAATAAATAAATACCACAGAGCCTTTTGAAACATATAAAATTTTCAATCTTTTTTATTTATTTATTTATTTATTTTTTTTTTTTTTATTTTTTTTTTTTATCAATAGCAAATGCATCGATTACCATTCTGCCAATAAAATGGCTTATAATCAAATTTTAAAAATATTTTTAAAAATATTTCATTACAATTACGTGTGGCCTAAGGTTCAAACATTGAATAAAATGAAAAAAAATGGGCTTTTTAACCCGCGAAAAAAACTAACAAACAGATATTTTTAGAAAATCTGAACTTCAATATTAGTTGTCATAATTAATTATTTATTCTATGAAAATTCTGAAGTTTTAAACTATTTTAATATTAACCAATTTGAGTGATTCACATACGGACGAGATTAATTACCTTATTTAATCAAATGGATAAGATGCATTTTAAACACAAAGGTACAAGTTAAACAAAATGTAGAACGTTGCTTCTATTTTATAAAATAAAAAGACTTGACATCATTGCTGAGGTAGGTGAGTCAACATCAATAGTAATTGACTATTTAAATAAATGAATCAAATATAGCAAAATAAACCTAGTAAAATATCATAGTCTATTACTAGTGTCTATCACTAATAAATGATAGTAGTCTATTACTATCTATCCATGTTTATTATTAATTATCATTAATAGATAGTGATATTTTGCAATATTTGAAAATATTTTAGTAATTTTGTCATCTAAAACAATTTTCCTACAATTAACTATTTTGTCATAATAAAATACGTTTTTTATCCTTGAATTTGGGCTATGGTAATATTTTTGTCTTCAAAATCAAATTGAAAATGGTCAAAATTCAACCACATGTTAATATATAGCACATTACATGTAAGTTTGTTATATAGCACCCATCAATTGTTGCTGTCTTTGAAGCATGCTATGAACGATAGGCAAGTGACATATTAACAATCACAAAGAAATGTAAGAATATGTTTGAGACTTCATCATTGGGGCATAAATCGCGTACAATCAATTTACCGCGGAGGGGTATTGTTTCACGTAATTACTTTTATACCGCGGAGGGGTATTATATTTAAAAAGAAATACAAACCTACACAAAAAGAGAGGGTTTAAATTTGATGCAAAATTAATAGAAACTTCCTTCTTTTTCTTTTTTTTCTTTACCCTTTTTTTCTCTACCTTTTTCTATAAAGTTAAATGCACTCTCATAATTATTTATAAATTTGAGAAATATAAAATGTAGCTGTTCCTTAGTTTATAAAAGATTAATGAAATTTAAGAATGGTTCGAAATACCTACAATTTTGTAACTCATTTTCTTTTAACTATAAAAAGAATTTTTTCCAAATCTTCATCCATTAAATTTCCATACCTCTAATTATCTTTGACCACTAAAATGGCTAAAATATCTCCACTAATTAATTTTAAATTCCAAACCATAAATTAAATTATATTATTTAGAAAAATTTTAAATACAATCCAAATAAGTCAAGATAATTAAATTAAAATTACCTAACAAAATTTGGAAGGTCACATATGTTCTAAAAAGATATTAGTTTATGTAGTTAGCTAGTAAGACTTAAACGTTTATGGTTTATGGGTCTCTCAAAATTTGCTACCATCATTTTCTAAAAACATTGAAAGTCTGCAACATCATTGTGAAGTAGATATTATCAATCTTCGCTCCTGCCATAGCAAAGGGCGCCGCAACCCACTGCCACCTTCCTTGCCCCACCTCGATGTCCGCAACAACATAGTTGTAAGTGTCAACTTTGCACACGTGACTTTGGGGTGGCTTCAAATTAAGAAATCAACCTTCTAATATTGATTGTGCTTGTTACAAAGTCAGGTCACTATGTTGTTTTTTATAAGAGTATCAACCTTGTAATGTGATTGTGTGAGTCACCAATTTGTTTGAACACTAAAGGTCGGCCGCAAAAATAGAGAAAAAAAATATTAGTAATTTTCGTATGGTCATCTTTTAGTTTTGATTTTGAAAAATGAATAATAGAACGAAACCATGAGAGAAATGGTCATTCATGTGCGCTACACATTAATTAATAGTTTTAAGGGTTTGAGAGCTAATGTTGGTCCACATATAATATGATACTTGCGAAAAAGTTAAAACCATAACGGCTCTATTGTTATATTATCTTTTGTTTAAGTTGTTTGTAAATGATTTGAGTTAATTTTTTTATTAGATGGAAAGATAGAAAGTTCAATTCAAGATTACGAGGTTCTGATAAGTGAGACAGCAAGAAATGAAGTAGGGAGAGGCATGTTTGAGGCACAACTTCAACTCATAAAATAACACAGAAAGATGTCAAAGACATGAAATTTGGCTCCAATTTGGTGTCTATTTTTAGCTATATGAGTGTTTTAGGAATCTTGAAAGTTGATTTACCCATATAAAATGTTAACATTTTTTTAAAAGTAAATGTTTGAATTGACAAGATGTCTATGGTTCTATTGTGCAACAAAAATAGGGGATAAAAATGTTTGAGCAAGTTTACAAGAAGTTTACTTAGTATTTTATTTTCTGGTTGTTTACAAGAGGTTTGAAGATTGGTTTCTTTTTTCTCATTTTTGTTTGCACACAAATTTCTCTTCGATCACCAAAATTAACTTTCATTTTTGCAAGTTTAATGTTTATTTCAATGAAGTTTATGCCCTTTTTGTCACTTTGTCATAGAGTTTGTAGATTGATATAACATTGTTCTTGTTTGCCATGTCATCCTAGGTTGTGGCTTCAACTAGAACGATCTATTAAAGATTAATCTGAATAGTAGTTTTCCTAACCATTGAGCTAGTCGTTGTAAGCTTTTGCTATGTTTATATTCTTGTTTCCTAGGAGGGAATGAACAAAGTAAGTTGTAGCTTTCGTTCTACGTTGTATACGTGAAACTTACTACTATTGGAAAACTTGTATCTTTGACTTCTATTGAAAACTTGACTTCACTATCAACTTGACTCTATTGTGGAAGATTCTTCAACTTAAGTGTTTGAGAGGCTTGGGAAGTCAAAGTCTCTCCAACTTTAGTTTCAAATTAAGTTGCAAACATGATTGTCCTCTCATAACAGTCAAATGAGAATGAGGCTTTGTCCTACAAACATGCATGTTTTGTAGGTGGATGGAATGAGGCTTTGCATATAGATGGACATCACGACACACTTGGCCATCTACTTTAATCCTCAAAACTAGACAAATTTTGTATTTTCTCTACTAACTTTGTAAGGATTTAATTGGTGACTTTCTTTTATTGTATTAGACACTACTTAAATGAATTATAAAATTTCAATTATGAGGTGGAATTTGTGATATTTTAAGTTGCATGATATAATATATATATATATATATATATATATATATATATATATAATTCATGTAAAATGACTGAAAATTGCCATTATGACAATTAATAATATATAATTAACAAGAAAATGCTATAAAAACTTTCAATAACATAAAGAAAAAGTTGTAAAAATTTTATAATAATGTATACAAATGACATATAAAAACTTTATTATAGCTTTAATAAGTAATGCTATAATATATTTTTATAGTAAGGTAAATATGTTATATTTTTAAGGGTTTTCATAGCATTCAACGTAGCTAACAAAAAGAGCTATCAAAAGTAGTGGACTTTTAATAACATGGGTTGTCATACCTTCGAAAAAGGGTATAAAAGGT
Organism: Citrullus mucosospermus; assembly: GCA_030954485.1. Taxonomy (NCBI): domain Eukaryota; kingdom Viridiplantae; phylum Streptophyta; class Magnoliopsida; order Cucurbitales; family Cucurbitaceae; genus Citrullus; species Citrullus mucosospermus. The sequence continues at coordinate 5,589,216 of CM062065.1, forward strand.
ATTATACCTTTTCTCGTTAGCTATGATATACATTATTTCTTGTAGTATAAAATAGCTTCGTAATAGGATCTCATAGGATATCTATTTATTTTTCAAATCTACATTCAAATTTAAAATATGTTATCTATTTATTTATTCAAATTTTGTTAAACTTTTGATTAATCATTGTTTAAATCTTTTGTTCTATTTTGTTGACGTAGAAGCATTACTGTTTGTCTTTGCTCTGGCCTGGCCAACCTAGACCGGAGCAAAAAATAGAATTCATTTGTAATTGTTTGAATTCATGTCATTTATCATATGATCATAATTGAAGAATTAATTGTACGTCGTTCCAATCTCTATGATGAGTAGACATAAAACAGTAAGTTTGAATGTATATCTGTATATATTAGTGCTTTGTTAAATTTATTTCCAATGTTTTCGGCTTATTTAAATGTTTTGCTATATATTTTGATCTTTCTGGTTTGATTCATTATGAATGGATAAGGCTCCCTTTGACAACCATCATTATGAATGGGCAAGACTCCCTTTAGCAACCATTTGGTTTTTTTTATTTTATTTTATTTTTTTTTTATTTTTTTTTTAATTACGTTTGTTTTCTTACAATGCATGATTTTTCTTAACCAAAAGACTCCCTTTGACACTTGAATGCTAATGCTTAGCCTTCCCTAACCATCGCTATTTGCAACAACAAAGTTGCAAGCATCAATGTTGTGCGTATATTTATTAAGCTGATTATTATGCATTCAACAATGCCTTTAACATGTTTAATACTATGTGTTACTAATCTGTCAAGTTTTCCTATCCTTCACCCAAGTATAAGCAAAGAATGAGGTTTTCTCGGTGAGTCCGAGGTCGAACACAGGGACTATGCAGATTCTATAATTAATTGGATTATTTGAGTCATGCGTTTAAAGAAGGTGATGAGAAGTGATGTGTTTAGCTAACTACAAAGCAGTAAACCTAAGCTAATGTGGGTTGATGGAGAGGTATGCGACACAACAAAAGCAGCTAATTGAGTTATGTGAATGGTAAAACGCAGGGCTGGGGTTGGTTATCATATAAAGTTGGAAACGCATAGTTGGGTTCCATAATCACTTACCCTCCCGAGCAGTTGATTATTACTACTTATATCGATTAGCTAGATGAACATAAGCATTTGATTAAAAATACATTTGACAAGATGAAATAGTCTTCTACGGTTCTTTATTTAAATGATAATGCAACCCGTGACCCTTGAGAGAGTTAGTTACTCATGGACGATAAAAAGTAAATGGAAAGTGATGAGAAATGAATAGCCATGGAAGTGACTTTTTAGAAAATACAATTCCTTGCTAATAGACTAAAACATAAGTAAGAAAAGAGATAGAAAGTATGGAATGACTTCTCAATGTCTTGAGCTCGCGGGGATGGTAGCGTGAGTTCTGTTGTGAGTGGTCAGGCGGAGGGAAGACTCTTATCTTTCGAGCTATTTGTCTCTGGTTGTCATCTAGAGAGAACTCTGCTGTCACTTAGGAATTTTTCCGAGAGGTCCAACAATGTTTTCGTCTTCAGATCTGCCCTTTTATAGATGTTGCGTTGTAATCGCTGGCAAATCTGCATGGTTGGAGGCTAAATTTCTGTCTTGCGTCCATCTCACCTAATCGCGTGATTTCCAATTTAATTTCGATCCACCACTCTCACCGCATATCAAGGATATCAATCTCCAGACAATCTCTCAAGATTCTTATCTGATTTTCCGCTGCTTTCTTGATATGCGTCCATGGATACTTGGGTTCCTGCGTTCAATTACGCCAACGCATCCATGGGTTGCTAACGCATGTGTAAACATGCGTTTTAGGCTCAAAAAGCTTCAAAACAATTCTCTCCATCAATTTACAAGAGTAGAACACATAGGAAGATTTATCAATAGAATTAACACTAACTACCGCATGATTCTCTATTTAAGCTCTATCTTTCTAAGCGAGAAACAATAATAACTTGTATTTCTACAAGTTATTAATCAACTTTGTAAAATGTCACTTTGTGGTTACTACGAATTAAGAAATCCACCTTGTAATGTTGATTGTTCTTGTTTCAAGTTAGGGTCATTATGTTGTTCAAACCCATAGTTTGGAGGGTGGGGTAGAAAAATAGAGAAAAAAAAGTAGGGTTTTCATCTATTTTTTATAAATTTTTTGGGTATCAACCTTTGTCATGTGGGATTGTTACGAGTCACCAATTTGTTTGAACCCTAAAGGTTGGAGAGCAAGGTAGAAAAATCTCTACTATATTAAAAGGGTACGTGTAGGAAGAATCTTTATATGCCCCTTTTGTCCTTACATTTCTCATAAATTCTCATATTGCCCTTTGTCCAGTGGTTGTCACTTTTCGAGTGTAGGGGTCCGTTCGAAAGATAGTGGAAGTGACTTTTCAAATTTCTAGTTTACAAAATAAATTTATATATTAAAAAGTAAAGTCTTAGGTCAAATAAGTGCAATTAATGTTGACAGAATGCAACTCTTCAAGATAGGACTTACTCTAGAACTTGAACAATGAGGCCCACCCTTTCACTAGCCCATGAGAGACTTAGTTTACGGTTGAATCATAAACAAATTATTCATTAGAGGATCAGTGATACTTAAAGATAGAGGAAATTACAGGATAAACGAACATTTAATCTAGTTGTAATTACGAACAATTTGTGAATGATCGACTTACGTATAATGACTATAACCATGGACGCAACTCGTCCTACAATGCATAAGAGTGCATCTATAGTGGTTTGCCCCATAGTTAATGAATGAATGTTAATTAATTAAAGAGTTTAATTAAATAATCTAATATCGTTAGAGTTTATAATCTACAGGTCTATGAGGTCCCCTTGTTAGCTCATGACAGATCAACAAGAATCAATGTATTGAAAGAATAATTTGAAATGTTCAAATTAATTAAAAAAAATATTTACTGTATTAGATACAATGAATATAAGTTAATAATGTAGGTAGATACATTAGTATATAGTTAATTTAGAATGTAATTCAAATTGAAACTATATAATGTAGGAAAATAAATATATTTGAATATGATTCAAATATTCCATAATTTAAATGTGAATGAGATTCATATTAAAATTATGTAATAAGAAAAGATGAATATATTTGAATATGATTCAAATATTATTTATTTTAATATATGATATTAAAATAAATAAATTCATACTAAGTCTTTTAACTTAATCATCCTAACTATAAGGATAATTATGAGAAGGGAGAAGGGGTGCTTTCTGTCTCCCAAAATTTCATAAAAAGCTCCATCTTTTTTCTAAGACTCTCACAAGTGGGTTTTTACCTAGAGCTATAGTAAGGAAGATCACATCGAAGACGACGACACCGACACGAAACATTATTTTAGAGAAAAGTGGTTCATCAAAGGTAAAACCATGCTTAATCTCTAATTTACAGCAACTCTTATTTTATGTAATCTGGTTCTTTTTTTGTTTTTTCTTCTAATAAAAAATCGAAGCAAAGTGATAAATTACTTCCACTAGGCATTTTTTATCCCTTCAAAAGGATCACATGAAGAGCAATATGAACAATTATGAGAGTATTGTGAGGAGATAAACAGTTCCAATCTTGGTAGTAGTACTCTATCGAACTTGAATGCACGACATGAACAAAAGGAGATTGATGGTCAACCAATTAGTTGAATTAGACTAATACATACCTTTCAATGGTTGTATATTTGATGTTGAAGGGATCTTCTTGCTGGTTTCAGGCCATTTATTGGTTTAGATGCTTGCCATCTAAAAGGTCCTTATAGAGGGCAATTAATTTCGGCAGTTGGAAGAGATCCTAATGACCAATATTTTCGTTAAACCTTCGCAATAGTTGAAGTAGAGACTAATCAAGGACTCGTGGACATTGTTTTTTGACTAAATTACTTGTAGATATTGAAGGTAGGACAACAATAACATTTATTATCTAATCAACAAAAAGTAATCGACGAACAAAATCAATATAGACAATAAGGATTTAGGGTTTAGATTACGGGAGAAACATAAGTGATTTAAAAAATGGTAAACGAGCCAACTCAACAAAGTTCTACAAATAAGGAAGTGAGAAAAGGAAAGAGAATAATATCGGCATTGGAAGATTTTTTAAAAAATAAAAATAATAAAAAAAAAAACATATTTAATTGGAAATAAAACTATCTCAAACGATCCTACAATAATCATATTTTCAGTCATAATTTTTTTATGAATTTATTAATGGGTACAATACTGAATAGAATGCAATAAAAAAACTTCTTAAGAAAAAAAAATTATTTATTTATTTATTTATTTTTTTAAGAAACTTGGATTTGATTAGAATGAATTCAAAACCCATAAAAACTCACTTCTAAAAGTTTCAAAAACACAATAAAAAATTAAGAGATATTCAAACCAACCTCGAAAAATTTGAATAGTTGCAAAGAATATGACATTTCTCCTTTGATTTTCAAAGAATATAGGATAAAAGAGAAGAAGAATACACCCGAATGGGAAGAAAGAAACTCTAGATCGAAAAATTAAAATATGCACGAATTCACCCTTTTTTTTCTCTAATTGATTCTTGCCCTTTTCTTTTTTTCTAATTTATCTATACATGACTACTTTATTTTTCACTGAAAAAGATGACATATGGTACTATCTCATTATTTCGTTTGCAAGTTAACATAATTTTTAACAAAATGACTAAATTGGTATCAATTAGAAAGTTAAAGTACTAAATTGTTGACTTTAAAAATTATAAGTTAAAAAAAGTAATAGATTTTAAATTAATCTATAAATTTGGTCCTAAGATCTAGGCAAATTACAATTGGGTCTACTTTGTAATTTTAAAAGCTTCAATCAAGTTCTAATAAGTTTTTTTTCTTAACAATATATGTGAGGAGAGAATTGAACCTCTAACTTCAATGTTAATAGTACAAGTTTTAGAATAGTTTGTGCTTAATTTTTATTTAGTCGGTATGATTTCAATTTAGTTCTTATAATTTAGTCAAACTTCATAAATCATCGTTGTCATTGTCATAAGTCTTTTACACAGTAGTGAGCATACTTTTAATCTGGTTAACTATATCAATTAATAATATTAGGATATAATTAAAAAAAAATGAAAAGAAATACGTAGGTTTTGTATAGAACCACGATGGAAACCCTTTAAACTAAGTCAATTTTTCAAGAGACTAAAAAAATTTTTAGAACAATTTGAGCGAAATTGAAACGATGTTAAAATGTTCGGGACTGAACTAAAAACTGTTAAAATAGTAAGGACTAAACTAAAAATATTTATTTTTGAAAAGATGGAATTGAAGAATGTAATGAAGTGAAGTCCAATTAGGCCCATAGAAGTTGAGAGGGAAACAGGCCTATAGCCTTTGCCTTGTCATTTCGTTCAACATCTTTTTTTCTACATCATTTTTGTAATTATTGTGTCTAATATGTCAGCTTTACAAAATATTAATAAAAGTTAGTTCGATAATGTTATCATTCTATCTTTCCTATTTTCAATTTATTTTCTTTGAAACAACAAACAAAACTATGTTTAATAACTATTTATGTTTCTTGTTTTTTTTAAAAAAAAATAGAACCAAAAATTTGTTTGATAATTATTTCTTATTTTTTATTTTATTTTTATTTTTAAACATTATAATATAAAAATAGAAGATATGTCATACATTAAACATCGAAAAAGATATTATCAAAAGTTATACCATCTAATAGAAATAAGTCTCAATAACAATTAAATATAATAACAAAGTTGTATCATATCATTCATATCTTGCCCAAATTTGATTGACACTGTCATCTCTAACTCAAGCCATTTTGTCTTATATGATGTCAAGCCAAATCCAACTTAATTATATAATTATGTAAATGTTGTGATTGTAAAATATTAAAGTCAAGCTAAATGAATGTCTTAGTCAACAAAATTTATATAGTGTAAAATTCTACTCAATTTCAAATATACAAAAAATATTAGAATTAAAATAATATATAAACATGCATATTGAACCAAAAAGTTGAAATATAAAAAAAAATATATACATATTGAAAATTAAAATAATAAATAAATCTAAATATTGAAAAATTTTAAAATTCAAAATTAAAATAAAATATAAATATAGCAAAATTATTTTTGTAAACAGCAAAAGTAATAAAGAAAATAAATGAAATATAAAAATACAAACAAAGATTAAAAAATAAGTAAGAGTTGAAATTTGAAATATAAAAAATTAATATACATATTGAAAATTAAAATAATATATAAATATAAATACTAGAGAATTTTAAAATTCAAAATTGAAATAAAATATAAATATGGGAGAATTATTTTTGTAAATAACAAAATTAATAAAGAAAAACTAAAAATAAAGAAATGTAATGAAAAAAGCAAAATTATTTTAAATAATAATAATAAATTATTTGAGGAACTTTTTAATCTTATTTTAAAAAATGTAGGGACTAAAAAGGTATATTTTGAAAACATAGGGACAAAATGGACATGTTCTTATAAATTTGAGGACCAAAAAGGTATATTTCTAAAACAAAAATGAGATTTAAAAAAAAAAAAAAAAAAAAACTACTTTTTTTTGTTTTGAAAACATCAATAGAAAGTAGAAAAGAAAGCAAGAAATTTAGAACTTAGACGAGTGTTTATAGACTTAATTTTCAAAAATTAAAAACAAAAAATCTAGGTCCCATTTGGTAACCATTTTATTTTTAGTTTTTGTTTTTAAAAATTAAGCATGTAGACACTATTTTCAACTCCAAATTTCGTATTTTATTGTCAAATTTTTACCAATGGTTTAAAAAACCAAGCAAAATTTTGAAAACTAAAAAAAATAATTTTTAAGAACTTGTTTTTGTTTCTGGAATTTGGCTAAGAATTCAACCATTGTACTTAGGAAAATGCATGTCATTGTAAGAAATGTGGAGAAAATAGACTTAACTTTCAAAATCTAAAAATAAAAAACGAAATGGTTACCAAACAGGACCCTAATAATTACCAAACAAAACCTATGACATACATAAATTACAACAAATTGCTATTGTGTTGTGAAAATTTGTTGCAATTATGTGAAGGTAAGCCTAATTTACACATACCAAAAGCTTTTATCTAAACTTAATATTAAACAACTACCTACTAATTTTCACTCTATTTCTTAAAAATCTCTCACTCCTACCATAGTAATAAGTACAAAAATAATCTAAAAATTAAAAGAAAGTAATAAAACTGAAAAGACAAGAATTAACGAGGAAAAACTCCAAACTATAGAAAAAATCACGCACAAAAAAAATCTACGATGTGAAAAATCATTACGATCACATAAAATAATTTTCTCTCATAATTCCAATTATAATAGCACTCTCTCAAAGATTTTATACTTCTCACGCATTTTTCTACTTTCAAATAAAGATTAACTAAATTTAACTAAAATTTAACTGATCCCAAGTGTATTTGACTAGGATAATTTGAAACTAAAGGCATAGACTTATTTTATCAATTAGAGTCCATGACTTACTTGAATCTTTTCGAGGTAGGACAATTCCACTTCTAATATTTTGCTTAAAACACAAATAGTTTCTCTTCGACGAAAAGAAGATGAGAGAGAGGGGAAGGAAAAAAAAATGTTGATGAGGTGGAAATTGAAGGATGTATATGAAGTTGGTCGGCCAGATGCAGTGAATTAAGGGGAAAAAAAAGTATGAAATGAAACATTGACGAGGGAGGCCAACTTTTTTAGATGTAATAATCAATAAAATATGGAAACTTTTGGAAATAAAAAATAGGACAAATTACAAGAAAATCATCTTTAAAGTTTGGTTGTATGGTCTAAGTTGCAATTATATTCTCAAATTTTTAATTAAAAAAATTAAACTCTCAAATTTAGATAAATCGTAAAAATTGTAATAATTGTATAAATTTGAGGATTCAATTTATAGTATTTAGAGGTCCAATTTTTATAATTATTATAAGTTCGAAACTTTAATTTTAATATTTATAGAAGTTTGAGGTCCCAATTTTTACGATGGTAGCGAGAGCAAGGAACCAGTGGCTACCCATCCACCCTATGTCTGTGGGTCGCTACCATCTAGATCCATCCACTAGACAAGGAATGTGCTTTCTCTTCCTTAAACTCTCTAATCAAACTCCGACAAAAAATAACTACTCTATAAAGTAATTTTCCCTTTTAGTTTACTTTACACTAATTGACTTCAAAACGTAATTATAAATATAATTGATAAAAAAAAAAAAATTATGGTTTATTATAATTGTCAGAATTAGGTTTCTTTTCTTGTATTTTCTATATTAATATTTTTTTATTGTATTTTCTTTTATTGGTTTTTAGTGTCTATTTATTCACTCTTGTAAAACTTGATTATGATGTTAATTATTCAATGATATATACAAATTTTACAATAACAAAACATACATATATTACACACGTTGCTTCGTGATTACTATGATTATTATTGTCTTACTTCGTACCTTGTTTTCTTAAACTTTTAGAGCTATATAAATTTATGAGAATTTTGAAAAGTGTTTTAAATTGACGTTCAAGCATTGAATAATGGTTGGTCTAGTGGTAAATACTAGACGTATTTGATAAAGGGCTAAGAGGTCATGGGTTTAATAATCCAGGATATACAGTCATCTACCTAAGATTTAATATCCTATAAGTTTCTTTGACACCCAAATGTTGTAGAGTCAAACGGGTTGTCTCATGAGATTAGTCGAGATGCACATAAGTTGACTTAGACACTCACAGGTATTAAAAAAAACGTTCAATAGTGTATCTTATTAATCTTTAAACTTAACCATTTCGTTTTTTATTTTTTGTTTTTGAAAATTAAACTTATTTCCTCTCATTTTCTTAATAACAATTTACATCGTTCTTAAGTATAAGTGTCAAATTTCAAATTTCAAATTTCAAAAACTACTTCTTTTAGTTTTCAAATTTTGACTTGGTTTTTCTAAAACATTAGTAAAAATAGATAATAAAGCAATAAATGTAGGGGTGAAATGAATGTTTATAAGCTTAATTTTCAAAAATTAAAAATAAAAAATAAAAAACCAAATGACTACCAAACAAGACCTTAATTTTATATTGAAATATTTTTTTTTTTGCTTTTTTAGTACACAAAAGGGTGGAATTTGAACCTACAAACTAATTAAAAATAAGAAGTAATGTTTTGGCTATTAAAACTATGCTCATGTTAGATACAAAATCAAAAGTTTAAAAGTCTATTATATGCTATATTTAAAGTTTAAAGATTGATTAGATACTTTTTAAAATTCAAAAAATTATTAAATATAACCTTAAGAGTTTAGTCCCCATTTGATAATTATTTGGTTTTTTTTTTCTAAATTAAACTTATTAACACTCTTTCCCAGCTATAAAAGTTTTGCTTTGTTTCTATTTTTTACTAATGTTTTAAGAAATCAAATCAAATTTTGAAAACTAAGAAAAATAATTTTTTAAAAATTTGTTTTTATTATTGAAATTTAGCTATTAATTCAATTTTTTTATACAAATAATTATAAAAATTTGAGAAAAAATAAAGTTTCAAAAACAAAAAACAGGGACTTAGTAACCAAACTCATAACTTAACCTCCTTAATAAACTCAATTAATTAAATTATTTTTGAATTAGCAAAAATTATCAAATATAAAAATTTTCAATGAATTGCGATAGACTTTTATCCCTGGATGATAGATGTCTGACGATAGACTGTGATAGACATTTATCGCTCAGTGATAGAAGTCTATTGTAATCTATCATAGTCTATCGCTGAATTTGTTTTTATATATTTATAAATAGTTTGATATTTTTTTCATTTATAATTGAACGAAAATATATATTAAAATAGGGTTTGAAGAGGTACCGATTTTTTTTCAGCACTGTATTTTAATTTTTTAATTTTAATTTTTTTATTTTTTATATATGTTGTAGATATTGTTACTTTAAAGTTTTGAAAATAAATTTGGGTACAGTTGGAGTAATTTTGTGATAGGTCGTTGTATGGATATAAATTATTTCACCAAAATGAATATAGCTCAATTAGCATAGAACATTAGAATTTATACTATAACTTCGAAAAAGCTAAAGTTTCGGTTTCTCACATTTTGTATATTTCGTGATGTTAAAAGTGAGTCTAACTTTGTGATAATTATCATAAATTCTCTCTTTTGAAGTTAGAATTTTGATCTCAATTTTCACAATGGAGTTGAACCATTTTTTATGCAAAGTTTACAATCACTGTTTCTACATATAATAATTATTATCTATTTTAATTAAACATGATCATTTCAAAAATTAAAACCTAAAAAAAAAACACTAGTTTATAAAAACTCGATTTTTTTTTCATTTTATTTAGAAATGTGTGTTTTAAGAAAAAGGTGAAAAACATACCAAAAAGATAATAGGAAAACAAGCCCAAATATAATCTTTCAAAATGTTCTTACCCAAATAGAAATGACAGTGAGACATTGTTAAAACAAGAATGTAATAGCTTTTTATCTTAGATTTTTGTTGATTCAGGTACTTGTGAAATTGAAATTTTAGGACTTGTTTAATAACGTTTCTGTTTCTGCTTTTTTATTTCTATAATTCTCATTTCTTAAAAAATAGATTTGTGTGATAAATGTCTCCATTTTTTGTTCTAAATTTTAAGAAACATTTCTAGAAAATGATGAAATTGAGAAACAATAAAGTTTTTGTTTCTCTATTTTATCATTTCCATAAGTAATCATTGTTAATTTTTGGTGTATTGGTACCGCACCTATGGTAATAATTAATTTCCTTTTACCAACTAGAGTTCAATTTCAACTTGGAGCATTTTATTATTTTTTTTTTTTGGACATTTTCAATTTTTATTTTTAAAATTTAAAATTCTTCAATATTTAGATTTATATACTATTTTAATTTTCAATATGTATATTAATTTTTTTACATTTCAAATTTCAACTCTCCATATGGGCACTTTTTTCTTTTATATTTGTTCCATTTTTTTAAATTTTATTTCTTTTCTTTATTAATTTTCTTATTTATAAAAATAATCATGTTATATTTATATTTTATTTTATTTTTGAATTTTCAAATTCTCGAATATTTAGATTTATATATTATTTTAATTTTCAATTTGTACATTAATTTTTTTTATATATTCCAACTTTTGAGTATTAAATTTTGCAATATGTATGTTCATATATTATTTTAATTCTAATATTTTTAGTATATCTGAAACCAAGTAGAATTTTACAATATATAAATTTTGCTAACTAAGACATTAATTTAGCTTAACTTTAATATTTTACAACTACGACATTTACATAATTAGATAATTAAGTTGAATTTGACTCGACTTAAGTTAAGACAAATGCTTGAGTTAGAGATGATAGTGTCGATCAAATTTGAGCAACACATGAAGAAAATGATACAACTTTGTCATTATATTTAGTTGTCATTGAGACTTGTTTCTATTAGAAGAAGAAGAAAGAAAAAACAAGGAAAAAAAATAGTTATTAAATAAATTTATGTTTCTTTTTCTTTTTCTTTTTTTCAAGAAGCAGGAAATATGAATAGTTATCAAACATAGTCTTGTTTCTTATTCTCAAAAAAAAAATGGAATAAAGAACAACAAACAACGAAAAAAAATGAAATGTTATCAAGGGGTGGATATTTTGTATTTTTATTTGATCACTTTAAATTTTATATTAGTCTATTTTATTTTAATTTTTACACTTTCTTTTCCCTAATACAGGGTGGATATTCGATAAATTTTAATTTTACTTGTTAAATTTCTACATGATATTTAATTGCCATCTTAAGATCCCAACTTTTTTTTTTTTTTTTTCCATATTTGATGGTAGATTCAATGTATATATATGGTTTGAAAAATATGTCCACATGATATACCACCAAAATTTCAATTAAAAGAAATATGAATATTTAACTATAAAAACTAAAATTGATTTAAGTAAAACATTTGAAAGTACCAAAATTGGAATAAAATAGGTATGAAGGCCAAGAAAATAGCTCATAATTAATATGTCCTACCATTTTGCAGAGTATAGATATTTTCCACCCCCCAATGAATGAATATGAGGTACCAAATTTCAATTTTTAAAAATTTTAAGGAAAAAAAATCCATCATCTTTCTATGTAAGAATCCCAACAAAAAATTAAAAAGGAAAAAAAAGAAAGAAAGAAAAATACCCTGCAGCATTGCCAATAATTTTGTCTTTAATTTGTTTCATATTTCCAGTAACGTTTCATTAAAAGTGTCCAAAGGTCTTACCAATTAATTATTATGTCGATCAATTAAGAAATATTTTGTAATATATATTAAATATTTATGAAAATTTATTTTAAATGATAAAACTGTTAAAAATATTTATAAATAATAGCAATATATCATAGTCTACCCGCGATATATCGCGATAGTCTACTATATATGTCTATCATGATATAGATATTAGTCTATTACAAATTTACAGTAAACTTTTGCTATATTTGTAAATAAAATTTGTAAATATTTTAGTTTATTTTTTTATACTTGAAAAAAAGCCCAATATTCATTTGTAATGCTTATTATTTTGATTTTTGATATGCATAAGATCAATATTTATTAAAAAAAAAAAAAGAAAAGAAAAAAAAATGGATGGATCAATTCTTCAAGAAATTAAAACTTTAACCAATCGTAATAAAATTGGTTGGACATAGTGATCCCTATTAATGATTTTAAATTTTAATAAAATAAATAAATAAATAAACTGTTCTGAATTCTATTTTGTATTTTCTTTTTAATGAAAAAAATAATATTTTAGTATTTGAGTTTTCAAAATATATATTTTTAATCTCCAAATTTTGTAGAATATGTCTATTTGGTTCTTAAATTTTCAAAATATACCATTTTAATTCTTTAATTTTTTTTTAACAAAATATGTTTAAAAGGTTTCTATATAACTTTTTTTTTAATTATTTTAAATTGGAAAAATAATTGTAAAAAAATTATCTCTTGTCTTTAAAAGTAGATAAAATTATCATAAATGGAAAAAATATCAAACTATTTACAAACATAGACAGAATTCATTGTCTATCAACGATAGACTGCGATAGACTTTTATCACTGAACGACAGAATACTATAGACAATGAAATTTTTCTATATTTATAAATATTTTGACTCATTTTGCTATATCTAAAAACAACTCTTAGAATTATTTTTTAAACTTATTTTTTTGTAATTAAAAATGTCATGTTATATAAAATAATAATTAAAAAATTACTTAATGACCTTTTAAACCTATTCTTAAGAAATTAGGGATTAAAAATTTACATTTTGAAAACTTAGAGACCAAATATATCCATCTTAAAAATTTCTAAGACTAAAAAGGTATGTTTTGAAAACTAAGAGATCAAACACACCTATTGTTCAAAACTCGACTAAAATGGTAGCTTTCCCTAATTTAATTGATCAAATTAAAAACTAACTAGCTAGAAACATAACTTAACCAGTTAAAATATATGTTTTCAATCAAAAGTGAAAGGTTTAAATCTTTCACTTTGGTTGAACAAAATCAATATTAATTTGACCAAAATATGAGCATTAAAAAAAACTAATAAGAATAAGGTTAAAAGTCACTATTGGTCCTTGAACTTTAGTAAAAGTAATGATTTGGTCCATGAACTTTCAAAGTAACGATTTAATCCTTGAACTTATTAATTGGTACCAATTTGGTCCCTGTGTAAAAATTCTGTTAGTTTGCAGATGGAATTATGAGATGACGTCTTTTGTTATCCTACTTGGAAAAAATAAAAGTCATGATGTATTAGAGGAAGTATGAGATGACATCTTCTTCCTTTTCCATCTTCGACTCCTCTCTCTCTCTCTCTCTCTCTCTCTCTCTCTCTCTCTCTCTCTCTCTCTTTTTTCTTTTCTTCTTCTTCTCTAGCTTCTTCTTCTTCTTTGAGATGAAGAGTCAAACTCCGATGCGACCAACTCCGGTGAGCAAGAGCGAGAGCGAGTAAGAGTGTGAGAGAGAGTGAGAGAGATAGAGTGATTGTGAGTAAGGAAAGGGAGCAAGAGCGAGAACAAAAGCAAGAGCAAACATGCCAGTTTAGCAAATTGGCAGTCTAAGTTCTGTGCTCGTGCAGTTAGTCAAGCAAATTGCCATCTAATTTATATATTGTATGTGAAACATTGATGTAATGCAAAACAGATGATGTTTATGATAAAATAGCATGTATGCTCTCGCTCTTTTCCCTCACTCACAATCACTTTATCTCTCTCGCTTTCTCTCACACTCTTGCTCTCGCTCTCACTATCCCTCATCGGAGTTTGTCGCGTCGAAGTTTTGACCTTGCGTGATAGAGAAGAAGAAGAAGCTAGAGAAGAAGTCGAAGAAGGAAAAGGAGGAAGGCGTCATCTCATACTTTTCTCTAATACATCGTGGCTTTTATTTTTTACAGGCAGGATAACAAAAGGCGTCATCTCATAATTCTGTTTGCAAACTAACAAAATTTTTAACAGAGTGACCAAATTGCTATCAATTAATAAGTTTAAAGACTAAATCGTTACTTTTAAAAGTTTAAGGACCAAATCGTTAGTTTTACTAAAATTTAGGGACTAATAGTAATGTTTAATTTAATAATAACTTATCCATCGAGTTGTATAACAAATTCCCTTTATAAAAACTTTTAAATGTCTAATCATATTTTTAAGTGATTCGGTGAACCTACCAATATCATTTGTTTTTTTTTTTTTTTTTTTTTTTTTTTTTTTTTTTTTTTCCAGTTGGGGTCATCTTAAAGTTGTGGTTGAAAGGAATATAATTTTGCTTCTAAAAAAGAGAACATAATTTTGACAAATTTTGAAATGGGTTTTCTTCGATCTAGTTGAATAGCTTTATCAATGTGATGTAGTTCCTTTATTTTATTTTCTACCTCTTTTATATTACTATTTGAGGACCCGTGCATTGCACGTGGTTCAGAATTTTTAAAATGTACAATTTTAAATAAATATACTTTAGTTAAATTTAAATAAAATAATATCTAATGTAAAATTTAAAAGTAATGGAATAGATTAGGTAACTAAGACTGTATCATTATATGTACGTTTTATTTAGTTAATTTATATGGAATACAAAATGTGATGTAGTAAAAATGTTTGAAGCATAATTTCTAGAGGAAAATATAAATGATTGAATAAATATAATTTTTGTAAATGTTAGACATGAAGTTTAAAATTAGAAAACAAATTATAATAAACTATTTAGTAACCTATAATTTATATGTAAATATTAGTATGTAGTTACTATGCGAAGAAATTTGTATTTGTTAAATGATGTGGGTAAATAGTTTTAAATTTTGACTTGTTAATTCCTTATAATAAAGATTAAAAAAAAAAAAAAAGTTTTGAGGACAAAATTAGAATTGTCAAAAGATCTAAAGACAAAAAGGAGATTGTAAAACTAAATGAAAGGAAAAAAAAAAAGGCATGAAGGGCACGGGGAGGGGTAATAGATGTACACAAAAGTAGGAAATAACGTAAAAACAAAATATGAATGGTCTAAAGAAAAGGGAAAAAAACATGGGAAGATCAAATTTTAATTCTAATGGTTTATTTGATCATTTTTATTCTTGCTTAAACCATGCTTTACAAGCTTTCTTTAATTTTTACAATTATTAAAATAGTTTTTTAATAGGGTTGTTTTTAAATATAACAAAATGAGTCAAACTATTTATAAATATAGACAAATTCCATTATCTATCGGTGATAGATCACGATAGACTTCTATGCAATAGACTTCTATTGCTCACTTAAGCGATAGAAGTCTATCGCAGTCTATCATTGATAAATAGTAAAATTTTTTTATATTTATAACTAGTTTGATAGTTTTTCTATTTATAATAATTTTCTTTTTTAATATTCTAATTAATTTTAGAATAACTTCAAAATTTGCTTTGATTTCAAGGTATTCTTTTTAGATTCAAATCTCTCTAATACTTTGGTAGATGATATATGTTTCATGACTATACTTTCTTTTTTAATAAAATTGGCAGTAAGGAGATTCGAACCATAAATTTCGTGGTTACATGACTTTGACCATATAAAAACAATTTTAAAAGGTGAAATACCAAAAAGTAGTTAATAAATATTTAATAAAATAAAAATTTTTGTTTAAAATAAAATCTAAAATTTTCATTATCAACATGTTGTTAGAAACAAAGAACTCTATAACACAGACTATAGTACAAGAATTTTTGTAGGTGGGATTTTTTTTTTTTTTTTTTTGTCGATGCAACAAAAATTGTTGGCATATATGATTTCTGCCGACTCATTTTTCATGCATGACTTCATTTCTATCGATAAAAATATATGTGTTGTGAAAAAGTTGTGTGGTATTAGTAAAATAAACCAATTTATTATCTAAACATGAGATTATAATTTTCAAACTCCATAAATATTTTAACTTATATATATATATTTATTTATTTATTTATTTATTTATTTGTATGTATATATGTTGTAAGCTATGCAAATCCAAGGAGTTTTAGAGAGAGAGATACTTTAATGAAATGAAATTATTGTAATTTCTTTTTCTCTTTTTGATAATGAAATGAAAGCAATATCTAATTGGCCATTAAGCTAATTAACAGGAAGATGAAACCAAAAGAAAAGTCCCTAGCTTCTTACAATAAAGTTTTAACAACCAAAAAAGCTATATGATAAAATTTCCCAAAACTCATAACCCTAATAAAGAGAAAGATTAGCGTGGAAAAATTAGAAAAAGAAATTTCCCAAAACTCAAAACCCTAATACCACGTTCGGGACTCCAAATATAATACTGGTATTAAAATTTGGCTAACAAGAAAAATAGCATATCTTAATTTTCCATTTGGACAAATAGCAAACCTACTTTTGCTTTGTAAAAAGGGCAAAACGGAATTTTAAAAAATGATAAATAAAAAATTATGAAGTCCAAAGTTCCCTAACACATGCAAGTGTGATAATACAACCCTTATTAAGAAAGAATCTTAGATACACTTCAATTATACCCACCCTAAAATTACCTACCTTTAATATGTGCTAGAAAGCGGTGTCAAACATTTTGAGTTTTCAAAACTCACCTGTCGATTTATCTTCCCAAAACCCTAGCCTTCTTATCACGTCGATCAACCTCATCATTTTGAATGCATAGGCAAAATCTATCCTACTACCCAAGAAAATCTTAACACAAAACAAACCTTCGCCATTATTCCATTTTCAAGGTACTCCACAGTGGACTATTTCCACCAAAATCTCAGACAAGAAGGAAATCACTTGCCTATTCTTCCATCTTCAAGCTACTCCATGGCGGCCTCTTTCCACAAAAATCTCAGACAAGAAGAAAATTGGTCGATATTTAAAAGAAGAAGAAAATTGGTCGATATTTAAAAGATTTGGATGGAAACATTACAATCTGAGAATAAAATCATCGATTATAGGTATTCTGATCGTTGGAAATCTCCAATATACAACCTTCAAACCCTAGAAACACTTGCATTAGGGTTCCGATGACAAATCTCAACTCCTAAAATCTACAAAATTGCAAGAAGATTGTATAAAATTAACAGATGAATTTTATAAAAAAAAATTGTTGATGAGGGAAAATATTTAACTTAGATATTTTAAATATTCAAAATATAAAATCTTTGAATACTTTTATATATATATATATATATATATATATATATATATATATAAAAATAAAGATACTTACCAAATTTTTAGGGATTAAAAACTGAATATGACTTGACCCAACCTTGAAGTCAACGCAAATCATCCTTCAACATGTAAGTTGTATAATTAAACTGTAATTGTATACCCATAATACTCTAGAAATAAATAACAATTTTATACTGACTAAATTAATTATTAATTGTTAATAGTTATGGACAACTATTAGAAGAATTAGAGAAGGATAGAGAGGAAATGGATCGACGTAGAGCTGCAAAATCAGCCCCATTGAAGGATGCTACAAATACACTAATGACTTGTATATGGATTGATACAGTGAAGGGGAAAATGCCAAAAAAATCTACAAAATATTTTGATGAAAATGGTCCATCTTTTGACCTTCACTTGAGTCAGACATAAAAGAATATGATCACTAATGAATATACTATTTTGGATTAACGTTTCCTAGAATTGGAACTTTTGGATTTATGTTTTTTGTTTTGATCAACTTTTTTATTTATGTTTTAAATGACATTTTAATTACAGTTAATGCATTTTATGGTTTTTTTAATTTTGTTTCCTTTTAATTATCCTATCAAAGAAGCGAATTGAAGTGTGTAATTTTATTTACCTATCTAATTATTTTTCATATAGTGATAAAAAAGTTAATTTGAATGGGATGAATAACCGTTAGTAAAAAATGATAATTAAATTAAATAATCTAATTCTACAAAGAACCATGTAGCATTAGAATTTAAAATGCTAGCCAATATTTTATAATATTACACAATGTTTTAAAATTATGTACAAATACAATCGACAAATGCACATCAAGATTGAATGAATGAGCAAGAATATGAACCATTGAGAAAGAAAAACTCTATTCATAAGTTCCATGATAGAAAACAAAAAACCAGTAAAATGTTATCATTTAATATTTCGATAAGATAGAAACGCCAAGAGCATGATAGAACAAACTTTAAAAAGCAATATTTTGCACACAATTATATATGATTATGATGTAACAAAGGGATGTGAAAACGTTAAATATTGATAATTACAATCCAACTAAAATTGTAAATGTATGAGGAACAAAATATAAAGTATATTAATAATGGATGGAAAAATTACCATGTAATAAAAAAAAAAACAAAACAAAACAAAGTTTATAAGTAATTGAAACAAATAAAACCATCCATAAATGTTCACAATGAAAAATATGAGGTAAAAGTGTCAAAACAAATAAAAACCCAAACTCAACTAGGTATTGAATTTTTACCTGACTTACAATTAAGAGAGTATTTTAGTACGGAGGATGAAATTTTACATGACCTTCAGAAATTGGGAAGACCTTAGATTGGATTGATCGACAAAATGTGTTTGAAACAATGGAAACTTCAATAGATCCAAAGTCATGATAGTGGTTATTTTTATCCCCACTTACCACTGAACAAAACTCTTAGTCGTTGAACAAAGAATAATAAATATAACATTAAAGTTAGGGCTACGTGTTGTATACTAATTTTTTTATGTTTGAAACAAAAGAATAATAATATAACATTAAAAATAATTTAAAATTCGTTAATCTTAGTTAAGATTTACATAAAATATAATATAAATAACAAATCTTAGTCAGAATAACTAATATAATATGATATTTTAAATTTCAAAACAACTTTTGAAAATTAGTTGATGTACAATATTCGAAAATTCAAAACAACTATTAAATCTCGAGATTTATGGCAAATTATCCGCTTGAAAAGATGCTCTTAGTTGACGTTGAAAGTTTATCGGGATATATATTTGAACAATTAATTACAGTCTCATTAATAAAGATGTCGGATTAATTACACTACAATTAAAAGGGACGATGAGGGCATTTTAGGATTTCCAAAAATTTGACTCACATGATCCCACATTTTGCTATTTTTTTGAAATGACAGTGTAATTACTACTATATACCTGAATATCCCTTAAAACTATTTATAATCTTCAATTATTTACAGTAATACTATTTGAAATCTCTTTTTGTTAGAGTATTTACTATTTTCTACCTATCTTCACTCTATTTCTTTGTTAGCATGTCTACTATTTCTTACCCATACCAAAATAGTTTGCATCCCAAATATAAACTATTTTTCTTAGCAAAAAATTAAACGATAGTGAGATTAGGGGTACACTGAGACATCTCAATTAGGTTAATATATCTTACTATAACTCAGACTAAAATAGTCTACAACTCAAATAGGAATTATTATAATTTACTGACTATAATAACTAATTTAACATATGAAACATTCTACTAAATAAAAATGAAACACAAACTCATAACATAAAAGTTTGGTAGGGAAACAACACTTTGAAGGACTTATGATCTAACTCTAGCTGGTTGCTTTTTTTGCAAAATCTCAAGAACACATCATTATACACCATGGTCAAAATAGGAAAACTCCCACATATTCTCTCTCTAACCTTTCAGTTCATATGTTGTTGCTTCTTCTCTCTCTTTTGTTGGGGGGGGGGGGGGGGGGGGGGGGGGCCTGGATGAGAGAGAAACAAATATTCAATAAGTATATATTTTAAAATTTCCCCATATTCTCAAATGAATTAATGCCCCAATTGGTACTTTTAAGAGAATATGACTTGTGATTGAAGCATTTCCACACATAAACACACCCAATTCTCTTGTTCAAATAACCAAACATCTACACATGTTTATATACTCTCTCTTTTATCTTCTAGCTTTTGTGGAAACAGAAATGACCACACTAATTAATTCAACCTCTACCATAGCCCCCTCACTTTTATATACTATAAGATATAACATAAAAAATCAAACTCTTGAAAATTATCAAAATCATAACCCCTTTTAAAATCTACCCTAAAGTTTTTAACCCTTTTAAAATATACCCTAAAGCTTTTAACCTCTTATATGCCCTTTTTTCTCCCAAAAGCTTGTAGATTAGATAGTTCTCTACACTTTTCTCTCATTCCTTTCTCTTTTTTCTTTTCTTTTCTTTCCTTTGTTTTTTCTTTAATTATTTTTTGGTCCGTTTAGCTTCCATTTAGTTCTTAGTTTTCAAAATATTACACTTTTAGTTGTTAAGTTTTAAGTTTGATTTCACTGTAGTCTTTAAACTTCAAAATATTACAATTTTGCCCTTGTGGTTTGAGTGTTGTTTCAATATGGTCCCTATAAATTTCAAGTCTTACTTGTTTAATCTTAATTTTTCACTTAATACTTACTTTCATATTATTTATGTCTATTAAATAAGTTAAAAGACCTAAAAGAATTAGATAGTTCTCTATACTTTTCTCTTATTCCTTCTTTTTTTTTTTTCTTTTTTTGTTTTTTGAACATTATTTTTGGTCCCTAGATTTTGGGTATAGTTTTCATTTCGTTCTTAAGTTTCAAAATATTACACTTTTAGTCATTAAGTTTTGAGTTTAATTTCAATTTAGTCCCTAGGTTTCAATATCTACAAATTTACCCCTTGAAGTTTTTATTTTGTTTCAATTTGGTCCCTATAGATTTCAAGATTTACACTTTTAATTTTGATTTTTTACTAAATATTCACCTTCAGTCTTTATTTTTTTATGTCTACTAATTAATTTAAAAGGCTTAAAGGAATTTTAATTAATTAAGTTTCACTATATTTTTCATTACTATTACAATTAATTTTAAAATTTTCACATCATAATTTTTAAAAATTAATTAATAGACATTAACACCAAAGACGGTAAGTAAGTATTTAATAAGAAATTAAAGTCGTGAAACCTAGAGACCAAATTGAAACAAAACCAAACCTCCAGTAAAATTATCACATTTTAAAACATAAAGACTAAATTAAAATCAAACTCAAAATTAGAACATTTTGAAAACTGGGGACTAAAAAGGGTAATTATTTTAAATGTTAAAACTGCTGGAAATATTTTTAAATATAATAAAAGTCACTGTCTATTAGTAATAGATAACGACAACAATAAACACTGATAAACTATTATAAACTATTACTGTTTATTGGCACATTTTACTTTATTTGACAACATTCTCACTAAAAGGGTAATTTTTTTTTTTTTTTAAAAAAATACCTTAAAACCGAACAAAAATCTAAAACTTTGCCCTACTTAACTAGCAAATCATAATCAAGAAAGTTTCTATAGAGTTCTAGATGAATCAACAATCTCCATCTCTCCTGATTTGTTGTATCCAAAGGGATTCTTTGCTGAGGTTTCTCTATCTCCACAAATAATGCTATGGGCCCAAGTTCTTCTGAAGGAATAAAATTTATTCACCAAGGAGATTATAATTTATATATATATAATATTAATAAAAGTGTTTTTTGGAGATGAAAGTGACAAGACAAAGGGAAGCTAGAAATTAGTCACTAGGAACATATACATATCAAATCCTTCTAAGATAGGGAGAGACCTATTCTAATGTGTGTGTGTGTGTGTATATATATGAATTTTTCTTTATTATTATTATTATTTTCTTGGGTTGGATGTGTAATAATGTATGGAAGCTATCATTTGTCTTGTAAAAAAATAGGAGTTTGTAAGTTGTCTTCTTCGGAAAATGTTGGCTCTGGACTGTGAACTACTGATTGATCTTCTTCTCTTTTCCCCAAGTGTACGTTTTCTCAATAATAATAATAATAATAATAATAATAATAATAAATAATAATTTCTATTTTTATTTTTACGGAGCTACTTGCCTTTCTGTATAACTAAATTAATTCATTTATTAATTAAGGTCTGGGGTTGTATATGCGCGTATTAAGTAAATATATCGACAATAATTTTAATACGGCACGTCATTAACAAAAAGAGTATAGCTCAATTGATATAAATTGATTTGAAGTTCAAATCTTCTTCTTGGCTCTCATATTGTACTCAAAATATATGTATGTGTGGCACGACATTTAAAGTAATGGAAACTTGGAATAGAGCTAATTAGTATTTCTTGTAATCAATATCAATTTACCGAATGTTAATATTTTGATTTTTATTAATTTGTATCAAAACTTGATCCCACCTCATTTTAAACTTAAAATGTTTCTTTAATTATTATTTAATTAGAAATTTGAATATTTATGTTTACATTGAATTCATTTTGTTTAATTTTATTTTTAAATTACTTTAAACTTCATCGTAGGCATTTCAATAAACAAAAATAAAATATATCTGTATCTGTAGGGTTTAAGGTGTTGTGGTTTAACATTGTCAGGAATTTATGGCTGGAACGTTGAATATGTAATGTAGGGATGTTCAAAAAAAAACTCTCGATAACTCAAAACTCAATAAATCTATACTTAATTTGTTATTTCTTCGGATTGAAATCTAATTCAATTAAATCAAAATTGTATGGATTAGATTGATTAATCAGGTACAAATAAATCAAAAGACTAAATGTAACCCAAATAACTCGAACAACTCATCTTAAAATATTTTCATAGTTGAGTTGAATTGAATTCATTATTTTATCAGGATTATTGGGATTGGAGAAATATAGTAGTTTGGTTTTAAAAAATACCTCCGCCTAACTAAACCTAACTCATGAACACCATAATCTTATAAGGAGACACTATTGCTTTTTGGCTGCCTAATGGTCAACAAAATCAAGTTATTTTCACAATTACAATGTCGTTTCTATTTCAATCAATTAGCATTCTTTTTCTTGTAATTTGGCTGTTGTTATATTTTTTTAATATTTAATAACGTTCTTAACTTTGGAGTTTTATTTATGTTAAAATAAAGTTCTTTTGTATGTAAAAATGTACATGATTTATAAATGTTTTTAATTATGTATATTAAATCATGAATCTAAAATTTTACTGTAAATAACTCTCTTACCATTCTCTCAAGACATGCCAACAAATACTCAATATTATCTTTCTCTCTTATTATCTCTTATTTTTCTTCTAAGAACAATTAGTCAAAAGAATTATGTTTTAATTGTCGAGTTTTGAGTTCAACCTTTCAGTGTATAGTGGTTTAATCTACACAACGTAACATTTTTAGTTGGGTTGTTGTTATCTTGGAGGGGACAGGGCCAAGGAATATCTATCACATCGGTATTTAATATAAAGAGATAAAAGACACGCCCAAATTAGGGCTTGAATCTCATTAAAGAGAACGAGATATTTGCGTCTCAACCTAATTATTCATATGTTTGTTTCTCAATACCTACTCTATTTGTCTTTGTTATTTGCAATTCCCACAACATTGACTCATCCTTGTTTTATGGCTATTGGTTTTGTATATGTTTCTCACCTTGTAGTACCCTTTCACAAAAGTATCCTCTTTCCCAAAAAAATAAATAAATAAATAAATTCAAAAGTGCGTAATTGTAACTAACTTTATAGTTCAAGAATAGGTTTGTGCAATTTTTCTTAATAATGATATATATGTACAAAAGATAAAAATGGCCAATAACAAGAGGGGAAAATACATGATGCCCAAAATAGGGAGGCATATAATAGGATTGTAAAACCTCGGATGACTTGAAAAATCCGATCAATCGGGCCGAATACATGATGCCTCAAACAATAGTAGGGATAATTTGACCACCTAAAATAATCCTATTGACAATTCATAAAATTGAAATGTACACACACATATATATCACATCTAATTAATACTGATATAAAATATATTAATTAAAATATGAATCTGAAATTCAATGAGATGATAAAAGTAAAGTTAATTAATAGATTATTTCTCTCCTATAAGAGGTTGGGTTATTTTGCTCTTGTTTAATTCCCTGGAAGCCTAAGCCCTAGAAGAGAGGCCCCCACTCTATCTCTGGGATTAAAAAGGGTTTTATTTATTTATTTATTTATTTATTTATTTATTTATTTTTTACAAATTTTAAAAGATTCACATATCAAAAACCCTCAAATCATGTGTTTCTTTTCCAATTATATACATTTCTCTCAACCCCTTCTCCCCATTCTTCCTCATAATTTCTTCTCCTAGATTTTGCCCTAAATTATCTACCACCTTTTTTTCACATATGGAAACTGTAAAAAAAGAAAAATTAAAGAAAAAAAGGAAAAATTAAATAAAGTTGGAAATCCCCTTTTGTCCCCTAAATATTCCACTTGTTTTGGTGCCATGCTTTTCATCAAAGAAGAAGAAGAAGAAGAAGAAGAAGAAAAAAAAAAAAAAAAAAAAAAAAAAAAAACCCTAATTTTATATATAGAGAAGAAATCAAACTGGGTCTTTTCAATTCCACTAGTGGTGATGTTGGCTTTTTTAGTACATGAAAATATGCCATTTCTTCATCAAGCTTTTATTAGCCCACCATTTTTATTTTCCAGAAAAAAAATATAATGAATTATGTAATTTTAAAAAAAAAAAAAAAAATGATATTGGGTGGAGCTCTTTGAAAGGGAAAAGCAGCTGCTCTCTTGCAGGTGCTCAGTTGGTTTAATTACACAAGCTTGAATAATAATAGAACCCACCAAAAAAAAAAAAAAAAACCAAACCCAAAGAGGGCTAAAGTTTACCCCAAAAGTATTATTGATCATATTACAAACCACACAAAAATATGTTTTCTTCCACCAACAATCTCCACCTTTTCCCTCTTCAACAGTACTTCCCTTCTTCCTCCTCCTCCTCTTACCACCACCACCTTGTAGCTCCTCCTCCGCTGTCGCCATCGCACCACCCCGAACCGGTTTATCTCGGGCCGCAAGATCCCGTACTCTCAGGAGTAGGAGGTCCATTTCTACAAGTCCTTCCTAATCAAGAAGATCAAGGAAGAATGAAGAATGAGCACCAAGAAGTAGTTTTGATGTCTCAAAATAATGGTAATAGCCAATGTTTTTCTTCTTCTGGTCTTAACAACTTCTTAACAAAGAAAACCAGTGTTAAGAAAGATCGGCATAGCAAGATTTACACAGCTCAAGGTTTGAGAGATAGAAGAGTAAGATTGTCCATTGACATTTCTAGAAAGTTCTTTGATCTTCAAGACATGTTGGGTTATGACAAAGCTAGCAAAACCCTAGATTGGTTACTCACCAAGTCAAGAAAAGCTATTAAAGAGTTGACAAAGACAAGAAATAATCATCATATTACTTCATCTTCAAAATATAATTTTGATGATGATTCTGAAGAATGTGAGGTTATTTCCAATGATGAAGCAGAGAAAATTATGTTGGCTAAATCATCCTCTAAGAAAAATCTTGCATTTCATGATGTTGTGGCTAAAGAATCTAGGGCAAAAGCAAGAGCAAGAGCTAGGGAAAGGACTAAGGAGAAAATGATCATGAACCAACAATTTCGATCTCCACCACTGCCACTGCCTCCGTCGTCGCTCCCACCACCGCCTGTTTCCTCGTCTTCGTCTTCCATCGTCCAAAAAGCCATCGTGTCATCGGATCAAGAAAGCAACATCATTGGAATCATGTGGAAGCCATCTCCTATGATCACATCTTCTTCAGGTTATCAGAAAAATTTGGTGATTTCAAAAGGAGATTCTTATTACAACAATTGCAATAATTTCTATTTTCCTTCCAATTTGCCTCCAAATTGGGATATCAACATTGACTCTTTTGCAAGACCACAACCTGGATATTGTACAATTGCCAACATAGATTCTCTCCCAGGTATTTCCAATTTTTTTTTAAGCTAAACAATTTACCAATGTCTGAAAGAAGAAATAACAATCAATTTTGAAAAATATGGATTAATATTTTCTTGAGGTGACTTTTTTTTTTTTTCTCTGTAGAATTTCAAGTGTGTGCGAAGCCATGGGATACCTGCAGCAACAATCAACACCTTCATTAACAGTAACAAATCCATGGCTGTCTGAGGATTTAATCGCAACTTTATATATGTAAGATCTGATGACTCATTATCAGCTTTCAAAAAAAAAAAAATCAGTCATATATTTTTTTGTTTGTTCAGACTAGTTTAATTGATCTAATAGGGAAAAGGGGAGATAAATTTTGATGAACTGGATTAAGTTTGTGGAATTATTCTAAAATAAAAACATGTTAATTTAGGAGAGGAATGAGGATATATCCTAAGAATAACAAAGACATATATATATATAGGAGAAAAATGAAAAACATCATGTGAAAGGTGAAAGGGGAAAGAAGAAATAAACAAGGTTAAGTTATGAATTTGGTCCTTATGGTTTAAAAAAAAGTTAGAATTTGGTTACTATGGTTTAGATAAAATTAGAATTTAGTCGGTATAGTTTGGAAAAAAGTTAGAATTTAATCTCTACTTTAGGGACTATTTATGAAATTTTTATCAAACTATAAGGACTAAATTATAATTTTAAACCATAGGAACTAAACTCTAATTTTTTCCAAACCATAGGGACTAAATTTACAATTTAACATCTAAACAATAAACAATATTTAGAGAGAAGAGAAAATATGTAAGGAGTTACATTGACACTTAAGCTTAATGTAAAGCTAATTTATTGGTAATTAATGTGGTGAGAGATTAACCTTTGTGGTTTGAATCCTTCAATTCTACACCCCTTCTTTCTCTCTAGTAAAATAGCCTCCTTAAGAACAGCTTTAGGAACTTCCTAAATATGTGTCCTCATCATGGTTTCAAAATTGGTTCTTCATTTAGATTTGAAGATAAAAATTAAAAAATTAAAAAAAAAAAAAAAAAAAAAAAAAAAAAAAAAAAAAAACGTCATATCTAAATTATATTCTGTGACATTCCAAATATTGTATCAAACCTATATATATATAAGTTCAAACTTCTATAATTGTGATCTAATAATTAGGCCCATTTTTTTCCTTTTAGTTTTTCTGTTTTCTTTTTTAGTTTTCTATTTTAAAAGATAAACTTTGTTTAGTTGATGGGAACTTTTTAAAAATTATCTAACTTTAAAACTTAATTGGATTAGGATTCAAGAGAAACTATGAGTTTGTTTGAGCATTTAATTCATAAGTGTGTGTGTGTGTTGGACAGGGGAATTTTGGGTGTGGAAAAAAAAATGTTAAAGAAAAACAATATACATAAAGGGAATCAAATATATGCTGCATTATAATGAAATAATTTTCTGTTAATGGGTCATGGCTTAAATGTTACTATAATATTATATGGATAACAATTTATACAATTTGATTAATATTATGGACTTTCTGTCTTGGAAAATTATCAAAACTTATGGATTTAAGTTCATAGAGTTTGACTGAATAGATTTCCAAATCTTTGTCTCTAGATAATAAAGAACAAAACTTCATACATATAGAAAATTGAATTAAATAATTTCAATGAATAGAAATGTAAGGGCATGAGTTTGTTTTAACTTTTAAGGTATTCCATCAACACTTAATGAACATCTTCAACAAATCACGAAGTTAAGGAATTATTTCAATTTCCCAAACTTTAAATTAAGCAAACCCTTAAGTTTATGAGGTTATATGGTTTTTTTTTTTTTTTTTTTTTTGATGCTATATTTTGGTCTTGGATTAGCATGAAATAAATATTCAAGATGTAGGCTAAAGTTAATTTTACACTTAAATATTTTATTCTCAAACATACATCTCTATGTGTGTGGTAAATATTTTATTCTCAAACATACATCTCTATGTGTGTGGTACTGTGGTTTGCAATAAATTTACTTTATATATGATTTATGCCTAGTCCAAATATTGAAGAATATAATCTTTTTCTACAAAATAAAGCCATTTATAACTGGTGGAAAAAACTTGAACACATGCCCAGCTTTAATCTTCTCTTTTAATTTGTTATGTTCAATTATAGAATCAAAAGTTTTTTTTTTTTTTTTTTTTGTAGGATTGAAATTAAATTATTTAGCGTAAAGAAACCATTAAAAATGATCATAATCTTTTTCTTTTTTTTTTTTTTTTTTTTTTTTGAGTACAAAAACTTAAGTTCAATTGCTTCTCATTTTACTTAATTACACAAAGTTTTAGGTATCTAATTATGTGATGATTATTATAAGGCTTGAATAATAATGGTAACATCTCTGTTTGTTTGTTTGTTTTTGAAGGTTTTGAGGAACAAATACATTTGTGTGCATTTACTAATTAGTATAGGAACAATTGAAAACAAAGGTTTTGGTTTCTGGTTCTTTCCAATTTCTAGTTAATTTGAAAATGTAAATGAAATTGTGCTAACTTTAGTTATGAGATTAATTAGAAATAGTTACGAAAACAAGAAAACAAGGAAAGTAATAAGACACAAGAAACACACACAATGAACTTTACTAAACCCTAAATAACTCAAGCTTTCTTAGGACATAGTGGTGATAGTTTAGATATTCATAAGCTTATTACAAGGAAAAAGTAATATACATGTAAAAGATCAAAAGAAAAAGAAAATGAATATTATAATTTTCATATCTTTGAAAACAAATTAGATGAGCATGAAAATATAATTATTTGGTTTCTACCATAAACAAGCTACTCAATTTGTGCCAGTAATATGCTTTACGTTCATATATGAAGGTATTTTCCAAACATTTATATATCTATATTCATATACAATGTCAAAGAAGGCAACTCAAAAATGAAAACAAAAAAAAAAAAAAAAAAAAAAAAAGAAATGCTGAGAGATTATATATAGCGTTGAAATAAAGTTTTTCTTATTCTCTTTTTATGAATCATTGTATTGATAAATGAAGTTGATTTTGCTTTTGAATTGTTCATTTACATCTAAGTATGATTGTGATTATATGCCTATTGCAGCCAACATGAGTGTTTCGAAATCAGCTTGGAGTAGTGAAGGCATTTGCTGCCACAGTGAAATGGATGGGTTTTGTGGTGTTTGGTTCCTGGGGAAATCCTTGGAGTTCATTATATGAACTATATAAATATGGAAGCATTTGGGAGATTGAATTATTTCGTGTTAGTTACATTTAATCCAATTAGGACATTATATCTATGTATCTTAATGTCTTTGTTATCCATTTTTCTTTTCTTTTCTTTTTGTCTCCTTTTGATGTAATTAATGAAGGCAAAAGAGATTGGAATGGGACACAATTATTTGAACCTTAATATCTTTCAAGTTACGAAAGTTGACATGATCGATTTTTTTTTTTTCGATAATGTGCAGAGTGGGAGAATCGAACCTCTAACCTCGAGTTTGATAGTTGAAGTTTTATGTTAATTGAGCTAAGATCATTTTTGGCAAAGTGGGCATGATTGACCTAGTTAAAGTTGCACCCATTATATCAATGTACAATGGTATTATATATTTATTCATCTATTGGATTCAAGTAAATGTTCTTAAGTTTTTTTCACTAAACTTAATTAGGGTCTATTTGAAATGAACTTTTAAGTACTTACAGCTCATTCTAAATAGAGACCATAACTAATATGAAAAACTATAGGAAATTAGGAAAGGTTTTGTTTTTTTTATATTTTATATTTTATTTTTTTGAATGTGGGATGGACAAACAAACTTCTGACTTAAAGGTTGATAATACATGTTTTACATTGGTTGAACTATGCTCATTTTGACCATCAAAGAAAGTTTGTATAATGGGTAAAAACAGATGATTTATATCTTTGAATGTTATATAGACACTGAGAAAATGCAGTTTCATCACAATTGGCTAGACCTAAAAAAAAAAAAAAAAAAAAAAACTATTGGAATAGAATATTTTTAGTTTATTATCTAAATATTTCTTTAGACAACTTCTAGTTTTCTTTCAAAATCACAGTCCAAAATTCACCTGAAATTTCCAAATTTCAACGTCAATATCATGTGCCATTGTTGAAGATCATATGAAATATGACGTGTTTTTGCTTCCTATTCTTGAACATGTGACAATTTTATGCCAAATTTGTTGGATTTTTTTTCTAGTACAACATAGATTATATAGACAAATCCAAGGTAACATACGTACAATGTGGGTCCTATGTTTTTATCTAGTGCAACCTTGTATTTGCATTTTTCATTTTCCGTAGAATTCTTTTTTTTTTTTTTTCTTGCATTGTTTAATTTCCTTCTTATTTAACCTCCCCCAAACTAAGAATATTTGAAATTGATTCTAAATGATTTCAATTGATCTTCTTGATTAACATAAGATCAAAATGAATTTCATTCAATTAATTATATATCTTAAGAAATCAATAGAGTTGTTTTAATTATTTTTTAAAAGAAAAAAAAAATAGATTCAAACTCTGTGCAAAACCCTAGTTTAACTTCAAGAAAACTCAGCTTAGTGACACAACTTTCCTTAATTTCTTAAGACAATACGAAGGATCAAAAGTTCCAATCAAATGTTAACATATCGTTAATCACTCAAGAAAAAAAATGTTATCATGAACACATTAATTAAAATAAAACTTCAAATCAATTTGATTTTACCAATTCAAAGCAAAGTATTGAAAATGAAAA
This sequence comes from Citrullus mucosospermus, assembly GCA_030954485.1. Taxonomy (NCBI): domain Eukaryota; kingdom Viridiplantae; phylum Streptophyta; class Magnoliopsida; order Cucurbitales; family Cucurbitaceae; genus Citrullus; species Citrullus mucosospermus. The sequence goes on from CM062065.1 coordinate 5,620,314, forward strand.
AAAAAAAAAAAGAAAAAATTGTAGAAAATGTCTCAGAACTAGAGAAATTGTTACAATTACGTACCTAAATTTTCAATTTGATAAAACTTTAAAGCTATAAGAATTTTACAAATCTCCCCCAAACTCTATAGATTCTTTACATCAAGATTTTTTTTTTAATTGTTAGTATTATAGTTGTAAAATTTTATGGTGTTAAAAGAAATTGAGTTGAATTGTAACATCTCTATCATTTTTTTTTTCAGGAAAAAAAATCTCTATAATTTTGAGGTTTAGTTTTGGTGCTTAGTGCATTTCATAAACCTTCCTACATAAATTTAGGTGATGGGATTAAATTGATGGTTTAAAATTGTGATTGTGATTGATGAAGTTGAAAGTTTTATTTTATTTTATTTTTGGAAAAAAAATTGAAAGTTTAACAATGTGATGGTAACAATAAGTCCTACAAGTCAAGAGTCATTTTTACAATTTTTCATATTGAAAAGAGAGGACTTTGGTTTTTTCTTTCTTTGTTTCTTTTTTTTTTTTTTTTTTGTTCGGAGACTTCATTAATACTAATAAAAGGCATAAATACAGTACACATAATTTTAAACTAAATAAATTTTAAATTATGTTTTCAATAAGATAATTTTCAAAACAACATTTAAATGCAAATCATATCACCAAAAAGCTAAACGATTAACAAGTTAAGTCTGAGCTACAATTACTTCAAATGGATTTAAGGTATGTTTAGAAGTAAATTTTTAAAGGGCTAAAATCAATATTGTCATAATTAAGTTTATATATGTTTGGGAGGAATGATTAAAATAGAGGTTTAAGAAAAAGAAATAAATTTACCATCAATTCTGTAAAATTTGATTTTCATATTATCATTTTGACGTTTAGGTCAAAATTTTTAAAAGTGTTTTCACATATTTAAAAGTGATTTTAAATTATTAGGTTTGATTTTAAAAAAGGTTTTGGACTATTATGTTTGGTTTTAGAAAAAATGATTTGAGATAATGCATCGCTTTGGGTGCCGAGTGGGATGAGGGTTTTAGAGATGTGTCAACTAGTCAAAAAATCTCGGTGCACCTACTGATCTCTCGACCTTTAGTATCTTGTTAAAAAAAAATTAATTACTAAAATTGATATTTTTATTTTAAAAAATCGTCTAATACATAAATGAGACAAATTTTACTTTAAAAAAAAAAAAAAAAAAAGGGTTATTATTGTAGGCTGATTCATTGTCAATCAAACCACTAAATTACTCCCAAACATATTCTAAAATTACTTCAAAACACATACAAATAATTCTAACCATTTCAAAATTAAACTTATTCCAAACATATGTTAAAAAAATAAAATAAAAATCCTAATGTACTAATTAAACTCATCCCAAAGAGTAAATAAAGGGGTGTTTCATTATAAAGACCAACATAAATGAAAAGAGGTTTCTAGGTTTCTGTTCTTTGGGTGTCTTAAAATTTGACATCCATCAAGGGGTTTAATGAAATGTATCTGCCTAATATCTTGTCAAAAAAAAAGTTAGTCATGAAGGAATCAGAGAGATGTTACTTCAGACCAACTCTAAAGTGAGAAAGAGAGAGTAGAAAATTTTGACTGAATTTCTTTTCTCTCTTAGATATATATATATAAAATATATATATGATATATATATATAATTGCAGGCCTAATTTATATAGGAGAGCTTTAGATATAATTGTAGTTATTGGTGCCTACATAACATAAAACTTAGAGACAGAGCATTAATATATCTAGACATCTTTTCCAACACATTGTCATCTCAAATTCATATTTTATGTTCAATCCATTAATGAGCTGGGCTATGTTATTTAATCTTAAAAACAATATACACCTAATTTATGCCTACTAATTTCTAATCATAAAGAAATTATATTAACACTCCTAAAAAAAAAAACTATATTAATTATGAATTATAGTTGTAACTTTTCTATATCCATGAATGTTCGATCGGGTCAACTTATGCGCACTTCGACTAAACTCATGAGACAATCTACTTGGCCCTACAATATTTGAGTGTCAAGGAAATTCTTGTTTAGGTAGGTGATTACCATAAATTGAATTTATGACTTCTTAGCCATTTATCAAAAGTCACACTTTTTATTTATCACTAGGCCAGCTCATGGTGGGTAATTTATAGAAGTAACTTTTTTTTATATGATTGGATATGAAAAAGAGAAGATTAAAGGAAAAGAAATAGTGCTTACTTTGAAATTTTTTTCAAGCACTTGATAAGATTAATTGATTTTAAATACTATCTTATTTCAAAATTTATTTACTTCTAAATTTTTATTTTCTAAAAGAGAAAATGAATGGAAAGAAGTAGTTAGAAGAAAGAAAAGAAGGAAGCACTTTCAATTTTTTGGTCTGGGGATGTGTGTTGCTGAGAACAATATGAACATTAGAGAAAATCTTCCAATGACATTGTGCAGTCAATTACATTTTAAGTTTTTTAATAACAAATATGATTTCTTTAATTAGAAAATTATTAGACAATAATTATATGTTTCTATTAACTGTTTGACAAAACTCAAAAAATCAAACAGCTCATGGGTTTTTGTTAAGCCCAAAACATTCCATTTCCTCTTTATCCCAAAAAAAAAAAAAAAAAAAAAAAAACAAACAAACAAACCTTAACCCTTTTTCTTATTTGTACACCCTCAATATACAAAAATGAAAGGAAAATATATTCAATATCCATTCATCATCATGCATACACACACATACACATAGAAAATATTATATATATATATATATGAATTATTAATAGTCATATACATACACACAAACACGTGCACATGCATATATATATATGAAACAGGAAATTAAAGTAGTGGATGTGTATGGAAAGCGAAGAAACACTCAAATAATGTCTGTAAAACATATCAGAAAATCTATACTACTGTTACCTTGTGGTGGAAGACACAAGTTTAATTGCAGAAGCTTTTACTTGAGAAATGGAGCTGTACCCATCAAATCCTTTTAACATAAAATAGGAGGGAAAAAAAAAGTTTTTCAAAGATTTATAAATTTAAAATTAAAAACAAACATAATCAAAATTAAACTCAACCTGCATGCATGTTCTTCAATGTAAATTTAAAATTTTTTTTTAAAAAAATAAAGATTTATAATATATGTTAATAGAAAATAAATGGAAGAAACTAAAGTTCATCATCACCTTCAACAGAAGAAATCAAAGAGAGGGAGAGAAATGGCAATCAACTTCACTTTTCAATTTTTTTTTTTTTTTTTTTCATCTTTGTGGTTAAATTTAGAGGGAAGAGGATTGGACTAAGAAGGGAGCATGAAAGAAACAGTGCCACTGACACAAATTTGTACAAAATCTATTGATTAAAAAAAAAAAATCATTAAAATATTGAACCTAAAAGACTTTACTTTTTTCTCTATATGCATATATTTGTTTTTTTTAGAAACTTAGGCTAAAGGTAAGAGAAAGGACATATATGTATATATAGCTATATATACAATATAATACCCACAGAAAAATCTTCCCTTTCTTATATATCTTTATTATATATATATATATATATATCTAAGTCAAATAAATAAATCATAGTTTTTCTAGAGAGGAAAAGAGTTTCAGAAGCCATGGAGTAGGGTTAGGGTTTAGGTGTGAGAGTACCAAAGAGAAGAGGAAGAGAAAGAAGAAGAATGGTGAAAGCTTTTTTGTTTCTTAAAAAAAAAAAAAGTTAGGTTAAATTAAGAATTTGGTCTCCTATGGTTTTAAAAAAGTTAGAAATTTTTTTAATACAGAATAAGTTAGAATTTAGTATTTACAACCTTAAAAGTTAGAATTTGGTCCATATAATTTGAAGAAAATCATAATTTAGTCCTCATGATTCGAAGAGAGTTAGAATTTTGTCCCTACTTTAAGGACTATTTATAATGGTTTTATCAAACAATAGGAACTAAATTCTAATTTCAAACTATGGGGACCAAGCTTTAATTCTTTTGTTTCTAAACCATAGGGATTAAATTTGCAATTTAACCAAAAAGTTAGTTAAAGAATTAGTTTGGTTCGTGAATTTTGAAATTTTTTTTTTTTTTTTTTACAATGTACTAAAGGTATGAGGTATCAATAGACGCACTCGAATATCTCAACTAAGTTAACACATTCTTAGAGTCCTCATCATTAAACACACTCAAACTAAGTTTTGGTTTATGTATTGTCAAATGTCCAATTTTTATTTTTATATTTTCAATCAATCTTAAATTTAGTCCTAGCTAGAAGTTCATTTTAAGAAAATTATCTTAAATGGTAAAACTGCTGAAAATATTTACAATTAATAGCAAAACACACAGTCTATCACATATAGGTAATGAGATTTTGCTATATTTGTAAATATTTTGGTTCCTTTTACTATATTTAAAAAGAGCCCTAATTTTATCAAAATTGGTTAAATAATAAATATTAAGAATTTTCATATATCCAAATGCGACTATTGATCCCTCAACGCCTAGTACTCGTTTGGGAAAAGAATGTTCATGTAAGAAAATATAATGTGAATATATTTTCAAAATTTATATTGAAAACGTTAATAAATAATAAAAAGCTTTTGAAAAAAAATCAACAATAAATTAGTGATATAGACTAGATTAATTAAGAGTTATTGAAAGTATTTCGCTAAAATTGAGTATTTGAAGGTATAAAAACACTGGATAAACTATTCCCAAATTATAAAAATTGTAATTTTAACCAAGAAAAAAAAAAAGTTATATAGTTCTGTAGCATTGCTGTTCATCTTCATCCTAAGCTTTTTTTTTTTTTTTCTCTATTTATTTCCCCCTCTTTTTCCTGTTTTTTCTATTCAAATTTGCTTCTGGCCCCTCTCAAAATCTTCGTTAGGCCCTCCCTCTAGTTTCTTTTACATGTACAACCTGAAACTTTTTACTGCTCTTTTCTAATGATTTAACTCTGAGGTTAAACTCTATTAGAAAAAAAAAAATTGAGGTTATATTATAAAGTTAAATTATACAAAATGCACTACTCAAACAACTTTAGGGTAAGTTTCAATTGTGTTTGTGAATTTTTTTTTTTTTTTTGGTTAAAATGAAGATGAAAATGTGACCTGTGATAATTGGTTTTGACTTGTAAAATTAGAGGTACATTGTGGCACATGCTGAGTTTTAATTTTGTCTTTGAATTTTATATAGTAAGTTATTACAATTATGTTTTTATTTTTTCAAAATATTTCATTTTAATTCTTAAATTTTGAAATTGTATTATTCTTCAAAATATGATGTAGGCAAATTAGTTGAAAAATGAAGATTACTCGTACACATATTTGGAAGTGAGCTGTAAAATTTAATTACACTGTCTATAAAATTTAAATATTTAAATATATATTTTGAATAGAAAAAATATCAAACTATTTATAAATATAAAAAAATTTCACTGTATATCAGTGATAGATCTCGATAGACTTCTATCACAATATCTATCGGTTTATTATTGATAGACAATAAAATTTTTCTATATTTATAAATAACTTGACTCATTTTCCTATATTTGAAAATAAACCTTTTGAATATTACTTTCAACAAATGTAGTTAACCAAATAATGACATTACATCTTCATATATAACTTATTTATTTCTATTTTATCTTTTCATGTCATAGATTTTTTTTTTGGATTATTGAAATTTTAGATGGGTGCAATAGAGATATTAACTTTATTTGTTTGGCCCAAAAAGTTCCGTGGCTCCCTAACTTATTTTAACTTTTTTATTTTTTTTATTTTGTATTTTTTTTTGAAACATAACTTATTTTAACGTTAATTCCATGGTTTAATGACTCCTTACACTATAGGCCTCATGACTAAAAATCATTCTAGACTAAACAATTTCACTTCTTGTTCCAAATGCTCCTTGAGAGTTAACACGTGAGATTAAAGATATGAATTTCTAATTTTTTTATCGAGATTATATATCTTAATCAGTTGAACTACGGCCACATCTACCAATCTGTAATGAAAATTGGTGCAATAGGCGAATGAAATTCCATTGATGAATCAATCATAATGAGCCTTAATTGTAAATTAATTGGATTGTTTTTTTTATCACTTTTACTTAGAATTATGAATTTGTCACATTTGCTATTATTGTCATCATTTAGGGTCAAAACAGACAGTAAATATGTGAAAGATTTATAATTCTGATACTGTAACAATAACAATATATATAATGGTAACAATATCGGTGTAATTTTATTATAACAAAACATATAAAAACTCAAATAAAAATAATATTTATAAACTTAATTATACTTTTTTTATTTAAAAAAAAAAAAAAAAAAACTGATCGTCACAAGTGGACCTAAACTATTTTAATTTCGTATCCAATATATTCATGAATTTTTAAATATTGACGAATAGCCAAATTTATTCAAACTTCAATTATTTATTTATTTATTTATTTTTGTCTCTTTGTCATTTTGGGCTTTATCTCTTGGTCCATAAAGTGAATCTAAGCCTAAGTCCATGGTCCTATCTAATATATATAAAGGAATCACAGCCTCAACAAGAGGCCCTGCCTCTATTTCTTCTTTTCTATTTTCTTTTTTCTTTTTTTTTCTTTTTTTTTTTCTCTTAGGTAAAGGTAATATATATTGTTGGCTTTTACTTTGTATCTTTTGTTGATTTTATATTCTTTTCAAGTGAGAAGTGTGATGATTATGTTAAAATAAGTAAATATTTAGTTTCAAGTATATAATTAATTTTTAATCTTTCAAATATTTTATTTTAAATCTTTCTTATATGGAATCTTTAATTACTAGTTAATTTTTGCATTAAATTTGACGCTCGTTTGAGGTCAAAGTATTAGCACAAGACCCTATGATATTTCTTTCGGAAGTGAAAAAGAAATCACTTCAAAGTCTTTTGACTTTTCTAGAAAATATTTATTGTAAGGAAATATAAATATTTGAGATGAAGACTAATTATATTGTTATTAGTTAATAAAAAGCTCTCAAATTTAAATTTGTTTGATAGCATTTTTGTTTCCTATTTCTTGTTTATTGTTTCCTATTTTTTATATTTTAAGAACTAGAAACACCTTTCTTCTTCTTTTTTTTCTTCTATCATTTTGGCTACTGCCTCCAACCATCGTCGCCACCCTATTATGGCCACCTCCAACTATAACCACCAGTGGCCACCGCTGCCAGCCATCACCACATTCGACCACTACCACTGATAGCCAACTCTCCAACCACCACCACGAACTCCTATGGCGATCATTTCTTGTTTCTTGTTTCTTGTAATTTTTCCTAACATTTTCTTTTATTTTATAGTTTAAATATGATTTAATTATGTAAATATATATATATATATATATATATATATATATATATATATATATATATATATATATATAACATGTATTAAATTATAAAAATTAATTATAAAACATTTACATTATCAAATACATAAGTCTCCATGCAAAATTAATAACTATCATATAATTGTTTCTATCATTCATATGTTGCTAAAATTTAATCTGGAATATAATTTCTCATTCAATTCATTTGTCTTAAATGATGTTGACTCAAATCCAACTCAATTATGTTGTTATATAAATGTCGCGGTTGTAAAATATTAAAGTCAACTTAATTGAATGTCTTAGTAAACAAAATTTATATATTACAAAATTTTAACCAGTTTCAAATGTACTAAAAATAATAATTTTAAATTTTAAATAATATATACACATGCATATTGCAAAATTTAAAATTCAAAATTCAAAAAATATTTAAATATACATATTGAAAATTTGCAACTTGAAAATCAAAATAATATATAAATTTAAATATTGAAAATTTAAAAATTTAAAATTAAATTAAACATATAAATATAAAAAAGTTAATAAATGGAAAAAATATATATATAAAAGAAAGAAAGAAATGTAAGAGAGATATAGCCGAAAGAATGAAATATAAAAATAAAAAGATATTAAAATATAACTGTATTCCGTAAGAATCAAACTCAAGGATGGCCCATAGATAACACTCAAGCGTGCCTTACTACCAGCCAAGCAAGTAGAAACAAAACTCAATAAAACATAGACGAAACAGAGAAAACTATTTTTGGTAGTTTCTCAAATTTCGCCTCATTTTTTTTTTAATGTTTCTTAAATTTTAGAAACAAAAAATAAAATAATTATCAAATATGTCAGTTTTTTTTAAAAAAAATGAAAAACAAGAAAAAAAAAACGAAAACGTTATTAAACGGGCTTTAAAAAGCCTTCTGTTCATAACTCAAACAATAATAAATAAATAAATAATAAACTTGTTTGATGATATATTTTTTAAATTTATTCATCTTTTTCAAGATTTCTGCTTTTCCATATTATTGTTATTAGTTAGAGGAGGAGATCACAAGAAGTTGTGAGTTGGGTTTTGGGAGTTTATGAAATGCTAATTTCAATTCGTTGTGAAAACATTGCGAATACTATGTGAGATTAAACACTTAATTTTGGATTAGTGCAGCTTTTAAAATTATTGCTAGCAATTGTTCTTTAATTAAAAAAAAAATCAATTGTAATATGAAATAAATTTCAATTTCAAATTTTGAAAAGCTAAGTTATGTGTTCGGCAAATGAATACTAAGTTGTTGTGATTTATTAGCTACAATGACTAAAAATAAAATTAAAATTTTTCAATTTAATAAATTATTAAAAAGAAACATTTTAGTGTGTGAGATTAAAATTTAGCATTTGCCCTTATTTATGAGTTCGGCGATGAATTTTACTTGAATAGTTCTCTTAGATGTTGATTTCAAAACTTGAACAATAGGGTTAGAGAAAAAATAAACATTTGACGCAACAGTAATCACAACTAACTCGTGAAAACTCGACTTGTATGTAATGATTAAATTATTAATATAACTTATTCTACTTTACATAAAAGTAAAACTAAAACTAAAACTAAAATCAATTTAATAAGTTATTAAAAAAAAACATTTAGAATATAGGATTAAAATTTAACATTTACCCTTGTTTGTAAGTTACACGAGATAAATTTTACTTTGAGTGGTGTCCTTATATGTTAATTTCAATACTTGAACAATAGGACAGGAAAAAAAAATTAATTTGACTCAATGGTAATGACATAGAACTTGTGAAAACCGAACTTGCATTTAATGGTTAGATCAATGAGTACAACTTTACTATCTTGCATAAATGTGCAACTCTACTTCTACAGTGGAATGACATATAGTTAATGAATGAAAATCAATTAATTAAATAGTTTGATTAAAATTTCAATTTTGTGTCTCATAGATTCCCGATTGTTCAATTTTGTGTCAAATAGAGACTTGTTCAATATTTTTTAAAATTCACAAAAATAACCCCATTATGCTCTATATGGAAAAACCTCGGGTGAAACATATAATTGCATCTATCAAACCCCTTAAGTTTCATAAATCAATTTAAACTCTTTAAAAAAATTTCCTTTGAAAATAGTTCATCCATTTACTTTACTCGTCTACTTTGTTAAACCGACCTTTGAACAAGTTTACAGATATGTGAGAAGCAATGCATGGACAATTTTCAAAAGTAATCGTAATGAATGATATAAATTGATTGGTTTATAAAAAATTAAAAATTTAATTAACTCAAATTATAAGTTCCACACCATATTGATCGACATAAAATCTAGAGGCAACTGTAAATTGATATACTTGCAAAAGTTTCAGAGTTTTAATTGATACAACCCCAAAGTTTAAGAGTATGAATTGATACTTGCCCATTCAAATTAATATCTAAATTTATTAGACACGAGACTAAATTTTAAAAACTATTATACATTTTTAAAATTCAAAAATCCAATAGTTATGGAATTGATTGATAGTTCAAAACCTATTAAACAAACCTTAAAATAAATAAATAAATAAAATAGAGGCTAAAATTGTAATTTAACCTAAACAAACAAAAAGTGATGCATGGGAAGTTTACTACAGAGAGTAGATAGAACAATCAACAATGCACAATTCATTCTTCCAGACTTGACAAAAACCTGAGCTGCAAATCCATGTTGTCTTGTCCCATAATTATTATAGAAAGGAGAAGAAGATGATCATCTTAAGAATCTAACAACCATTAACTATTTTGCTTAATCCTCAGGTTTCCATTGTACCAGAGCTAATGTATGGCGGCCACCACAGGCAACAAGTTTGGCAATCCAACGGCCATGCTCAGCCCTAAGAGGAGGTGCAATGTCAATAGGAACTTCCTCCGGTTGCCCGGTTGTTACCTTCCTTCCATATCCGAGCCGCCCATGGTCGCCTCGCCCAAACTGCCATACACATATAAACAAGGTGGAGGAATATAACAAAGACTTGACAATGAGCTTTCAGAACAAATTTAATGAGAAGAGGTGGATTTCAAAATAGTTCTAAATCCAAATTAAAAGTGTATCTAAGACAATGATTTTCGATAATAGTGACTTAAAACACTATTGTGACTCTTCAACCTTTCACAATTTTTATTTGGCTAGGTCACAGAAAATACACTTAATTTTTTCCCTTCGTTTTAAATATATTCATGTTCTATTAAAAAGTTTTAGTATTAACTTGGACCATTCATTAACGTTTCAAAACTATCCTTGGAGTAGAAATCCATTAGAATTTTGAATGAAAATTGGGACATGAAATGAGTGAGACAATGTTTAGGTCCCACCTTAGATACCACGCCAACACTACACAATTCCATGTCTCAACATTCTAACGGATTTCTACTCCGAATATAGGTTTGAAATGTTTATCAAAGGTCAAGAGTAATATTGCAACTTTTCAAAGATTAAGAGTATTTTTTAAACAAATGGCAAAGTTTAGAACATTTTGTAATTTAGCTTTTTTTTTTTTTTTTTTTTTTTTTTTTTTTTTTTTTTTTGTCTCTAAAGGTTTAAATGATTTACTTTAGTGTATCAATGTTTATTTATTTTGCTCAAGTGAGTTATTTATCACTCATTAAACATTTACCAAAAACATTTAAGGTTATTTCATGATCTAGTACTTGACCCACCGCATGTCTTCATGTGGTTTACTTGTCTAGACAAATATCTGCCATAACAAGTTTCAGTTAACTAATTTGTAAGAACACAACGAGGATTGAAACAAATCATACAAAGTTCAGAATGTTTGAGAGTCAAAAGAGGCAAAAATAGAATAAGCTGAAAGCTTATGGATCAAGATGACGTCCAAACTTAAGTGAATGATTTGTCCCTAAAAATAGACTACTAGAAAGAGGATTTTGAATCAACTATCAACATCAGTAATTCTAAAAATGTATTAGTTTTTATTTTTAGAAAAACAGATTAGAAAAACAAAAATCCAAAACCAGGTTTCATCATATGACGATTCTCAAACTATTGATTAAAACTAACCGAAAACATGCGGCCGTCACTGGTTAGTGCAACTGAATGTGTGCCTCCACACGATACCTGTACCAATGAATGAGATTATTGCATATTCAAAAGATTTCTAATTTTGTCAAATAAAACTGCATCTCTAACTCTAATCCTTAATTCTCAGAATGATCCTGAAATGTAATTCAAGTTTATTTTCTTATTTTCAAGGAAAAAAAAACGCCAATGATAGTTATATCCTTTTGGTAATCACTCTTTTGTCCAGGGGTGCAAGCCAAAATCGAACCACAGAATACACTCTTTTTATTTATTAAGAAACTATTTGTTCGATAGGTTTATCCAAGATACCGTTATCCTTCTCAAACCAGAATTATATCAGCTTACCAATGAAGGATTATTTTATAGAAGGTCGAATGTATTAAACCAAAGGGAAATGTTTGTTTTCCCATTCGTGCATCAAATTAAATATCATGTCAATAGAACATTATATCCATACTTCCATTACAACGACCTTCTAAATTCTAAATTCATCAAGCCAGACATTTCTCAGCTTTAGGAAGAAGTGGCGGGGCACAGTTACAAAAATGGCATGATTTGTACCTGAACAATGTCCTCTCCAGACAGAAGTTGAACCTTCTGGGGAACCATTTTGCTGCTCTTGTCATTATCTCCAAACCCAAGCCTCCCATGTTCTCCTCGCCCCCATCCATAAACCTGCAATAGCAGTAAGCTTACTCTTTCTACTCAAACATAGACAATGGAGGATGCATCATTCAATCTTGACCGGGTCCGTAATTCATCAGCAAAATTTATCAGAAGCATGTAAACCATGCTTATCGAAGACATAAGCACTGCTACTTTAACTATGAACTAAAACTTTTGTCTTATCAAATCTCAAGAAAATATGGATTTGACAGATTGTCGTGCAGATCAGTGTTTAACATATAAGCACTTAAACGCAACAAAGGCAAGGACACTCGACACATTATTTCATGTTCATAGTTTGTACTAGAATCAATGCCAGGCCAAAATGATAGAAGTTTCATGGCTTCATGGAATTGTAGAAGGTATTTCTTTGCAAATATACTAGCAAACACCAATAATTATACAGCTCTAGCCTCTATGGAGATCAACTTCTCTCTAGAAAACCCCTCAGCATTAAGTGGAGAGAGAGAGTGAGCACTCACCTCTCCGCTATCTGTCAATGCAGTTGAATGCCATCCTCCAGCTGCAATGTCAACCTTTGGATAAAGATGTGGTAAATTAATTAACAAGGTAGCCATTTATTTTCATGGCTAAACATCGAAAATACGTCTTTGAGTTTTTTTTTATTAAAAAAAAAATTAGAATATGGAACACAAACCAAAGTAAGACCAGAAAGCCCTTGGACAGGAATTGGCTGTGATCTTGGTTGTGTGTCACCAGTTCCAAGTTGTCCATATTCATTGTTACCCCATGCCCATAAAGTTCCATCTTCTTGGAGAGCTAAATTATGAAATGCCCCAACTGCAATAAGCCTCACCATATCGAGACCTTGAACTCGTACAGGAACAGAAATTTGCTTTCTGCAAACAATACACCTCTCAATATATTAGCACCACTGCATACAATGAAAATTGACTGAGTACTAGAAACAATTCTAGTTAAATATGTGAGAAAAACGATAGTGACAAGAGTGGTAGTGACAAAAAAAAATGTCCACGACAGTGGAAAAATGGTCATTGTAGTTTAAAATAAGCAAAACCTAATTAATGAACATATCTATATGAATGACTATGACAGTGCAAAAATGTCCATTATAGTTCAAAATAAGTAGACAGAATAGAAGTGTTCAGTGATATCATAATTAAAAGTTATGAGACCATACATATCTCCAGGTGGCCATGGTTGGCCCCATGTCCATACATGTCCTTCACGTGTAAGTACCACAGAGTGTGTACCTCCTGCAGCAACCTATGACAGAGAAAAAGGAGTACGTTTCTCAACCAACTTGAGATAAGCATGAAACAATCTTCCATGAAATATGCATTCAAGACAGAGCCCAGAGATTAAAGGGTCATGTCAGAATCAAACCAAATCTTTGATCTGTGTATACATACTTGCATGTAATTTCAGGAACAAACTGTGCCAAATTATCTATAATGTAATAAGTCAAGAATAATCTGGACCTCGGAAGCCTTGTCATCTCAGAAGCAAGCTTCAAATTCAAATGACAATGAAGTCATCGACTTAAAACCATATTAGCCATCTCATTAGGATGTTAAGTAATCTGGAAGTTCTTTGGGACTAAATGTTGTAAAACTGAGCATTTATCTCATGAGGTTAGTCAAAGTATTTATAAGCTACTCTCAGACATGGTTACTAAAAAAGTTGAGAACATTTTATTTCCCTTCACCAATCACGGTCACCGTCATAATGTCAGGAAAATTGCTCAGGCAGTCAAGCTTGGTCTGTTCGTCCAATCTATCAAATCTTGAGACACATAATCCCACTACACAGTTTGATCCAAAAGTGAACACTGAACAAAAACACAAATGTCTAGATATGTATCCATTAGATTCAGGAGAAGCTATCTTAGACAAACCATGATAGCACCATAGCATTTTTTTTCTTTTTTCTTTCAATTTGTGGGGGATGCGAAACGAGCTTCCTTTGAACTATTACAAAAAATCATTGATAAATCGTAAATATAATGTAGTCTAACAAGAACTATTAAAATTAATAAGGTCCCCCAAGAGCTAGAATGTTCTCTCCTTTCCTTCAAATATTCTTCTATACCTTTTCAGCCAAGACACCAGAAAAATCTATTTCACAAAGTTTTAGCTTAGACTTTAAAGAGGAAACAGACCCCCCAGACACAATAATGAAACTTTTGGTGTTAATTAGGCAAGCATCAACTGGACTTTGAAAGCCAACAATACCTTATTTCGTAAACCTAGCCATGGAAGGAAGAGAAAGAGCTGGTTGGCATCTTCCTTACATTTTTTTTGGACATATAACACCACTTAAGGGAAAGTAGATGGAGATTTCTTGTAGAATTAGTATCTTTGGTATTAATTCATTTTCATCCCAGCACCAACTACCAAGAACCAAATAAAGACTGCTTTCTTATTTGGGGGGATGGGGGTATTTTTCATTCTCCACAATATGTTTGACAATCAAGAAAGAGGGGAGCACTGACTGCGAAGTTGACCAATTAGAAAACAGAGATCTACGAGAGAAAATGCAATCATTTTCCAGTTAATGGCAACGTTCTTTACGAGATATGATAACCATGAAAGTTTATGATAGTTTTCTGGAGAAGGACAACCATGAATTAGTCTGGCCCATATCAGGACTTGCTCTCCAGTCTCAATATTATTATCACAATTGATCGGTTTGGTACATGTAGATATCTTTAAGTAGCATATGGCCAGAATGTTCAATAGAGATAAGACTAAAAAGATAATATTGAAAATAGCTATCACTCTTAAGAATTATTTCATTAGATAAATTATCGAACATATGAAAAAGTTTTCCTGGTAATGGACCAAATGGTTCATTTCCAGGAATTCAAGCAGATATGCTTAAATGAAAGGCTACAATAGTGTGGCCATGTGAACCCGATAACTAAAAGCTGTACTGTGCATAGCATCTATAAGTATCTGCATAATACATGAACATGATCCAAAATAAATGCTCAAAAATATGTTACCTGACGAACTATTAGCTTTGGAGCACATCGTTGAGGAATTGCTATATCTCTTCTCGGTGGCCTACCAGTGTCATCTTTCTTCTCGGGTTCTTCACCACACTGACCATATTCATTACCACCTGCACCATACAAACTTACGTGCTTACTTGCCTGGCTTGATCTAAAATATGAAGCACCAGGAAGACTTTCCCCAAACAAGTTCCAGTTCCAAATAACCCTCCTCTCATTTGCTTCAAGACCCAAAAAAACTGAGTATAACGTTATTCTGCTCTGTCGTTACTCGTACTGTCATGCACAAATGAAGATAGTACAGAATACAGACAACGTTAAAACTCAATCCAAAGACGTAAAATTTGTTATCTCTCCCAGATGGTAAATGATAGAATACAAGACTATCATTCTGTCGAAAAGATTCTGAAACTTGCACTCTGAGGCAAAGCCACGAGTTTCTAACCCTTAAGATTTATATTCTAAGATTCACAAGAGATTTATTCCCTCTATACACAAAAAGATCACCTATCTATGATTACACTCTAAGTTGTAGTCTTTATATAGATTGTAACCCTTAGAAATAGAATGATAATATCAACTCCCATCTATTTTTCTATGAAATATTGTTCACTAGTATATGTCATACCAATACAAAATTGACCATGGTACTTTAGCCCATTATTATTTTGCTGCTAAAGCTTTCAAAAAGGTATTAAAGAAATTATGTAAAAGATTTTGTGGATCCTATATCAGTGACTATAATGACAATATTGAAAATAACCTCTAGAATGTTCATTTAAGAAGATACAAAATTTGTCAATTTAGCACTTCAATAAATGCTCCCCAATAAATTTAAGTCTTGCCTCTTCAAGATAAATGGTTTATATGCCTCTGACATTGATAACTAGTACTCTAAACATTTTATGCTCAGTATTCCCAGTCACACAAAACCATCATGGTTGTCCTGTAAGATTAGTCGAAGTGTGTCTAAGTTAGCCAGGACACTCTGAATATTAAAAAAATTTTAAAAAGGGTATTCGCAGTCGCACAGTTAGCCACGTAAAGGAATTTAAAGTACCCCAGGCATAAGCTCGGCCTTGATCATCCACAGCAAGACAGTGCCATCCACCAATCGCCGCCTAGAAAACAGGACCACGATATGAAACTTTCTCTAAAACACTAACCAAGTAGAAAACAAAAGTTCTTAAGCACACAAATTAAAAACTACACTTAGATTGATTACCTGTACAATCTTAACATTAGCAAGAGCTTTCACCTGGCTCGGAACGTTCTCAGCTTTGGTTCCAGCTGGGTGCCCAAGGGTTCCTCTCTGATTCCAACCCCATGTAAACAGCTACAAATTCCCCACAAATTTAAAACCAAAAGTAAGAAATATGAGAAGACAGAACGCCCAGAAGTAAATTAAAACAGAAGCTTAAAGAGAGCGATTCGAATAAAATGTAACTGACCTTCCCATCTTCGCATATGGCAAGGGAGTTCCGGCTACCAGCAACAACAGAACAAACATTTTGAGACTCAAGGGCTTTAATGGCGCAAACCCATTCCCTTTCTTCATTGTTCCCCAATCCCAATTGCCCATCTTCTCCTGAACCCCTGACAATTCGTTTACATTTTTGGTCAATCAATTCAGTTGCTATCAATCGTTGACAACTACAGCACAAAATTAGAGACAACCATGATTACGGACCAAGCAATAATGGCAGTATCGGCAGCCATTGAAAAGCGAGATACAAAGCTCGAGCAGTGGCTGGCGTCCTAAATCAGGAATTCGAGCTAAACAAATCTGAGTATAATCTGCTTCTAATAAAGAAATTCGAATAAAATAAAGATGAAAACCTTTGAGAAAAGAGATAAAGATGAAAATGAAAAAGCAAAAAGGTGAGTGAAAGTGAAACACAACCAAAAAGAGATGAGAAATGCGAATCAGATAGCTAATATCGCACGGTGTTCCATTCGACTCGATAATTAGGTCAGTTCTATAATCTCGTACTCAAGGAAAAATGGCGGGAACTTTCATAAAATATTTAAGCCGTGTTTAGGGCAACAAGAAAGAGTTGTGAAGTCGGGTGTTCTTTAATTGTGGCTGGCTAATTCTTTGATCGAATAAGAAGTGGAGTTCATGGTGATGATTGATAATTTTGGGTCAAGCACTTCCTTTAGTGATGATATTTTTGTCATTTTTACAATATATGAGCGAGAATCTAGTAAAGTACAAAACTAAAGTAATTGTCTTCTTTTTCTTTATTCAATCACTAAAAGTTCTTAAATAGAACTTCCTACTATATGTATCTTCTTTATATAAATATTCCAGAATATACGACTAAATAGACACATTTAATAAACCTGAAGCATTGGAGGGTGTCGAAAGACTTGTAATGGAACGCAATATGCCACGATAATGTTCTATAGAAGCAGGCGGGCTGTTAGAAGTTCGGCCCTTTTTTTGTGTCGTAGGGGAGGGATTGACCTTTCTAATGCATATTTAGTCATACCGGCATGGCCCCACTAACATTAAGTCGTCGAATGGCCGACTTCAGTTGTCTCTACGTGCTATATTCTCTTCGCCTAACACATTCAACTATTTTTTTTTGCAACATGTTCGATGTGCCCCCAGCACGACACTATGAAATGCATGTTGGGTTGAGCAAGAATACAGCAACTAGGGAAACGAAGAATGGAATTGAAGGCAGAAACTTGGGAATTGTTATCTAGTTCAAGCTCTTCGCCCCGAGGCAATATAGGATTTCGAATGAATTTCGACGATCATTGTATTGAAACTCGAATAATGAAACAAACCTTAACCTCAGAGTTGATAGTGCAACTTTATATAAGTTGAGTTGTGCTTATTTTGAAGGCTAATACAAAGGTTATCTACTTTGTTAATATTAAATTGGCTAGTTTGTCAAATAATTTAAATCGATGTCCACCTTTCATTTAATCTAAGACACCAATTGACTTTGATTTGGCTTGGTTAAAAAAAAAAAAAAAAAAAGTTCACACTCTAAAGATGTAATTTAAGGTTTCGTTGGAAATAAATAAACACAAAGTAATTGGTAACGTTAAATATATGTCTTAATCTATATGGAGTATTTCTTCAACTCTATCCCAAATGATGGGAATGTTTTTAATTTTATCACTGGGTTGAATTGTTTTAATAAAACTTATTTAATTATTCAGCAAAATTGATTAAGTCTCTATCGTCACTAAATATTAAAATAATGATGTCAAGGTGAACATAGTTTAATTAATCTACAAATGTGTTAGCAACAAAGAGCTTTGTAGTTTGAATTTCCTATCATTTATTGTACTAAAAAAATTAAAATAAATAATTTTTACCATATTGTCCTTGATGTAAACCAAGCCAATCTCTCGGCAGGGATCTCAAGAGGGGGCAATATCAGTTATGTGGTGCCTCTCGGAGTATCGAAATGAATTGAATCTTTCGAGCTTGAATGCTTCTTTGAAGAATATTTTGATGAAAATTGATCATTTTTTCTCTCTTGATGATGTTGGGCTTTGTTCTTTTGGGCAGAAGGAGAGTCTTGTGAGTCCGTGTAAGTCGATCTCGCCTCCCCTTCTTGAAGAGCGTAAGATTTACAGAGTTGAGTTGAGTTGGTAATTATTGTTGGTGAATCAAATTATCCACAGAGTTTAATTGTATGTGTTTGAAGTGCAAAGTTGAATTGAATTGGCTAGAAAGTCTGTGTTTAATATGTAAAGTTGTGTTGATGTATCCAATATAGTGTTTCTAAATTAAATTGATTTTGTCTTGGATTTTCTTTTTTTTTGTTTTTTTGGTATACAAAGTTGAATAGAGTGGATCTCTCAATTCAGAGGTGTACGAACGAAGGTGGGTGGAGTTCTCTTTTTAGTAATTGCTCTGATAACTCATTTGCATATTACTTTGTACCGGTTATTGTTGGATTTGGGGGAGGGGGATTTGTGATTTGAGCATGTATTCGTCTAAAGATGGCGAGGCTTTCTGGTTTGGATGTTTCTCTAGGTGGTCATCATCTTCAATCATTAGTGCACTAACATTTTAATAGAACGACGAATAGATTGTGTCAAATTGTTACATACTCATATGAAATGACCCATTCTTGATTTTATTAAAATATAAAATAATTTTAAGAGGCAAGTGCAAATATAGCAATTAAGTTCAAATTATTTGTAAATATAACACAATGCGAAAGAATTTACAAATATAACAAAATTTAGATTTTGTTTTCAATATTAACAGTAGAGTCTATCAATGATAGACCATAGAGTATCAGTGAGAGTTTATCATTGATAAATTTGCCTATATTTACAATTTTTTAAAATGTTGTTATTACACTTAATTATTTTAGTTAAAAGTGTTATCTTTTTTTTTTTTTTTTTAAACTCAATTGTTAAAGGTGAATTTACATAACTTATGTTTAGGCATACACATGAATTAAGAGGTCAAAATTTGAATCTCAACCTTTACATGTTGGACTACAAAAATCAACTATTGAAGTGTAATTTGACATTACATCATCGTTTTATTTATCAATTTAACATTTTTAAATTTGTAACAATTTAACCCCTAGACTTGAATATAATTATCGATTTAGTCTCTATACTTTACAATGTAACATGTGTACTGATTTAATCCTTATCATGAAAAATATTAATATGATTTAATGAACTTTCTTTTATACGTAGATTAACAAACTTATTAAAATAAAATTTATTTAATAAAGTTGATGAACTAGATTGTTTTGAATTTAAAAATATAAAATCTAAACGGTTACCAACTAAAGTTTAGAAACTAAATTATTAGTCTTTCATAATAGAGAGTGTTTTCAGAATTAGAGGAAAATACGTTGATTCGGTTTAGGGTTTAGAGTTCTAACAAAATTAAAAAATTAAAAAATTAAAAAAGAATAATAAAAGAAAATAAAAACTGGGAAGCGGAATTGAGACTCGGAGTTAGCTTCGAACGTCCTACTTCCAACGAAACCAAGGGGATCTGACCGCTAATTCCTAGCTCCTATTGCTTTGTGAAATGGGTTACATACAGGAAGCTCGAGAGAATCATGTGAAGAAGAAAGTAGAGGAAGGTATTATAAAATGTTCATCTCATCCTCTACATCTTTAATCTGCTTTTGATTGCTGATGGGTCAATTTAAATTTTGAGTCTAGTACATCTGGAAGTGGTGTAGAAAACTTTTGGAAATCTGGTGATGGTTTTTTTTTTTTTGTCCATTTCCAGCTTTGCGCAGCAAAATGAAGCAGAAAGCGTTGAAGGAGTGCGATCATTACGCTTCGAAATATGCTGAATGCGCCTACGGCAGAACGTTATCCGTCGTTTTCAAGTGTCGTAATCAAGCTAAAGAATTGAACAATTGCCTTCACCTATAGTGAGTCTCTGCTTGTTTCGTTTAGCTTTTTAATGGGTATGTTCAATTTCAGCTGCGTTTTATTCAAATTGTTCGGCTTCTCTTCTGTTCATATTAGTGTGCATTATCATTGTTCCTCAAGCACCAATGATCATGTTTAGTCTAATTGATAAACATACACTGGTTGTGTTGCTTGTTAATTGAGCGTTTCAGTGGTAATAACCTTGGGTGCTGGGTGTGATTTGTGAAAAATCAATCAGTATTTCCTCTTTTTGTGACTACAATCTTGCTTCTCTTATCTCACAGTAGAATAGCATTATCTAATCCCTCATGGCACTAGTTGCCCTTTTGTATTTCATACCATCGACGAAATTCTCACTAAACGTTTATCATTAGAAAAAAGAAAAAGAAAAAGAAAAAGAAATGTGATTTGTGAAAAATCTAGCATGGATCGTAATTTTGAAGGATCGAGTGTTTAGAGACATGTTGGTGGCACATGAAAGTAAGTCAAGAGCTAAAAAAAATTTATAATTCAAGGAAGATTCAACCCAAACAATGAGGAAATTGCTCTAATACCAGAACACGTGTTGAATAAACAGAGTTCTCTTATTCATATCAGGAGGAAACTCCACTTAATTAAATACAAATACAAATACAAATGTCCTATATATAGCAGAACAAAAGGGAACAAACTAAGCAACTGAATAACAAGAAACTAACAGAATAATAACAGCTGTACAATTAGTTTACAAGTCCCTTAATACTGGAGTCATATGGCCCAACATGTGACTCTTATGGGGATGAATAACTACTTAGTTCTTACCACTTTCCTTGTTCATATATATTAAAAAGGATTTTTCTTGGAATGTATTTTGAGTGGGGGCGGTGAGGTGGCTCTTCATCGCCTACAGGCCATGAGTCATCTATGGAATGTATTATGGCATGGGCGAGTCAGCATTAAGTGACTTTTGTCGGTAGCAAAAAAACTTTTAGCAGATGTCAATTGGCATGTACTGTGCTTCTTCCTATGGACTAGAAGTTTCAGTAGAGGCTATAGCCCTGAAACAAATATCTATGGCTCAACACAAGCGTTAAGTGATGCTATACCACAAGATGGATGTTCAAGCAGGCCTTTACAAAAATGTAAGGGCTCATTGTTTGGTTATAAATATATGCCACAACCAAATGGCAGCGCTTATAGATGCCTCCATGTCATGATCTAGGTGGGGCAGTCATCTGCGGCAATTATCAACTAGCAAAATTAAAACAAATCTTGGCCTACCAGAGAAACAAGAGTCATCTTGGGTGTTATAATTTATAGAGTGCCCCAGGCAGTGGTGCATCTAGGATGCAATGGCCATGTCCTTGTTAAGATTGTGTTAGTTATCTCTGCTGTATTGTTGTTGAAGTATATTTAGCCTTATTGTTAGAAGGTTAGTTGGGCTGTTATTTCTCTTGGGCATCTATTTAGAGAACCCTGTATTGCTTTTGTCGATACTGATCAAGAATCAGCTCAGTTCTTGAGTAGAGGCAAGATGAAAACCCTAAACCCAAGCTGGCTATTGGTGCATAGAGTAAAAAAGAATGCATGTACATACAACGTGCATGAGCAAGAGTCTGCTGGGAGAATGAGCTTTAGGTTAAGCCAACTATGGGCAAGAAGGTGCTCATTTGAGTAGCTTGAGTGAGTGCGACCAAGTGGACTCGGTATCAAAAGGAAGAACCCAGCATTGACTTTAACGGATGTAAGGATCTTGAATACAGTTTTGAGGCAGGAGTTGCGGCAGGTAATGATTCAGAGTAGTAGTACCTGTGCCACACGATCTAAGATGGTCTGATCAATATTGGTGATTTGATTGGAGAATTCATACCCCATTACAAAGAACCAAACGCTAGTGCTCTAGGGCTCAGGACTCGGATGTGTGGGCAGGAAAGACAAAAGACAGCAACCAACTGATGTTCTTTGTGAGAAGCTATTTGTCTAACTGAATGCCAAATAGCTTCGAGAAATCTTAATAGTTAGGGTTAAGGATATTATATGATCAGTTTTATATTACTATTGAATAGTGAACAACATTTTGTTGAATCGACACTTTGCCAACGGCGATACAATCTAAAGAAAAATTTTCATTCTGAAAATGGTTTTGCCTGGTTCCATTTTAATGGAGAGGAAGAAGATAAAAAAATTAGAGCTCCCTCTCTTTTGGGTGTGGAGGTGCTGGAGAGGGTTAGAGCCTTGTTGCACCACAAGGCACTATCAACGAGTGGGAGGGGGTAGGCGGGATGGGGGAGGGTGATAGTCTAAGAAATGGTTGACAAAAAGCAGCGTGCATCTCCAATTTAACTTGTGAGCAAATATTTAGTCTTCGCATAATATTCCTCAGTTAAGTTTTAGTTTTGGTCCTCTATTGCTTCCCCATGAGAGGGAAGAAGTTTTGTCATGCTCCTTACCATAGTTTTATTGAAATATAACACCCAATTGAGTTACCTAACAATCTAAGGATAGTAATGTTACTCATATTGGGCTTCATATAGGACAAGTATAAATTCAATTTTTCGTAACAATGCAAACATCACCATCAATCGAGAGCTTATATATCCTTACCCTAATTGTTCCTGTTTTGTTTTCCAGCACTAACGACTCCGTGTTGGAAGAGATGAAGCGGGAATATGCACTCCAACACGATGGGAAGCCGTGAGAAAGAGTATAACATCATTTAATGAGAAAACTGAAGAGTATTGTTATGTGTCGATCTCAGGTGCAGTTTCAGATGATGCTGTGTTGAATTTGTCACTTACATTAGTCAGAACTGAATGAAAGTTGAGGCTTTTTGCATTTTGTGATCTGAACAAGCAAAGGAACTCCGCGTTTTTGGCATAAGAATGATCTTTGATCTCTTCATGTATAAATTTCAGAGCTATTCTTCGTCAAATCTATAATCTTTTACCCCTTTGGCATCTTTACTAGGATTGAGTTGTCCTCGAGAATATAATTCCATGATCTTATTTATGGCCTTCATCGTTCTTGTCTTGCTCGGAGTTTAAAAAGTTCAGCGAATAGCATAAAGTTGTAATTCCATTAGACCTGTTATTCTAATGTAAAATTTTCAATCTCAGTTCTACATATCAATGTACAAATTTCTTGAAATTATTGTTCACTACTGTGATTTAAAGAAATAGTTCTCATTGTATATATAATTTAGATTAGATTTGGCAAAGAAAAATCACAATTTAGAATAGATTTTGCAAAGAAAAATCATAACAAACTGTTAATAGAGGTAGAAGATCAAACCTCCCAACTTATTCAGGCCTTTAGGTGAGCTTGCGTAATCGTAATAAGCACAACTCAACTCTTCCCCGGGTGACTGAATCTGCCCGGCAGGATTGCTAAAAGAATACATATCAATTCATGCTAATTACCTAATCTTCTGACCTCAAAGGAGTGCATGCCAAGTTCACTTTGGCCATTATTAATTATTTTTCATCCGACCTTGATCCTCTATTATGTAACTTCATTTTCTTCTCCTTTTTAACATGAATAGGAGAGAATAACGGCAATGCTTTTATTTTAATTATATTTTGGGAGGGAGATCTGTGATTAACCAGCTTACACAAAGATGGGGTTCCACTTCAAGTAGAATATAGAAAGGAATATCTGGAAAGCTATAAGGGAAAAAGCTGTGCACTCAAAATAATATGCATAATTCCAAAAACAATTGCACAAAACTCCCCCACTGCACTTCACTCAACCCACCATGTGAACAAAAGTAACGGTAAGAGACACCTGCCTAATAGTTAATAAATACCTCCAAAAAAATAAATAGGGAAGGGGGTTTCTCTACTTTTTTCTTTTTTTTTTTTTTTTGCATTTTTGAGAAGGGAAAAAAAAAAGATAAAAGTTCTAGAGTAATGGGGGCAAATACTTCCCAACAACTCAAACAGTGTAGCTTATACAAGAAAGTAGCTCAAAACTCACTCTAGCAGATCAAATAAAACCGACCAAAAGTTACATGTTATGCTGCCTAAGTAGGTTTCCGCATATTGCGGCCAGCACGGATTACCTCATCCACCAACAGCAACTGCGACGCAATTACAGGCCTGCATTAAGTTAAGAGTAACCAAATTAATACCCGCAACAATATGGTCATTTAATAGCAAAGACTAGAAAGTTATAAATATGACAACTTCTATAAGACATTTGTTAATGATCAAGAGCGTGAGAAGAATTTCTGCAAGAACAGGGGAAAGGTTAAATGAGGATGTAAAAAAGATGCGACAGTCGAGCCATGTACCCAGAATTGATAATTTGGCGTTTCACTGAGTAGTTGTCAAAGATACCCTCCATTTGGGGGTCAATCGGTTCTCCCGTATGCTGGTTTAGCCCTACAATATTGCCCCGGTCATGCGCCCCCTGATTTTAAACAGGAAGAATGAGTTCAGAATAATTGTAACTGCCTCTTACGAAGGAAGGAAATGGTAAATTATATGACAAAGCCCAGTGGGAGTTAAAGGGACTATACCTTAAGAGCAATGAGCACATCCTGTGTATCGAGCCCAGAGTTCTCAGCAAGTGTCTTGGGAACCACAAGAAGGGCATCAGCAAAAGCTTCCACGCCAAGTTGAGCACGCTGTAATAAAGGTAAAGAAGGTTGATAAGATTAGGTAAATGAGAAGTATGCAAAAGGATACCGGAAAATACTTCTAGGGAAACTTACTCCTTGAACTGTTTTCTTCACTTCATTTATCAGATGTTGTCTGGCAGCAACTTCGAAGGATCCCGCACCCTGAAAAATCCACCAGTCATTTCTCAACAAGAAAATCTCAAATATTGGCAGACAAATGTAGAGACAACCTCAACCAATGGTCTACCAGACGCTATTTCCTAGTTATAAGCATTACACAAAAGTCAAGACTTAGTTCCTCTCTTTCATTATAGGGTCAGTCAAGAAGTAAAACAAATTGTAAAGCGAATAGCCAAACGTGGGAATAAGAATGCCAAATGCTCAACACATTAGTTGCAGATATAATTTATTTGCTTAACTTTGCATTCAGGATGCTTGCTGCTTTGGTCATCACTTTCTTAGACACTTTAGTCAAATGATGCACCATTGCATCTCAAATTATAGCAGAGAAATAATTCTACTTGATACAAGACGCACATTCATTAATTCAGCTGCACGTCTAATTACAGTCCAAAAATATAAGAAGCTTACCATGACTACGGATTCATCTTCAATGGTGTTTTTAACAGCTCTAAGTCCATCCCGGACAGCATCCTTAATTTGAGCAATTGTGTGATCATTAGGTCCTGAACGATGGATACCCAGTGAGAAAAAGGAAAATATAATTGATTAACAAGATTGTAAATGAACGAGGATTGAAGTTTCAATGAAGTACCCTTGATCAAGATAGTGCATGAATGAGGATTTTTCACATTTTCCACAAATGTATATTTCTCTTCCCCAAGAACATGTTCATAGACCAGTCCAGCCCATCCAAGGCAATCAGGAGTAAGGTTTTCAACAGAATTTATAGCCTCTCCTCCACAGGCCAAAACCAACCTTTCCATGTTTCTTCTCTTGGCTCTACGAAGGGCAATGATCTACATGGCAATATGTATGGAACAAATTAACATATATTGACAAATACATGGTGAACGAGCCAAGATTTCATGCTCCCTTACTCAAATCATATAAACCATAATGGTTATTAACCATACGACATTTGTAGGTTCCATCATGCAATATGTTTTTTCTTTATAAGGTATACTAGAAAAGAACCTGCAATATGTCTTTTCTGTATAAGGTGTACTAGAAAAAATCCTGCAATATGTTCTTCCTAGTAACTTAGGACAGACACAGGAAAGATAAAGATACATTCGTAAACCTATATGACTTGTAAAGAATTTATCAAATGCTATGAAAATAACATGACTATAATTGAAAACATATCGCTTCTATATACATCTTTCAATACTCATTGGAGTTTTGTTATCAATTTGTGTTTGCTCAGCTACAAATTGGTGGATTTGGTCAGAACGATGGGCAAATATTTGTTTACAATACTATTTAAGCTCATTAGTAATGGCGATGGTATTGGCTAAGGTTCTGTCAGTCTTTCAAGCTTGCTAAAATAAGTCTTTTCATGATGAGGCTTAAACATCATTTGTAAACCTAAAGTCGTGATCAAGGGAAGAAAGGGAAAAATATGAGAACTGAAAACTTCAAGAAATATGGCCTTACCCCTTCCCTTGCAAGCAGATCCAAAGATGGGGGATCAATTCCTTTTTGATTTATGACAACAAAGTTCTTATCATTACCCGCACAAACCTGCAAATGACAAGAATATAATACAACAATTAAGAAATGCAGATGGTATCAATAACTAACATGCATGACCTTAACACTCTTACCTTGTTTTTCAATTCAATGATTTTCTTAACTCTTTCATCAACCTGACGCCTTTCAGCAGCAACCATTGCTTCCCTCTGTTCCGCATTGGAGTAGAAAAATCCAGCATTTATTTCACTGAGAGAAAAGCCATCAAATTTTAAATGTTCACAATACATTATAATGATATATGGCTATAAAAGTATATGACCTACATTTCATATTCAAGATAACTAGTTCAATTCAACCCATTAATGCCATATTACATCAAGCTGGGGTAGCATATACATGCATGCATTGATTCTACATGTAGGAAAGCAGAAACAACACAACCTAGATTCAACATTACAAGTAACATACTTATCCATCCATGTAGATATTAAAATCAAAGAAAGGCTGATCAATACCTTTTGTCATATTCCAGAGACACATTGCTGGTTAAAATATAACAATTCTCTGCTCTCCGTTTCATATCGGGATGTCTAGAACCATGATCAAGAACAAGACCTTCAACCTAGTGATTGACAATTAGAGACTTCAGAAACGATAAAGTAAAATGAATAAAAGGAGGAGGAGGAGAGAGAGAGGCTCTTGATAACATGAATCCAACAGAATAATTGCAGAAGTCTTCAGCCGAAAAACTCCAACAGCTAGCATTAAGAAAATCACGGCAAAAGCAGTCCTCACTTTTCCATTAAAATTAACAGATACATGAAAAGGAAAAAATATTTGATAATGAACCACAATTTTAGAGGGGGGGAAATAAAAAAGCATCCATAAAAACTAGGCCCACAAAAATATACCTGGGAAAGAAAAATATAAATGCTCTTTCCTTCAGAAGTACAGATGTTAATTTAACCAAATTATAAATGCTCTTTACCGCGGAAGAGTGGTAAAAAAGGAAGAAGAAGAAGAAGACAATGCACAACTTCATTAGAGAAAGAGAGACATACTAAAGAATATAATGGAAAGAAAACTGGGATGAAAATAGGTGCCCAGACCTTTTTTTATGACAAACACAATTACCCCCCCCCCCCCCCCAAAAAAAAAAAAAACCCACTCAGAAAACCAAAATGAAAAAGGAAAAAAGTCATTAAATGACTAGTGAACAGAACTATGAACATTCTCAGAAATGGAATGTTCATTGCATAACAATAGAGCACTCTACAACATACCGACCATTAAGCAACAAAGCAACGAAACAGCGGAAGCAAAGCTAAAATCAAACTGTTTTTTTTTTCATAAAATTACGCACTTATTCATTTTCCATACTTTAGCACTTGTTTAAATGTAAAGCAATTTAAAACATATCATAGGTAGCACTAGCAAGAACAAGCAGGAAAACAATATCCAAACTAATTATGTTCTTAAAACCAAACCTCTCAATAGAATTTTGGAAGGATAGGGCAGGGATGTAAATAAGATCCTAAACCTCTTCATTGCTAAGATGAAGTTCTCTAGCTAAACAATTATGTAATTATTCTTCTTCAATTATACCAAATGGAGATCACTTCATCCAAAAGAAGTTGTCATAATTTCGGAAACATACCAAGCGAGTGTCAACGTCGAACTTATGGCGCATGTGCATTATTTCCACCATAAACAAATCAATGGCCTCTTCTGGTTTACGAATACATAGCACCTGTAATATTTCAAACACATCCCATTAGCAAAAGAAGACACAGAAAAGTGTCTATTGTACTATGTTGAAAAGTCTATGTCATATCATCATAATTTATATATAAAATTGGAGCTTTCAATCTGAGCTCGGAGCATATATGTTTGTGGTCACTACAAGATTAGTACTCACAGCATTAACAACTATGTCAGTCAACTGATCTGCCAATGCTTCATACAGCTGTAAAAGAGATTGAACCATTAGAAAGATATAATACAGCTAAAGATTCAACACAAATTACTAATAAGAAGAGAAGAGGTCTAGGTCAAAACCTTCGTTCTTAATGTCGTTCTTGCTACCATTTTCAGAATTTCTTTGTCTGGCTCATCACCAACCACAATAGGAGTCTTAAACTTTTCAAGAAATTGAAGAGTTGCTCTTTTGGCAATCTCAAAACCATCAACCAAGACACGTGGATGCATGCCTGGATCAATGAATAAACCCCATTAGAAAAAGAAAAAAACTACCAACAATACACACACCCATGGGACAATATCAACCAATCCTGTACCAGATTTTTCTAAAAGATGTTAAAGAAGCCTCATTCCCGATATTAAGAGGTTTCAACTTTAAAAAACATGATAAAGAGATGTGTGAAAGAATCTCACGATGGCTAATTTTCATCAATAATTTTGAGATGAAAAGTCCATTTTAAACATATATGGGAGACTTTCAGCTATTTATGCTTATACACACTTCTCTAAGAACAATGTGTTTCGTGCTAAATTTTTCACCACACAGAGCTCTGCATTGAGGTTGACTACTGTAACTCCATCATTCACACAACTATTGCAGAAGCACCAAGACATATTCCCAAAGAGAACATTGACTTTCTAAAATTCATAATTGCAAAGAACGGTACCACTAAGATCAAAGTACCAACCTTCATCAATGTAACGTTCTGACTGTTTCATAAGCTCGCCAATAAAAATCACGGTAGAAGTAGTGCCATCCCCACTGGTGTCGTCCTGGGCAACAGCTGTTCTTGCAATCATAATTGCTGTAGGATTTTGAATTTGCTGCAACCAATTGAAACAAATATGGATGGCACATTTAATCCTCGCCTTTTAAATAAATCTCTTTTAGGAGAATGGTTGTGAAAATTTTCCAACGGTTCTTTTCTTATAGGTTTACGTTATTAAAAGGACGCAAGGGGCATGTTAGAAAATGAGCATCTATATGAACAAACCAACAATTAAGGCGATATTCCTCCTTTAGTGTAAACCCCGACGGAAAAAAAATCAATAATAACATGTCCGATTCAAGACGTAAGCGAATGAAAAAAACTATAGAGATAAGAGATCTAAGATAATTATAGGGTTTAGGGCTGAAAGCCGACCATTTCTTTAAGCAAAGTGTTGCCATCTTTGGTGAGCTTGATATCTCCGGCACCACCCACAAGCCTGATCAGATGGATGCGAAAGTAAGTAAGAAAAAGACGAGCATGGAAGCAGATTTCGAAAGCGAAAAATGACGAAGATCGAAGATAGTGTCATACATTTTGATGGTTCCTTTAGGACCGAGATTGCTCTTGAGAACGTCTTGAAGGCCCTTGGCGGCATTGATATTCATGTGCAGAGCGGCGGATTTGTTGAGAACCTCCGCATTTGGATTGAGTACTCTCAGCGACATCTTTCTGGTAGCTTCGAGTTCAGTGAAGGAGGAGAGAAAGCAAAGAACAGAGTGAAAGTGGAAATGGTTTAGGAGGGAAACTAATAAACTACGGCGTCCAACCGGGGAGAGAGGGTTTTAGGGCACTGAGTAGCCCGAAAACGATTCGGGTATATAAATCCGAGTTTAGTTTGAGATTGAACTCTAAAGACTATTTTTCCAAACCAAGGCTATATTTCGTTATTCGTAGATTAAATTTATATCTTATACATTTTTGGGCTCAGATTAACATAGGGTCAAGTATTCGCCAAGAAGTACCTAGAAGTACGTGATTTGAATCTCCATACTTCTAAAAGAAAGTTTTGTTTTTAATATTTAAAATTATATTGATTCTAAATATCTTCTATCGATAGTTTATTAGCTTTCAATTTTGTATTTAATTTAAGGTTTAAAGGTATCTAATTCTTCTTTTCGATTTATCATCTTTAACTCATTTGACATCTTTTAAAATTACAGCTTAACCTCGTGATGAATAAAAAAGTCAATGTTGTACATCTAATAAACAATTTAGTTGTAAAGCATATTAATTGTAGTGGAGTAGACTCGACAGAGCTTGTAGGCTGGAAATAATGGTAACTCATGCCCAACTAGGCCCAAAACCCACCAAAAAAAAATATGTAAAGGGCTTTTCCTTACTCGGTCATAAAGGACAAGACAATAGGAGAGTACCAAATCAAAGAGGAAATGATTTACCAGGCCAAAACAAACTAAGCCAAGACACGTGTCCTAACTCTCATCAGTCCCAATTGACCTGACACATATTTTTTTAAAAAACATGTAAATGCATTAATCTTTCCATTTACGTATGTTATCCAAATGTCGTGGTTTATAATGTATAAACAAATTATTTATTTAATAAAATAAAAAATTATTTTATTTTACATTTAGACTTGCATAACTCAATCCAATAAACTAAAATTCAATATTATTTAACGTAACTTGAACAGTATGAGGTTGCATACAGGTAGATCATGTTCAAGTGTTAATCTAAATCGTCTATAATATATAGATAAGATTGGGTACCTTTGAAAAGCACCTAAAATATGCTTTCTTGGGCTTAAATTGTAATTGATTAATCAAATTCAAGATATTAATTAAAAAAAATTTCAAGCAATCAAAATTGATTAATCAAATTCAAGATATTAATTAAAACTCATGAGTAGCGCAGGAAGAAATTAATAGCAACGCTGGCAAGACGAAATGGGTGTGGCTGACGGAACACTGATGTTGAAAGAAAATTGGACAACGGAACAACATTGAAAGAAAAACAGTGTTGGAAGAAGAAGATGGCACGTCGACAGATGACGGAACAACTACAACAGGCAAAATGATGGCAGATGACGAAACGACAGCAAATGCAACAGTGGAAGAAAAACCCAGCAGACGATCGAATGGTGGCAGCAAATGACGGAACAGCTGGATGCAAGAAAATTAGGGCTTGACATTCGAAGAAGGAAAATCGAGAAGAAGACGAAGTAAAAAGAAGATGAAAATCGGATGGATATCTTCAATACTCAAAACGACGTCATTTTGCCCAACAACCCAACACAACACCATTTTGAACTAACGTCCAAAACGATGTCGTTTTGAGCATTTAAGTTGACGGGCATTCCCTGTCAAGAATTTGCTTAATCCGCGTATTTTTTCACGACTAATACCTAGCTTCATTAACACACATTGCCCATTAAGTATGCCCTCGTTCTTGACGAGCATCACTTGTCAAGATATGGTTTTCTTGACTTTTTTTTTTCTATCAACGTAACGGAAAATTGGGAATTTGCTTTTTGACGGGAACATACGTACTTTTGTATCAATAAAGGTATTTTTTTTAACGTTTATGCACGTCAACTTAGTTATAAACATTTTTTTATGTTTTATGACTATCAAGATGTGTATTTTTATAATTAATAATTATTTTTAAAGCTCAAAATTAAAGTTTTGTTGACGGTCACATGTCACATAACGTTAAGAAAACAAAAAACTTGTGCATCAAGAAAAGCCAAAATTGTAGTAGTGTTAGAATTTGTTTAATTTTATTGCTTAAAATGAGTTATTTGGCACATTTATGTTTAATTGTAGGAAATCGAGCATTTGGTCTAGAATGAGCTAAATTTAGTGTAAAATGACCAAAATACCCTCAAGGAATGTCAAACTTTGACCTAAGACAAGAAAAGATGAGAAAATAGGTCAAAAGATGCGAAAAAAGGTGGAAGGGAACGCGCACGACATGTTGTGGCGCCCTGCTCGACACTAAAACCCGAGAGGGCAAAATAAGGCAACGTCGCCCAAAACAGTTTAAAAAAAACTGCATATATATAGAAAAAGGTTATAGCATCGCTACGCTACACTTTAGCCGTGCACATAGTTTGTCAAGGCCTCCATCAGTAGTGTTTTCTGGGCAGAGGCGACATATTGGAGCTTTGAAAGGAGTGGAGATTTGGAGAGATTGTTGGAGTGCAATTTCGGATTCAAGAACGATAATCAAGAACTCGGCTGACATCTTTTCTCTTTTTATTTTTTATGTTTCTTTGTGTTTGGTTGCATTATGAATGTCTATATTGGTACTATAGCTATGAGTAACTAATTTCTAGTCTTTAGGGTGTTAGATGTAGTTTTTGGATTGTGAGACTTTGTTGATTGTTCTTGAATTTATTAAATGCATGAACTATTTTGGCATGCTTATGTTTATTGCTTTCAAACAATTGGGCAACGTTTGAATAATTTTTAATTTGATGCCTTACTTGGGAGAGAGGGCATTAGATTGGAACTAGCATGTTAAATTGTTTACCAAATATGCATGTAAATGATAGAGGATTAGTAGAGATCGATAATAGAGGAACTAGTGTTGCACCTAATTAATTGATCACGTGAGAATGAGTTGATAGTTAGGTGTTAGAAAGGGTTGAACTCAATAGAGAATACCTGGACAAAAGACTCTAAGGTTTATAGTTAGCATAAAATAAATTTGATGTCTAAACAATTAACTTAGTTAATCCATCAATGAAATTATCACCTTAGGACGTGTCTTTGTTTGGTTTCAAACCGGTGACTATCTTTAATTTGCTTTCTATGATTAATTTACATTAGTTTTCATCACAATTGGATTCCCTAAATAAAATTGGAAGAATCTCTAAGTAGTTAAAAGTTAACCAAATCAATTTCCCAAAGGACAATACTCGGTCTTGGCTATTTTAAACTATATTATTACTCAATGTGTGCGCTTGCACATATCAATATTATCCTGGTAATACTAAGGATACGACCCACTTTGTAATCATTACAAACGATTTGATTCAAATCGTTCATGTAGAGACATGTGAGTGGAGGTATCCCATACAAAAAGCTTGTATAAGTCTGGACTGCAAAATAGTTAATCTCTCTTGTAACATTGTTGACTGAAGAGATTAACATTTCATAGGATAACCATATGTAACTCAATCTAAATCCTGAGTGAGTTTATGGACTCTTGCCTGTGAGGGCTTGTCCTTTGATTTGTATGGGTGAGAATGACACATGTCGTCGTCTCAATAAGCCTACCATTTTGGGATAAGATTGAATGGAAAGCTAGGAACATAGTTACACAAGATGGAATTCATTCTTTCCTGACATTATGGTAAAGTAGAGGAGTTGGTCCCTTAAGTACTAACTTCAAGTCTTCAATAATGGGGTCTCTCCCTCTCATGGCCCGAGAGGGATTTTGTTTATGGTAGGGTCATAAACTGGTTGTTTATTAAAGGATCAATGAGACTTAAGAAACAAGAGGTAATTACAATGATAAAATAGTAATTTGACCTAGCTGTAATTACGAACAACTTATGAAGGATCAACTTACTTGTAATGTTTATATTCATGGGCTCAAAATATTTTATATTGTGATGAGTGCAACTATGAGTCTTTAGTGAAGTGACCAATAATTAATTAATATCAGATCATTGGAGCTTCTAATTTGTAGGTCCATTAGGTCCCATGCTAGCTCATTAACAGGTAAAACAAGGATCAAATATTTTTTGAAGAGTTTGAATTGTTCAAATTATATTACGGGAATGTGCATTAATTGTATAAGATACAATTAATATAATGTATATAGATACATTACAATACAACGTTGATTTTGAATGAGATTTAAAATTAAACCCTATGAGATAATATATATATATTGAATAAGATCAATTAGTAAATAATATGAATTAGATTCATATTAAAACTATTGGTTACGAGAGATGTGCATTTTAATATGCAAATTTACATTAAACTAAAGTAATTAATTAATTATTATTCAATTAAAATTAAATTATATTATATTTTATCTTAATTAAATAAAACCCTTGCAATTGCAAGGGAGTGGGGGAGTGGAATCTCCTTTATATGCAAATAGTATGCAGTTACCAGGGGTGGAAGTTTTTAACGGAAAAAAAAGACTGCCAAATCTCTCTCTCTCATTCAAGATCTCTTAATTCTATAGAGAACTAAAATTATACTTTGTACCACATAATTTCTTCTTCCAAAAAGGATCCCACCATCCATCCTTGTAGAAGAATAGTGGGGAAGCCCTTTTGGTGGCGTTTGAACTATTTGTGAGGAAGACCCACTACTGGTCGAGAAGAAAGGAACTTGAAGAAAAATCTTCATGCAGGCTTTTTGGCCCTTCATCTCAAATTAATTAATTTCAATTAATTAATCAATATTTTGATAATAACAAACCTTAATTAATTTACTAACAATTGGAGTATTTTGAAGTGCATATTGCATAGAGCTCAAAATAATGAATCCAACACAATTTTGAATCACTCAAATCGGAGCTCAAATGAAGAAAATATTATCAAATCAAGCTTAACGGAAAAATTCTAAGGGGATGACGTGACAGATTTTTCATCACAGTGGACCAATTGAAAGGTGCCACTAGAGCATGTGAGAAATGCCAAATGGTGAACTTTTTCTTTTTGGATTTGTTTTGAAAAGAAAATGAATTTAATATTATTTTATGTTTGTGTCTAACGGCTAGTTGATTTTACAAGAAAAAGAGTTTAATATTATATATGTTTGTGCCTAACAGCTAGTTGTTTTTAAAAAAAAAATATTATTTTTACTTTTAATCTCAACCATTCAATTTTCTTTTACAAAGATCTAAAGGCCCAAATTGAATTTGGTTTTCACCTACTCTCATCTCTTTTTAAACACTTCATCTTCTCCAAAATTTCACAACTTTCATCAATTTCAATCCTCCATAATTCACCAAGCCACCATTGTTGTTCTCTTCAAGTTTCAATTTTCTTATTTTCATCTTATTATTGAGAGTGTTATATTATGTTGTGAGGATTTATTTATTGAGTGCTACAACTAGTATATCCACTATATTGAGATTGTAAGTGTGCTATTTAATTTTTCCAAGTTTTTGTAAGGGTTGCTCTTGCTCCCGAAAAAAAGCGATTGTAACGGTTTGATCCTAATCTATGGAAAAGATTGAGTTTGCTCTTGAACTTGCAAAAAGAGTGGTGTAGCAGTTTGACTCTAAGCTGTGGAAAGATTCAAGGTTTCTAGTGAGATACCCAAGAGGAGCTTGGAAAGTGGATGTAGGTTGGGTTGTGCCAAACCACTATAAAACCACAGTGTCATTTTCTCTATCTCTATCCTTTAATTTGACAATTAATTTGTTGTTACATTTTATTGCTTGAAGTTAATTGCAACTTTTGTTCATGGAATTAAGTGCTTGTATTGGTTTATTTTGATTGGTAGTTCTTAAATTATTTTACCAATCTTATTTTTAGAATTAAATAGGGTGCTTCAACGTGTGATTGTTAATTTATTGTTTAATTCAATGCGAAATTATTTGCATAACATCATTGTTTAAATTATTGGTTCGCAAATAGTTTGTTAATTTTGTTTAATTGGGCCCACATTAAAAAAACATTTCAATTAGTTTTAATAAACCATGTTCACCCCCTTGGGGTTGCCATACCAATCCTACACTTCAAAGTTATACTTCTTTTTCCTGAAATTTTCAGTAGAAAAAGCATGCTTGAGTTTATGTTTCTCCTCTCTGTGTTTTTTGAAATGCATAATTAAAATTAATGGCAAAGGTAATCATTTGCTCCTGGTGGGATTCAATCCGTCAATGAGTTGGGGTTCAGAAACATTGAGGGACTTATCAGGCGTTGGTGGCAAAACAAGTGTGGAAATTGTTGATGGAGCCTCGTTCATTGGCGGCCAATGTGTTTAAAGGGAAATATTTCCCTTTTTGGTATAGTTTGCAAGCAAAATTGAGGCATAGCTCATCTTATATTTGGGAAAGTTTATTATGGGGAAGGAAGTTATTATTGAAAGGGATTCGAAGACATATATTGGCAACGGGGAGGAACCTAATGCGTATGGGTCTCTCCATAGATTCCTAGACTCAATGACTTTCGGCTAACTATTCGTAACATGGAAAAGAATGAATGATGGTTTGTGATCTTATTGTTGATTTTAGGTGTTGGAATGTTCCTTTTCTACGAAGTCTTTTTTGGGACGAAGATGTTGAGAGCATTTGTCCAATTCCTAAATGTCAGATTGTGAGACTAGATAGTTGGGTGTGTCACTATACGTATATTGGGATTTTTTCGATCAAAAGCTCTTATATGTTGCTTATTAATAGTAATCAACCTAGCTCTAGCTATGTTAATGGGTCATTGAAATGGTGGAAAACTCTTAGGGTCGTTCAGATTTCTAACAAAGTGAAGCTCATGATGTGGAAGCTATTCCACAACATTCTTTCCTCCAATGCTAACCTTTATTAAAGGCATAATATAGGCAACCAATGGTGTGTTTTGTTGTGGAAAGGAAGAAAAAAAATCAGGAACATACCTTTTTGCAATGTAAACGGGCAAAAATTTTGTAGAGAACTTCAAATCACCTTATTTTGGAGGGGATTTATGAGGTTGTTCCAATACAATGGGTTTGCTGCAGGGTGGCGAAAATGGAATGCACGATGATGGCACTATTTTGTGTGGGATGTTGGTGGCTATGGAATGACTGAAACTCAATCAACCAAAGGGTGCCAGTGATTGAGATGCAGTTTAAAGCGAAGGGGGTTATAACAACTCGACCTTCAGACTAGCAGGACGCTATGCTATTCATGCAAATTTTCGTGAATCACTTTGGAACTTAGGTAACGAGGCACATTTTATCATAATGTTGAAGAAAATAATTTGAATAATTTATTTGACCCGAATAATAAGATAACAAAATACAAGTTTGACCAATAATTACATGAAAATGATTAAATGAATAAATAAATAACTAAATGGTCAACTACCCTAAGTTGTCATCGACAACAAATTATATGACCTAGGAAGAGAATGCATGAGCCTATAGTGTGGAAGCTAACGAACAGTTTCATGGCTTGGTCACAGATTCCTCTTGTCATGCATTTCCTATCTCGACTCTTACTTAAGAGAAGATCATAGAAAATGGTGAGTAATAATACTCAGTAAGTAACCCACTACTGGGCCTACTATGTGAAATTGTTATCCTTTTATCATATGCCTCTATGTACCCAACATAGGCATAGACATAAGTAGTGAACCTGGAGTCACGCAGTGATCCTGAAGGTCACAGTCATAAACATAGGTGGTGATCCTGAGGGACACTCAATCGTAATCATAATCATAGTCAGTGTACCCAAAGGCTCATGTCAATAGGGGTACAGGGCATGATAAATAGGATAACAATCACCGTAACATAATAGGCATCACTAACATAATCAACTAGAGTTTCCAGTTCATAGCAATAAGTTTAATAACCATCATACCAGTGGACATAGTAACCATAGCCCGCTCAATGTAGGGATCATAATCCAGTCAATACAGTAACCATAATCCAGTAAATAGCACAGGTGTGACACCCTAACATTTGACCTAGTTGCTTATGAGATATAAAGAGAAGAAATTAGGGTAAATGGTGTAAATTGGGAAAACAAGCCTATGGAGTTAGAAACATTTTAAGGTAGAAAAATTAGGGTTTGTAGAGTTAGCCAAAATTGGGTTAAAGTGTTGATTTTTGGTTAAGTGTTGGATTTTGGGAAGTAAATTGGAATTTTGGAAGTAATTTGGGCATTTAAAGGTTGACAAAAGGCCACTAGAAGTCGTCAGGAACTTTCCTGGAAGAAGAGAGAACTTTACGGGAAAAATCAAACTTGCCGGAAAAAGTCAAAACAAGTTATCGGGAAAAGTCAACGGAAGTTACCAGGAAATCGAACTTACCGGGAAAAGTCAACAAAAGTTACCAATAAGTCAACTTACTGGGAAACAGAGGTTACCGAGAAAGAGGAGCTTACCAGGAAGCACTTTCAGGAGTTGAATCCGTGAAACTTACTAGGAAGAAACTGGCGGAACTTACCAGGAAGTAGAGGTGGGAAGCTGAACCGCCAAACCTTATTAGGAACCGGACCACCAGAACTTACCAAGAAACAAACCGCCAAAACTTTACGGGAAATTGAACTGACATGACTTTACAGAAAAAGTGGCAGAATGCATTTTTCTTCGATTTTGATTGAATTTTTTATGCTAAGTGGCTGAATTTTGGAATTTACACTTCATATATAGGAGGTGTTGAGCTGCATGGCCAAGAATCCATGCAAAACAACAAATGTTTTGATGCATGAAGCTTTTAACATACAAATTGACAAATTGTATTTGAAGTGTCAGAAATTTGGTGAACTTGCTAACTATAAAAAGGCCACTTTGAGGAGAAATAATTTTCATTGCAGCCGAGAATTATTTTGAAGGATAGAAGGAGAGAAAGAAAAAGAGAGAAAAAGAAAAGAGAGAAAAAAGAGAGAAAATAGAGAAAAAAGAGAAGATTGGCTCAATTTTTGCTTGTTGGGAGGAACTAAGGAAGCATTTACTCCGTAAAGAGTCGGGACAAGTTGTGAGTAACTTAATTTCGTTAAATGATTTATACTCTCAATGTTTTTCGAATGCTTGGTTTATATTCTTGATATTTCTAGAATGCTCAGTTTATTGCAAAACATGAGATTTCTAGCATGAGTTGAATCTGATAAGCATGTGTTTCTCCAATATGTTATTGAACATGCTTTCACATAGTTTTGAGCATGATGCTTTAGAATGTCGGGTTTTGTGAAAAGCATGTTGTTTAAAAATACTTTGGAAATTTTGAAAAAATTGTGAAACTCGTGTTTATAAAAGATTTAGCATGCTTTTATTTAAAAATGGTCCCCAATGCTGAAGGACTGGGAGAAGGCATATGGGCAGCCTGAATATGGTTCCCAATGCTAAAGGACTTAAAGAAGGCATATGAGCAGCTTGAATTATAATTCCTATGTGCACATTGAGGGAGATTTGTTGTTGTTGTGTTTAAGATTACCCAAATTATTTGACGTTGGATACGATGAGATTATTCCATCCCAACTAAGGTTGTTTTGGACGTTGAGCAGTGTTGAGTTTACTCCACTTCAACTAAGAAAAATTCTTTCACATATATTTATAAGCTTTCAATGCTTTATTATTTAAACGACAAACATGATTTCATTGAGCTTTTAAGCCAAGAAGGGTTTTCAAAACTTGTTACTCACTGGGCTATCTAGCTCATGTTTTCAAATGTTTTCCTACTATCCAGGTAGCGAGTGGAACCAGGGTGCTTAGCCTACTCGTCAAACTCGTCTGGATCTGCTGTTTAGTTTTGGACTTTGTAAATATTTATACTTAGACCTAGCATTGTACATGTTGAGGTCTAAGGAGCGGAAGTTGTGTAAAAACTCTGTTGTTATCTTAATAAAGGTTTAATTTTGAGATTATTATTTATGGCTTGGATGTGAATTATAATTATCTTATAAAGTGCTTGGTAAGAATTTGAGGAGAGTTAAGTTGACTATCCTTAAATTCTTACCAAACACTTTGTTCTTTAAGACTTTATATTCTTTAAAAAATGAGAGTTTTCTTGTTTACTCTTTACTAATGTAAACATAAAGTGAAATTACCAAAACAAAACTCTCACACAAGCAAAATGACTAATATCGCTCTTTGCTCTCTCGCTCCTCTCCTTTGTTCCCATTCTTTCTCTCATTGATTGTTTTCCTTCTCTCACATATCGCTCTCCTCTCTCTCTCTTTGTCTCACTTTCCTGATTTGGGGGCTCATTGGTAGCATGCGCAAGTTGGTGCTCGCTTGATTTGGTATGGTCACTCGCCGAAGAAGAGGAAGAAGAAAAACAGAAGGAAAAAAGACCTTCAGAGAAGAAGAGGAAGAAGAAGAGAAAAAAAAAAAAGAAAACAACCCTAGAAGAAGAAAAGAAGGAGGAAAAAACCCCTTACCCAAACCTACGATGAAGAAGAGGAAGAAGTCAAAAGAAACGAAAGAAGTGCAAATCTGTAACTTTACTCATCCATGATGTCAGCAGCAAAGTCAATTACCAATATTTTTAAAAAAGTGGTACATTTTTCATTTGGAGCCTACAAAATAGATTGCATGTGCAGTTCTCACCTACTTTACTAAGGAAGGGAGGGTACAATTGTCGAAAATAGGGCATTTTTACTTGGGCCATTTTAACAAATTTGATTTATGAAAAGAGCATTATGCCGAATTACCTAAATAAAAAAAAAAGAAGAAAGAAAAAAAAGGTGAAAAGACGGAGCGATCGGCAAACGATCGACTAATCAACACGGACTCTGATTCACCGGCTTCAATCGACATAGAATTGCCACTCTGCACACTGGAGCAGCTCAATTGTCGATTCCTGCTCCCACTCGACAATGGTGAAGACTTACGTGAGAGAGAATGTGCCTCTCTCTCGTTTTGGTGTCTTGGTAGCTCAGCTAGAATCCATAGTCGCCTCCGCTGCTCAGCAGCCTCCGGAGCCCCTTCTCTGTTTCGATCTTCTATCCGATCTCATTTCCGCCATCGATGAAGAGCCAAAGGTTCACTCTTTTAATTTCGCTGCATTTTCATGTTTAGCTAATTAGTATCCATCTTGTCGTCTTTCGGAAATGTTCTATTGGTTTTAACTGCCAACTTTTACATTAACAAGATACGATATTTAATTCTGCGATATTATGCGGATCTCGATGAATTTGATATCGGATATAGAATTATTATGCTCAGTCGGTTTTATTGTTATATGTTTCTGCTCTTGTCATCATTGTTTCCGTCTTGCATTGTCCACGGGTGGGAATATCTGTCTTCATTGGGTATGTGGCTATGAAGTTTTAATTTGCCTCCGTGCTAATGAAGGATATAGAGCTCGCATCATGTAATTGTAATTCAGCAGTGTACGACTGGTGAGAATAAAGGAGACTTGACATAAAAGCACAGAGCACGAAGACCTCCATAGATATTTAAAGAAGAAAATACAGTCGCATGTCTTGCTTAATATGGATAGAAAATAGCAGAAAAGGGTGAAAAGATAAAAGATACAAGGAGTAAAGTGAGCACGAGCTTGACTTTTAGACTGTGGAATCGGGAAGAAGGAAGCGATTTAGTCATAATATCAGCTAGCTGATGAACAAATGGAACAAATTTGACACAAAACTGCTTGTGACCTATCTTTTCACGAACATAATTGTGGTCAATTTCAACGTGTTTGGTTCAACTATGGATCACAGGGTTTGCAATCAAATAATAGCACTAAAATTATCACAAAGCAAAAGTGGGGAGGAAGATTATGCCTGCCAATCTCAAACATAATAAACTGAACCCACATTAATTCAGTGGTGACATTGGACATTCTACGATATTCCAACTTTGTGCTTGAATGAGACACCACATTTTGTTTCGAAGAACACCATGAAATCAAGATAGAACCGAGAACATGCAGATGTGTAGTCGCTGGAACATGGAGGAAATGACAC
The DNA here is from genome assembly GCA_030954485.1 of Citrullus mucosospermus. Classification (NCBI taxonomy): domain Eukaryota; kingdom Viridiplantae; phylum Streptophyta; class Magnoliopsida; order Cucurbitales; family Cucurbitaceae; genus Citrullus; species Citrullus mucosospermus. The sequence continues at coordinate 5,662,361 of CM062065.1, forward strand.
AGTTCATTAATAGTGAAACAAATCTCTAGCTGAGTGAGGGTACAATACTTCGAAACGCCCACTAAGTTGAGCTATTTAGTTTCATCATCTTTCGAAAGTCTTCTGAAATTGATGGTCGAAGACTCATTTGTAGAGTCCCATAGGTTGGTGATGGAAGCATCCTTTGTTTCAGTAATAGCAAAAAGCTTTGGGAAACTATTTTTGAGGAGAGAAGATCCAACCTAGTGATCATTCCAAAAGGAAGTGGAATGCCCATTCCCAAGTTTGATTAAAACATTGCTACAAACAAGGTCCTTAACCTTCATAATGTGGCTCCATGGACTTTTCGAGGATGCATGCCAAGAGATGGAAGGGAGTTGATCATAATGACATATGACCCATACTTCGCCTTGATGAATCTCCTCCATGGAGCCCCTCTTTCAAGTTTGAAATGCCAAATCTCCTCCATGGAGCCCCTCTTCAATTGGCATACCACAGGCAAGGAGGGTGTAAGCCTAAGAAGCCCTTGGTTAAGTATTTCACGTATGTGGCTGAAGGTAGAGAAGTTGGCAACCTTCAAATTGGAAATGGGAACAGAATCGCCTTTTGGCTTGACCAATGGACAAATTATTCTCCTCTTTCTAACTGTTACCCAAGGCTTTTCCAAATAGCAACCCTTCCCAACGGTTCTGTTGCAAATCATTGGGACTCCTCCACCAACTCTTGGGCCATATCTTTTCGAAGACTTCTAAAGGATAATGAGGCTGAAGACTTCCAAGATCTAATGGGTATTCTTCACGAAAAAAGAACATCATCTTCTCAAAATAGAAGATTTTGGTCCTTGGAACCAAATGGAATCTATTCCGTGAAATCCCTTGTCAAGCACCTTTCTCCGGCCTCACCAATTGACAAACAATTGGAAAAAGCTCTATGGAAATCAAAAAGTCTTTGAAGAGTCAACAACCAATTTGGATCATGATTTTTGGAAGTTTAAATTGTGCATCTGTTCTTCAAAAGAAACTATAGTCACAATGCCTATCTCCCAATATTTGTCAACTTTGTATGTAAGATTCAGAGGATTTACAGCACCTTTTTTACAACTGCAGCTATGCTAAGAAGTGCTGGTAGCGAATATTTCACCTGTTCAACATGAATTGGGTTTTTGGTGAGGATTTCAGGGAAAACACACTTCAACTTTTAATCGGTCCAGCCCTCAGAAAAAAATCCAGATTGCTATGGACAAATGCCATAAAAGCTGTATTGTCCGAACTATGGTTTGAAAGAAACCAGCGGGTCTTCCACAATAAAGCCTTGCTATAGTTAGATAGATTTGAGATTGCAAAAAGTAATACCTCTTCCTGGTGTATCCTCAATAGTGCATTTGAAGTTTACTCATTACAAACTTTAAATCTCAATTGGAGAGCCTTCCTAGAGTCAGCAGATTAGAATACACATCCATCCTTTCAGCAGTTGTATCTTTCACTTTCAGCTACATATTTTGGTTCAGTTTGTGTGGTCATGTTTTAGATTCCTTTTATGATGTATTTTCGGCTTTCTTACAGAATTTGCCTTTTGTAATGGGAAGCATTCCCCAAGTACCGATAGTGTAATTTTTGCTCTGTTAGGATATGATGAGAGTGCTAGGTAGGTGTCAACATAGTTGAGATGTCCTGATGCACTCACTGATCCTTCTTTGACTATTAATTACTAATGTATCCTTGAAATTGAGATATTGTCTCAATTCATTATATCAATGAAAGAGACTTGTTTCCTTTAAAAAAAAATGCCAAATCCATTTTTCCAATAGAGAATTGTTTCGATTCTTGATGTCTCCATCGACAAGACCACCCTCATCTAAAGGGAATTTGAGGATGTTCCAAGGGAGAAGGTGGGAGGTGGAACTACTACTGTAACTAGTCCACAAGAACTTTCTAAAACACCTTTCAATATTTTTTGCAACTTTGGAAGGAACCTGAAACATTGATAAGTAATATAAAGGTAAAATTTGAGGGGTGGCGTTTAAGAGAGTCAACCTACCTCCGTTGGAAAGGAAGTTGTGTTGGCATGATGATAGCCTCTTCTCATTCTTGTCCATGATGGGTTGCCAAAAGATTGGTGAGGATGGTTTGCCATAGAGAGGAAGCCCCAAATAATCTGATGGCCAGCAACCCACTTTACAATCATATTTAGCCACAATGGGTTCCCACCCATACATTGTCACAATTTATACCAATAAAATCCAGATTTTTGGCTGTTGATATTAATGCTAGAAGCATCCTAAAAAGAACCGACCATATTAATGAGATTATCGATCCGTTCTTCATTGTTTGAAGAGAAGAGAATGGTGTTATCAACAAATAAGAGGTGGTTAATGTGTAGAGAATCAATGTTCAAGGTGTAACCATGAACAACCGCAACTGATAAGGTTCTACTAGGATCATCCATCACCATAATGAAAAGAAAGGGGGACAATGGGTCAATTTGATGAAGCCCCCTAAATGCAAAAGACTTCTTGCCATCAATAATTATAGAGAAATTTGTGGATGAAACACAACCACTTATCTATTGTCTCCATTTGTGCCCAAAACCTTTGACTTTTAAGGAAATCCCAATCAACTTTGTCAAAAGCCTTCTCCACGTTGAGTTTGATGACCACCCCTTGAGCATTTTTCCTATGCCAATCCTCAATGATTTCGTTTGCCTAGAGGTAGGCATCTAAAATCTTTCTACCTTCAACAAAAGCGGATTGGTAATCCAAGATAGTGGAAGGGAGAACTTTCTTTATCCTATTTGAGAGAAAATGAGCAATGATTTTGTAATCCTGTGGTCAGGCTTATGGTCCTATAGTCCCCCACTTTCCTGGCATCCAATTTCTCTGGTAGGAGACAAATGTATGTTTGATTGACATTTTTGTTTTTGTTTTGAAATGGAAACTAGCCTCTTCATTGAATTAATGAAATGAGACTATTGCTCAAAGTACATAGATGGAACAAAGAGCGAAAGAAACCTAAGGATCAGGAGATGCACCAAGGAATCTCAACTAGGTTGACTGACACCCCTTGGCACCCCCATCACATTCATAAATAATTAACAAAAACAGTCTAAAGCAATCCAAAAAACAAAGGACACAAAAATTACAATATTCCATCTAGGACAAAACAACACAAAGGAGAGTTTAAGTTGGAAAAATAAAAGCATGCCAATTTAAACAAATATCTTATATGGAGAATTCTTCGAAAGGCTTGGATAAGATACGTCACGAAGTGGCGTTTAATTGAGCAACTTCAAAACAATCCATCCTCCCCATGCTTGTCTTGAAACACCCTGTTATTTCGGTATGTCAATGTGCGAGGAACATAGATGAAATGAGACTATTGCTCAAAGTACATAGATGGAAACAAAGATCGAAAGAAACCTAAGGATCAGGAGATGCACCCAGGAATCTCAACTAGGTTGACTGACACCCTTTGGCACCCCCATCACATTCATAAATAATTAACAAAAACAGTCCAAAGCAATCCAAAAAACAAAGGACACAAAAATTACAATATTCCATCTAGGACAAAACAACACAAAGGAGAGTTTAAGTTGGAAAAATAAAAGCATGCCAATTTAAACAAATATCTTATATGGAGAATTCTTCGAAAGGCTTGGATAAGATACACCATGAAGTGGCGTTTAATCGAGCAACTTCAAAACAATCCATCTTCCCCATGCTTGTCTTGAAACACCCTGTTATTTCAATATGTCAATGTGTGAGGAACTCCTCTCTCCTCTCCTCCCTCTTCCTTTCCCTGATCACTCTTCGGCGCCAACCCTCCTCTGATTAATCTCCAGCGACAAACCCTTCCGACATCCATTTTCTCGGGTTTCCTGTGTTCATCAGTTGAATTCGTCCTCACTACCTGTCCAGTGTTTGTCGCTAACAGCTGCAAGATTTATAGTTCAAACTCACAAATTATGGAACTTAGAAGCTGCAAGATTAATGAGTCTTTTTATTTTATTTGGTTCGAAGCTGATTTGTTCCACGTAGAAGATTTAGAAGCTAGAAAGAGCATTCAAATCTCATTATCCTAGCTAAGATGGTTCATAGAGGCTATTCAGGAGCTTCTTCAAACTCCTAATTGCTTTTTTCTAAAAAACGGATGCGATGATACAGGGGCAATGAGATTATCTAAGTTTCGCTCTAACTCAAGCTGGTTCTTGAGGTGCGTCATTTTCGGTGGGCGATTCTTCATCCATGTTCACTTGGGTGCTTCATTTATTGGGTGGAAATCCTTTGAAGAAATGATGAGTGATTTTTTAAAGATGCATGGTTCAAAAGAGAAGAGTGGATTTACCCCGATACACTCTTTGCTTGTCACGATCAGTACAAATTCTTACACTTCAAAAGATCTTAACTCAAGTTATGTGGATGTTATAAGGAGAATTTGATTTTAAGGTCCCTTGTTTTGGTATCGCTAAAACAGAGCATCAGGCCGGAGCAAAAATGTAGACGTTTTCCATCCTCTGTTCCAAGTATGGAGAAACAGAGCATGAATCAAAGCTGGATTTTTAAAAATACTGAGGTTTTTAAGCAAGATTTTGACAGTCTATGGGTTGTTTCAAGGTTATTCTTGTTCAATGATTAGAAAGAAATTGCGAAGACATTGGAAGATATCTTCCAATCAAAGGTGATCCACTTTTTGCGGAAAATGCTTTAAAACAGATTGATCATCCAAAGATGGAGGACTTAATAGTATTCCCCAGCAAATGGCAGGAGATAGGAAATTTTCATTTGTTGTTTGAAAAATGGAACTGCTTTCGACATGGTCAGCCTTTAGTCATTGAAGGGTATGGAGGGTGGATCTCGATCAGAAATCTTCCTTTAGATTATTGGAGTAGAAAAACTTTTGAGGCTATTGGAGCTTACTTCGGAGGTCTTGAGGATATAGCTTTGGAAACCTTGAATTTACTCAACTGCTCGGTAGCTAAAATTCAAGTTAAAAAGAACTTGTGTGGGTTTATGCCTTCTACCATTGAATTTATTGACGTTAATCGTGGCAATATTTTTTTAAATTTTGGTGATATAGAAGCTCTTGAAGCCCCATAAATTATGCACGGAGAATTGTTAATTAAGAACTTCACTAATCCTTTGGATTTAGTTAGATTGTGAAAGGTTTTTTAGATGAAGGTTCGAATTTCAGTTTTGACAATCCAAAATTGGAATTTCTTGATTCAATTCAATCTTTTCCACATCATTCTCGGAATCCTTTTGATTCCCTATCAAAGAAGAGCCTAGAAAAACCACAACCATCAAAAGAAAATTTTTTGCAGAGCTCTCTCAAGGTTGAAGAAGATACATAAATCAGAGCAAAAGGCAGTGTGAACTCAGATTTCTTAATGAAGAAAGAGAAGCCACCAGCTCATCCAATGGGAGATTACCTTAACAACATTCAAATTGAGAATATTAATGATTTTAATGAGCCATATTCTAAGCAAATGACCTTTGATATTCCCTTGAAATCATTAAAAAAAAGCGCCCCCTCGGTTCGATTTCAGTAAAAAAAGTTGCAATTTCTTCTTGTATTAATCTCCTGCCGATTTCAAAAAAGCCTTTGGCCTTCCTCCTTATTAATGCTCCAACTTCCAACTGCAATATCTTGAAAGGTTTCATTGAAAAGAATAATTCCTCTGATCTTCTGAATAAAGGCGCTGTCCAGCAGCAAATTGTTTGAGCTCTTTCTTTTTCTCCATCCGTAGGAAATCATCGGTACACCATTATTACAAAAGATGGAGTCTCTTTAATTCCAAGCATTTCAACACCAGATGACCCTTTGGATTCCAGGGCTGTCAGTTTGTTCGAAGATTAAGTTCTAGAAGGTAAAGCTCGAAGCCCTAAGCCACCCGAGTCTGCTGGCCACCCACATCCTGTTCCAAAAAAATTCTCAAGGCTGAAGCCTTTTCCCAAGCATTTTTCCAGAAAAAAAAATCAATCCTTAAACCTAGATTAATGGATCCCTCTTGATTTGTTGGAAGTTTGCTGCACTCGAGCCTTAGCTCTTCCCTCGGAGCCAGCTCAAATTTCCTCCCCTTCTCACCACTTCAAGTTTTTCAGTCTTCCACATTCCCAATCACAAGACCAAATTTATACGAGGCTTTCAACATTCCTCCCCAATTCGTCGTCAAAAAAAAGATTACAATTCAGACATCGATTCAATAGTAAGTGCTAGTAGTGAAGAGTTTGAAAACTTTAGGGAAGAAGCTATCCAAGATTTCTCAAATCAAGTTGATAATTTTGCAGAGGAGCTTAATTCTTTGTTCCAGGCTGACGAAAGAAATCAATTAGAGGAAGAAGTTTGGAATTCTCGTTTTAAGCCATTGCCTCAATCGGAGATTCCGGCACATTTAAAGTCTATAATAGCAGAATGTGGACTCGTTATGGGTTAATCCATCTCTCTCCAAGTCATTTTGGTTGTGACTTTTGGCTCTCCTTGGATCAAAGCATAACACAGTGGTATGGATAGGTTTTGTTCTCTTTTGTCAGTGTCAGATAATTGAAGCTGGCCTCATCTCCTTGGGTGACTATTATACCAGCTGATATCATATTATATTTGTCTTGTTATGGCAGCTATCGAGTTGGTGACTCTAAGGATTGTTGCAAATTTCTTGGGCCGTTTTGTTTCGCAAGTGTTACATTTCGATTGTATTGGTATTTGTTTCTTTTGATCCTGTACTTTTGCTCTTTGGGTTGTGTTAAGGGTGATATTATGTATCCTATATTGTACTATAAGATATTATCTCATTTCATTATATTAATGAAAGAGATCGTTTCCTTTTCAAAGAAACACTCGGTTATTTCTTTCGAACCAAAGTTCCACAAGCATCGCCTTAATCGCATTGACACAAATCAATCTAGGGCATCTTTTAATTCTGGTCCTGTTAAAAGTTGACTAACATTCCAAACACCCAAGCAATCTTGAAAAAGGAGAAGAGATGCCACCAACACTGAACAACAAAGCTACATTCAAAGAAAAGGTGCTGTAAATCTTCCTTTGCTGCTTCACACATGGGACAAATTGAAGGAGACAAGCTATGTGATGGTAGTTTCCGTTGCAAGATCGAGGAATAGTTTAATTGACCAAAAACCGTAACCCATAAAAGGATGTTGACACGCCGTGGAGATTTAGTTTTCCATAGAGCCTTGAAGAGCAGTTTGTCAAGTGGCAATGATGGGGATAATTGAATGGAAAGAGACTTAACTAAAAAACTCTCGGAAGCTTCTAATGACCACCACCTTCGATCAAAGGGCTCGATTACTCTTCGACTTGAAATTTGGCTAAGTAAATTTTGAAATTCAATGGTTTCATCATCTTTTAGCAGCCTAAGAAATATGATGGATCATGAAGAAGAATTCCCATCCCAATGGTCTGATACTAGACCCTTAGGAAAAGAGCAACCCTGAAGAGTTTCGGGTAACCAATACTCCACGGAACCACACCATCCCAAGGATCCAATCAAAATGCAATTCTAGAACCATTACCGAGCTTATAATAGGCCAATGCATCCACCTTCAACCATGTTCTAGAGATACTAATCCATGGGCTTCTCAAACTATAACATGTCTTCCTAGCTGTATGCCAATTATAGGTGTTTTTGCCATGAATACTTCTAACTACCTGACTCCATAAAGAGTTTTCTTCATTCAAATATCTCCATCCCCATTTGGCCAAAAGTGCCAAATTTTTTGCTTTAAGGCCCCCAAATCCAAGACCTTCATCAATTCGAGGTTTTATTACCAAATTCCATTTCACCAAATGATTAATCTTACTTCCCTTATGGCCTTCTCAGAAGAAGTTCCTCATAATTCTCTCTAAAATTGATATAACTTTTTCTGGCATTAAGAACAAAGACATGTAGTAAGTTGGGAGATTAGATAAAACAGACTTACATAAGGTTGAACGTCCTCCCCTTGATAGATTGAACTTCCTTCATTTGTCAAGCTTTGTATGGGTTTTATCAATCATCGGTTGCCAAAATGAAACTCTTTTAGGATATCCTCCTAGGGGCAATCTAAGGTAAGTAAAATGCAAGTAGTTAGCTTTGCAATTCAGCCTAGAAGCTGTGGACAGCAGCTTGCTTTCCTCCACGTTAACCCCACACAAAGCTAATTTTTCCCAATTTATCTCTACTCTGAGCACCGTTCAAACAACTCAAGGGTTTGTCTTAGTTTTTCCAACATCCCATCATCCTATTTTCAGAAAATGAGTGTCATCGACGATTTTTTTATTTATTTTTATTTTTTATATCCGTGAGTCTTCGGACTAGCTTACGCACACCTCGACTAATCTCACGGGACAACTTGCTTGACCCTACAACATTTGGGTATCAAGCAAACTCGTAGGAAATTAATTCCTAGATAGGTGGCCATCATGGATTTAACCTTTCACCTCTCAGTCATTTATTGAGACTACGTCTCCCTTTTACCACTAGGCTAGTCCATAATGGTTGGAGTGTCATCGGCGAATTGAAGAATGGGAACATGAATATGTTCCTTACCCACAACGAATCCTTCAAACAAACTGTTCTCATGAAGTTTGGCTAAAAGACTCCAAAGAACCTCACTAACTAAGGGGAAAGTAAAGGATCCCCTTGCCTAATACCCCATGTAGCAATAATCCTTCCTCTAGGTCTTCCATTAATGAAAACCAAATATCTAGGGTTCTTAACACAACCTATGATCCATGAATCCGACAAGAATTGAAATTTTTGCAAGTCATAACCTTCTCAAGAAATCCAATCAACTTGGTCAAAGGCTTTTTCTAGATCCAATTTAAGGATCCAACCTTTTTTCTTTTCTCTGTATTCCTCCACCACTTCCTTGGCTATTAATATTGGATCAAGTATTTGTCTCCCCCCTAAAAAAGCACTATGAGACGGAGAAATTATAGTGGGCATTACCTTCTTCAATCTTTCGGCAAGTACCTTATAAATTGATGTATTGAGGCTAATTGGCATAAAATCTCTAACAAAAACAGCATCTTCCTTCTTCTGAATCAAACAAATAAAAGTCTATTGGACACAAGCATTCAATCTTCCATTATCATAAAATTCCTTTTCACCAACTCCCAGAATTTGAGGAAGAATTCAACTGGAAATCCATTTGCGCTTGGGGCTTGGTGCTTTAGTCTTTCCAAGTGTCTTTAAGGCCATTCTGATTTCAGCTTCTGAAAAGCGACCAGTGAGCATAGCATTCTGGTTTGATTTGACATTTTTGTTAATAATACCATTACGAAAAAATTCTTGGAGCACTCTAAGAATGTCCCTCCTATTAGGATGTTCCAATACGTATTAAAGAATTTAGTAGTGGAACTGTCTGGTCCTGGGGATGTGTTGGTGCCCAAATCCTTAACCGCTTGCCCCGAGTAAGTTTTTCCATAGTTAACATAAGAGTGCTTTCACAGTTACAGTATCTTCCTTTACTGGAAATGATTCAATTCGAACATTCTTAGTTTCTCTGTCAAGTCATATGCTAACATCACAGTATCTTCCTTAACTGGAAACGACACTATTCAAACATTTTTAATGTCTCTGTCAAGTCATATCCTAACATTTCAGAATTAAAATGTTGTCTGGAGTTGTTTTTATTTATTTTATTTAAGTATTTTTGAACTTTTTAAAATTTTATTCATGTTTTGGCCAGAGCAATTATTTAATGTTTGAAATGAACACTGCAAATTTCAGGAATCTATACTGTTGTGGCAAAGAAAATGTGAGGAAGCACTCTATTCTCTTCTCATTCTTGGTGCCAGACGACCGGTGCGTCATCTCGCATCAGTAGTAATGGCAAGAATCATATCCAAGGGAGATACAATTTCAGTATATTCACGAGTTAGTAGTCTTCAAGGGTTTCTGTCTGATGGGAAAAGGAACGAACCTCATAAGATTGCTGGTTTGTTACGGAAGCTTGAACTTGATTAATCTAAGATAATCACCATTAGGAGTGTGTTTCATATGCAATTGTTCGAGTGTGTACTTTTTACATTAGAAAGTATTGCCTAAAATAAAAAGAGAAACTTTTTCCTTAATTATGTTATTTATTTTTCGTTTAAAAAATGTTTTTTTAATGCCTGTATTTCTTGCCTTTTGGAAGGGTGGGTGAGTGCCTTGCAATCTGTTTTTTTTTCTTTTTTTTTCCGGGTTGAGAGTAGTGTCATGCTATATTTTGTTCCGTTGAAGCTTTATAAAATTTTAATTGTTTTTCATATTTTAATAAAAAATTTATTTTAAAGTAAAGAATGCATATTCACCTAACCATCTTCAGAGTACCTTATTTCATGGCTATTATTCTCTGCTGAAGAGATCAAATTAATTTAATTAGATATTCTTTGAATTTTGGATCTGTTAATCTTGTCTATCCTTTTATTTCGTTATCTATTCTAAAAAAGATATATCAGTATTATCACTTTTATAAAAGTTTATATTTTAGAGGAGACAAAATTGCAATTTTCTTTATGGATTTGGGCTTCTTAATCGTTTCGTTTCCTTGAAAGAAAATTTCCTTTAATCTTGTACTCGAGAGTTTTCCATGGGAATACCCCTGGGGTCTTTAAGCCTCACCAGATTTATGCTTCATATCTTTAGAGATTCTTAACTCTTTCTTTACCTAACATGTCATATTTTATTACATCTGATTTTTATAGGCATTGCCCAATGCTTGGGAGAATTATATCAGCACTTTGGGAGAAGAATCACTTCTGGTTTGCTTGAGACGACCATTATTGCTGGAAAGCTTATCAGATTTAATGAGGTTCCCATTAATTTCCATTGTCACCTGTCTTTAACATGATATTTTTCTAGTACATTCTCACAAACTTGTGCTTATAAGTACAGCGAGCCTGTTTTGTATTCGTTTAACTTGTTTATGTTGGAGTTTAAACTCGTTTTCTTTTATTTATTTATTATTTATTACTTATTTTTTGTAGACATTTTTTTGGGATGTATGAGTACTTGTCTCTTGTAATTTTTTTCCCCACATAAAATCATCAAAATTTGTAGATTTGAAGCTGTCAGGTGATGTGTTTTCGTTTCGTACATGCTTAAACATCGTAGTCTTGCAAGGAACTCCTCTTGGGTGTACAATGATCTGGACACATGATAATATTAATTATTGTTTTTGTCTTGCTTCATAAAGCAATTTAGGAGTAATAATTGGGAATTTCCACAATTTTTGAGGTTCTTCCTTTAATTAGTTATAACACAGACAACCGTTCTATTTGTCTCTGTTGTTCTCAACTGCCACATTCAATTTTTATTTAAGTTGAATTGGAAGGTACCAAGGAGCCTCTTTTTAGTAGTTTTTGGAATAAATTTGTTCACTTCCATTGACTTTTGAATTTAAGTCCTAGGATCACTCTTTTTGTTTGTTTCGAATTATGCGAGTTGTGAGGCTATCTTTTTGTTCATTTCAAATGACAACTAAAAAATGGCCTGGTTTTGGTTGAAGTATCTCCCATTTTGTTTATGTTTAGTTGTTTATTATTTAAGGATTATTTGTGTGCCAAATATTAGGATTTTGTGAGACAAGAAGCTCTACGTTTGCTTCAGAATGCTTTAGAAGGATCAGGGGGTACTGCAGCTGCTTCAGCATACACTGAAGCATTTCGTCTGATTACTCGTGTGGGAATTGGTGATAAATCATTCATTGTTAGAATAGCAGCTGCAAGATGTCTAAAGGCATTTGCCAACATTGGAGGACCGGGGTTAGGGGTTGGAGAACTTGATAATTCAGCCTCCTTTTGTGTTAAGGTAGTCATTTTATTCTTGTTGTGATATGTTTGTTCTTTGTTTTTACTGATTATGACAGCAGCAATATCGTGGTTTTGCATTTACCGAAAACAACAGAGGAAGCTCCATAGGTTTGTTAAGAAAGGAATAGTACTGACTACAAATAAATGTCTACATACAAGTAATCATCATTTTAGTGATTATATTTCCGATAAAGTTCCAGAAGATAGAATTTGATGTAGTCTAAATGATAAAAGGAGAGAAATCCCCAATAATAAAATAAATGTCTTTACTATGAATCAAAAGTTATCAATACAAGAAGACAATTCCTCTATTTATAGAGAATTTTTTTTGAAAAGGAAATGATCTCTTTCATTGATATAATGAAGTGAGATAAAATCTCAATGTACAATAAGTGAAACAAAAAGGGAAATACTACCTGAGGATCAAGGAGTGCGCTCGGGCATCTCAACTAGGTTGACACCCCCTTAGCACTCTCATCATATCCACAGCTAAGAATCGTATAAAAGTGAAAAAGAATGTAAGGAAAAGGTCACAACCGACCATATTAGGCGACAATGTCGTACTGTCCAAATGCAAAAGCCAAACAAAAATTGAAAAATCTGGAAAATAAAAGAAATACATAACTCTGCCCTTGGCAGAAAAGAAATGAGACTCATGGAAGTCTAATAATCATTTGATATGAAAGCTTGCCAATTGAGACTAATGTCTTGGATGGAGTAATCTAGGAAGGCTTTAGAAAGAGAACACCAAGAGGAAGCGTTTAAGCGAGTGATTCCAAGTGGCTGATCTACGGAGTTTCTTTATCATGGAAAACTCTTTGATTTCTTCGAACCATAGGCTTGATAGTAAAACTTTCATTGCGTTCGACCAAATCAATTTTGATTTCTTTTTGAATTTTGGTCCCATGAGCAGCTGTAAAACATTGTCTCTAAAATTCTTTCCAAAGATCCAACGGATCTTAAAGCATTCGAACAAGGAAAACCAACATTTTTCTGCATACCTACAATCGAAAAATAAATGTAGAGAATAACAAAGCAAACTAATCCTAATCCGAATAAATAAAAGAAACTAATCCTAATCCTAATAAACCAAGTAAATCAATCCTAATCCTAGTTTCGGAGCGAGGAAAATGTTGGCTGCTCGACTAATGGGCCCAACGAACTAATTAGGGGAAATTCTTTATCTCTTGAAAAGACCAATATCATCGAGTCTGTTGGCATTTTGTTGGAAGACTCTCAAAGAATTAATTGCCCCACAAAAGTAGATGATCTGATCACTTCTAATAACTCATGTTCGGTTGAGAAAATGAATTTAATCTCTACCAACTCGATTGGTGCTTCCCCCTTTGAGAAAAAAGAAGACAACTCGCGAACCACATAGAAATTCTCTAGACTGTTGAAGCCATATCCAAAGCATTTTTCCAGAAAAAGGAGGTCCATCTCCAAGACAAGTGCAGTGATTTCCAATCCAGATTTATTGGAAAATTGTTGCATCCGAGCACAAATTTCGATCCTATCTAACAGGTCAACTCCTCCCTCTTCCCCTACTCAATAATTTAAGCACTCTGTTTTCCACATATTTAACTCTAAAATCCAATTCTTGAGAGGTACCCGATGCAACTCCTTTGTTTCTAAGCAAAGGAAGGAGTCTGATTCAGACAAAGTCTCAGTCGCAAGTGTTAGTAGTGAGGATTCTGAATGCTTTGGAGATGAAGTTGATCAAGAAGAGCCTATGCAAGTTGATAATTTTGGGGAAGAATTCAATGCTCTATTTCAAAGTGAGGAGGAATTGAAAAGTAAGAAGGATGGAAGTTCATGTTTCAACCCTTTGAGTCAATCGGATATCCCAACTCATTTAAAATCCATAATTGAAGATTGTGGACTAGTCTTTGGGGCTAGTTCTTTTCCTCTTTTACTTCGGTAGTGATTGATTGTTTAAGCTCTCACATGAAAATTGTGTCTTGGAACACAAGGGGTCTTAGTGATGTGTCCAAAAGATTGGCTCTCAAAAGATTTCTAAAGAAACATAATTCAGACTTATGTCTAATCCGAGAATCAATGTGTGCGCACCCTTCATTAAATATTTGTGGAGCTCTAAAGAAATTGAATAGGAATTTGATGAATCTTATGGAAAATCTGATGGAATTTTAACCATGTGGGATGAGGGGAAGATTTCAGTCATGAAAACTCTTAAAGGCGGATATTCTCTATCAGTCAAATGTGTGACATTCTGCAAGAAAATTTGTTGGGTTACAAATGTGTATAGCCCAAATGACTACAAGGAAAGGAGATTTGTTTGGCCAGAATTATCTTCCCTTTCTAGTTATTGTTTGGAGTTGTGGTGTATTGGTGGAGATTTTAACATTACCCGTTGGGCTCATGAACGATTTCCCATTGGAAGAGTCACAAAAGGAATGCGGAAATTTAATAACTTCATTGCTTCAACTGAGCTCATGGAAGTACCACTCTCAAATGGAAGGTTTACTTGGTCACGTGAAGGCATTTTGGTGTCTAGATCACTTATTGATCGATTCTTCATTAGCAAGGATTGGGACAAAATTTTTGAAAACACGAGTCAGCCAGCAACCTCATACGTTTTCCGACCATTTCCCATTTCCCATTGCTACTTGAGGCGGGTGCAGTGTGTTGGGGGCCGTCACCTTTCAGATTTTGTAATAGCTGGCTGTTAAACAAAGATTGTATTATGAGCTATTGGCTCTTTTCATTTTATCAATAAAAAAGTCTGGTTTCCTTTTCAAGAAAAAAAAAGAACAACAAAGATTGTACTAGTATTATCAAAGAAGTATTGCGAGAAAGCCGAGTAAATGGATGGCCAGGATTCTTTCTTAGTACAAAGTTGAAAAATGCAAAATCAGCCATAAAGGCATGGCATTGTGAGTTTGCAGGAAGGCAAATTAAAAGAAGAAGGGCTACGGGAAGAAATAGAAAAATGTGACAAAAGGGCTGAAACTAACTCCACGATAATTGAGATGGACAAGAGAGAGTCAAGGCTGAATTATTAAATTTGTATAGGTTGAAAGAACAAAACCAAATCCAAAAAAGCAAATTGAATTGGATTAGATTGGGAGATGAAAATACCAGCTTCTTTCATCGATTCTTAGCAGCTAAAAGAAGGAATCTGATTATAGAGTTGTTAAATGATCAAGGAGAGCCAACCCATTCCTTTCGGGGAATTGAAAGCTTGATTTTGGGTTTTTATGACCCTTTTTATAGAAAATCCTTAGGGATTTGCTACAATCCTCTCAATTTGATTTGCCACGTGTCACTTCAAATCAAAATTCCATGCTCATTTCTCGATTTTCAGAAGTTGAAATTAAAATGGCATTAAAGGCTCTTGGTAAATGTAAAGCTCTAGGACCGGATGGTTTTACCATTAAATTTTTTCTCCAATTTTGGGACTTGGTGAAGGAGGACTTTCAAGCTTTATTTGAGCAATCATATGATAATGGAAGACTAAATGCTTGCATTCAAGAGAACTTCATTTGTTTGATTCAGAAAAAAAGAAGCTGCTGTACATGTCAAAGACTTCAGACCAATAAGCCTCACTACTATTTACAAGGTAATTGCAAAAGTTCTTACTGAAAGATTGAAGAAGATAATGCCTTGTATAATTGCTCCAACTCAGAGTGCTTTTATAGGGGAAGACAAATCCTAGATATGGTTTTAATTGCCAATGAAGTAATGGAAGATTACCGAGCTAAAAGGAAAAATGGTGGATTTTTAAATTGGATCGAAAAGGCCTTTGACCGTGTTGACTGGGATTTTCTTGAAAAAAACATGTGTTGGCAAAAATTTTGACAATAGTTGGATTTCTTGGATTTTGGGTTGCATTAAGAACCCTAGATTTTCTGTATTCATTAATGGTCGACCTCGAGGAGGGATTGTGGCATCAAGGGGAATTAGGCAAGGGGACCCCTTTTCACCTTTCCTTTACCTTTTCCTCTTAGTAAGTGAGGTTTTGGGTGCTCTCCTGGAAAAGCTTCATGGTAATGGGCTGTTTGAAGACTTTGTGGCGGGTAAAGAGAAGATTCATGTATACATTCTTCAATTTGCTGATGACACCCTCTTATTTTGCAAGTATGAAGACTTTGTGGTAGGGAGTGGGGTGGTGGTCTCGGTAGGCAGTGGGTGGTGGTCTCCAAAGGCTCTAGTTTGTGTGGTATGTCTCAGTGAAATCCACACCATTACCCTGCACGATTAAATAATTGAGTTAGCTAATAAAACAACAATTATGAAAATAAAGCAAAATATACATATTAACCATACATACCTGCCAGAAAGACTAAAGTAAGTTGGTCATGGTCTGTATGCCAGCCATCATCTCACTTAAGTCAGATCTATCTATCTCAGGTCTGATTGCACATCATCCAACTTTTGCTCCACCATTGGGCTTCCTTCAAAGGGAGAAAAGGGGTTGGGATTAATAAAGTCTGCTACTTTCTCTTTCCTCATTAAATTAGACTCTTTGAATTTATTGGATGAATTTAAAAATAGTGCATTCACATTAGTTTGCTGTCCTTTATTTGGATTCTCCGAAATATGAATAGCCAAAGGGACCGTTCTACTTTCTGGTAGGGGATGATTGAACTCCAATGGATGCTTCAATACTTGTGAAGAACCTTTAATGGTAGGGTTTCTTGAAAAACTTGGCTTATTTTGCAAAAGGAAATCCCAATCTTGGATTGGAAAGTTAATATCAAAGCCTTCATCTTGTGCTACCATTTTCAATCGAATTAAATCAATTGAGTTAGAGAAATCCTTTGAGAAATAAGGCACCATGAATTTCTTTAGGAGCTTCAGTAGTTTCAATATCACCAAAGTTCAAGAATATGTTACCTCTTCTCTCATCCTTAATCTCAATCGTTGCTGGCATAAATCCGCGAAGATTTTTTCTTACTTGAATTTTGGCTTCTAAAACATTGAGGAGATTAAGAGTTTCATTAGCTATGTTTTCCCATCCACCAAAGTGCCCAAGTGCTTCGAGCGTGCTTCTACTCCAATATTCTAACGAAAGATTTTTTATTTTAATCCAACAACCAAATTCTTTAATCACCGATGGTTTACTATGCCGAAATGTATTCTATTTCTCAAAAAGTAAATGAAACTGTCCAAATGTTTGCCATTTACCCGGGGCTTCAATTAAATCTTCCAACTTCCCTTGATCAGTTCTAATCAAAGCTTTTTTAGCACACAAAGGGTTAAAGATGAATTTAACACTAAATGAGCTTCCAAAACATTGGTGATCTCTTTCCATTCATTAAACACGAAGAGTCTTGAAATAACCCAAATATTATTAAAATCTTCCTTAAAAACATCTTGATTATGTTGCAACCATGAAATTTGCTTACTCTGTTTTCCTAGCTCAAAAGCAGAGTCCTGGTTTTGCTTACAAATCGAAGGTAAAGTCTTGCTCTTTTTTGCTGGTGTAGGAACAGGGGGCTTAAGAACAGTGTCTTTTTTCATCATGTCCACACAGCTCAATCCTTGCCCTTTGAAGGATAAAATTCTTGTGGAGAGATTTCAACGTGATTGTGATCAAATTCCAAATTCATTGGGCTGTGTTGAACTTTAAACTGATATATATGAATAAAATCCTTTAACATTCCCAAAAAAGAAATCCATCCTTGTTGTGCCACCCCCTCCTGAACATGTAAGAAGAAGCGACCGTCGGCTATTGGCCAAGCCACACACCTCAAAACCCAATCGTAGTTGTTTCGAAACTTCGCCAACCTTGTCACCCCCAAGTAATCTTGACAATTTCTTTGAAAATAACATTTACTTGTGCCCTGTAAAAGATCTGAAATCTGCTCTACAAACCAGTGAAGATGTGATTCTGATGGTGAGAGTATTTTGTTTGCTTCCATATCTTCCACGTGAAACATTCCAGATTCGGACCATATGCAGTAAAAATATTTGATCACCTTATAGCTAACTACTTCCATGATTACCGTTGTAGGGAAATCGCCGGAGAATAAGGAGACATTGGACAGAGAGAGAAAGGAGACGAGAGGAGAGGGAAGAGAGAGGAGGGAGAAGAGAGAACTTATCGAGAGGAGGAAGAATTAACTTTTGTCATTTGCATTCTTTCACCATATGGTTTTATGTATTGTTTTTTAACTCATGTATGGGTTTTTAAAATAAAAGCACTCATGTAGTTGTTAGAGCTAGTCGCCGGAGGTGGTCTTCGGCGAAGTGATCGTCAGAGTTGGCTGCCTGCGAGTGGAGTCATTGGAAACATTGGTGGGAGGGTTGGTTATTTTAAATTTAATCATTGGGGTGTTTGGGGTAAGGAGTGAAATAGTGAGAAGTAAGGAGTTATGAAGTCTAGGGAGTTGTGAACTCCTAGGGCCCACAATGTAAGGAGTTGATAAAATATAAAATTGATGTTTTTTAGTAGTAGGACCCACCAACTCCTTGGGCCAAACAAGGAGTGGAGTTCACAAACTCCAACTCCTTGGGCCAAACACACCCAAGTGGTAGACAATGCTATTATAGCAATACAGGAGGATAAAATAATCCTTACCCCCTATTTTCTTAACCCACGCCCCGAACGTTATAGCCCACTCAATCCATTCCAAATTGGAGCTCTGGTAAGTTTTTTTTCTTTTTTTTTTTTTTAAATGGGGGTTTGTTTACTCCTTTATGGTAACTTCTCAATCATCAAAAAAAAGTTATCTGTCTCAAATATATTCACTGCCAGTATGTTCCAATCTTCGACATCTACAATGTTCTAATTCTCTTCCCAAATGGTTCGGTTGAATCAAACAGGCCCTGGAGGATCCAATTTCATCTGTTCGGGATGCATTTGCTGAAGCTTTGGGTTTGTTACTGGCTCTTGGAATGAATCCTGAAGCTCAGGTATATAAGTTGTTTATTGTGTAATAATCTTTGCTGTTTCTGACCAATTTATCTTGTATGTGTAATTATTATTGTCTTTCAAAATTGAATTAAGTTCATGTCCTACTAGGTTCAACCAAGGGGAAAAGGTCCATTCCCTCCGGCGAAGAAACTAGAAGGCGGTTTACATCGGCATCTATCTTTGCCATTCAGTAAAGGTATGGGGGTTATTTATTTGTATGTTCTGTGGCTTGCTTGTTAGTTATTACATTTCATGTAGAGGTCCATGAAAATTAGAGTAGTAAGCCTATTTTTCTTCTCAGAACAGAAATAATTTCATTGAATTAATACGGTGGAAACCTTAATCAAGAAAGCCCCATGGATTGATTCCTCTCCAGAGGTGGCGTGTCTTTTGCTAAAATAGTGGGGAGACCCATGACTTTCAGAAATTGCCAATTTGCTCAAAACTGGTGGAAGAAGTTCCTTTGGCTTTAGGCAGCACATCGTCTTCTCAAACGACACTATTCCTTTGCTTGAAATGATCATCATGGGTCATCCTTTCACTAAAGAAAGGAAGTTTGATGGGTCTATATCAAGAAAGCATTCCTTTGGCAAAGGACACACCAATTTGGCGAAGTAGAATACCATGGAGCCTTCCTCTGTAAAACATCAGATGGGGCAGCCATGACTAAGCTTCCAAATGAAATTTTTTATCTTCTTTGGGAAGGACCCATTACACAAGTGCAAGCATTTCTTTTATCTTTACAGTCGATGGTTGTTTTTCTTATTAATTTTGCCCATTCAGTAAATAAAGATATTGAACTCTCAATTTTTTGAAGAAAGTTTATTTTAACTTCATTTCTTGTTTTGCATAATGAATTCCATAGCAGCAAATGGACCACGGTTGAAGGAAATTCGTGTTAGCCTTACATTATCTTGGGTGTTCTTTTTGCAGGTTTGTGCTCACTATTATCTGTTGTAGTAGATTTTTTGCCTTTGTCCCCTTTGCTTCTGTTCGAGATATTATTGCTTTTGAATGTTGTGTTTTTGGAAGACTATTTCATTTCATTATAATTGAATTCTTACATGTTTGGAAGTTTTATGTTAAATCTTATTCAAATATATTCTATTATTCATTTAACTTTTCACCCATGTTTTCATATCTCACGGCTTTTCATCTAGTATAATTTGTTGCTCTTTTTATAATGCGTCACCATGAATCTAGATTTCCTTTCAGTTGAATTTCTTTGCTGTCTTATTTTGCACTGATAATGTAGGTTTTACTTTCTCTTCTCTGTTTAATTTTGACTATAGATTTGATATATTTGTTAGTTATAAACGGTAGAGCAGAGGACCGAAAATCCTCGTGTCACCAGTTCAAATCTGGTTTATACTTACATTTATTTAATGGATCTATTGACACCATAAAATTTCTTGTAGGCCATTCGTCTTAGATATCTGCATCCAGATACTGGACTCCAAGACTTTGCACTGCAGGTTATCGATGTACTTCGTGCTGATACTTCTGTGGATGCCCATTCACTGGTAATTGCCAAACTTTGTTTTATATACTATCTATAAGTATTACTTTTAGTCTTGGGCTACATTATGTGCCCAGGTGGAAGTTCTCTCTCCCCCAAATTTTCTGTCCTTGAAATGGACATCAATAATTTATCAAAGAAGTCAATTTACTACCCCAAATTTTCTTTTCTTGGTCTTCTAATTGGAGAAGAGGGAATTTAAGGTTGATCCTAAGAAAATTGAAGCAATAACTCAATGGCCTACCCCCTTCAACTGTCGAACAAATTTAATCTTTTTTGGATCTTGCTTCTTTCTATTGGAAGTTCATACGTAATTGTAGTTTAATTGCTGCACCTCTAACTGATTGCCTTAAAAAGGGGTTGTTCCATTGGGAATTTGATGAAGGCAATAGCTTTACAATTTTTAAAGAACAACCTAGTCAGTCCAGTTTTAGCATTGCCTGATTTCTCATAACCATTTGAAGTTGCTGTGGACGATTGGCATAGGTGCTGTCCTCTCTAAAAAATCTAATCCAATTGATATTTTAGTGAGAAACTCAGCGCATCTCATCAGCCAGTCTTGTTTTAGGAGTCTTATTCACGGTAGTTATTTTTTGTTGTTTTCAGTTAGATGGTAACTTTAGTTCATAGTTTACCGGCTTAGCTTCTTATAAGTAGAAGCTCGTTTGTATTATTATTCAACTTACTGATTTCGTTATTAAAGAACCTTCCTCCATTTTGTCTACGTCACTGACTTCTTTTATCTGTTTGCAGGCTTGTGTGCTTTATATTCTTAGGGTTGGCATTACTGATCAAATGACAGAACCCACCCAAAGGAACTTCTTGGTTTTCCTTGGAAAGCAGGTCGAAAAAATTTATTTGAATATAGTTTAGTTTTGATGCTGTCAGAGTAATTTGAAGTTCTCGTCTAACTCAAATATTCTATGGATTGGTTCTTTTGGGATTGTACTTTTTAAGTTTTTTGGCACATTGTTTTGTATCCTTGTATTTTAAGCGTAGACTCTTTTCATTTTATCAATGAAAAGTTGTGTATCATTTTTAAAAAGAAAATTCTATTGGCTGTGTGTACTTACTATATTTATAATGGGACAATTATTTATTTATTTATTTATTTTTAACATAAACAAGAAATTTCATTGAATTAATGAAGTGTGTCTCATACAATTTTCTGGAAATTTGACAGCTGGAATCTGAAGATGCTAGCCCTTCAATGAAGATTGCTTGTTTGCGTACTTTGTCGTATACTCTGAAAACTCTGGGAGAGGTAAGGCACAGTTGTGTTTTTGAAGGATTACTTTTTCTATGAAAGAAAAGGGGCAATCACTTTTAATGAAATTGTATTAAAATGTTTCGTACTGATAAAGGGGTGTAAGTTTTATGACCATTCCAACATCTTTATTTATTTATTTATTTATTTTTCGTTTTGAAAAGGAAACAATCTCTTCCATTGATATAATGAAATGAGATAAAATCTCATAAAATAATAATAGTACAAGATATAATGAAATAACTATGAGATTTTTCAAAAGAATTCCATCAAGAAAATTGCAATCAACCTTATCAAAAGCTTTTTCAATGTCAAGTTTTATGATCACCCGTTGCTTCTTTTATTATTCCATTCATCAATGAGTTCATTAGCAATCAAGAAAGTATTAAGTTTGTCTGCCAAACACAAAAGCAGACCTAGTGTTCTGTGATGGTGTAAGGAAGGACCTTCTTGAGCCTTTCTGAGAGCACTCATAACGGTCCAACCAAGGAAGGGGCTCATCTTGAAATATGCACTGGTTTCTTTCAAACCAAATTTCTGAAAGAATTGCTTTAATTTCATTCACCCATAATAGATGAGGAATGGCTTTTAAAGGACCCACTAAAAAATTACATTCTCCTTGAAAACAGAACTCCACACCCATAATAGTGCCGGAAATCAGATTATAAGACGTCCCTTGGGCTGCGGCAGATTCTTAATGAGGAAGAGATTCATGGCTCTCTTTACTTTGTTGCCCCTAGTGACACCACAGTTGAGGATAAATGGAGATGGAATCTGGAAAAATCTGGGCAGTTTACAACAAAATCTCTCACCTCCACCTTGCTTCCAGTGGTCTCAAATGTAATGCTCTTCTTTATAAAAATATTTGGAAGGGTCCAATCCCAAAGAAGATTCAGTTTTTTCTATGGAGGTTAGCCATGGTAGCATTAACACTGCTGATGTCCTCATTAAAAAGGCTCCTTGGATTGTAACTGCCCTGAATTGGTGTCCTATGTCGCCAAAGCAATGAGACTATTATGCACATGCTGGTGTTTTGCGGCTTTGCACAATCATTTTGGAGAAGATTATTATCATATTTACAATTATAATATGATCTTCTTTAATGACCCTTTCATCCTATTAAATATGTTTCATATGGTCACCCTTTTAAGGATGAGAAGGAGATTTCATCGACCTTCCTCATCAAAGGCTTCTTCGGGCTCCTTTGGAACAAGCGGAATCATCGTACTTTTGAAGATAGAGAGTCAGAATTCACACAATTTTTAGATAATTTGTTATACACAGATCTGTCTTGGTGTAAATTTACATCTTTTTTTTCTTGTGATGACAACATTTCTTCCCTCATTGCACAGTGGAATAGTAATATGTAGCTCTCATGGCACATTTGCCCTTTTGTATTTTCATTCTATCACTGAAATTAATTCGTGATGTTTCTCATCAAAAAGAAAAAAAATAAGAAAAGATCTTTTTTTCTTTCACTCTTCTCATTTAGTCTTTTTCTAAATTCTAAGCTCTCTTCGCCGGATTTACGCTGATCAGTACTAACGTCATAGCTCACCCACCAACCTTTTTCTCCTCTATTTCTCCTAGCATCTCTTATCTTTTCTCCTCAACTCATTTTTTTTGATCAAAGCTCTTTCAGCGGGGTTGAGTGAACTTGGATCTCTTTTTCTCATGGGCTTTGCTAAGGTTTTTCCCAAAACTGACCAAAACGACCGACCGTTTGCATGGTTGGTAGTCGGTTTCATAGACCTTTCCACAATTGACAACCACTGATCGATCTAGCCTGACAACGTTGGTGGTCGGTGCCGGTTTGCTAAAGTTTTTAAACGTTTGGCTTTTTGTATGTTCGTTAGGGGGACGTTAGTGTTATGATCAAGGAGTTGCTTCTCAATCTGCCTTGTGGGGGAGAAGAGTCGCTTTTTATGGTTAGTTGGGGTGTGTGCGATCGTGTGGGCTTTGTGGGGCGAGTAGAATAGTAGAATTTTTAGAGGGATGGATAAGGACCCTAGTGAAGTTTGGTCCCTTGTCCACTTTCATGATTCTTTGTGGGCTTTGGTTTCGAAGATCTTTTGTAACTATTCTGTAGGAGTTATTTTGCATAGTTGGAGTCTCTTTCCGTAGGGGGTGGTGCCTTTTTGTGGGCTGGATTTTTTTTTAATAAAATTTCATAAAGATTTTCATACAAATTTCCCAAAAGTTAGTTATAATCCGCAACAACAGGGATTCTTAGTAAAACTAGAGATCCTCTAGGGATGTAGAAAGATGCAAGACTCGATTCAAGAGAAAATGTGCATTTGTATTGTTTTGAATCTTCCCATTCGTTAACTCTCTACATTACTAATATTCATATCAAATATAAGTTCTGGTATTTTTTGTATGCCTGTGTATTCCTTCATTTTTTCTCCATGAAATTTGTTTGCTAGGAAGGGAAAAATAAAGAAAAAAAGAAAAAAAGAAGTTGTTCAGACTTGATAAAAAAAAGGAAAGAAGTTGGTCAGACATTGCTTGATTATTTATATGCAGGTCCCATCCGAGTTTAAGGAAGTACTTGATAGCACAGTTGTTTCTGCGGTTTCTCATTCTTCACAACTTGTAAGTTCTAGATATTGTATGTAGTTTCCAGGCTGAACATTCTGTTTCTATGCTTAACTGATTTAAATTATTTATTTGCTTAGTGATCACGGAGGGATGTATTTATCCTTCATGCTACACCTATTTTTTCTTTCCCTGAGTTTCCCGAAACTTTTATGATATTGGCTTAATTTAGATAACTTCTGCTCAGTAAGCTATGCTGGTTTGTGTTTCTCTTTAGAACATATTGTTGTGTCATTTATAATTTAGCTATGCTAGTTTAGATAACTGCTGTTCCTATATTCACTTGGTAGTTTTGATTAAACCTTTTTGAGCTGATTCTTAATTTCTCTTTAGAACATATTGTTGTGCCATTTATGATTTAGCTATTTTTTTCTTTTTTTTGGGGTAAAAGAAACATTTCATTGATATATGCACCTCCTGAACCTTTGGTTTCTACTCTTGGTTCTTAAGTACACATTTGATTCAGGTACGCATTGAAGCTGCTCTATCATTGCGCACATTGACTGAGGTTGATCCTAACTGTGTTGGTGGGTTATTTTCTTATGGAGTAACCATGCTTACAGCTCTAAGAGAGAATGTTTCGTTTGAAAAGGTGCGACTATTTCTTTTCCATGTTCTCACCTTTTTTTTCCTGCATTTAAACTATTCAATTCTTCACTCCCCAAAACTTAAATTTTAATAACTTTCTCGATTTTTTTTTTTTTATTAAAAGGAAACATGACTTTTTCATTGATAAAATGAAAAGAGCCAATAGCTCAAAATACAAAGGAAACAAAAGGAGAACAAACAAACGAAATACAATTTGAAAAAAGACAATTACACAATTGAAAGAACTAAAAGATTGGAGAGAAGAAAATACAATCGACTAATGAACTAAAGAACAAAAGCCAAGAATGAGTAAAGAAATGGTCCTAATAAACTTGTTGAGATCAAACGAAACGGCTTTGAACTTGTAGACACCCTAAACAACTACCCCTGAACCACGCCAAACTTAATTTAAACCTCCAATGACTGAGACTGAGGAAGAAAAAACAGCAAAGGTTTTGGATAATCAATGTTTGTAAAGATTCTGTCGAACTAGCCATCCCTTCAACCTTCCCAGCAGCTGAACCAGCCCATCCAACTAGACATGCTTCCAAAGATGCTTCCGAGCCCCTTGTAATTTGTAAAATTCCACCAAGCCAAACAACCCTCCAATCTTCCAATAACTGAACCAACCCATCCAAACTAGTTTGGATGCGACCAAGCTACTTGTAAACCATGAAAGATGCGACCAAGCCACTTGTAAACCATGAAAGGATCTTTCAAGAGGATTTAAACAAAAACATCTTCGAATGTGAACTCCTTAAATGGAAACTAACCAAGAACAATACCACAAGCATCATTGAATGGAGGTGCTGTGGGACTTCGCTCTTACCTAGGGGAGTAAAAAAGGAAGCTTCAACCTTACCAAGCAAGGGACCTTCTTCGGCTTGAAATAATTGTTGAAAGTCATTGCCAAACTCTTCATCCAAATCTTCTTCCTTGTGGGGCTCCTCCGAGGCAAAATGTTCTAACTCTTCACTGCTAGCACTTGCTATAGAATCTTCATATGAATCCTTTTCTAAAGCTTGATTTTTCTGGCTAAATTTGCGTGAGAAGCTTTTCGGAAGGCCTCTAACGAATTTTACACGAAAGCCTGGATTGTAAAGTCTGAAAGGGAAAAAGAGATTTGATCCGAGGGGGAGGAATTTGAATTTTCTAGAAACAGCCTTGGAATTTGTACTTTAATACAACAATTTTCAAGCAAATCCGGATTCACTGTCAAGGACCGAGAGTTGATAAAAGAAGTCTCTTTCCTGACAAAATGTTTGGGGAAAGGTTTGAGCAAATTGGAGCGATTTTTTGCCTTCAAAGGGAGAGAAAACTGAGCTGGATAGGAAGAAATATGGCTGTTTTTTGAATCGGCCAACGAGGGAGGGGCTGCTGTGGAAAGATGGCTGCCGACCCTTGACTTTCTAGGAGAGATAAAGAAAGAGCTATCATTTAATTCTTTTTCATTTAATGGGGGGCCGACATTATTAAAAGTAAGGGGGGGGAGATCAATGGTTGGGGGGCCGAAAGGCTTTGAAAAAGCTGCTGTAGGCGTGGGGCTATTTAATCGAGCATTAAATTCCTTTTCATTGGATAGGGAACCGACAACATTAACTTCTGAGGGTGAGAATTCAATGGGGCTGGACCTCTTGGGAAGTGTAACGGGTGAAGAATCTCTATCCTTGGCGGCAAAGACCGATTGGGCTTCTTTCAAGGGGATTCCGAGGGTCTTTTCTTGGCTAGAGGCCGACTCCTCACCTTCTTTCTCATTCTTCAATAAATGTCGATCAACACCTACCTTGGGAAAAGAAGGACGCCTGAAAGTCTTTTCTGATGGCAGTGCTTTGGAATCGGGTTTAGATGAGGCCGGACAACCAGCTTTCGATGGCTTTTCCGGCGAGAAACTTCCCCCCTTAGTGCAATGAACCAAAGGATTTCTTGAAAAATTTGGGGAAAGTCGAGAAGGTAACAAAAATGCTACCTTTACTCCTTCATCCTTTAAAACTTGATTCAAACAGACTAAATCAATTGGGTTTGTAAAATCCTTAACAAATAAATCATCTTTTATTCTTGAAGGAGGATCAATTAATTCAATGTCTCCAAAATTCAGAAAAATTGAGCCACACTTCTCGTTTGAAATCTCTATAGTAGACGGAATGAGACCACACAAATCTTTTTTAAACTTGAATCTTGACTTTAGAGACGTTAAGAAGGTTCAATGTTTCTGTTGCAATATCTTCTAAATCTCCAAAATAGGCTCTAATGGCTTCAAAAGTTGGTCTACACCAATAATCTAGTGGGAGATTTTTGATGGAAATCCATCCTCCATACCCTTTCGAATACATAGGCCAACTGTGCACCTTCTTGTTCCATTTTTCAAATTTTAGGTGGAATGCCACAATTCTGCTAACTGCCCGATTTTTCAATTAAATCCTTTAAAGATCCTTGATCCAGCTTTATTAAGGCATTTTCTGCAAACAGGGGATTGATAATGATCTTTGATTGAAAATAGATTTTTAACATTTTAGCTATTTCGGTCCACTCATTAAACTTGAACAATTTGGAAACTATCCATAACTTGCTAAAATCTTCTTGTTTGACTTCAGAATTTTTTAACACCCAGTGATGGGACTTACTTTGTTTATCGAGTACTAAAACAGAGCCATGTTTTAGATATGGGGGAGCTACCAATTTCATACTCTGTTTCTTTTGAGCTTCCGATGTCTTCACAATGTCCACCAAGTCTTCACCTTGGTTTGGCAAAACTAAGGTTGATGATTCCCTTCTCGGATTAAATGACTTTGTAGATGCTTCAAAACTTTTTTGAAAATCTAGGAGCATTACAGCAAAGGAATACCAACCTTGCTTCGAATCTCCAAAAGGAATATGAATAAAGTATCTTTCCCCAAAGGATGCCCAAACAACACATCTCATAATCCAACCTGAGGAGTTGAGCAACTTAGACAATTTTGTGGTACTTGAACTGTCTCGACAACTTCTCTCAAAGAATCGTGATGTAGAGCCCTTAATCAATCTAAAATACTCTCGACGAACCACCTGAGCTGCGACTTTGAGAGAAGAAGGATCTTGGTGGCTTCCAAGTCTTCCACGTGAAAAGAACCAAATTTGTGCCAAATACAAAAGTTGAAACCATCTGCATGGCAACTTTTGACTTCCATACTTAAGAAAGTGTTAGACAAGGGGAAAGATTGGGTAGAACAGAGGTTGGCTGGAGCTATTGAACGGAGAAGAGAGGGGAAGGGGGTGTGGGAATAGAGGAGAGAGAAGAAAGCATACTTACCTTTGGAGACTGATTTGTTTAAGGCCCTTTGTCAATTGTGGATATACTTTCTCGATTTTTTTTCCATCCTTAATTTATAGGTTCAGTATCTGTTTTCCCTCAATTTTTTGTGTGCCTTTGTTCAAAATTTGTTATTTTTGCGTTTGGTAGCACTGTTGGTCTCTTATTGAGTTTTTCCATTAATTATTAATGGAAAGTTGCCAACACGAGCATAGCTAAACTGTGTGTGCGTATGCGTGGGCGTGTGTGTGTGTTTGTTGTCGCTGCCATTGATGGTCGCTATTTTCCATTGATGGTGAAGGTACATAAGGGAGAAAGGAGAGATAAAAATGAAAAATGATAAAAAAATGTTTTTGGTTTTTTTTTTTGTTTTTGTTTTTTTTCTTTTCTTTTTCCATTTTAGATCTTAAAACTGTTTCATCATTTTTTTTCCTTGAAAATGTGGGAAGAAAGGGAGAAAGAGGAAAGAGAAGAAGACAAGGAGAAAAGTCGGTTGCCGACGATGTAAATGGCAGATGACGACTACCGTTGATGGTGAAGGTAGAAGATGGAAGAAGAACAGGGAGAAAGACGAGTGAGAAAAATAAGTATCAAAATATAATAAAATTTTTTTTTAGTGTAATAATTGAAAAATTAGAAAAAATATGTGCCACATCACTTTTCCATTAATTAACAGGAAAATTGACGAAGGGACCAAGAATGCTTCCAAACGCAAATCTTAAGGGTAAGATATTTGAGTTTGAAAACCAAGGGACCCAAATGTAACCTAGACTAAATCTTAGAAACCGAAAGTGTAACTTTTTAAAAAATATATCATGCATCTTTGAGTCTTTTGAAGTTGCTAATTTCAATTGGGCGCTGTGCATGTGGCTGCTTGCTCATGATAGCTTCTAGCCATCATACTTTCATTCTATGTATTTCCTTTGCATGTTCGTCTACTTTTCCTGTACTTTTTGGTGAGTGACTCATTGTCATTTTCCACATTTACTTCTAACAAAGGCAATATGCTTCAAAATGTACTATCGAGGGGTACAACTAATTATCATCCTTCCTACACCTGGTTGTATGCCTATAAAGCCATTGTTTATCTTATATATATATATATATATTTTTTTTTTTTTTGAAAAGAAACAAGCTTCTTCATTGAAATAATGAAATGTTCATGAAGACTATTGTAGTAACCTAAGGATTATGAGATGCACCTTGGAATCTCAACTAGGTTGAACCCCTTCATCATATCCATAAATAATCTAACAAAAGAGCAAATGCTTTAAAACCTAGGACAAATGTTTTCTCAAATGCTTTTCAACACTTTCTGGTGTAGCTCAAGGAACTAAAGGAGAGAATTCTCCAGGAAATCAACTCTAAATCCTTATTATCATCAAACTGTACCTAATATAAGAAAGGAACTCTCTATTTATAGGTTATTTAACATAAACCAAGTATTTTTTTTTTTCAAAAAGGAAATGATCTCTTTCATTAATATAATGAAATGAGATAATATCTCATAGTACAATATTAGATACAAAATTCGCCCTTGAAGAACAAGAATACAGGATCGAAAAATACAAATACCAATACAACCGAAATGGAACAAAAGCGAAACACAACGGCTCAATGAATTTGCAGCAAACATTAGAATTGCTAACTCCATAGCTGCCATAAGAAAACATATAGAATATGAAATCTGCGGGAAGAATAGTCCCCCAAAGAGTTGAGGCCGAATTCAATTATCTAATACTGACCAAGGAGAACAAAAAACCTATCCATGCCCCAGTGCGATACTTTGGTCCAAGGAGAGCCAAGAACAAAAACCAAAATGACTTGGAGAGAGATGGAATAACCCAAAAACGAGACCACATTCTGCTAAAGAACCAACCCATTCATCTTGAAATGCTGCCATAGATGCTTCCCAATCACTTGTAAAACCAGAGATGGGGTCTTTCAAGATAAATTAGACCAAAACAAATTCAAGAGTAGGCGATCTTCTTAGAAGGAAATCAACCAAAAACAATCTCGCAAGCATCAATAATTGAATGCCGATGTTGTGGGATTTTTTCTTTTCCAAAGGGGAGAGAGTTTGAATGCTTCACACGAACCGAGTGGGGGGACTTCCTCTGATTGAAATAATTGCTGAAAAACACTGTCGAAACCTTCATCTAATACTTCTTCCTCGTGGGGCTCCTCCAAAACAAAATTTTCTACTTCTTCGCTGCTAGCGCTTACTACCGAGACTTCATCAGAATCATCTTCTAATACTTGATTCTCGTGGTGTGCTATGTTTGAACCCTGGAGCTTGAATTTTAACACAACTTTCGAGCAAATCGGGATTAACAATCATAGACCATGAGTTAATAAAAGAAGTCTTTTTTCTGACAAAGTGCTTGGGGAAAAGGTTTGAGCAAGTTGGAGTGCTTTTTTTCATTCCAAGGGAGGGAAGACTGAAGAGAAAGAGGAGCATCAAGCCTAGAATTTGAAAGGATCGAAGAGAGTGGGGCTGGAGGAGGAAAGGGGCTGCCGACGGTTGGGAAATTGGGAGAGATGCTGACTGACTTGGCATTTGTAATTTTAAAAAATGAGGGAGGGCTGACACTATTAATGTCTGCTGGAGGGAGCTCAACGATCGGGGAACCAATGGGCACTGAAACGACTTCTGAAGGCAAGGGACAAAGGCTTTTGGCTATTGGAAATCAGGAGGGAACTTAAATGCCTTGGCAGATGGAATTTTATCACTAAATGCCGGGCCAACATCATTAAATGCTGGTGGTGGGAGTTCAATGGCCGAGGATCCAAAGGGTGCTGAAGGGTCTGCTGAGTTGTGGCGATTGGGAAGCTCAACTGATGGTTTTTCAAATTCCTTGGCGACTGACATTAAATGAGTCTTTTGGTGGGGATTTGAGGGGACACCTTTTTTTAAAGATCTTGGGGGGAATATCGAAGGGCAAGTGTTTTGAATAAGGTTCATTAAAGTCATTAATGTTCTCAATTAAAATGATGGTAAGGAAATCTCCCAACGGGTGGGCTGGCGGTTTCTCTTTCTTCATTAAGGCAGAGAGGCATTTATTGGCAGCATTTAATTTTGAATTGGAGAGAGAGGAGCATTCATTGGCTGGAAAACCAAAGGGACTGGAGACAATTAAGGGCGTGGGGCTGGAATTTTTGGGAGGTGGAACAACATCCTTGGCGGCTGGGACCGGTTGGACTTCCTTTAAAGGATAATAACTGGGAATGATGAAGTTTGATGCTCTCTCTTTCCTCAAAAAGTTGGTCTTTTCAGATTCAACTGATGATTTCAAATGTGTTGTGTTCACACTAATCTGCTGTCTTTTCATTGGGTTCTTGGAAATATCATTGGCCGAAAGGATCAATTCACTTTCCGGTGGGGGATGATCGAACTCCGATGGATGCTTCAACACTTGTGTAGAATCAATTATGGTAGGGTTTCTTGAGAAGCTTGGCTTATTCTGTAAAAGGAACTCCCAATCTTGAATTGGAAAGTTAAAATTGAGACCTTCATCTTGTGCTACCGCCTTTAATCGAATTAAATCAATCGGATTAGAGAAATCTTTAGGACATAAGGCAGCTTGAATTTCCTGAGAAGCTTCAAAAAGTTCAATATCATCAAAGTTCAAGAATATGTTACCTCTTTTCTCATCTTTAATCTCAATTGAAGTTGGCATAAATCCACAAAGGTTTTTTCTTACTTGAATTTTGGCTACCGAAACATTAAGAAGATTAAGAGTTTCGATAGCTATGCTTTCCAACCCACCAAAGTGTGCGCCAATAGCTTCAAATGTGCCTCTACTCCAATATTCTAAACGAAGATTTTTTATGTTGATCTAGCCACCAAATCCTTTGATTACCGATGGTTTACTATGTCGATATGTGTTCCATATCTCAAAAAGTAAATGAAACTGTCCAAAGGTTTGCCATTTACCCGGGCTTCGATTAAATCTTCAAGCTTCTCATGATCAGTTCTAATCAAAGATTTTTCTGCACACAAAGGGTTAAAAATGAATTTAACACTAAAGTGAGCTTCCAAAGCATCGGCGATTTCTCTCCATTCATTAAACGAAAAGAGCCTAGTAATAACCCAAAGATTGGAGAAATCTTTCTTAATGACATCTTGATTATGTTGCAACCATGAAATTTGCTTACTCTGTTCTCCTATCTCAAAAACAGGGTCTTGGTTTTTCTTACAAATTGACTGAAGAGACTTGCTCCGTTTTGCACATGT
Organism: Citrullus mucosospermus; assembly: GCA_030954485.1. Taxonomy (NCBI): domain Eukaryota; kingdom Viridiplantae; phylum Streptophyta; class Magnoliopsida; order Cucurbitales; family Cucurbitaceae; genus Citrullus; species Citrullus mucosospermus. The sequence continues at coordinate 5,694,504 of CM062065.1, forward strand.
TGGAACGGAGGGCTGGAAAACTGAGTCTTTTTTCAGCAAGTCTGTGTAACTCGAACCATCCTTGTTGTGCAGACCCTTTAGGTATATGAATGAAGAAACGGCCACCAGTACCTGGCCAAACCACACACCTCAAGTTCCATTCTATGGAGTTTTTAAATTTTGACAATCTCATTGCTCCTGAGGTGTCTCGCATTTCCCTTAAGAAAAATTGAACACTAGAACCATTAAGTAGGTCTGCAATTTGCTTTACCATCCAATACATATGCGACTCGGATAAGTGTATTGCTTTTCGAACTTCCATATCTTCAACGATGAACTGACCGTGTTCAAACCATGTGCAGAAAAAACTTCCATTCATTTTGCAGCTAACTACTTCCATGTTCGGAGCTTGTGTGAGAGAGCGGCTAGTCCGTGGAGATATCGACTTTGGGAGAAAATGGGTCGGTGAGGGATGCCGAATGGAGCTGAACGACTTTGGGAGAGGCTTGGTCAGAAAGGGTTGCTGGTTGGAGAAGAACAACTTTGGGAGAGACTAGACTAGCAAGGGTTGCCGGAGGAATGTTGAGGAAGGAGGGAGGGGAGAGAAGGGAGAAAAAGCCATGCCTCATCAAATTTTGATGTATTTAGGAATGCTGGCCAATTAAGACTGAAGTCCTGAAAGCAAAGCTTTTACTGCATTAACCCAAATAAGGTTAACATAAACTAAGTATTAAAAATACTAAATAGGAATTATAAAGATTAAACTAAGAATTGACCTAATTATTAGGGTAATTTCCTCCTTCGTAAACTAAAAAGAAATCATATTTTGTTTAGTCTTTTGTAATGTTTCCTATATTGTATTTTGAGCATTAGACTCATCTCATTAATTCAATGAAAAGTTTTGTTTCTGTTTAAAAAAAAAAAGAAAAAAGAAAAAGTAAACTAGAGGCAAAGAGATAGAGTTTGGGGACCAAAGCGAGAGCTAGAGCCTAGACCATGCTGCATCAATTCCGTCCACCTTAAACTCTGATGGGATTGAATCCTCAGCGGAAGCATTTTATCGCTTTTGTTTTGATTTTGAAAAGATAAAACAAATATAACTGGAAGAAAACTACAGACATCACATGCTGTGCATAATTTAGGTTAAGCATAAATTAGAATTAGTGGAGAAGTTACGTTCAAAGCTTCCTGTTGATGAAATTCCTCTTTTTCTTTGCTGAGAACGCCTCCATAATGGCTTCCTTACTATGACTCTTGGCAAGAATACATTTGTGGGAGTGCTTGTTATAAGAGAAGAAAGGGAATTGGGAGGGAGGAATTTTTGAGCAGAAAACCCTTCTCTGTTATTTTTTCTAAGAGTTGTCAAAAAAACTCTCTGTAACCTCTCTTCTTAAATGCAGATATTATGTATGTTAGCGTGAGAGGAGAAAAATGACTCCGCACTCCCCACCACACAATATAATAGGGGAGTTAATCCATTTAATTAATAATTAAATTAATTAATTAATCAAATTAACTAATTAAAATATATTTAATTAAGTATATCACATTTAATTAAATAAATATTCAAATCATATTCAAATACATATATCTCTGTGAAGTTTCACTCTTTTCGGGGGGAGTAAATAACGAAGCTTCAGCATTACCAAACGAATGACCTTCTTTTGATTGAAATAATTGACGAAAGTAATTGCCAAACCCATCAACTAACTCTTCTTCCTCATGTAATTCCTCTATTTCAAATTCTTCTATCTCTTCACTGCTTGCACTTGCTAATGAATCTCCATTGGAATCCTTGTTTGAGCCTTGTTTTTGTGGCAGTAGTTGCTTGAAAAACTAGCTGGGAGCCCTCTCACAAAATTTACCGTGGAGCCAGGGATTTTAAAATCAGAATGAGAAAAAGAAGCATGAGACGAGGAAGAAATGTCATCCCTTTCTGGAAAAAGCCCAGGCAGTTGAACTTTAATGCAGTATTCTTGAAGCAAATTCGAGTTCACAATCGTAGACCGAGAGTTTAGAAATGAAGTCTTTTTTCTAGCAAAATGCTTAGGGAATGACTTGAGCAAGTTTGAACGCTTCTTTGGTTTCAATGGATGAGAGTCACTCGCTAGGGGAGAAGATTCAAAATTACTTTTGAATTGGAACAAAGAAGAAGGGACTGCTGATTGAAAGGGGTTGCCGTCTCTTGAAATTCCAGGAGAGAGATTATTAGAGCAAGCATTTGTTTCTTTTTCATTGAAGAGGGAACCGACAACTTTATCCTTTAAAGGGGAGATTTCATTGCTTGGGAAAACGAACGGATTTGAAACAACTTCCGGTGTGGGGCTGAAATTCTTGGGAAGTGCATCGGCTGAGATAGCAACATCCTTGGTGGCAAAGACCATTTGAAAATCTTTCGAAGGGATGTCAAGGGTCTTTTTTTGGCAAAAGGCTATATCCCCAACGACTTTCTCACTCTTCATTAAATGATGCTCTGCGTCACATTAGAATTAGAAGAAAACCCGATTTTCTTTTCTAATGGCGGTGTTTTGGAATCAGATTCAAGTGAAACCGGTCGACCAACTTCCGTTGGCTTTTTCAGCGAGAAGTTTCCTCCCTTTGTGCTGGAAGCTAATGGATTTCTTGAATAGTTTAAGGACAACCGAGAAGGTAACAGAAAATCCAAATTAGGATCTAAAGCTTCAAACTCCAATCCTTCATCATGTAAAGCTTGATTCAATCAGACTAAATCAATTGGGTTTGTAAAATCCTTAACAAATAAGTCATCTTTTTCTCTTGAGGGAGGATCAATTAATTAAGTGTCTCAAAAATTCAGAAAAATAGATCCATGCTTCTCGTCCATAATTTTTATGGTTGATGGAATGGAACCACATAATTTTTTTTAACTTGAATCTTAGCTTCAGAAACATTAAAAAGGTTCAAAGTATCCGTCGCGATATCTTTCAGACCTCCAAAATAGGGGCCCCAATAGCTTCAAAAGTTTGTCTACACCAATAGTCTAACAGGACATTCTTAATGGGGAAGGGGGGAGAGGAGAGAGCATACTTACCTTACACCTATAAACACTCATGTGTTATTAAAAAAAAATCTTTTGTTAAAAAATTCGTAGAAAGTCAAATAAGTGAAAATCAATATTGGACCTAATGAACTTACAGATTAGAAGCTCAAATGACTTGATATTAATTAATTACTCTTTAATTAATGCAATCAACATTCATAACAAAAATCATTATAGACTTATAATTGCACTCTTATGCACGGTAGGACAAGTTGCGTCCATGAATATAATCATTACACACAAGTCAATCCTTCACGAGTTGTTCATAATTACAACCGAGTCGAATGTCTGTTTTACCCCTGTAATTATCTCTATATCTTTTAGTACCACTAATCCTCTAATGAACAATTTGTTTATGGTCCAACTATTAACCAAGTCCCTCTCGGGCCAATGAGAGGGTGGGGCCCCATTGTTCAAGTCGCGAAGTTAGCACTTAAGGGAACTAATCATATACTTACCCTATATGGGAAGGAGCGAATTCCATCTTGTGAAATTACGTTTTTAGCTCCCTATTTGGTCAAGTACTCTAAATGGTAGACTTATTGAGTCAGACCACTCTCACTCATGCAAATCAAAAGACGAGCTCTCATAGTAGGAGTTCATAACTCACTCAGGATTAAGATTGAGTTACATTTGATCATCCTATGAAAAATTAGTCTCTTCAATTAACGGAGTTACAAGAGAGATTAATTATTTCACGGTTCAGTCTTATACAAACTCTTTGTATAAAATAACTCCACTCACATGTCTCCACAGTTGTAATACTTACAAAGTAGGCCGTATCTATAGTGTCACCAAAGTAAGGCACCCATCCTTATCCATCTACTACTTACCCTTTAGGTTATTATTTTGAACATTGCGACATACTATTCAAATTTCATACCAATAAACTTGGATTTCTTTATTGGATTAGGATATAGTTATGCAAATTTAAGACGCAATATAAAATAACAAATTATTTTATTAATAATCAGTAAATAGTTTATTTATTTACAAACTATGAGTTTAGGGCATAAAACGCAACAAACTCGTCTTCGAGTTATAGAACAATGAAGATAGGAGGAAGCACAAAAACTTCTAAAGTTGAAAATGTCTTCTTGAATTTATCGAAACTTCAATAAACCAGACCAAATTGAGGATATGATGAGAGTGCTAGGGAGGTGTCAACCTAGTTGAGATGTCCTGGTGCATTCACTGGTCCTTATTTACTATTTACTTTTTACTATTTAATATCTACTATGTACTAGTATTCTACATTGTATCATTGAGATTGAGATTCGTCTCAATTCATTCTATCAATGAAAGAGACTGTTTCCTTTTCAAAAAAAATAAACCAGACCAAATTGTCTTATATTTTGTTATCTATGTGAATAGTCTTTCCATTCTATTTCCATGTACATTGGGAACCAATTTCTTTGTTTGTCGTATGGTTGGTGATTGTTGATTGGCTTTATGTCTGACTACAGAATTACAATTTGCAATTGGAGCTCGATTCTTTGCATGGTCAAGCTGCTGTATTGGCAGCTTTGGTGTCTGTATCTCCGAAACTACCTCTTGGTTATCCATCTAGGTAACTTCCCTTTCCTTTTCGTTCAAAGTCTATTGGAGCTGTTTCTTTAACTCTTAATGAAATTGCCGCCTTCTCATTCCACCCCCCCCCAAAAAAAAAACAAAAAAAATGAAAAAGAAGAAGAAAAGAAAAAAAAAAGAAAAGAAAAGAAAATGCAGACCTGCTTTCCTGCCTATTATAGAGTTTGATACTCGTGTGTTGTTGAGACTGTTTGCCACATGTTTGTATATGAGTGAAAAAGCATCTATCAATTTCTGTGTGATAATGGATCTTGGTTTGAACAAGACGGTCTTGCTTGAGCACAAAACACTTCTTCATATGTGGACTTGTTGTCATAGCATATTTATTGACATTTCTGTTAACATTTCTTCAAATTTGAGCTTTCGAAATTCTGTTTAACATTTATAGCTAGTTCTTACACCAAGGAGGTAATATCATCCTCAATTTGTGTTCTCATGACCAGATTTCCTAGATCAGTGCTTGAAGTATCAAAGAAAATGCTGACAGATCCTTCCCGCAATCCTGTTGCTTCCACTGTAGAGAATGAAGCTGGATGGTTACTTTTATCATCATTATTAGCTTGTATGCCTAAGGAGGTACACAATAATTGCCAGCTTTTCTTTATTTTTTTCTTTATTTTTTATCTGCTACAAACGTTTAAGTTGCTTTTCTTGGTGCATAAAGGAACTTGAAGACCAGGTTTTTGATATTCTTTCCTTGTGGGCTGCGTTTTTTACTGGAAACATGGAGCATGAAATCCAGCAAACGGGGGATTTGACTTCTAAGATATGGTAAGCCAATTTGGAAAATTTAGTTTAGGACCATCATTTCTTGTATAGTAATGGCGAATATTACTCCTCAGGTAGGACATTTCCAATTATAAGTTTGCTAGGATTTTTGATATCTGCTTTAGAATGACCTCTTCTCATGTTGTGTGTATTTTCCTATTGCATGTACAAGTTGTGCTAAACAAATATATTTGTCCAAATATTCCCCAATATTTGCAAAAAAATATTCTACAAAACACATGGCTATCTTCTCCACTAAATGTTTACAAAGAAGCACCCAAGTTAGAATCAATTACAATAGGAACTAGATATGTATATAAACTGAGGGAGCAAACCTAGGGGAAAAACAGGGCTCTTGGGTATACTAAAGTAACTAACCAACCAGCCAGCTTTGTAACTAAAGCTGTAAAAATACAAAGTTACCAAATAATGAAGGGTATCACCCACCCAAAATTGAAAGTAAATAAAGAAATGCCCAACTTAAACAAGAAAAGGCCTAAAGAAATACAAGAAATGTCTCAAGACAATACAAGAATCCCAAGAAAATAGATGCCCTGCATCGAAATTTTAGTATTAATTTTTCATCAAAACTTTTGTTTATCTTTGTCTTATGATGTGGATTGCTTGCTCTTTGTATTTTCTTCTTTTTCACTCCTTTTGGAGTGTATTTTTTAGCATTAGTCTCTTTTCATCTCTTCAATGAAAAGTTTTTCACTCCTTTCCACTTTTTTTCTTTTTCTTTCTTTCTTTTTTTTTTTTTTTTTTTTTTTTTTTAACCAGAAACAAACTTTTCCTTGATTGAGGAAAAGGAAGATATCATTTTCCTTCTACATTCTTTAGTGATACACTGATACTTGTGTAATTTATTTAGAATAACAGACATTTAACTATTTTATTATTTATGGTGAACTTTGTTAAAAGAACAATCTAGTCATATCTACGTAGTTAGTGTTCTAAATTTTTTTGCAGTGTTTGGTCTACTGCCATTGATGCACTTACAGCATTTATTAGATGCTTTATTTCTCCAGATGTCATAAGTGCTGGGGTTTTTCTTCAACCAGTGATTGTATACTTGAGCAGGTTTGTTTCTTTAGTTATTTAGTTATTTTTAGATTACTTTTTTTAGTATGGAATTCAGAATATATTTTCTTCAATTTCATTCAAAACCATGTTTTGGCTTTGTATCTAAATATCTTTTCAATTGAATGGAAAGCAGAGCCCTATCTGTTATTTCATTACTAGCAGCCAAGGATCTGGCAAGTTCGAGACCTGCATTAAACATCCTGATCATAAGAACGTTAATTGCTTATCAGTCTCTTCCTGATCCGATGGTGTATAAAAATGACCACTCTCAGATTATTCAGTTATGCACAACTCCTTTCAGGTAGCGGGCATCTTCAATTGATGGTGGTGTTATCAGTTTTCCACTTTAGTTTAAAATTTTCCCTTCAATGTTATTGGTGTGACCGTATGCTCCTGCTTTTTTTGTTAAATTGAAAGGGATGCCTCTGGATGTGAAGAAAGCTCGTGCTTGAGGTTACTACTTGATAGACGAGATGCATGGTTGGGTCCTTGGATTCCTGGAAGGTGATAAAGATTAATTTCTGGTGATGCTGATTAACTTTTTAGCTTTCAAACTATGTAACTTAGATGATGAGAGTGTGGAGATGATGTGAGTGCTAAGGAGGTGTCAACTTAGTTGAGATATCCGAGTGCACTCCTTGATCCTTAAGTTATCAAGCTTTTGTTTTCATTTTTTTTATATCGAGCTTTGTCTCAATTCATTATATCAATGAAAGAGACTTGTTTCTTTTTTTCTTTTTAAAAAAACATCTGCATAACTTACAACTTTTTGAGATTTAGGTCCCCTGTATATTTTCTTATAAGTTTGATTAGGTTGAATTCTTTCATACAACAGCGGACTTGCCTTCTTGAATGATTTCACCTTCTAGTTGTACCTTCAAATGGGGCAAAAAAAAAAAAAAAAAAAAAAAAAAAAACCTAAAAATTAGTTTTAGGGCTGTCCTTAAACAGAGTTCTCCCTTTTATTTGTTCATGTAGGGATTCGTTTGAGGATGAGCTTCGTGCTTTTCAAGGGGGTAAAGATGGGCTTGTTCCAACAATATGGGAAGATGAAATTTCAAATTTTGCTCAGGTAATTATCATTCACCCTTTTATTTGTTCATGTAGGGATTGGTCAGGTAATTATTATTTTCCTCTGCTTGTTTTTATGTTATTTTGTCCTCAATCTTGGAAACCCTATTTACAACTTTTGCTCACCTTTTCAGCTTCAATTTAAAGTTTCTATTAATGATTTTTGGGATTCTTTTTGTCAATCTTACTGTTTGGAGAGTTTAAATCACTTACGGTTTGATTGTTCCTATGCCTTCTCTTGCTGGCATCATTTTTTTTGAAGATTCTAGCATTTTTTTTGAAAAGGAAACATAATTTTTCATTGATAAAATAAAAAGATACTAATGCTAAAAAGTACATTATCATTCAAGAGAATATATCAATATATATATATACACACATATATATATTTTGAAAAAGGAAACAAGTCTCTTCATTGAAATAATGAAATTAGACTAATGCTCAAAGAGAGAGATACAATGAACAATAGAACTTAAGGAATAGGAGGTGCACTCGGGCATCTCAACTATGTTGACACCCCATAGCACCCTCATCATATCCAAACAAACTATCCAATCAGACCAAAATAAAACATACAACGACTCAGAAGTACAAACAACCAGGTACATCTAGGGCATAACACATAGTGCAAACTATTCTAAACAAATATCAATACAAAGGGAAGCAGTACAAGAATCTGCAATACAACAATAACTAATAAGCTGGAAATGTGAACGCCCTCCAATTTAAGCTTAGGTCTTGGATAGAGAAGTCTACAAGTGAATGCTTAGGTCTTGTAATTTGAGCCATAGTCTCTTTTCATTTTATCAATGAAAAGTTTTGTTTTCTTTCCAAAAAAAAAAAAAAAAAATAATAATAATAAATAAAAAAATGCAACTTATGATTAAATAAGGATTAGTTTGGATTAGCTTGAATTTTAAAATAAGGATTAGTTTGGATTAGCTTGAATTTTAAAATAAGGATTAGTCAGAGTGAGAGCATAGCGATGATCAAATTAATCTGCTACATTGATGCACACAAGTGTTTGAAAGTACCTCAAAAGATTTATTCTATACTCCAAAATGTACAATAGGCTGCCATATTTATATACGTGGCAGTAAATGAGCTGATATAAACAGAATATAACTGGCTAACAAGTAGCTGGTTGGTGGAAGAAAACTTTAACTACCCAAATACAGGAAGTAAACCAAGAATTTGAAGACATAAAAGTTTTCCAAGTAACTGAGAAAGACTTAACATTAACAAGAATGGCGAGAAAAGCCACGAAAGCCAATATGTCCCTACATCATATAGTAAACGTGGATAGTGGACTTCTTCCAGATGGTTGTCTTACCTTCCAAAGATGATAGATCCCAGTTGTACCCATGAACCATTCTTATTAGAAAATTGAATTTTCTAGTTCCTTACAGATCAATTTCAATTCATAAACCCACTTCCACATTGCTTACAGTGTTTGAACCATTTAATTTATATTCTGTTTATTTCTGCTTCGAATTTGCTTTTCTTGCAGTAAAGAATATGGGATCTCTTATTTGTGAAGGAAAAAAGCAATATCTTGTTTTTGTTTAAATATCAGTTACCAGAAACTTTTAGCTTGAAAAGAGCTTTGGGGGGTTTCTTCTTCTTAAGTTTTTGTTTCTTGATTTCCCCTCCATTATTCTTCCTTTTTGGCCTTGATTGTTATACTGAGAATTTATTTTGAACATGAAGCCAGAGACGATAAACAAAAAATTGGTGAACCAGATGCTTTTGTGCTTTGGGGTTATCTTTGCTTGTCAGGTTTGAATTGTCATGATTCGTTTGGATCTTTAAATATGTTTCCAAAATATGGCGTTTCCTTATGTTATTAACATGACTGTATAAATAAAATCAGGACAGCAGTGGAATGCTGTCCCTTCTTGGAGTTATGGAGCAGTGTCTGAAAACTGGAAAGAAACAGCCGTGGAATGCTGCTAGTGTCACTAATATATGTGTGGGGCTGCTTGCAGGTTTCAAGGTAATGATTATGTTCTCTTATTTGTTGGAGTGGTTTTTTGAGACAGTGAGATTTACAAATGAATCAATAAATTCTGTTAGGCGCTTCTATCTTTCCGTGTGCCACCTGTAAGCCTTGAGATTTTAAGTACTGCCCAGGGTATTTTTCAGGTAATTTTTTTTTGGTTATGTTGTTTTCCCTCGATTAATCAGGATTCTTTTGCTTGTTACTTCTTTTGCCTCTTCTTAGAAATTTTGATTTGAACAGAGTATTATAGCTGCGGGAGACATTTGTGCGTCACAACGTAGAGCTGCTGCCGAAGGTCTTGGGTTATTGGCTCGTCTTGGGAATGACATTTTCACAGCAAGAATGGTATACTCTTTTCAAATTCACACACATAAACTTCTCTGTATATTAAGGGTTATGCTAGAAAGGTGGCATTCTTCTATTTTTCCAATTTCTCTTTGTCATCTATTTTCATTTAGATCTGCTTTTCATCCATCTGACATGTTATTATACAGATCAGATCCCTACTTGGTGACCTAACTGGAATGACAGACTCTACTTATGCCGGATCAATTGCTTTAGCACTCGGTTGCATACACAGAAGGTTGGTAGTTGAAATATCCTTCAACTTCCCCAAAAATTATTCTTTTTAGCCTTTATGGCTTTGAGAATTGTATAATATGTTAAATCGACAGTTTCAAATTGAGCATGCTGATTGCGTTCCATGTAATTGATCTATTCATTCTGCTAATTTTTAATTCTTTGATAGGAAACAGATTTTGGAACCATAATGATTTGGAGAATATTTTTCATTGTGAAGTTGTTTCTTTTTGACAAAAAAATGAATAGGGAGAATACACAAGGAAGAGGTTGTGGCATTTCTTTATGGGAGCTTAATGCCTTGTGATATAGAATCATCCTGAACAATTATATTATTTTGAATGGCTTTAGTTTATGGGTATTAGATAACATGGGTTCCATCTTAAAACCAATTGACAATGAGAGAAATAGCTCTGGTATCTTATAAATATCATGAGGTCCCTTGATTTTTTCAAATGTGAGATCTTGAACATGCCTCTCAAGATGGTGCTTCTTTGTGTTCACCATTCTTGAATCGAATTCTAATGTTTGTTTTGTTGGACAGATATCTGTTTGGGTTTCATGTGCTTTGATACTATATTAGATAACATGGGGGTACATCTGAAAACTAATTGATAATGAATGAGATGAGTAGCCCATTTATCTTATAAACACTGTGAGGTCTCTACATCTTTTAAAGTGTGGGATCCTCAATATGCCCCCTCAAGATATTGCCTCTTTGGGTTCACCATTCTTGGATCTGATTTATTTTATTCATTCAATCGAATGCCTGTTTGGGTTCATGGACCTGATACCATATTTGAAGAAACATGGAGTTCCATCTCAAAACCAATTGGTAGCAAAAGGAATAACCCATCTATCTTATAAATATTGAGAAGTCTCCTTAACTTTCCAATGTGGGATCCTCAATATGCCCCCTCGAGATGATGCTGTATTTTTAAGTTTTCTTTTGTTCTTTCATTTTTGAAATGTTCCACTGGGAAAGATGATATAATTTATATCTTTTGTTTGCCAAGTTGTGGGTTAATTTTGTTTTTTCTGAAACAAGCAGCAAAAAAATTTCATTGAAATCATGAAAGAGACTGATGCTTCAAAGATACAAATCTTCACCAGAGAAATAAAAGAACAATTAAGAAAGAATAATACAAAGGGAAAAATAACAATACAAACGTCTCTTTTATTTCTTGACCTTATTCAAAACTTAAGTTCATCAAGGAGGTGCCCATCCATTCGAGTTCAAAGCACCATTTTCATGAAGACGATACGGATGATGATTCTTCAGTTAGTGTAAACAGTGAAGAACCTGATATCTTGGCTTTAAACTCTGTTCCAGAAAAGGTGGATGAATTTTTTGGTGAAGATATTGCAAGGCTTTATCAAAACTCTTCTGGGAAAAAGTAATCAGTCTCAATCATGTAAAAGTTCTCTCTTATTGATTCTTCCTTAATTCCTTAAAATTCTCATACTTAATTGAATTAAGAATGTGTTTGAAGTTGGGAAGAGCCTCTCAAATATAAAGTGATGAAAATTATCATTTGGAATACTAGAGGCCTTGGGGTTTGATCAAAACTATTCATTCTTGAAATGTGCATTAATTTATTTTACCAATGTTCTTGTATGGAACTCATGTGATCTGCAAGAACTTATGAACTTCTATGTAAAAAATTTCCTCACTTATGCGTTTTCTTTTACTTTCAGTGCAGGAGGGATGGCTCTGTCAACATTAGTTACGGCAACAGTGAATTCAATATCCATGCTGGCTCGGAGTTCAATTACCAGTTTGCAGACATGGTCTTTGCATGGACTTCTTTTGACTATTGAAGCTGCTGGCTTGTCCTATGTATCCCAAGTTCAGGTCTCCGAATTATGATTGATCATTTTTAAAATTTGAAATCTTCATTCTTGACCCTGATCTCGGTTACATTTTATATGTGCACTGCCCTTTTCCCTCGTTATCGGAGTGTGTATAATTTTTGTATTTTTGTTGGGCTCTATATTTTACTTTTTTGTTTCATTTGTTGAGGGCTCAAATTCACTGTTTGTATCTGTTCACTGCCTTTTTGCTTTATTTATGAAAGTTTAGTTTTTCATTAAAGAGGGAGGAAAGTAAGTCTTTTCCAATAAGAATATCAAGTATTTGAGCCTGAGATCTTAGCGTTAAGATTAAGAAAAAGAGGAACATCTTGATAAAGCTGTCAAGAAATTTTATCATAGACACACACAAAGACATAAGAAACAACATTTTAAGCCACACAAGATGGTGCTCCAGACAGTCCTGAAAGTCTCTAGAATTTGTTTGTTTTCAAATGTACCAAAATGATTGGACAAATAGAAAAACTAAAGAGAATTTTCTTTGTTGGACTGTGGTGGGATGTTGTCTTTCTTGCAGTATAAAGGAATTTACCTACTTTTTAGTAGTTCAAATTTCTACAGAACCTAAAAGGTTGAGGATTAATCATAGGGCTCTTAGAAAGATATGAAATAGAAGCATCACGAGAAGTACTTAAACAAAATGTGTCTTGATCAAATATCTCTCCAAATTCTAATAGGATCAAGCAAGCCAATAGACAAGCAATCATCATGGAAAATTTAGTAAACCTGTGGAGATAAATTTTCAAGGACTCCTATGAGACTTTCCAGAACCAAGGTGGTTCACCTTTATTAGCTTGAACCCAGTTCTTGTTTCAATTACTTATATGCTGTTGAAATTTGGAAGTCTTCTTGGCAATGGCATACATCAAATTGTCAATAGGTTGCCCCCTAGTGCGAAGTTCACTACTTAAGAAGCAGCTTATTTGATGTCTTGTTCATAATAGTTTATATGAAGTAGTCCCACAAGCTTCATAGATACTATTGATTTTTTCATACTATTGATGGGGAGAGATTTGAGGTTTTAGAGGATCTTGCACACTTGGTTAGGTTTTTGTTTTTTAAACAAGAAATAAAACTTTTCATTGATGAAATGAAAAGAGACTAATGCTCAAGCATACAAACTACACAAGGGAGAGAAAGAAAGAAAGCAAAGAGGAGCAAGGCAAAGCAAACAAGAGGTCCCAAAACCATCCACAATGCTAGAAACACTAGAATTTTTTTGTTGGGGGGGGGGGGGGGGGGGATTCCTTTGGTGGAATTTTCTTTTGTCAGCCTTTTGTTATTTGGTTAGGGAGGAATAGATGGTCCTTTTTTTGTTTATTTTTTTTATTTTAATTATTATTGTATTTGGGCGTAGAGGATCATGTGAAGAGATTTGGGGTTTGGACCCAATGTTTCTCTCCAGATTTTCTTTGACTAAATTATTTTCTAATTTTCATTTATTAATGGTTCTCGGAGGCCATTTCTCGGAATTTTTTGTTCTTATTTCTTTGAGGCTCTCCAGTTTGGTGTAGGTAGGTACCAATTGAAATAATTTGAAAAATACAGTTCAGAAATCAGAATGAATATATATATATTTTTATTACTTAGTGAGAGGGATAAAACTAAAATGATAGTTGAAGCTGATGAAAATTGTTGAAAGCTGGATTTTCATGGGAAAAAAACTGTAGTTGTATATTTACAGAATGCTGCAGATTATATGTGATTCACAGGCTGTTAAAAACAGCAACTGGACAGTTATATAGGCAGTAGAATTGTTTGGTCGTTATCTATAATTACCTTGATCACTCTAGTGTAATGGCTACTGACAGTTCTGGAACCAGTTGTTTTTATGAGCATTTCAGTAACTAACTAACTATATCATACCTGATTAGATTCTTCTCACCCTTCTGTTGATTATACTATACTAAATTTCTGATATTGAATATAAAATTTTGATATTGAATTCTCGGTGGCGAATCCTCTCAACTCTCATTTGGTGATACTTGGACATCGAACAATTAATTTTATTGATGCAGCTTGCCATTGTTTTCATTTTCCTTTGTTTTTTTTTTTTCTTGCACTATTCTTAATTATCTGAATGACTCCTTGATATTTTCTTCCATACAAATTTGGTCTCTATCCCTTTTAGGCGACTCTTGGCTTAGCACTGGATATCCTTCTAGCAGAGGAGAATGGATTAGTTGACCTTCAGCAAGGAGTGGGTCGCCTAATAAATGCTATTGTTGCTGTTCTTGGTCCTGAACTGGCCCCAGGAAGCATTTTCTTTTCACGTTGCAAGGTATTACTAGTGTTTCAACTTTCTCGACCAAGTTTAGTTGTATACATTTCATTTAACTTTAAGCTGGAATGTTTATTGGTGGAAGGCTTAAACTAAGAAAAGAAGGGAGAAAAGCTAATCCCTCACTGAAGAGGATCAAGATACATATTCAATTTATAGAACATAAAAAAAAGGTGGCATTACAGTTTCCTATCCTTCATTCCTGTCTTTGAAGATCATACTCATAGCCAGCTCAAAAGAAGTAATTGGTGGAGGTAGCTAAGCTGGGGATAAAAAAAAGGAACAAACACTACCTCTAAAACAAAATATCTTACAAGTCTTAAAAGTTAGTCTTTTATTGCAAATTCAAGAGCGTCTACAAATATAAATAAGGAAGTCGAAGCCATTGAAATACTTGCTGATTGACCAAGGGCTACACAGAATGGCCTTTATTTATTTATAAACGTTTTACAGGACTAATAAATTCTTTATCTATAATGGGTGTTGCTTTCAGTCCGTTGTTGCAGAGATAAGCTCCTGGCAAGAAGCATCAATCATGCTTGAGTAAGCTGATTTTCTCATTTCTCTTCTTCCCACCCCTCCCCCACACATCCACATCGTTGGAAGAAAGTTTAACCCATGACCAATATGTTGTCCAAATTATTGTCCTTTCAGTTCTTCATCTGTCTGGTATAATACCAGTATGACTCTTATTTGCTTCACTCACGTGGAGAACATTGGAGCATGAATGTGTGTCTGACCATTGTACTCTTTCTGACATTCAAAATGCACATGTTCAATTAATTTTGGCTAAAATCAAATAGTTTTTTTTTTTTTCCTTTTCAAGTTTGCCCTTTTGTTGGCAATGATAGTCTGTCACATGCAATATTGCTGCAGGAGTGTCCGATTTACTCAACAACTTGTTTTGTTTGCTCCGCAAGCTGTTTCTGTGCACTCCCACTTGCAAGTTCTTCTCCCAACATTAGCCTCTAAACAGGTTTTGACTCTCCTGATTCTGAAATAAGCTTCCAAATTACTTATCTACGATTCCAACTCCTAAGTAGTCTTCTCTCTCTTCTTGAAACAAAAAGAAATTCAAGACTTGATAAAGTAAGTCTTCTCTCTCTCGTTCATACAATTTTTTTTTTTTCTTTTGAAAACGCAGCCAACATTACGACATCTTGCTGTATCTACTCTTCGGCATCTTATTGAAAAGGATCCTGTATGTTTCTTTTTCCTATTTACTTTACCCATTTTCCTTTTTCTTTCCTCCCATTTTTGATGGCTGGTTTTTTTCCCTCATGAAATTTATGTCTAAGATCACGTATTCTTATTAGGTTCCCATCATCGATGAGCAAATAGAAGAGAGCTTGTTTCATATGTTGGATGAAGAAACTGATTCAGAGTACGCTATGAATGAATTTCTTCATGTTGCATGAACTTTGAGGGTTAACATTTTAATAGTTTTGTTCTAGGTTAACATTTTAATAGTTTTGTTCTAAGTGGGAATTCTTGTTTTCCATCTGATGTTTAGTTACAATACATGTACTTCTGTTTGTTGAACATGCAGGTCACATATACAAAAGATGAGTAGAAAAACGACTTAAATCTATTAAAAGATCATCAAACTGAAAAGAAACTTTGCTTCTTTATGCATTTTGTTCAATGAATTTTAGCTGTTTTGTTATATGTTATTTATTATTACTTTTTTGTTTTGTTTGTTTTTGTTTTTGTTTTTGTTTTTGTTTTTATATGAAATTCCTTTATAATGATAGTTTTTTCATGATTTTAAGAGAAGGCTCTCGTGGTTGTCTCTCTCCTCTATGGTTTTGATAGGCCTTGGCCTACAATTTTATTTATCAACAGCCAAGGGAGTATTCGAGAACTCCCCACCTCTCCACAATTCTCATAAAGAAATCAATACAATATTCAGCAAAAAAGATAACCCCACTCATCCTCACCCCCTTACATACTCACTCTTCCCTGGGACCCCTTAACTAACGGTATTCCTTTGGGCCCACTCTAACCATATAATCTCTTAACCCAAATTTGCCCCTTTCTTCTTATTCCTCCTCCGGACATACACTCTTGTTATTTAGGGCTTACCAGGTTTCTCTCCCCTAGTCCTTCCCTAACTCTTTGGCCTAACCCTAGTTGTTGTTGCCATAGTCGGACCTTGCAGTCTTCCATCTGTCAGCTGAGCTCGTTGCTTCATCATAATCACTCCTACCTCATCAGGGTTTCTCTTTCCCTGATGGTTTATCTCCCCAACCATTCCTTAACTCTTTGATCTAAGCCTTATGCCTAGACACTGCGGTTGGTCATTTCACTGTCTTCCATTAGTCGATTTTTGTCCACCAGCTCAGCTCATCCTTCTGCTTCGCTGGTCTCTGTCTACCATTGTCGACCTTGTAAAAAGTATCTCTCTACCCTCTTTCGTCAAACGCTTAGATCATTACTGTCCTTTTCACCAGAGCCTTGACTCTTGTTCACCGTCCTTTCTCATTGCAGATGTAGTTTACCCCTCCCACCATCTTCGACTATCGCTCTCATCATCTCTGGCCACCACCTCCTTGTGCAATGCACCTTTTTTTTGCCTCTTTTGTGTTTTTGACATCTTTCTCTTGCTAACCACAAGCTGATTTTTGCCATTTGTTGGGTTTTCATGAGGTTTTCCAATGCTATGATGGAAGTTCATAGTTATTGGATTCGTAATTATTATTTATTTATTTATTTATTTTTTGTATTTGGTATGAGGAGAATGGGTTCTTTGGTGGAAGATATGAGTAACAAGCTGAAAATTTTTCTTACTCACTCCTTTTTGCGTTGATTTGAAGCTACCAGCTAGTTTCATTGAGCTTTTGCATCTTCCAGAAGAGTCCTTTTTTCATAAGAAGATTGTGGAGCTTCAAGAGTTGTATGATTATCTAAGTCTGAGCTTCAAGAGTTACACAATTATCTAACTTTAGATCTTCTTATGGGAGGTTATTTCAGTGTGCTACTTGGCCTAGCACTGGTGAAGGGATGAATATCCATGTCCAAGCTGGCTTTGACAAGAAAGAATGGTTATAGAAATCACCTTGGCTGACCTTAAAAAAGAGGACATGTAATAAATGGGAAGATTAGATAAAACTGATTCGCATAAAGTAGCTCTTTCTCCTTGAGATAAATTGGATCTCTTCCATTTATCCAACTTTCTTCTGAATTGCATCAATAACCGGCTGCAAAAAGGAGATTTTCTTTGGATAACCACCAAGTGAAGGACCAAGATTTTTTTGGGATTTATGGAGGTTTGATTAGTATCAAGAATTTATCTTTGATTTATTGGACGAAATTATTAGGAACCAAGGTAGTATGGGCTACCTTTGACCCACATTGGTTAGAATGGGATGACCAATGTGGTACTTACGTTGCTTGGCTCCCCCACCTCAATAGCTAGCTTTTGGGGTGTGGTTCTCTAAGGTGCTTAAGTATCTAACAATGGTATCAGAGCCGGTTGTTGACGTTCTTGAGTGGAACTGGCGGAGGGTTCTAACTAGGTGTGGCTGAGTGAAGTAACATTGGAGTAGCTGCCGGGATGTCGACTTTTCGGGAATGGGGTATTATTAGGAACCAAGGTAGTATGGGTTACCTCTGTCCCACATTGGTTAGAATGGGATGGGCAATGTGGTACTTAAGTGGCTTGGCTCTCCCACCTCAATAGCTAGCTTTTGGGGTGTGGTTCTCCAAGGTGCTTAAGTACCTAACAGAAATTAGTTTTTGAAGCTATTGGGCAACATTCTAGTGGTTTGGTTAGCATCACTTCACAAACTCTTTATTGTTTGCATTATTCCAATGGAGAGATAGAGGTGCAAAACAACATTTTTGGTTTTATTCCTGTTCAGATTGTTGCCGGGCTTAGTTGTGCGAGCTTGTAACCTAAATGGGGGCATTAAGTTGGTTGAAGATTGGTTCAGTTTACTGAGTAGGGTATATAGAGAAGGATTCATTGACCTGCCCATTGTTCAATGCCACTAAATTGGAGGGCATCGCGTGAGGCTGGTTTCACATAGCAGCGTAACCTCCCTCTCCTTTCGGTGGGAGGATAACAAGCTGTGTCTTCTTGGCCCAATTCCTATTGAGATTGTTATTAAGGATCCAAATCTCGGAGATTTATCACTTCAGTTTGGAGATATTGTTCCTTTGGAAGCTCCAAGTTTGAAGTCTTTAAGTCATGGTGTTCTATTTGCCAAAGACTTTTGAAACTATTGATTTGGCCCGAATTGGGGAAGTTATGGAAAATGAAGAGTTTACTTTTGATGATGATGATCTTCTGCCATAATTGAACAATACCCGTCTATTTGGTGATAGTTTTGACAATCAAGGGCCAAACTCTAATGATCCTTTGTTGCATGTTGATAACTCTATTTCAGTTGCTGGAGTTGATACTACCAGGATGGAATCAAAATTAATATTCAACATTCCTATCTCCTTCCTAACCCTAAAGGAATTGGTGTTAAAATCTGACCTGTTTTTCCTTGTGTTCTTTTGAATAGTGTTCTTCCCAAAATAAGTTCTTGGACAAACAACCTCAGCGTAGGATCTTGAATGACTAATAACCATCTTTTCAATACACACAAAGGCTCTTTGTCGAGAGTACTCTGAGGGAGGATTGAAGCTTCAAACTTTTCTAATCATAACTTTGAAGGATTGCCAAACTTGTTTATTCTCCCAAACTGGAATGTGGATGGTCTTTCTTCCTCCGGATGTGAGCAACACACATTCAAAAAACCACCCTTCTGAGGAACGAAACTTTGACAAACAAATGACTCCAAGCTCAACTTTGACTTTTTCTGAGAAGAATCCATGAATCTGACTTTTTAATAGGTTGTTCAAACTATCCTCTATCCATATCATCAATTGATGGGAAGAGAGGACTTTTAATTCTTGTTCATGTCCTCCATGTAGAAGCTAGTGTCCTCATGCCATACGCAAAAATAATGGTTATTGCCCCTACAACTTTTGAATTCCAGTGTACTCAACGATAGAGGAAGAGGAGGACAAAATGAGCAACGAAGGAGATGACTAGTAGAGGTAGAAAAGGTGAATGGAGAGAATGGAGGGAAGGAAGTGCTGGAGAATATGGTCGGAGCTACTTATGGGGAACAGGTAGGAGAGAGGAGAGAGCATTTTTTTTTTTGGGTGGGCAGTTGGGGGGGGGGGGGGGGAGGGTTAAAATACTCTAGCTAAAGAAGTTGTGACCTCCTTAGTTCATAGGCAAGGAGTGAAAAAGAAAACCTTTTTCAACAATTTCTAAATTAGAGGGAATACGAAAGGACGCGAATACCATGGGTATGAAAAAGATCAGCAAGATTATAAAATGAAGATTGACTTGCCGATTTTTGGGAAAATAGATATGGACATATTTTTTGATTGGTTTAAGAGTGTTGTGAGTTTTTTCGACTAAAAGGATACCCCCGGAAATATTTTTTTTTAAAAAAAGTCAAGTTGGTTACTTCCAAATTGAAGTCTGGTGCCTCAACTCGAGTAAATAGAAGATCAACGGGTAAAAGACCTATTAGGAATTGACAGAGAATGCTTAATATAACGAAAGCTCGATTCCTTCTAGCTAATTATGAATAGATGCCATATCAACAATACCAAAGATGCAATCAAGGATGCAAAGGCATTCCACAAACACAATGCACGGACCAATTTGGCTGAGAATGAAAAGTTTGATGGATATCAAGAGATAATTTTATTCAAATCAATTAAAACTTGCCAATACAAGAAGGAAAACTCTCTATTTATAGAGAATTGGAAAGCGAACTAATAGAATCAAAGAAACTAATCCTAATCCTAATTAATTAAAAAAACTAATCCTAAACCTAATAAATCAAAGAAGCTAATCCTATTCCTAATAAATTAGAGATTTGCCCAGAATACCCTAATTCTACTACATCATTTCTATCCCTCCCAAAAGAAACTCGTCCTCGAGTCTTAAAACGAAAATGAAGGTAAAATAAAAAGGTAAGCCACTTGAACGGAAACAACTCTGAACAACTAATATCAACGCCTTCCAAATTGTACAAGTCAAGCCAAGCTTTGTCTTTTCAAACATAATAAATTTTTCAGCAAAATCATCATGATCACGAATTAATCCAAGAATTATGTTGTTCAAGAAATCTATTGCCAGCATAACCAAGTCTTAAAAAAACCTTAGTTTCAAAGTCTAAAGTAAATTTGACTTAGGTTGGGCCATATTTATTGTATTGGGTTTGAGTATGGGCTGGTATGAAGACTTCAATAGAAGGAAAATGGGCTCTAAATTGGAATTGGGTCCGGGTTGTTTTAGGTCCAAAAAGTATGGGTAATGGGTTGATTCGGACACCTCAACCTTGTTGGTGATTTTGCTAGAATACCCACATTTTTTCAATTCCAAACATGTCATCTCCCGTGTTGCTTCGCAATCGACTTGAATTAGGTTTCTAAGTTTCTTCAAATTAGTTTGTTTGTGGGTATTTTCTTCTACCTCTCCAATGGTTTCGATTTCAACGTCGATTTGTGGGTTAGGTCACTTTCCTCCATTTTCGACGTCGGTTTCCTTTTCGATTTGAGCGTAGAAGCTCCAGTTTGAAAATAGTTTTGTAGTTGTTGTATTCCTCTCTTTGAAATTGTGGTCTGTGAACTCTTTGAAATTGAAGTTGTTTTTGCCCTTCGAATAATTGATCCAACCGAAGAGACATATTTTCTAGCAAAGTCATAATACCATCGATAGATCCTTCAACTGACTGCAAGCGTCGGGTCAAGACTTTTGGTGATAGGACGGTGGGGGTGGACAATTTTTTTCCCACCATCAAACCCTAATGATCTTGATGCTCTGATACCAAGGGATGAATATCAAGAGATAATTTTATTCAAATCAATTAAAACTTGCCAATACAAGAAGGAAATCTCTCTATTTATAGAGAATTAGAAAGCAAACTAATCCTAATCCTAATTAATTAAAGAAACTAAGCCTAATCTTAATAAATCAAAGAAACTAATCCTAATCCTAATCTTAATTAATTAAAGAAACTAATCCTAAACCTAATAAATCAAAGAAGCTATTCCTAATCCTAATAAATTAAAAATTTACTCATAATACCCTAATCCTAATCGTAATAAATTGAAAATTTGTTTCCAGTCTAGAGGCTTTGGTATTTGGTTTGATGCATTTTGTCCTTCAGATTCGTAAAAATTGTCCCAGGCCTCCTCCCCCTTGGAGTTCATCCTACGTGTTGTCCTCATGTTAGGGTTGTTAAGTTCTCTTCAAAAGTGTTATCTTGGAGTTCATCCTACTTGTTGTCCTCATTTTAGGGTTGTTAAGTTCTCTTCAAAAGTGTTATCTTGTTCCTTTAGTTTTGAGTATGGTGGATTTTCGTCTTGATGTAAAAGCCATTTCCTTACGTTATGAGTTGTATTAGTTCACAATTGTCAGTTGTAGTTTGTTTTTGTTTTTTCTGGTCTTCTTCATCTTTGGTCCTTTTGGTTGTAATCGCTTTAAGTTACTTTACCTTTTCGTTCTTGTTTCCTCTCTTGTACTATGAGATTTTATCTCATTTAATTTTATCAGTAAAAGAGATCATTTCCTTTTTTAAAAAGAAATACCCTAATCCTACTACATCAACCAAACTGCACGATTTGTTGATGGTCTACAAGATGAAATCCAGGATCAAATGGACCTTTAACCCATAAGTATACTTGCTGAGGCTATTACAATGGCCAGAAGAGCAGAGCAAAAAGTTGGAAAAAAGTAAACAGAAGGCAATAGGTAAAAGGGTTTCTTGGGGAAAACCATTTAGCACTTATCAAAAAAAAGAAACAAGAGGCAAATAGACAAATTCAAGTGGGCAGCACATCTAATTCCAATACAAAAGGAGAAGGCTCAAGCAAACAAGACCAAGGAATAAAGATTCAAGAACTGGGTAACAAGAGAAGGAACCAAAATAATTATGCAAGACCTCCAATTAAGGTAAATGTTTTCGTTGTGGACAGCTAGGGTATCTATCCAAGGGTGCTCTCAAAGAAGAGCAATGGCTTTCGTGGAAGAAGAAGATCAAGACTTGATTAATGTGGGGATGGAAGTGAAGCTCATGTTGATTATGTGGAGCCCAATGATGGGGATCAACTATCATGTGTATTCCATCGCATTTTATTCCTGACTATTGTTATGTGACTTTTGCAAATGCATATAGAATATGAATGTGGAAAAATAGATATCAAATGTTACAGACATCTTTGATTCTTGACTATTGTTATGTAACTTTTGCAGCATTGCAAATATGGTGCGGACCACAATCATGCGCTTACTCTATGCATCATGCCCTTCATGCCCCTCTCACTGGATAAAAATATGTCGAAACCTTGTAAGTTCTTTTTCTTGCTCAAATTCATGTGATGTTCTTTTTTCATCATCTTCTGATCGAAAATCACTGAAGTAATTGACTTATATACATTCTCGTGTGAGGGCCATTGTTTAAATAATGGGTTCTCCTTTTCCATTGTACTGTTAAGCTTTTAATAGTAGTATAATAAAAGATTACATTGTTTCTTTAAGTTTGGGTCAGTTTGGAATGTTCTTGGATGTTCGTCGATATAAATATACTATGCTCTTTGGGAATTGAAGTCAGCTTACATTAATGTACTATTTTCAACAATTCTCGATATATGATGTACCTGATTTAACTGCTGAATTGTTCAGGTTCTTGCTACATCAACAAGGAGAAATATTGAGTATAATTCCAACTCAGAAAATGATCCTTCAAATGCTCTAGACAGTGACATAAAGTTGAACATTGGAGATGATGATGAGAATATGGTTTCTGGTAACAAGAGAGTTCCAATACCAGGACATGCTCTGGAGCCTTCCAATATTATAATTCAAAGGGATAAACACCTTAGATATCGAACCAGAGTTTTTGCTGCCGAGTATGTGCTTGTGCCTTAAACTTTTTCCTATCTTCAGTTACAATTTTTGATGCACGCAGCATAATCAACCTTATTGAAATTTTATTTCTATGACTATTGCTAAGTGGTATGTTTCTTAAAAGCGACACTGGAAGGATCGAGGCCATTTTTCCTACACTATTTCGTTTACTTTTGTATATTCGTAAACTTCAAAGTCCTTAGTTTCAGCAACCTTTCATTTTTGTACATCTCTTCTTGGAAGACATACTTGTCCGTCCACCCATTTTCAGAGAAAAGAAAGGTTTCTCTGGCAGTTGGGATGTTTGCTATTTTTTTGAGATGTCATTGTTTGGAAAAATGTCAGATCTTTGTGGCAGAATTTTGGAATGGCAGAGTTAATTAATATTTCTTTGAAATAATTTTCATTCTTATTTTCCATAACTGATTAGTTAATGCAGACAAGGGTATTGAGAACTCCATACAAAACCAAATAGACATCCAACATAACTGGCCACCTATGAAGCACAAATATGGATATGGGATATGGATACGATAGGATACGATGTTACATCAATTTCTAAAAAACTAAGATACGGATATGTCGAGGATATGCCATTTCTCGTATATTTTCTTTTATATATATAAATAACATAAAGACACTAAACATAATCTACCAAAAGGCATACTTTGATCTAATGAGTTTCTATTATTTTCCAGATTTTACAATTTTGGTTTTTGCATTTGGACAGTACGCCTAATGTGGTCAGTTGTGACCTTTTCCTTACGTTCCTTTTCACTTTTATACGATTCTTAGTAGTGGATATGATGAGAGTGCTAAGGGGGTGTCAACTTAGTTGAGATGCCCGGGTGCACTCCCTGATCCTTAGGTAATACTTCCTTTTGTTTCACTTATTGTACATTGAGATTTTATCTCACTTCATTATATCAATGAAAGAGATCGTTTCCTTTTTTTAAAGCATTCCAAAAAAAATATTATGGGAAGAAGATGAGGGCAGCAAGGTCAAGGCTGGGTGTGGGTGTTGCTTAATTGTAGTCGAAGAGCGTAGGGTTAAGGCATGGTCAACGGCAAGGTTGAGAGCGGCAGCGACGAACGGCATAGAGGCTAGGCGTGGGCGTTGTTTTGTCGTAGTTGAAGAAATGGGTTTCTATTTTGGGAAGAAGATGAGGTGGGTGGGGGGGGGGGGGGGTTGTGAGAGCAGTGAAATGAGGAAATTTGATTTTAGGGTTTATTTGTTTTACTTTTTTTTCCAAATTTATTTTTGTTTGGGCTGTTGGATTGGGCTTCATAATTAAAAATTTAGAAATGGATTGTGGGCTGAATAATTAAAATCCAGCTCAAGAAATGCCATTGGCGTGTCCCCTTCGCGTATCCTGAAGGGGACACACATGTCCGAAAATTTAAAAAAAAAAAGTTAAAAAATTCAGATACTTCATTTCACGTATTTGACATGTATCTCCCACATTTCTGGACATATCAGTATCAAATACATATTTGATATCTATTCTCTACACATTTTTAAGTATTGGTGCTTCATAGCAAGGCACTTTCTTATTATTCTTGATTCAAATAATCCCTTTAATTTTGTAAAGCTGTAATTTTATGTTAGTCTTTTTCTAAGATGGTCTTTGTTCCTTGATTGATGATAAGCAATATGGTCTGGAAGCCCCTCTGCCTTCAACCGATCCTTCATTCTTAGATTCCTCAGGTCTCCTAAGCCAAGTTTGTCGTTCTGCTTTCTTTCTCCTTTCACTAAGAAAATCTATTTTAATTCGGTGCAGAATTCAGGGCTTCTTTTTATGAGATTAAGCCTAAAAGATTGTTCTGATTTTCTGAGGGGTTCTACTGGCAACTTCTTGTTTTTTATGCTGCTTCATTTTTATTTGCTGGAGTTTCCTTTTGGTAGCCTCATTGGTGGTTGTCTGCTTTTTGGGGTTGGCTATGGTGCCTTGCTCCTTGTCACTATGACTATCCTTGTGGAGTTTTCTTCTTTCATTTTTTGTTTGCTGGGTCCTTTTGTTCTTGGAGAACCTGTTTTGCTCTTCTTCTTCTTCTTCTTCTTCTTCTTCTTCTTCTCCTCTATCTCTCTCTCTTCTTTTTTTTTTTTATTTATTTTTATTAGTTTTATTGTTTTCTTTTGGTTCTGTGTTTTTCATTTGGCTGGGTGTTGTGTTCTCCTCTGTTCTTTCCTTGAGCTTTTTATATCTTTTTTTTCAATTCATTGAAAAATTGTTTCGTGTTCAAAAGGGTGTGATTATGCTGCATTTGGTTCTCTTAGAACTTGTTAATGTCTTTTTCAAACTCTTGACTCGTTTAATATGTGATCCTCAGTAAACTCGTTGCACGAATTATCTTTCCATAATTTGATGAAGTCTCCATTGGCAATTTAAAGATTGAAATGATTTGTAAAGAAAGGAATGCATTGCGAAATAAGTTGGCATGAATGGAGCATACATTCTTAGCCTTTTACCTTTTCAAATATTACATATTTTTGTTTCAAATCTTTATATGGAATTTGTCTTTTATCTCTTTTGCTGCCAAAGTGCCTATGGCACCAGTTAATATCTTCAAACTTGGATCATATTGAAGATATGATACCTGCGGAAATTAGTGACTTTACACAATAATAGGGGAGAATGGATATCTAAAAGATTAAAAAGAAATGAAGGGAGAATTTATTCGTTTTGATATATGTGTATATGCCTTTTCACCTATGCAGTTAGAGATGCTTCATCAATTCTATTAGAAATTTTAAATATATTTTCATTGAGAATAGTTTCATCACTTGCTTGTGTGGGAGCTTTAGAAAGGACAAAACAGAAGGACCTTCTAAGATATATCCCTTGCTTCTGGTGATTTTTGTAACCTCGTCGAAGTTACTCTTGATGTGGAATCTTAGACCAGGATTTATTTATTTTTATTTTTTATCTTTTTTATTTTTGTAACTATTGCACAGCTCAAATCCTCAAAAAATTGGGAGGCTGTGTTGTTATAGCTTTTGCTTGGGAGGGAGGCTCCTTAACTCTCTCCCCCTAGCTATGCTTTTTGTGATTAATACATCTCAGCCTTTTTCTTTTTCTTTTTTTTTTTTGGAAAAAGAAATGGGCCTCTTCATTAAGATAACGAAATGAGACATACAATATGATAGTAGATACAAAAAACTGAAGCCAAAGGATCAGGGAGTGCACCCGGGCATCTCAACTAGGTTAATACCCTCTTAGCACTCTGATCATATCCAATACTTGTGTACAAAAGTGGCGAATAACAAAAAGAGCAAATACTAGTACATGAGCAATAGAAGCAAACAAAACTAGTAGAAGTACAATCTGTCCCTAAATACAAAATACTACTCATTGGGTAATATAAAAGCCTTCCAATTGATGCTGATATCTTGAATGGAGAAGTCTTCAAATGTCTTGGATAGAGAGCACCATGACGAAGCATTTAACTGTGCTATCTCAAATCTAACCGACCAAGAGGAAGCTTTGTTATGGAACACCCTCTTATCTCAACTTTTTTCTTTAAAAAGGAGAATAATTACATTACTTGCCACAGGGCATTTCTTCAGTTAGTGATCCATGATAAAATTATAACCGTTGGTTACTACAAATTGCTTCTTCTTTCTTTCTTTTCTTTTCTTCTTTTCTTTTTTTCTTTTTATCTTATTTTATTCAAATTAAGACCAGAATTTTATTGTTGTATAGGTGTCTCAGTCATCTACCTGGTGCGGTTGGAAAGAATGCAGCTCATTTTGACCTTTATTTAGCAAGGAATCAATTGGCTAATGGGCCTACCTCTGGTGCTTGGCTAGTCCTTCATGTGCAAGAGCTTATTTCACTTGCTTATCAGGTGCTAAATACGAGGATGATTATGTTAATTAGATTTTGTCTCAAGTAGATCTCATAGTTGATTTCTTGGTTATAGATTAGCACAATTCAGTTTGAAAGTATGAAGCCAATTGGCGTTGGACTACTAAGTTTGATTATTGATAAGGTACGTTTACAATTTTACATGTCAAATGTACTCTATCTCTCTTTTCTTTTTGATGTAAAATTTAATGTTATATTAAAATGAAAAACAAAACTTTGCACAATAATGTGTGTTGCATACAAACAGATCATTTTTTTCTTTTTTTTTTTTTTTGCCCTTGATTTATGTTATACTATTTGTTCTTGTAAACCTACTATGGTTTTCTAATAACCTTTGTCATAAAAAAATA
This sequence comes from Citrullus mucosospermus, assembly GCA_030954485.1. Taxonomy (NCBI): domain Eukaryota; kingdom Viridiplantae; phylum Streptophyta; class Magnoliopsida; order Cucurbitales; family Cucurbitaceae; genus Citrullus; species Citrullus mucosospermus. The sequence goes on from CM062065.1 coordinate 5,721,932, forward strand.
TTTAGTCCCCTAATGCAATGAAGCCACATGCATATGCACACATGTGTTTCCTGGGCCGATGAAATTTATTGATTCCTTGTGATTTCTTGTTTTGAGAGTGTTGTATATCTTGTGTTTTTTAATGCAGTTTCAACACATAGCTGATCCAGAGCTGCCAGATCACCTTGATTTATGTTATACTATTTGTTCTGTAACCTACTATGGTTTTCTAATAACCTTTGTCATAAAAAAATATTTAGTCCCCTAACGCAATGAAGCCACATGCATATGCACACGTGTTTCCTGGGCCGATGAAATTTATTCATTCCTTGTGATTTCTTGTTTTGAGAGTGTTGTATATCTTGTGTTTTTTAATGCAGTTTCAACACATAGCTGATCCAGAGCTGCCAGATCACCTTCTATTGGAGCAATATCAGGTGTTTCTCTATCTGTTTCAGTCTCTTTTCTCAAGCTATACACATGCATCCGTGCACACACATATTTTGCCCATTTCAAAATTAGCATTTGATGCTGTCTATCATCCTTTTTTTTAGAGGAAACAAGTCTTTTTCATTGACACAATGTCTAAGACTAATGCTCAAAATACAATGGAAAAAAAAAAAAAAAAAACAAAATATAAAGATTATGGCCAAAAAACCCAATAAGAGAAGATTCTCTTGTCGATCCCAAACTAAAAAGTAAAATAGCAACTAAACTTGAAAGGCTCAAAGAATACTTCCTAAGGAAACTCTGCAATGAAAACAATCTCCACAAGTGAACAAAACAACTGAGGAAAGTTTTCTAAAAGCCCAACCAAACTGGAAGTGGAAGCTAATGGCCTTTAAACCAGCTATCGAAAACCTACTGAAGTTGATGCTGTCTATCATTGTCATAAATCATAAAGGAATGATGTCCCATGATGTGGTTGGTTATTTATTAATCATCTGAATTTTTGTTTTCAATTTCAATTATAGGCCCAATTAGTATCTGCAGTTCGCTCTGCCTTAGATACATCCTCTGGTCCTATTCTTTTGGAGGCAGGACTACTGTTGGCCACTAAGGTTAGAACATTTACATCTTCATCTTATTCAAATTTTACTTTATGTCGAGTTAACAGGCTCTTATACATATGTAGATCCTCACGAGTGGAATAATTGATGGTGATCAAGTTGCTGTTAAGCGCATCTTTTCATTGATATCACGGCTATTGAATGACTTCAAGGAACTCTATTATCCTTCTTTTGCTGAATGGGTCTCGTGCAAGGTATATTCCTTTGTTATTTGCTTTCTTTCCCTCTGAAATTAGCAACTCCTTATATAATATTGGTTAAAAAAACACTTTTGGTCCCTATTCTTTCATTAAAGTTATGATCTAGTCCATAAACTTTTGTTTGTAACAATTTAGTCCCTATAGCATCAAATTTGTTACAATTTAGTCCATGTACTATATTCAAATCAAAATAAACAGTTTTTTAGTTTAGTTCTTATCATGAAAAATGTTGTTAAAATAAATGACCTTTCTTGCGTATGTAGGTGAAAAGAATAATTAGAGACTAAACGTGCTTATAAACTGAAAGACTAAATTGTTACTTATTAAAATTGACACTCATTTTGATGAGATTTTTAACCATAGAGACTAAATTGTTATATATTAAAATTAATGGAGTAAATGGTCACAAATTTAAAATTACTAGGAACTAAATTGTTACTTAACTGAAAGTATTTCAAAACTACTTTTTAACCTATAATATTTGTTACTAAGAATCTATGAACGATGAAATATAGATTAAGGTTAGACTTCTGGCTGCACATGCCTCTCTCAAATGTTACACATATGCACTTTTGAGGAGACATCAGAGTGAAGTTCCACACGAGTATCTAGCCCTGTTACCATGGTTTTCAAAGACTTCGACTGTATTGGGAAAGCACTGGATTGGGGTTCTAATGGATTACAGCCATACCTGCTTACTCTTGCATCCCAAGAAAAAAGTGAGGAATATAATATAAACTAGTTTACTATTTGCTGTTATTCCTTTTTGTTCCTTTTTCTCCTCTCTCATCATTTGTGCAAATTTCTTGCAGTGGAATCCATTTCTCGATGGAATTCAATCACCTCTGGTTATATCAAAGTTACAATCTTCACTAGAAGAATCTTGGCCAGTTATTTTGCAGGCCATTGCACTGGATGCAATTCCAGTGAACCTTGATGGGATTGCAAGTTCGTCCATTAATAATGCATTGGAAAACAACTTTTTATCTGGATATAGCATGGTTGAACTGGAATCTAATGAATATCGATTTCTGTGGAGCTTTGCTCTTTTTTCTTTGTTTCGTGGATGCCATCATCATGGGAAACAAAACATATCATCACCTTCTACTACTGCAAGTGTGGTCGGGGACTCTCCAAAGGAAACTACCAATTCTATAGAACTAAAACTCTATGAAATTGTACTACCAGTGCTCCAATCTTTGTCAACTGTAAAATTCTGTAGTGCAGGATTTCTTACGGTTGATATCTGCATAGAACTTCTTCAGGTGCATTTTATACTTATTCCTTTTATCCCTCTTACAAGATTAATGATTCTAAATTTCTAGAAATATCTTTTAATTTGTGGGGCTTGTTTATGAATGTTTAAGTGCATGTTTGGGAGTGATTTATAAATTGTCAAAATCACTTTTGCCATTTTTTAAATCACTCTAAAACACGCTTTTGATCTCTTTTAATCACTTTTAAATGCAATTTTCATATCTTCAAAATTAGTTTTGAAGGATTAAAAACATGTTTAGTAATATATATATTAGTAGTGATTTTGAAACAACAAAAGTGATTTTAACCATCTTAGAAACACTCTCAAACATGCCTAACTATGGTTTTATTTAATATTAAATTGTAGACTAGTGAATATCAATTCTCTTTATGCTGCATCTATTTCATAGATGCAAGTTTTAATTGTGTTGAACCCGAGAAATATGTGGAATCATGGAAACTCTTGTGCCCTTGCAAGGTGGTGGCTAAGTTTTGCATGCTTTAAAATCATGTTAGGTACTTAAGCACCTTGGAGAACCACACTCCCAGCTATTGAGGTGGGAGAGCCAAGCCACTTAGGTACCACATTGGTCATCTCATTCTAACCAATGTGGGACAAAGGTAGCCCATACTACCTTGGTTCTTAACAATACTCTATCCTCGAAAAGTCGACGTCTCGGCGGCTACTCTGACAGTACTTCACTCGGTCACACCCAGTCAGAACCCTCCGTCAGTGCCACTCTGAGATGTCAACAACCGGCTCTGATATTATTGTCAAGTACTTACGCACCTTGGAGAACCCCACTCGAAAAACCATACCGTTGTTAGAAACCAAGGTAAGTATGTCCCACATTGGTTAGAATGAGATGACCAATGTGGTACTTAAGTGGCTTGGCTCTCCCACCTCAATAACTGGCTTTTGGGGTGTGGTTCTCCAAGGTGCTTAAGTACCTGGCAATGGTATCAGAGCCGGTTGTTGACGTTTCAGAATGGAACCAATGGAAGGTTCTGATCGGGTGTGGTCGAGTGAAGTACTGTTGGAGTAGCCGTCGAGATGTCAGCTTTCCAGGGATGGGGTATTGTTAGGAACCAAGGTAGTATGGGCTATCTTTGTCCCACATTGGTTAGAATGGGATGACCAATGTGGTACTTAAGTGGCTTGGCTCTCCCATCTCAATTGCTAGCTTTTGGGGTGTGGTTTTCCAAGGTGCTTAAATACCTAACAAATCACCCCTGAGTTTTATGGCTGAATAGGATTATGAATTTTGGATGATTGCTCTTCTTAATCATAGATGCTTATTCTGTTATTGCAAAAGTTCTCAAATTCTAAGTGGATAATATATAATGCATCTGTTTGTCTCCTTTGTATTTTGAATGTTAACTATGCTGTTTTTCTTCTTCTTTTTTCCCTGTACATATAAGATGATTTGATTATTGGGCATGAAGTAGCAATTATTGTGCTCTCAACTGTTCATAATTTTATTTAAACAATGATGAATGAGGATTTTACTTTTGGATATTTACTAGATGATGCTCCTTCTATAATTAGTATCGATCATTATGATCATGCATTGGTTTTTCTTGTCTTGTGCTGTTTATTATGACATGTAGATTTTCATTTTCTTACTAAGATTCTTTAGCTCCTTATGAGATTCTTTTATGATTATGAATCGATTTTCTTATCACATGCTATGATTATCTCTTGTAGGTTTTCTCATATTACACGTTCTTGGATATCTCTTGGAATTCTCTTGCAGCGTCTGTGCTGTCCCAGGTAAAGATCATTATGCTTTTCCAAGTATGTCAATTTTAAATATGGAAATTTATTGTTTCTTCTAAACTCTAAAACTGTACACCGGAGCAGCACTGACTGATGCTTTAATACTCAATAGGAAAGTTTTTAGGGCATATCTGATTTAGCAATAGAATTTCAACTTTTAAGACATTTGACGGATGCTATATGAATTTGATAATACCAACTTCAAAAATATTATGAAAATGGTAGTTGACTGACATTCTAAGAAAACTATGCAAAAAAAAAAAAAAAAACCAATGATTTTTAAAATTTGTAGTGATAATGTTAAGACCCATTGGGTCCCAATAATTTAAAATTGTTTGATTGAAAATTTTCAGTTCTTCCCTAAGTTCAACCAATTATTGCCCGTCCAGCCCAGATCTGTAGTTTACCTGATGAGTAATATTTTTAAAAATTAGTAAAATAACCAAGCCCAGGAAAGTTGAAATTCATATAGTAAAACCAGTATGTAAAAGCTATATGTGCATTGTGCTCACTGTCTTCTCCCTAGTCAATTTTTATTTTGCAGAGCTGTCAAATTGTTTCTTGAAAGGTGGTTAATGAGCAATAAGAGTCCTTAATTTAAGTTTGTCAGTTGTAAGTGTTAGTAATGCTGACTTTAAAATGCTGTGAATAAGGGTTAGTAATGCCGAATTTAAGGTTCTTACTTCTTAAGCCAAAAACACATGCATCTTGTCCTTTCAGAATATGTGGACAATTCATGCCAATTTTTTTTTTGTGGCTTTCTTCAATCAGATTGTTCAGAACTGCCCAGAAAGTTTTCTTCAAAACGAAGGTTTTGCTTATCTGGCATTGGAATTATGTCTGGCTTTCCTTTTTCAAATGTATCAGAGGTGATATGAAATAGTACACTATAATGCTTATTAAAATGTAAATAGATTTATCTGTGCTGCCAGACTGATGATATGTTTCATCCTCTTGTTGTCCAGTATGAACTCTAGACAGCTAGATCATCATCCAAATTGGGAGGATTTGATATCATCATTATTTATTACTGTTAAGGTACTTGTGGAGCGCTTTGAATTTAAGGTGGGTAAGTTGATATGTGGTGTAGACACTATTTCTTGAAGATTACATTTCTCTGATCAAGTATTTGTTTAATTTATATTTTCAGAAATAAGTTGCTTTGTTTTAGGAATATATTCAATTAGGTTATCATAATCTTTAGGATATTTACAACATTATCAGTTACTTTGCTTGAATTGCGTTTTTTTTTTTTTTGGCATGCAGAAACAAATACTATCTTCGCTGCTGGCCTTTTTCTCCATCGGACTCAAATACTTTAGGGACACCTCAACTGAATTCTGCTTATCTAAAGTAAATGATTTTATTAGGTCCTTTGGCCATATACTAGAGAAACTTATCCAAGGTAAGCTTTTGGAAGTTGTAACTGATTGTAAAGGTTGTCAAATTATTACTATGTTCAACTTGTGTCCTTTTTCCTTTATGTAGTAATTTTGTAATTACCGTTAGAAATTATTGTTTGTTGTAGAAACGTTCCATATTACAATTCTCCTAGTAAAAATCTTACATTGGAAAACATTGTGAAATCTCATATAAGACACCAATAATACATGAAATGCACTTCTCAGTAAGAAAGTACTAAGGGGGAGTGACTTAAGATTGTTTGCTTGGGCGGGTTCACTCTTTTAAGTTTTAACTTAACGAAGTTTGTTTTTTCCAGTGTCTTTGACATGTCTTTTCAAGTGCTTAGGATTAACTAAAAGTAATTGGTAAGAAATGATAGTGTGTGGTTAAAAATTTTAAAGAGCGATAAAAATATACTTTTAAGTCTAATCAATCAAAAACACTATTTAAAATTTTCTATGGTTTGAGAAATACTAAAACAGATAAAATCCCTTAATTTTCTTCCAGAAGTGTTTACACACTTGTATATATATTTTTTTAACATGCATCCCAAACTCGATATTAGTTTATTATGAATGTAAGTATCATAGAGACTATTAACAATGGAAGAGCGGAAGTTCTCTAATCTTTTCCTAGGTGTCTACTCTCCTTGTTGATAAATATGGGTTCAGTGAACTCTCTGACTTTGTGGTGATTCTCTCTCTCACTTTAAAGTGATAGGCTTCCTTTGGGTATTCTTATCTTTTCTTATATTATATTACGTTCTAATCTTCTGCATGTACTGAGGATTCAGTAATTACCTGATTGAATTGACAATTATGTACCTGTTTTCCTCTTGCTCCTAATGCCTTTTTGTGTTTTTAGGATTAAACTTTGTTTTTAGATTTTACCTCATAAAGGCTCTTAATTTGAATTGGAGAATTCTTATGAAATGGTTTATTTAAATGTGAAAATATTCGTGTAGCAGATAGAACCAAGCTTGGTGAGGATAGTCTCCGTTCTAAAATACTTCTTGGAACTTGTATGAATTTGGTTGTGGATTTATGCAACAATTGTGTTGAGGGCATTCATTTGGTTAAGAACAAAAGCTCCAAGCTCCAGAGACTATTGCAAGTAAAGCTTGCTTTTTCTCTCGAGCAAATTATTTCACTGGCAAAGCTCGTTTATCTTGCTGGGTGTCTTGAAGCAGATGTCGAGATTGAGAAAGTATGTTTTTCTGTTTTCAAATATGGAACTGAATGCATCAGCAACATACTGCAAGATTCAAATTCGCAGGTAGATATTATCCAAAGTGAATTTTTGCAACAGTTGACAAAATATCACTGGAAGAAAATTGGATGATGGAAGCTTTGTTCCTCAGGTTCAGGCAATTGGATTGCAAGTACTGAAAGGCATGACCCAAAAATACACAAATAACGAAGAAAAGGTTTTCCTTCTGTTCTTTGTTGGAGAGCTCATTGGAGATGTTTTGGTGACAATCGGTATGATGCTGAAGGTACTTTATTTCACACTTCATATTTTTTGGTTCTAACGTTGTCTCTAGGATGAACTCAAAGTTAAATTTCCATTCCAAGAATTAGGTTAACTTATAGTTAAAAGTAAGCCTTATAATTAGAGTTCATCAACTGATAACATTTTAATTACGTTAGACATTTTCCCCTTTCAACTTTTATCTCTCCTCTTATTTTGATTTTCGAGCAAAATGCACTTTTAGTCCTTGAGGTTTGATGTTGCACTTTAATCCCTAAGGTTTGAATAATGCTTCTAAATGGTCTCTGAGTTAGTTTAACTATTGGAAAAATTGTGTGCATGTTGAGTTGGCAAATTGTATATGAGGTGCAGTTTTTGGGTTAATCGGAAATAATATGTAAAGCGCCTGTTTTTCCTTTTTTGAAAGTGTTTACTAATTTTATATTCTTTGTCTTTGGTGAATTGTTTTTTTCAAAAAAAAAAAAATAATAAATTATTTCTTCCTTTCCCTTTCACGGTTCCACCCCCATTTTCATCTTATTCTTTATTTTTCGTGGCTTCTCTACAAAAGCTCTCATCTTTGAATGTCAAACCCTCCCCAAATTGCATCTAAGCTTTGAAAAGTGTCTCAATTTCAGGTAGAGGAAACTAAGAAAGATCTTGAATAGTTAAACTTAAGACACTTAGTCAACTGTCATTTTCTGATCTGTTTGGGCTTGGATTGTGCAATGTGAAAAGAGGGTTTGAAGTTCAAAGATGAGAATTTTTGCAGAGAAGCCATGAAAGACAGAATAAGACGAATGGGTCTGGAACAGACGGGAGGGGAAGGAGAAAATAAAAAGATTGAAAACGATTAGACTTGGCCGAAAACCCATTGTTGTTTATTTCCCTTCTTTTTGGCTGGCCGAAAACCAAAAACCACCACCTGGCCAAGTCTTTTTCTTCTTGATTGACCTCCCAGGTTTTCTTGCTCTCTTCATTTCTTTCATTTATATTTTTTTTCCTTCATGTTGGGTGTAGAAGGGCTTTTTGGGCATATCCCTAAGAGAACTTTTTGCTCCATGTAAACGAAGATTTTAGTGGAAAGATGGAGGGGAGAGAGAAATTTGAAGGAAGAAGAGAAAGGGAAAAAGGAGAAGGAAAAAGAGAGAAGAAAAAAAGATCCACCTCATCTAGAAAAAGATTATAAAGTTATAATAATTGCACCTCATCAAAAAATTTGCCAACTTAGTATGCCACGTCACTTTCCATTAGTCAACTAACAGTCAAATTAACTTAGGGACCATTTACTAGTCTTATGAATTCTATACTTCTCCTAAATCTTCAGCATTTTAAGAGTTGCACTAGAAATGTCATTTGCAGTTAAAAAATATAAAATAAAATAAAAGAACACGCAATAGTACATAACAGATGGATATTTTTCATTTCATAGTATTACTGCTAATTTTTATTTTTGAGTTCATTTTCACTTGAGGTGTGATGGAAATCTAAATTTGTCATTTTCTGGTATACAATACGAATAGGGTGAAAGTTCAATATTCAAGCTTGGTAGTTTAAGATTCAAATCGGAGTATTTGTTCAAAACTACAATGTATTTTGCATTAAAATTTATTATGACTATGTGCCTTATCGAGTATCGTTTTATCTTTCATAATTGACTAGATACCACACTCATTGATGTGAGCTCTTTTGTTTTCATACTTATCAGAAACCAATAACTAAAGAATCAATAGCAATCGCGGTTGAGTGCTTGAGATTCTTAGTGCTTCTACAAACAGTGTCCAATGTCGGTGAATGCCAGAAAATGTTTATGAATCTGCTTTTAGAAGCCGTAGTCATGATTTTCTCTGCATCTTCAGGCTCTAATCCTAGGGTAAGGAAACTGAATTAACCAATTCTGAAGCTCTAGCTTAAAGATTCTTTCATCTCTCATTCATTAAATTTACCTAATGACAGGAACTTGAAGAATTGAGAAGTACAGCAATAAAGCTTGTTTCTCATCTTGCTCAGATACCTGCCTCTGCTGTTATTTTCAAGGATGTCATATTGTCAATGCCAGTGATGCATCGGCAACAACTACAGGTAATGTCTTGAGTTTCTTCTCGTACACGTATGTTTTTTGTATGGACGCATTTACACAATGTGTAATTATGAGCAAAAAAAGAGGGAAAAAAAATGCTATTGGCCTAGTGGTCAAATAAGGGCCATGAAAAATAATAAAAAGCTTAGAGAGACGGGTTCAAACCATAATGGCCACTTATCTAGGATTTAATATCCTACGAATTTTCTAGGCAACCAATCGTGGTAGGGTAGGAGATTGTCACTTGAGATTAGTCGAGATGTACCAAGTTGTCCTAGACATTCACAAATAAAAAAATGGAACAACATCAAGTTTAAATGTCATCTCAACCTTCACTATCAAAATATGCATTCTCATCAAAAGACTATCAAAAGATGCACTGTCAGCCTTGTCCTAAAGGGTAATCTAATTGTCAGATGGATTATTCTGTTTCCTCAAGTATGGTTTCCGCAAATTGCATCTATCAATAAGCTGCATATTTTCCAATGCTTCCAAAGATTTGAACTTGATCTTTGCACTTAAAAGTATTGGAACAAACGTTTCACCATATTTAAATCTTTAATGAGAAACAGATTTTCACCCGGTTGGCATTTTTTTTTTTGTAGCAGTACTCATTTGACTAAGAAAGTAATAATTATCTGGTTTCAGGGGGTTATTCGTGCTTCTGTCACACAAGATCAACATCCAACTCAGAAGAATCTCTCAACACCAATGCTGGAGATAAAAGCACCAGCGATAGAGAAAGATTCCTCACCACACACGGCTGAGGCCAGCATTGAAAACAATCCTTCAACTGTCGGTAACGAGGACGAGGACGAGGATGAGGATGACTGGGATACTTTCCAGTCTTTTCCTGCTTCCACACGAGAAGTAACAACCAATAATGCCATGGAATCTCGTGAAACTGAGGACTCCGAAGCTCTTGAAAGTAGTAGTCCTAGTGTTAGCATGGAAGACTCCACTACCCTTCCAATTGATGAATCGAAGATTAACATGGAACATGAAGAAACCAGTGAAGTAGTATCGGTGTTTATATCTTCTTCGGGTCAGAGATCTTCAGACGGAGATCTAATTAGTGACAGGAGCGGCATGCAAGGAGTCAGTAATCAAGAAAGTGGAAATGTTGATATTGTTCTTAATCAGGAACATGACACACAGAATGAAGGTTTGCCAGGACAAGAACTAAGCCAAGTGACTGAACAAGTATCATCTGAACTTCAACTAGCTGATGGTGTAGAAAATGAAACCGAGTCGATGCCTTCAGATCATGAAATACTCGACGATGAAGCAGATAATGATCGTGTCAGAGAATATAAAGAAGGTAATGAAAAGGAAACTGTGGTTAAAACTTCGAGCGTTGACAACCAACAGAGAAATGATAGTTTATGATTACCAATATAGAAGCATTGTTATAGTAGATCCAATTTCAGGTTTACAATAGAATTGTAATTTTACTGCCATCATGATTGTAGGTTAAATATTAGGTGGTTTTTTTCTTTTTTTTTTTCATCTTTTTTCTTCTTTTTCTTTTTCAATATCTTTATTAAGTTCCATCCTAGATATTTATAAATAGGGTGATTTTTGACTTTATGCTTTGGCTAAATTTTGTAAACAAAGGGACGTGACAACATTGGTACTTTGAGACTTTAGCTGCCTCTTTTTTATACATTGATTTTAAAATATTAGTTCATTATTATTAATAATGAAATTCTAAAGACGCAATTAAAATAATGGGTTGAATTCATTGCAAATAGTTTCCAAATTCCCCACATATTTGCTAATTATTTTCTTAACAATCCTAATTTAGCATTTAAGCCTTTAAAGTAGGACTTCATGAATTAAAATTAAAATCCAAATGCATATTGAAAGAGAACCTTAAAAGATGAATAAAATTTTAAATAATTGTTTCTAAGCTAACTGTTCTTACAGTTCGTTTTTGTGGTCAAGAATCACAAGGTCGGCACTTTTTAGTTCTATGGTCAACATGAAAATTTGATCAAAGTTCCTGTAAAACTTTGATTGTTAAAATGAACCAAGTCCATAGTCATACAAATACTTTGACATATGTGAAAGCATTTGAATCTTATACTATTGGTCAAGTGACAATTATTTATTTATTTATTTGGACCCTTTTTTTTGGGTACTTTTAAAAAAACTACAGTTTGTACGACGGGTTTTTAAAATTTTAATTTTGTTTTTTTTAAATTGAAATGATTTTCTAAAGTCCTAGGTGAGGAATAGCCAAAGCTATCTGAGGAGTTTTTTTTTTTTTTTATTATTATTATTATTTTTTTATTTTTAAACAATAATAATAATAAATATTAAAATTAACTTTTTTTCATCCAAGCATGTCCTTGGAATAAAGATTTCCCTTTTTAGTTTTACATCCTGTATTTTTTTCTCTTTTTTAAATTTCAATTGTGTGTCTACCTAGAAAAGTACCCCTTTCTTCTTTGTTAAATAAATTAATAAGTACCATGATTAAAAATATTCGTATAGTTGTCATTTACAAATCTAGATATTGTATATATAATAAACTAGTGAGTTCTTATGTCTTAAATTCTTTGTTGGCTTAGCCTTAACAGTCATAGTCAATATTTTTCTTTTCCTATTGTGGACTATTATAAATTAATGACTTCAACCCATTACTTTAATTCTGCAAATTAAACAAAAAGGGAATATTGAAAGAAGGCATTAGCAATTTAGCCAATCTTAAAAAGGAAATTGAATATTCAAAGTTGATAAATTACAATCTCTGCATAGTTTCTCTCTTTCAGTTACCGTCTATTTTTAATATCAATATTTTAAATTTTTTTCCCAATTAAATAATGGTTCACAATATGTTTTAGAACTAGGATTGATGTAGACTCAAATGTCGGTCTTAATTTTACAAAAATGTTATAGAAATATTCTACTTTATTTAAACAAGTTAATTCTTTTTTTTTTTTTTTTTTTTGAAGATTTAAATTCTATATTTTTTGTTTTTTTTTTTTAATTTAAAACACCGCAATTAAAAAAATTAACAAAAAGCTATCTAATAAAGCTGACTTAGAGTCCGTACATTCAAATTTTTATGCATCTATTTGGAATGGGGCGAGGAGATGATTTTGAAAGATGAGCTCTAGATTTAAACAAACGGGACGTTAGTATGAATATAAACATAATCTAGGATTTTTTTTTTTTTCTCTCCTTTTTGAAGAAAAAGAAACAAGAAATCTAATCACAATTTTTTATTGGTCATCCTAAAAATTGAGACGTGTGTTAACTATTTTGTTTTGATTTTTTACTTTTAAAAAATTGTGTTTGTTTTCTCATGATTTTTTACTCGTGATTTTTATATTTTTTTATATACACATTGAATTTTTAGCTAATTTTCAAAAACAAAAACAAGTTTTTGAAATTTACTTTCTTTAGTCTTGAAAATTTGTTTTTCATTTTAAAAACACTCCTAAAATTTGAAAAGTAAAATATAAACTTATATATAAAAGTAATATTTATAGAATTAATTTTTAAAAAAATAGAAAACCAAATAATTATGAAAGGGATTGTTTAATGTTTACAACAAATTTCAAATCGATTTTGTAATTAAAAAATAAATGATAGTTGAATGATTGAATACAGAAAGTTGTTAAAAAAAATAAAATAAAATAAAATAATAACAGATTGAATAATATAGTAAATTAATTAAAAATGTTGGAATGGAAATAAATTGAATTCTATTTGGTCACAAAAGAAATTGTTGAATTTGATTTTATCGAATGGAAACTATTTGGTCAAACCTTATGACAAATGTAATGTTCTTTTGGCCACGTTTTCTTTTTCTACCAGTTTTTACATTTTTGTTCAACACGTTTGTATTCCTTCATTTCAAAATTCAAATATTAGTAATTTAATTTAATTTAATTTATTTTAGTCTATTTTATTTGTTTACAAAGACATTTAATTGGAATAAAAAGAAGAAGACCTCACAGCGTGAGGCAAGGCACAAACAAACAAAACACAACCAAAAGGATCAAGAGAAACAAGAACACCAAAACAAAGAAAAGGAAAACACAACTAAACAAGAAAGGCCCTAACGAGGAGAACTTGCATGAGTCCCTTCAATATAAGCCTCACGCAAAAATCTCAGACTATACAATCTAACTGACCAATTGAGGAGGATGCTTGGTAGCTCCATGGATGCAAAGATTATGTTCAGGCCAAATATGATAAATAACAACACATCAAGCGACTCTCCAAATCTTAGCCTCAATCGATTACTTGCGCTTAGTGATAAATCCAAATAAGCTTTGTATCTCAATGTGTGATCTTGTAGGAGCACGCACCCCAGAAGAGTATGTCCTCCAGACTGCACGGCTAAAAAGGCAATCAAAGAATAAATGTCTCTTGTCTCAACTCCACCATAGCACAAATTAAAATACATACCCTTGGAATACTAGAAGACCACCTGTTATACGAAGGTGCATCTCTAACCTATTCCAAGCAGCAAGCCATGCAATAAAAAGAATATATGGGAATATTACCTTCAAGCCAAAAGAGGTTAGACCAAGCCACCACAAGTCTGTAGGCCACAAGGAATCCTAGGTACTAATGATCTAAAACACTCTAGTATGACAAAGGAGGCAGGTCACGTAATCCTCCCTTCCAACTTTAGGCACTATAGGCTAAACTTGCTCAAAAAAACCAACTAGCTCTCAAGAGTTGGATGGTTAGTTCCAAGTCCCATCATTGTGGAGGAAACCATCAACCTTGGCATGAAGGAAACTATTCGCATATAATATAACTAGAATATTAAACTGTTGCAAAATAGGACCTGTTTCTAACCAAGAGCCAAACTAAACCAAACAACGATGACTCTCCAACAAAGAAATGAACCAAAAGTTGCAAATTGTCCAAACACGAAGAATAACCCACCGAACACCAAGATGAAAATCTAGAGGAACTAACAACCCAAAATCTTCGACCACACAAACTATCAACCTCCACCTAGGTGACCCACAAGGATTCAGAACCAATTATAATAAGTCAAAATAGCTTCAAGATAGTAGCAACATTCTAAAAAGGAATATGACAGATATCAAGACCATCCTCACAACATAAATAATTTTTTTAATTTATTTATTTATTTATGTACAACTGCTATTAATACTTAATTAAATTAAAATCCGTATACTTTAAACTTTAGTTATTATTACATCATATAGTTTATCAACTGCGGACTGTTATGCATAATAAAAAAGAAAAAAAAAACCAATATCACAATTAATTTTTTTAGTACAATATATATGAGCCGTATTGATATTTTGAATTTTCTACTTTTTTTTTTAGAAAGAAAGATCTAAACTATCAACCTACTCCACCATAAATATTTTATAAATAGCTTAAATTTGAACAATATTTTATAATTAGATTTTTGCATTTTTTTTTGACAAATTTAACTTTACATACATTCTCTCTCTTATTTAATTTTCGTAGTATTTTATCATTAGCTATTTAGAGTGTTTTTTTATTAATCATTACATACGAAATATATCATTATTAATGATTGCTTTTTATTTAATTATTTATTATTTTATTCGTTAGCACATATGTTATATATGTCTAAATCTTAGGAATATATTATAGTAATTACGTTCTCAAAATTATTCACTTGCTATGAAACTTCTTCAAACAAAATATCTATCTCTAAGTGAAAATTACAACGGTTAGCATAATTTAAGCACGTATTTTGAAATTTTCCCTGGCAATATTATTATATAGTATGAGGCATATATTTAATATACATGGATAGATGTGACAAAATAAGTGGAATATATATCTTAATAAAAATGAGACCAAAATATAGTATAAATATTATTATATAACAACTTTAAATCTATAATTATTCTAAATATATTTGAAACAAGCTTTGTGTATATTTGAAACAACTCGTATATATTTGAAATAAATCTGGTATATTTAAAAAAACGAAACATAGGAAAAAACCAAGATTTGTTACAATAATTATGTATTAAATGTAATCTACCAAATTTGAAGATTCTGAATTTTAAATCAAAATTCAAAATTTGTAAAAAGAAAAAATTGTAAGACAAATTAAGGAAGAAATAAAATCTCCTAAGTTTAATAGAAATAGAAATTTCCTTTTATGATGGGTTTTGAAAATTTTGGAAAAAACTATTTAGGCACAAGATTTCCATATTTGCATATTTTCAATTTTTTAAATAAAAGATTATAAATTAATGGGGTATTATAGACATTTGGGATTGATTTTTATGTAATATTGTAATATATTAGGCTATTCATGAAAAAATGGAGAAATTAAATTATTCTTGTAATTTGACTTAATTTAATTAGACTATTGGTGTAGAAAATCATTTTTTAAAAAAATACATGTCAATTACGTTCCACCACACCGTTTTTTTTTTTGTTTTTTTTTTTTTTTGGTATATTGAAATATTTGAGGAAAGTATAACATAATAGTTTATATATGTAAAAAAAAAAATGTATGTTAGTAATACATCTACAAATTCTCTTCTAACAAAATCTGTATTTACTTATAAATGTGCATATTTTCAAATATTTTGTTAAATAAACTATTAATGAAAAAAATTCTAAAGTAATTTAAGGACTAAAATTAGTAAGTTAAAATAAGATTATTTATGATATGTTTAAGAGTAATTTTAAAATGGTCAAAGTCACATTTGTACATTTAATCACTCTAAAAATCATGTTTTCAATAATTCAAAATCAATTTTGATGGTATGAAAATAATATTTAAAGTGTAAAGTGTCAAACATATCAACTTGATTTTGAATGATTAAAGATATATTTGGAATTAGTTTTAAACATAGCAAAAATAGTTTTAACCCTTTCAAAACTACTCTTAAGCATGTCTCTAATCTTTAAACTTTTTTAAATTTACATATAATAAATCTTTAAACATAAAAGGTTCTTTAATAATTATTTCTTAAAGTTTTAATTTTGTGTCGTAGTAGGTTCCTATTACACATTTTTCAAACTTTAGCTGGTAAAACATGACCCTAAAAGTTTTTAGACCCAAATTACTTTTTCAAGAATTCAACGGGGTGACAGAATTTAATTTTGTGACCTCTTTTAGTCAATAATATATATGTTAAGTTTTTTTTATATAACAAATATATAATTTAACTAATTGAACTATAAGCATATCTGTGACCTAAAATGTGCCATTTAACCAAAGTTTAAACACCATATTTTTTTAATATAATAAAGATAAAGTATTGTTCCATCATTCATTCTAGAAAGAAAAAAAAAAGACTAAATAATAAATTACAAGTTTTATTTATGAACTTTCATATTTTGTCTAAATAGGTCATTGACTTTGAAAATGACTATAATAGACTCTTAAACTCACAAGGTTGGATCTAGCAACCCTCCAAAAATTCAATTTTTTTTCTTTTAAAAAAATTAATTAATCTATTTGATGTAAAATTAAATCTTATGTCTAATTAAAATTTAAAATTTTTAATTTTATATTTAGTAAATTCATAAATTTTAAAATATTCATTAAAAAAATATATTATTCATAAAGTTAAAAAAAAAAAAAGAAATTAAGGTTAGTTGCAAATATAGCCAAAATATTAGTAGGTATAACAAAATTTATATACAACTGATCTCGAAGTGTATAATTGATAAAATTATATCGCTAATAGTAGTCTATCACCAATATATTTTTCTACATTATATTTGCAATTTGTTCCTATACACTTAATCATAAAAGGTTAGTCATTTCAATTAAAAGTTTAAAATGGAACTATTATGCAACTTTCAAAATTTATGGTGAAAGTAGATATGAATTAAACTTGAATCTTAAAAAGAAATAATAATAATAAATAAATAAAAACAGTTGGAAGTAGGGCCCACTAGCAAAGTTCACATAAGATGTGCTCACAATTTATATGTGCATGTGTTTCTTCTTTCTTTCCCATTCTCCCTTTTCCAACTCTCAATCTCTCCTTCTCTTCTCTCTCTGCAAATTTTAAACTTTTTATATAAAATTCAAACACTTTCTCTCAATGCCCATCATGTTGCCACTCCTTACAACTTTAGCTTTCCTAACGACGTCGTTTTTCATCTTCTCTTTATTATACGACACCGTTTCTTGCTACTGGTTCACTCCTAGACGCATCAAGAAGAAGATGGCAAAGCAAGGTGTTCATGGCCCTAAACCCCGCCCTCTCCTCGGCAACATCCTCGACGTCGCCGCCCTCCTCTCCAAATCCACCTCCTCCGACATGCCCTCCATCTCCCACGACCTCGTCCCCCGTCTCCTACCTCATTTCCTCGCCTGGTCCACCCAATTCGGTAAGTTGTTTAGTCCATCGGTAATTTAACATGACATTCTGTGTTTAAACTTTCTGTAATATCATCTCTTTCACTCATTCATATTCTGAAAAGGAGAAGAAAAATTATCTGTAGTTGTCACAATTCCATTAGGTGAGTTAGCTGTGAAGTTACATTGTGAGGGTTATATATTAAATAATTTTATTTTTTCAGGGAAGAGATTTATATTTTGGAATGGGATTGAGCCGAGAATGTGTCTAACAGAAACGGATTTGATAAAAGAGCTTTTGTCAAAATACAGTGCGGTTTCGGGAAAGTCATGGCTCCAACAACAAGGCTCTAAGCACTTTATTGGGAGAGGTCTTTTAATGGCCAACGGCCAAAATTGGTTCCATCAACGCCATATTGTCGCGCCGGCTTTCGTCGGGGATCGACTTAAGGTCAGCCAGTTCGCGTTAAGAATATGAACAAATGATTTTTTATTTTTATTTTTTTTATTTATTTATTTTTGGTTTGATTTTTAGTGTTTGGTTTGTTTTGAAGAGTTACGCGGGGTATATGGTGGAGTGCACAAAGGAGATGCTTGAATCAATAGAAAATGAGGTAAAATCGGGGCGATCAGAGTTTGAAATCGGCGAGTATATGACTAGACTCACTGCTGATATAATTTCAAGAACCGAGTTTGAAAGCAGCTACGAAAAGGGAAAACAAATCTTTCATTTACTTACTGTTTTACAGCATCTTTGTGCCCAGGCCAGCCGCCACCTCTGCCTTCCCGGTAGCCGGTAACCTTTTTCTTTTTTTCTTTTCTTTTTTTCTTTTTTTTTTTCCTTTTATGCTGACCACACTATACTAAAACTTTGACATGGTTTATTTTCATTTAAAAAAAAAAAAGAAAAAAAAAACATCTTTCTCTCTCCTCCCTTTTTTTCCTTCTTGGGTGTATCTCTAGCTACAAACTACTATCTGACATTTTTCTTTAAAGAAATGATATTTTTAAGGGTTAATAGTTATAAATAACAAAACTATTGAAAATAATTTCAAATATAGAAAAATATCACCGTAATAGATGATAGATGTCTATAGTGTATTGTTATTTATCACTCATAAATAATGACATTTTTCTATATTTATAAATAAATTAGCTCATTTTGCTATATTTGAAAATAACCATATTTTTAATTTTTTTTTCATCTTTGTGATTGACGGAGATGCATAGAGATGGAGTACTTTAGGCTACACCCAAGTATTTCTCTAAAAAAATATTGGTCCAACAAAAAATTAACTCATGATCTAAAGAAAAATACTTAGGTGTACCTTTAGTTGCACTTTCTTTTTGCAACCAACTCACTTGTCATCCACAAATTGTCACGTGACAATTTTTTTTATTATTTTTAAATATCTTCGAGTTTTTATTTTGTAGTGTGGTTCTAATGGGTTGCATGGCAAAAAAAAAAATTGTACAATTTAGAATGTATCCAAATATTGCTTACATCAAGAGACGGATTTGAATTATTTACTTTTCAATCTACTTAAAAAGTATTTTTTTAATCACTAGAAATTACCTAAAATGAAATTAAATTCAAATTCTAGGGTCACATTTTGATAATGGGTAGTTTTAATTTGGTTTATGCAGGTTTTTTCCAAGTAAATATAACAGAGAGATAAAGGCATTGAAAGGGAAAGTGGAGGAGTTGTTAATGGAGATAATACAGAGTAGAAGGGATTGTGTGGAAATTGGAAGAAGCAGTTCATATGGAAATGATTTATTGGGAATGTTGCTAAATGAAATGCAAAAGAAAAAAGATGGGAATGGTTTGAGTTTGAATTTGCAAATTATAATGGATGAATGCAAAACCTTCTTCTTTGCTGGCCATGAAACCACTGCCCTTTTGCTCACTTGGACTGTCATGTTATTAGCCACTAACCCTTCTTGGCAACACAAGGTTCGAACCGAAGTTATGGCCATTTGCGGTTCTCAAACGCCTTCCTTTCATCATCTTTCCAAACTCTCCCTGGTACTCAAATGCCCAAATTTCAATTTTATACATAATGTTTATATTATTAATCGTTATCTAAACAAGTTAAAATTTCTTACTATTAGTATTATACAATATTTTTCTATTACTATAATATTATCCCAAAAAATTATATTAATAGAAGATGAAAATTTAATATCCTAAAAATAGTGTGGGAGAAATAACCCACTAAAACAGAAACTGTCTTTTCAGCTAAAATAGAAGGTCTTTTTTAAATAATTTTATAATCTAAAAAAACAAGGCTCTATTTTCCGTGGATTTTCAGGTTTTATTTTTATCTAGTAAAAGGGTTAAATTTTTAGTCAAATTAATAATATATATCTTTTTTAATTTAACTTGATTTTTGAACCTGTTACTGTATAATAGATTAAAAAAGAAATTTAAATATAGTAAAAGAAATCAAAATATTTACAAATATAACAAAATTTTATTGTCTATCTGTGATAGATAGTGATAGTTTATCGCAATCTATTATTGTCTATCGCAAATAGACTGGATATTTTGTTATTAGTTGTAAATATTTTTAGCCGTTTTGTCATTTAAGATAATTTTTTTAATAAAAAAAGGGAAAGATATTTATAAATAATTATAAATTTAATTTATTAAAAATTAAAAAATCAAATAGCTTCGAAAGGAGGTCTAGATAATTAAGTTAGGAAAGGAAAAAAAAAAAAAGTTTGGTGGGACCTAGTTCATTCTAATATGGCTGACTTCATGGCACACCACTTATAAATGTCTTTTTCCACAATTGCATTTTTACAAATTTTAGAAGAAAAAATTTAATTAAAACCCAAATATTCCACTTACCCAAAACTAATGATTGTTATAGCCACTTTAGTTGGCCCTGAAAGGACATTAAAATTCATAAACACATGGTCAAAATATTTTATGGATTTAAAGTAGCTTAATTAATATATTTATATTTTTATTTACAGTTGAGTATGGTGATAAATGAATCACTAAGACTATACCCACCAGCAAGTATTCTTCCAAGGATGGCATTTGAAGATATAAAACTTGGAGATTTAGAGATCCCAAAAGGCTTATCAATATGGATTCCAGTGTTAGCCATTCATCATAGTGAAGAATTATGGGGAAAAGATGCAAATGAGTTCAATCCAGAAAGATTTGCCAATTCAAAAGCTTTTACTTCTGGTGGATTCATCCCTTTTGCTTCTGGCCCTCGCAACTGTGTTGGCCAATCTTTTGCTCTTATGGAAACTAAGATCATCTTGGCTATGCTCATCTCCAAATTTAGCTTCACCATCTCGGATAATTATCGGCATGCGCCCGTCGTCGTGCTCACCATAAAACCTAAATATGGTGTTCAAGTTTGCTTGAAGCCTTTGAATTAACAAAGAGTAATACTTGAGTATACCACGAGTTGTACTCATCTTTCTGTAGCTCATTCCAATCATACACTAGAAAGAAAAAAAAAATGAAATGATTGGGTAGCTAAAAAAGATGGGTGTAGCGCTGCAGAGTACACTCAAGTGCTTTTCCTTAATAAATTTTCTCTAAGGTAGAAATTTTTTTTTTAATTCCTTTTTCTTTTTGAAACGAGATGGAGATTTGGTCATTTTTCACTCGTTTTGTCTTTGTTTTTCCTTTTGATCTCTCTTTCTGTTTTTGCCACTGTGAAAAGAAAGAGAGATGTGGGAAAATATATGAAGTTGGGTGGTAATATTATATTTTGAGCAATATTAAATAGAGGCACGACTTTTTTTTTTCTTTGTTAAATATTGTTAGTAATTTCTTTTAGTACAATAAAGTAGGAGATATGATACGAATACAAAATTTTTAATCGATAACACATATTATATCTCAATTCAACGTTATAGTCCCTTTACCTATTATTGATAGTGTTAGACTTGAATGAGAGGAAATAATGGGCTGAAATTGAAGGGTTTTTTTTTGAAAAGAAAAAAAAAAAAAATATATATATATATATATATAATATTTAAGAAAAGTGGGGGCAAAAAGTGAGTTACATTTAGAGGTCAAAGCCAGCAGCTTTCTTAATTGGCCTCAGATGCACCACTTTGGAGTTTGGAGGTTATTGAAGCCTCTTAGACAGTCTACCCAAAAAGGGTGTCTCTGACTTTTATATACTCCAAAACAAAACATTACTAAAAATATAAATAAAAACAAAAACATAGACAAAAAGATGATGCATTTTCTTCTAATCTTTCTTTCAAAGGATGCTTTTTCTTTTCTTTTCTTTTCTTTTTTTTTTTTTCTGCAACCCATTATTCTTTGATTATCTTCATATCCCACTATCCATTTCAAAAAATGCTTAATTACATCCCATTCTATTAATGTTATAAATCTTTTATTTTAACAAAAAAATAATTCTTTTAAAAAAAGTTTTATTGAATGATTAAGTGAGTTACACCCCAAACTAGAAGAAGATGGATACAATCTTGAATACACTCAAATATTGTTCTATCTATTTTCATTTCTCAATCATCTTTTCTCTATTACTATATTTTGTTATATCGATATTTTATAATGCTTTTAGAAAAGTTTGGGGTCTAATGTTTAGATGGAACATATATAATTGTAAGTTTAATGATTGAACTCTAATATTTGTATCAAATATGTTCTTTGATTTTAATTAGTGTGTTGTGTGATATCTTTTTAAACTTTCAAATTTATGTCTAATATGTTTCTAAACTTTAAAAATGTCTCATAATAGGAGTTCAACAAAAATCCAAAAAATTGAAAAACCAATTCAAACCAAATCAGGTTTGAATATAGAGAAACCCAAACGGATGTATATTTATATCCTTAAAAATACACGCTAACATTAGGTATCTTTTATTATGATTAATTATAATGATCCATTTAATTGTTGTTTAGAAAGGAAACAAAATATCAATTATATTATGTACCATGCATGTTTGTTATTTAAAAAAATGTCAATTTAGTCTATAAAGAAAAAAAAAACCCAATTTTGATTTAAAAATATTAAAAATGATGCATTCAAAACAAAAGTGGAAAAAATGAAAAATTGGAAGAAGAAAAATGAAAATGTTAATAACCGATAACCAAACCGACAATAAATCGAACAAAATAAAAATCAATCAATTGGTTTTGTTCTTTATTGAACATCGGTTTGGATCTCTTCTTTATAAAACTAATTGGTTTAATTTGGTTCTAAGTTGGCCCAAAATTGACAAAACTAAACCGACTATTCACCATATTGATAAGATTTGAAACTTTCAATTTTGTCTCTAATAATAAGTTCATGAGTTTTCAATACTCATAAACTTATTGCCCGTTCGATGTTGTTTGGAACTTCTTGGTTGACCTTGTGATTCATGTATTTTTGCATTTGAATGACCCCTTGCTTTGGTGGACGGTAAGAATTTAGGTTCTGTTTGGATTGACTTGAGAAAAAAATATTTTTCAAAAAACTCATTTTTATTTAAAATCTATTGATAAAAATTGTTTAAGATACATTTTAAAATATATTTTGAATGGTTGTCAAATACTCCATTTTTTTCCAAAACTTATTTTTTAAATTAAACACTTGAAAATGTATTCCAAACACATTGTCTGTTGTTGGAGACTGAATTCTAATGTTTTTTCTCGGTTAAATTTTTCAAAATTCGCTTTTCTCAAAATACTCTCATGAATATCGTAGCTACAATTTGATTGGTGCTTGCTTATGGAGCTTATGGTTCAAAATAAACGATAGAACTTTAAAAAAAAAATCTAAAAAATCTATCTCACTTATTGGAAGACATCGAGTCCATTTGGATTAATTTAAAAAATAAATATTTTTCAAAAATTCATTTTCATTTAAACACTATCCTTGTTGCTTTGGCTTTTCATTATTGCTTGTGAACATCAAACTCTCTTGTAATTATCATTTTGTAGCAATGAATAATCTTTTTCTCTATTGGGTTTGGGGCATCATGAGGGCGCTTTCGATGTGTTAACCTAGTTGAGATGTTTTGGTGCACCTACTAATCCCTCCCTCCATTTAATTTTTTGTTCAAAAAACATTGCAACAATTTTTGTTTACGGTTTTTTTTAAACAACGCAACAAAAAGTGTCAACAGATATGATTTCTGCCGATGCATTTTCCTTGCATGGGCATAATTCTATTTCTACTGATGAAAATATATGCGTAGAGAAAAAGTTGTGTGGTCTTAGTAAAACCCATGAGGTTGGGTTTCTGTCGACACGAGTTATAGTTTCTAGCCACACATTGCATGGGTAGTGATTTTCAATATTTGCCGACGAAAAATGTGTGGACAAAAGCTTTTTAAGTCCCACATTTTCTTTTTCACCCACATTTTTTAAAAACCTACATCATATTCATTTTCCCCACACTTTCTTTGTCTCCCCTTTTTTTCATTTCCCTCTTCACTCCCACCCCAATTTTCTTTTTCCTCTCATTCCCTAACTTTCACTCACCCAAGACCCACACAAAACCGATGACCCACACGCCATTGCACGCCTTCTCATCGTTGTTCACTTGTCGCACGACTGCACGTCTGCATGACCTACATCAGTTCTTGCGCTATCGCATCTCCATTCACTCGTCGTTGCACACCCATTCGTTGCCCGTGCCATCACAACAGTGCTTTCACTGCTTTTTTTGTTGAGATAATGTCATTCTTCTTTTTTTCTCTTCTCTATTTTCAACTCATTTTCCTCTCTTTTATTTGGAAACTCCATTTCTTTGATTTTTTGAAGATTTTGATACATAACAATTAGTTTATTATTTTTCAAATATGTATGATAATGCTTATTGATTATGCTTTGAATTTGCAGGAAATATCATTTCATTTGGTCTCTTTCTTTTGCCAAGTTATATTTTATTTGAGTAAATTCAATTATTGTTTGTATACTTTCTTGAACGAAATATGACCGATTTACTTCCATTCATGAAATATTTTATCATTATTGCTTTTATTTTTTTTCACTAATGTTAATTTAAGTTATTTTAGGTTGTTCTGCTTTCGTTGATTTTGTAACTTTTTTTACTTTATTGTGTTTGTGTTGGAAACCATGAAAGTCAATCTATGGAGTTGTTAAAGTTTGCTATGGGTGTTTCTTGTTTTAAATTTTTAGAACATCTTTTAAAAGGGGAAGGCTAAAAAAAATAACATAGGTACAAGTAAATATTATCTCAAACAAAGAGGATTTGAAGAAGGGTTTTAGTGATTGATAGTTGATTGTTTGGAAACTATAGTGAGACTTGAAAGTCATGTAAACTAATTAGCTTTATTAATTTTGATATATGATTCATTTCAAACAAGTAAGATTGCTTATTGGATTTTAATATTTCTTTTCAGGTGTATATATTTTGAAGACATCGTAAATGTCATTTTTTGCGAAGACCAACCGACCAAATGAAGCATTTTTTGTGTATTTAATATTTATTTGTTCATTTTGTATCAGTCAAAATGAAAGCCTAAGAGCTCATGAAACAAGCAAACACTAAAGAATTGTTATTGAGATGACATATTTTGGTCAATGAATTAAAGGTTGAATACATTTTCTAAATTTGTTGTTACAATGTTGAATATATTTTGTTACAAGAAATTGAAATTATTTTTATTTTAAATATTGATCACGAAGTATATAATATAATAATAATAAATGTGTTGGCAATTATAGAGTTATAGAGATGTTTTGTGTGTGGGCAAAAATGAAGTTTTTGACCACGTTTACCTGTGTTTAAACACTATCTACCGACGTATCATGTGTGGACAGAAAGTCCACAAAGGCTTTTTCGTGGGCAAAATCTCATCTCTGCCGACAGACCATGCATGGGCAAAAATTGAGTTTTATCGATGGAAGTCATAGTATTAGCAAAAAGTATTTTTGCCCACAAATGTTGATGTGTGGCCAAACATTAATTTCTGTTGATGTTTGTTGTGTGAGCAGAAGCTCTACCAATGACTTTTTGCCAACATTGGCTGCCTACTCAAACAAACGTTAACAAAAATTTTGCCCACACATTTTTAAAGATTTGCCGACATTTTTTGCATGGACATAGACAAATTCTTGCAGTGAAAAAATATTTAATAGGTGATGTGATGAACTTTTAAAATGTCATATAGCTAGGTATTTGAGGTGTCAATTTGATAAATTCAACAAGTTTTGATATTAACGAATTTATTATACATACAATTAAATTTAATATCTAATCAATCGTTAATTTTTAACTTTTATCTAATAAATTTGTGAATTTTAATTTTTTTTTCCTCTTATGTCCATTTTTTCTCCCCCATAATTTCTATATAAGGTCAGCATATTCTTTTTATATGTTTTTCATCCTTCATTTATTATTTTTATCTCTTATTTTTTTTCATATCTACATTTGTATTGATCCTATTTGATGTTAAAAATTGAAGCGAATTATTTAAGCCTCGTTTGATATCTATTTGATTTCTTATATGTAGTTTTTGAAAATCAAGCCAATTACAAATACTTCTTTCATCTCAAAATTTCTTGTTTAACTATATCTTTTTTACTAATGTTTTCAAAAATATTAAATCAAGTTTTGAAAACTAAAAAAAAAATATATAGTTTTAAAACGTAAATTTTGTTTTTAGAACTTGCCTAAGAATTCAGATCTTATTTACTCATAAAGACTTTTAAAATTATTATAAAAAATTAAAAATAAATATATTTAATCAGTTTTTAAAAACAAAAATAAAATAAATAGTTACCAAATACGACTTAATTTTTTATTTTTTTATTGGCATCATATATAGTCGAGAGAGCTTAATATACAATAATATTTATAGACCATATCCAAGAAAGGAAAAATCTTGTCGAGATGCCGTCCATTTCAATAATAATAAATATGGAAATGAAAAAAAAAAAGTGATTTTTATATATCTTGAAATTCTCATTTAAAATTTAATTAGCAAATAATACACAAAATGAGCTGTGCTGTTAAGTGGAAAATAATTTAGTATTAAATATTTACAGAAAAAATTTTAATATTCTTTAAAAGAAATAATAATGAAATATCCAAAGATTAAGTGGGGATGCTGCCCCATTAAACCTCACATTAGTAACTTTTGGTAGGAAAGTTTTGAAAAGGAGAGTGAGATTTTATACATGCAAATTATACATTAAACAAAAAATAAGATTATAAAACAAAACCTTATTTTACACTAAGGTGTGACTTTTGAAATTTGCTAGCTAGTAATGGTACCAATATGAGACTATGGTGTTGGCAGTAGTGATAGTGGTGATGTCTTTATCTCTTCAATTCTAACTTTAAATTAGAGTCATTCTAAAGATTTTAAAATAGTATTTTAACATTTTTTTTTCTTGTTATTTTTAAAAATATAACGGTTCTTTCTTTTAAAGTTATAAATATGTAAATTATGATTTTAGAAAATGCAATAGCCTTTGCTTTTAGAAGTCTCACAATTATGATTACATATGAAATATAGTTTTTAAAAGAAACAATGTTAAATAGAAAATTATATCCAACAAAAAATACCTCTCAAAATGAATCCTAAAAGAGAATGTTTATTCCTGACTTTAAAATTTTTTATTTTGGATGTTATGAAATTTAATTATATAGCATATGTATGGCATAAAAATTGAGTTACAAAATCTAAATTCACATAGATCAATTCTTAACTTTTAGAATTGGTATTGATATATGAGTATGTTAGTAATTCCGAAGTTTGTGGTTCGAGTTTCTCTACTTCCAATTGTACTCGGAGAAAAAAAAAAACTCTCAGAGTTTGTGATTTGTCAAAACCAATAATATGCAACTCAAAATTAGTTGAATTACAATTTGAACTAATTTGGGATCTATAATTTGTTAATTTTAGTTATCTTTTTCTTTTAGGAAAAAACTTTTAAAACCTTGAAATAAGTCAACTCAAAATTAAGATTTGTAGGATATGTTTCCCTTTGAATTGTTTTGTTTTTCTTTTTTTTTTTTTCAATTTTATAATATGTTAATTGGAGATCGAACTTTAAGTATTTGGAAGTTGATAAAATTATATAATGCATAATTAATCTCACTTCAAACCTCAAACCTCAAAGTTGATATAATGATATGATATCAACATAGCTATTCTCATTGTAGCCGATTTTGGTCGGAGTTGATATGTATTTGTCCACGTGTAAATTAAAATTCCACCGTGAAAGAGGAGAGGGTGATGGTCATATACAAGTCACTATCCGAGTGATAATGATTGGGATTGTACACACACTTAAATAATAAACAATAAATAAATTTCCTTTTAAATAAAAGTTAAAACTTGCACGAGCGGATTTTAGTGGCGATTCAATTCGTAAAGTGGAAAGAAGTGTTCCAAGTAGGGTTTCCTTCATAAATAACTAACTTAGAGACTTTTATTATTAAACTCAGATTTGCTATAAATATTATATAATAATAACAACTAGATGCTTAGTGCTTTGACTCCTTTTAACTCACATGGGATCTGCCTCTTTTTCCTCTTTTTTTTTTTTTTTTTTCCTTTTTAATATCAGCCATTATCTCTTTTTTTTTTCTTTTTTTTTCCATTAAATATATATATATACACACACATACATTAAAACTATAAATAGAAAAATGGAGGTTTTTATTATGAATGGCTAAATTTATGTTTTTAATTTCCCAGCCAAAGACTTACTCTTGCAAACATTTTCGAATAGGCTTTTTGTTTTAATGTAATACAAAACACTAAGAATAAAAATACAATGTTTGGGAAAGTTAGAAGAAACTTTGAAAATACATCAGAGAAATGTTGTAATGGGTTGTTTTATAACTTTTATTATTGACATTTGTGCTTATTATGATTCAAATAAGTTCACCAATCACAAAGTCCAAACATTTTCTTAAAAAAAAAAAAAAAAAAAAAAATTCACATAGTCCAAACAAATAGCATAGGAGACCATGGTTTTAAGAAATCATGGTATGGTTTCTATACCTCTAAAAATGTAAACCACGGTTAAAGAAAATAATGTTTGAAACACCGTTCATAAATATTAATTATTAATAAAATGATGGTAATTCAATTTATACCACTATTAAAAGGGGTTATTGAGTCTATCTAGCATAATGTAGGGACATTGCCAAGTGTGAGTATTGTATACTAACTTATTTTTAACAGACAAGTCGGAAATTGTCTTGGGACAAATCCTACTTTTATCAGCTAGACCAACCCTCTAACCATTCTAATGTCCTCATTTGGGTCACAAACTCTCACTATTGGACTTAATCGGCATGAATATTGTATATTAGATTTTAGAGTTGTTATTCAAATGAGTATCGAGTGAATTTGAAGCTACTATCATTCAGTAAATTTAGCTTTAATTCATATGTACTATTTCCTTCTATATCAAAGATTCAAATAATTTTTTAAAAAAAAAGTTAAAATGAACAAGTAGGGAAAACTACATAAATAATTATTAGCTTTTACACGGTTGTAAGAGACTATGATAAACAAACAATAATGATAGGAAAATCATTATCACTTAAAGAATTTAAGTAAAATTAAAGATCTCAAATAATTAATAAATAATAAATATGCGCCACCATATACCAAAATATACCAACCCTCTCCCACCACCTTTTTCCCCTCCACCACTTTCTTCTTTTTTTTTTTTTTTTTTTTTTAATATTCTTTTTTCAATGTTTTCTTTCACATAATTAAACATATAATGAAGACAACTAATAGATATTATAGTTTATTATAAGTGCTTTAGCTTCACGCCTAGATAATATTTTTCCTCTTTAAATGTGCACAAAAGATGTTAATATCTGACCGTTCAGTGTTTTTTAAGTGGCTGTAACTATCATTACAAACTTTTATAAATTTTTTTAAAAAGAAAAAAAAAATCACAAGTCCCATATCTCAATTGAATATTAATTTTTTTATATTATAAAATAATTTGAGATTCTCTAAATAATCATTAGATTGAGAACGAAAAACTTTAATTAAAAATAATAACTCGATAGAATAATTGATATATCAAACATATAGGGTTGGTTTTTTAATATTCAAGTGATACTAATCTAGTTCGTTCAAATGCCTTTAATTAAAAAAAAAAAAAAAAAAAAAAAAAAAAAAAGAATCAGTGAAAAGTATATGTTTAATAAATGTCTAATCACATTGTGAGATATATAGTTTTATGTGATTATGCTTTAATTTAATCAATCGGAATCTTGGAAGAGTGTAAAAAAGCTACTTTTAATTAAGTCAAGCTTTCAAGTGTTAAACATATCACATTAATGGAACTAGTTCTTCCTTTCTGGTTATTTATTCAAAATTAGGCTTCAAAGAAAAAAAATTATTTTTAGGATATTTTAAGAGACATATTTTGTAGACTCAATTCACGTGTAAATATAATTATAATTAGCTTGTTGAATTTTTGTTTTTTTTTTCCTACAAATTTGAATGTTATATTAATTTTATGGTATTAAGTTATATATATATATTGCGACCATTTATGTTTAAAATAAAGGAGAGTGAAGTGAATTCTAAAATTGATGAAGGATGTGCATTTTATTTTCTATTTTCTATTTTTAAAAGTTAAGATTATATTAAAATATATATATATATATATATATATATATATATATATATATATATATATATATATATATATATTCCCTATTTTTTCCTCTAATTTTTGCAAGTCCTATGAATTAATAAACAACAATTAAGGATTATCCTTGTTACTTTTTCCCAATGGTGAAAAAGAATAATTATAGTTAGAAATTATCTTTGATATTGTTTTTAGAGGAATCGTCTATCAGTATGTGTTTATAGTTAACTTTTCTAAAAACATAACTACCCACCATTATTTTAAAAATTACAATAATTTTAAATTAAGCTTAAATCAAAATAGGGACTAAAATCAAACTCAAAATGAAAATACATATATTTAATATCATATTTCTAAAACCATTTTGAAAATACAATTTCAATGATCCCTATCATTAATAAGAGGTGTTTGATGTAAAATTTGAGGTAGGAGAGAGGCACCTAATTCTCACATGTCACCAGTAGTTGAATTTATAATGTGAGAATTATATGAGAAGACCTGCAAAACAAAGAAAAAAGGTTATGATGCCTAATTCAATATGAGAATTATAGAATGAAGAAGTCAGGAGTTTAGATACCTCATATGGAATAATGATGTATTTATAGTTGTAATTGATCTAGAAACCTTCTCCTTAAGTTTTCGAGTTGCTTTAGGTTTATCCCTTGACTTATTGGACTTTGATGTGTGAGGCGCATACCCGGTTTGGCATTTTGATAGCCGAGGCCGAACAACCTCACTTTAGCTATACTTTGAGCCTACAACAATCACTTGAGCTAAGGCATGCGTGAGACATGCTTAGTTAGGTATTTGATAAGGCTTGGTCAATGTCAAGCATACTAGCTTGAGCTAAGGCACAAGCTAGTTTCTTCCCCTAGGCCTATTTTGATTCTAGGTTATTACCTCCGGCCTAAATCATGTTATCTTCTCGACTTTATTGTCCATGTTCTCGCCAAATGTCGTTTAGGTCTTTTGGTTCAACATCACCCATAAAAATAAGTATTAAATAATTTTTTTTTTTGAAAAAAGAGATTTAACATAACATTTGATATGGTAGTTGGCCACCCTCAACAATTTTCTTTTTTTAAACACTCAAATTGAAGTACAAGAATAGAATTTAAAAAATAAAAAGTATAAGCACGAAAACAACACACAAATCAAAAAAGTATGTAGTAAGAAAAAAATGTATTCAATAATTAAACAGTTTTCATTTCTTTATATTAATTTAATAATTTTTAGAACTTAATTTCTATGAATTTTTAATTAATCTACAAGACAATCAAGACCCTTTGACAATTCACTAAAAAAATGAGGAAAAAAAGATGTAATCTTAGACACTTTGACAATAAAAAGCTTTTAGGGTTTAATTAATCATGGTTGAAAATAATGGCAGTGTATCTTTAAATCATTAATGAAATAAATTAATCAAAAAATTAATATATGGTTTGCTCTCAATGTGTTTGAAAAAAGAAGTTCACATCATAATCTTTTAAGGACACTCAAAAACCTCAAAAGATCTTTCATTGCTCACACTTCCTAGTCAAAATGTATCATAATAATAATGATAATAATTTAGGTTTTGTACCCATTACAGGAAAGAAATTAATCATTTACCTAAAATTAAAATTTAATCATAAATTTAGTTGTATAGGGCACTGAATTATTTAATTACCACATCATGTCATGTCAATATTTTACTAATAGTTTATTTAGGACATAAATCAAAGTATATTCAAAATTCTAAGAATATGATTCACTTTTATGTTTCTAATTTATGTATTAAATTTTTATTTCGAATTAAAAGTTTGAGGTAATAACAATCTATAAGCCTTAAGGGCGTCAACCGTGTTCTTATATTTTTTTAAAAAATAATCTTCAACGCTAAAAAATTATTTATGACAACTGAAATAAGCTATATATATAACAACTCTATTAAAAAAAACTATAAAATATGAAAATAAAAAATACAATTTCTATTACAACTAATACTCTGCTTTTATATATATACATACACACATTTTTACACACAAAATATATATGTTGTGCGATGTTTAGAATGTAGTTTCTAAAATAATGGAGGACAACTATACTTTTAGAAATATTAGTTGTAATAAAAATTAAAACATTATTTAAAAATTTTAGTTTTAAACTTGAACAAGTTAGTTACCGTGTTTAGGAAATACTAAATTGCCATGTGTTCTTATGTTTTAGATATAACAATTAAAGTAGACTTATTATTAAATTTTACATTTTTAAAAAAATTTATAAGTTTTTAAATATTGGTTTGGAAATAAATTGCTCTAGTTTAATTGCTAAGAGCTAAGGATTTTTTTTTTTTTAATCAATATGGTATGATCTAAAAGAAAATAGTAACATTGAACTTATAAAAATTTATTAGATAGATTTTGGTTATGTTTAGAAATAATGCATAATATGTAAAATAAATTTTAATTTTGAATGATAAAGTTAGAAGTTGAAATCTGAAAGTTTTATTAAAAAGTGACATCGGAATGTATCATAATCTAAAAGTTAATAAAAGCTAATTTTGAAAAAAAATGTGAAATGAATGAGAGCATAACAAAAATGGATCGTGAAGCATGAAACTATAGAAAAGAGGGTTAGATTGAAAACTGCGGGAACATAATAAATTTGACATTACAAATGGGGCTCAAAACGTTCAATCCAAACATGGATTTTAAATTATATTACAATACAAACTCATTTCATTATAGGTCTCCAAACACCGCCCTACCTTTTTAAACAATTGCCACAAGTTGATAACTTTCTTATTAATCCTTTACATGATTTTTTATAATTTTCTTACAAAAATTGTATTAGCTCAATTGGATGGTTTGTCTAAATAATTTTTGAAATTTGGCCAAATTTTCTTTACTATTTAATTTCTTGTTTGACAGCACCTAAAATGTGCTATCTTCCTTAGCTTAACTCAGGATCATTGTGCTGTTTAATGTGTCTATTATGTTATTTTGTAGGTTTCAAGCACTTAATAGGTAGAACGGGGTGTTAGCACCAAAACCGGGCCAAAACGGAGTTCCACGACATCAACCGAGAGATAGAACTCCAAAAGGACAAAATTGCCCTTGAAGCTTCGACGCTGCAACGCTGTCTAGGCTCAACCACAACGCTTTTTCCCGAGAGCCCTCGCTGGCGAAGTGAAGTAGGCGTCACAGTGCTGCTTTACATGGTACATTAATTGTAATTTAAGTTTTTCATTTTAGAAATAAGTACTTATACATATATGCATGTGTACAAAATAAAAAAATTAGTAACTACAATTTTGTCGTATGAATATGGCAAGGACATACGACAGACGTCTCCCTACGATGGTAGGTCAAAAGTTGATGCCTAAAATATACATCTAATATAATGGATGAAATTTATAAAATTCTATGCATTGTAAATATAATTGAAGAATGAGTAATGTTGATGCCAAATTTTGGCCAAGGAAAAACACACCTGACCTGGACTGTAAAAGAGAAAACTTGCACACCAGTGTGATGCTTGCCATACACTCTAATGCTTAAGTCAGAGAGTGGAAGCTGGAGAGTTTGAGAGTATGACTCAAGTTCCCTCATATGAAGTCATTATGATATATCTAAAGAAAAAGTTGACCTAGGATGTTCCCTAGGTTTCTGAGTTTTCTTAGGATAAGTAAATAACTTACTGGGCCAAGGGGCGTGCTCGGTTTCGTGTTTAGCCAGGGTTAGCCTCAGCCTTGAGGCCAAGACCGAGCATCTCTGTTACGCCATATCTTGGATTTGAAATACTACATTGGGTTAGGGCATGCATAAAGGATGTCGCATTAATTGTTTGGCAAGGGTCGGTTTCGAACCCGGGCCAAGGCCGAACATCTCCCTTAGGTCATATTTTAGGCTTAAAAGGATCTTTTGGGTTGGGACATGTACAAAGCATGCCCTATTGGGCGTTTGGGGTCTTGGCTGAGGCCGAGTACTTTGGCTTGGGCCTTTAGCCCAATTTGGTTCCGAGTTGCCATTTTCAGCTCCTATCGTGCTCTCATCTTTTCGCTCCCATTTGTGCTAGATGTCAATTATACTCGTTGGTCCAAAATCACCTATAACAAGTGACATATTTCAAATTGAGAAAAAAATTCATTCAACTAAAGATTAAAAAAAATGATAAATTAATAAAAATCCTACATTTCTATGTAATTTTGAATGGATCTATGGTTTACCATTTTTCTTTTAAACTCTATTACTATTCTCATGAACTCGAATATATTGAATAGAGTAATACTTAATGATTCTCCGGCTTCCTCTTATCACATGGAAAAAAAATTAATTATTATATAATAAATTGTGATTGAACTATTAGGTAAAGAGTTGAATTTAAAATGCATCTAAATATTTTTCTAAGAAAAAATAGATGGAAAACAGAAAAAAAGTATATATGGTTTTAATGATGCAACTTTTTGACTAAGCATTAAGGGTAATATTTGTTTGACCAGTTTGTTACATACTGGTTGGTGAGGTTTGTCACCAACGTCCACAAATCCAAAAATGTAGCAGCAAAGCATATACCCATCATGGGTATCTGTGTATTTATGTACCTACAATTTTAGGTATATCTTCTAGCCTCTTTTTGAATTTTTATCTTCTATTGTTGGATGTTGCTTTATATACACCAATATAAATTCTTTTCAAATCTAATCTAATATATGTTAGAAATGACTTTGGCCATACCTATAGTAAAATGTAAAGAAAAATCTTTTAAAAAAAAATAATAATAATTGCCCACGTTCAAAAATTTTAAAGATTATTTAGAGATATAGATGGTCTGTAAAACTTATTTTCATAAATTTCTAAAGTTTTGGATTCATTTTAAAAATTTAATTGAAAATTAGGATGGAAATACCCCTTCTCATGTTAGTCGGTGGTGCATTTATTACTATGTATTAGGCAAAAATTTGTTCATATTTTTCAAGCAGTCTTAATGATGGAGAAAGAATTTTACAAAAATATATATTAATTAGTGTGTTGGAAATAGAATGTTGATTTATTATAGATTATTAATTAGTTGAAATCTTCTTTTTAATATGCTTTTTTTTTTCTTTTTCATTTTCACTTCTGAAGCATTTTTCTAACGTCTAAACATTTTCATTTTCATGGCAGCGCCTTCTTCGTTCTTCTAGCAGATATGAATTGTTTTTAAATATACCTTAGAACATTGTGTTAGGTGTTTGAAAATAGTGTAACCAATATATGAAATATCCTGGCGGACTCGTATTAAGATGTTTGTTTGTCACTATAGTTGTACAAATGTACTCAAATAGATGGGTGTGTATCATTGGAAAGTTTCAATATAACACTATCCATATGACATAACAATATATAATTTAGAATATATATTATTTAACTGAATTCTTTTATCAGTTATACCAAAATATATAAATCACAGATTGACTCAATGTTCAATAGTATATATCATAATTTCTATTTATATCACAATATATATCATAAATTTCATTTAAATGGTTAGAAATCTCACTAAATCAAAATTTAACAGTAGCTCCCTAACAAAAATTGCTAATTCACAATTAGTTTAATAGCTTCAAATTAATTTTCAAACTCATAATTTTGAAATAAAAAAATATATATATCTACCACAGTGTATAAATCACATATGTACTCAATGTTCAACATAAAACAATAGTCTAAATAAAGAAAAATATAGTCTTTTACACCTCATTTATATCAAACAGTATATAAATCACATATGTACTCAATGTTCAACATAAAACAATAGTCTAAATAAAGAAAAATATAGTCTTTCACACCTCATTTATATCAAATAAACGAATACATATATCACAATATATATATATATATATCAAAAATCTTATAAAAGTTCTGAAAATAGAAGAACAAGAACTACATATATCACAGTATATATCGAAAATCCTACAAAAGCTCTGAAAAATCGAAGGAGGAGAAGTATATATACCACAGTGTATATCGAAAATCCTACCAAAGTTCCAAAAAATAGAAGGAGGAGAAG
Source organism: Citrullus mucosospermus (assembly GCA_030954485.1). NCBI lineage: Eukaryota > Viridiplantae > Streptophyta > Magnoliopsida > Cucurbitales > Cucurbitaceae > Citrullus > Citrullus mucosospermus. The sequence goes on from CM062065.1 coordinate 5,758,117, forward strand.
AAGTTCATATATCACAATATATGTCAAAAATTCTATAGAAGCTCCAAAAAAATCAAAGAAGAAGTACATATATCTTACTATATATCGAAAAATCCTATAAAAGCTCTGAAAAATCGAAACATCATACTTCGTCGTCTCTCTCACATCCAACACTTACGACATTCTCAATCTCAATGCCGCTAAAAAATCGAAGGAGTTAGTTTTAGAGCCGATGAAGAGATCGTCGCCTCGAAAAAGCCGACAAAGAAAACGAACTTCAACGGTTGTGCGTGGGGTTTAGGCTTATGGTGGCCAGGTATGAAGATGGAGAAAATCTAGGAAGATAAAAAAAAGTTTGGAGAAGATGGAGAAAATTTGAGAATAAAGATGGAGAAGATATTTGATTTTTGGTTTAATTGAAATATTTAAAAAATATTTTAGTTTAATTAAAGATTGTGCATGAATCAAGGTACCTTTGAGTTTTCTTTTTTTGAAATACGTGTAATTGATGATAGGTTAAGGACAAAGATAATTAGGCTCTAATATTTGTGTAATTAAGAAATCCATTAAGACATTTTTGTAAATAATGAAAAAGTTGGATATAAATGTAATATAGGACCTTTATTAGAGTCTTATGTGTTATTATTCCAAATTTTAATTTGTCAAACATATATAAAGGCTTGTATGCGAGCTTCTAAAATGTGATTGTGGAGGAAGTAGAAACTTTTCTTGCACACATTGTTGTCGTTACTTGGATGGTTTTGGGTAATTGCACTTATGTATGAATAAAGAACTAATTTTTTACCACGGTTCCGTTTAAATTTTTACCATTTTATTAAGTTCATATCCTTAATTTTTGGTTCTGAATTAATTTTTGACCTAGCCATTTCAGCCATCTTCTTCTCCATTTGAAATTTCACTATATGTTTTTTCTCACATTACTTTGGGTATATTTATTTCTCATTGTATTATTAGTTAAAGTAGAAGTTATATTATAAATTCAATTCCAAAGGCCTTGTTTGGTGATTTCGTTTTAAATTTTTGCTTTTAAAAATTAAGTCTATAAGGATTCATTCTATTTCTAAATTTCTTGTTTTGTTATTATTTATTTTCTTTCATTGTATTCAAAAACCAAGCTAAGTTTTGAAAACTAAAAAAACAAAATTAAAAATTTATGTTTTGTTTTTAGAATTTGGCTAAATATTTGACTCTTTTACTTAAGAAACATGTAAAACATTATAAGAAATTGAAAGGAAATAAAATTAATTTCAAAGCCCGAAAAATAAAAATCAAATAATAATTACCAAATGAAGTTTAAAGTTTCAAACTTATATTATTTGATCTTTAAACTTCAAAATGTGTATCTAACAAATCCCTAAACTTTAAATTTTATGTCCAATAAGTCCTTAAACTTTAATAGCTATAGTTTCAATATTAACCATTATTTAAATTTTTTTATTTTGTATTTAATAAGTCATTCACTATTAAAGGTTAACTTTTTAAAAGTCCAAACCTTGGTAGATGATATCCTAATTTTTCATAGAAGATATCTCATCATGGGATTCTCTTTTAAGGCAACAAAGCAATAAATCTATTACTCATAGTTTGGCTTGTTGCACCAATCTCTCAAGTGTTTGTATTGAGAAACTATGGAACACCCTCTATGAGTTAATGTTGCTAATTTGTTATCATATATACACACTAAGAAAAAAGATATTAATCAGTGATTTAATTCTTAAGAAAAAAGACACCAATAAGTAATTTAATTGCTTCAAAATCATAGGAATTCTCAATCCCATAAAATCCTCCACAAAATATAAAATTAGGGTTAGAGTTTAGATCACGTTTGCTCCATATTAAACCATAATCCATTAATAAAAATATGAAAAGTGGGTTCCAATTATTACGTTTGTTGTTATTTAACTATGTTCCATAATTGTAATGAACTGTGTACCCGCCTCTAAATCTATAATCAAAATGTATAATCTGATTGAGGAACTGAGAATGTTCAATTTAATTGTGGTTGAAAATTACGTAATACTCAATATCTTTACTGTTACCATTACAATATTATAACAATATGAAAATTACGAATCTACTACATTTATTGTTACTTTTTTACCCTTACTGTTACCGTTAGGATCAAACAGTAACGGTAACAATACGTAACAGTAAAATGTGTTAGTTTCATAATTATAAGTAAACACAATTGAAAGCAAGCCAATTATATTTGTTATTTAGGCCCACTACGACTATTCTATCAATAGAATCTCATTATAATTACACTAATTTTTATTATGAATCGATAAAAGTAATATTAGTGTATTTCTTTTTAGTGAACCATTTGATTTATTTCCCTATGTGTAAATAAAGTCTTGTTCATGTTGTATTGGATGGATAGTGAGTGCATAAACCTATTTGGTTACATTCATGGCTGATCAATCTAAAAAAAATTAAGGATAAGATATGGTCCATTATCTCCCATCTTCCAATTTCCATATATAGTATCTTCCACCTCTATTTTTTTGGCTTTTCCTAGTGAAATTAATTACAAAAAACCATCTTCCTTCCTATTATTATTATTATTATTTTTCTCTTTTGTTCTTTTATAGGGAAATAATTTCAAAAACTAGCTAGATTAGGAAATGGATAGTTCATTCGTTTTATCAACGAGGTGACCAATACATTATATTGCGTGCTCTATTTTGCTTTCCTAATCTAAATTAATGTCTATTGACATATTGTTTATGTTGTTATCGGTTTTAAATACTATTTTAGTTTTTTTTTTTTAATTTTGGTTTTAATTTGGTTATTTTTAAAATGTTTAATTTAGTCTTTGTAATTTTAAATATGGTTCAATTTCATCTTTGTATGTTCAAATATCTATTTTGATTTCTAAGGTCTCGTTTGATAATTATTTGGTTTTTTGTTTTTTGTTTTTTGTTTTTGTTTTTGTTTTTTTTTTAAACTAGGTCTATTTCTTCTTAATTTCTTATGATGGTTTTCATCTTTCTTAAGTAGAAGATTTGAATTCTTAAGAAAATTTGTAGAATAAATTAAAATTACTTTTTTTTAAAATAATTTTTTTTCAAAACATCGGTAGAAAGTAGATAACAATGCAAAAAAATAAATAAAAATAAAAAATATAACCATCATGGGTTGGCCTAGCAACAATAGGAATATCTTAAAAAGGCCAAAGGGTCAAGGTTATGGGTTCAATCCATGGTGGCCACCTCTGTGAGATTAGTCGAGGTGCGCGTAAGCTAGCCCGGACACTCACGGATAAAGAAATTCATTAAAGTAACATTTATTTAATATTATTATTTTTTAACAAAGGAATTAAAACCTTCTTAACAAAGGTTATAGATATTTTTATCTAAGGGATAGGGAGGGGAAAGTATTAGAACTTTGGCCAAGTGGGTTGTGGCCTTGTTTACTTTTCCAAATCCATTTGTTTTTATTGATCCTCCTATTACCTTTCTAATCTAACAATTGGTATAGGGAGGGTATCATGATGAGATTTAGATATGCTATATATAGCTAACTCAAAAAAAGAGTAAATATAAATATGGTAATAAAAAGTAGAATACGTATCCATTAGGATATTTGGTAATGTTTCTCTAATCTATATAATGACAACACATAATATCGTTATCGTAAATAATAATTTAAAAAATAAAAAGAAATTATCAATTTATATTTCTATACTTTGGTGTTGCATTAATTTCAAGCCTATGAGCAAAACAAGTTACTAATATTAGGCTCGTAGTCTAAATCTTTTAGTTTTGCAAAAATAGCAAAAAAAAAAACAAAAAAAATATCCAACCCACATTTCACATTCATATTACTGATATACTCTTGATACATTTGATACACCGCTGATATGCACTTGATACACTTGGTACACTACTATATACACTTGATACACTACTGATACAATATTGATAGACACTTGATACACTTGATATATTATTAATACACAATTTAAAATGACTAGTTATTTAAGTGTTTTAAACTTAAGGTCATTTAAGTAAATAAAAGCTTGTGACAATTTTGTAATTAAATGGATCTTCATTTAATTAGGGCTCCTTTATGTATCACCTTAAGTTGAAAAGGCAAGAGGCTGCCACACAGAGACGAGAGAGAGGGAACTCGCAAAGGAACTTACTAGCAACGACAGCCAGCATTCGACAAACGACGTGGCTGGTGAACAACGGTACGATGAAGACAAGTCGTTCCACAAATCGCATCGTGGTTCCCAAGTCGTCATCTTAGAATCATCTGCGCATAGATCCAATCGTTGATCTATCTTTACACGTTGCCACTTTCGCCCGTAGCCATCTCGTCCATTTAGCCTCTCCTTGCTCTGTCAGATGACCTGCTGTTATCGTTGTTGGTCCACCCCTGTCTGGAGCGCTGTTGCGGGTTAATTGCCAAATTTTGGTCAATTTTTGTAGGTGTTCTAGTTAGGTGACATATTTACAAAATCTCAAAGGTAGAAAATATGGTTGCAAAACACTATTTTTAAATTGCCACCCATTGCAATTTCCATTAATTTAAACCCTAATCTTATAATTGTATCAATTTAGACCCTAAATTTTAGCAAGTGTATCAATTTAAACCCTCCATCTTCCATTACCTTATATTTGGATAAACATCGTGTGAAACTTATAATTTAATCAATTAAACCCTTAAACTTTTATAAGCGAGTCAATTTAGACCCTCAATTAAGTTTTCTTTGAAAATTGTCCATGCATTAAATTCAAATCGTCCCTTTGATTAAACCGACATCTGAAAAAGTCTACACACGTATAAGAATTGATATATTGACTGTTTTTAAATATAATCCTAACAAACGTTCCAAATTGATTCACCTCCAACAAGTTTAGAAGCTTTAATTGAAAATATTAAATATCTAGTACAATATTTTCACAAACAAAATTTAAAGAAAGATATAATTAATTGATATATAAGCTTAAGGTTTAAATGGATAACATTCAAAATATGAATGTAAATTGGAATTTTCCCTAAATGATAAGATTGAAAAGAAACTCATTTAATTTTTCTCTCCCACAATTTTTACTACACAATCAATGAAAAATAATATTGATGGTTAAAAATCTAACCCCAAATCTTTTTTATACTTTGAAAGTGATTTATATGATGATTAACATGCAACGTCATTCATCCAATTAAAAAGAACCAAAGAAAAATCAGATTAATTAGCCATTATTACATATTTATCTCTCAATAAACATCTAGATGAATGAATGAAAAATAATAATTATGGAAAGAAACATCTAACTTAGATGTGAATACTAAGTGTAGCTCACTGACATATAGAATATTATACCATTGAATTAAGTGGTCAAATCGATGTCACTCTCCCAATAAAAGAACGTTTAAAAAAAGAGAGAAAAAATCAACAAAATTTTATATTAAAAAAAATCATATTATAATTAGGGTAATATTTTCAAATATAGGTAAATATCACTAATTATCATTGGTTATATTTATAAATTAGTTGGCTAATTTTGCAATATTTGAAAATAACCCTTATAATTATTTAGTTCAGAATCCACCTTAGTTTATAAGAAAAAATAGCTTGGGTTAAAAAACAGTAATAAACTGAAATCTAATCCCAAATGGTAATAATTATAAAATATGACTGATTGATATCCATTTGGAAGCCATTTATGTGGCTGGTCCTAACAAGACTCTTCAAACATGGAATTGGACACCCAAAAGAAACAATAGCTAAATGGAGAAACAAAACAAAACAAAGGCAAAATGATTGATTTCATGAACAGAGTTTCCTTAGACAAAACACACAAACACATGTTTTTTCCTTTATGTACTATTGGGTTTTATGATTTCTGATTTAGGTGAAACAAAGAAATAGCATTGATAACTAAATAACGTGGAGTCCAAGTGTTGTTCAACTTCAAATTTTGGGCACAGCACAAATAATGAAAGGGTTATATTGTTTTAGAATTTGTACTATAAATAGTGTTGAAAAGTTTGAGAGACTGAGATTTCAAAGCACCCCATTAGCTTTGTCAATAAAATCAACAAGATTTGGTTTGACTTGTTTGGCTTGGATTTGTATTTGCCTCCCATTTTCACAATACAAAAGCCTTTGAATATTAGATAAGATTTTTCAGAAAGAGATTGTTCAATTAATAGACTGTTGATGTTGATCAAACATATACAAACCATAAACATTGTCTCCATGAAAAGGAAAAAGAAAGCCATCTAGAATCCTTTTGACCAATGATGACATCACATCAATTTTATACTAGTTATGAATATGGGAGCATAACAAAACTCTAATAATAATAATAATATGATTATATCTATCATCATCATCAATGAGAATGAGAGAAAATTGAAATGATGGTGAAAAATATTATGACTAATGATGTTATGTTGAGTAAAAATTATGAACTTAAGGGATATTATAATTGGGGCAGCTTTAATAAGTATGTCAATTTATGAAACATGGAATTGAAATTTTCAAATGTGTATGATATTAGTTTTGAATTTTGAAGTGTATGCCCTTCTTCTTCCTACTTCCTTTTTCTCATATTATTTCTTTTTCTTAAGGAAACAAAATTAAAATGATTTATGTAATTCTTAAATAATAGTAATAGGACCTAAAATTTTTTGGGTTTATTGGTACAAGATGTTATTGTGGTTGTTGGCAGTTAAAATTTTCTTTTATCTAGTTTATTTTTTCGGTTGTCTCTAACTTCTTGCGCACATTATTTTTTGGATATTCTTTCCTTATTGGTTGAGTGGTGATCATATTTGACTTTTGTATTGGTCTTGGTTTCTTACTTTATTTGGGTTGGATTCGTTTCCAAATTTGAGTAATTTATATTATTGTATGATGGTCATTTTAGGGCAAGCCATCAATTGAAAAATTAGAGCATTTAGAACATCTTTGCTTTTTGAGTATTGGAAGAAAAGACAATTCGCTAGTTCTTGTGTTTTGGTGAAGTTCGAGTTGTATTTGCATTAGATATGTTACCAGTTGTTTCGACATTAAGATTCTCCTAGGGAGAATTCTACCATTCACCTTCGTGGTGAAAAAAGGATTAAAGTTCTTACTTTGTGGAAGCAGATCGAGAGGGAGCCTAATTTGTTAACTCATCCATAAGAAGCTTGAAATTTAGGAGAAACTTAAATTACGTACTAGTAATAAGCTTATATTCTTCTTAGCGATGGTTGTATAACCCAATGTTGTTTTGTAAACATTAATCATTACTAGTGAAAGTCATTTCATCCAGGCGTATAGTTTCCCAGATGTAAGTGTGGTTGCAACGAACTTGGTTGCCACTTTTGTGTGTTTTCTATCTCTCTCTCAGTTCTCTTGTCTTTACTATTGTTATTAACATTGTTCTCAAAGTGTTGTACTACGTATGATCTACTTAATTTTCACGGGAGATTTGATAGATTCAAAAACTTAAGTTGATGAGTCATGGTAAATTTAGTTATACCTACCATTTAACCATTATCAAAGTTGGAATAATAATTTTAAAAAGAAAAAGAAAAAACCAATGGAGCATATCATAGTGGAAAGCGAGGTGTGATGCGGCAACTATATCAAATAATATCCAATATGTTTGCACTAACTTTCTACAATCATTCAACTCATTTCTAACTTTCAAATATATATATACACACATATATATTTCTTCTTGGATGCTTCTATAACTCATACTTCTACATTTGTGTTAATTTTGTCCCAATTATTTTAATTTTGACATTTCATTCAAATATTTAATTTATAAATCTCATTGGCCTCTTGCATTATTAATGAGTAATATATTAGTTCTAACCCCCAAAAAAAAAAAAATTAAAAAAAAATTGATATGCATGTGGTTGATTTAGATTGACGTAAAAAATAATGAAGTTTAAGAGTTCGAATAGTTTTTTTTTTTTTCTTTAAACTCTGATGAAATTGAATGGTTGGAATTTGAATAATATGTATTTAGATTGAACAAAATAAAAAGATTTGTATCTATTTGGTCCAATTTTAAATTTCAAATAGATTTTTAAACTTTCAAATTTTTATATTTAATAGGCCTCTAACAAGTTTAAAATTTACTGTAAAATTAAGTCATCTATCATATAGGAATATAATTTAAATTTTACATCTTATTGGAACTCTAAATTTTCAGTTTAGTAGATTCATTAATATTAAAATAAAAATTAAAAGTTCATAGACTAAATAAACACAACTCAAAATTTAAACACTAAATTTGTAATTAAATAAACTTATAAGAATCTAAATATGTGAGGCATAATGTTAGCCTATAAATTATTACCTTGTAAAAGGGAAATACATGATATAAAAAGAGCTTCTTGCAATTTAACAAAATAAGTTTAAAAAATTAGGATCATAGTCTAGATTTATTACTTTGGCAAAAATAGCAAAAAAACAAACTCAACACATGTGATATACCTGATACACCTAATACACTTGATACCCTTGATACACTGTTAATATACACTTGATACAAGTTTGTTACACGTGTATCCTTGATACACTTGATATACTTGATACACTACTAGTATATGTCTGGTATACTTGATATACTATTGATACACACTTAATACACTATTTGGTAGACACTTGATACACTTTATATACTATTGATACACATTTGAAAATGACTAGTCATTTAAGTGTTCTTAAAAAAATCATAAAAATGATTTTTTTAAAAAAACATTTTTTTCTCTAGTTATTTCAAACACACACAAATTGTCAAAGTGAGTGTACTAAACTGGCTATTAGTGAGCTCTACGTTGATTCTCCCCAGCCTATTATACATTTGTACTTAAAAATGAAAGAAATAACAACATTTAAAAAAGAAAAAAAAAACTACAATAGGGATAAAAAAAAAATGTAGCAAATACAAAAATTAAAGGGAGTAATAACTTATATTGCTGCGAGCAAAAAATACAAAAAGTATACAAATTAATGAAAAAAAATACACAAATGATATACTTTAAATGTGGTATATTAGTTGATTGATATACCTAAAAACGTGAGTTGTTAAAGAGGTAAAATTGGAATACATAATAAACAAAAATTTAAATTTAAGAATTTTGTCATATCTACAACTTTTCATATGTTGAAGCACACACTAATTATACATTTTAGATTTACCTACTATTGCAATTTTCCATATAAAGATGGCCTTTTGTGTAAATACCAAAAATCATTAATGGTGAAGTTTGGTGAAGCAAAGGTGGAGAAATGTGGGGTTGCATGGACCTACAAAACAAAATTTCTAACTGTCAAATCAAAGCAAACCCTATTGTTCTCAATTTCTCCATTTCATAGTTTCTTTTCAACATATCATTTCTATTCCTGATAAGCCAAGCCAAGCCAATCACCACCATACATTCATTTTGATGTATTCATATATTATAAATGAAAATTTCATATTAATGTTAAAGCCAAGGCCTAAATGTGAAAAAATATGCCGTTATTTTAGTTTAACCTTTTTTTTTTTTAATCTTATTTATTTGAAGGTGTTTTTGTTTATATCTAATTTTTTTTAAAAAAAAAATTGTTTGAAAATACATTTTAATTACGTATTTTCTGATTAAGAGGCTTACAAAGACCTCTCTCAATCCAAATTGGTGCATCATGTGTAAAGAAAGCAGTAAAAATATGGAACATCTTTTCATCCATTATAAATTGGCAAATTCTTTATATATTAGGTTGCACAATTTGTTGGGACAGTCTTCAATTCACCTACAGACATCACTTCTTTTTGCGCTAGCATCATCTTTAACATTGTTGACGCGGTTTATTGGACAATCTAAATTGAAAGAAATAGTCGCATTTTCAACGAAACCTACAACAATAATTTGAATTTCTAGGAAACCATATGCTTCACGACTAGTTGTTGGACTTATCAATCTAAGCTATTTAAGGATTACAGCCCTTCATCTATTTCTCTAAACTTGGTTGCTTTCATGTAATCTTCTACTTTTCTTGTCATTGGGCTTCCCTTTAGCCATGATACTTGTTTTGTTCCCCAATATATATTGACTAATGAAATGGGTAATGGAGTATGATGAGGGTGTTATGAATATGTCAACCTAATTAAGATATTTTGGTGCACCTACTAATCAACATCATATCTTCTTTCTAAAAACTATGTATTTTCCAATTACCTTCTTATTTTGATTTGTAAATGAGTTGACTTAAATCATGTGGACTTGAGTTTAGAGGGTTAAAAATGTAATAAAATTTTATTATCCATTGAAATATGGGGGAAAGAGAAAATTGGAAAAGAAAATCTAAAGCCTCAAATTTGTATATCAAAAAGAACTGTGCAAGATTTGAAAATAGATTTTGGGGTTGAAAACAAATCTTTTTTTACTTTTAAAATATTTGATCATATAATTTTTGATATATATAAGATGGAGATGGTGAAGGAGGAGACAACCAAAGTTTTTCAAAAAGATGTTTGTATAGCCACAACCACAAAATAACCAAGTGGATGAACCACTTCATTTCAAAAATTCAGAATGGCCATCTACATTAAAACTTTACATTTCATAGCACCCAATAATATTTGAATCAAATCTACTCCCTTTTTATGCAAAGTCTTTTCTAATATCTTTTTCTTTGAAATGAGATTAATAAACAACATAAAAAATACACATGTGATAGAATATGAGGATCCTCAAATTCTATAAATAAATAAAATAAAATAAAATAAAATAAAATAAAGGTTTAATTTGAGAAACTTATTACTATATAATGAAGTGAGAAAAATCAAGTATGTTGTTAATTACATATCAATACTAGTTAATGGTAGCAAGATAGTTTAAAGAGACATTATTTTAGACCAAACTAAAAAGAGAAGTGTTCTTAGTTGAGTGAGACTATTAGAAAAGATAGTATTTTAATTAAAGATCTATTAGTCTCTCACATTCAATAAGAAACCTTACACTCCGTTTAGTAACTATTTCGTTTTTGGTTTTTGGTTTTTGAAAACTAAGCCTATTTTCTCATTTTTCTTACTATGGTTTGCATATTTCTTAAATACAAGAGTTGCATTCTTAGCCAAATTCCAAAAACAAAAACTACGTTTTTAAGTTTTCAAATTTTGACTCGGTTTTTGAAAACATAGGTAAAAAGTAGATAAAAATGCAAGACATTAAGGAGTGAGAGAGGAGTTTGAAGTTTAAATTTTCAAAAATTAAAAACTAAAATCAAAATAGTTACCAAATGGGACCATGGTCTTCCAGCCAAACTTTGTTTCTTCAACATTTTCTTGCATTAGCAACGAGGGTATAAATGATTATATTAGAAGCTCTCAAAATGTGAAAAGAATCCTTAATAAAATCATCCTTATTTGAAGTTCATTTTCATTATCAAATAGTAGTTTACTTTGATATACATATTATACCTTATGGCATATAAATTAAATGATGCAAATGAAATGATACAAAAGAAAAATATAATTTGGAACTAGTAAATTCTTGTTTATTGCAACTCAAACTAATTCCATTTCATCATCATCAACACGCCAGGCCTAATGCACCAAGATTTAAATCACTTTGTTAGGTAAAAATTACTTTTCAAACTTATTTTGATGATATAAAAATTATATTTAAAATGTAAAATTTAATATTAAATTAACTTTGAGTGATTAAATTTATGTTTCAAATTTTAAATATGACAAACGTGTATCCCCATATAATAGGTTGGGTTGGGCCAACTTATTTGAACTACTTACTTTGGATTGATCCAACAAGCCAATTCAATGTCAAGGTCGACTACCCCATCAGGCTAAGCCTAAAAATCTTGATCCATGATCCAATCTAGGCACCCTGAATAATATTGTAATTTTAAAAAAAATTAAAAAAAAATTTTACACATATATTGACAAAATATCAATATCATTGAATATTTTTGTAAATCAAGAATTTCATAAGATTTATTTAGATTAATAATTATGTTATTTTTACTCCTAAACTAAGTTATGGATTGCTATTAGTATTATTATTCATATTGGACTAAATAGATTATTATATTTCTATGTTTTACAAGCATTAATAGAAGACTTTGGAGATATCCATGGATATTTTCATCCTTATTTTGAGCAAATTGCAAAAACCATCCCTGAAATATAATGGTAGTTGTCATTACACCCTGTCACGCATACGATAATTGTAGAAATTGAACTCACAGATGATAAAAATTGAACCCCCAAACATATACAAATAATACACTTTAATACAATTATGTAAGTTTGAAGATCTATTTTGAGAGCTCAATTTTAAAATTTAAAAGTTTAAGGGTATAATTGCAAACTATCACCATACTTTAGGGCCAGAAGTGGTTTTTGCAATTTGACTTTAACTTTTTCAACTCAACCAAATTATAAAAATTAAATAAAACAAACTTTTGAAAATCATCTTTTCTAATGTCAAAAATGAACTAGGATTGCAAAAACATATTTTAAAAATAGATTACTGAATACAAAAAAATGTTGAGAACAATGATTTTAAAAAAACAGAAAAATTGGTTTAATTTTTGAAAACATTGGTAAAAAATAGATAACAAAACATGAAATTTAGATATAAAAAGAGTGTTTATAAGCTTAATTTTTAAAAATAAAAAACCAAAAATCAAATGGTTACCAAACGCTTAAATAATAAAATCATTTCGTTTAACTAGTGAAGAAGACAATAATGTATTCATTCTAGATGTAAGAAATGAAAGTTCAAATCATGAAAGAAAAATCCTTCAATATAGCTTGTGGATGGCTCTTGAACTCATACCCTCCAACTTTCACCCAAATCAAATGAGATTTATTGAGCCATAAACAGAGACAATGAAGTCTAATTTCAAAGAGAGCCTGTTCAATTCTTAGTTAATACATTACTTCAACAGTTTCCTGACGCTGCAAAGCCCATAGTATAATCTCCAAAGTCTTCTTCATGGCAATTGCTGTCCCTTTCTTTCCCCACCAAATCATACACGAAAGAACGACAATATGTCGGTAACCAAAACCGTTACTTGCAGCGCTCGTCTAACCAAGAGATGATGTCGTCAAATACCTCGAGTATCACTTCATCTGGTTCACCCTCTAAAAGAGAATGGTATGCATCCTTGTAAAGTTTTATCTTCTTATCTGAACTGCTCGCTTTCTCGTACAACAACTTGCTCACGGATGGGTCAGTTACAGTATCAGCCTCCCCATGCAGGATTAATAATGGCAGGGAAATCTAGAAGACATCTCAATAAACTGAATTAGTTCTTGAAATTGTGTTTTATATGCTTGAATTTGCAATAAAAGCCACAATGTATCTTTAAAGGAATTAGATTCTTAAACGAAAATTTGAAATGGTATCACATTCTGTGATAGAACAGTCTTGTTCCAAGAAAAGAGTATCAAAATTACAAAAGAGCGTCAATCAAAGGACTAAAAGAAATGTAAAACCACCATGGAACAATAACAAAGTTCTCTAACTGGTTAACAAAGAGAATAGGAGCAATTAGAAAAGTACTTGAAGGAACGTAAAAACAATTGAGTACATCATGTGAAAGTTGATCACATGATTACTTTTTTTTTTCTCTTTTTTTAATGGAAACTAGCCTCTCCTTTAAATTTATAAAATTATTTCTATTTCGATCAAGGGATGATGGATAAATATCCCTCGTTGCTCAAACAACTATTTTGTAGCTTTCAGAAAGAGAGAGATGGTTGGAGATAAACTCTCCAGTACGGCAAGGATATCTCCTACAAAAAATTTTCTTTGTGTTGTTTGGAGCTGCTTTTATGGAGGTGTTTGGCTTTTGTTTGGTCGGACCTAGGGACTATCGAGTAGTCATGGAATTTCTTCTTTATTTCCCCTTTTGTAATATTAAGGGGAGGTTTTATGGCAAGTTGGGTTGTGTGTTGTCTTGTGGGGTCAGTTGAGTGAGAAGAATAATAGGAATAATAGAATTTTGAGAGGACTTCGAGTGATGTGTGGTCCCTCGTTAGGTTCCACATTTCACTTTAGGCTTTGGTGACTAAAGCTTTTTGCAATTATCCTTCTGCCTCATTTTACTTAGTCGGAGCGTCTTTTTATAGTTTGACTCCCTTTTTTGTGGGTTTTTTTTTCTTTTAAATATCCTTGTGTTCCTTCATTTTTTATCAATGAAAGATCGATTATTCATAAGAAATAATAATAACTAACAACAATAATAGAAAATTTTGGTAGAAGATCCTCTCGGAACCAAAAACCCAAGTGGAAATTTAAAAGAAAAAAAATTAATAATAATAGAAAAATATGGTAGACGGTCCTCCTGAAACATAAAAACCATGGCATAACAAGGAATACTGCTCAATTTGTACACTAAACTTACATTAGCCACAGGTGTAAATCTGTTATTTATCAAGTTCATGACAATATGACATCTTTTTTACCATTGACCCAAGCTTCTAGATCATACCAAATGTTTCAGCATCAGTGAGATAGCATACATATGCAGAAAAATATCTTGACAAAGGGATGGTCATTACTTAAGAGTTGATCTCTTACCTTGTTCATGTATGACTTGTCAAAACCCCACTAACTCTTTCTCAGGTTAAAGATAGTACCCTATCACCCTCTAGGTCCCTTCATCCTTTTCAATCTTCTCTCTATTCCTACTTCTTCCCTATTCTCCCTCTCTATCTCTTTGACTCTCAAATCTTTTCGTTCCCTACATCAACGTCCATAATACATCCAAAGCATTAGCGCTTGTAGCACCCAAAACGGGAAACACAAAAGATGTTGAAACACCTAAAACTAGAGAGTAGACGTGTTCTATATTCTAGATGTATAGGAGCTATAAATTAGGAAATTTTGTTTTTTTTTCCTTTTTCATTTGATAGACAGCACAATCTGTGAGCAAATATAAACTTTGTATCCTCTTAATGAAAGAAATATTCTTCTTTTGCTCTACCAAAGCTCAGAAAACTCATCTCAGGTGATTGTTGATGGTTTTACTTGGCTTATGACATGCCTCTTTTAGCTGATTCATTAATGACATGAAATAACAGGAGGACAAAGATTGCGTGAAGATTACAGGAAACTATTGAGCAGTAAACTTCAAAAATCATAACTTTCAAGATATTGAGCAGTAAACTTCAGCTGACAACTCTCAAGTTCTTTTACATCATACTTCAAGCAAGTGGTCGTTGGATCCATTTTATTCTAGAATGTTGGGCCATTCATTCCTTTGGTTAATGCAATAGCCATTTGTTCTGGTCCGAAACAAAGGGAGTACAAAACAGCCCACTATTGAGTTTTCCTTCACAGAAATAAGATGAACCGCTACGATTGGCGTAGTGATGAAGGAATGAGGGAAGCATCCCTTTGTCTTACATTCAAAATTATATTAAATATGTGATCGTAGATTCATTCCACCACATTCTGTGCATTATGTTTTGGATCATCTGGCTTTCGCCTCTTCGAGGTTCCAAGTATTTGACTAAGTTTTCCCTTACCCTCAAGAAATTTTTGAATGAGGTAGGAGTTGGGACTTGAGAGTTTTTCCCATCAAGCTGATAGGCCTTTGAAAATGTTTTGGAGGCCTCAAATGGTCAATAATTTGGTTTCAAACAACTTGAGTTTGGGAATAAAAGAGTTCTGGGGTCATCACACATGGTTTATGATTTGTTCAGAAAACCTACAAATGGAGAAAGAAGAAAGGAAAAGAAAGAAATAGGCCAACTTTATAGAAGAACGAATTATGGAACTAACAACGTTAATAGGCAACCTTACTTGAACAGGATCTAATCAATAGATTGCATGTCCTTGCTCCTTCAAAAAGGGTTCAATTGTAGTGCTTTCGTTAATCTCTTTTGAAGTCCTTGCTCCTCTACCTCCATGTTATTCTCCACATTATGGAAGGTGACATTTTCTAAGGTTAAAGTCTGTTTGACAAGGTCTTACATGGGATGTTATGGATTAGATTTAGATGCATTCTTCCACCTTTTTGGAGGCTTCAACGGTGCATTCTCAATAGGAAGGCATCTGGAGACAAGGACCATTTGATCTGGAGTTGCTACTTTACTCGAGCACTTTGGAATGGCTTGTTCGTGGCTTTTGAAGTCTGTTTGGCCCTAGGGAGGTTTGATGATGGAGAGGTCCTGCTTCATCCTCCCTTTAGGGGGAGGGGTGGAGTTTTGTGGAGGGTTCGTTTTCTTGTTGTTTATGGGCATTGGAACCAAGAGAAATAACAGAAGGAATCTTTAGGAGGTGAAGTATTTTATGGAAGAAGTTTAGTCCATAGCTAGAGTTACACCCCGCTTTGGACGTCTATATCTAAAGATGTTTGTAATTGTTTGTTTGGTCTTATTCTCTTAGATTGTAACCCTTTTCTTATTTGCTAGGCTAGTCTTTCTTTTTTCCGAACAAGACAGATGAAAGTTTTCATGAAGAATCCTGATTTGGCTCCTCTTGGGCTGCTTTGTTTGTAGGTCCCTTTTTTCTGGCCAATGTAAGTCTCAACTCCTGAGTTGGGGTGCCCTCCCCCTCCGTTTATAATTCTGTCTCATCAACATTGTATCTTATCCAAAAAAGAATTATGGAAAACTACATAATTCTGGAAGAGTAACTACGGAATCATATGAAAATAATAACTTCAACTTCTATTCTGAAACATACAGATAGATATGGGGCAGTGGACCAGCTTAAAACTTGCAAGATACTGAACAAGTTTAATCATATCGCATTCCTGAGGCTCAAACATAGTTATTAGCCTCAAGTATATATTATATTCCTTATATTAATCTACACCAATATACTTTCTAAAGCATTACATGCCTGACCACAATCACTTTTAAGAAATGAAATTGTCAATAGTCAGTTTAATATTTTAAAGCTTCAACAGATAAAACAGGAAGAAAGATTCTGAGCCTTGAAATCTGTGTTTAAAAAACAAAATGAAAAACATGTGCAGTGAAGACCAGGGGAGTAAAATATTAGGGAAAAAAAGTTATCGTAATTAAAAGGTTGTGAGCCTAGCTTACTTCTTTCAATCTGCGTTCTATTTCTTGCGTAGTTTTCAACATCTCTACTGCAGTCTGCAAGCGTGGTTTATGTTTGTATGCAATGACATTATATGCTGTCTGCATCCATAGAAATGCCACAAAAAAAATTAATAAATATATATCTACTAACATATAGATTAAAAACTTCAATTAGAAATAGGATGAATAAATCTAGGTGAACTTCTGGAGAAAAATCCCATGAACAATCATGCATTAGTTATTTTAAATACCACCATTTTGTTCAAATAAACATTCTGCTCAAGGGGCATACCAGTTCTCTATACTTCAAGTCTCTAAAAGCTGCCTCAGCCAGATCTTTCTGTGGAACCAACTTGTACTTTGGAAAGAATTTAGACACTCCAATCAATACTTGTGCAACTGCCCATGGTGGAACCATATCATCTGCAATCTAGAAAGTACTTTTGACTTGATTGGAGCCCTAACCAACAAGGAAAGTATTCTATAAAGCAGAAAGATACCTTGCACATTGGCGCAACAAGAACTGCACCACTCCATGAACGAGGTTGTTTTAGGTGTACCTTGAGAGCCACAGCTCCCCCCAAAGACTGCCCAAAGAGAAAGCTTGGGAGAGCACTAAACGCCGGGTTCTCTGCCCTTGGAATCAAGTAAATAAATTTCTAATAAAGGATTTTCATTGAAAAACTTTGTTATTTGTTTGAATGATTTCTGTTGAGACATTAGTAAGATAAAACAAATATTTTACAGAGGCGGTATCTACAGAAGGTATTTTCCACAAAAACAAATTTGTTACAATCTAAAGATTAAAAACTCTCTTAAAAAAATAAAAATAAAAACCTTGGAGGATATGTTGGATCCTTTTTTAACTAGGCAGCAGGAGATAAAGTATAATTTTAACTTAAAGATGAAGCAAAATGTCATTCCTCAAGATTCATTCCAAAGAAAGTTTCACAGCTTCCTCACTGTTACAAACATTCTCAGATTACTTAACAACAAAATTTGGTAAGTTAGCACACCTTTCACTTTGGAGTAATGTTCAATGACGTCATCTACAATTCTGTCAAAGCTTGGTATAAAGCCATGGAGGCCTTCTGAAAGACCAAATCCTGGATAATCCATAGAAAAGACGCCATATCCTGACAATGCTAACTTCCTTGCAATTCCTGAAATACAATACCACAAAAAACGTCAATACCTATTATAGTATACAAAACGAAAAACTAGGTCATTTCTACTACTCAACAGGAGCCACATGCCTTCAAAGAAAAATGTGCAGGTGTCTCCATAACCATGACAATAACACACCATTGCTTTAGGACGGTCAGTCTCTGGAATCCAGCTCTTTGAGAATATACTCAGTCCTCTGGAGTTGACTTCATATGTCTGTACCAAAAAGATTGATCGTCTGAGCTTGACAACAAGATTGCATAGACTTCCAAGAAGAACAGAAGGGTGTTAAAACTTTCATAACTGGTTCATATAACAGAGCAGCTTTGAAAAAGAGTTTTTTTAGTAAAGGAAACATAGATATTAAAAAAGGGGAAAAACCCCTAATATTACAAGAGTTACATAAGGGAAAGCGAATTATTGACTAAAAAGGATAAGCTGAAATGGGTAAAGGGGGGCTGCATTTTACACCAAGAAAAAGCAGTAGATAAAACAGTCTCCATAAAACGAGGAAAAGAGGAAAAAGAATCATTAAAAAGACATTTGTTCCGTTCACCCCAAAGGCTCCACAAGAAAGCACGAGTAGTAGCCAGCCAAATAGTCTTCTTAGTACCACAAAAAGGGTGACCCACCAACAAGGATGCTAAAACCTCTGAGATGCTATTAGGCAAGTATAAGACCATCCAAAAGCAAGCAAGACAATATTCCAAAAATTAGTGGGAAAGGAACAGTGCATGAACAAGTGGAACCGGTGATTGGGCATTCCTGTGACACCAAGATGGAGAAAGAAACATAAAAGGCAACTGGCGCTGCAGACGATCAGCAGTGTTAATGGCACCCCAGCTAAGCTCCTAGAGATATATTTTAATCTTTTTAGGATACCTATCTTTCCAAATCACACTATAAAGATCCGACTAAACAAAAACCAAATCACTCAGCAAATCAGCCATCAAAGATTTGACAGTAAAAGTCGATGAAGGGTCAAGAGGCCATATCCAAGAATCCGGGAGGGCACACAATCTGATTGGGGCCAAATAGCGAGAAAGAGAGGCCCATTCAAAAATCTCCACCTCAGTAAGGTTATGCCGCATATTTAGATTCCAAGCAGACATGGAAGAAATTCAAACATTTTCCACCATAGCCTCTAGATGATGAGTGAGCCGAAAAACCCACGGATAAATAGTGGCAGAAAACCACAACTAAGCCAAGGATCATGCCAAAAAGATGTAGAAACACCAACGCCAAGGCAACGAGAAACCCGATCCATGACCAAGTCAATGAAATGACAAATAGATCTCCAAGGAGCTTTAGAAGATCCTCGAGAGATAGGAGAGAGCCAAATACAATCAGAGGAATAATATTTTGCCACAATAAGCCTCCTCCATAGGGAACCATGCTCAATAATGAAACGCCACGTCCATTTAGCCAAAAGAGCAAAATTATGATACTTAAAATTACCAATCCCAATGTCACCTAACAACTGAGGGCACTGAGATATTGCCCAATTAACATTGTGCATGCCGCCATCACCTCTTAAACCTTCCCAAAAAAAATCTCGAATCAGCTTGTCAAGGCAACTGATGATAGAGGAAGGAGCCCGAAACACGACAAATAATAGGTACGGAGGCTAGAGAGAGTAACTTGAATAAGCATGTGTCTCCCACCTTTCGATATATAAGCATACTTCCAATTGTGTAGCTTATGTTGAAATCTTTCTACCACAGGCTGCCAAAAAGTAACGAAAGAAGAGTTGCCACCCAACAGAAGCCCAAGATACATAGAAGGCCAAAAACTCCTCTTGCAACCAAAGGAGCTCAACCACTCATCCATCTCAGAATTAGGGACGTGAATTCCAAGGAGCTCACTCTTAGCAAGATTGACTCTAAGGCTAGAAGCACATTCAAAAATATAAACCTCCTCAAATAATTTTTGTAAAGCAGATCTCTCGGCAATGGAGAAAAGCAAGGTATCATCAGCAAACTATAAATGGTTTAGCAAAAAGGAAGACTGACCAATGGGGTGAGCAATGGTGCGGCCCTGGGAAGAGCTATGAACAAGCAAACAAAGAAGGGAGAGAGAGGATCCCCTTGTCTAATACCGCGTGAAGGGATAATCTTGCCACGAGGACGGCCATTGAGAATGATGGAGTAATTAGCACTAGTAAGGCAACCTCTAATCCAAGTGCGCCAGAGAAAACCAAAGCCCTTTACATGGAGAACAAAGTCAAGAAAATCCCAATCAACCATGTCAAAAGCCTTTTCAAGATCAAGCTTTAGGACAATCCCAGACTTCTATGAAGAGATCCAATCATCAATAATCTCATTAGCCATCAGAGAAACATCAAGAATTTGTCTATTAGCTACAAAAGCCAACTGATTATCAGCAATGGTGAAAGGAAGGACCTTCTTGAGACGGTTTGAGAGAACATGAGCAACAATCTCATACGCACATGGAATGAGACTGATCGGTCGGTAGTCAGAGACCGTTTTAGAGTCCACTTTCTTGGGAATAAGGCAAGTATAAGTCTCATTCAACTTAACATTTATAACCCCATAAGTGAAAAAATCATTAAATAATAACATCATATCAGATTTAATAGTAGGCCAGAAACACTTGAAGAATTCAGCTGTGAAGCCATCAGGGCCAGGAGATTTATTAGATCCAAGAAAGCAAACAGCCGAAAAGATCGCTTCTTCAGAGAAGGGGCGCTCCAAATCAGCAGCTTGAGAAGGAGTAATAGGGCTCCAATCAAGATTGGTCGGAAGGAATAGCTGATTACCATCCACTGTAAAGAGAGATGAGTAAAAAGATATGAATTTGTCTAGACTAGTGCCATCCCTAGATAGAATTTCCGTTATGGAACTTTTTCGACAGCAAGCAGCAACAATACGATGGAAAAATCTGGTGTTTTCATCTCCCTCAAGAAGCCATTTAAGCTTGCAACATTGTTGCCAATGAATATCTTAACAAAGCACATGATTCTTTTTATCTATTTCTTTATTTGACACAGTAGATGCAATGGTTTTGCAATTGACTTCTCTTCCACAGCCAAATGAATCGCATTACAACTATCTATTTATACATCTGGAAAAACAACCAAAAAGACACAACAATTAAGGTTTCTAAAAGTTTTTAACTACTCAAGAATATATTGAATTCAGATACATCCAATTTTATTTTGACGTTCAATCTAATCAGGAAGTTCCTCCTTCATCCGACCTTTCAAGAGAATATATTGGATTCCAGGTCTTCCTTTAGGCTCTTCAAAGACCTTCTGCAATTATTCGATAGGTCTTTTTTGTATAGTTTGAGTCCCTTTCTTTAATGGGATTTTCTTTTTTTGGGCTTTGTTTTTTGTATGCACCGTTTTCTTTCATTTTTTTCTCGAACCATTCATGTACGTACCCTAGACAAGTCTAGATTGGACATTTCGCGAAATGATAAACAAATTGAACAACAACATGCTTTCAGTTTTAGATATAACCTCTTCCATCTTCAATCCGTCGCTTGGTGTCTGAAAAAGAAAAACGATCAAAGTCATTGAAATTCAACAGTAAATCGAATTCCCATAATCAAAAAAGCTAGACAAATAACAGTATATCGAATTATCCAAAATCGACTAACACCTTAATAACATACACGAAGATGAAGCTAAGAAAGAAGCGAAAACATCAAAATACCTTGAACAGAATGTGATCAATTCCGAGCTGAATTTCTTTGAACGCCTCCCGCGCTCGGCGTCTGGCGGCTACGCCGTCCATATTAGCATCAAGCAACTTCTGCAACTCATCATCGACACCTTGTAATTTCTTTCTCGGCGCCATTATCGCCTTCCTGAAGCTCCTCTTTCCTCTCAAACCTCCTTTATCGATGTATTCTACACCATTTCAAAAAGGACCTGTCAAAATCACAATACATTACGAAATTAAAAAATCAAAAAAAAATCAAAAAATCAAAAAATTCATCAAATGTTTTGGAAATTTTACGTGAGCGGGTGTTCGCAATTGTTCTTCCTATCTTCGGTGGGTTGCGTATGGCGAGAAAAGTAGTGGGAAAAAGATAGCAACGGCATCTAAAAAGTTCTGAGGATCTGAATGCCATGTGGAGTAGACATGATTAGCTTTCGGGAATTGTTTAACCATAATCAAAGAGAAAGTCAGAGCTCATACATTTACCCGTTGGATTTGCTTTACTTGTATTTTTTAGTTTTATTTCATGGAGTTTCCTCTCAGCCATACGTTTTTAATTCAATATCTTCATTCTCCACTGTCAATTTCCAATGGTTTAAATATTATTTTAGCTCCTTAAATTATCTTAATTTTTAAAAAGTATCTATTTAGGTTAAATTACCAACTTGCTCGGTAAGCTTTCCTTAACCAACTGACTTTACTTCGTAATCTGGGACTCCATTTCTTTCTTTATAGTTTGACTAAGTGACTTTGTAACCTTGGAAATGAAATGTTCCCTAAAATTCTTGTTGCCTTCGGACCATTTGTATCTATATGCATTATGATCTCCATTTATGGATTTCTCAGTTCGATAAATCAAAATAAGAGGATCTTAGCTAAAATTGGAAATGTCTTTTATCTCATACTACTCTTTTGATACATAACCTAATGGAATCTGTTCTAAAAAAGTCAAGGCATTTCAAATTGTTTGTTGACACGGATCTAAGTTTGGAAAAGTTAGAATTTAATCCCTATAAATTTCAAGGTTAAAGTTATAATTTGGTCTCTATGAGTTGGAGAAAATTAGAATTTAGTCTCTATGGTTTAGAAAAAGTTAAAATTTAGTTCCTACTTTAGGGACTATCTATGAAAGTTTTATCAAACCATAGAGACTGAATTCTAATTTTAAACCATATGGATTAAACTCTAATTTTTTTCCAAACCATGGAGACTTAAATTCAAATTAACCATAAATTTAATGCAACAATAAAAAATTGTTTAGTATTATAGTTATAGGGAGTATTATATTCATTTTGTTCACACTAGAAATTTGTATTCATAAATATTAATGGCTCACCATTTTAAAAGTATGTTAACATGATAACAATAAATGAAGATAATATGGAAAAATTTTCATACTATCATAATACTAAAAATTTCCTCACACAAGAATAATGTGACTTATATATTTATATGACCGGACACCTATTGAGCTTAAGTGGGCTGCCAAATAATATAAGCAAGTCAACATTATATAGAAATTTAAGATCATTGCCAAAATGAGTTTAGGTCAGTGATTGACATAACCTTCCATCCTACAGGTGAAAGGTTCAAATCCCCCAACCCTAATTGTTGAGAAAATAAAAAAGAAATCTAAGGCTATTTTGGGTTAAGGTTTTTGTGTTTTCACGCAAATATAGCTTGAACAAAATATTGATGTGATTGATTGATGAGCTTAGCATGAAGACGCCAAAAATGAAAAAAAAAAAAAAATTGACATTAATGCCAAAGTTTATTCCATCCATTTTTAAAATGCTATGAATATTTGTTTAGAAAGTGAAATAAGATTGAAACAATTGCAAGTCCAAAGTATTTACAAATATAGCATAATGGAAAAGAATTTGTATATATATCAAAATCGTAAATAGCGCACTTTTCTAAACTCTAGGGTTAGAGAGTTTATATAGCACAATTTTCTAAACTTTAGGGTCAAAATCGTAAATAACCGTGAATAAAATAAATGTGTCAATTACAAATTAAACTTAAAAGACATTCCAACAGCCCTTTTCATAGAACCTTTGAAATACACAAGATGGCAAATTGAGAATAACAACTTTCTCAACAAAAAGGTTCAACCATTTCACCACAATAGTAAGAATAGTACCATCATCCAAATCAAGAAGCAAATTCTCACAAATAAAATGCTCAAAACTCCCAAGTTTTAAACAAACTGAACAACATGGAGGCCTTGGAAACGGTTTAAATCACTGTTCTTGTGGATCAGCAAAAGCTCTGTGCAAGAACTTCTGAACAATTGATACAAACTCATCTGCTTTTTCTTCCTGAGGTAGGTGACCACAATGCTTGATCACCTCCAAGTGTGATCCTGGAATGGCTTGAGAAAGCTTCACAGCATTCCAAGAGGGCACGAGTCTGTCACTATCACCGGTGATAATAAGAACTGAAATCCAGTTACCAAAACAGCAGTTTCATTAGTATAAGATGCATCCTTAGTGAAGGAAGGGTTTGTATTTAGAAATCTATAACTACAGTACAGGTTAAGCTCATGAATACAACAAGTTTCACTTTCAACAGTTGAACTGATAAGGAAAAGGATGAGGAAAAATCTTCTAATAACTTATGAATACAGTGTTTGGCAGAAACAATGTTGATTTATGGTGTATTTGGATTAACTTTCTAAGTGTTTATTAGTACAAAATGAGTGTTTATAAACACTTAAAAGTCAATCCAAACATGCACTTAATGTATGTAAGTAACGTGCATTAATTAGCCATTGAATTTTCACCTGAATATATACTTGTTAGTTTCTCAATAATTTCATAAATCTTCAATGGTTTTTATATATCCTAGTAGGTATGAGGTGGCTAAGATATTAAATTTTCAGTCTGTCTGGATTGTTGCTTACCGAGTTGGCTGGAGGTGTGTAAGAGTCTTTCATCAATTAGTCATTGAAATTTAGCAATGAAATATAAATTTCTCACTTTTTCAATAAGTTTATAATTATAACCACTAGCTAGGATATTAACCATCTTGCAAGTCGTCAATGCCCAGTGATAGATTGATATTCCTCTGCGGTACAATTATAAAAAATGTCCTAGAGTTTTGTACTTTGGGTCGAAAATACTCTTAAACTCTCAAAAGTTTTTAAAATACCCTAACCTTTCAAAAAGAGTTCAAAAATACATTTACTGTTAGTTTTGGATGGACATCGTTGGTATTTTGTTTCAAAAATACCTTTGAACTTTACAAAGTTTCAAAAAATACCCTTGAACTTTAAAAAAGGTTCACTACCCTTATTGTTAATATATGAACATAAACCATTAATACCTCGTCGCAAAAATAATTCTAATTTGCTTCTTAAAAATCATTTAATAACGCTCCTAAAGTTAGTTATAGTGACCCAGTTTGTTAGAAATTTTCTTGGGTTTGAAAAAAACCAATTTTAGAACAAAATTATATAAATATCCTCATCTTTTTCATATGGATGCGCTCATTTTCCTCCTATTTGTCCAATTCTTATGCCAATATTCTCAGAAACTAAAATAAAAACCAAAACTTTAAGTTAAAACATAAACTCTCACAAATTTTCAGAATCAAAATTTAAAACATGCCAAAATGATAAATAACCAAATATAAAAAAAAAATGTATTTGGCTATTTACACACATTTAACTACTAATGTACAACCTTATTAAAACATTTAAGTCCTAAGATCCCTTAGTGCTTCTATTATTCTTTTTCTTCTTGTTATAGTCCATATACCTTAACTCAAGTGGGCAATTTTGTTTATTTATTACTTTTTTTTTATAGGGGAGTAAGAGAGTATTGAAGAAGAGAAGAAAGAAAAGAAAGGGGAAAATAGAGAAGTAAGAGAGTATTAATAGTTTCTATTCATATACTAACAATAAGGGTAATTTTTTAAACTTTTTTTAAGTTTAGGGGTGTTTTTTAAACTTTCAAAAATTCAAGGATATTTTGGACACAAAACACTAACGGTTTCCATTCAAAACTAATGGTAAGGGTTTTTTTGTTTTTTTTGGAAGTTTAAGGTGTATTTTTGAAACTTTTGAAAGTTTAAGAGTATTTTTAAAACAAAGTACAAAGTTTAGAGTTATTTTTGCATAATTTAGCCAAAAAAAGAAAAAGAGAAAAAAATACTCTTTGGTAAGACTCTCTTCTCTTAGAAGGAACTAAAAAGGACATTCCACATTGGAAAGATCAAAAGAAGAGTAATTCCAGAACTTAGAGCAAGAAATAGACAAGATCCACCCAGTGTTATCCCATAACTCCCAGTAGTCCTTACATTGCTGCTTTCAAATTTCTGCTATCCTTTTTCAACTAAATGTTCCAAGAGAACAGCTTTAACAGCATTGCGTTGGGCCTAATAACTTTAGCTTTCCTTTTGTTCAGGTTTGAATTCTTTGTTCAGTTACAAGTTTCAGTTATTATTCTTTTATGTTTCTACATTTTTAAACTCTCCACTTTAATCATATACAATTAATATTGCACATATAATTCTTCAGTTTTAAGATTATAGATCTTTCATTCGTATATAAGCCTGTGTTTTGATGGGAGTTTTGTATCATCAATTAAAAATTATTCTCCTCCATTTGGATTCAACTCTGATACATTTGTTCAACAAAGAAGAAGATCTGTACTATTCCTTCATCCATATCATTATCATCCATGTAGCATAAGGGTGAAAATGAGAATATAAAGATGATTGGAAGCATATTTTAGATCAAAAGCTTGCAAAATAATTTGAATCACTGTTCTCTATGATGCGAAACAAGTTCAGGCAACGTACTGTTGGGAGAATAAAGAGTTCATACTATTATTTAAACTTACCAGGACAGGAAATTTCATGAAGTCTTTTTGAAAGTGGTGGGGAAGTCCTATCCATAAGCATTGCTGCAACAAATTCCACGAGTGCCTTATCCCAGTTTTTTGTCCTCAATGGCTGCAATTTTACCATGAGACAGCCTTTTAAAATTCAAAACGAAAAAATGAAGGCTTCATTTAGTAACCTCTGTTTTTAAAAGTTGTGCTTGTTTTCTTACCATTTCTTTAAAATGGTTTTCATCCTTCTAAAGAAATCATTCAAATTCATAGCCAAATTTCAAGATTTCAAGAAAAAAGTACAAGTTTTTAAATGAAACATCCTTTAAAAGTGGATAACAAAATAAATTAGTCCATAAGTGATAGTGTATAAGCCTAATTTTCAAAATCAAATAGTTATCAAGTGGAACAGGACCGAAGAAAGATGTACTTAAAATACTTACCTTTGTATAGCCGTGTAGAACATGCTCATTTACTCGAGCAGAATCATACCAAGCATTCTTAATAGCAACAATACCAGCTTTATCTATAATTATTCGTACCTGGACACAGAATGTTCATAAAATTAATATGTTCAGATGCTAATAAAGAAAAGGAGTCAAACATGAAGAACCTTTAGCAAATGACAATAAGAAATACTTTACCAACGTTAGAATTAAGGTTGAACGAAGAAAAGCTGACAGAAGTTTTATGTACAAGAAGTCGACAATTTCAAGAATTCTTTTCATGATCTGCATTATTGACTGCACAATGAACTTCGCCACTTCTGACAGAATCTTGAACAGCTGAATTACTGGATTCCCTACAACATTTGAATCGGAGACATTCTCTTGGACGGGGTTGTTTGGGGGCAGTCTCCCTCCTAAAGGAGCCAGAATTGCTGGGGCAACAAGGATTAAAGCAGCAACACTTTGTGGATCTTGGAAATATGAATTTACTGCCACAAGCGAACCTGCTGAATGCCTAGGATGATAACAGTTTCCATTATTGGTTACAAAGATCTCAACATTCAGAAAGATGTGACATAATTCATGATTCATGAATAGGTCTCAAAACTTCATTCCAGCATGGTTTCATCAAGAAGTTTGCAACTGATATCAAAGAGTAACATCTCACGTGTTAAAGATCATATAGTTGAGAGTCGTAAATCTTGAAAGGATGAAAGTTTAAATGGGTAGGCATAAAGTATATGATAGAATCCACTATCCACTATGTCACTGTGTCATTAGAACTATGCTAAAATGGAGCAATGGAAGGATAGATTGATTAAATTCATGGGTTCCCACCAGAGACAACCCACAGAATTAAAGACAAATGCATACCCAATCAAGATTGCCTTTTCAGCTCCTAAGAAACCGATGAAATACAGAGTAGCAAGGACTGAAAACGCCATGGTGTATGGATTTAGAGGTTTTTTGTCCTTCGTACCAGCAGAAGAATGCCCCAAATAATCTACCCTTGACGTCAATCCAAAGGCTGGTCGATCAAATGCCAGAACTTTGGAACCAGTGATATCAGCTAAAGGCTTCATCACCCAATTCCAAGAGAAAACAGAAGCTCCAAAGCCATGCAAGAGAATTATAGGAAGACCAATCTTGTTAGTTCGATGAGGTGTTGAAGTTATTGGCAGATCTGGTGGATCAGGAGTCAGTGTTGGAGTTCGAGTCTGATATAAGGAGTCTCCTTGTAATTCCGGATCATAAACCTTGTAGTGTATTTCCAAATCATTAAACTTACAGAAGCAACTATCAGGATCAGCCAAAGTTGTAGGCTCCAACAATTCTTCTTGATCTATACCAGCTATTTTCCTCCTTTGTTTAGCTTTGGAATCATACACTTGCCCTGTAGATCCAAAGAAATCACCCATAGAACATCTGTGTGAGCATAATTAGCAAAACCCAAAATCCTGCTCTATCTACCAGCCATAAAAGAAAGAAAATGACCTCAAAAACAAGTTCGATAACGGAATTTGGCGTGGTTTCTCAAAACAAAGTTTCCTAATCTTTTGCCAGTGTCATCAAATACATTTTTAATGTTTTTGCTCAAACTCTCACTCTGGCTCTCACATTGGTTTCTATGGCTCCCGATTTTTCCTCTCGCTCTCACTCTAGTTTTCTCTTTTCCTGTCATCTCTCTTTCTTCTCCAAACACCTTGGAGCCGTCAAAAAGGTAGGGAATCCAACACTCTATTTCAGATCAGAAATTTCAGATTTGGAAGGTGCCGGCAGTGGGAGGGTTCGCCGGAGACCAGGAGAGGGTGGCTATTGCAGGAGGAAGAAGACAGGGGAGGGCGAGGGAAGAAGAACAAGGGTGGAGGGGAGAGGAAAGAGAAACAAATAGGAAAAAGATAATAATAATAGAAATTCTTTGAAAACGATTAGAAGATTTTGTTCTGAAAAACGATGTCAACTGTGAAATTTCCCAGAAAATATCGTAAAAGTTCGGTTTCTTCAGTAGCAAACCCCAAAATGCTACAGGACTATGCAAACATGGTGATTCACCAACAATGCAGAAAGCATACAGAGAGTAAGAAAACTGATTTCACGAGTGTACTTTCAGATTCAGCAAGCATATTTACAGATATCAAATGCAAGAAGAAAGGAAGAAGCCAAGTAAATTACCAGAGTATTCAGCACCGGAACCATCGACGAAGGAGGAAGAAGAAGAAGAAGCAGCAGTGGAAACAGAAAGAGGAACACGAGCGATTGAGGAGCTATGTCGCGCAAAACCATAGTTACTCTGAATCCTTGAGCCGCCATTGATGCCTGCACTTGAATGCAAGAAGAACAGAGCAGGGGAAAGGGAAGGAGAGAGCACGTGCCCAAACATCCAGCGGAAATGGCTCGACCCGATCCAGCCGAAATACTTGAGAGACGTGCCGTCTAAAGCGTTATCATCCAATGGCGCATTTTATCTATTTGGAAACGATTAGCATTTAATCTTCCGTCTTCCACATATAGGAACTAGGTTAGGGTTTGACACGAAATTTCGCTAACGAACAGAATGGAAGCACTGGTTTGCAGGAAGCTCGGAGATCCAACAACATCAGCGCTCAGCGATGAGAATTCTCCAGTAGTGCTGAGTAAAAACCATCCGATTCCGCCGTTGAATTCTCCGACGTCGGTCAGAGTTCAGATTAAAGCTACAAGTTTGAATTACGCCAATTACCTTCAGATTCTTGGAAAATACCAGGAGAAACTTCCTCTTCCTTTCGTCCCTGGTTCTGATTACTCTGGAGTCGTCGTTGCTGTTGGCTCCAAGGTTTCCAAGTTCAGAGTCGGAGATCGCGTTTGTTCCTTCGCTGGCGACGGTTCTTTTGCTCAATTCATCGTTGCCGATGAGTCTCGACTGTATGTTTCTTTCTCGCCATTGGTCTCCTATTCTTTCGTTTATTGCGACAGCCATGAATTTTCGCTGAAGCATCTCTCTTCTCCGTTTAACCTATTTTCGCAAACAAACTGAAGATTCCAAGTACCTGATGGATGCGATCTGGTGGCCGCCGGCGCACTTCCGGTTGCGTTCGGGACCTCGCATGTTGCTCTTGTACATAGGGCCAAGTTGGCTCCTGGACAGGTATTTTTTCCTGTCTCTGGTTGAGTGTGTAAATTTGTTGACACCTTACATGGGTTCATCTCTAAAACAAAAGAATCAAACTGACATTTGTATATTAGATTTAGCATGGCAACCTTAGCAAAAACAAAAGAATCAAATAAGAAACTGAAGAAAGCAATCTATTTGTAATGGAGTCCTCAAATTCTTGTAGCACGCAAAATTCTTTGTACGTGAACAAATTTCTTGCCCATCTTTTTGCTTCGAAAGCAAACATGTTGAGGATTAAGGTATTTCTGAAACAACTTTTTTAGATTGAACCAGAAAGTATGTTGTCTCAAGAGAAGATATGTCTCTTACTGTGCCGGATTCATTATCGTTCTTCTCCTAGATTGCAATGGTACTCTAAGAGATCTTGTGTGCAATCTCTTACAAATTCTCTATTGCTTGTTTGCTCAAAATAATAATGGACAAAGATGGAGAGTTGAAAAGATGAAGAGTGAAAGAATATGTGCCAAAAGTAGAGAATGATAGTGTTTTTCTTTTGAGCATAGAAAAAATAAAAGGGAAGTGCTTGAACTCACTATTAGTTGTATTTTCACATTAGAGGTACAATTTTCTCATTTGGCTCAAGTTCAATAGCCATAGGGCAGCATTCTGTCCCCTCCCCTGCTGCCTTCGATTCAATATGATGTCACTTCCTTTCTCTTGACTATTTGATTCTCAGGTTGTTTTGGTTTTAAATATCTGGAGTTTTGGATAGTGTATCATCTGTAAACTTCAATAACTCAATAATTCGTGATTTTAACATGGAAATTTTAAGGTGCTGTTGATTCTCGGGGCAGCTGGAGGCGTTGGGCTAGCTGCTGTTCAAATTGGGAAGGTCTGCGGTGCAGTTGTTATTGCCGTTGCTAGGTAATTAAGTATTTCATAAATCAACCATCAACTCTGTCCAAAAGTTTCTTCTGTTATTTCCTGGTCCTCCATTCTAGGGGTGAATACTAAAACCGACAAAATTGAACCAAATAACAAAACCAAACTGAATTGAACTAAAATTTTGTTCTTTTTTACTAAAGTATTGGGTGGTTTGGTTTTAAATTATAAGGAAATCTTGGATTTGAAAATCAAACCTAAAACTGTTTTATATTGTATTATTATATATAAGACTGAAAACCGAACGGAACCGTTTATATTATATATTATATAAAACCAAAAACTAAACCGAACTCTATATATATATATGAAACCAAAAACCAAACTAAACCAAATATTTGCAGTTCGGTTTGGACCAAACAAACAATTCGGTCCAGTTTGGTATTATATCCAACGCCGAAATTTTTGGTTTTGTAGTCAAATTGAATTGAACTGTGGACACCTCTACTCCATTCCCCCTACTTAAACAAGATTCGGTTCAGTTCAATGTCTGTTACATGAGTTTCATCCCTTTCATTGTTTTTCAGGGGAGCTAAAAAGGTAGAGTATCTCCGGTCCTTGGGAGTTGACCATGTAGTAGACTTAAATCATCAAAATGTCATTGAAAGTGTGAAGGCCTTCCTCAAGGAAAGAAAACTTAAAGGGGTTGATGTTTTGTATGATCCAGTTGGAGGAAAGTTGACAAAAGATTCAATGAAACTTCTAAATTGGAGTGCAAACATTCTTGTGATCGGGTTCGCCAGCGGGGAGATCCCTGTTATTCCCACGAATATCGCTCTTGTTAAGGTAACCTCTTTTGGTAAATAGGCTTTTGATTACTAGTTTTTCCTTCTATTACCATTTACTGTAACCATGTTCAATCTTTTTATCCAATATGAACAGAACTGGACAGTTCATGGACTTTATTGGGGCAGCTACAATATACATAGACCTCAAATTCTTGAAGGGTCTATGAATGAGCTATTATCCTGGTTATCGAGCGGATTGATCCGCGTTCACATTTCTCACATCTATAGCCCAATAGAGGTGAGTAACCCTTGATCTTACTTCGATTGCTGAAAGATGCTAAAACAGTTGAGAACTTGAGAAATCCATAGGGAATTGGGGTTTTTACTAATCCTCTTTTGTCAATAGCATCAAGTGAGCTTTTATCCTGCTAATGAGTTACTAGTGAATAAAATCTGCTGCGTTATCACTAGCACGAGTTGAATCGATACATTACTTATCTTCTCTCACGAGTTGAATCGATACATTACTTATCTTCTTAAAGGTTAGAGGCTGAAATATGCTCACCTATTGTTGAACTCAAAAGTAGAGAATTTGTTGTGTTGATTATGAGGGTCATCAAGTTGCTTGCATATCAACGTAAATAGATATGTCTCTAATTAACTAACATGTAATGTGTGGCCTTCCGCCCGTATTTGGGGTTGGATTATCTCCATGGTAAAATGCAGGTTATTTGAATTGAAATATTCATCGGATTTTTTTTTTTTTTTTTTTTTTTTTTTGCAGGCCAACCTTGCCTTTTATGCCATAAAGAATAGAGAAGCTGTTGGGAAAGTGGTGTTGGTTTTTGACGACAAAACTGTGAAATCGAAGCTGTAACTTACTCGGGGATTCGACATGGATGTGATGAAGAAATAATAGCTATAATGTACTGAAACTAAAACAAATATGGGGCATAAAGATTTGAATCTTTGATTTCAAAAAACGAATCCAGGTCAACATTGCTAAGTTATGTTACAAATAAATTGAAATTTGTTAGTTCACGAGGAGTGTTTGTCTGTCTTTAGAAATAAGACTTTCAAACATAGAAGAAACTAATGGTGTATTTTGCCACGATTACCACAAATTGGACATAATGTTCTATGATATTTATGGCTATAATAAATTTGGTTCCACAGTATATTTGTCATCTTATCTACTTTTTAGTTTAACAATTGCAACAATGAGAGAATTGAACCATTGACCTTTATAATGATATTTGTAATTGGCCTTGTCCCTGTACTTGAATTGATAACATATTTGTCAATTAATTTTATTGACTATATTATTATATCTAGCCTTCATATTTTAGCAATCTAAACTTAAATCTTTTTAAGTAAAAATTTGATGAGATAAGCAACATTTGTGTAAAATATGGACTAACAAATATGGTAGTAATATTTCTACAATTTTGTCAACATGAGTATAATTTAACTAGATAAAATGTATATATTCAAGTAAGAAGTTTGGTTAAGGTATACACTCCGACTAAGAGGTCAAAGCTTAGAATTCTCCCAAAATTAAAAGTTGTTGAGTTATTTATTCAACACAGTTTTAACACTAAGCTTTTAATTTAACCAAACATTTATTTCAAAAAAAAAGAAATTAACCAAACATTTTGCTTAGAAATTAAGAAAACATCTCAAGAAATCACTCTTTTCCAAACACTACACTAAAATGCCAGAATAAAAATAAAAGGGCTTAGAAAGAGAGGAGGGAAAAAAAAAATTGAAGAGTTCTAGACTTGGGGGAAGCTTTTCCTAAAAATCAAACACCAAATTCGAGATTTGATTTTGCTACCATTCACTATGTTCAAATCTATTAATAATTTTTTTATATTTATTATTAGAATGAGAAAGCTAGTAGCACAACAAAGTAAAGAAATAGCCTGAAACTTTTTCTCTAAAATACGAATTCAAGCAGAAAAAGAATTAGAAATTTTTATTCACAAAATTCAAAGTGACCAAGATTTCTACATGTAAAGAGAAAAAAAATTATGTAAACAAATGAGAAGATAGAAAATGCAGCACCTCCAAATGATTATTATATAGACAGATATCAAAGTGTTCTATTCACAAGGGAAGATAATCTATTGGGCATAGCCTATAGATCAATTCGATCAGCTCCTATTTCCATTTTCAAGAAACGAATGCATTCCTGCTGCAACATTTGCCCTCCTCGCACTGGATCAAAACTACACTTGTAGAAACTGAAAAGAAAATTAAATTAAATTAAATTAAATTAATATTCATAACAATAATGTGTATTAGTATCTTCATGAACCAACATGAACCATTAATATCTTCATGGACATTAGTACTTTAGAACTCAAGGACATAGTCGTACAAGCTATAGAACAAATCCAAGACATAGTCGTACAATCCTATTCAAGTAAGATCATTCATGAACAGAACTATTTGATTTAAATCTTGTTTCCAAATCTAATTGTTTATGTATTTTTAAATATTTTTTATGATCATTAAACTTTGCATAAAAATATTATACTCATTTCGTATTAATAATCTAACAAGAACATGGACTTGACCTCTTAACTTACTACATGTAGCTTGGCTTCGTGCTTTTGTAGTATGAACACCATTGATGAGACAATTGCTATTAAGTTTTACATTATATAGTAAAAGAATCTATGACAAAGACTAAATTGATCCTTTTTTATGCGAGTTTAGTACATGAGAACTAAAATAGAATAAACACAGTTTCTATCACCTTACATTTTAGTATGAGATACAACAGCAGGAGGTGAAACAGTCAGATATTATATTTTCATTTCAATCTTACCTCCCATCCATGCCAACAATAATGATAGTGTTTTGAGATCCGAATGTTGCAATAAACTGTGTCACCTCCGGCAAATGGAACTGAGCAAATGACCATTCTGAACTGAAGTATCTTGGTAGGACACCTGAAAATTGTGGTGAAAGATTAGTAAAACATTTCATGAGTTCAGAAAACCTCCATCAAACACTAGTAAAAAAAAGAGAATGTCTCTTCTTTCATCATTTTCCTTGTCGAGACGATGAGAATTCTAATTATTTCAGTCAGTTGGTCATCCTAGTGTCTTTAACAATCCTGACCTAAAAAATTTAGTTCCCAAACTTGTTGTTCTGTTTAAGATATTGGATACACCGATAGATTACATGGAAACTCCTCTTAACTATAATACTAAGCTTCAAAACATCAGGGAGTTTAGTCATAACCATCCAAAGTCCTCAATACAACCAATATTATAAACTATCTTACCTCTCATGAATGACAATGATGAACTAGGGTTTGAACCGGTATTCAAGGGAACAAGAGTGTCAATGGAATTAGAAGAATTTTGCTGGAACGGTGTTGGCCCCTGAATTACATTTGTATCAGAAGATGAATCTGCGCCAGCAACTCTAACTCTAAGGCTGAAAACATGAACAGTGCCTTTATCACTTGCTGCTGCCAACCATTGGACATTTGGTGAGAGAGCAAGACTGAAGATTTCTGCTCTGTCCACTCCTCTTCGTACCTAAACAGAAGTACAATGCAGTGAGAAACATGAAAAGGTGCACTAAAACCCTACATTACTATCAAAAAGAAAAAAGTAACATTAAAGGTGAAAATGAAGCCATTCCTCAATCCAGTCATGGAAGAACGGTATTCTTGGTCATCAAATTTTGTTTCGTAATGAAAGGAAAAATCATGATCCCTAGCGACAGTTAGACTCTAACTCTATCTTCATTGTGTAATCAAATAAATAAATAAATAAAAAATAAAAAAAAAAAAGCAATCATCGTGTGATTGCATATACCAAGTCTTTACCTTTCTCACTATCAAGAATATAACCAACATAACAACTAGCCAACTAGGTGTTGGTCTAGTGATCCCAGATGGCTAATTGTGAGCTCAATTTGAAGTCATGGTTCAGACTATAGTGTTCGCCTATTTAAAGTATTAAATAAAGTATTTTACAAATTTTCTGGAGTCAGATAATAAATAGTGATTTAATTGTGCGATCCATTGACTTCCAAAGCCAACCCCCATAATCAGTTTTTTCTTCTTCTATTCTTTTTTCTTTCTTTTTTTTTTTCAATTTGAACGCATCCAACATGTGTGTAATGATAGAACTTGGAACCAAAGTCAGATCAGATTACTTAAATTTAGGGTCTAGCAGTACAATACCTCTTGCAAAAGCGTTCCATCCAATGTATTGGAAATTCTTATCAAAGTTCCCTTAGTGCTAGCAGTTGCAAGAAGTAGACCATCCATTGTCAGCGTCATGCATGCAATATGAGAATCATGTGCATTGAATAACTTTGTCATATTTAGTCCAAAGTGTTCGACATGCACCTGCCCACGTTGAACACCTGGACATGCCAGCACAAATGTATTCACATGGTGGGAAAGGCAACATAGGCCCCTTGGATTTGCAACAGTCTCAATCTGATGAAGAAGCTTGACATCCATCAGTGTGTAAACATAAATTTTATGCTCAAGTACAACAATGAAGTGTTCACGTTTCAGTTTTACAGCTCGAATCTCAGACCTAAATGAAAATTCACCAATGCATTGACTTTTATAATCATCCCATATCAAAACTTTATTTGGTGGATATAGAGAATTAGTTCCAGAGCCCACAAGTGCTAAAATGTTGCACCGAAACAGCATCTCAACAATTTTAAATCCACCAATGCCCAGCTCACGTCTAAATGTTTCCTTGAAAGGATCACAGTTGTAAATACGAAACCCGCAGCTTGTACCAGCAGCAAAACAACTATAGTCTTGATTCCAGAACACGGAATGCAGTTCTAGCTCATTCTTTCCATTTTGTCCATCTTGGTCAATAGATATGGAAGCTCCAACTTCTGAGGATTCCTCCTGAGCACCTGGCATTTCTGGTTTAAGCACTCCTTTAAATGTTTTAACAGCTGAGCTCGAGCGGAAAGAGGGATATAGTCCTTCACTGCCTGCAGCTATTTACATTAGTTCATTTATGTGCAAATATGGAATCAAATGAACAACCCTTATCAAATATTTGGACTGGATATTTCAAAACTTTATAAGCAAAAGAAGAAGAGAAAGTCTTGAACTAAGACAAAGCAAGATTGGTAATTCAACCTTGCAAAAGTGAATGAAGCGTCAATGGTGCACCAATTGTTCTTGTGAGTGACACATGCACAGAGTGAGAACAATATGAAAGTTAAAAAGTATCTGTTAAGTATATATCTATGGACAGAGATCAGAGAATGCCAATGTTACATACCTACGGATTAGAATAAGACTGAAAACATTCCATTTGAACAAATATTTTACATGTACTGGCACTAGTGAAGTCACACTGCAAAGAGCAATCATTTTTCCTATTGAATCAAAATATTTGACAATGTTAACTTCATACTAGCTAGTTAATATTTCTGTTGAATAAAATAATTTTCTTAGTTTTGTTACCTAGCTCAGTTTGATGAGCTAGCTAGTAGCTAGTAACTCGTACGGCTACAATACGAAGTTGTATCATTGCATGGAATGATGTAGCTATCAATATAATCTTAGCAACATTATGCTTCGTCAATTTTGCATTAACTTGAGGCAGCTTAGAGCGACGAAATCAACCCTAATGAAGTGTGAAGTTTATTGTTAGAAGTGAAATTTTACATTCTCTAGCATAATTTTCCTCCTAGACCTGCCATAATCAAATGCCATAAGAAGTAAAACCTCTTTCTTGATTGTGGTAACAAATGATATAGCTATTTTAGAACAGGACACATAATTGGGGGAAAAAACTGCAGTACACTGATACAGTAAATTCGCAAGAACGAACAGAAAAGAAAGACAATGGATTGAAAATCTAAAAAAAACAAAAACAAAAAATGCCAGAATTGCATAGGATCAAAATCTCAGCAATCTTTGATCGAATTTTACAGTATTGATTTGAAGAACAATGAAGAAATACCTTTAATTCATCCAAGCTCCCGACGATCTATTCCTTTTCCCTTTGTCTACTCTCTCCGACTCTTCCCGTCGTCTCGGACTCAAACGGCAGATACGCGTAGTCAGGTACCTTGGGAAATTTGACTGATTGACCCAGATTATTGGGGCAAAATGGTAGTAGGGAAATTACCCCATTGCCCCTACGTTAAAACAAAAACAAATTCTCCTCTCCCCGCTCTCTTCTCTCTCGTATTTTCTTCCTTCTTCCCTCTTCCTCTCTCTGTTACTCTCAACTTTAAGAAACAATCAACTCCAATTCACCATCATTAGCTTAAAAAAAAACCCCTCACAAACAAACGAAAATCCTCACGAGAATCTCAAAATCCAACAACTCAAAGAAACAAAGAAAACAAACCAACAAATCGGCAAACAAATCCACTCGTTTCCAGCGCGCGCAAGATTGGAGTTGTCATTACAAATCTGCTCTTCAATCGCGCTCGTGTTCGAAATCGCGCTCCGAATCCGTTCGTTCTGTCGAAATCCCGCTGAAGGGAGTGAGATAGAACGGTAAGGAGAAGGGAAAAGAGAAACAGATCAGGTGAAAAAGAAGAGCAGACGAGAGGGAAATGAGTGGGAAAAGACTTGAGAGTTGAAAATAGAAATAACACGTGCAATGGTTACAAATTGGGAAACTTGTCAAAAATAGCCTTTAAATGTTTATATAAATGTTTATATAAGTATCACTTTTTTTTTTAATTGGTTGAACTAGTTTTTATGGGTGCATCTCGATTGAGGAGTTTTTTTCGAGATTAACACCAAAATTCTACTAATTTTTTAAAATATTATTTTTATTGAATCCTTTGTTTTCTTAACTTATCTTAACGAAATATAATGATACATTCAAAATCATCTACTCATTATGACTACATCTAAAATCTAGAAAATAAATCCTCCTCCAAATATCTCTATAATTGACCTTCCAAATAATTTATATATCTTATCACACAATTTGTTGTTATCATTTATATATCCTCCTATCTAGCTCATGTAAGACTCTAGTTACATTCTCGACAATTTGTGTTCATTAATGTAGTTTCATTATTCTCATCATCAAAACTTCAAGGATAAACAGTGCTTTCTAAGATTATTAAATTCAACTTCCTCATGTTTATATATATGTTGTGTGTTAACTATCTCAACACATACATTTGTTGCATTAAAAACTCGTACATTCCCATCAAATGTGTTATCTTCTTCTCCCATGATCTTTATTAATATACAATGTCCAATTTTTGGCAAACCAAGCTCTACGAGTATTTCTTACTAGAAAAACAACTATATCTTATTATATCTTATCACACAAATACCTTACTAAAACTAACTAAAATATTTGCAACACATATAATACTTTTATTGGAAATATATTAAATATTTGTTAGAGTTATATACTTTATTAAAAACAACTTTTTATTTGTGTCATAAAAATGTCTCGTACTAAAAAGTAAATTTGTTATCTAACTGGGTCACATACTTTATACACTATATCTAAGGGTGAGCATTGGTCAATCAACGTCAAATTTAGACTCAAACCGATACCTCGATTCTCCTCAATCGGAGATCGTTAATTTTGGACAAAACAGACAAAAAAGTATAGCTCCAACGAACTAAGAAAAGAGAAAGACGAAAAGTGTTGCACCTCTTGTTGGATATTACTACTACAAATTGAAAAAAAAAAATAGCGAAAAAGAGAAATAACAAAGAAAAGGAGAAGAGAGTCGGAGAACGAACAAACAAATATATAGAAACGAGAAGATGAAAGAACGAGAGAAAAAAAATTGAAAAGATGCAACTTTTTTCTTTGTGGGAGGAGAAAATATAAAAGTTTAAATGTGTATATTAATCAAATACTAATATAATAAATATATTATATGATGTTCCATTACTATATCTAAATATGATGGTTCCCATAAGTGGTCACATCATCTTTGTTATGCAGCGTGTGCAAGGTACTTAAAGAAAAAAAAGCTAAATCGATCGGTTCGAATGAAAAAAGTGGAGCACATTGCAAAATCTATGCTGACCATATCATTGACTATAACGACCAATCGACGTCAGTTCAGCTAGCTTTGGTTAGTCAAATCCATTTTTGAGTATTAGTTTGATCGCTAATCCTAACCAAACATCTTTTTAAATTGAACATGCAAGTATCCTATACTAAACATAGTTAAAATCTTCCTACTAAGCCACACAACTAGTTCATACAGAAAATCTAAAACATTCATCAACACAATGTTTAAACTTCAAAGTTTAAATTGTTGATAACAAAATTTGCACCACCAGTGAATTTGTATTTTTTGAGGAAGATTAGTCTCATACAAAATAAAAAAATCTCACACCGATGTGGTGTGGAGCCAAATCCACTCTGACACTTAAGTTAGAATCATGTTTGAAAATTGGCTAAATTGGTGGAAAATTAATTTGAGGTCTTGGCATATCTTACTTCGATCAAAATCTGAGCATTATATAAGTTGAACTTTTCATAACTGAAAGTTGGATGATCTTACTTCTTCCAAGTAACTCATGGACTTTTAAGCAATTGTTACCTACTCAAGTCATCAACAGAATCATTACTCATCCAAACCATCATTATGTTCGACTTTTGGATGGCTCTTTAGTGTTTGTTTAGTAATTAATAACGAGCTGCTAAATTTACTTAATTATAATCCACTTTTGAAATAATCATTGTTTGATTAATAGCCCAATTACATAACACGGAAATAGGCATCCTATTAGTCTTAAGATTAGTTATCTTAAAGTGGGTTTATTAGCACAAATGCATGGCTCATCTACAATTTATGCATGTCTAAATCATACCAAAAACTCTCTCATAACACATTCACATTTAGCCT
Source organism: Citrullus mucosospermus (assembly GCA_030954485.1). Taxonomy (NCBI): domain Eukaryota; kingdom Viridiplantae; phylum Streptophyta; class Magnoliopsida; order Cucurbitales; family Cucurbitaceae; genus Citrullus; species Citrullus mucosospermus. The sequence continues at coordinate 5,798,910 of CM062065.1, forward strand.
AGCCATGCAAAAATTTACATGCAATAAATATACACGCATGCATGGATCTTACTTGACCCATGCAAACCCTCCTTTAATTGCATAGCCAAAAATGCCATACAAATTTCTATTTGATTGGGCTAAGTGTATGGATTGTGGGGCTTGTGGGGTCAACCTTTATTTTTGCTTTTGTCCGGCTATGCAGTCGGGCTGTCTTGCTAATCCCTTCATGGCAAGACGCTTTTTTTTTTTTTTTTTTTATTTTATTTTATTATTATTATTATTATTATTATTATTATTATTATTATTATTATTAATATTATTATTATATATATTTCTCTAGGCTAGATCTCTAAGTTCGACCTCCTCTCTTAGCTTAGATGGTCAAGCTACCTAATGTCGTTTTTTTTACTTTAGGCTTAAATGAAATATATCATCCATAATGGGTTCTCGATTATCACCACCCTAATATTGACTTTAATTTAATTAGGTTTGATTTTACTCCCTATAGTTGCCCATCTCTTAAGGTAGGCTGGGTATAGCTTTTAAATGGAGCCTAACTCGAGAGCTCTTTCTCCAACTTTCAAGGCATCCATCGCTCCAAGCTCGATCTTGGTAAATTTCTTTGTTTTTCATGTCGAATTGTCTTATATAAAGATTCACCTTGCCATTAAAATTCACCACACTTCTCTCTTTCTCTTTTCTATCATTTTTCTTAAGGTAATTTCTTATGTAGCTTGTCTTTATTCAAGGAGAACATTCAAGCCTTAGATTCTAGGGTCAATGTGTCAACCGACTTTGATGACGACTTCATTCACAACCAAAGGCCCCGAAATCGAATTCAAAGTGGGCATGGGTTCCATAATAATGATTTGGTTCCCCACATTCCTTCCTTAGGTCTATTAACCATGAATATTTTATACTTTCTTAGAAATAAATTTAGGATTCCTGATTTCATGCATATAAGAATCCCTTCCTTAGGTGAAGAGCCTTCTAACCCATCCCTCAATGTTCACTTACGAAGTGAGGCTCCCATTTCACCATTTTATTCATCAATTTTTTACTTATATAAACCTAGCACCTTTCCAAATATTTTTAACTCTTATGGTGTGCTCTTAGGTTGCTACATTCTTTGGCTTCAACTAGGGACTCCAAATTTTATTTCAATAGAGGAATTTAATGTCTCTTCATACGTTCAAAAAAGTAAAATCTTCATCTAATTCTTATTATGTTAGTGTTTGCAAAAGTAATTCTATTGTTCCATGCTCAACTGCCACAAAAGAAAGGAAAGAACAATGGTTTTTCGTCAGTGGCAACTGACTCGCTAGCCTGGTCCCGATCAAGTTTTGGACTTTTAGTAAGTTTCTCACGTGTTAGCTAGATCGGAACCAGCTTGTACAATTTATTCTTATAATTTTTTTCTTTGTTTTGTACCGTTGACTGCAAGCCCACCTTAACTAGTGCGACCGCCACTTTCTGAGATTCAGCCCTCTCAATTAACGAGTTGCTCCACCACGGTTCAAGCTTGGTGCAACAAGAATTGCTTGACACATTTGAGTTCGACCTCTCAACCTGCATCGATTTGATTTTTTTTTTTTTTTTGTTTATACTTTAACACAAGTGAGTTATAGAAAGTTATCTTGGGGCTTTATCTAATCCTTGTTTTCTTCTTCTTTTTTTTAAAGAAATGGCTCCCCGCATAACTAAGCATCAAAGAATGGAAGTTGAGTCGAGAGCTAGTGCACACATTCCTCAAATTCGTTCAGCAAATTTCATGGGCACACCAATTGGGTCAAACCCATTTCGAGTCTACCTAACGAACCACCTTCTCGACGCCTGTGTATCCATACCTCTCCCTGTCATGATTTTTTTCACCAGACCATGGTAATTTCAACTCCCTCAACAATTGACATTCTTTCGACTTCAATAGCCCACATGAATTTGAGAACGTTGAGACTGCATTTCTGACTCAAGCTATGGCCCAATGGTTAGGAGTGACCGAAAGAATGTCAGCCCAAGATTGGGTATTGCAAAGGCCTAACAAAACCTGTTAATGGTAAGGGGCTCCATCAAATCATATTTTTTAGTTTTCTAGCTAGCTAAATATATAGTCTTGTATTTCTTATTTCCTTTCCCCAAGCATCATATGAGATATTAATGTCTTGTCAAAAGTTGAGTGACGATGCGGAATATCATAAACAGAATCATGCAAGATTGCACGAGGACATGGAACTTCTCAAGCGAATTCTGTCCCTCGGAGGGAATTTGATCGAGTTTCCACTTTATATATTGAGGTGTCCACCAAGCTTACTCACTCTCAGGAATCCCTGGTGACACTCCAATCTCAACACGATGATTCGATCAACGAGCTAAAGGAGAAACTATATGTTGCTGACACGAAACTACAAGAAGTTTGGGCCAAGTTATCAAATGCTAAATACTTGGCTGAAAACTTCAAAACAATAGAGGTCTACTGTTAGATGGAGGATGATTACTTTGTATATGGAGTCACGCTGGTTGTGGGCATTATTAAAGCAAAGTACCCTGATGTTGACTATAGCTTTGTTCAGTCTAAAGTTAATGTTTGGCAAGATGACGAAAATCGAAGTCTCGATAGCGTAGGTGTTTTTGCAAGCCAACCTCTACCAATTGACCCTTAGCATGACATCTCAAACTTCACTGACATGTTCTTCCAAGGTGTCACTAACTTTCTTGACCCAAGAACCTAGGCGGAACTTGACAACATTGGGCGCATAGATGAATAATTTAGTTTTAGTTTTCTTTCTTTCTTTCTTTCTTTCTTTCTTTTTTTTTTTTTTTAAATCCTCAACTCGTATTTTCATTGGTTGTTGTTGTGTAATCTTTAAACTCATTATTAATGCATGCAACACCTGCTTGAGGCTCGAGCTAGCAACTCGAGCTTGCAGCTTGATCTAATGAAGCTTTTGATTTCAATTTTTGTTTGCTGAACTTTGTATCCAGCTTTCACTTGCAGCTTGAGCTCAAAGCTTGACTTGTAGTTTGTGTCTTTATTTTGACAAAATTAGTGTTCTTTGCCCCCCACTCATGCACAAATAATTCTATTCATGAGAGAAAAATCTTGTTGCTTAAGTAAGTTTGAGGTCTCAAAATGCTTCATTGTCAACTTGGAAAAGATAATTCTCATTACTCAAATTATCTAATAATCCCTCATGGGGTTGGCTCTTTAGTGTATGGGGTCGACATTTCTTTTATATATATATTCTTTTGGCCTGACTTTTTAGTTCGACCTCCTCTTAGCTAAAATTGGCCAACCTACTTAAGGTCGTTTTCTTTACTTTGGACCTAAATGAAATATATCGTCCATAATGGACTCTTGATTATCAACTCTCTAATCTTGATTTTAATTTAATTAGATTTAATTTTACCTGGTATAATAATTTTAGAAGGTAATTTTCTATGCTAAGGAACATAATAACAAATATCAGTAATTAATTGTATCTAAACAAATAATTACAAGAGCACACAGTAGAATACTAGTTGTAAGAGACGTGCGTTACATGTGGCTTAAAGTTTTTATAGCTTAATTTTTATAACAAAATTAAAATTTTGATTGGATTTTTCATTGTGTTTAATAAGTAAATGTTTACTATGAACTTAAACTATTAAAGAAAATAGTATAAACTTAAACTACTAAAAAAATGATGTATTTCTTGTTTTAAATTAATTTGTTATGTAAATGAAATGTGTTGAACTTGGTAGAAAACTTTAAAACAAAAATTCTAACAATGAAATAAGATTTTTGAATAAATATACTTATAATTATGTTTAAATTTTTAATATTTGACCTGAAGTTTTAAAGTATATAAAGATAGATTAAAAATTATAAAAATATATATGGATGAATAAAATTAAAGTACATATGGTGTAATTAAAATAAAATTTGAAATTTGAAGATAATCATGTTACCTCTTTATCGAAGTAAATAAACTTATAGATTCTCAAAACTCCATTATAACATGATTCCATTATAATATGATTCTATGTTTCTTTTACAAATAACGAAAAAAAATATTTTTATTTTTGTTGAAAAACTTTAATTTCTATGGTAAAAGAGCCCATATTTTTTACATTTACAAAATAAAATTTGGGTAAAAGAAAACCAAAATGATTTGTATTTTATTTATTCTACAAAATGGTATACATGAATTCAAAAATAAGTGCCTACATTAGGCATTCCACAAACCATGAAAGTTTGATAATATTTATGGATAGAATTACTAAATGGAAGGATAAGTGAGGTAGTTATAATTATTATTTTGTCCAAGACAATTTTTTTTTTTTTTTTTGGATTTTATATGTTCATTTTTTTAAAAAAAAAAAAAACTTTTTGAAAATGAACAAAATCTTAATCATTATTAAATTCTTTTTTTTAAAAAAAAAATTTTAATCAAAGTTTTGATATTGTATTATATTTAAAATGATAAAATATATGCTTCATTTATAATTTTTAAAGTAAAAACTACACAAATTTTTTAACTCGGATTTTAACATTTGTATCTTCTTCTTTCGGAAAATAAAAACAATTTTTTTATATTGTTTTTTAGGGTGAATTTCCTTCCCATCCCTAACGAATTGAATTTGTTTAGTACGCTAAAATTTTTTATAATGCATGCACAAAATTTTTTCATTGTATATAATTGAAAAAATCAACAATGAATTTTTATTATTTTGTTCGATGACAATTTCTTTTTGGATTTTATATGTTAATTTTTTGTTAAAACTTAATTGTTTGAAAATGAACAAAACATCATTATCATTAAATTATTATTTTTCTTTTTTTATCAAAGTTTCGATATTGTATTAGATTTAAAATGATAAACTATATATTTTGTTTATAGTTTTTAAAGTAAAAATTACACGGAAATTTTGATTTTTTATATTATTTTTTAAAGTGGATTTGTTCTCATTTTCAAAAAGTTGAGTTTGTTTCGTACGTTAAAATTCTTTTTATAGCACTGGCACAAATCTCAAGGCAACACCTAAAATGAAATAAAATTATCAAATATTATATTTTATTAATTTAAGAAAAGAGAAAAAAAAAAAAAAAGTTCATAAGCATACCTTGCATTAGTTGATTGTCTAACCATGGAGAACAAATATAGTAATTAAAATATTATGATATTTTGAGCAAAAAAGATATCAGAAGATTAAATTAACATTCTCTCCCTACATATTTTTTCAACTTTCTCGATATCTCCATCTTTCCCTAATTATCTCGTGCATGTCTCTCTCTTCCTTTTTTTGTTGGCATAGATTCCCACTTTCTCTTTTGTGATTTGATTTGGAAGGAATGATTTAAAAAAAAGTTGCCAATTGGGAGACGTAATTAGAATAATCAATAGAATCGTAAGAAAATCTCAACCCCAATGTCTATGTTTTGGATAACATTTCATTAAAGGTTCCTTACCATAGAGTTGCAAAGAGAACTTTGAAAATTGGGATAACTTTGCAGCCAATAGAATCATATAACAATCTCAATCACAATGTCAACCAAATTTGGGATGCAACCATCACACACGCACACACGTATGCATAAATTGGTGATTATTAAAGAGATAGATTGCACCTTTGTAGATTTGCCAGAAGAGATGACTAAATTAATGGTTACCTTGTTTATTAGAAGAGAAGGATTGTTTCCTTAGATACACACATCCATTTGCACAAAAGTGTATTTTGTTGGAAAATGATTTGATTCGTGGTTGATCATTTTACAACGAGGTAGTTTTTAACTCCAAATATTTCAAAATAAAGAGATATAAAATTTTATAAAAATATAGTTTTTCGCTCTAAAAATATTAAAATAAAAAAATAATAAAGTTAAACAAACTGTAGGTAAAAAAATGAATGAAACAAGAAAAAAAAGGAAGAAGAAACATAAAAAATCATGTACAGAACAAACACCGTGTAGAAATTTGATTGAGGACAAAATAAAATATAGGGATAAAATTTGTGTGCCCTTCATACATAATAAGATAAAAGAAACTACAAGTTAAATCTTTATTTTTAGAACACGAGGCAAATTGTAAATGATAGTTGCAATTACAAACTTTTAATTGTAAAAATTTGCCTCCTAAACTTCTCCAAGTGTTAAAATTGGACCCTCAAAGTTACAATAATTTTAGAAATTAGACTTACAAATGATAAAAGTTGAACTCTTAAACTTATATAACTGTTACAATTTATACAATTATATAAGTTTAAAGTTCTAATTTGATTCAATTTTAAAATTTATATAATTTGAGAATCTACTCATTAAAAATTTAAAGTTATAATTACAACTAGTACCACATTAGTTAAAACCAAATTTATCCCATTTATGCATAAATTTTCAGTATTTACCCTGCCATTAATAGGCGTAAAACTAATTCACCATTAAAATTACAAATGAAAAAGGGTACTTTTGACATAACAAAATTTCAGGGGCCTTTTCTAGAATGACAACTCAACAAATTGCTTACGAAGAAAATAAGAAAAAGGAAAACTCAACAAATTGCTAAAATGATATAAATCCTTTTATTTTATATTTTTATTAATTTGGGTTGGGCTTTTTATAGGGCCTTCACAAAATGGCGGTTCGGCCCTCCGTCATTTTCTCGTATATATATATAATAAGAATTAGGGTTTCTGGTGCCGACGAGGTCAAGTTCGAGTGGGGAGGGACGAGGTAACGCGCGCTCGCCATGGGGAGAAGTACGTAAATCTTTTCGTTTCTTCATCTAATACATTCTTCAATGTTTCTATCTGACGAATAATCTACTTGCATCTCGCAATTTTTGTTTTTTTTTTTTTTTTTTTTTTTCTCACTTTCAATGTTAGATACAAATTGTTCGTCGTTTTTTCTTGACGGAAAATTTAGTTGTTGGAAATGGATGCATTTCCGATTGTTACCATTGGAGTATGTTGTGCTTTAGCCGTTTATTTATGAGCTTTTTCTTTAAAATATTGGTTTTGAGTCACTTGACATCTGTACTTCGTTATAGATTAGCAATATTTAAGATTTTTCCTATGATTTATCAAGTATTAAGTTGTAATCCATTCATTCTATCGTATGGAATTAATTAACTATCGTGTAGTGTTGGCATCTATGCAAGGCAGACTTTAAAGAAGTTAATGTTGCACTTTCCTGGTTTTCACGTTATACGATTCACGGATTGGTCTCTGCATATGAAGAAATACTGTTACTGTTTTGTTTTAATTGCTTTCAGTTGCGAGTTTTTATTATTTAATAGGGTGCATTTGCTCGCTGGAAAATGTTTGGTGTTGATTGTCAGAATATGTAAGTTATGAAAATGGATGTGTGCTTTGCAAGGGTTTTTTCGTCATGTTGTGTTGAGTTGATAATCTTTACGGACATCATTATTTATCCTGATGCTCCTCTATGAATAGCCACAGTCCCGAATAGCCCTTGTCTTCAACTCATTTTGGTTATAACTTGATCTTGATAATTCTATGCTAGCTCTTCTTTACCTACAAGGATATTGCATGTTATTCATTTCCGATGTATTCTTTATTGTAGGACCTGCAAGGTGTTACAGGCAAATTAAAAATAAGCCTTATCCAAAATCCAGATTTTGTCGTGGTGTCCCTGATCCTAAGATCAGGATCTACGATGTTGGAATGAAAAAGAAGGGTGTGGATGAATTTCCTTTTTGTGTTCACCTAGTGAGTTGGGAGAAGGAAAACGTGTCGAGTGAGGCTTTGGAAGCTGCTCGGATTGCTTGCAATAAGTATATGGCTAAGTTCGCTGGGAAGGATGCATTCCACTTGAGGGTCAGGGTTCACCCCTTCCATGTTCTGCGAATTAATAAGATGCTTTCATGTGCTGGGGCTGATAGGCTCCAGACTGGTATGAGAGGTGCTTTTGGCAAACCTCAAGGAACCTGTGCAAGAGTGGCCATCGGTCAGGTTCTTCTTTCAGTTCGGTGCAAGGATAGTAACAGCCAACATGCACAGGAAGCCCTCCGTCGTGCTAAGTTCAAATTCCCTGGTCGTCAGAAGATCATTGTCAGCAGGAAGTGGTATGTCTCAAGAGATTTTTGCAATTTTTTTCTTCTTGTTCAGCTAAAGAAATGCCCTTCTGGGTCATTTAGTGCCTCTGTTTCTTGTGGAGTAATTAAATCTTAAATGTTACTCATACGAGTTTTATTGATTGAATGACAAATGCTTCAAATTTTCTTTTCAGGGGATTCACTAAATTCAGTCGGGCTGATTACCTTGCTTACAAGGCAGAGAACAAAATTCTTCCAGATGGTGTTAACGCCAAGGTAAGCTATATTACATTCATGCTTGCCTTCCTTTTATTACAAACTGTTCAAACGTCTTGGGTGTTTTCCATTTTGTGAGCACAAGAATGGATCTAAGGTTAGCAATGACTACGAGATATGCTACTTCTCTCTTTCTATTGTATGAATTGAGACTCATTAAAAAAGATCTGAAGAGCATTGATATTCCTGGGGTTGCATGTTATAAAACGGTACTTGGTTCGAATGGTGGGTCGTAGGGTCATCTTTCTTGGAGCATTTCTCGAAATTTGTTGGCATAATTACATACATCCTTTTGTAATTACGGTCTTTCTTCTCTTATATCTTAGTGGAAATCCGTTCAACTCTCCTTGACAGGACTCTATTCTTTTTTAATCATTTCACGAATTGTTTCATGGTTAATTTTTGTATATTTGTTTCGTGTTCTTGGAGTTGCTTTATTTTATTACTGATTGGATCGCAACTGAACTCTTTTCAGCTTCTTGGATGCCATGGACCTTTAGCCAATCGTCAACCTGGAAGAGCATTTCTACCTCAAACTGCCTAAGATCACTAGTTGTTTCGTTTTGTTGTTGCAGTTTCGTTTGATTTTGACACTTGAACAAGTCTTTATTATCATATCATATTTTGTTTGTATTAACACACATTATTCCGGCAGTTTTATTGATCTAGTACGTTGGAGATATCAAGGATCCTGGGGATTATGGTAGGGATCAGTACCTTTTTTTTTTTTTTTTCCTCTCCCTTAATATAAAATCGTTCTGCTAAACTATTCAAATTCAAAATTGTTTTACTTTTACAAACTAGTTAAGTCTAAAATATGGAAAATGGGTCAAATTAGTTCATTTCACTACGAACGAATCGGCAAGTCCCATTTCAACGGCTGAAGTGCTTTCTTTTCTTTCAATTAAGGTTAACGAATTTTTTATAAACTAAAATTGACTATTAAAATTAAATCGTGTACAAGAGATATCCTTCATACTCGGCATTTGTCTTCAGGCCGCACTTGATCATTCCAAAAGACCGAAACAATCTTTAAGAGCTTCGTTATTGTATTTGAAAACCCATAAACAAGTATTTGGCTCGAGCGTGGATCAAAATAAATTATCAAAATAAAATGTTATGTATTTTACTATTTGAATGAGTTTGTTTGGATTAAGTTTTAAAATAAATGTTTTTCAAAAATTTATTTTCATTTATAAAAAATAGTTTAAAAGGTTTTCAAAATTTATTTTAGGTGTTTAGTATTTTTATATAAAATAACTTATGTTTTAAATTAAACACTTGAAAAGTCAAACACATTTTAGTCTGTTTACAGTTTACTTAAGTTAAATGATAGAAGAAAAAGAAAAATGTCAATGGTCTAAAAATGCCATCTTTTAGAACAATCTATCTCTTCATGAAGATAAAAAGAAGTGAAAAAAATAAGAGAGAAGCTGAACTTTTTCTTTTTAAAATTCTCTTTTAGTTCAACGAGAATGGGAAATCAAGCAGTCTAGATAGTAAGCATTGGTCAATGGGTTAGCCACCTGGATGAATATTGGTGTTGTGAATTAAAATATGTTATGTGATTTTTTTTGTATGGATAAGCTATACATAGGTAAAAGGTGGGTCATTAATCATAAATGTACCTTTTGTGAAAAGGACATCAAAAACTCTTCATTAATGGTTTTACTTTTTTAACATATCAGACAATTATTTTATTCTATTTTATTTGTTTATGGATAATTTTATTGGTATTTACGTTTTAACCACTCCCTCTCCAATTGGTCTACAAAAGGCTTCTAATTGATAACTGATCCGATCCAACCGAACCAAGTGCCACGGTCGGTCCGCTTCAAAACCGGCCCGGTTGGATGATTCTGCTAGTGCGAGGGAATTTCCTTTTGTTGTATTCGCTTGCGGTCGTCTCCTCTTTCTATGAGTTCAGTTCTTCTTGGACCGTACTCAGAACTTCATTACAAACTCTCTTGCAACTCTCGTTGTGTGAATCTCTCTATCCCAAATCTTCATGCTTTCCAGAATCTCAAAACCCTCTCAAAGAGTTCTTGAGGGTCTTCTCGCCCTCAGGCTCAGACTCCATTTCACTCATCATCCGATCACTTCCTCCAATGTTCATCCTCCCTTCTCCAATCCTCTTCGAGATCCAATCGTCTCAAATTCCTTCTCCTCATCTCCCTCTTTCCAATCCAAATTCCCTTCAAAACCCATCTCTTCAAATGTTGGTTTGTCCCAAATCCTCTATACTCCCAAGCTCACTGCCGGAAATTCTTCTCTAACTACTAAATTTAATGCCCATCGTTCTGCTTCTAGGTTTAGATTCTTCTCTTTTAAGACTCCGGGTTTTGGGGGTCAAATCAATGGTAATTTCGCTAAGAAAGTCCTTGATAAGCCCGCTGCGGCTGTTAGTTCGGCATTTTCGCGGTATCGGGAAGCCATTGGGTTGCAAATTGAGGCTTTCTTCAAAAGGAATTATCTAGTTCTATTGGGGTTTGGAGCAGCTTTAGTTTGTGCATTGCTCTGGAGGATTATGTTTGGTATTGCGAACACCTTTGTTGGGCTTTCTGAAGGCATGGCTAAGTATGGATTTCTCGCTTTATCTTCAGCTATCGTTGCTTTTGCTGTGAGTGTTCTCTATTATCTCTTTGCCATGTGTTACCTTCATTTTCTTAGAAAATGGATTTATTGATCCTTTTGATTGTCTTGCTGATGGTTGAGTTAAGCTTTTGTTGTTTACTTGTCATCAGTGGAAATATGGTGATGAATTTCTTCATGTACTCCGAAGAGATATGAATTAAGGTCACAATTTATTGGGCTGGTGTAGAAATTATTCTTGCTTACTAAAGAGGATACCATGTGGGAGCCGTTTTTTTGTGTTGATGTTTAGAAGAGAAATTTCAAGGCCTTCTGTTTCTGATGGATTTTGAACTATTATCTGATAGTTATGGAAAAGAAAGAAGCTTGTGTAGTTCAACACCTCTAAATGGAGTGCTGAACACAAGTTTTCTAAGAACTACTCTACTTATACGATCAATTTTGATTGTTTGGGCCCATCTGTTGGGAAAGGGACTTCTTGTCTCTTTGTCCTTTGGGTTGTTTTGTTTGGCTTTTAGTTGTTTGGATGATATCACCTTCTCGCTTCCTGTGAAAAATAAAAAATAAAAATGAATGACTACTACTAGAATTAGCCAATCCATTGATAGGCTCACAACTAAAGGATTTCATGAAGATACATGCTATTCCAAAATTAGCTCATTACTTTACCTTTTTTTTCTGTGATTTTTAGTTTTAATCTCTCAGCCAAGGGATTTGAATGTAAACCTTCTGCCTACTACAACAGGCAGATAAATTTTTTGTTTCTGTATAAATCAAGAATCCATTTTGTCCTTCTGTTGGGACCTAGCTTTATTGTTTGTCATGACCTTTACTCCTCACTCCAGTTTATGAAGAATTATAGCCTACTTTGTGGATTACCAATATTGAACGTTATCTACCATTTTTTTTCATTTCAAGGGCCTCTATTTGCGATCTAGATTCACAATCAATCCTGATAGAGTTTATAGAATGGCCATGAGAAAGCTCAATACGTCAGCAGGAATTCTTGAGGTTATGGGTGCCCCTCTTACAGGATCAGACTTGAGAGCTTATGTTATGTCAGGAGGCGGGTTAACTCTGAAGAACTTCACACCAAATCGTAGGAGCAAGCGGTGCTTTCTTATTTTTCCAATTAGAGGTTCTGAAAGGAAGGGTCTAGTCAGTGTTGAAGTAAAAAAGAAGAAGGGCCAGGTTTGCCTTTTTGCTTTCCACTTTCTTATATGTTTAAGTATCATGAAGTTATATTTCTTGAATCTTGAAGAATCATTTTGGTATTATTTTTTCTTTTTGAACAGCCCGAGCTAGATGACAATATTTCTTGACGACTGGCATGAAGTTATATGTGGACTCTTTTTGAATTTTTGGATGATCATTATATATATATATATATTTTTTTTTTTCATGTGGAGAAATATCTATTTTGGCTTCTCTCATTAATATTCCACCAGCTAGCTCTTTAACTTAGTTAACTTGTGAATGCCTATTTATAATGCATCAAAGAGGTTATACGAATGCACATTACAAGAGCATACCCGTTTGTTGTAATTGGATTCCCCAATAGATCTTTGATAGGCAACTGAAGTATATACGTGAGTTAGTGGACAGAGATTAGCTGCTGACGTATGCCGGTCTGAGTGTTGAAATATGGTTTAAGGAGTTTGTTGGCCATGAGCTAAAAGTTATGAAGGATATGGTGAGAGAATTATGCAAATATTGGGATATTTCATAGAGAATCATCATTGTTGTCATGGATGAAAAGAATCTTGAAGGTTGACTGAATAAATATGTTGGAAGAGAAAACAAGAATATTGAGAGGAGTTGGTGTAAAGAATAGGTCACTGTCAACTAATTAGTGAGAAAGACTCATCAATTTTTTTTGGGATATCTGTGAATGTTCGGGCAAACTTGTGTGCATCTCAACCATTCTCGTTAAAAGAACTGCTTGCTCCTACTATATTTAGTTGACCTGAGATATGTGACTATTATGGCTTGGCTTGAACCCATTCTCTCGATATCATGTCATATGCAAATTATATTGGCCTTTATTGACCACTAAGCTAACCCATGGTGGTTAAGACTCGATCATTTCTGGTTGAGGTTCCTCTTGAAGAGTACCATTTGAACGAGATTGTGGACCCATGATTTACAGTCATTAACAAGTGAAGGATAAACCACAAGGGGAATTTGGCTTGAATTTACTAAGATATATTAAGGTAGAGGTTTCGAGTACTGCAAGCAACTGTCTCATAGGAGTATTGACGGTGATGGACTAGAGGTGGAGTTTCGCCCCTCCTTCCTTCTTCACTCTGCCCGTCTGATTAACTTGCAAAATTATTATCTTTCTTTATGGAGGCTACTTGTATTTACAAGTGATCATTCTGAAAATGATTGGGAAGTTATGAATCCTGTGTTTCCAAGTTCTGTGTTTAGCGCTATTCACATTCAAGAATTGTAGTTGAATCTGTCAAGGATTTGCAAGGATCCCATCAATCAAGGATTTTTCTTCCTTTAGTCATACAGTGGAATGGACTATTATCATTCAAGAATTATAGTTGAATCTGTCAAGGATTTGCAAGAATCCTATCAATCAAGGATTTTTCTTTCTTTAGTCATACAGTGGAATGGACTATTATTAAAAATAAATATACCAAATCTATACCTTGGGGAAAATATGGTCATTTCTTTTGAAACGCGAGTGAAAGATCTGATTTTAGAAGTTGCAATCTAATATCTGGAATTGGATACTTCATGATTTGTAGTTATTTACATCCTCCCATACGTAACCACCAACCCAAACACCCCAAAAATTATATTTATTAGTTATGAAGTTGCTGAAGAAATTCTTTTGCATATTGTACAATGTACATAAGTAGAATAATTTCCCTCATCTGAATATATGGTATTTCTTTACAGTATGATCTGAAGCTGCTGGCAGTTGACATTCCCATGGCATCAGGACCCGACCAGCGGTTATACCTGATCGGAGACGAAGAAGAGTACAAAATAGGTGGTGGACTGATATCTGAACTAAGGGACCCTGTTGTAAAAGCTATGGCTGCTACCAAGGAATTTGATGATCTTGACCAAATTGAGGAAAAGGAGGATGCAGAAAGAGAACTTCAAGAAGCAGAGAGAAAGCACCAAGAAGAGATCAAAAAACTCGAGAAAGAGCGATGAATTTTGCGACATCATCATCTTAAATAGCAATTCTTTGGAGCTGTTTTGAGTTTCTAGTCTCATCTTAGAAAAATCAACTGATTTTAATAACCCCAACTGTATGTTTATTGTATTTTTTGAAGGCTCGCTTTTGACTTTGTGCAAGATTTCCTTTGAATTTTAGAGTTTTCACAAGGATCATTCCGGCAAGTAAGTTGAATAAAGCTTGCAATGTTATTATGTCATGTTTATGTATATATGCTCTTCCCTGTGATTATTACTAATTTAATCCAAATAAAATTGTCAAAAGTGACCTTAGCTTTAATGTAATGGTTCGAATCCCCTTGTATTTATTCAATTTTTCTGAACACATTTAGTATTGTTGGTTGCCAAATCTAAATTTAGTGACAGGTGAACTATTTTTTTTACTAAGAAAAATTAATTTAGGGAGTTATTAGGTACTTACCTACATTAATAGTTAGAAAAAGTTTTAGCTATAGCCGTCCGTTACAATTAATTTAAAAAATAAATATTTTTTAAAAATTAATCCTATATTTCTTCTGAATTTTTCAAACATTTGAGAATGTATTTCAAACACACTCATAATTTAATATCTAAGAATTTAAATTATATTTTAAATTATTTGAGTTTGTAAGGATGTGTTTGCATGTTATTTTCAATTAAAAGTAATAATTAATTTTTTTTCTCTTCTTTTGGTTTTTTATTTTTCTATTTTTAATTATTATTATTAATTTAAGATGGCACATCAACATTTAAAACCACAAAAGATTACTTAGGAACCTTTTAAAATACATTTTTAAAAGAAAAATTATTTTAAATGGTAAAACTGCCGAAAATATTTACAACTAATAGCAAAATATCTATTTACACTACTATCCGTGTCACAATTTACACATATAGTAGTCTATCGCGATAGATAGTGAAACTTTGCTGTATTTGTAAATATTTTGGTTTCATTTGCTATATTTGAAAATAGCTATTTTTAAAATGTTAAACATTTTCAAAATTATTACTATGACTTTAATAGTGGTTAAAATATCATTTTGATTCTTGTATTTTTATATATGTTCATAGATTAAATTTAAGATTTATTGAGAATATAAAAATTAAAATTAAACATTTGAAATTAAGATTAAAATTGAACAAACTCAAAAACTAACTAAAATATATTTAAAAATAGTTTATATATTGACCTTAATAAAAAAAAATTGAGGGACCAAAAAAAAAAATCTCCCGCCAGTTTTTTTTTTTTTTTTTTTGGTATATAATCGGTTTTGCATTTCCTAAATCCATAAATCTGTATTTCAAATATCATGTTTCTAACAGATCTGTGCCCAAAAAAAATTGGAAGAATCTTGAAATTTGGATTGAATGGAAGTTATGTTTGACGATCGATAGAAGCTGTATTCATCTTGATCGTGACAAATGGAAGTTGATCTCTATTTCGATCCCTCGCCGCAAAAATTGGCTTGTCCTTCTCGATAATTTCCCCTCTGCTCTGACATTCCTCTTTCTCCTTCAACCGATGCATTTCTGCCTTAATTAGATCGCCTTTTCTCGAATTTTTCGTTTTCTTCTTCGTCCTCTTCCTTCTCTTGGCGCTGATTCTCCTGAAATTTCAGGATCGGCTTCAATGACGAGTTGTACAAGATGCTGAATCAACGCTATCCCGAGGTAAAGATGATCTGTCCATGTTTTGCACTTCTTTTTATTCTGGTAGTCGAGCTTCTTTATATGGAGATTAATAGGGAATTATATTGATTCGATTAAACCTAATATCCCTGAATGTGTTAATTCTTTTCCGATCGTTGTTTGTATTGGTTGACTATGATCCTTTTTGTGTTGTTTTTGTGTCTGATTCTTTGTCCTTTGCTGAATATCTGCATCTGACATTCACTTCTGAGGTCAAATGAAATCCTCTGTTTGGATGCAATGCGGCCATGGCCGTGGTTGTATTTGGATTCCCCAGTTTTCTCTGTAATTTTCGAAGAGAGACCGTTTTGGCCATCTTCGAGGGCTGTTTTAGAAACGGTTTTTTTTCGTATTTATCTTCAAAGTTGGTTTTAGGATTGTGATTGAATGGAATATAGGAACTAATGTATTAACATTGTAATCACTATTCGTGATTTTGGAAGATAATTTTAATTTATTTTTTAAAGCCGATCATTTCTGAACACACTTTACAAAAAGAAGAAAAACAATTTTGTGAAATAGTTAACGAACATGTTTATATGATTTTCTTCTCCTAAACAAGGGGAGTATATAACAGTTTCCGGATGATCCATTGGTTTCAGTTTCTCATCACCATTTCATTAATAGATCAAAGAGAAGGTAATTTTTATTTTTCGATATCTTTTTGGAGAAAAATATTGTATTTGTATTTATATTTACTATTCGTTGTTCCATATCTTTGTTTCCATGAAAGAAAAACAGAGTTGACTTGAAATTATTTCTTATGAGGTTCAAAATTTAGAATTAGACATGAGAATCGAGAACAAAAAATGTCATTTCTCCTATTGAAGATTAGCTCAATTGGTTGCCTCCCTAAATAATGAAGATTGAACTCCTCGACTTTGTTGAACTCACAAAACAACAATAACAATAATAATAGTAATAGTAATTCTTATAATGACAACAATGGATTTGGATGCATTATCTGCTAGGAGATCTTCCTCCTTTCACCTTTGCTTCACATGTCTTAAGATCACGGTCCAATAAAATATCGAGTTGACTTGACTTAACATTCCAAACTGTTGAGCAAAAAGAATGGGAAGAAGACTTAGCAACTTGATGTTTCCATGTTTAGGATTTCATGGTCATGCATTAGATTAGAACATCTTCTTTCTTCTTTTCTATTTACTCGTGCTTGGAAAAGACATGATAGACATAATATGTTTGAGTTTGAAGGCATGTTACCTTGCCTGCGAGGTCAATTTACCAATGAGAAATTCGTTGGATTTTAATGCAAAAGTAGATTGTTTATGAATGGAAATCTACCTATGCCCTCCTCGTCTTATCTTAAGCATTTTTATCATATAGGGTTAGAACAAAATGACAATTGCAGAAGTTCAAAATATAGTTTCATGAAAACTTGAACAAAGTGTAAGACTTTTTTCTTAAGTTTCAAGTGCAACTGATTTGATTGCAGGCTCCATTGGAAAATGAATTAATATCCAATCCTACATGTACTCTTGACTGATACATATCGTGCAACTTAACAGGTGTCCTGTTTGGAAACAACCTTAATTTTTCAGACAGAGATTCGATTTTGCATTTTCAATGGGAAACTGCTGGACCAAGGTAGGCTGCGCTGTAAGTTCATTTCATTGTTTTTTGCTCTCTCTCATCTTATGTTTTCAGGGTCTTGTATTGAATTTCTGGTATAGTGCTCTCTGCTTTATTTTGTTTGCTAGCCCCGCAGTTTCTGGCATGTCTCTTGTACATTTTATTTCTATTCATCAAGTTCATGGCCATCCTTCGTCCACATAACCAAGTGGAGGTTTGAAAAAAAAAAACACTTTTCTTCTGTGAATTCTTACTTTAGAATCATGCAAGTCCACTAAATTCTCAGAGGAATCAAATTTTCTCTCTTTAAATATCATATCTAAACTCTCTTTCACATAGATTTTTTTTTAAAAAAATAAATCTACCTTAAAGTGATTTATCCTGAAATTTTTATTCAAAGTTCCACGTGTCCATGTCTGCTAATGGTCAGTGTTGATTTATTTCATTTTCCTCATTTACATGATGTCAATGTTAGACCCAAGTCCTCATCCTTGATACCTATCCTCTGAAAAATTATCGGACGTAAACGTGGTCGTCTCCTATTCATTAGATGTACGATGAAACCATACCTTTTAAATTCTGTCATATCTCCAACGTGATAAAATAGTAAATCATGCTGTTTCAACCTGCTTATTAATTTTTTTCTATCTTCTAAGTGAGTTACATCCACACTTGACATTTTGCAGTTTTTCAATAGTGTCCAAGAAGACTACACTGAAGTCCAGAATGTTGATAGCAAAAACGTACATCTTATTACATCAATGGAGAAGTGGGAGGCGAAGCTTTTGGAAGCAACCAAAGATGGCAAGATTGTAAGTTTCTCCCCAAGTATTATTTCCTGAATGTTAGGATGACGAATAAATTTCAAGTTCATATATTCATTGTGTTTGGCGCATTCAATGAATTCAGGACATTATTTGCTTTACATAAGTGAATTGTGAGGAAAAAATATAGTGTTGTATCTAAAAGCTATGCAACAGGTTATTGCAAACTTCAGTGCACCATGGTGCAGACCTTGCAAATCCATGACGCCAGCTTATTGTGAGCTTGCTGATAAGTATACTTCCATGGTATTTTTGGCCATTGACGTTGATGAGCTAGCTGTGAGTAAAAGCTTCGTTTGATTAACCTTCGTGTATTTATATAACTTGATGTTTTTAGAGGCATATATGAATGTTATTCTAGCTAGCTCTCCACTGATGGTACACTTTTATTTTAACAGTTGTATGGTTTTTGTTTCTTATTTCTCCACTCTCATCCTCTGTTTTCTTCTTCTTCTTCTTCTTCTTCATTTTTTTTTCTCTTGAAAAAAGAAAAAAAAAAAAGAAAAAGAACTTGTTTTGTAATTATTTCTATAGTTGTGTTTGGTAACTATTTTCTATTTTATCCTCTAACAAAATTATCATGTTACGTTTAATTTTTAATATATTAAACATTCTTTTATAAGAAATGACAAATTAGCATGTGTTTGAAAAACTAGAAACAAGAAACATGATACCAGAAGCTAGATTTTATTATTTCTTAAATTTGTGTGAAATTTTGAATGTTTACTATAGTTGTTGAATTATGCTTAGATTGCACAAACAACCGTTACTAAATACTTGTATTTCTGAAAAATAATAAACAAAGAATTGAAATGATTACCAAATAACATCTCCTAATTTAGATTGATAATGGTTTAGTTTACTTATTGTTTTGGAACGACCTTACTTGAACGAGATTTATTTTATAAGTTGTTCAACTATGTCTTTGAGTTCTAAAATTCATTGTTTTGGATGGTGAGTTGAATGGAAGTTTCTTACACTGATCTCGGGCAAGATGGGGTTATTGCAGGAGCTCAGTAAATCGTGGGATATCAAAGCCACTCCAACGTTCGTGTTCTTTAAAGATGGTCGCCAAGTAGATAAATTAGTAGGAGCTGACAAGTCAGATCTGCAACAAAAGATAGCTGCAATGGACGAATTGGTAATCAAATCTCAGAGTTGATAGTTATTTTTTCCTTCCTCATTTATGTCATACATAGAAGTTGCACAAAAGAAAATCCCCATCACAAAAATAAATAAATAAATAAATAAAAACCCAAACAAAGTGCATGAGAGGAAATCTTTTCTGCTTTCTTATCAATTTCAGTGTGAAATTCCTTCATACTCAAAGAGGATAAAATCATTCTTTTATAGCGAACACGATGTACTGCTATCAATTGCAATGCGACTTGAAACAATTACGAATCTATAATTGCAGTTTTATTGTTGAATCATAAGAATATGAGATGTTCTTATTTTTAGCATAAGAAAGAAAGAAGAAAAAGAAAAGAAAAGAAAAAAAAATGTTCCTCCCCTTTGTTTAGTTACATCCCATTTTGGCTGCAGCTTTTTACAAGCAAGCCAAAGAGTAGAGATGGGTTGGAGAAAAAAGGGCTGTGATCAGTATCCATTTCGTATACGACTTCGGGTGGCCATCCCTTTATCATGGCATCTTGTTGCTCTGGTTTTATTACTCGATCATACATTGTTCTTATATACACTCGTTTCACCTTATCAGCGTCGTCGTGCTCCTCTGTAAACTGAGCGGTTTT
Source organism: Citrullus mucosospermus (assembly GCA_030954485.1). Classification (NCBI taxonomy): domain Eukaryota; kingdom Viridiplantae; phylum Streptophyta; class Magnoliopsida; order Cucurbitales; family Cucurbitaceae; genus Citrullus; species Citrullus mucosospermus. The sequence continues at coordinate 5,818,824 of CM062065.1, forward strand.
TAACGCGAGGATTGGCCCTGGCCTCAGAAGCATGGCGGCTAGTGTCGAATCCTGAGAAAGATTGTAACATCATACACATGAATTGCTTAGTTTGTTTCATGGAATGTTTGGGATGTCGGGTTCAATATCACTAAAAAAAACATGCATTTAATATTCAAAATCAATTTTGATAGTTTGAAAATTGAGTTTGACAGTCTACAATTAAACATTAAATTGATCTTAAATGATTAAAGACATGTTTGGTTAGTAATTTTGAAAATAACAAATGTAATTTTAACTATTTTAACTTTCAAGTATCAAAACGATTAAATGCAATTCTCTATGATCTAGAATTGAAGAGTTATGACTCCCTTTAGTAATCATTTGATTGTTGGTTTTTGACAATTAAGTTTATAAACTTGTTTTTGCTTTTGAAATTTAGTTAAGATTACAACTCTTGTACTCAAGTAAGATACTAATGGTAAGAAATTGACAGAAAATAAGCTTATTTATAAAAAAAATATCAAATTATTTACAAATATATAAAAATTTCACTGTTTTAGAGAAGTCTATATTTATAAATAGTTTGACTCATTTTGCTATATTTAAAAACAACTCAAACAATATATTTATAGTTTGAGTACCTCATGGGGGCTCATGTGATAGGCGATTTTACGCTGGAATTCTCTTTTGATGACGGCAGTGGTGGGAGGTTGTTGGGGTCCTAGTCCAAATTCTACATCGTAAACATCCCCAAACTCTGATAAATCTGGTACTCCCTGCACATTTTACCAAAATAATAATAATAACAACAACATAAGATGAATCATTGTAATTAAAATGATTAACTCGTTAATATGACATAATCCTCTTGATCTTTGATAAATTAATATATGAAAAAGTAAGTAAAGACTCGACCAACATTTGTAGGAAAAATTTTTCTATGCTACCGTAGAATGGTAGTATGATCCCATTTAGTGATTGTCAGGTCAAGATCATTTAATAGTTATCTAGTGTGAGATAGGGAGGAGGTAACACGGGTGTACTAAGACACTGGGAAAATTCTACTCCCCTATTGCTTAGGACACGTGGCTCAATCTAAAATTTCAGCTGTTTTTTTTATTAAAAAAAAGAAAAAAAAAATCCCAATGCCCACCCTATCCCCCTTCCCTCTCACTATCTCTCACTCTCAACAATAGCTCAAGTTCAATCAATCGCATAAAGTGAGGAAATCTTGTCAACAACTTTTTTTTGCCATTCTGGTAAAGAAAAAAAAAAAAAATTTAAGGGGGTGTTTAGAACTCCCACTTCAAGTTGTTAAATGGACTCCAATTATAGTAGTTGGTGTTCTAACTATTATAATATATGTTTAACTGTAATATTACTATTTAGAATTACTCTTTTATAGTTTGCACCATAAACACTAATAATTATAACATTGACTAAAATAGTTTGCACTCCAAACACAAACTATTATAACCTGTATATTATTATAACCTATAAACTATAATAACCATTGATTATAATAATTCACTCATCGCTATATCCTGAGCTTCACTAGGACCTTAGAGCATGTTCTTGAGTTGGGTTGGCAGAAAATTAGAGGTAGCTAGAGACTATACAAAGAGAGAGAGAGAGAGATTGAGAGAGAAGGACTAGAGAGATAAGGTGATGAATAGAGGTACATTGACAGGGAAGGAATAAAAGGGGTGGGACACTATTTATTTTCAATATAGGAAAATGAAAGAAATTGACTTAAATAAATATGAGATGTCCATTTCGAATTGGGCCACATGGGCACAAGCAGGAATTCCTGTGCCCAATCAAGAGGGAAGTAGAAATAGAATGACATTGATAATGAATGGCTTTTGTATTGTTATTTTCCTTTGATCATTGAAGAAATTAACTTTATAAAGAAAAAGATATATAAATCATGCAATGACTGCACACGTGAGAACTGTGAACTTTGTGAAAGCTGTCGGCTCCTATTTTAAGCACACTATTAACTTGCGGACTTGAGAACTCCAAATGGCTTCTTCACCTAAATTTGACTCTCTCCTACACAACAGCGAAAATATTCCAATCAATGTATCACCAAAAACATAATTTTTAATTACATCCTTATTTTTATTTAAATAGACACAATATTCTTTTAGTGGAATGTTTTGAATCTTGGATTAAATTTATATAAGTTCAAATTAAAAATTAAATCTACCTATAATAGCTAGTATGTGTTAATAAACTATCTTTTGCAAGTTTCCTATTGTTTTTACTATTTTGTTGGATTGTACTTAATTTTTTTTTTATTTTTGAATTATAAAATCCTATAAATGGACTACACTTTTAATACCAAAATGATTTTCTTTAAATCTCTATTAAGTGCGATGGCCGGCAACGAAGATGGAGATGAGCTTCATCTCTTGAAAGAGAAAATGAAGGAAAAAGTAGGGAGTGAAAAGAGGAAAAGATAATAGAAATATCTCATAGAAGCTCTAATTGAATATAACTCTAAATTATAGTAATATATGGTGCCATTTCATCTTAAAAACCACCATAAAGTCTTGAGTTAACCATCATCTCATTTTGTTATATTTGAAAAAAGCCTTAAAAAACTATGGTTTCATTTTTCAATTTTTCTTTTAGATAAATATATAACAAAATTTTACTATTTATCTATGATAGACCGCGATAGACTATTATTTGGGTCCATCACAATAGATAGTAGTCTATTGCAGATTGACTATGATATTTTACTATGATTTAAAATAATTTGGAGAGTTCAGATTTTAAAACTGAGGGATCCAGTAAATTTTTAATTATGAAATTAGAACTAAAAGTGAATTTTATTTGTAAAAAAAATGATATAGAAAGTTTGTATCTTAATGTAGACTGTAGCACAAAAAACTTACAGCACCCAAAAAGAAACTTTTCACCACAGGGAGGGGGGACACGTTCTTGGGCTGCCGCTGCGGTTCCACCGTACCAATCTACTTCGGGTTAACAATCGCATCCAAGCATATAATATATATTTTTTTCCTTTCCAAATCTCAACACGATTTAAGAATTATCCTTTTGATATTTCAAAAATAATAATAATAATAAAAAAAAATTACTCCTTTGAATTATAACAAAAAAAAAATGTATTTACTGCATCTCGTAGAAAAATTTGAAGTACTACTGACATTAATTCATTTCCCACGTTAGCATATTTTAAAAAATAGGGTGTCTTAAAAAATATTCATAAGGTCAAAATGTTTTAACCATTTCTACTCAACCTATTCTATATCTATATGTTTATGAATTTTTATTCAATTTTCTAATTATAATTCATCATGTAACAAATTCTTCTAATTTCTTTTTGAAAATTTGGTTCAAATATTCTTTTGATTCCTATACTTTGTAATTTGTTCAATTTTAGTCTCTATATTTTTAAATATTCAATTTTAGTCCCTGTATTTTTAATAAATTTTAAATTTAGTCCCTCAAAGTTAAATTTTGTCGAAATTGATTAAATAATCACAAAAATTTTCATGCAAAGAAACATAACATGTGAATATTTTCTCATAATTTATAGCAAAATGTTAATTAAAAAATAAAGGAATGAAAAAAATCCACAACAAACTAGTAGTATGAACTAAATTTAAGATTTATTGGAAGCAAGGGCTAAAATTGAACATTTGAAAGTACAGGGACTAAAATTGAACAAACTCCAAAGTATGAGGACCAAAATGATATTTTATCCTAAATTTTTTTTGTTCTTTTTGTGTGTGATGAGAGTGTGTGATACACAAACATTAGTGCGTCTTGCTCTTTTTAAATTATCTTCTTACTAAGCACTAGCTAGATAACAAATTTGATGAAAATCATACTTTCCATTTTAAAAGTGGGAGGTATTCTAGAGGTGGGATATTTGATCTTCTCTCCCTACAAATTATTTTACTAAAAAAAAAAAGTTAATAGTCAAAACATCAATGTTCATTGTTTGTTTAAAAAAATTAAATTTCTACTTCTTACTTGAACCGTAGTAGTTTGAGAAAAAAACAAAAAAATTAATTTATGACTAACTTGAACATAGTTTGATTTAGTTTTTTTTTTTTTTTTTTTCTTGTTTTAGTTTGTGGGTTTAAATTTTTAGTGATGCAGTGTATTTTATTTTTTAAAAGAAAAAAACCTTCAAAATTAAGAAATTTTTAATAAAGAAAATGAAGTAATCACGGAGACAACACTAAACTGATTTAAATTTTGCAAGCTGGATTATTTAATATAATGGAATCGTTAATCAGACAATTATGAGTCAGAGTGAGGGATAGCATTAGCAATAGGAATGATTTAATTCAGAAACCAGCTGGCTCGTGGCTGCCTCTAAAATTCATTTACCTAATTTTTCCTTTTTTTTATTTTTTACAATAACTCATTTTCCTAATTAAAAGACAAAATAAATAGATTTAATCAACTGATTAATCATCTTAAATCATGATTAAATTGCAAATTCAGTCCTTATAATTTAAAATATATATAGAATTTAATCCATATTTACAGGTAGGAGAGTATTTTATCAACAAATTTTATCGAAGTCATAGGTTGCAAATGTGTAATTTAACCTTAAAATCAATTAGCAAATCATTTAGCAGCCGGCGCGTTTTCTCTGCCTCATGCGATTTGTGATGACAGCAAGAGCTTAGCGATTCGACTAACGGCCAAAACTATTCACACATTTTCACCATCCTATGACCACCACCGGCCGGCGACGAGCTTCACAAGAACCTCGTCGTCCGACCGCCACACTAATACGCCAAGTTTTACTTCAATTACGATTTGTAAAATTAAACATGAATTAAAAGTAGTGAGAAGAAGAATTTGCTTACGTCTTTGATATCCTGATCAGTCTGGAAACCAAATCTCAGCATCGTAGCCGCCACATACACCGCCAAACGGATTTTCTTCGCGAATTTGAGCGTTGCTTGAGTAATACTTAATCCTCCAGCGCTATGTCCAACCAGAATGATCTGTAAAAGTTTTCGACGATCTCTGAATCAATCGAACTCCACGCGATCTCGATCGATTGAGGAACACAGAGACTTTCGGACGAAGAACGAAATTACAAAAACAACGAATATATAATAATATTACCTGTTCGTTTTCCGGTAAACTAGAGACGAAATCGAGCAGAGGCTTATTGTAATCGTCGAATTTGAGGACGGAATTCGGATCGGAGCGATCGATTCCGGCGCCTTTAAGATCAATACAGGTGACTTTGAAGCCAGAATTCTCCATTAAACACCTGATTTTGTACCAGCACCATCCTCCTCCACTTATGCCATGAACGAGGACGAAGTGCGGCGGTTTCTGCACTGCAACAGAGTTCACTGCACTTGGCGCCAGGTTTTCTTCCTCTCCCATGGCGGTCTTCAAATATTTACGAATTGAAAATCATGATTGCAAATGTGTATTATATATATAGAGAGAGAGAGAGAGCTGTGTAGTTGAACTAGTCCTTGAAATCATTATAATGTTTTTTTTTGTTTCGTCGGACCTTACAAGATTTAATTATTTATATTTTATTCTTACTTTCAGTTCCACCATTGTTGAAGAAACTAGAGGGTCTGTGATGCAGTTTGAAGGCATTGGACGGTTGAGATTTAATCCCACCGAGGGTCGGTGACCAAACAATCTCGCTCATATTGAGCTTTCTGTGTGTGCAACTGCAGGGGAAAACATTCTAGAATTTGTTTGCAAAAATTATATAATGCAACAGGAGATAGTTATTTGACTTATTTCGTGCCCATGGTGATGTAATTTTATTTAAAGAATTTGACTGCCAAGAAATTGATTTTTTGGATTTAAAATTGAGATGTTTGTGTGAAGGTTTAGTGTGTCAAGTGATTTTAAAATTTTCAAAAATTTCTTTTGTTAATCATCAAAATTACTCTGAAATATATATTAGAGTTTTTTTAAAAAAATATTTAAATGAAAATAGATATTTGAAAAATAAAAATATACATATGTTTGACAAATTTTTCTCAAAAGTGTGTATATAAAAAAGTTTTTTGATTTGTTATATAATAAAAATGTTTTTATAACGTTAAATTACTAAAAAAAATTTGTTGATGGTAGTCATTGGAGTTTGTTGGAGATGGCCGTCGAAGTTGGCCAGTGCCAATTGCTAGAAGTAGTAGCTTAAGTTGGCCGACAAAAGTGGTCGAAGTTTGCTGATAGTTGTGGATGGAGATCTCCATACAAATTAGAGAAATTAATCATTAAACACTAAAATTTATTTTTCTAAAAATTTTGTTATGGGTTATCCTTAACTAACTTATTTTATAAACTCATTTTTGTACAATTTGTCAAACACTTAAATTTATTTCAAATGGTTCAGGGCCCATTTGGATCAACTTAAGAGATAAATGTTTTTAAAAAGTTCACTTTTATTTCAACTATTCTAATGAGAACCCTAAAAAATAAAGACATTAATGACTTTCAAAATCCATTTTTAGTGGTTTCCAAACACTTGTATTTCTTTTAAAATAATTTTTTTTTAAATTAAACACTTGAAAAAACATTCCAAACACACCCTTATTTATTAAATTAATTATTTAAAAAGGTATTTCAAATACACCCTTAATCACTCAAAATTAATTTTAATTTTAATTTTTACACTTTTAAATAAAATTTTCATACATTAATTTTAGTTTTGAATGATTAAAATTATGTTTTAAGGTGATTTTAAAAATGACAAAGTAAATTATAACAATTTTAAAATCATTTCTAAACATGTTATTAATTGCCATGTTGAAATGGTTAAACAATTAAGTTTATGAAGTTAATTTTTATAAATTACACATATGTTAACCCAACACATGTTATCATATCTAATAATATAAACTGTGGTTTCTTTAACATTTTTTAAGTACAATCTAAATATTGATTACATAAATATAGATTTAACTACTTTCAACCTACGTAATTTAATTCATGTGACATTATTTTATGTATATATATTTTCAATTGTCCAAATTTAAAGGTGTAGAATTCATTTTCAAGTGTTTAATTTAAAAAATAAGTCATTTTGTAAAAATTGGAGTGTTTGGCTTATACTCAAAATAGATTTTGAAATGTATTTTCAATAGTTTTTGAAAAACAATTTTTGTTTAAGTCAATCCAAACGGGGCCTAAATTTAGTCGAAGTTAATGTTTATAACAAATTTTATGAAAGAAAACTTGATGTAAATATATTTAAAAAAAACTTATAAAGTAAATGTTAATACTTTTTCTGAAAATATTAACAATAAACTAATGTGACATAAACTACTTATAGGATTTACTGAAATCACAAAAACTAAACTTTAAAGTTACAAAAAAAAAAAAAAAAAAACTAAAATAAAATAAAATCTAGAGTACAATAACTAAAATACATCTTTTCTCAATAATACATAATATTGTCATTGAAAAAGTTAAGGTAAAAAAAAGATTTACTGTATTCATTAACCTATCTTAGATCCCTATGCACCGAACCATTTGCAAATATTGGGATTTGTATTTTCTTAATAGTATGAAATCCCTCGACTTATTTTATTAAATTATAAAAACTACCGTGAACCTTTTGAGTAGATTTCAATGTGATAGTTTATATATATATATAAAATTTTGTTATGTAAATAATTATTTTAATGTATCTTTTTAGATTAAATAAATGGTAGTAATCTTGTTAAATTGAGTTTATTTCAACTTTTCAAATGTTTAATTTTTAACATAAGTCATTTTGAAAAATTTAAAATATTTGACAACTACTCAAAATAGCTCTTGAAACACTTTCGAAGTGTATTTTAAGTACGTTTTATTAAAAGAATTTAAATAAAAATGACTCAGTCCAAACAAGCTCTTAATCTTTCATATAGTTATAAATAACATCATGTTTGTAATTTTCATATCACATGTCAGGTCAATTTTCATCCTTTAATTTGATAAAAATGATATATTTCTTAAACAATCCAAAGATAAAAAAATGAAACTTTTTCATAATTTAAAAGCATATTTGGGTGTTTTATTTAGTTTATAAGAGCATGGGGTAGGAGTTGAGATACTTCACTTTTTTCTAAAAAATTTGTGGATCCCACTACTAAAAAAACATAATTTCATAACTTATTAATTCTTTAAGGTGTATACACTTCCTTGTAAACTCTTAACACTATAAGCTCCAAGATTAAACAACTCCATGCACTTATCAACCTTTTCGACAAAATAGTAAATATGGCTCAATAACTCAACAAACTTATCAATTTCTAGACTAAAGAATAAGAAAATTTATAGTATTACATTAGTATGAAAAATTTTCTATATAATCTCTGTTTATTGCGTGTTACAAAAGTAGCATTTAAAAGTTATAAAGACCCGTCCAAAATAATATGGGGTTATGAGATACTTTTCAAAATTAGACCCTAAAATATTTTATAACAAAAACAAAATTGTTAAATCTCAAAATTCACACTAGCCTAAAATTGTCTCTTACAAATAATAATAATAAACCAAGCAAGAGAATTAAAAACAAAGGGATAGAAAGAACCAGGAAAAATTTCAAGAACCTTAGCTTTAGCCATCTATTTTATCCACCAATTAAAAAATTAATCTTCAATTAAAAATTATCGACCAAACAAAAATAGGAAGATATTGATAAATTTCAATACCAACAAATAAAAAGCAAGTCCATAAATCTACCAACAAATTTAATTTAAAAAAGAGGACAAACATTTACTTTTTAAGATCATTAAATGGGTTGAACTTACTTTGTTGGCTCTAAAAATAGAATGGATACTTTTTTTACCAGTTAAACACGTAAATTTAGGTTCGTAAATCGACACCAAGAAGAATAGGATGAGTTTTTATTCTCTAAAGAGGAGGGAGAAATGAAGAGAAAAGAATTTTAGATGAGTAACAATTATTTTCGCACGCAAGAAATCTTTAAATTATAAATTTTTTATAAAAAAAATTAATTAATTAATTTAGGTTATGTAACGCAACTCATACATGCTAATGGTCAGTTTTGCAATTATGTAAAGTATACAAACTAAATGAATTAACAAATTATTTAATATATACTAGTTGCCCTAAAATTCCTTCTAAATGCACATTTGGACATGGAGGACACATCAGCAAAATAGTGGAGAAAAGCCAAATATATATTTTTGGGAGGGAAAAAGAAAACAAACAGAATATAATAAATGCAAAATTTAAAATATATTTGGGGGTTTATTGGGATCCCATGTTTTAAGGCGATTTCGTTTTGTTTTGTTTGTTTATGCCCACTTTGCAGGCGCCGACAATATCCTCGTTGATTTCCTTTCCTTGTCGTATTTATTGTTTTGTATTATAAGATAACGATTTTGGATTAAAAAACAAAATCAACATTTTCCTTTTTCTAAATTAATTAATTATATCTCCTAATTTAATTACCCACTGACCTAATCCTTTAATTAATATTATCATTTTATATTAATTAATTCCAATATAATACATCTGCCTAATGTCATTAGGCACTCATATACATATATACACACAAAAGAAATAAGATGTAAAATTATGAGAAGGGAATTAAGCTTCTAATTTCGAAGTCAATTGTATAAATTTTATAACCGTTTAATTATACTTATACGTGTGTTAAAACATCTATTTATATAAAAATTGGAGGTAAAACTTTCATTTACATATTTCATATTAGGTAAAAGAGATTTATTTTTCGATTAAATAAGAACATGTTTGATAGTATTTCTTTTCTAGTGAAGTTTATTAAAAATTAAGTTTATAAAAAATATTTATATATTTTTTATTATGTTTGTTAGCTTATTAATCATTTAGACCACAATGGTTAACCATTTAGTTTTCTTTTATTATTATTTTTAAAATTTAAATCAATAAACAACACTCCTATCTATTGATTTACATGTTTTGTTGTCTACATTTTAGGAGTATTTTCAAAATCAATATCAAATTTTAAAAACTAAAAAAACTAGGCTCCGTTTTGTAACCATTTAGTTTTTAATTTTTTGTATTTGAAAATTAAGCTTATCAACATTAGTTCCATCCATTGTTTCCTACGTTTTATTGTTTACATTTGATGAGTGTTTTCAAAACTAAGGCCAAATTTTGAAAACTAAATAAAATAGTTTTTAAAAAATATTTTTTTTCTTTAGAAATTGTTTAAGAAGTCAAATGAAATATGGAAACTATGAGCAACAAATTGTGAGAAAACAAGTCTAGTTTTCAAAAACCAAAATTATTACCAAACTCAATTTTTTCAATTATGGATTTTACCTATATTAAAGTTTTAGTAAAATCTTAAAAACAAAAATAAAAAACCATAACATGTGGATTTGGAGAAATCAAGCATAAAATTCAAAAATTTAAAACTAAGATAAAAATCGATATTTTTTTTTTAGGTTTTAAAATTTAGCTTAATTTTAAAAATGTTAGTATAAAAAAGATAACAAATCATCCAGATATATGGGTGCAGTAGTATTTATATAAACTTAATTTTTAAAAATTAAATGGTCATTAACCATGAAAATGGAAAAAGTGTGATAGACTATTGTTATGGAAATGATTTTAACTTTAGCAGTTTTCTTAATATAAAAAATTAAAAAAGGAAATCCTCAGAATCAGCTGCATTATTTATTTTTGAAATAACAGAAAATAATAATAATGAAAGGTTATAGGTATAGAGCGGAATAAGAGAATGAGAATGGCATTCTCCAGTGGAACAAGAACGAAAACGAATACTTTTAAGAATTTGATACTTTCCATTTATAATATATGTATAAATTAATTTTAAATTTCCAACTTTATAATTATTTTAAATTATTTAATTTACATCAAAATTGAAGGTGGAAAGTAAGTATTTAATATATATATATATTTTTTTAATTTTTTTTTAATTTCTACTTTATAATTATTTTAAATTACTTAATAAACAAGGTTAAAGTAAGTATTTAATGGAAAATCCATGTTCAAAGTAGAAATCTTTAACTAAGAACCAAGTTGAAACAAAATTTAAATTTTATTAATTTTATTTTTATTTTCATTTCGGTTATTTAGTTTGTTACTATACTTTGACCGATGTGGCTCGTTAATAAAATGAGGAAAGTATTATTTAACTTTCTATGTAACATGGTATCAAAATAGGTGGTTTAGAGACGTCATTTGTTCAATCTCTTGCAATGTTATTTTCTACCCAACTAATATTGATTTCTATTTGTTTAGTGAGTGAGTGTTATCAAAAGTAAAATTATAATATTTTGAAATTTAGAGATTAAATTTAAATCAAAAGGACTAAAAAGGTAACATTTTAAAATCTAGCTATAATTTTTTTTTTTTTTTTCTTTTTGGTCATAGATTAAAATGCGATTTTAATATTATGTATTATTTTAATAAATATCACCTTGGAAACAATTTCAACCCTATTCACAGAAGTACTTGCCAACGTTGGGTTTTGAGGATAAATCTTAAATTGGCTACTTATAATTTTGCTCTTAATACGAAAGATGAACATGTTTATAAATAAATGTTTGTGATAAAATGTTCGCCTTCCCAATAAAAAGATGAAAGATATATTTGACTAACACAATACAACCACACACAATAGATAAAAATATGTTACTTATAACTTTATTTCATTAATTCACATGAGTTCATTCTCTTCAAATTGAAAGTTGGATATTTCATTCTATAGTATACGTGAAGAGTATGACTTTGAGATGTGTTGATGCGGTATGGGCAGCAACGATAAATTTATTTGATTGGAGAGAGAAAGAAACTGCAAAGAAGAAAGAAGAAAACTCAAGGTGGCAAGTGCCATGTCCACTCCAATACCTAAGTTAGAAACGAAACAAAGGAAGAAAGCATATAACTCTAGTATTCATAATTTACATGCTTTTTGTAGGCTCTCATAACTTATTTATAGTTTACCTTTTGACCTTATCTATTTAGGATTGGGTTTCCCGGTCTAACTAGGATTATTTTTGGGGTTTATTGGATTGTGGGCCCGAAAGAAGCCTTCCTCGGGTTGAACCATTAAGCTCGGCCTCGGCTTGAGGCACTTGGAATGGGCTTCGGCCCATTTCAACCTTTTTATTTGGCTCTCCTATTGGGCTTTTGGTTATATTTTGGACTTTTATTATCTATCTTTATCTGGTTTATCATTTATTTTGCTTTCCTATATGATTTTAGGGGCGATTGGACAAATGGCCAAGATAGAATGACATTTTAGAAAAATGACCAACAAGATTTTTCCTTGGAAAATGGCCAAACGACTAATTTTAATACTATTTAAGATTTAGCAATAGACAAAAGTACCCCTACTCTCAAATTCCTATATATATGGTGTATTCCAAACCATTCTAACAACCTAAAAGAAAATCTAATAAACTAAACCACTTCAAATATCCCAAATTTAAATTTTGAATATACATATTGTGAAACAAATAAAACTAAAACCCTAACTTCTTAAAAAAATAATATCTAAAACTAATATCACTTAACAAAACTATCGTATAACTACAAAATCTGAAAATCATAATTATAAATGAATGGTTGAAACTACCGAAGTTATACCTCTGTATATTGATTTTCACCAACAAAATTAACTTTAATCATAAAGTACATTTAATTATAAGGCCAAAATAAGCCAATACCTTGTATTCAAAATAGCTAAAATGAAATTAGCCTCATATTGAGCTCATCAAATACCTTCTACTATCAATAAATAGTTAAAATCTTCATCATTTTTGTTGTTACACATACTAAAATTAGCAACTTCAATCTTCATTAGTATGAGTCATGCAAATACCTTGTATTGGCTAGAATCTTTGTCATATTTTGTCACACCTTATATAAACCCACACAAATACCATGTAATAACAAAAAACTAAATCAACTCATGCAAATAAAAATATGATGTACTAAAAAATTGTCAAGTGAACCACACAAAAATATACAGATTTTTCAAATTCCCAACTCATCTTTTATATTCTAATCGCCACCATTTAGAAATCTCACAAATTAGGAGGCAAAGTTACTCCAAAACCTTAATTGAAAAACACAAACACACACATCATATACTAGAGGGGGTGGATTTCGCTGTCGCCGCCTACTCCAGCAAGGAGGCCAAGGTTTTAGACAATGGGTCGAAAATTGTTGTTTAAGAATGTCATTGTGGTTCTAGTGATGTATGGTCATGATTTGAAATTGTTGTTGCAAATCCAATTATCGCATTATTGGTGAGAAAGATGAAGTCCATATTGTTAGGAGATTGGAAAGTATGCCCATGGACATGGGAACGTAAATAAAAAAACAAAATCTAGAGTTTTACGAAAAAAATATCTAGTTATAAAGATATATATATATATATATATATATATATATATATATATATATATATATATTTTGTTAGAGAGATATAAATATAAAGATAAATTAAACTTTAAAAAATCTTTTAATTAATTAAAAGATATGATCTTTAAGTTTAAATATAGTTGTAAATATCTTTTCAAAGCTACCTAAAAAATTGTGTAACTAACATATATATCCTTCATGAATTAAAAAAAAAAAAAAACATTTATGACGGTAAATATGGAACAACATTGTGAATGGTGGGTCTCTCCCTAAATACAGTGGTCATATTTCAATAAATTAAAAAAAAAAAAAAAAAAAAATGACCATCTTTCAAAATCAAACTCACGTTTTGGCCATTTACTGCAATTTTCCATGATTTTATCAGTAAGTCCAAAATTACCCCTAACAAAATGTAACAATAACACCTTGATTATAGTTAATCTTTACGACTAGATTTTTGGGGGAAATTTTGAGTATAATAAACGTTTTTTTGGTACAAACAAACAAATTGAACCTCAATCAAAAATGTTATTACAAAGGAGAAGAAGTCAAACGACGCCGACTAAAATATTAAAAAAATATAAAATTATTAAAAAGGGATCAATCTGGCAAAAGCCATCATCGCATTTGCATAAGATAAAGGGATTTTTTTTCTTTCTTTCTTTTTTTTTTTTTTTTTTTAGTGAACAACTATCATGATGTCATCAGAAAGTTATAAAACAAAATTACTTTTTTAGTAAAAAATATTGCATTTGATCTTTGTATTTTAGAAATCTACATTTTTAGACTCCAAATTTATAAAAATAAGTCCATTTGATCGTTTTCAAAATGTAACTTTTTAGTCATTGAGTTTTTAAAAATAGGTTTGAGAGGTTACTTAATTTTTTTAATTATTATTTTAAATAATTATATAATGTTAAATTAGAAGAATAATGTTTAAAAATCATCTCTCCTTAAAACTATGTTTTTCTAATTTTAAATATCATATAATTATTTTTAAAAAAAGCAAAGAAAAAAAATACTTGAAAAACCTTTTAAACCTATTTTAGAAAAAGAAGGACCTTTTAAACATTTTTTAAAAACTAAAGGACTGAAATTGTATATTTTGAAAATTCAGGGACCAAATAGATATATTATTATAAACATGGAGGCTAAAAATATACATTTTTAAAATTTAGGGACCAAACGCACATTTTATTCAAAACTTGGGTACTAAAAAAGATGGATAATTTGTAAAAGGCGTAATATTTCCAAAAGAAAAATATTTAAGTGTTGTTTGGATTGCAATTTTTTTATAAACAATTGTCCAACAAAAAATTACTAAGTGACAATTTTTGTAAATGATTTTGTTAAGATTTTTTTGTCCAAAGAAAAGAGAAATATGATATTAAGTGCAACTTAATCATGGAATGTTTTAGGAATTTCAAATAAAACTCGAGCCATACTTAAAAATAGAAATTTAGATTATCATACTATTTAAAGTTTTAATTTTTGTTGAATTAAATCCTAAAAGATTTCTAATGATATCTCTAAAATATTTAACAAAGGTGAAAGAGAAATATTGAAACTTTGAGAGAATCGCAAGTTAAATTTTGGTTTAAATTATAATATTAGTTATAAAAATATTCCTCATACTTTAAAGTTTGTTCAATTTTAAATTTTATACTTTCAACGGTTCAATTTAGTCTCTATATTTTCAATAAATCTTAAATTTATGGTCCATTTAGATTAACTTAAAAAATAAATATTTTTCAAAAATTCATTTTCATTTAAACACTTTTGATAAGAACGCTTTAATATAAAGACACTAATGGCTTTCAAAATCTATTTGGAGTGGTCACCAAACACTTCTATTTACTTCAAAATGACTTGTTTTTTAAATTAAACACTTGAAAATGTATTCTAGACACACCCTTAGTCTCTCAAGGTTAATTTTGACCAAAATTGGTTAAAGAATAATAATAAATTTTCATGAAAAAAATATGTGAATATGTTTTTTAAATTGATAGTAAAAGTGTTATAGATAACAGAAAAAAAGAAAAAAAATTAAAATCAACAATAAACAAGTATTGAGAACTATATTTAAGTTTTATTAAAAGTACATAGACCAAAATTGAACAATTGAAAGTCTATAGACTAAAATTGAAAAAGTTTCAAAAATATATGGATCAAAAATAGCATTTTAATTTTAAATTTTTGTTCGTAAAGTTTGAGTAAGAACTGAAGTATAACTTTAACAAAGGTGAAAGAAAATTATATATTATTGAAAAATTGAGAGAAAATAAATATAATTTTTAAATTAAAAATCTAAAATGGACTTAGATAATCAATTTGATTAAAAAGTAGAGGAGCACTAGATTGCCTATTAATGCCTATCTTAGAGTATAGTCTATGGTACTTGTTGGATTTTTTAAGACTGACCAGAAAGAGCTAAGCTAGTCTGATTGGATTTGTGTTTATTCTTACTAATGGCAGCTACATTGTATTAGATAAACTTTGGTCAAACCATATGAAAAGTCAATATTTTATTTATAATTAAACATATAACTTAACTAATAGCCATTTTTAAATATAAAAGATTTTTTTGCATGTTATATTCTATATAAAGAAAAATTATTTTAAATGATAAAACTGCTGAAAATATTTATAATTAATAGCAAAATACACATTCTATTGTGATCTATCACAGTTTATTGCAGATAGACAGTGAAATTTTTGTATATTTATAAATATATTGATTTTTTTTCTTTTTTGCTATATTTCAAAATAAATCTTCTATAAAAATGTCAACTTTTTAAATTACAAAAACCTGAGTTGAAGCTAAAGTTTAAAAAATAGAGATCACTAAAAAGAACTTGAAAAATAATATAAACACAACTCAATTAAAAGAAAAAAAATATATTAAATTTACAATAGAGTTCAATATATAAGATGAAAAACTCAAACCTTTTGACAGTGTAGAAATTTAGTTGAAACTTATTACATGTACACGGTTATAATATCAACAATGAAATTAATTAGAAACATAATTCAAAAACATAAAATATCAATATAATTATAATAATTTACTACATGAGCACGATCAAACGGTCAATTGTTGTTGGTATATCTACTCTTTCTATTGAGTTCTAGGTTCAAATTTTAATATTAGTAATAATAGATAAAAAAAAAAAAAATTTGTTTTTTTTTTTTAAATATTGTTCTCTCATTTGAAATTATGAAACACAATATTTAGGTCTTGTTTGATAATCATTTAGGCTACATTTGGTAACCATTTGGTTTTTTACTTCCACTTCTAAATTTCTTCTTTCGTTATCTACTAAAAAACAAAGCTAAATTTTGAAAACTTAAAAAAATAGTTCTTAAAAACTTGTTTTTATTTTTGAAATTTGACTAAGAATTCAACCATTATACTTAAGAAAGATGTAAATCATCGTAAGAAATGGGAAGGAAATAGGCTTAGTTTTCAAAAACCAACAACAAAAAATGAAATGGGTACTAAACGAGGTCTTAATTTTTTGGTTTTAGCTTTTAAAAATAAAGCATATAAATACCATTCTATTGCTATATTTCTTGCGTTATTACCTACTTTCTACCGTTCTATCTCTAAAAACGATTTTTTTTTTATTAACTACTAAATAAACTAGTTTTTAGACACTTGTTTTTTATTTTGAAATTTACTTAAGAAAGATAAAAATTGCAGTAAGAAATTGAAAGTAAATAGATTTTGATTTTAAAAAATAAAAATCCAAATAGTTAAGAAATGAGACCTTAAAATTTACCCAATCTATTTTGAGTTAAATTAGTGTCTACCATGGTTTTTTTTTTTTTTTTTTTTTTGAGTTAAAAATATTGTCTTTCATACTTATGTTTAAAGATATAAAAACTTTCAATGATTCATATACAAATAGAATAGAGAGAGACTAAAATCAACTTAGCTCACCAATAATTAGCTTGACCTTTCGCCTTAGAAGTTGAAAGTTTGATCTCTTTATCCATAATTTTTATACTAAAAATAAATTAACATAACTAGAGTAGTAATATTTGTTGTCGCGTTGACATTGAGGAACATTAGGTACAAATTAAATAAGCAATAAATACATTTAAATGTCTTTTTAAACTATACGTATAAATGTTTGTAAAATTAATTTATAAAATCAAAGTCAAAAGAAGTGTTTTTGAAAAGAAAAAAAAAAGTCAAAAGAAAGTGCAGACACACAAGCAAGAAACAAAAATATTACAAATTGTCAGAAGAGTGCATTGATCGAAGGAAACGTGATAGTAAATGTTAAGCTATAGTTTTACTAATTGTAAATTTAATGTTATCAGCATAATATTTTGATTAAAGAAAATTTTATTAAAAAAAAAAAAAAAAAGAAGAAATAGAAGGAAAGAATGAGAGTGAAAATGTTATTTTCAAATATTGCAAAAAAAAACCAAAATACTTATAAATATAGCGAAATTTCACTGTCTATTTGCATTAAACTGCAATAAATTGGATAATTTACTATTAATAATAAATTTTTTCAGTAGTTTTGTCATTTAAGATAGTTTCACATAATATACTTTTTTTAATAGAATTTTTTGAGTAATTATAACCTCCCAATTGGCTAAAAAAACTCCTCCATTTCTCACCACTTTTTCCAATTTATATAAATATCCTTGTAAACAAAATATGAATATAAATAAATCTTATATTATAACAGAATTTTATTCCATATATATTCACCAAAGGATTTCAATAATAAACTTTTTCAATGTTACATTAGCTAATGGGAGTGGAACCAAAAATTGAAAAACAGAAAAATCAAATCAATCCAAATCGATTCACTAGTTTATTTCGGTATTTTAATATAAAATTGAACATATTGATTTGTATTTGGAGATAACCAAAAAGTATTGGTCTGGATCGGATTTTAATTGAAAAAACCAATCAAAACCGAACCGAGAGTATATATACTTTTAAAAATAAACTCTAACATTATATATCTTTTAGTATTTTAAGTATTCTATTGCATATATATTTATTGCTAAATAAAAATGTTAATTATTATGGAGTGTGTATGCTTTTTGTTTAGAAAGTGAAAAAAAAAAAAAAAAAGTCCAATTTCAATCTATAAAAGAAGAAATTGAGCCAATTTTAATTTAAACTTAGAAAAAAATGACTAATTCAAAACAAAATTGGAAATGAAAATTAAAATTGGAAAAGAAAAAAAAATTGTGAAAAATCAAAAACTAAACCGGTAATGAACCAAACTAAATAAAAATCAATCCATTGGTTTTGTTTTTTATTGAAAATCGGTTTGGATCTCTTTTTTATAAAATGGATTGGTTCTGGTTTTGTTCTTGATTGACCTCAAAACTAACAAAATCGAACTGACTATCCCCCTATTAGCCAAATATATATAAACTTAACGAGTTAGAGTTATTTTTAAATAACAATTTAACCAGGTTAATATATGTATTTTTTATTTTTAGAAACTTATTATTTACATAATTGATGGTTGACTTAAGATATTTCTATAAAAAATTCCAATAATTACTAATTCAGCTTCTATGTTCTATCTTCAATTTTATGTCATTTGTAACTACTTTTTCAGATGGTCATATATTCATATTTTTAAGCTTGGGACTTGTATATTGTTGCATCTACCTTTAACTTTCTCGTATTCTTTTATAGTTTATTTAATTAGAAGCATATATGTTTTTTAGGGGAAAAAAAGAATTATTCCATTTTTCTTGTTATTACCCTTTTGTAAACAATTTTGGAAAGAAAAGAAAATCTAATTTCTTATTTATGTTTTCCATTTCTAATATTAATAAAATATATATAAATAAATCTACTATTTTAACTCTTTTGATTCACAAATCCACAATAATAAGAGTAAAGTATATGTTTTATTTTTAAAGGGTGGTTTTCAAGTAAAACATTAATTTTTTAATTCAAATTTTAGTATAATAAAAAAAAACCATAGATAATTTACAAAATCATGTGATTGAAACCAAAAAAAAAAAAAAAAAAAAAAAAAACATTTTATTTTAGGAATAAGAAACGACCAAATATGTCGGTTGTTCTTTCCAAAATACAATAAAAGAATATTTGGGGCGTTGAGTTGGTTATTATGGTGTGTGATTATTATAGTTTATGAGTTATAATAGTTTGTGTTTATGATTAGAGATGTCTACAGAGCACGGTGGGGCTGGGGATGACTTCTTCGTACCTCTTTCCCATTCCTATTTCAGTCTCCGTACCCGCCAAATTCTCCAAGGGAATTTGCGAAGAATGGATTCCCTGCGGGAATTTTTTATTTTTTTTAAAAAAATCAATTAACATAAATCAATATTATGGAAAAAGTTTTAATTGAATGGTTAACTTTTATATGATTTAGAATTTAAAGAGAAATTACTAAAAATTTTCAAGTTGAAAAAAATAATTATCTATCAAATTATTCATATATATAATCTAAATTTATTAGAATTTAAACATATATATATATATATATATATATATATATATATATATATATATATATATATATATATATTTTTATTAATTCAAACATATTTATTATTTCGATCAATAAAAAATAAATCTTGAAAATTAAATATAATATTTATATAATAAAAATAAATAATAACATTAAATTATTATAATAAATATAAGAAAAAAGTGTAATGGGACAGAGACGGGAATGCATTCCCCATTCCCCTTTAGCTTCCACAGGGTCTCGAAAAGTGGACATCTCTATTTATGGTGCATACTATTGTAGTCTCAATTATAATAATCCGTATTTGAGTAGAAGAGGATTAGAGAATATGGGTAGAACATAGTAAATATTGTAATAAATGAGAATTTAAAATAGTAATATTAAGTTAATCCTGAATTATAATAGTTGAAAATACCAATTATTATAATTGGAGTCCTAAACATGGAGGAGGTTGTAACCCACTTAAAGTTAGGGGCCAAACAACCCAATTGAACAATTCACGGATGAATAGCCAAATATTTTATATAATATGTTAAAATATGAATATATCAACAAATTTTAACAGGAATAAAGTGAATTGATGCAGGTATGTAATGCAAATAACTATTAATTTATATTTGAAGTACAAATATTTAGTTATATCATGGACTACATCTATCTTTGTGTAGTCTATCTAAGTGTCTAATTACAAGTTGTAACGTGATAAAATTTTGTTTAATAAAAATATAACTACTAGTTTGGGATGATGATAGATGCAGGCTGACATTACCTAATAATATTTAAAATGAAAGGTAAAGGATGGATTATAAAGGTGGGGGAAGAAAAAAAAAAGGCTAGTGGATGTGTGTGGATGGAGCAAAGATAAAGGGACCTCAAGGAGGGTCAATAATTGGACTATTATTATTATTATTATTATTATTATTATTATTATTATTATTATAATGTATTTAAGTAGCTTTGCCTTTTTTCCCAATAGCTACTCACTTGAGATTTTGAAAGTCACACCAATTGTTAACTAACCCCTTTTGAAACCTCAAAGGAAAACCATACTTTGTCCTAACTTTTAGCAGATTCTTTCCACCTTTCCCCCCCTTTTTTTTCCCTATTTATTAAAATATCATATAAATGTCTAGACATTATGTTGGTGTGTATTTATATTGTATCTTTATGTATATGTAGGACCTTTACATTGGAAAGATTTTAATCTTCAATTCTATAGTTGTTAGAATTAGTAGGTCTTCAAATCCATCTTTATATGAAAAAATTGAGATATTTTTTATTTGGATTATTAGAATTAATAAAATTTTGTGGTAATTGAAACCGAAACTCTTAATAGTTAAGAGAATCTTTTACCTATAAGAACCCTAAATCCTCTCATAGACCAATAAATATATACAACTCAATTTTCTTACTAAAGGATAAATATTTCACAAGCTTAAATTGAATACACTTATTTAAAAATGTTAGAAGTTTGTAATTTGAAACTTAAATTACTGTGAAGATCGAGGGAATGAACGACTTTTAATCATCAAGAATAGAAGAAAAATATGCGACATTTCTTTTCTTTTATGTGTTTCACTTAATATATGTAAAATTGGATGTTTATTTCTCAATTATAAGCATGTTCTCCCTCTCTAGTTATAATTTATAACTCTTTTTTAAAGATAATATTAACCAGCTAAGAGTTGCAATTCAAACGTCTAAAGAAAACAATTTAAAGAAGAAAAAAAACACACACACAAACAATTGTGATGGTATGATATTAAACTCAAGTAAATGTAGAAAATGATCATAAATGACACACAAAGTGGCTATGAAACAATTGTGATTGTATTTTACATTGTTGCCAAAAAATAAAAGTGGCAAAGTAAAGGTGTACATTACACAATTTATTAAAATGTTGTTGTATATCTCAACAAAATTATTCTGTATGAAAAAAAAATAATATAAAATAATATAGAAACAACAAATTTGAATAAAATAAATAATAAAATTCCTACCATACAGTAATAATAAGCGGCTTCAGGTATGATATATCGTCTTATGATTAAGTCGTACCAAGGTAGATAGTCATTTGATACAACTGGTCCATGTGCTACGTCTCCTCCTACACAACAACGTGCTCGCCAATAGGATAAATAGTTTGCATGAATTCGTTGCCAATCTTGGTCAAGCTTACCCCTTAAATCAATTTGGTGAAAGTCACGATCTATCTAACAAATTGGGGACATTGTTTGTCGCATTCCAAATTATCTTAATACTCAGTTTCGATAATGCTACCCTACGATATGAAAGCATATTAGAGGGCTCACCGTCAATCAAATGTCTTCACCATTACAATAGTAATCAGGCGATGATGCCATGATCTCCTGTGTGTATGACGTCCAATTGATTTAAAATTTAAAAAAGTTAATAAGTATAACCCAATTGTGCAACAGTTATTTTTAAGAAAAGATATATGTTCTTACTGAGCGTGCATTAGTTGATCAAATGATAATTTGTACACTACTAACATATTTGTAGAATGCTTAGATGTAGCTAGAATACCTCTCTATCTAAACATGCATGTAATACAATTAAAACGGTTTATTATATAAATCTTTACCCTGTGCCACGTCCACGATTTCTCCACTTATTTTTGTCAAATCTTTTCCCCCTACCCTATTTTTGTTATTATTTATTAAAATAATATTATTTAAAAAAAAAAGTTCCAAAATCAAAATGGTTGTGCTTTCTTTTATTGGTTACATTGAATTAAAAAACGAAGACCGTCTCATATATAGTCACCAAAAGTTTTAGAAAAAAAATATTTTTTTAATCCTTTAATTTTTAAAAATATGTACCTTTGGTGTTTGAGTTTTAAAACTTAACTTTTAAGTCTTTAATTTTAAAAAAATAATAAAATAAGTGCATTTGGTTCCTAAATTTTTAAAATGTAAATTTTAGTATCTAAATTTTTAAGAATAAATTTATATGATCTATAAAATAGTTTTTTAATATGTCAAATAATTACAACATTTTAAATTAAAAAAAACAATTTTAGAAAGATGAGATATTCTTACAAACTCAAAATAATAAAAATAAATTATTTATGGAACTTTTTAAACAAATTTTAAAAATTCAAGAAATAAAAAGTTACATTTATGTTATTCCCAATTTAAAATGTTATATAATTATTTAAAATAATGAAAAAAATTAGGCTAAAATATTATTTTAGTCCCTATACTTTGAAATGCGTTCAATTTCGGTCTATGTTCAATTTTTAAATTTTAGCCTTTGTACTTTTAATAAATCTTAAATTTAGTGCTCAATGCTAGTTAATTGTTGATTTTTATTTATTTATTTATTTATTGTTATTTATAGCTTTTTACAATATATTTTGAAAACATAACCTCATATTTTATTTTGTTACACGAAATCTATTATTATTATTTAACCAATTTTGGTAAAAATTAACTTTGAGTGACCAAATTTAAGATTTATTGAAAATACGACTGAAATTAGAAAATTGAAAGTATAGAGACTAAAATTAAACAAATTTCATAGTATGGGGATTAAAATGTTATTTTAACAAAAAAATTACTTCACCTATCTTTTAAACCTATTCTTTAAAATTGAGAACTAAAAAGATACATATTGAAATCTCGTACTAAACACACCTATTCTTAAAAACTCGAACACTAAAAATAAGTAACAAAATGTCTCTATCATACGTATAATATAAACAATAGACATGTAAGACACTTCTTTAAATATCATAAAATGTTTATTTTTATAAAATTTATAGAAATATCTATCGAAATTGATATTTTTATCAAAAGTTTCGTAAAATTAAGACCTCATCCACATTTAAACTCTTGTCCAAACACACTAATACTTTAAACTTGAAGACTAAAAATGTAACTAATTTTGTGAAAAAATTATTAATTAAAATTGAGATTTAATTATTGATATTGGAGAAAAGGAAATAGGGGCATTTGTAGAAAAGAAATAGAGGGAAGAGCTGGCAAGGCCACGTTTGGTTGTCTCCATGAGTGGGTAGCATTTCACACATGCCATTGCTTAAGCATTTCTCTCCACTTTCTTCTTGTAACCTTCAACAAAACTTTCTTCTTACAAAAATTCTGCCATGCTTATCAATATATTCTTTCTTTCTTTCTTTCTTTCTTTCTTTTCCTTCCACTCTACTTTTTCTTTCTTTCTCTCTTTGTTTCTTTATTATGTATCTTTCTCTATGTGGGTACCAATTCAATTCTAAACATCAAACCTCTTCTCTCTTTTCAGGAAATTAAAGGTAGAATAATTTTGCTCATATTTGGTGATGGAATGGAGTAGTGATAAAGTTTCCACTTTTTAACAAAAATGGGTCTAGTCTATCTAACAATAAACTTTCCTTTTATTCACTACTTATTATTGAAGAGACGTTTCACTTTAGGGTTAGATTTGTTGTACTTCACGTTAATATGTTGAGTGCAAATTCAAATGTAGATCGGTGTTCTGCTGTGGTAAAAGGAAAATTTAGCATGACCTCAGTACTAAATCGTTAATTGTTGGCTGCTTTCCAAAGTTAACACAACCCACAATCTCAAATGTGCACCTGTTGGAGAATGGAATAGAATCACGATGAAAAAACTTACTTAGAACAATATACATACCATAGAAAAAATAGATGGAAGAAGATGATGAACAAAATCTAGAAAACCATTTAAGGAGAAAATATCCAAAAATTGAGAAATTGACTAGATGGCAACGACAACACACTCATGTGGGGAAGTTTCTACTACCACCACAAACACAATTTAGAAATTCACAGTGTAAAGATTTGGTTAATAAACCTCTCTGCCAATTCAAAATCTTCTAACGTGGGACAATTAATTTTTTAATGGTCCAAAAGCCCAAGCCATTCCCAACATTAAATCCATACTTATAGGTATATGTTAAGTTTATCTTGAATTTATATTTAGTTTTTATCTCAAGTTATGAGTTGGTTAATCTTATGAGTCATATAGATTCATGGATTATAATATAAACTATTTAAAGTTTGGTGAAATGTCACCTTTTTTTTTTTTAATATATAATTTATACAATTTACCAGTTAGAAAGTCACAAATTGATCGATGAGAATAACTTGAACCCAATTTTCAATACCTCGTCCACGTCCATTTGAACACAAATTAACCAGATTTTAAGGCTTTCCAATCTTAGATTTGATTTATTGATATATACTTATTATGAACCAAACAATTTCCACTATAGAAAATGGAGTGCTTTTGTGGTTTTGGTGATTGAGTGGAAAGAGAAATTGACCTTTTGATTAAAAGTGGTAGATTTTCCCTTCTTTGACAATCTAGGGGAGACATCAAGATGAATAATCATTATGGTATTGCTGATTATTTTTCAATTATAAAAAACAATAAATTATCAATTTTTTAAAAATTCAAATGCAAATGAAGGGAATATGTATATATTTTGTACTTTTTCATCTTGAAATTGGAGAGGCAGCACTTTTGAAAAATCAAATAAAGTTAGAAAAATTATTTTAAATAGTAAAATTGTTAGAAAATATTTACAATTATTAGTAAAATATATTGTCTAACACGATCTATCGTAGATAGACAGTGAAATCTTACTATATTTGTAAATATTTTGGTTTATTTTGTTATATTTGAAAATAGCCCATAAAGTTAGTTTTTTGTTTTAAAAGAAATTTTATATTTTTGTATATTTACAATATAAGCTATACTTAGAATAATATTTGAATGGTTACATTCAAGTTTGCTCCTTAAGCTTTAACAATAACTTAAAATTTGGTATCATATTATTCGATCCTACTAAATTTTCTATATTGCATTGATCTAAACTTTTTGAAAGAGTTGGGGTTATAAGGAAAGTGTGTCAACAACGTAACAGAGTGGTTGAAATTGTGCTTTCACATTGTTTGGGTTTGCAAGAGTCTAAGGGAACATGTGATGTGGCCAAAGGAGGTGATAATTTTGATGACATTATTTTCTTGTATTTTTACCATTTGTTTGAGGATGATATGAAACTTTTCTATCATTATGGTATGGTTTATGTGGAATCGAAGAAATAAGTTGATTTTGCAAAAGGAGGATGGAGTTTTGTGATGGTGGTTGTATTTAGGCATGGGTGTTGGATTATTCTAAGCAATTTAGAGAATTACTAGAGCGTTTTGCATAATTTCACCCCTCGCCCTCAACATTTATGCAAATGAAAATCCCCTCCTATTGGTCTTATCAAAAGGAATACAACTGTGGTTTGCAGGAGGATTATGCTTACTCTTGCTAGTTTCTTTTTTTTTTTTAACAATTGGTTTATATTGATGTGCTGGAGGCGATGACAGTTTGAGAGGGTTTGTTTATGGTAGCTTAAGCCTGTTTTTTTAATTTTGAAGTGGAATCTGGCTTGGTGCATGTTGTTGCTCTATTATAGAAGAAGAATAAAATAAGTGAAATCTTAAAGGTGGGGATTATCATTAGTGAAGCGAAAATATAAGTTCACCATTTTCAGATTTGTGTTTTTCACTACTTTCGGCATCAAGCTAATCAATTGGTTCATGAAGCGGCTCAATGGGCCAGAACAAAGCAGTCATTTATCAAATGAAAGAAGTTTTGGAAAACCTATACGTATGGACAACGGTTGATATTGAACGGGTACTTGTATCGATGCAATGGTGGCTCATAAGGGAGCAGCTTTCTATGTTTCCTTACCCTTTTTTTTTTCTTGGTTGTTTTGTTGTTCTACTTCAAACTTCAAACAAAAAATTTTAAGGATAAAAATGCAATATTTTAAAGTAACCTTCTATTTATATAATAGGATTTAAACTTGTTTTTATTATTTGATAAATATATATGACAATTTTAAGGATAGATAACTTTTTAAATGATAATTAAGGGTGTTTACCATTACAAGTGAGTCAAATTCAATTAGGGGTGTTTAAATGACCCGACAATCCGAACAACCTAAACTACCCAACTTGGGTTGAGTTGGCTTAGTTTTGTTCTTTGGGTTTGGTTGGGTTCAACTTTTTCTGTTTTTGTTGGGTTGGGTTTGGTAGCAAGTTGACTAAAAAAAGAATTTGGGTTGACTCAACCCAACCCGAATTCTACATATATTCATAAAATATATATATATATATATGTTTAAAGTTTGATTACTATATATTTTTTTTAATTGTTATGATATTTGTTTTAGTTTAAAGTTGGTAATAAATTTCATAAATATTTGGTGTTTAACATTTAAATTTTTATGAGATTTTAGTTATTGGTCATGTGTTGTAGATAAATTTATATAACTTTAATTAAAAAGAAAAAAAGATAAAGTTATAACCTGACGACCCAACCCAATTCAAATCGAATTTTAAGGGTTGGGTTGGAGACTTTACTTGGATCTTTTGGGTTGCCAACCCAACCAACCCAAATTTTCAGGTTGGTACAAAAAACACTCTCAACCCAGCCCAACTCAACTCATGTACACCCGTAGATTCACTCATAAATTAGAGAATTTATAAATCCAACTCTAATAATTTTTATGTCAACATGAGGATAGTTCAATTGACTTAAATAAGTACTTTCGTTCAAAAGGTCAAAATGCCCTAATTTAAGAATGAACCGAGATCGCATCAGCATGAGAGGAACCCTAAGGATATGAAAGTATGGTTAAGAAAGGTTTGAAAGAATTGACTGCAACTATATGACCAATAAGGTTTTCTTTTTTTTTTTTTTTTTTTTTGCGCTCAATCATAGAAACTCTAAAGTGTGCTTCGTTTAGGTCAATCATTTGTCAAGTGATAATTACATTATCAAGTCATAGGAGGTAGAGGAATGTTGAGAATTCAAATTCTTTATTGAACTAAATTAATTCTATATAAATAAACTTCCACCATGCCACATCAACATTTATTTATATATATATTTATTTATTGTGTGTATGCAATTAAGGGGTTTGGGTTGGACTTTGGGGGATTACCTTGAAACACCAATTTTATTGGAGGAGTCAAGATGTTGGAGACTAAAACGATGGTGGAAGGCCTGATCGAGGTCTAGGCATTGGAAGGGGCAAAATCCTCTCGTGGTCGTTGAATCTGATTTTTTGAAGTTAGGTTAATTTGTTGAACCATCAAAATTCTAACTTTTATGATGTTAATCTATTTGTGAGAGAGTTTCCCAATTTTGCCGAGTCTATAAATATCTATAATTTTTGTAAGGTTACTAGAAAGGAGAACAAAACTGCTTACAATCTTACTTATCCTGATATGTAATTTACATTAATACCCAAATTTAAATACTATTTATTGATTATTATTATTATTATCATCTTTTTTTTAAAACCTACATCATTGATTTAATAAAATACTCATTAATATTGGATCCACCGAAGGCATAAAGATTATCAGTCTCTTTCTTTTTTCTTAAACTAAATATTATCGAAAGTTTATTTGTAAAATTGAGGAAATTTTAATATTGAAAATGCGTTGGCGCGAAGAACAAAGTACACGGTCCATTTCACCAAAAAAAAAAAAAAGACGGTCCAATCCAAATCAGAAGAGTGGGCCCAGTTCTCCTAAATAATTGAGAATGAGTGGCCCATATCCCTCTTTTTTCAAAAACTTCCCCCAATTTCCCGCCTACTTTCATTCATGTTTACTATTTCTCTCCTTTTCAAACTTAAATAAATTATTTGTTTATATTATAACTTTAATCCGCAATCTTTTCAGATGTTTTTAAAAATAGAAAAATAATTAAATAATAATTATAAATATAATAAACTTTTATTTTTTATTTATAATAGACTGTGATAAATTAATAGATGTCTATTTTGTCCAGGTTTGCCCCTAAGGATTGCAAATAAAAAATAAATAGTTTAATTTTTTTTCTATTTATAATAAATCTTTAAATTTTAAAAATGTCTCATAATTTCTTCCACTTCCAATTTTATTTAATAAGTTACTCTAATATTACTATTTTTATTTCAAAAATTGCCATGTCAGCATTTTCTTTAAATAATTAATAAATACATTAATTTAATGACTAATTAAACTATTTTCTATTACCTTTCGGACTTGATTGTATGATTTTGGAACAATGACATGAAATTGATTTATTGCTTATACCGAGTGACCCTAAGGTTATTTGTTATCCAAATAAATATCTATCCAGACATAATTCAACACAGAAAAGCATTTGTTAATGTCAATTCAAGCATATTTTGGTGAATAAAATCTTATACTTTCAAAATTGTGCCGGAAAAAAAGCATACTTATTACCTTCTCTAAGATTGAATGTTTAATTTTTTTATATGTGCATTTATTGAACCCAGGATAGTAATAAGATTAAAACCTCTATTTTAGTTCTTAAACTTCTATAAAAGTAACAACCTAATATATAAGTTTGCATTAGTTTAATCTTTATATTTTTGAATTTGTAACATATTTTGAACTTCAGTTTGTAACAATCTAGTCATGTACTCAAAACTTAATATTTTTCTCTTTAACAATAAGTGGAACGGAAAAAATCAATTTTTTGACCTCAAAGTTGATAGTAAGCTTTATGTTGATTTAGTTGGAATAAAATTTGTAAGTTAACTCCCCTTTGAAAAATTATTTAAGCCCTATTTGGTAACCTTTTGGTTTTTTGTTATTGTTTTTGAAAATTAAGCTTATAGACACTGATTCCACCTTGAAGTTTCTTCATTTGTTATCTACTTCTTACCAATGATTTACAAAACCAAGCCAAATTTTGAAAACTAAAAAAAAGTAGCTCTTAAAAACTTGTTTTTTTAAAAAAAAAAAAAAAATTGGCTAAGAATTCAACCATTATACTTAAGAAAAATGAAAGGAGGAAATCAACTTAATTTTTAAAAAACAAAAACTAAAAATCAAATGGTTACCAAACAGAAACTTAGGTTTTAGTTTTTAGTTTTTGAAAATTAAACTCTAAATTTATTACTCTATTATGTACTTTCTACCAATATTTTCAAAACTAGTTAAATTTTAAAAATAAAAAAAAAGTTTTTAATAACTTATTTTTGTTATTAAAATGTAACTAAGAATTAAACTCATCTACGTCAGAGATACACAAGAAAATAGATTTAATTTTAAAAAATGAAAAACAACAAAATAAAATAGCACCTTAATGAAATAAATATATATACAAATATGAAGAGGGGAAAAGGCGGCAAGTTAGAGGAAGCCAGAATTTGAAAAATGGAATCTTAGTAGTTATCGTTATTTACACCATTTTAATTATTAAAGTGTCATTTAGTCCCCTGTCTCTCTCTACGCTCTCTGTTGCTCTAATCTGTTCTCACTCTTTCAAAGCTTTCTCATTGTCCTCTACGTTTCTTCCCTCTCAATCCGCCCCCACTTTTCCCCAATCAATCACTCTCGCTTTTCAACTTTCTCTCTTCCGATTCAATTCCAGATCTCTCTGCGCTCTTCATCGATTTCCAACTTCATCAGGTACTGCCTCCTCTTCTTTCCTTTTTTCCAATTTGCTCCAAGGATTGGTTCGTCTTGTGTGTTGTTTTGGAGTAGATGCTTCGGTAATTATTTTAAGCTGCGAAGGTTTATTAATGAAATTCATTTCAGACGTGTGGTTTTGTTGATGGATTCTGCATATTTGACTCTACTGTCTCCTCTGCTTTCTTTTTTCTAATTTGTTCCAAGGATTGGTTCGTCTTGTATGTTGCTTTAGAGTAGATGCTTCGGTAATTATTTTATGCTGCGAAGGTTTATTGATGAAATTCATTTCAGATGTGTGGTTTTGTCGATGGATTCTGCATATTTGATTCTACTGCCTCCTCTGCTTTCTTTTTCTAATTTGTTCCAAGGATTGGTGGAGTACATGTGTGGTTTTGTTGATGGATTCTGCGTATTTGATTCTACTGCCTCCTCTGCTTTCTTTTCTCTAATTTGTTCCAAGGATTGTTTCGTCTTGTGTGCTGTTTTGGAGTAAACGCTTCGGGAATTATTTAAGCTGCGAATATTTCTTGATGAATTTCATTTCAGATGTGTGGTTTTATTGATGGATTCTGCGTCTTTGATACTACCCTCTCCTCTGCTTTCTTTTTTCTAATTTGTTCCAAGGATTGGTTCGCCTTGTGTGTTGTTTTAGAGTAGATGCTTCGGTGATTTCTTTAAGCTGCGTTTTGGTTGGATCTTCTTTATGAAATTCATTTCAGATGTGTGGTTGTATTTCTTCATTTCTAGATGTATTTGATTAATTTGTACCATATATCCAGGAAGATGTTGTTCAAGGTTCTTCTTCGAACTCTAGTTGATGTATTTTACTGATTGAAGGCTTTCCTGCAGATTTCTGGATCGGTGCTTGTGTTCTTATGGAGAATCCGGAATTGAGAAAGCTGAAACCATTTTGGCCTGAGGCTGACATTCAGAATAGATCTAAATGGCTATCAAATAGTCTTGAAGGTAAGTAGTATTTATGATCGAGTTTTCTGGTTCCTTGTCCAAGCCTAACGTAATAAGACTTAGTTCTTTAGTGGTATTAAGTGTTATTAGCTCAAATCGCTTTCTACCATAGTACAGGACACGCATAACTTTGGAAATTACGAAACTAATTCGAGAGATTTTTATCTGACAGAAATGAATCGGAGTGTTGAGCAGATGCTGAAGGTGATCAAAGAAAATAGTGAAAATTTCCCGAAGAGTGCTGATATGGATTCTCAAGTTGAGGAGTTCTCCCGCTTGTATCAATCATTGGTTGAAAATGTATTATCGCCGGAGCTACAATTGCAGGTGCCCGTTTATTCTGATTGTGGATCTCCTCAAGGGACTCCGGAATTAAGTTCGGACCAAAAACAGGGTTTCAATTTGTCGAGCAGTAGAGGCTTGGATATCTCTTTTGATTCTGGTGGTGGTAGCTCCAGTCTTTCTCTGAAGGATGGAACTGAATCTTCTTCTTCTTCTTCTTCAGACTCTGAGGCAGAATCTTTCAACTCATCTGTCGACAATAACTATGTGGTTTCTCGTACTGAAAGAGATGATCAAGGGCTGAAGAAACAACTTCTTGGGATAGAAACTGAGCTTTCAAAAGGGGCGTTTTGGGTGGGTGAGGAAGACAAGGTAAATTATGATGAGTTACATGACAAACTCGCCAAGATTGAGGAAGAATTAAAAGTTTCGAATACAAAGCTTCAGTCATCTGAAAATGAAGTAGCTAGATTAAAGATTGAGGTTGAGAAGAATGAAACAGCAATTTTGCTATCAGAAGAACTACAGGCCCAGCTTGGGTCAGCTGAAAAAGACAAGCAAGAAATGGAAGCTGACATTCAAGTGGAAAAAAGGCGAGTTTTGGAATTGGAACAACAAATAGAACAATTGGAAACTCGGGTTTTACAATCCGATTCAAAGATTGAGAGATTGATTGAAGAGTTAGAAACGAGCAGAGAAATGCTCAAAAGTTCGGATGACAAGATCACAAGGGTTACTCATGAACTCGAGATTACAAAATCTCATCACCATCTACAAATCAAGGAATTAGAAACTGCTTTTCAAGTTTCACAGGAGAGATTCCAAGCTGAGAAAGAACAGATGCAGACTGACATTCTCAAACAAGTTGAAGCTGAGAAAACCGAAACGACAGCTCTCCACAACTCTCATTTGACAATTTTGCAAGGAGAGATCAGCCAGTTGAAGGAAGAACTTTCTATAAGAAACGAAAGTTTAGCAGCTTTGAATCGAAACCACGATGAACTAAAGCTAAAATATGATATGCTAATGGCTGAGAATGATGAAGCGAATGCCATGGTTCACTCACTTTTAGCAGATAAAGAATCCAGAGAATCTCATGTCCATGAATTGGAGGGTCACCTGCAACATCTACAAGTAGAGAAGAAGAGCTTGGTTGAAGGATCTGAAAGACAGAACAAACAAATTGATGAATTGAAATTGAGACTGTCAGAGTTGGAAGAAGAAGTGAAGATGCAAAAGACTATGATAGAGGATGGGGCTGAGGGGAAAAGGGAGGCCATAAGGCAGCTCTGTTTCTCTTTGGAGCATTACAGGAGTGGCTATCAAGAGCTTCGTGAAGCATTCATTGGGCACAAGCCGCGGCCGGTACTCTCTACGTAAGGTCTGTTGCTTGTGAAATCTCTCAAGCTTATTGCCAATTTACCGTCTCTGTTTTTGTGCATGTTCATGAGTATCATGAGCCACATGTTCGGGAGTGATTTTGATATTCTTAAAATCACTTTTTTTATGTTTAAAATTACTCCAAATCATGTTTTTAATCACTCTAAATTTATTTAATATTTAATTTTACATTCTTAAATACAATTTTTCATATCATCGAAATTGGTTTCAATGATTAAAAGTATATTTTAGAGTGAATTTTAAAATGACAAAAGTGATTTTAACTATTTCATAAGTACTCTCAAACATGTTCTTAGTTGATTTTTGAACCTAGGTTAGAATTTGATATTTTAGGTTTCAAGAAAAAAAAAATGGTATTCTATTTAAACATTTAGTCCAGCTGTAATGTAAGAATGATGAATATTTGGATGGCTTTGGTTCATACTTTATTATTATTCCTCCCACTACTAAAATATTCTACGGGATGTTTTCAAATATAAGACGATTTATTTACAAATATAGCAAAATATCACTGCCTATAAGAATAGATAATGACATTTTACTATATTTGCAAATATTTCTAACAATTTTGTTATTTAAAACAATTTTACCCATATTCTAAAATTTCTATTTAGTCTCCATTATTAATAATCTTGATAAAACAACAATGTGGTTGAATGAATAGTTGGGCATCTCATATAAGCATTTTATAGTTTAAATAGCTAAAATAAACATAGCTCAATTGACATAAAACATAAGGTATTAATCTCAAAATCAACCAAGGTTGATTCTCCCTTCGCAGAGAGGAAAAAAAAAACCCTACTCTAAAATATGATTTGAGTATGATTAATCATAATTGTTTCTTTTTTCTTACTTGACTTGAACAAATATAGTGATAATTAATGTCTTGTCCTTTAAACTAGGTTGAAATTTGTAATTAATCTTAACTGTTAAACAGAGTGATTTAAAAACTTCTTTTAAGAAATTGTCCTTCACAGAATCTCGTATTATTTAAATTCAGTTTAGGTCAGGTAGGGCCAAAAGCTGAGGCACTAAACATATTTGACGCTCCAAATAATATAATTCTTGAATTAATAAACAGGTTAAAAAAAAAACATCATATTTGTGAAGAAAACATATCATAGCATTACAGCATTCTCACTATGAACACATAACCAATCAGATCATTCAACCAAATCAAAGTTCAATATGAGAACTAACTAACACTACATTAAATTACAAACCCCACAAAAAATTCCCTTGAGAATACAGGCAGATAAAATTTGATGTGAATACTTTTAACTACGTCTCGGTCGAAGTCGCCGTCTCTTCCCATAATTAAGCTCATGTGCTATTCCCATGATTAAGCTCTTGTGGTGGGAAGAAAAAGCCAACTTCTTGAGAGCCATTGAAGGGCTTTTCGAATTGCACGAATATGGATTCCTCTGTAATGATCCAGCTTCCATCATCTGACTTCTCAGAAGATTGTGAACAGCTCTAATTGAAAAAGAATAAATAACATGAACGAGAATGTAGTTAAATAATGATAACAATATCAGAAAATCGTGTGGTTAAACATAACTGTATGGTAACGACCATGGTACACAACCAGGACCAAAAATAATATGTGAATGGATAATCTAAACACCACCCCCACAAAATTAACATGGGAAGGTGAGAGTTTAAACCAAAATAAATAAATGTGAAATTTTTTAGTAGTTTATTTCCCTTGGTTCATAGTTCGGTTCGGTAGCCAAAACAAACCTAACCGAAAATTTTCAAAAAAACCAAACTGAACCATAAATATATATAAACAGTTCTATTTGGTTTGGTTCTATTTTTGTTTTTATATATAATATAACCGTTCGGTTTAGTTTTGGATTTGGTTTTCAAATCCAAAACCAAACCAAACCAAACCGACTCTTCAATAAAAACCACAATTTTGTTTTGATTGAGTTCAGCTTTGTCAATTGTTTCGTTTTGATCGATTTTAGTGATCACCCCTGCTTTTAAGTATTGTGGGGGTGTTGTGGGTGAATGAGGATAAAAGCATCACTAAAAGAAGATATTAGTATTACTCCTCACCATCTCAAAAATCATGTGTCTATTTGGAATGACTTTCTAAATGCGTAAAAAACACTTTTTTTCACCTAAAAAGACAGAGCCTAATCAGCCTAATTTAGACTATCAAAAGGGAAAAGAGAACTCACATCAGAACAAGTATGTACCAAAAGCGTCATCCAGTTCCAGGCCTCCAGCAATTGTTTTTGACTTTCATCAGCTGCTTCCTGAAGAAAATATAGCAGTGGAGGCATTAGCTGCATTTCAAACTGCCTTGATCCACCACATGCCTTGCATTTTCCAGCTTCTCCGTCCTCTGCTCTGGCCAAAATCGGCTTCCCGCCAAACGAGTATCTGAAGATAGGACAGTTCAAATGTTAAAAGAAAACGGTTTCATAAATATTGATAGTTGATCAACTAAATAATGTTAATAAATTAATGGCAAAAATTGTATACCAAAAGTTGTACTCTCAGCAATTCTAGTATGTGAGGTAGGCACAACACTTGTAAAAGAGTTTCGAATAGTTTGGCTTTAAAACTTAGGTTAAAATACATGTGTTATCCATATAGATGTATTGTCTCTACTATGTTTGTAACATTAAAAAGTTTTAGTCCCTACGACCCTACCCTTAAGATTGGTTAAGGAAATGTAAACATGACGCTCATTTTCTACAATTTGAATGGAATGATGCAGTTAAAGAAATTTGAGAGATTGATTGAGCATATGAAAATTCAGAAACAAGTAATGAAATTTGCCCAAAAAGCATCAAAATTTGACACAACCCAATCACTTGCATCTTCATTCCTAATCCATCCTAACTGCTTAACTATAAACCTATACCATTTCAAGATGTAAAGTGCCACACTTGGGTTTCATCCATTAGTGTTGAACAGTAGTGAGTAGAAATAAACCTTTTAAATAATAATAATAATAAAAAATAAAAAATTCAAGGACTGAGTAGACAGGCCATGTAATTTAACCCCCACCACCACCACCGACCAGGGAAAATAAATGATAATAAATGACCAGGGAAAAGAAATAATAACAGGTCATCTTTTATTTTTTATTTTATTTTATTTTATTTTTTGAAATGGAAACAACACTTTTTACCGATGAAATGAAAAAAAAAATGATAATAGGTCATTACATTTCAATAAGACGTAAGATGGATTAAGAAAGAGCAAAAGGAGACGTCTACACACATGGAGAAACAATGTACAAAAGAATATTATGTTGTCGGAGAAAAAAATATGGATCTGGCTGACACACCAGAACACACTAAGGCACTGTCCAAGGAAGGGTTCTAAGGCTCGACTGGCAGAGTGCAAAACATGATGAAGGCTTCTTCGTAACTATTCTTTAGGCCATATTGTTTTTTATTGGAGCTCCTTTCGTTAGTGGGCTACTTTTGGCGAGCTTAGTTTTTTGGGATGTCGTTGTATTCTTTCTTCTTTTTTTAAGAAGGATGGGCCTAGCGTATACCATTTGTATTTGGTCTTAGAATATTTGTGAGCTATATTTAATATCTTAGATAAAAAGAGATTTGAAGCCCTAATCTAAAAAACATAACAACTTCTACCCACCAGGTCAATCCACGGTAAACAGGAGTATAAATAATAAGATGATAAGCAGATAATCACGCGTAAAAATGTCATTGATTACCGCAATACAATACCTGAAACATTGTTCTGGATATGCATCCAATTTCTTCTTAAACTTCAGGTAAGTTCTATCAGCAGTCAGGGCCTTGTCATATTCATAACCTTCTTCTGACCACTTTTCTTCTTGTACTGAATCCTCCGCATCACTTTGATTCTCCTTTATAGAGAGTGATGCATTATTGGAACAGATAGAAATATCCTTCAAAGATGGTTCATCTTCAGTATAGATATAAAAGCATGGTACCACTGCAAACAAACAGATGTCATACAACATTAAAAGTGGTTCTAAATCCACAAATGAAACAAATAAATAGTGAAGAAGTCAACAACAGTGCAGATTTTAAGAAACTTTATTTGAGTGGGTTCTGTCGCTAATGCAGGAACCACCTATCTTATTTGTTTGGCGAACCACGATCAAACCTATTTGTTTTGGAGGTTAGGAATAGATAATACAAGGACCAAATGCTGTATGCTCTAAATGGATCTAACCTTTACTGCAGAACCCAAATATAAAGTAGCGTAATCAGGAAAAAAAAAAAAAAGGTATATATATATATGGAATGATTCTTTTTGTTGAATCCAAAAAAAATATTCATTCATCTCCAAGAGCCCCCTTCGTTTTTTACAGGCAAGAGTTGGACTTTCTTGAAGTCAGGGTGGAGAGCTCCTGGATATCTGGTTTTTCTCAGCAAAATTAGTTCCTCTCCAGTCTCCTCTACATCTAATCAAAACACGAAGCATTGCTGACATCTGGAAGGATGATAGTAACACTTGGGACTTCAACATATTCATCTTCATAATTGGGGAAACTTGAATTTCCAAATGGACCTCCCATTCTCGTCTGTATAAGGCATTGCTGCAAGTTCCAGAGATGACTCTAGAGTTTAGAAAGTAAAAGGATTGAGGATTTCCCTGAAATCTATGCAGAAGGTCTTTTCAGTTCTTTTTTTTTTTTCAGGCTCTGTAACTTTCTTGGCCTTATGAGGGATCTCTTATCCCTTTCTTGTACCTCCTTAAAATCACTTGTAACCGATATTTCTTGTTTCCTATAAAAAATAATTGGATAGTGCATGCAACTAAGAAGTATCAAGGCAGAAATCAAACCAAAAGACAATCCAATTGCATTACACTAACCTTGGCCAAGTTTATGCTCTGCAACAATACCAGTTCTAAAACCAACAAAAAGAAACTAAAGCAATAAAGTTTGTAGAGAGTTTTCTTAATGTCCAGACACCACACCTGGTGTTTTCACATCAACAACTCTTGTTGGGCTCAAAGTTGAACTCTTTGCGGCAGTCTTCGAATGTGATTTACTAGGAGTTGTCTTGGCATGAGAAACTTTAGTTGCAACCTCGGAAAATGCTCTTTGTAGCTCCTCCAAATCCATTTCTTCATCGTTTTCTTCATCCAGTTGCTCCCACCAGTTGGTCTTTGGAGCTGAAGTTGATGGTATTAAAGGGCCAACTTCTTGAGAAACTTTGGAGATCTCCTGGTCACATGATTTTTGAAGACGAAGAACTCGCCAACTGCATACCCCAAGTGAGGAAAGCCAAAGTGCAATGTTAGAGCAATAATAACTGACATTCCATCAGCCAAAGAGATGGGGGTGAAAAATTAATACTGACCCAAGGGAACTGCTCCCGCATTCTGGAGTTAGACAACCAAAAACAAGGAGGAGGCGCTCATCTATCTTTGTTATTTTTATTGAAACTGGAGCATAGATCTTCAAGGAAGCACAACTACCTTAAATATAACTATTTAAAAATTTTCAGATAGAATGTAAGAAAGTAAAATATGAAGAAAGAGGAAGTGTAAGTTACAAAATTTAAAAATATAAAATAAAATCACCTGTAAAACAAGACATAATTTACTTCCACACTGAGAACAGTCTAGCAGAGTGGAGTTGACATTTTGAAAAGGCAAGTCCTGTTTGAAGCAATAATCAAATGTAACTTGTAACTACCATTAAAAACAAAAATATATCCATACTTGAGGATATCATCTAACCAGCAACTTACAGGAAGCCCACCAACTTTTGTAGTATAATGATCAGAAAGTTCAAGATTATCATCAGCCCAAGGACCTGGCAAGCCTAGAATGACTCCACCCATCACCTCCCTCTGCTAAACAATCAGGAATGCAATCTTTTAAATAATTTAAATAGACTGTAACACTTGTAAGGGATAACAAAAGGCAAATACACTAATCAGAATTTAACTTTTAAATGCTTGAGATCAGAGACATAGCACATGCAAGATTTTTTAAATTTTATCTGGCTCGATAGTTTCTTCTATACTCAAGCGAAGTCAACGTCATTCAATCAAACTCAAGATCTTTTCAATCTGTTTGTATATTGTATTTTGCTGTTTTTTGTCAACTGATAACTCAATCTTTTCAAATACAGCTTTTAGATTCTTTTTTATAGCATCCAATTGCTTTGTCAATCTGTATTTTTTTACCTGAGAATTATGTTTTCGTGTGGACTAGTTGAACATTGGTTGAATAATAAATCGACCAACAAAATTTGCTTCTTGGTTTTTTTGTCTTCGGAGATGCACAGAACAACCAGCATAAACAACAACGGAACAAAATCAAAAATAAAAAACTTGGGGATCTTAAAAATGAAAGGCGGCAGTGCTATCTCACCAACGGGGCGGGTTAGGGGTTGAACCACTGTGTTTCTGAAAAAAAAAAACAATAAAAAATAATTCTGATTGCCCGGAGAGGTGAGAGAGTGTGAGAAGGGGAGCGGCGGCGATTTTGTCGGAACGATGAGACTGCGGCAGCTGACAATGCAACGCCGCTGAGACAGCGTCGGGCAGGAACGGCGCACGGCGGAGCAGGGCAGCAGGGCGCAGTGGCTGGCAACCGGGGGGGGGGGGGGGGGGGGGCGTTGGTGAAATAGGGTTTAGGGAAGAAAAAACAAAAACAAACAAAAAAAACAAACAAATGTCAATATATTACTGGTCCACCACAGTGGGTTGTTTGGGAAGTTGGAATATAATCGGTATTACAAATTAGAGGAGCGTTGTAATGAGAAAAGAATCAAGAGTGCAACTAAATGAGTTTTATACAATTTTGGATTATATTGCATTACAAACTCATTTCATTAAGGTCTCCTAAACAACTCCAAAATTTATCCTCTATTCGGTCCCTTCTCCCTTTGCTTTCATAGTGCAAAATGGGTCATTTTGATTAACAACGACTCGACGGACTTTACTAAGGTAAATAATGCATTTGATGAGATTGTTGTTTTAGCATGACGGTTGAAAAATTTATCTTTTCTTATTCTCTTTATATTTGCAATCATGCAACTCAATGTAAAGCTGGTTACGTTGTCGAGTTTTTATCTCATTTTGGTTTTTTTGGTTCTTCCAATTTAGAAGCTCAAGATATTGGGAATCATTATCCTAGTTGGGCTTTGGATGTTACTAATGATGATATTTCTCCTCGGCCTCTCTCACGTTGGAGGCTAATTAAGTTTTTTTAAAAAAATAATAAACAAAAAAAAAATATGTAGGAATTTCAATTTTTTATACTTTTTTCTAAAGGTACACCTTTTTTCTTTTTAATTAGGTTGGGTCAATTTTTATCTTATCTTACCAAAAAGGTTAAATTATAGAAAAATCCTTAAACTTAAATTGTTTGTTTAAAAAATATTCATATGTTTTGAAAAGCTAAAATATTATCCATAAACTTTCATAAACATTTTAAAAGTATTTTTAAAGTATAATTTCTTTAAAATTTTGAACAAACATTGAGAAATGGTGTGAAAGGGACTTGTTACGAAAACTTTTATTGCAACATTATCTTAAATCATCGTCACATAGTTCTAAATCTCGATTTCTGTTCGAGAGTCTAAAATATTTATACTACAAAAGCAATTTTGAAACATTTATTAAAGTTGAGTGTTAATATTATAATTTTTTAAAGTACAAGAGTATTTATGAAATATAGTATAAAGTTTAAGGGTATTTATTATAACTTAGCCAAAGGGAAAACTAGGATTTTTTTTTTTTTATAAACAAATTGAAAAGTTTAAGGTAAAAGTGAAATTTTCTTGAAATATTTTGAATTCTACTCCAAAGTTTTGGAGCATTTTATAAATTTAACCCTCTATTTACAACCAACGTTCACATGTTTTTGAAATGGAGCATGATCAATTAAAAATTTAAAACTAAAATTAAAATTGGTTGTTAAAATGAACATAGTTCAATTGGCATAGTGATTGTGCTATCAACCTCGAAGTTTTTTTAATATAAGACCTGTAGGCTGATTGTGTCAAGTAGAGACCCCTGGCTGACATACAGATTTTGGAAAAAAGACTCCATAAGATGGTAGGTTCTCAGTTAAAACTTAGTACAACTTTTCACCCACAGACCGATTATTAAACTTAATGTTTGAACCAAACTTTAGAGAACATGTTACGTGTTTGCACGTTAATTTTTGCATAAAGTTTGGATTATTTTGCATCTTTTGGAGTTTCCATATAATATCATTTATTAGGCTATAATTGGCATGACGCCATTTGAAGCTCTTTATGGAAAGAGTTGCATGTCGTTTGTTTATTGGCATGAGGTGGGTATTCCAACTACTAATGAGGCTATCCAGAAAAGTAAAGTGAGGATGCAAACAATGCAGAATGGAGGAAAAAAAGTTACGGCGATATTAGGGGAAAATATTTGTGTTGGGTTTTATGTCATAAAACTCATGGTTTGTAAACAATAAATATAATTTATTTTCAATAAAGTTGTTATTCAAGTTTATTCAGTAAATATGTCATTGGATGTGTGAGTTACGTATAATATAACAAAGAATCCAATAAACTAAAGAACCTTTGGCTATAGCATGAAAACTTGGACTTTATGTTTAGATATAAAATGGATCAAAGTTCAAATAATAGCCAAAACGGTCTATAATATAGGAATAAGACTTGGTATCTTATCATGGGGACACTATGGATACGACCCACTTTATATTTG
This sequence comes from Citrullus mucosospermus, assembly GCA_030954485.1. NCBI lineage: Eukaryota > Viridiplantae > Streptophyta > Magnoliopsida > Cucurbitales > Cucurbitaceae > Citrullus > Citrullus mucosospermus. Next base: position 5,860,484 of record CM062065.1, read on the forward strand.
ATATAAATGATGTGATCATATATCGTTCATATAAAGACATGCGAGTGGGGGCATATTTATGCAATGAGTTTGCATAAGACCAGACCATGAGATAGTCACTTTTACTTTATAAAATATCGTTTACTATTAAAATTGATTATTTAAAAAATGATGACCTAGGTAACTCAATCTTAATCCTGAACTAACTATGAGCCTCTATTTATTCGAGATTATCCTTTAATTTGCATAGGTGAGAGTGGCTTGAGTTCATCGACTCGATAAGCCTACCTTTATAGGGATAAGACCAGGTAGATAGCTGGGGAAATAGTCTTATGAGATGAAATTCATTCCTTCCTGATTCTAGGATATATAGTATAGAGGTTGTTTCCCTAAGTACTGACTGGATGTCTTGAACAAGAGGCCCCACCGTTTCATTGGCCCGAGAGGAACTCGGTTTGGTGGTTGGACCACAAACTAATTATCTATTAGAGTATCAGTGGGACTTAAGGAACAATAAGTAATTATAGGGGTAAACCATTAATTTTGACCCAATTATAATTACGAACAACTTACTAATCATGGTATATCAAGTGGACATAAATTTATCTACAATGAGAAGAGTGCAACTACTGGGCTATAGTGGAATGTCCTAATAGTTAACGAATGTTGATTAATTAGGTTAAAGAGTATTAGCTAGTTAATTTCGAATCATTGGAGCTCATGATTTGTAGGTCCATTGGGTCCCCTGCTAGCTCATATCAGACTAAACCTTAGAACAGTGTAATGAAAAAAATTGAATCGTTCGAGTTTGATTTAGGGAGTAAGTATTAATTATACGGTTTACTTAAACATATGATCGTTTAATTATGAATTGAACGATAATGGAGAATTGAAAATATTTAAATGTGATTTAAATATTGTTTACATAAATAGAGATTCATTGGATTAAAAAAAAGTCGGGATTAGCGAAAAAATATTAATTTAATATAATAAAATAATTATTTAAAATTAATTATTTGAATTAATTTTATTTGAAATTAAAAAGAAAATTCATTTTTTAAAATTGAATTTTGGAAATTCAATTTGCATGTTGTTTGCATGGAGGTGGGTTTGACTCATTTTCATTTTTAAACCTCATGCAAACACACCAAATTCCACTTAATTAGTCACCTATTTGGTGTCTTGTTGAGATTAATTTGAATTGCATGATTTCTTCTTTAAATAGAAGTTGAATTAGAACAAGAGAGTTTGATGAAAGCTGAGAATTTCAAGCTAATTTTCTCTCAAAAGCCTCCAACTCCGAACTCTCTCTAACCTTCAAACTTGCTTCAAATTCATCACAATTTGGATCCCACAATCCATTCTAAGGCCGGTGAATAGTTGGGATGACTCTAGTGGTGGTCCACGAAGTGTTCATGATAAAAAAACAACTAAAGAATTGCTTCAATTTTGAACTACATCAATGTAGGTTTCTAAAACTCTGTTTTTGGGTTAATGAGCAAGCATGTTTAATCCTTAAAATTGATGTAGTTAGAGTGTTTTAAATCCAAATTGATTTCACTTGCATGTTTTTTACTTTATCAATTGGAGTTTGCTATAAATGATAATACATTGTTGAAAGTAACACCTATTAAAGGAAGGCAGTGCTCGTTAAAGTTTTCTAGTAGAATCATTAGTCTGAAGAAGCAGCTAGGGAATGTGAGGACAATGTGAGAATAAAGTACAAGAGGTCTTTCAGAATTAGAACTTTCGAGGTTAAAAATTTTCAAAGATGGAAGAATGCAACATCTCAAGTTTGTGGTAGATTTAAGTTCCTTTGTTTTCCCGCGCTTGATTCAAATCAGTCATGCTACGTCAACTTTTTTGCATCATAAGTTCATTTGTTTTGTCGTTTGATTCAAATCAGTCTTCAACTTGCACTTTAATTAGACAGGTCACTGCCCATGCATTTGCTATTTACTTCATGCTTCTTCTTTTCCTGCAAAGTTGAGTTGGTCTAGTTCTTCTTATGCATCCTACGGTTGCATCTTTAGCCCATTTTTCCAATTTCTGCTTCTTTTATGTTCAAGTCTTGTGTTGGAAGATGTTAAACTTATAATGTTTCATGAAATTTTTTTTTTGAGGAAAATATTTTTGCCAATGTTAAATGCAAATGTATTCTTTTTGCATGTTTTATTTGTCAAGTTAACAAATTTTCATTGCATTTCCTTAAATTATTCTATTAAAAAAGGAACAATAACTTATATTTCTATGAATTACCAAAAATAATATTTGTAAAAAATATTTCGAACTTTTTAATTTAAATTCATAAAGGATTTGGAAATTTGGAAGGAAAGGGAAGGAAATCAGATATATATATATATTTTGAAAAGGATCAAGTTAATGAAAAGAAGAAAAAAAATTTATCAAAACCTTCTGTTTTGCAAATCAGCCGTGCGACACCCCCCTTCTCGCGAGTTTTCCCTCACCACACGCTGCGCCGCACGAAGCTTCTCCGCCCACCGCCGCCGATCGCTTGCCTCCTGGCCTCCGTCCTCGCCGCCGTCTTCGATCGCCGGCCGTCCAAGCACAGCTGGTGAGTTGCCGCCAACTTCCTCAAGTTTTGCTCTCAGCCTCTCATAATGTATAAAAAGAAAAAAAACCGAATTGAACCAAAAACCGATCTAGTTCGGTTCGAACCGATTCGGTTGGGCCATATTCTTGCCAGAACGAACTCATTTCTATCCTCCTAACAAGAAGGATGATTCAGTAGTCGCAGTGACGGTAGTTGATGGTTTAAATTCCAGTCTCCTGCATGAACAAATCTTCTATCCTCTCCAAAATTTCGTATATCGATCCGTGATCTCAATCTGACGTCTCCATTTTCATCGTTCAAAGTTCTTTGGAGATTGTTCAGGACGTTCGCCACTATTTGAAGCGACCGGAGAACTACTAGGAAAACCAAATACCATGGCGGATCTCATTCCACCACCACATAGATCGGCCAACGACTTCTTTTCCGATCCACTTGATTCTCATCCTCTCTGGTTCAAGCCCGACCTATTTCTCTCCCCGAATTTTGATTCCGAGTCCTACATATCTGAGCTTCGAACATTTGTCCCATTTGACACTCTCCGATCTCAGCTCCACTCTCATCTTTCCGCTCTGAACCGTGAGCTCATTGACTTGATCAATCGTGATTATACCGATTTTGTCAACCTGAGCACAAAGCTGGTCGATGTGGAAGCGGCAGTCGTACGAATGCGAGCTCCTTTGGTTGAACTCAGGGAGAAAATTGAGCAATTCAGGGGTTCCGTGGAGTTCTCTCTATCAGCTTTGCAGAATGGATTGCGGCAGAGATCAGAGGCAGCATCGGCCAGAGAGGTCTTGGAATTGTTGCTCGATACATTTCACGTCGTCTCGAAGGTAGCGTGTGCTTTCGAATTTCATTTTGATGGGATATGGCATCCATGACTAGGGTAGAGTGCATTTCAGTTGGAATTTCGAATTCCAAAATGTCTGAGAAGTTTTTAGAGAGTTGCGTCGACTGGAATATAGAGTGTCGACTACCAATTCACTTCCTAGTTCTCACGAATGCCGGAAACAAGTTTGTTTAGAGTAGTAGTATTCATCGGACCTGTGTAACACAAATAGGTCGTGTATGAGTTTAGCAGAAGGGAAAGTGTGCCAGAATTGGTAAGTTTTGATCTCTTATAGGTGTTTAATATAATTCCGATGGAATTTGATATGTTCCAAAGCTTTCTCATGAACTTTCTTGTGCATTTCGATGTCATCATTGTATGTGTTGTTTAAACTCCAGACTTTCTAGGATTGGCACCATCTGGAGAATAGAATGGAAAAAGAACTGTTTTAACATTTATAGAATTGTCTTGTTCCATTGTTGAAAGAGAACTTCACCATAGAGAAAAGGCTGGACAAGGAAAGTCAAATTTCACACAAGTTTGTCAAGTCTCTTTCTCTCTCTAATTGATATGCTTATAAATACATTCATGTTGCTTTCATGTTTATACCCACAAGTAGATATAGAGAGCTTAACTAAGGGGCGATATAAAGTTGGTCTCTCCTCTCTCCCTTTTCCTTATGGCCATTCTCTGCCCATTCTCCACCTTCTCGGTTTCAGATCTTTTCCTTTTCAAGGTTGAGTAAGTTGGAGGTTAAAAGTTGTTGTATTAACAATAACTACTTCTGTATTTGGCAAGATCAAGATGGATATTTTTTGGAAGACTTTAAGCTTCATCAGAAGACTTTCATTTCAAAACCAATGCTCTGGTGGCTTTTAGCAGGAGTGCTAGATCTGACTCATCTCCCTCAATCCTATTTTTACAAAAAGGAAAAGTGGATCTTGGAGTTATGCGTTTATCTAAGTTTAGGTCTTCAAAAGAATGGTTTATTGAATGTGCTGTTTGGCCTTCTTCGGGAGGTAGGAATAATTTAATATTCCTTTAGGTGAAATCAGTAGAGCTGGTTGGACTTCAAGGTTTTGCTCAGTGAAAGTGTTAGTCTTGTTAATGAATCAAGAGAGGAAAAGGCATCTTCCATTGTCCCAGCTGTGAGAGATAATTTGGATCTCGAAGGCTAGAACACTGGTCATGGTTGGACAAGATCCTTTGTAGAGGTGGTTCGGCTGCCAATATCTCAGAAGGTAACATTCCCCAGAGGTTCAGTGGCAAATCTTCCTTCATCTTCTGTTAAGTCTTATTGGATTAGGAAGGAAAAAGTAGTGGTGAACTTGAATTTGGATTCAATAATAGACGTCTCAAGGTTACTCGCTGATTATTCTTAGGTGGTGGTAAAAGAGGCTGTGGAAGATCATTTTCACTCTTCAGTTTTAACCTATTCATGGATGATAAACCCATGGTTAAGTTTGTTGATGTTTCAGCTTCTCAATTGGTTGTATGAAAATGGAAGATCTATGGGAATTTGCATTTAAAGTTAGATCATTGATCCAACTTTTGTCATTCCAAACCAGAGTTCATTTGTAGTTTTGTAGGTTGTATTGGAGTTAAAAATTTACCCTTACCTTATTGGAAGAACTCAGTTTTCTATGCAATTGGAAAACAATTAGGTGGTTTGGTTGGTATTTCCTCACAAACCCTTAATTGTCTAGGCTGTTCTTCAGCAAGTATTCAAGTTCAAAGTAATTCTTGTGGCTTTATTCTAGCATCAATGGTTATTAAAGATTTCAGTTTAGGGGAATTCTCTATCACTTTTGAAGTCATTGGTCCTTGAATCCCCAAAGAGAGAGAAGCCTATTATTTTCAATAAGTTTTTGGAATATGGCTTTTCAAATGCCATTGATGAGATCAAGAAAGGGTTTTAATGTTGTTGAAAGATAAAAGGTCGTTTGAAGATAAAATGGATGGGACTTCAGACGTTTTAATGTCTCAAGAAGAAAATGGCAGTCAAGTGCTCTCGTTCGGGGAAATAGAGCAAGAAATCTTGGGTTTCTTTTCTTCTTTATACCAAAAAAGTGATGGCTCTTGTCTTATTCCAGCAAACATCCTTTGGGAAAAAGTATAGGTGGGACAAAATTCAGCACTTTTAGCTCCTTTTTCCATGGATGAAGTGAGAAAGGCAGTATGTTCACTTGGCAAAGATAAAGTGCCTGGTTCGGATGAATTTATAGTGTTTGGGACTTGTTTAAAGTTGATTTTCAGAAGTTATTTTGAGGAAATTTATGATAATGGAACACTAAATGCTTGCATTAAGGAGAAAAAAGAGTGGTGTTTTTGTTAAAGATTTTCGACCAATCGGCCTCACCATTTCAGTTAATAAAATCATTGCCAAGGTTTTAGTTGAGAGACTTAAAAGCTTATGCCATCTATCATTTGTCCTACTCAGAGAGCATCTATCGGCAGTAGACAAATACTTGATCCTATTCTCATTGCTAATGAAGTTGTAGAGAAATATCGTTCAAAAAAGGAAAAAGGTTGGATCATCAAGCTTGATTTAGTAAAGGCATTTGATCAGGTTGACTGGGAGTTCCTTGAAAATGTGCTTGTTCTTAAAGGATTTGATGATAAGTGGATAAAATGGATTAATGGTTGCATTAGAACCCAATGTTTTCAATCTTCATCAATAGCAGACCTCGCTTCTTCAAGGGTTATTAGGCAAGGGGATATGATTTCCTTTCCCCTTTCCCCTTTCCCCTTTCCCGTTTCCTTTTCCTCTTAGTTAGCGAGGTCTTGAGTGCACTTGTAGATCTCATTCATGAAAAAGGACATTTTGAAGGTTTTCATGATGGGGAAAAATAACGTCCATGCATCCATTCTCCACTTTGCAGATGACACACTTTTATTTTGTAAAGATGATGGTAAGATGTTGAACGCTTTCATCAATATCATTGAATTGTTCGTGCGGTGCTCAGGACAAAAGGTCAATTGGGAAAAATCAGCTCTTTGTAGTATCAATATTGATGAAGATAAGCTGCTGTACACTGCTTCGAAACTGAATTGTGTAAGATTGGATCTCTTCTTTTTTGTATCTTGAGCTCCCACTTAGTGGTTATCCTAAAAAAGTATCCTTCTGGCAGCCAATTATTGATAGGATCCATAAGAACTTGGATCATTGGAAATGTTTTAACTTGTCTCGTGGTGGAAGACTCACTTTGAACAAAGCAGTACCCTCAAATCTCCCTACTTATTAAATGTCTTTATATGCTATGCCAGTAAATGTAATTCAGAAATAGAGAAGATTATGAGATCTCTCTTTTGGGAAGGGTATAATGGCAGCAAAGTCAATCATTTGGTTAAATGGGATGTGGTTTCTAAATCACAATCAAATGGAAGTCTCGGGTTTGGTGGTTTGAAAAATAGGAATATGACATTGTTGGCCAAATGGGGCTGGAAGTATGTATTTGAGCAGGACTCTTTATGGTGCAAAGTTGTAAGAAGGATTCATGGCAGTGGTTCTTATAATTGGCATACGTTGGGCAAATTTGGAAGGAGTCATCACAGCCCTTGGACTAAAATATCAAAAGCTTGGTTACAAGTTGAGTCTCTCTTCTTTCAAGCTCGGAAATGGCTGCAGAATCTCCTTTTGCCATGATACTTGGCTGGACAGTAGCTCTTTGGCACCCCCTTTTCCGTGTCTTGTTAGAATTGCATCAAATCCTAAAGGCTCAATTTTTTATCATTGGGGTGATGTTATTCATTGATTGTCAATATCTTTTAGAAGATTTTTAAAGGATGATGAAGTTCTGAATTTTCAAAGTTTATTGGGAGCATTAGAGGGGCTGAAAGTGGTTGACATACCAGATTCTCATAGCTGGAAATTGGACTATTCAGGTCAGTTTTCTGTTAATTCCCTTTTTCAAGCACTTGGCTGCCTCTTCTTCTATGGATAATTTGTTGCATAAAGCTCTGTAAAAATCCGATTGCCCGGAGAGTGAATATCATCATATGGATTATGATTTATGGAGCACTGAATTGTTCTTTTGTACTACAAAAGAAGCTACCTTCTCACAGCTTGTTCCCTTTTATGTGCCCTCTCTGTTTGGCGGCCAATGAAGATTCTCAACATCTTTTCTTTGTTTCATGGCGTTTTGGCGCAAGATTTTTTAACTTTCAAGCTTCAATGGGTGGTTTTGTGATACTTTTAAGGAAAATGTCACTCAGATTCTTGTGGGTTCTTCCTTGGATCCTCAATCTTAGTTGTTGTCCAATGCGGTCAAAACCATCCTATCTGAAATTTGGTCTCAAAGGAATCAATGCATTGTCCAAGACAAGTTTCTACCTTGGTTCGAACGTTATGAAATTGCTCGTGTTAAAGCTTCTTGCTCAATCTCCATATTATTTGCAGGCTTTTCCATTCAAGATATTTGTCTTAATTGGATTATTTGATTCAATATTAGTTGATCCTGTTTTCCTAGATCTTTGTGCAAGTAGCTTCTTACTTATTTTATAGCTCTCATACTCAGTTGGATCTTGATGAATGCAGGTTGAAAAACTGATCAAGGAGCTTCCAAGTGCACCTGCTGATGGCTCAAACGGAACCATGAATTTAACAGATAAAAGTGCATTAAGTAATGGTGCTTCTTTACCACACATGGAGAACGGAACAAATCTTAGAGAAACACAGAGTATGCTCTTGGAAAGAATTTCCAGTGAAATGAATCGGCTGAAATTTTACATCGCTCATGCACAGGTCTTGTCCTACACTCTTTATAAAACTTTCGTGCCATCAAAATGTTTATTCTTGGAAAGTTTTACCGATGAATTCCCTTGAATTTACATGAAACATTTAGGGATTGGATGTTCTTGCACCAACTGAACCAATTATGTTTATATTCTTAAACAGCTGAAATTTACTGAACAACGATGATTTTCTCATGGGTTAAAAGATTAGGTTATGGAACTTTCATTTGTCCTTCACATCATTGTTCGGCAAATAATTTCCCTTGGAATATGTGGATGATGCTATAGTTTGTTTCAAGTTTCATTCCTCCAAATTGATGAAACTTTTTTTTCCACTCAGTTTTACCTTTTTATATTTTATTTCTTAAAACAAATAGACATATTTAGTTATCATGACCATTTAGGCCACGTTTTCTCCAACTGAAACACAATCCATCAATGGTAAAATAGAAACTGGGCTCCAGTTGATTACATTTGTTGTTTACCTGTATTTCATAATCGTAATGAATTGTGGGCCTACCACCATCTGTAATAAAAAAGCACAATCTAATTGAGGAATAGAGGGTGCTTAATTTGATTAGTTGTTGAAAATTACGTGAGATTCACTACCTTTACCGTTACTGTTATAGTTATTATTACTGAAACAGTATGAAAAATATGAATCTGCCACATTTATTGTTACCTTTACATTACTTTTACGTTATTGTTACCATTAGGGTCGAACAATAACAATAACGGTAACGGTAACAATAAATTGTGACAAATTTGTAATTCTAAGTAAACACGATAAAAAACAATTCAATTACACCAATTTTCATTACGGTTTGGTAAACATGGCCTTAGTGCAAGATCCAGAAAAGTAAAACCCTCTACCATTACATGTAAAAGTAGAAAATAAAAGAATTGAGTTGGTAAGCTCCCCTCAAATCAAATTTCAAGGGGTTGGGAGACTGCTTATGTTTCACCACGTTTGTGAAATCCCCCCAACATCAGTAGATGATGCCCAACAAGTAGCTTATACATCCATAGACTAGCGAATTGATTGTCCTTTTCCATTACTGCATTCCTAACTTCTGTTAAACTTCGGAACTATTAAGAAATCAAAATTTTCTCAAGTATCTCAATTACTCATCAGCCCATGTTGATGGTCCACCCCATCTCGATTTCAACTACTGGGGATATTTGTAACCTTGCAACTCTGTCTTGTCATTTACTTTTTTTTTTTTTTTTTTTATCTTAACACTTAGTTTAGGCCATCTTGGTGTAGTTCCTCATTCAATCACTAGTTTAATGAACAATGAGAGGATAGTAGGGGAGAGTAAACTCTAATTCCTTGTTGGCAGTCTTGGCTTCATCTTGGACATACTTCTGTATCCATATCTATTGTTTTTCTGTGTTATGCCAGTGCAGGATCTTCCCTTCATTCAAAATATGGACAAGAGGATTCAGAGTGCCAGCCTGTTGCTGGACACGAGCTTGGGACATTGTTTTGTTGATGGACTTGCACATCATGATGAAAATGCTATTTACAATTGCCTACGTGCCTATGCTGCCATAGATAACACCACAAGTGCAGAAGAAATTTTTCGCAGTACTGTTGTATCACCAGCAATTCATAAAGTTTTTCCACATGGAGTTTCTGGCATGGAGGCTGGATCATCTGATGATGATTTGGAGAATGATTACAAGCAAATGAAGCAATATATTGATAAAGACTGCAAATTTTTGTTAGAAATATCTGCTACAGGTTTTTTTCCCTTTCTTGCTGTCCTATTCCTGTCAATGTACAACAATCTTCTAGTTATATTATATTGCTTGTAAATAGTCTAATTATCACTTTGGGTTGGTTCTATTCTTGTTTTGTTATGCATATACTTCTGGTATATCATTTGTCAATAAACCATGCTTCTTTGCTTTAGTCTTTCGAAAATTAGCACTTTCCAAGATCATCATTTTGACATTTGTTGACTATTGAGGTCAAAGAAATAGCTGGGAAATATTTCATGCTCTTATACTTTTTATGTTCATTTTAATAACTCCTTTTGTGAGTCTTTTGCACTAGATTACTATATTCAATCTTTGAATCAACTAATATGTTATTGTTGTGATGATGTGATTAAGCTATTGGTTTTTATTCCTTCAGAAAACTCAGGACTACATGTATTTGATTTCTTGGCTAATTCAATCCTGAAAGAGGTTCTCTCTGCTATCCAAAAGGCAAAACCAGGTGCATTTTCCCCAGGAAGACCTACTGAATTCTTAAAGAACTACAAGTCGAGCCTTGATTTCTTGGCGTACTTGGAAGGTAGATAACTACCCTTTTCTCTCTGTAATTTTTGCAGATTTAAATAATCTTACGCACTTATTTTTAAAATCCACAATACTACCTTTGAATGACCATTTAGAGATCATATTATTGCATCTTTCATGAAAGATTTCTTCTGCATTACATTAACATTGTCCAATTGGCATTGCAGGCTATTGTCCATCCAGATCTGCTGTTGCTAAATTTCGAGCTGCATCTGTGTATAATGAGTTCATGAAGCAATGGAATATTGGGGTTTATTTTTCTCTGAGGTAATCAATTCAACTTTTGATGACTATACTCTAAAAGAAACATCATATTCAATGGGTTCAAGTCTCTAATAACTTCATTCAACATCAGGCTTCAGGAAATAGCTGGGGCTTTGGATTCGTCCCTTTCAGCACCCATTCTAACCCCCATACAAACTTCACCTTCTGGCGGGGGAAATAATCAGGATCTAACATTAAAGCAGAGTGTGATGCTTTTAGACTGTCTGACAGCATGCTGGAGAGACGATGTTCTCGTCCTTTCTTGTTCTGACAAGTTTCTTCGTCTATCTTTGCAGCTCCTTTCAAGGCGAGTGTGTATACTAATTTGGATAGTGTGGACATGTACATATCCATTATACTGATAAACGACTGACTGGCTTGCACACTTGTTTAATGTGAACAGATACTCCAACTGGTTGTCATCTGGTCTAGCTGCCCGTAAGACGGGGACAGGCTCCCATCCAGGTTCTGAATGGGCTGTAGCAGCTGCCCCAGATGATTTGATATATGTGAGCATCACACCTCCCCCCACCAATTAAAAAATAATATTAGTGGTGACTGAAGGAATTCAAAACATATCCCACACCCAGTACTAAAGAAATGTTGGATATGCAGATAATCCATGACCTTGGTTATCTAGCCACGGTGGTAGCTGGTAATTTTTTGGAAACTGTACTTCAGCTCCTATCGTCATGCCCTGCAGATGTTCTCAATTCAGTAAAGCAGAGCATTTTGCACAGTGGAAAGTCATTGAATAATTTAATGCCCAAAGTTACTGGTGCCATAGTTGCTTCACTGGTTGAGAAGTCTGTTGAGGTAAGTGTTTGATTCTCATGTATGCTAATTGTGCACGAGATTGAAAGTTTCTCTATATTATTCTATTTATCAGTTTATGGAGCTTCTGACCTGCATACTTTTTTGAAATTAATGTAGGACTTGAGACAGCTGAAGGGTATAACAGCAACATACAGGATGACCAATAAACCACTACCTGTAAGGCATTCACCCTATGTATCAGGGTTGCTACGCCCCTTAAAGGTATACAACAAACTAGTACCACATAATTTGGCGTATCTTAGATGAATCTGGTCCTTTATGGACACTACTTTAGGAGGCGCACCCAAATACCTAAGCATGCACCTTCAGGGGCATCGTGCACTTAGGCACCCTTTCAGTGCCTTGGTTGACCGGGCACCGGGCATGGCAGCCTCTCTTTGGCAAGTGAGGGCTACACAATTTTTTTTAAGCTTTTTAAATGCTTACTAGTATGTTTTTCTTTTCTTTCATAACTCTAACGTACAAGATCTTACATAATTTATACGCATAGGCCTAAAAGAGCTTTCTTTTTATAAATAGAAAAAAAGAAAAAGAGAGATTTTTTGAAGTATGTCGTTATAATACTTCATTTTAAGCTGTGTATATACTGACATTTTTGTATAACTTGGACTACTCGCCTTTTGATATATTTAAATATTTTTTTGTTACATTAGATAAGTATATTGGTTTTTACCATCGATTGATGCTTGGATCGTGAGGGGTAGAAGTTTATTTTCTAGTTCCAAATGCTTTAAGCTTCATATCCGAGGAAACTGAACTGACCTTATGGTTCTTTATTTGTAAACTTGATGCTACAATGCAAACTCCATCAGGCCTTATTGGATGGAGAGAGGGCGTCAACTTTTTTGACAACGGAAACAAGGAATGCACTGCTGATCGATGCTGTGACAGAGATTACTGCTCGTTATTATGAGCAAGCAGCTGATCTTGTTAGCTTGGTTAGTTCAGATTTACGGAACGGTAGTTTTATCCTAGTTTTTAATCTTAAAAGATTATTCTTCTCACTAATGTCCATGTCCAGGCTAGGAAAACAGATTCGTCACTCCAGAAAATCCGGCAGGGAGTACAAAGACGAGCTGGAGCAAGCTCAGATGTTTCAGACCATAACATCTCTGACACTGACAAGATTTGCATGCAACTCTTTCTTGATATTCAGGTATCACTGTTTTGATTGTATTTGCTTGCTGGGTCAAAATGGTGAGGCTTCAGTAGGATTCTACACTTATTCTGCAGCAGCTGTTATTTTTGTGATTAATACAATGCCTGCAATGGAACCATATAAAATGTGGCTTACTTATTTGTGAATTATGAACGGCCTATTTGAAATAAATTTCCAACTTGCTCAAAACACATTTAAGTGAAAAGATATATAAATTTTAAAGGATTTAGAAAGTCATTCCAAATTGGCTCAATGTCTACTAGGTGCTAGGAGGGTCATGTGTTCAAGTCCTTATAATGTCACTTTCTCCCTATTGGTATTAGGGAGTATTGATAAAATATTAAATTTACCGTAACTCCTAAGTTTAAGTTTTTGGATTGATTGGTTATTTACTAGCCAAATATTTAAATTCCTTTTTCCCTTATGTTCTGCACTTTCAAAATTTTGTTATTGAATCAATAACAAAGAAGAATTTTGACTGCAGGAGTATGGTCGCAACCTTTCAGCCCTTGGGGTTGAAGCAGCGAGTATTCCCACATACCGTTCATTTTGGCAGTGCGTTGCCCCTCCAGACAGGCAAAACTCCATTAATTTCTGATGTTCAATCGTTGGGATACGTATAGTTTAAAAGCTTTCTGGACGTATTTCTTTCTCTCTCAATTGGTAAATTGTTCTTATTTTTGTTTTATTTTGAGAATGGTAAATTGTTGCCTTTAGTTATTACTTTAGAATACGTTTTTTTGAGAATGGTAGGTAAATTGGTCGCAGGTGACGATGTGCATAATGAGAATCAAAAATTTTTGTAGAATCAACGACGAAGCTTCGATGGATCTGGTTTAATAGAAAGATTTATTCATTAATAATTCATAATAGTTGAGTATGTTAGAAGTTAGAATATTCTGTTCACTTAAAAAAAAAAAAAAAAAAAAAAAAATTAGAATACTCTTATCTTTAATGTCACATTTTTTTTTCCTTTGTCCTTTCTATATAAATAGAATTTTTTATTATAAATATTTATGTAAGGGGATGAAATTCTAATTTGTCCGAGCTATGTTTAAGTAAGTGTCAAGAACATATTTCTTTTTCCTATAGTTATTTTGGCTGATGAAGTATGACATCAAAACTATGTTTTACAAAACTTTCTAAGATTAATAACAATAAAGACATAAATCATCGTATTTAAAAGGTCAATTTAGAAGAATTGTTTAAATGCTACTTTCATGGATCAATTTTTAATTGGATGTTTTAAAGAAAAAAATAGAAAAATTATTGAAAATAATTACAAATATAACAAAATTTTACTTTTGCGATAGATTCAAATAGAAATTTTGCTACATTTGTAAATAGTTTTATATTTTTTTATTTATAATAATTTTTTATTTTTTATTTTGTGTTTCATTTAGTTTTAAAATATATATTTGTTTGTAAGAGTATGTTTTAGCTTTCAAACTTTTAAAATAAAATTTTAAAAAAAATCATTTTAGCCTCGTATACTATTTTTCCATTCAATATTCCGTCGTTAAATGTTTGGTTGATCTAAATGACTAAAATTTAGGATTGTTTTCAAATATAGAAAAATGAATCAAATTATTTACAAATATAGAAAAATTTTATTGTCCATCAATAATAGATCGCGATAGAAGTCTATCGTTGATAGATACTGAAATTTTTATATATTTGTAAATAGTTTGATATTTTTTCTATTTATAATAATTTTCTTAAAATTTATGCTACTAGCTTGAGTGTAATTTAACTGACATAAAATATGATTTCTTTGTCAAGTGATTAGATATTTGAATCTCTCACTTCATGTAGGTGAACTAAAAAAAATCATGTTGATACGAATATAATAGACATTGAAAGCTATGTCATTAGTTTGTTAAAAAATAAAATAAAAGTACGAACAAGAATCATTATTATTTGAAATTTCAATAATTAAAACAAGGTTAATTTACAAAAGAAGTACCCTTAATCTTTACTATTTATTCATAAAAAATACCCACGAGAGTTGCAATATTATTATCTCTAAACTTTTATTATTGTTTCAAAATTATTCTTAAATTGGACATTTTTTAAGAATTTTGAATTGAAATTGAGATATGAAATGTTGTGACGATAAGATGGATGAAATTTTGAATCACCTCATCTTTTAAGATCATTTCCACGTCTTTCTAAGTTTAGATCAGGACTTTCTTAAAAAAATTTAAAATAAATTTTATTGTAAAGATAGTTTAGAAGTAACATTGAGATTTTTTCTAGTAACTGACATTTGACAAGTTCAAAAAATATTATTTATAATTTAACCTTAAAGTAAACATGTTAAAGGTTCATATATCAAAATATAACAAATCCTAACGTTAAATGACGAGAATGGAGAAAAACAATCGGAAGTACCAAAGTGAAATTTATGCCCTAAAAGGATACTCAGTGGTTCAATACAAAATAATTTTGGATTAATTATTAACCTAATAAAGAAAATCATTTGGCGTGGAGCTCAGTAACAAAGCATACATGCGGCGCACCGGATCTATGTCCTTCTCCCTCCTTTAAATATCAGAGCAGATCCAAAAACCCTAACAAATCTCAACCGCGCCTCTTGCAGCACACCGCCCGCTGCTACAAAATTCCATCTCGAGGTCTGTTGAAGTTTCTTTTTCCCCCTTTTTTTCCTTTATTTACAATCTGATCATGAATAGAACGACGATTACTTTCTTTAAATGCATACATTCCTCTTACTCAAGACTTCTGTTACTCTAAGTCACAGTGTCGAATTCGAATCTTCAACCCTTGTGTTCGGTAGCTTTTGCAAAATTTATCCTAATTTTTTAATCATATGTTTCACTATTTTCTTGAACTTTTTGTAAATTTAGTGCTTGGCCATTTGGTTAGGGCCCAAATGCCACTCTCTGTTCCAAATAGCTGCCGATGAGTTCATGATTATTAGGTAAATGTAAAATTGATTTGGACTTCATCTAAATATGAAATTCATCCATCATTTATCTCAAAAAGAATTTAAAAGATTAACCATGAACGAGTTTCCGATCTACTCCACTTGAGTTGTCTAACTAGCTATTCTCGACAAATTACGAACAGATAATTAGACATTTGAATTTTGGCACAGAGAGAAATCGGATCACTTTGAAATGGCGGTCGCTTTCCATGATGTCAAGTCTGCAGCCGGTTTGAAAAAACTCGATGAATACTTGCTTAGTCGTAGCTACATTTCCGGGTTAGTGGAACATGTATTGGGTTTGACTGTTATTGTGTGGATCTGGTTTTTTTGTGTTTGACATATGATCATACTCAGGTATCAGCCTTCAAAGGATGATGTTACCGTTTATGAAGCGATCTCCAAACCCGTTTCCAGTGAATATGTTAACGTGTCTAGGTGGAGTAATCACATTGAAGCACTCTTGAGAGTTTCGTAAGTCATCGAAATTCTTAATGTTTTGGCTTGGTTTTATAGAGTTCTTATTTATGATTATGGTTCACTATTTGTTCTATAACCACTGGGTTTGATAATGGTTTTTAGCGCTGTTTTTGGAGAGGGTTCTGGTGTTAAGTTTGATGCAGTTGCAACCCCACCAGCTGCAGATGCAAAGGTGAAAACTTTACCTAGTGTTTCCTTCTTTCTATTTGTTAATTGTTATGTGTGCTGAGACGAGACATTGTCTCTTGGTGCATGCTCCATGCTTTTGTTAGCTTTGCTTTATTTTTTCATCTAATTATGGTTGGTGTACACCGAATTTTGTCAGGCTGCTGATGACGATGATGACGACGACATGGACCTATTTGGTGAAGAGACCGAAGAGGAAAAGAAGGCTGCTGAAGAGCGTGCAGCTGCCATTAAGGCTTCTGCAAAGAAGAAAGAGAGTGAGTCTCATTTACCATCGATCTTAGAGTTGTCTTATATTGTCTAGTGATTTTAATGATGTCATTGGCTGTTCGTTTTAGGTGGCAAATCATCAGTTCTGATGGACATCAAACCTTGGGATGACGAAACTGACATGAAGAAACTTGAAGAGGCTGTAAGAAGCGTTCAGATGGAAGGCTTGCTCTGGGGAGCATGTATGTTCTTATATCCATGCTATCTATCAGTTCATAGGCATGATATTGCTTCATAATGTTGGAAAGAATCTGCGCTCCTTTTTTTAGTTATTTTGACTTCACTATAATTGAATGAGAATCTCTGTTTCTCTTCACTGCCCTTGAATCTAATTGATCGGTTAATTGACTCAAGTTTTTTTCTCCATCGCGCCAGTTTACTTCTTATGAAGAGGAAAATAGAATAGAAAATAATTAGGCTCTTTTTTGTCCTGTTTTATAGTTGTGTAACACGTTTTCTCTTGCATGTGTTACTGTTACTTCAAATCTACCATTTGAGCTTGTGATTGTTATACCTTACGTGGAATGTTCTCACCCTTGTCAATTTAAATTGCAGCGAAACTCGTCCCTGTTGGATACGGTATTAAGAAATTGCAGATAATGCTCACAATTGTTGATGACCTTGTGTCTGTCGACAATCTCATTGAGGAACATCTGACAGTTGAACCCATAAACGAGCATGTCCAGAGCTGTGACATCGTGGCCTTCAACAAAATATGTAAGTCCCATTTTTATTTCGTTGCACTTGCACATAAGCTATTCGAAAATTACGGAGGTGCTACAATTTGCCATGTTATAAATTCTTCTTGAAATATTTTAATTCCTTTTTGAAGAGATGTACAAAGATGAAGATAAAAGCCAAATATTGCCCTTTTGAATTTTATGTTTAGGTTCACGAGGACCTGTTCTAATATCACATCTTAAATCCGCTGATTTTTAAATCAACTATTGTTTCTGTTTGCAGAATTTCTGTTCGTCAGAACCAAAGACAGCTGGTTTCAAAGATGTTGCTGAGTTTGAGGAAGATGTTTAGAGCGTCTGTTTCTGATTTATACTTCTTCTTCGTACTTGTTTTGTTTACGTTTGAAATACTCTTCTTTCCAGCTTTAATTGCGGTGTAGCCCCTCTCAGTTTTGTTACTTAAAACTGATTTCTAAAAATAACATTATTATAATTATCATGTTTCATTCTAGTCTAAATGAATATCGCTAATTTTAATTTGATAGCTTTTGGCATATACATATTAAGGCACTAGAATTGAGAATCTTACCTCAAGAACATTATGGGAGTTGAACCAACGTGGGTAAGTAGAGGATTGGTCCACGTTGTAAGATATTTTTTAGTGTTTGAATATTATAAGGTTAAGTGGGTTCGTGAGATTGTTTGAGGTGCGTGTAAGTTGATTTGAACACTTACGAATATCTAAGAATTTTGGGAAGCTAATAAAGAAATAGATGGCATAAAACAAAGAGCGAATTTTGTACATTGAAGCTTGATTAAAAAATCGGTAGTATGTGTCATACAGGCTTTTTTGATGTACCAAAATTTGAATCGGTTGAGATTGGAATTTGAATGGTCAATTACTAGGCTCAAACTATGTGTATTAATGTGATTGATATACCAAAATTTGAACTGGTTGAGATTGGAATTTAAACAGTAATTATAAATACCTTTGAACTTCAAAGTAAGTCGTATTTGTAATGTCTTGAACATGATTCACTTGTATGTCAGTTACATATTGTTTAAGATTACATATATAATGGATATTTTATTATTGCATGTTTAATTGTTAAATTAAATAGTATATAAAATAACTAATGAACTACGAGACTTTATGACACAAATTTCAACACTGCGACATAAGTTGTGTTGCAACTATTTGTAACATTTTTTGTTTAACCTGTGTGGAAGTTAAATTTGTAGTTTCTTCAATTTGAATGACTTAGGTTTGATTTTTGTTGAGTAACAACTAAATTTAGTTAAATTTGACGAATATTCAATTTTTGTATTTATTTGAATTTATTTTGTATTTTAGAAAGTTACTAAGTTGCTAACATAAAAATAGTCACTTGTTTCTTCATTTGGATCATCCCACTTCAAATTGAAGAATCCTCTCCTTTCTTTCTTTTGGTCTTGAGTTGAATTGAGAGCATGTATCTAAGAATTCTGCTAGATCCGAGTAGTTCGAGGATGTAGTTCTACCGAAGTTAGTCATTGTATCCTACTGAGACGATTGTTGTAGTCTACTTACATCTGATGCAGAGCGAATAATTGTCTTCGGGACAACACTTATTAGAAATATGCCTCGACTACTTATTGACGTTTCCACAATATCTTGAGGTTTTTAGTTATTTCACTTCATAAACCTTGTTACACCATTTTGCTGGTTGAATATTATACCTTGAAAGTATTGTTTCAAATTGATGTGTAATCAGTTTGCTAGTATATTCAGTTCACATATATCATTTTTCCCTAACAATTTTATTAATTTTTTTAAAGTCCAATCTTTAGAAAACACTATCTTTTTTGTATTTATGTTATTTTCTTGCAACCCAGTAAGTTTATATATTTGTGTATCAAAAGTTTTTTTTGCTTTTATTTTCTCTTCACCTCTTTTTCATTTATTTTTTACCTTATTTTCTTTTTCTTTTATTAGTCCATTTTTCTGCTTTTTTTTTAATAAAAAAAATTTAGGACATTGAAACTTTTTTTAAGATTTAAATTAACAATAAAATGTGTAATTAATTTTCTAAATTTATGTTAAAAATTGAATATATATATATATATATATATATATATATATATATATATATATATATATATATTTATTTATTTATTTTACAAAATTTAAAAATTTAACAATTTTGCAAATTTAAAAGGCACTTGAATCATCCAAATATAAATTTAAAGTTCTAATTATAAAATATAAACCGAACTAAATGTCTTCCTAAGAATGATGTTATGAATGTTGTTCATGCCAAAAAAAAAAAAAAAAAAAAAAAATTGGATCAACGGTAAAATTTGTATTTCAAGAAAAAAAATAGTCCAACTATCATAAAGAATTAAAACACAGTGTGGTGGCTCACACAACCCTTAAGTTAAACACTTGTACAATACCATAGCTTGAATTTGGACTATTTTTTTTCAAAATGCAAATTATGATTGATCTCCAATTTTTTGGCATTTAACAACCATTCAAAACATCTTCTTGAGAAGACATTTAATTCATGTTCATATTTTATAATTAAAACTTTAAGTTTATATTTGAGTGAGTTAAATGTCTTTTAAATTTATAAAATTGTTAAATTATAAATTTTGTAACAAATTAATATATTAATTTTTTTAACATAAATTTAGAAAGTTAATTAAACATTTTATTGTTAATTTAAATCTTAAAAAACTTTTAATATATATATAAACTTAGTGGGTTGCAAGAAACTCATATAAATATAAAAAAAGACAGTGTTTTCAATCTTTTTAAAAATGAATAAAATACGTACATTTCAGTTTTATGTAAAGATTGAATTGAAAAAAATAAAAAATTTATTCTACTTTTACGAATAGTTTTATATAAAAATTATTTTGTTTTTTTTAAAAAAAACTAATTTTGTTTTCAAAATCACTCTATTTTAACACTAAATCCCTCACTGCTACTGCGACAACAACACTGCTATTGTTGGCTACTGTATACCGTTATCAAACTCACAAATATTTTTCGGGTGTTTCGGGTGAGGAGATGAGTTGAGATATGAACTTAACTCAATGTTTGGGAGGTCAATTTTGTATCTCAATGATATTTTATACCATATCCACTTGTGACCACCTCCTATGACGACCAATTTCGGTAACCACATTCGATAGCCAACTCCGACGACCACTTCCAACGGCCAACTCCGGCAACCACCTCCGATTGCCAGCTCCGTCGACCACCTCTGACAACCAACCCTCGCAACTATAGTAACATTCAATCACCACTATTGACGACCAACTTCGGCAACCTCCGATGGCGGCCACTCCACTCCACCAACTCCGACAACCATTTTTAAATTATGACTATTACAAATTTGAGTTTTGTTGACACATGAGTTTTTTTATATTGTTGGTGTTCGTGACATAAAATTGTTAATAAAACCTTAATTTATCGTTTAAAAATAATTATTAATTTAAAAATACATATAAAACATCAATAAATGTTCTTTATGGCAATTTAGCATTAATAAAATCACAGGTAAGAAATCAAACAATTTGTATGTAAAAACACATTTTTAAAAAAAATTATCAACACATGAGTGCTTTTATTTAAATTTTTTCTTTTCCAAAAATCTTTAAAAAAAACTTATTTAGAAACGTCATAATGATTACTTAAATTAAAAAAAAAAAAAAAACAAATGCATGATCCAAGGTTTATTAAAAGAATTAGGTAAAATTATTAAACAAAAATCATTCCAAACAAAAATAATCCTTCTAAAGTAAAAATAGATTTTTTATATAAAAAAAAATTGCACAAATCAATTAAAAAATCTACAGATACATACTTCAACCCACCACTTCAAACAATATTTGATTTTTCTTTTCTCCCTTTCCCCTTCTCCACCACTTCCATTATCGGCCGCCCCTACGCCCCCGCAGTCAATTTTCTTTGTTTCTCCCTGGTCGCCAGCTCGCTGCTACGCTAACCTGCAAAACTCCATCTCTAGGTCTGTCGAAGTTTTTTCTTCCCCTCGTTCTTCTTTATTTACAATTTGATTGTGAATAGAACGATTATTACTTTCTTTAAATGCGTATATTCCTCCAACTCAAGAGGTCTTTTACTCTAGATCACAGGGTCGAATTCGAATCTTCAACCCTTGTCTTTGGTATCTTTTGCAAAATTTATTCTAATTTTTTCATCATATGTTTCACAATTTTCTTGAACTTATTGTAAAATTTAGTGCTAAGCCATTTAGTTAGGGCTCAAAGGCCACTCTCCGTTCCAAAACCTAAAGATTTTATTTTATTTTAAAGCTCATGATTATTCGGCTAATGTAAAATTGATTTGGGCTTCATTAAAATATGAGATCCATCCATCATTTATTTAAAAAAAAATTAAAGATTAACCATGAACAAGTTGAATCGAGTTTCCGTGTCTAGGCTTGCAAAGTATATTAGTAAGTTACTAGCTCATTAATGGAAAACAATGATTAATACTATGAAACATGAGAGTGCCTCCATGTATTTAATGAGTTACATCATGAGGACAATTTCTTAATGTTATAGATTAAAACCATTAAAAGTGAATTGGAGAATCTTTTCTGTCATACTATTCAGATTCTTCTTTTCATCGATTTTAATTTGTATCTATAATTAGTTTTTAACTTGGGCCTCCGAGTTCCGATGCCTTGTAATTTTGTAGGACATAGTTGGGCGAATGTAACTTTTTACTTTGTAGATTTAGTTGTAATCTTTGCTGTACTCTGTTTCCAAATTCTGTAGGTTGATACAAAACTCCAACTTCAAGCATGTCTGGGGAGGAGGAAGAAAATGCTGCTGAGCTTAAAATTGGAGATGGTACAACTATCTATAAATTTATGATTTTTCATCTATATTCAGTGAGATACTAAGTTGCTCGTACTTTTATGGTGATGGGGCTCCTTCATGTATTTGTAAAATTAGAATTTTCTAATCAACTGATGTATTTAATCTTTTATTTTGCTCAAAAAGTTGGAAACTTAATTTATTATGTTATTCCCCATGTCTTATTATATGTATCATCATTACAAATTCTTTGAACCTTCTAGTAGCCAATAGGGAGACTGTTCTTATGTTTTTAACAACGTGTATAGATATAGTTTAGACTGGGGCTTAGACTGGGAATGTGGAGTTAATGTACTAATTTATCTTCCAGCAGTTTTGTAGGTATCGCGGTAATGATCTCTAAGTCCTGAGCGGAGAAAGATACTAAGCTTCCTTGGTTCTTTAAGACCATTCGTTTATGTGATTATATCTTGTAGTCATGTAGTATCTCATAACTTCCTCAGATATTATTGAGTAATTCATAGGCATTATGTAGTGCCTTGTAGGTGGCTGGACACGTTTATCAAAAGACGTTTCTTTTGTATACACCTTCCCATTGTTTTTTATGAAATTGTGTTATTATTTTTCATAATGCGTTCTCGATATTTTGAGCTAGCTCATTTACTACATCAAAGGAATACCTTAATATGTTGTTAAAGGCTCAAAGGACTGGATACTTTGAGTTTTCTTATATGTTTAGGTTTTTCAAATTCTAGATGAAGATGTGTTGTCTATGCAAAATCTGAACTTTTATCTATAATTATTTTGGCGAAAAGATATTCAACTATGGTAAGTTTTTCCATTTTTTATGAATATATGATAATGCAAACTCTAGAACAGCGGAATCTTTGGTTTACATAGATATGTAATTGTTCAAGATTCAAGATCTTGACCCAAACTATTTTGGTGTATATTCTAAGCTGACATTTACTTTGTTTGGTTACTTGCAGAGTTCTTAAAGGCCAAATGTTTAATGAATTGTGAAGTTTCTCTGATTCTTGAACATAAATACGAGCAACTTCAACAAATGTCTGAGGATCCAACGAATCAAGTTTCCCAGTTAGTCTTATGTATATTCATTATCGATTCATGAGTTAATTTAGAGTTTCTCTTGGTTGGTGAGAAAAATATGTAGCTAAATTACGATATTCATTTTATCTTGACATAGAATGACGAGAGATTTTTAATTACAGTCTTATTATGTAGGGTGTTTGAAAAGTCACTACAATATGTGAAACGCTTCAGCCGTTATAAGAACCCTGATGCTGTAAGACAAGTTCGAGAGTATCCTTAAAACTATATACGTTGATGTTTTTCATTTTATGGAATGGTGGGAGAAAAGGCGCCTTTCATTTTTTTGGTTAGTCAAGAACTCTTAGGTTAACTGTTGGGAAATACTTGTTTTGATAGATCGAATCTTAACTGATATACAGAATCCTAAGCAGGTATCAGTTGGCTGAGTTTGAGGTATGTACTAAGCACTTGGTTTAATCAATTTATGTATCATTATTATCTCTTTTTTTTGTGGTGGGGGGGGGGGGGGGGGGGGGGGGGTGAAGATTTATCTCATTAGTCTTGAAATTTGCAGCTTTGTGTTCTTGGCAACCTTTGCCCAGAAACTGTAGAGGAAGCCATTGCTATGGTACCGTCCTTGAAGGTATTTTTTTGTCATTTGCTTGTGACCGATAGTGTAATATTGGTATTTTGTGGAAGTTCGAGTATTTGTCTTTCAACTTTGCATGAACATTCAAGAGATTTTAAAATAGTACTAATAACTTTAAAACTAAGATATAATTCTTTTTCCTTTTCCATTTTTGAAATTGGAGAAAAATTTCAAAAAAAAATTTGTAAACAAAATCTAATTGCTTGGATCATGAATGTTTTTTTTTGGTTGCAGACTAAGGGAAGGGTGCATGACGATGAAGCTATCGAGAAGATGCTGAACGATCTTTCATTAATCAAAAGATTTGAGTAGTTGTCTTCTATATCTTGGATTAAATGTGAATCTATTTCCGAGGCAAAATTGTACCTTATATAGTATAGGATTATGATTTTATGGGTAAGTTTGTAATTGGGATACTCCGCAGTCGGTTACTTGATGTTTCCTTTTGTCTTGGTGGTAGAATGTACTTAATTCTAGATGTGTTATCATGATAAAGTCGAGGTTTTATTTTTATCTTTTTAAAATTATTTATGAGGATTTACTTAATATTTGTTTTCGCCCGAGTTATAAAAGAACTAGATTTTTGTTAAAAGTATATATATACAAAAAATACTCATAAGATTGTGGCTTTATATTTACTATACTAAAAAGTTCAAATTTTTAGAATATCTAAACTATCGTGAAAGTAACAATTTAGTCCATCAACTTTGGTTAGTATTTATACTTTAAAATTTGTAAAGATTTAGTTCCTAGGGTAGCAATTAGTCTTAAGATTTAATGAAATTTTTTGTATAAATAAATTGATAAACAAATTAGACACTCAATATTTTTATATAATAAGTTTTGCAATATAAATTAGGTTTTCTGATCATCATGGTTTTTTTTTTCTTTGCCCTTCTTTTATGGGCACTCAAAACTTAAGTGATCTTTCTTCTACCATTTTAGTCCCTATACTTCGGAATTTGTTCGATTTTAGTTTTTGTACTTTCAAATTAGTCTTTATACTTTTAGTAAATCTTAAATCTAGTTCCTCCAAGTTAATTTTTATCAAAATTGATTAAATAATCGTAATAATTTTCATGAAAAAAAAAACACAATATGTGAACATGTTTTCAAAATTTGTAGTGAAAATGCTAATAAAAAAATAAAAAGTAATAAACTAGTAGATGGACTAAATTTAAGGTTTATTGAATGTACAAGGAATAAAATTGGACATTTGAAAGTATAAGGATTAAAATTGAACAAACTCCAAAGTACAAGGACCAAAATGATATTTTAACCCATAAATTAATAAAGATTGACATCTAATTTTGATGATTTTTTAATGTTAGGTACTAAATTGTTACAAATTTGAAAGTAAAATGATCAAAATGTTGCATATTAAAGTTTAGAGACTAAGTTGTACAAAATTGAAAGTATAGGAACTAAATCGTTACAAACCGAAGTTAAAGAACTAAATTGTTACTTTCATAAAAGTTAAGGGATCAAAAGTGTTTTTAACTTAATTTTTAATACTAGTGTTTAATAGGTTGTCTAATTAATCTAAAAGGTATTTATATAAGTGATGTTTTCAAATATAGCAAAATGAGCCAAACTATTTATAAATATAGAAAAATTTCACAATAGACTACGATAGACTTCTATTACTTGAGTGATAGCCAGTGATAGACTTCTATTGCTCGTGTTTTATCGTTAATAGACAATGAATTTCTAAATTTTTAAATAGTTTGATATATATTTTTTTTCAATAATTTTCTTTTATTTTAATTTATTTTTTTAAAAAAAGTATAATTTCTTTTAGCATTTAATTTTATAATTATTATATTTTTTATCTATCTTTATTGCTTAAATCTTAAATTGTAAATTTGACTTTCAACTAAACTTGTTAACTAAGGATTATAATGCTATTGTATTTTTCGTTAAGAAATATTTGTAATATCATTGCTTCTCGCATATTGTTGTTCTTAAGTTGACTTCAAAAAAAGTATGTTAGACTTCTAAGAGCATATTTGGTGATTAATTTTGTGTTTGGCTTTGAATTTCTTTTATTAGTACTTGGGTGGTTAGTTTTTAAAGATTATCTAATCTAATTCTGGTTATGTTGTGAAGAATGCCTTCTAACTTAGTTGTAAAAAATTCTTTAAACTTTCAAGAGAAATGTTAAAAAATACTTTAATAGATTCTAGTATTTCATTTAAAAAATAACCTTGAACTTAAACTTTAAAAAATTTCAAAATTATCCTTAATATTAATATACGTATAGAAACGGTTAAAATCTGGTTGCAAAAATAACTCTAATTTTTTATTTAAAACAAATTAAATATGCTCCAATAGTTAATACACTGATCAATTTGTTGAATTTTGCTTGGGTTTGCAAAATAACCAATTTTAAAATAAATTATATAATTTTTTTTTTCCATAGGGATACTCTCATTAATTTTCTCCTATTTGTCCAATTCTTACAAATTTTCTTAGGAACTATAATAAAAATAAAAACTTTAAGTTAAAACATGAAATCTCACAAAATTTCAGAATCAAAATCTCTTCGTAAAACATACCAAAACGATAAATAACCAAATGCAAAACGTATGACATAAAATGTATTTGGTTATTAACATACACTCAACTACTAACATATGGCTTTGTTAAAATATTTAAATCCTAAGATCCTTTTGTTGGCTTTTTGGCCCTTAATCTCAAATTAATTAATTTTAATTGATTGATTAATTAGTGTTTTGATGATACCAAACCTGATTTTATTTATTAACCATTTGAGTGTTCTGAAGTGTCTATTGTGTGGAGTTTGGAACAACGGTTCCAATGCAATTTGAATCACTCAAATCGGAGTTCAAACAAAGAAGATATGACCAAAACAAGCTTAATGGGAAAATCCCGAGCTCACATGGCAGATTTTTTTAATCAAAGTGGACTAATTGAAAGATGCCACTTGGAGCAATGGAGAAGTGACAATTGGTGGGTTTTATTTTTTATTTTTTTTTATTTTTGGATTGATGTTAAAAAGAAAATGATTTTAAAAAGAAAATGAATTTAATATTATTATATATGTTTGTGTCTAACGGCTAGTTGCTTTTTAAAAAGATTAATTTAATATTATTATATGTTTTTGTCTAACGGCTAGTTGAGTTTAAACCTCCACCATTCAATTTTCTTTTACAAAGATCTAATGGTCCAAATTAATTTGGTTTTCACCCACTTTCATTTGTTTTTAAACACTTCATCTTCTCCAAACTTCTATAACAACTCTTATTATTTTCAAATCTCCATAATTCACCAAGCCACCATTGTTGGTCTCTCTCCAAGCTTCAATTTTCTTCTTTTCATCTTATTCTTGAGAGAGATATATTGTATTGTGAGGATTTATTTATGAAGTGCTTAAACTTGTAAATCCACTCTATTTAGAGAGTTTGTCAAGTGTGCTCTTTGTTTTCCAAATTTTTGTTGGGTTGGCTCTTGATCTCAAAAAAAGGAGTTGTTGTAACGGTTTGATCCTTAACCGTAGAAAAGATCGGGTTTGTTCTTGCGCCCGGAAAAAGAACGTTGTAGCGGTTTGACTCTAAGCCGTGGAAAGAGTCAAAGACTTCTAGTCAAGTACCCAAGAGGAGCTTGGGAAGTGGACATAGACCGGTTTTGCCAAACCACTATAAAATTCATGGTGTCATTTTCTCTATCCCTCTCCTAATTTATTTTTGCATTTAATTTTTGTTACTATATTTTATTTCATGAAATTAATTGCAATTTTTAATTCTTGAAATTAATTGCTCATATTGGTTGTTCTTAAATTTCTATATTCATTACCAATCTTTTTTTATTAGAATTAAACAAGGTGCTTTAAAGTGTGATTGTTAATTTCTTGTTTAATTCAAAGTGAATTTGTTTGCATAAAAAATATTGTTTAAACTAATTATTTGCAAAGAATTTATTAATTCGCTTAATTGGGTCTACATTAGTAAAAAGTTTAAATTAGTTTTAATAAACCCTATTCACCCCCTTTAGGGTTGCCATACCGATACTACACCTTTGGTGCTTCCATTATTCTTTTTCTTCTTGTTATATTCTTCATACCTTAATGGATTAGATGGTTTTATGTATTTATTATTATTTTTAGATAAAGAAATATCAAGTTGTTAGCAAAAATGGGAGTAAGACGGTCTTCAAAAAGAGAGGAGAAAATAGAGAAGTAAGAGGTACTAACAGTAAGGTATTTGTAACGGCCCAAATTTCGGTAAATCACTTCCTCCCTTTAAATTAAAAAAAAAAAAATTAAATTAATTATCGTTAATAATAGTTTTGCAGTGGGGGAGCGTGAAGGGAGTTGAGAGTCCACAGTCAGCAGGAGGTTGCGCCGCTTTCGGTTGGGGGAAAGATCCCCGGTTGAATTTTTGACCGTGGGGGGCGTTTTAGGAGAGGAGAAGAAAGGGGAGGCAGCAAGAAAAGGAGCAGTCTGGTTTTCCTCTCTGGAGTCACCATTTGTCGGCCATATTCTCACTTTTCCCCGTCACTCAGTCGCAGTGCTCCAGCCCTCACGGTGTGGCCTTAATCGCAGTTCTCAGCGTTGTGGCATCGTCATAGTTGTCGCGCGGCAGCGTCTTGGTCGTCGCTCCGAAGCATCCCGGTCATCGTCTCGTCGCTTTGCCTCAGGCACTTGGCGACACATCATCAACCCTCAACGCATCATCAGTCCGCGTTGCCGCATCATTAGCCCGCGACGCATCATCAGTCCGCATCACCGCGTCGCCCGTCCTCTCCGCGACGCATCGTCAGTCTGCATCGCCGCTTCGCCTGTCCTCTCCGCGACGAACTGTCACAGCCTTCGTAGCGCGTTGCCGCATTGTAAGGAAGTCGTTATCTCGCTGACACGCTCAGTATTGCTCGATAACGCTCGTATCGCTCAGTATCGCTCGGTAACGCTCGTATCGCTCAGTATCGCTCAGTGTCGCTCCAGTTTCGCTTTCGCAGGTAAGGGACTTACTACCGGGTTTTAGTGATGTATACTGTCTAATGGTGTTGTGGTTATTGAATGTCGTTATGAACCTATGTTTCGAATGTTGTTGCTATAATTGTTCAGGTGTGCTAAGTAGTTGTATTGTAAGTTATTTCTTATGCTTATGTGTTTGTGACTCTGCAATCTCAGCTATAGATTAATTATGCCATGACACATCATAGGTTGCCTTATTGTCGTGCCCCGTACCCTCATTGTACTATGCTACGAAGGGTGTCCCTCGGGATACCACCTATGTTCATGTTACGATTATAGTCAATGCATACCCTCGGGGCGCTTCCTATGCTTATGCCTACGCTTATGCTTATGCCGGGTACGCAGGTGCACACGACAAAAAAGGGTAACAACTAGGCCCAGTAGTGGGTCTCTTACTGAGTATATTTTACTCTCCCTTTTTCTATGTTTTCCTTCCAAGTAAGGAGTATGGTGACCCGGCGCATGGCCGAGGAAATCCGTGATCATACCATGGGACCGTCACACTGCTTCCGCACATTAGTCTAGGGTAGTTGTACTTGCATTCATGAAACTATTGTTTAGATGTTTTGGTTATTTCGATTCTTTTATTGAGATTTTGCCTAATAATATAAGGGGTACCCCGCTAAAGTATTTTTCTCTTTTTTTATGTTGATTAAATAAACTTTCGATAATTTAGCCATTTTATAAGTAAAATTGCATTTCTTTAAAATGGATGATGTCATGTTTTCTTGTTCCCATCGTATTTATGTAAATGTTCATGCATGTTGTAGCGACAAGTTAGATATTAAGGGGTCAGGTCGTTACAGTATTTTTGAAACTTTTTTTTTTTTTTTTTAGTTTGATGGTATTTTTGAAACTTTTAAAAGTTCATGACTATTTTTGACACAAAACACTAACGATTTTGATTCGAAATTACCCGTAAGAATATTTTCAAACTTTTTTTTGAAAGTTTAAAGATATTTTGAAATTTTTAAAAGTTTAATAATATTTTTGACATGAAGTATAAAGTTTAGGAATATTTTATTTAATTTAACCTCTAATTTTTTAAAAGTATTGTTAGTTTACTCTTCGAATTTATAATTCAAAGACATTCATTATTGAGCCAAAATCATTTTAGCAATTTAAACTTAGGTTTATCGTAGTGTTAAAAAAGTTGATGAACTAAGTTTGTTTTTCAGAAATAATAATAATAATAAATAAATGATAATTTTTAAAGACTAAAATAACTTTGAATTATTTTAAATTGAAAGAATAATCTAAATACCAGCACAGCATTAGATTCGCACATCTGTTCAATTAGCCTTAGGAATGGGCAAAAGTGCAAGGTGATGGTTTTAGTAATGATTATAGAAAAAGAATTTTAGGTAAGATACAATTCATATAATCATATTGATGTTTTATTCCAAACTTTTAAAAATGATTTTTACATATTAATATTATATTTTGTTTCAAAACTAATTTTAGAATTATCAAATTACTAAGAAGTAGTGTTTTTAATATGAGAAATGATTTAAAGTATAAGAACTAAATTGTTATATAGTAAAATTTCATGACTAAATTGTTATTAAATTAAAAGTAATTTTAGAATTATCAAATTACTGAACTAAATTGTCACAAATTGAAATTCAATGACTAAATTATTATTTTTTAAAAAGTTTAGAGACTAAAAGTAATTTTTAACCAATGAAATTCGAAGATCATTTCAATTTCTACTTCTATACTTGTTACATTAGATCAACTTTTACCGTAAATCTTCTATCGATCAATTAGATCCCATACTTAATTCAATATTGTAATTTTTACCATCTATTCAATTTTGACTAATTCCACTAACTTTAATAACTTACTAATTTTAGCAATATCAAATTTTGCACATATCTAAGCTTGATCAACACACAAATCAACCATAAAATGTAGCCGTCAAAACTCACAAATTTAGTTATAGTGTCATGTTTTCTTCAAAATATCATCATACTTGCATCAACATATGTTTTATAATTCATTAAAAGCATACGAGAATATATTATTTTAAAAAAAAAATTCATCATAGGCAAAAATTACAACACTTTTTTAAGTTTAAGATTAACCAACTAATCTAACTTTGACATTCAATTTGAAGAAATTGAAAGGCGAGGATATAGATACAATTGGAAAATTTTTAAAATAATAAATGATTTTTTTCTCTAAAATTTGAATTAAAAAAATAGCTAATTGATTGGTATTGAGACAGATAAAAAATGTGATTAATGGTATGCTCAAGCTCCATCAACATAATTTGAGTGCATATTCAATTAAAAGAGTCATTTAATCCCATTAAAAAAGTCATAACTTGCTCAACCTGATAGTATTTGATAAGATCATCTACTCCACCACAAGTACATCAACCACATGAACAAGTCGAGCAATATGAAGATAACTCATTCCACAATGTCTTCAATTTCGAAAAATATATAATAACTGAATCCTAATCTTAAGAAAGATTGGATAACTCTCGGAGAAGCTAAAAAAACGCGAGGTCTATTATTTCTTTGATAGTTTTCTTGAAGATCGATCTAGATCTCACAAGCCGAATCTAAAATATTCATGTTGGCAAAGATCTCCTTTGAAAGAGAATTGAGGATCCACGACTTCACCACAAGTATGCCAATTGGTCATGGAAGAGATCCATCAATGAAGTAGAATTTATTATTGACAGTGAGGTCAATCACCATTGCTTGACTCCAGGAAGAGTAATTTGATTTTGCCAACAAGTTCGAAACAAGAACAATATTAGTTGAATTGACACAATGTTCTAGAACTAAATAATTCGTTGAAGGATTTGCAATCAAAGACGAGTAATTTGTGGAAGAATTGGAATTAGGGTTCGGGATCGACAGATTTAGAAGAGAAGGGTCCAACAACATAAAAGAAGAGAAACAAGTATAAAATTCTCACGAATAAAAATCAGCTTATACCATATTGAGACTGACAATTTGAATTAACGGTGCTCATTTTTATTATTAACAAAGGGTACAAAGTATATATATGTAGAGAAAGAGATGAGAGTTAAAATACAGCTGTACAATATAAAAAATACACCTTATTAATTGGTTTGATCGATTCAATTAATTTCCATCGATTTAATACTCAATTTAGTCCATTCACTTAGGTCCACGAATTCTATTTCCACAAGTTAGTTATGTAATTGTTAATTATTATTAGAATAATAATATATTTTTTGAAGTAAGAATTATGTAATTTTCTAACTCATAGACTTTAAGCACAACCAGATTTGTCGCTAAGCGACCAAAAATTCCAAACAATCCTTATCATTCTTAATAGCAATGGGAATGCTTCTCTTACCTGTACTCATTTTCCTGTCTCTTAATCTTATCTATCTGTCTAACACTTTCAATTTTATAATTTCTTTTTTCTAAAAAAGGAGAAGGTGGTCCCCATGATGACGTCACCCCACCTACAAATTCCAAAAACATTATATACACACAAATACATTCATATACATATTTAGCTTTATAAACTTACCCTTTTCATATTACTTCTATCTGTTTGCTTATAATAAAAAAAGGAAAATTTATAACTTAATGATTGTAATATTGTTTGGTTCATATATTTTAAAATTTATTTATTTCTAGTATCTGTAATTTCAATGATTATTGTGTTCAATATTGGTTAAATAATATTAATAATTTTTATTAAAAAAATATAATATGTGAACATGTTATCAAAATTTATAGTAAAACTTTTAAAAAAAATGCTAATAGATGATAAAAAACTTTTGAAAAATCAACTACAAACTAGGAGTAGAGATAAAATTTAAATATCTTTAAAATATAGAGTACTAAAATTAAAAAATTAAAATAGAAAGATTAAAATTGAATAAATTAAAGTATTGACGGAAATTACCTCTACAAACACTTCATCATAAAATATGATATAATAATATTATTGTAAGTCTAGAAGCTGCTACATTTAACATTCCTCCACAGAGTTTAATTTTTGCCCTAAAGACAAGGGTACAAAGGCAAATTCTCTAATATCTTTTTCCACATGGCACGAAACAAGTGGCTCCTCCGGTCCAGTCAACCCCAATTTATTTTTTATTTTTTATTTTTTATTTTTTTGGGGAAAGAAAAAAGGCTCCGTCCTTTGACTTCAACTTCCTCCCATTGAAGTTCTGCTGCTGCTTCTTCTCCTTCTTCTTCTTCTTTACCCGCGGGATGGGTCAGTCTTCGTCTCTTATTCGAAGGGAATGAGAAATTTGCAACGTTCTTTCAGGGCCTGGACTTGTCTCTCCTTTGATTAACTGGCAGGATTTTGCAAATTTCCTTTTGGGTCGTCTTTTTTCTCATATGCTTTGCGTCTAAGAAAAGAAATTCATGCAAAATTTCAGGTTCTTATTTCTCTCTCCCTCTGCGAAATCTCCAGTTAACTATAAATTTAGGAACTGGGGTTCTTTATTTTTTACTTAATCACAGTGTTTTTAGGTGCGAGGTTTGGTTTGTCTCATCTACTGTACAGATTCCTGTTTGTTCGTTTGTTTGTTTGTTTTTTTCTCGATCTGATCCATGCGTTTGGAGCTTGTTCTGTTTTTCAATTTCGGAATTGTTTGGATGGCGTTCTGTTTTCTGACTTCTTTTCTTGCTCTTTTATTCCATTTCTTTCTGAACTTTGTCGATTCTGTTCTGCCCAGCTCATGTGTTGGAAACTAATTCGTCGTTGTTTTAGTTGTTTGTGTCTCATTCGAGCAGTATAAAAACTTTTTATGCTAGTTCTGATTAATCTGATAAGTATGATGGTTTATGAAACTAATGAAATTGGGTTGTCATTAAGTAGTGTTTACGTTGTGTTAAGATTACATTGGGTATTGAAGGTTGACTTTTCTTTATGACTTCTGATAAAATTAGATTATCCTAAATAATCAAATATCAACTTGAACTTTTAGATTTAGTATGAGGAATGGGTTGGCGGTGATTTAACATAGGTGTGTTTGAACTTGTGTAATGTTATTTTCTTCCTAATTAATGTCAATTGTTGTTTGTTGAGTTTCATGCTAATTTTGATGTAAAGAGAGTTTTGAGACTGATTATAGTTAACCTGTTAAGCTTTTGAAATTTTAGTGGTGATTTTCAAACTTTTGCGTCTCTTCATAGTTAAGTAAATGTCTTAATGCTTATTTGACTGCAGATTTATGGAACATATTCACTTATTGCTGAGCTAGGGCCATTAGTTGTTTGGAGAGAACAGTCTTTGGAACAACATGGCCACTGGATTGACTGCTAAAATTCGATTGGTTAAGTGTCCTAGATGTCGTCGGCTTCTTCCAGAGTTGCCTGATATTCCTGTTTACAAATGTGGGGGATGTGATGCAATTCTCGTAGGTAAATGCTCTTCCACATATCTGACAAAGTAGATAGCTTTCAGGGAAACTAAAACCACTGAGTTACTGACCTTTCATTTCCAGTATGCACGAATATTTGACATTTTGATGCTTGAAGTTAGAAAGTTTTAGGATATGGGGGATAAACGATTTTTGTTTATGGTACTATGTGTGAGAACGTCTGACGTTCTTAGTTCTTTTCGTTCTTCTGTATTTCCCTGTATGTGATAACTGTTGTTCTTTTTCGAAGCTCTTATTAGATTTATCTTGAACCTTCATGCAGCAAAAAGTCGAAGAGACAGTTCCCACAATACGGAATTGGGTTCACAAAACAGAGATTCTGCCCAGAGGCGTGAAGTTGATCCCCCTTCTGAAGATAAGCAGCATAGCATTTCAAACCATGAAGCAATTATTCCTCCTCTTGGAGAGTCTAATTTGGGCTTAAACAATGGGAGAGATACAAATGAATCTAGAGAACGGAACAGCGAGAATCTTGTTCATTCGACTTTGAGCGTGCAGCAAAGGAATTCTAGAAATGATGATGAAACTCATCATGAGAATGGCGAACTCTCTGATGGAGATCTGTTAAAAGCAGAAGAAGCTAGCATTTCTTCATCAAGTCATGAAGCTATTATTCCATCCTCTGGTGAGTGTGTCACAGATCCAGATGCTGAGGAGGACCAAGATGAATTTGGAGATAGTAACAGTGAGCAACTTGTTCGTAGGAAGTTGGGTGAACACCAATCCTATGCTAGAAGCGACAATGAACCTCATGACGGTAATGACGGGCCATCAAGATTTCCAAATCAAGTTCGTTCTCAAGAAGAGTCCACTTATCATGACAATGGCAAGCTCCCATGCAGAGATGCTCCAGAACAAGAAGAATATTGCATTTCAAGTCCTGAAGCAACTATCCCATCCTCTGGTGAGTGTTTTATAGACCCAAATGATGAGAAGGGTCAGAAGGAATGTGGGGACGTTAGTCAGGAGCAGCTTGCTCATATAAAGTCAAGTGAACGCCTAAAGAATGCTGGAAGCAATGATGAACCCCCGGCTTGCCATGATGAGCAACCGAGCTGCTCAAATCAATCCTATTCTAGAATTGAATTTGCTTCTCATGGGAATGCTGACCTCTCAGGACGAGATCCTACAAAAGCAACGGAAACTAGCACTTCAAGTCATGAAGTAATGACGATCCCATTCTCTGGCGAGTCTGTTTTGGATCCAAATGATGAGAAAGATGAAAAGGAAGAAAAAGACAACCATAGCAAGCAACTTGTTCAGATATCTTTTAGTGAACACAAAAAGATTGCCAGTAATGATGATGAATCTCCTGCTTGCCATGGCGAGCAATCTAGATCTTCAGATCAAGTATCTTCTGCAAATGAGGTTGCTAATCGTGACAAAGACAAGCTCTCAAGTGATGACCCTTCAGAAGACGAGATAATTGATGAAATCTTACTGTCAGGAGAAGAAAGTCCAGAAGCTGATGATAGTAAGGAGATTCATTCTAATTTGGAAAGTTCAGGTATTTCAACCGCATTAGCTACAAGTTCTATTATTATTCCTGATACACAAGTGGGGACAAGCATTTCATCTAAAATTCTTGCTCCTCTTGCAGTACGAGCAGAGGCTCCTGAGGAAACTATTAGCCATGATCCCAATCACCGAATTCCTGTAGAAAATTTTGCATGTATGGAAGTGAATCAGTCTGAACCTAGTGGTGACCTTCCTGGTACTGCCAAATCTTTAACAACCAAGCGTTCGGTTGCATGTGATGGAAGTGTATCTTCATATGATGGAACGGATGATCAATTCTTGGACCATTGTAGACGTTCATTACAGAACAATCATCAAGCTGCCAACTCTCTTTCTGCCGTAGAAAGTGCAAGAAGGGAAGAGTCCTTGATGAACAGCAACGCATTGGCGAGAGATTCTGAAATTCCAATTGAAGGAAGGAGTTCCAGTAAATATTTGTATCCTGAGAAGCATTATGGCATAGAATGTTATGAAAGGAATCAAAATGATGTGCCGCAACATAGAAGACAGGATATTTCATTGCAAAGTAGAAGCAGGTTAAGGAGAGAGAAATACCAAAGTAAGTTGTCGTTACTTGGAAGTAACTGCCAAGGTGGCTATGAAAGTGGCAGCGCATCTAGTTCTGTGTTTGATGAGCCCCATGATTCAAGAATGCATTCATCAGACAATTTTGTGGACCATGATGAGGACAAGGTTAGATTGTTGAGAATGGTTTATGAACTGCAGGATCAGCTAGAGAAAAGCTGCAATCTAAACGGGAATGCGAGCGAAAGGGTATCCATGGGATCTGTGCAGAAAGATGCATGGGCACCAATGTACTACAATCATCAGATTCCTCGGGAGGAAAGCTGGCATGATTCAGAATATCCTTCATACTACCGAAGAAGTGGGCCTCAAACTAATTATCCCGGACAACATCCATTGTCTCGAATGACTTCTGCTGTGAAAGCCGTTAGTGGTCCTCAAATTAATTATCCAGGACAACATTTGCTTGGCATAGAACACTTCCCTGAAAACTTCCCTCGCGTAAGACAGCTGCTTCCATCTGAACACTGGCATAATCAAGGGGCCCGTATGACGCATATGGATTACGACTATTATGGTCAATACAGCTCATGTGCATCTAGTCCCCAACATTTTCTAAGCACACAGTTGTCTACAAGGGGCGTTCATATGCAATCTGATCATTTGAGCCATCGAAATCATGGGAGGAATTATGTGAGAGAGAAAAATCATTTGGCCAAGCATCATTTACGGCCAATAGCTGGAGGCGCCCCTTTCTTAACTTGTTACTACTGCTTGAAGCTACTGCAGATTCCTGCTGAATTTCTCTTGGTGAAAAGGCGATGCAACCGGCTCAAGTGTGGTCATTGCTCAAAAGTTCTTGAGTTCTCTCTTCAGAGCAGAACTCATATTGTTCCCTATGTACAGAGTGTTGCAGAACCTCCACCATATGAGGCCAATGAACACGATGATTATGATCTTGCAATTGGCAAAAGTGGCTCCAGGGAAATAGATGATTCCATTGTCTTACCATGTTCATCCCGCCAAGACATGGTTAAAGAACTTAGTTCGAAGCAGTCCCAAAGTGAATTTGAGCATATAAAGAAAAGTCACCAATCTGGTGATCTGTCGTCCCACGCCTACAAGGCCGATAAGTTGTCCTCCGAAGTCGGAAAATTCTCAAACAAGTCAAATTCCCCGCTTCATCGACTCATGGGCTATTCTTCTCCAAGCCAAGTCTTTAGAGGGTTGGATGCATCAAGAAGAAGCATGCAGAGGAAATGAAAGAGAGAATATGAATAAGAATGAAAGTATGAAAGGAATGGAATGGAAATGATTAGTTCTTTCGGAGTTCGACATTAGAGTTGATGAGTATGATTTTAGATCACTGAGCAACTGATGAATCTGTGGCATTTGGAATCTGCTAATAGTGCGATGCATCACGTTCTCAGCGATCTTCCACGTAAAATAATGTATTTAGAGATTCATTATAAATATAGGCAGCTGCCTTTTGCTTCTTTGATTTGTATTTAACACGGGTTACTGAAGAGGAGTTTCATATGCTCTTTAATAATGGAGACAGGAGTCTGTTATATAAAGGTTATGTATATTACATTCTTATGTAGAACGGAAAAGACAATTGTATTTGAGTGATTTACATGCACTGCTAATTTTGAAGGTTTAGGACAACTCCTCCAGAGTTTTATACTTAGCCACGCCTGAAATGATAATAATTTTAGGGATTATTTGACATTTATAATGGAAAACTTTTTGTGGGTTGAGAACCATTAACGTTAGGTTTCAAAAAAAAAAAAAAAAAATTCTTACATCATGGTTACAACTAGAAATTAATCAATTTAGAAAATCATTGAACCAAGAATAAGAAATAACAGAATAACTCTATCGAGCCAACATATGAGTAGTTGTATTCCAATTTTGATGCACAAAACGGGAAATACAAGAAGCGGAAAGATGAAGCCAATTGTTATATATATGCTCTCAGTGACATGACGGACCTTCGACTATGGATCAATCACACGGTTAATCACATCCTCTAGCAACTTACAATCAGAAGAAAGAAAAGAAAAAAAAAAAAAGCATAACAATGACCACTCCCATCCTAGAGACGAGTCTTCCACAACTGCTTGAGTCTCAGCACAAATAGGAGACAAGCGAGATTCTTTGAAACCATACTCTGCAAACTCATCCAACAAACACCACCTCAAATTCAAAAAGTTGAAAGACTAAAGTTGTAATTTAATAATGGAGTAATTACATGGGTCTCATTTTTAGAACTAATAATTAAGTATACAATAACATTTTAAACGAATTACAAATATATCAAAAATTATTTATGATAGACTCTACTAGATCTAAATTTTTCTATATGGGTTATAGGAAAACTATTATAAATAGGAAAAATATCAAACTATTTACGAATATAGTAAAATTTCACTTTTTATCTATGATAGGCCGTGATAGACCCATCCGTGTTTATGTAAAGTGATAGATGTCTATCTGGGTCTATCGCAATCTATCACACATAGAAAATAAAATTTTACTTTTTGTAATTATTTTTAATAGTTTTTGTATTTTTGAAAACATCATTTCTATTATTATTTTGACTTTTAAATATGCAACTGTCTCTTGATAAAGAAAGAAAGGAGGAGGAGGAGGAGGAGGAGGAAGAGGAGGCATCGTAGTCACAAACATTTTTGGATTTGTATGTAAAAAACCATAAAATAATGGTTTCTATTTATATTTTAGAAAAACCTAACATTGAGAGGAAAAAAAAAACTTAACAATTTTTTTTATATAAAATAAAGCAACTATACTTATTAAGTTATTTAAAATAATATCATATTTATTGTTATAAATAGTAAAAAATTATACAAATCACTCATAAACTATAAGGTTAGTTATAATCACATCCTTAAATTTTTGTTGGGTGCAATCTTGCCTTTGCTAAATAAATTTTTAGTTGTGTAACCCACTCCTTAATTAACAAAATGGCAACTTTTTCATATTAAATAAAAAAAAAAGAATGAGACGTACCCAATCCCCTTTTTTTGTACTCTTTTCCAAGACACAAAAATAAACTAAAATCCGGCAAATCTTAGACGTCGGTGTTACTTTGAGCTCTGTTAATGGCGTGGATCAAATCCCTTAAGTGCAGGTTCAGAGCCTTCAGAGATGTTTATCACCCAACCCCTAAAAATCTAATCCCCAATGCTCGTTGCAAGAAAAGTGTTTAGAGTCTGAAGTTGTCCAAACCACCAAAACGAAGCACAAGAAGCCCAAACACTTGCCGCTAGTGAAAAAAATCGGTTCCTA
This sequence comes from Citrullus mucosospermus, assembly GCA_030954485.1. NCBI lineage: Eukaryota > Viridiplantae > Streptophyta > Magnoliopsida > Cucurbitales > Cucurbitaceae > Citrullus > Citrullus mucosospermus. Next base: position 5,900,018 of record CM062065.1, read on the forward strand.
AAAACCCAAGAGTCGCAAAATCGAAACCTGGTTTGACTCCTTGTATCCAACATAAAACGAGCATTTCATCCTATCTGTTAAATAAGGCCAACGATCTTTTTTTTTTAGCGGTGTCAAAGTTGCAAAACTTGTCAAATTCCCTTTTGTTAATATTTAAACTCAAAAATTTCTTGAGCTAATCAAAGTATTTATCCGACTTATGATGTCCAAGATTTCAATAACTTTTTAGCTCAGAAGCGTCTATACGAGAACCGTCTTTCTTCAAAAGAATTTTCAGAGCTAGCAATGGCTGAATTTGAGATAAACCCACATAATCCTCCACCAACGAATAGGTAGGCTAAAAGGGCAAGAAATTTTTTATTCATAAAGCCAAAAACCTAAAGAAGTTAGGAATATAAATGCGGAAGCAATTAAGATCTAAAGCACTCTAAGTACATCAATTTGATTGATTAAAAATGCTTGTTCTTAAAGCCAAAAAATAAAGGTTTTATACTTATTTGTTGTAGTTCAAAATCGAAGCAACTTTTTCCAAGTTTTTGATTAGGAACATTTCGTGGACCACCATAAGTATGTTTCTCATTATTTTCTGGCCTTAGAACGGATTATGGGATCCACATTGGGATGAATTTGGAGCAAATTTGTGAAGAACAAAGAGTTTTGGAGAGTTTTAAGTCAATGGATATTTCAGCCAAAATCACCAAGTTATCAACCCATTTTCATTCTTCCTTTCTTTTATATAAAGAAGAATCCATGCAAATCTGATTTACATTGGTAATGACACCAAATTTGGTGATTAACCATGGGATTAGGAGGTGTAAAGTATCAAAGTTTAAGAGAATACCTTCTCCTTTTCATGCAATAGTGGAAAATTCTAAGATAACTCAAAATTGATTTTCTAAAAATCAAAAAATAAATTTCCAATTTCTAATTTTCAATTTAAAATTAGTTCCACTAATTAATTTTAAATAATATTAATTTAATATTAAATTAATTTAAATAATTAATTATATTAAATTAATAATTTTTCCACTTATCCCGATTTTTCCAACCCAATGAATCTCTATTCATCCATCCGATTAATATTTAAATCATATTTAAATATTATTACTAACTCCTCATTTTCGTTTAATTCATAATTAAAATGAACAATTTGTAAAACTTACTCCTTAAACGAATTTAAACGTTTTCAAATTCTTTCATCACACTGTTCTAAGGTTTAGTCCATGAGTTAACAAGGGGACCTAATAGACCTACAGATCATGAGCTCCAACGATCCGAAATTAACCGGCTAAACTCTTTAACCAAGTTAATTAACATTCATTAACTAAAGAGTCACTCCACTATAGCCCAGTAGCTGCACTCTCCTCACTAGAGATATATTTCTGTCCACTTGATACAACCATGATTATTAAGTTAATCCTTCATAAGTTGTTCATAATTACAACTAGGTCAAAATTACCGTTTTACCCCTATAGTTACATCTTGTTCCTTTAGTCCCACTGATCCTCTAATAAACAATTGGTTTGTGGTCCAACCATCAAACTGAGTCCTTCTCAGGTCAATGAGAGGGTGGGCCCTTGTTCAAGACCCGGAGTCAGCACTTAAGGGAACAACTTCTTTACTAACCTAGAATTAGGCGTGTTCAAATAACCTGACAACCCAAATAACTAGACTACCCAACCCGAAATAGAAGGGTTGGGTTGGGTTAATTTAATACTTGGGTTGGGTTGGGTTATGTTTTCTAGGTTTTTTCGAGTTGGGTTGGGTCTCGGGTTGAAAATTTCGAAATTCGGGTTGACCCAACCCAAGTTGAATTACTAATTATATATATATATATATATTATAAAGGTGAAAATTGAAAAAGATAAAAGAAATTCTAATTAGGGTTTTTTAAATTCATTTGGTCAAAGAGAGTCAAAAAATAAAAATTGTCTCCATTCTCTTCTCCTTTAGTCCCGTTGCCCGCCGCCTCCCTCCCTCACCCTCAGATTTTCATTTTTCAAAAGCAGAACCTAGTGCCCACTGTACTGTCTCCTCTCCTCTCCCATTCTCCCTCTCAGTCTCGGCAGTATCGCTGACTCGCTCTCCTCGCTGTTTCCATTTCCTCTCGTTGTCGCTCTCATCGCACTCGCAGTGTCGCTCTCCTTTCGATCGCGCTCTCCTCTCGGTCTCCGATCCGAAAGCCGTCACTAGTCGCAGTCAGCCTCTCCCTTTCCTCTCGGACTAAAAAATAGGGTGAAAAGAAGAAGAAGAAGAAGAAGAAGAAAAAAAAAAAAAAAAAAAAAAAAAAAAAAAAAAAAAAAAACCTCCAACCCAACCCAACCCAACCCGGATTTCAAGGGTTGGGTTGGGTTGGGTTGGGTTGTGTACCCTATTCGGGTTATTCGGGTTGGCAACCCCACCAACCCGAATTTTCGGGTTGGTCCAAAAAATTCCCCCAACTCAACCCGTGTACACCATTCTAGGTAGGAGTGAATTCCGTCTCGCAAAACTATGTCCCCAGCTATCTACCTGGTCTTATCCCTAAAATGGTAGGCTTATTGAGTCGGCGAACTCAGGCCACTCTCACCCATGTAGATTAAAGGATAATCCTAAAAAAACAGAAGTTCATAGTTAGCTTAGATTAAGATCGAGTTACCTAGGTTATCATGTTGAAATAATTAGTTTTAACAGTAAAAGTGTTATAAAGTAAAAATGATTATTTCATGGTCTGGTCTTATGCAAACTCATTGCACAAGATGCCCCTACTCTCATGTCTCTACATGGACGGACTACATTGTTTGTATCAAATACAAAATGAACCACATCCATAATGTCTCCAAGATAAGATACCCAATCTTATCTCTATACTATAGACCGTTTTAGCTATTACCTAAACTTGATCTACATTTATATATACACATTTAAGTATTCAAACAATAACCAAAGATTCTTAGTTTATTGGATTTAATTAATGCAATAATATATTTACTGAATAAATCTTGATAACAACTTTATTGGGAATATGTTCAAAGTTTACAAATCACTAGTTTTAGGACAAAATCCAACAAAACTCTAATTTCACGGCTAAAATTTCAAAACATATTTCAATATTGCACTAAAGCATTTTAATACCAATTGTTGAACTTTGGGAACCACAGGGAAAAAACTCAAGAACGATTCAAAACAAACCATATATTTTCATTGCAAAACAAAACATTGATTGCAGTCAAGGTTTTTGAATCATTGTTGAAACTAAAATCACATCTCTAAGTTTTTTTAAGAAAAATTAATATGACAAGTTTGCCCTCTTTGTAAAGTGTCTATTATATAACAATCAGAATTAATTTAGTAAAAGTGTTGATTGCAATGGCAATGTAACCAACCCTACAGTTTAGGTAGGGGTAGTTTGTGCAATTTTCCATTATAAATAATAATAAAATTAACCAAATCAATATTATAGAAATGCATAAATGTAAATACTAATCATTGGAAAAGGGAGCCAATGAAAATCTAGAGAACCGGGTGGGGCCATCTTTTCGTAATTGTGTCGTAGAGCCCGAACCAAACCGACTCTGCGTCACCGTGACGATCCTATAAATAACAGATCGGCCGAAAATGAGTCTCTTACCCAAAACGACGTATCGAACGCTGAATGGAAGAATTATTCATTGGTTTCCTGCATTTCTAGTAACCCTGCAGTTTAGCCCAATGTATTTTCTCCGTAATTTTACTTAAATTTCACCACTCAGCAGAAGAATTGAACTTCTTCATCATGGTACCGCACCTGTAATCAGACTATTTCCTTCCCAGGTTCAGTTTTTTCTCTCTGACGTTTTGTTCTAAACTTCATATTCTTGTCAGGTGATTCTTTCTTGAATTGTATAGTTGTTTCCCAGGTTCCGGTTTTATTTTATCTACTTTTCTGACATTTTAGTTTAAATTTGTGGGATTTCTTGTTCTGGTGAAGTTCTCTTGAGTTCTGTGATTTGGGTTTGGTGTATGTTTATGGTGCATATGCGACACCTCTTTCTCTATATACGTATGCATATTGGGTTTTGTCTGTGTGTAACGTATTGAGTAGTAGCTTTATATTCCTTTTCATTTAGGTACTCGTTGGAGTTCATTTTTATCTGTTGTGTGCTTACTACTACTATAGTTTGCCTTTCCTATCTAAATTACATTTTAATCGCTTTAGCTTGCTCTATTTTGTTAAAATATTTATAGAATGGGTAGAAGGAAGCAAAGGCAACCTCATCGCTCTGGTGGAATAAGATTTGAAGATAGCGGGGATCCCAAGGCACAACTTGATATTAATGGGCTTGTGGAAACTGTGGAATCATCAGACATCAAACTTGACGAAGTTAACGAGCCTATTTTTGTTGAAGTTGATCGAAGTGGATGGAATTCCAATGAGCACCATGATATTTCTGAAGTTTTTCTAATGGATGTAAGGTTAGAACACCCTTTTGTCGGTTTTCACTTGGATAAAATTTTTTGTGAGAACTTGAGATACTCGTTAAGGTTTCGGTTGTGCAATGTAAATGGATATCTCCTTGATCGTATTAAGTTTGGTCATTGGCCGGTTATATCTTCAAATGATATATTTTTGGAACTTATTGAGAGAGGCATGGAGGAAGATATGAACGCTTGCTCGGTGGTGTTATCAGGTAATTTTGATGGACCTGATGAGGCCATTTCTGGCCTTGTTCATCTTGCAAATTTGAAGTTTGTGACATTGAGGCCAGTTGAGGGTGTCTCTGTTTTCCAAAATATGGGATCTCTCAGGTTGAGGGTGGAAATATTATCGACTGCTTTTGACGCTTGTGAGTCAATATTTGATAATGGCAGGCAGTTGTGGAAAAAGAGTATGATGAATACCATTGCTTGGTTGCGTCCTGAAGTAGTACTGTCAGAGGTCAAGTATGGACTTGTTAAATCGACTAATATGGACACTCATTTGCATCATGGGATGGGGGATGATACGTCCAACTCTAGGAAACATGTAAATTTTGATACTGTTGGTTTTTATGATGCCATTAAGCCATCCAAGTGAGTATAATTAGTGCTCATTTACTCGTGTATGTTAGTTTTTAACCTACAGAACGTCTTTGTTCTTTTGCTTTTCCCATTTTGGCATTATAATGATATAAGTTCAATGTAGAGATGAACCCATGCTTGATGAAGACATACCCAATTTGCTTCCAAAACTAAGACCGTATCAGCGTCGTGCAGCCTACTGGATGGTACAGCGGGAGAAAGGATTTTCTGGAAATTTAGGTGTGGAGGAAAATGTGCAGCTTATTTCTCCCCTGTGTATGGCACTGAAATGTCTTGACACTAGTTTGAGAGTGTTCTACAATCCTTTCAGGTATCATCACCTTTACTTCTGAGCGTCGCTTTCTGGCATGACAAATTGTACTTCTCCTCTTGTATGCTTACTTTTGTTTATATCCAGTGGAAATCTTACTCTGAATGCAGAACAAATTTTGCCGCATGTTTATGGGGGCATTCTAGCTGGTAATTGCCACGAATTAAAAATCATTACATTTTCCCAGACTAGGCATTTCATTTAAAACGAGCACTTAACTCTGATGCAATTAGCTATTCTTATCCTATTTATTTCGTCTGAATGATTCAATGTTTGCAGATGAGATGGGTCTAGGAAAAACTATTGAACTACTGGCATGCATACTTTCTCATCAGATGTCAGTGTTTGAAGGTGGAAAAGGTTTTGATGATGAATTGCAACAACCTGTTGGAGATCAGAGAACCGAATTTAAAAGATTGAAAAGGGAGCGTGTTGAGTGTGTGTGTGGAGCTGTTAGTGAAAATCACAGATACAAAGGGTTATGGGTGCAATGTGATATTTGTGATGCATGGCAACATGCTGACTGCGTTGGTTATTCACCTAAAGGAAGAATTCTCAAACCCATTGACACTGAGGGTGGGAACTATAGAATGGAAAAGAGAAATAATAGGAATACATTAAATGTAATTGTTAGAGCTGAGGAACATGTTTGTACGCCTTGCTTAGAGCTGATGCAGGCTACTGATTCCCCAATGGCTACAGGTGCAACTCTAATTGTCTGTCCTGCTCCCATATTATTCCAGTGGCAAGCTGAGATTTTACGGTATACTCTCATTTGACCATATTTCTACTTATCTCATTCATGAGAGTGCAATTGCATTTGATTTTTTGTACACCTGCAACTTTACCACCTCGATTAACTTAGAAATGTTGTGACCATATCAGGTTCAATAAGTGGCTGCCTAATATACATTTTTTCTTTCAGTAAGAACATTGGATAACTTAATAAATGATGGTAAGGGGAATCAATGGTGGTGTGGTGGATCTGCTTATTCTCCTAAGACCAGCAGCCAAGAATTACAAAAATGCTTTTGCTGTCTAAATATCATGCAGCGTTCACTTAGTGAAATGCTTTTCATCTGAGCATGATGGTTCTTATAATTCTAGCTTAGGACATCATACATCAATTCACGTATGTGAGATATTAACTAATTAGAAAGAAATATGTGAGGTCTTCTTTGCTGTGAGCCATTTTACGATGACAAATGGCCAATCAGTAGTTCTGGTATGGATGGAGAGATTTTTATAAACCCATGGGAAAAAATCACAATGAGTGTCTAGACCGTTCGGTTGATGAGCGTCTTAACATTACTATTTCGTGGTTGGGTCGGAATTGGTTTAGTGCAGAAAATGAAGGTTTTTTTATGAGCTGAGTTAAAAACTGTGGTTTCATTGACGTTACTCACTTTTAATTTCAATTTCTCCGTCGATTATGGCTGCACCTGTTTTTGTTTTCACATGCACGCATATTTCTTTGATCAGATGTTTTGGTGAAAAGATTATCTATTTTGACACTAGTTCTGAAAGTCTTTCCTTTCAAATGGTAGCGCAAGCTGACTTTTCAATTGTTCTTTATTATCCCAGTCATACCCGTCCAGGTTCAATAAAACTACTTCTCTACGAGGGAGTGAGGGATACTTCTCTTTTGAGCACATTGTCTGTGCAGATTGACGATCTCATCAATTCTGATATAGTCTTAACATCATATGATGTGCTTAAAGAAGACCTATCACATGATTCTGATAGGCATGAAGGTGATCGTCGCTTCATGAGATTCCAGAAGAGGTCCGCTCTTACCTTCCTGAGAAATGTTCCTTACATTAATTTAATCGCTTCTTTCTTACTTCATTACTAGTCAGTGTAATATTTCAGATCATTTAACCAATTTGCTTCTAGAGATGATATCTTTTGATATCCATCCACATGAATCTTTATGTCCTCAATATCTGTGTTTACTGCAGGCATGACTGCATAGTTATATTGGTATGCTTGTGTTTCAACTTTCAAGTAATTTTAAGTTTCTAACCAGATCGTCTCTGCTCCTAAATAGCAATTTTTATATTTTTTTTGGCAGTCTGTTTTGGTAACTCTTGAATATGACCACGATATATCCTTTATTATGCTATTTGATTTATTTTCAGTCATGGGGATTTCAGGACGATCTTTTAAGGAAATATTGACGTGTTTTATTCAATGCTGTTCTCTTTTAAAATTGAAAATGAAAACTTTTATAATATATGTGGCGCCTGTTCATTTTAGGTACCCTGTTATCCCTACCCCTCTCACCAGGATCTTTTGGTGGAGAATTTGTTTGGATGAGGGACAAATGGTAGAGAGCAATGCTACTGCTGCTACTGAAATGGCTTCACGACTTTATGCGCGTCACCGCTGGTGCATCACAGGGACTCCCATACAACGGAAGCTTGAAGATTTATATGGATTATTGCAATTTGTGAAAGCAAGTCCATTTAATTTTCATAGATGGTGGGTTGAAGTTATAAGAGATCCATATGAGGTATGTGGCTTTCAAAGATTTGTTCAATCATAGTTAGGGAGAAAGGGAAAGGAAAGAGAGAGACAAAAGGCCACATAAAACCTTTGTCAACCTTTGTTATCATAACAACTCAGCCATTCTTACTACTTCTATACATTCTCATTTCTTACTTCTTCCTTAGGTATTCTTCTAGGATTGCTTCCTAGCGGCTAGCTGTCCTTGACCCGTGTTATTTTTTATTTTTGACATATTTGGTTTCTTTTTCCTTTTACCAACTACTTTTGCAGAAGAGGGATCCTGGTGCTATGGAATTTGCGCACAAATTCTTTAAGCAAATAATGTGGCGTTCTTTAAAAATACATGTTACGGATGAATTGCAGCTACCTCCCCAGGAGGAGCAAGTCACTTGGCTAACGTTTTCACCAATTGAAGAGCACTTCTACCAGAGGCAGCATGAAACTTGTGTGAGTTATGCCCGTGAAGTTATTCAAGGTTTGAAAGATGATTTTGTCAAAAGGAAAGTCCCAGGTTGTTAGTGGTTGATTATGACTTATATTTCTCTGTTCATCAGTATGATCTACATTATAAGGGAGAAGGTTGCAGTTAATATAACTTACAGTGTTGTACTGCTAACTTTTTTCAGATTGTGTCTCTTCTGATGTTCCATCTGATCTTCTTATCACCCATGCTGATGCTGGAAAGCTGCTGAGCACACTTTTGAAACTTCGCCAAGCTTGCTGTCACCCACAAGTAGGAAGTTCGGGACTGCGCTCATTGCAACAATCCCCAATGACAATGGAGGAGATATTGATGGTATTCCTCAAGTAAAGATATGTGAGTTTTCATGAAATCTGGTGTAATACTTTAGTTTAAATGGTTTTATTTTTAGGTCCTTGTTAGTAAGACCAAGATAGAAGGAGAGGAAGCTCTGAGGAGGTCAGTTGTTGCTTTAAATGCCCTTGCTGGAATAGCTATTATTGAGAAGAAATTTTCTGAAGCCTTCTCACTATATAAAGAAGCTCTAGAATTGGCAGAGGAGAACAACGAAGATTTTCGCTTAGATCCATTATTGAGCATTCACATCCATCACAATCTTGCTGAGATACTTCCATTAACTGTGAACCAGTCACAATCTCCTTTAAAAGATCAATTTTGTCCAAGAACTTGCGAAGTGAAGGCATCCTGGATGGATGATTCTGAAAAGTATGATAATCATCTTCATATCATGAAGAAACAAAAAGTTAGCGAGACCCTGTATGCTCCTTGTAGTGAAGATAATACAGGGAAGGTGGTAGACCATCCTCTTGAGCTGACAAGAAAAGATTTAAATGCTAAAAAAGAAGAAAATTGTGAGCCTCATTGGTCAAGTAGTTACTTTGATGATATATCTGTACAAAAAGCATGTGAGGCTATGAGGCAGAAATATCTAGCTGTCTTTTCCTCAAAGCTATCTATTGCCCACCAAGAGTTCACAAAATCCTACATGCAGGCATGTTTCTATGTCCTGCTGCCTTTCTCTAGGTGGTTACAATGTTTATCATCATTCACTATATAACTTGTGTAAGATCCTTTTGACAATAAGGATTGATGGTATGATCACCATTATGTTCTATTATTCAGTTGCTTATTGACCCCTTTTATTCTTTGGACGCTTAAGATGTAGTTAATTTCTTTCTGATGGATAGTTTGGGTGCAAATTTTATTTACCACTAACATATGTGCCTTATTTGTTCAACATGAAATGAAGGTTGGAAGTGAACTCAAAGACAGGGGAAATCTTAACGATGTTTGGTGGTTGGAAGCACTTCACCATGCTGAACAGAACAAGGACTTCTCTCACGAGTTGATAAGAAAGATCGAAGAGGCTGTATCTGGAAACCTTAACAACTCAAAATCTAGAGTTGGATCCCGGTAAATGGCGTCAAAATATCTTCATTATATTATTATTTTTTCCCTCAGTCCCTACAAATCATGCTTTATGGCATGTATATTGCATGAATACTAACGGATTTTTGAGCTTGATAACAGCTTCCGAAGCATTAATGCTTTGAAGTATCATGTTCAGAGTGGTTTGGACCTTTTGGAAGCTTCTAGGAAAGTGGTGCTTGATCGACTTTTAGAAATTGATCAGACCATGGAAAATCCAAAAGAAGAAGATATTGAACGTGTTAGGTACTGCCGAAATTGTCAGGCAGACAGTAACGGACCACCTTGTGTTCTTTGTGAACTAGATGAACTATTTCAGGTTTTTCCTGATTAGTCCAATTACTTTGAGGCTTCCTCTTTAACTTGCATTACGAATATAGTCTCTCTTCTCTTTCTAGGAATATGAGGCAAGGCTTTTCCGGCTTAATAAAGTACAAGGAGGGATGGTTACTTCTGTTGAAGAGGCCGTTGAAGCTCAAAAGAAGAAGTCAGCACTCAATCGTTTCTATTGGAGTCTTTTGCAGCAAAATAAAAACTCAAGTTCATCTAGAGATCGGTATGAAGAACCAAACAAAAGAGATGTTGGAGAAAAAGTTATGGTTAGTTTCCTTCTTTCCTTTCTTTTGTCTTAGGAGTGCCTCAGATTGGTCACATGTGGCTTATAATATGATAATTTAAAGTATCTTGCGATAGAAATTGTGAGCAATTTGATTTCTTGATACTTTTTCTTTTTAATATAATTTAATAGTGGTTTCCCCTCCCTTTCAAATCACTCGACCATAACATGTGCGATGCACATGAAATTAATAGTTTTATTTTAGTACATAAAAAAAGCTTTAAAAAAAATTCTAATTAATGAAATAGTCTTTTACAATATTTGACTTATATAGTAGTTACTATTTGAAAAGAAATATAAAATAAAAATGTATGAAATTTTAAGGGAATAGTGACTTGATTGTCTATTTAAAAACATGTTCATGTTAAATTCTGATGTTTCATATCTATGGTTTAACACACTCGTATACAAAAGGACACATTGAACACTGCTTCATTGGGTAACCACTTCGACCCGAATAATTGGTATGGGACAAAGGATGTGATTATTTGTTCAAACATATCTCCATTGTTAAATCGTGATGTTTCGTATGTACGGTCTAGATCACACCCAAATTGTTGTAATAGGACAAAGGACATGATTGTTTGTTTAAACATATATTCATTGTTAGATCATGACGTTTCGTATGGATTCGTTCCAATCCATACACGAAAGAATACACCATTTCACATATAACCACCTCGACCCAAAGAGTTGCAAGGATAAAATAGGAATTACTAAAAGATGTGAGGACAAAATGGAAATGTAAATATTCTCCTCTCATAGCCCCTTTTATATATAATAGTATAGCTTGTTTTTTCTTTTTCTTTTTCTTTTTTTAAATAAAAAATTAAAGAGAGAGAGAGAGATTCTTGTTTAACCTCGTGTTATCTTGCAACAAATCTTATTCCAAATTTCAACATCACTGTTCTGATTTTTAGGTGTCTAAGCATCCTTCTGAATTGGAGGTTGTTCTTGGTGTTATCAAGAACTTCTGTAAGACACAACTAGGAAAAGAAAGTATAGCAGCAGCCAACAAGCAGCTACACCTTCTGGAGGTATTATTTGGCCATATCTATTTTATGTGAAAAATACCCCTTAAATGTCCTCGTATGTTGATGACTGAATCCTTGACACCATTTTTCAAGTTATTGGAGGAAATAATTTGCGTTATCAATTAATCTTTTGGAGCCCTATTTAATCTGTAAGACTAGGTATCATGATAGAAAAGTAAACTGTCTATAATCTAGATGACGCCAAATAAATTTTCAAATATTGTATGTGCAATATAACTTATTATACCTTGAGATGAAAACTTGCTGGATTTTTAACTGGATTTATTGTTCAATTTGTTTAGTACATGCGAAAGGAGTATGGACATGCAAGGTCCTTAGCCATTGCACAAGCTCAAGTTTTGAATGCTCATGATGAAATTAAGATGGCAACCACGAGATTATGCTTAAGGGACAATGATGATGACAGCTCAGCTTATGCTATTAGTGAGCATGAGCTACCTGCAGCTAGTGTCCAGTATTCTAGCGATAAGTTCATGTCCTTGGCTATGTTATCGCGTGTAAAAGGAAAACTTCGTTATTTGAAGGTTAAAAAGTTTCTCCCCTCCCCCCCGTTATCTTTTTCACTAGTATTACGTATGCCATTTTACATTGCTACTCACAATTTCTATTATTTTCAGGGTTTGGTGCAATCTAAACAGAGCATAGCATTAGATAGTTCCAATAATCTAGCATTAACTCAAGAACCGGCTATCATGTCAACATCTATGGAACCAAAAAGTGAGAACACATCGAAAGCTGATGAGGACTCATGCCCCGTTTGCCAAGAAAAACTAAGCAATCAAAAGATGGTTTTTCAATGTGGACACATTACATGCTGTAAATGTGAGTCTCCTGCACTTAATAGAAGACGATCTATTGATGTTTTAGTTCGTGAGATAATGGCATCTTTGCAGTAAATTATGAGACTTTCATGTTCTCCTGCACTTGATAAATGTGTGATTCAGCTAATTCAGCTCTTAACGGTTTGAGTGAGTTTGAGATGACTCTTGAGAGTGGTAGTTATATGAGGAACACTTTTATAAGCACTCTAAAGCTGGTTTTGATTTTTTTTAATAAGTCTCCAGATCAATTTCGATTTTGTAACCAAACACTACAGAAGTTTTAAAAACTGCTTCCATTGATTTAAAGAACTCTTCAAAGTCTCAAAATTAAAACCAGACTCACCATTATTGTGCCAGGAAAATCCCTTTAGAAAGGAAGCGAGAATGAAGTCTTATTCCATCTATTCATCTGGGAACCTTTTTCCCTTTCGAGTCCTACTTCCTAAAACTGTCAAGTCAACGAGGGTTTCATACATTTTCTAAATGCTTATTACATTATGTATTGTAAATTCTAATGGCATTTGTTTCCCACAGGTTTGTTTGCTATGACTGAAAAGACACTGCATGGCAGTAAAATTCAAACTAAATGGGTGATGTGCCCAACCTGTCGCCAACACACAGATTTTGGGAATATTGCTTATGCAGATGATAGTAAAAATGAAACACTTGATCCTTCAACTTCGCACGAAACTTCTAGGGAGCATGAAATGTCCGTTAAAGTTCAAGGTTCCTATGGAACGAAGGTTTGCCATCCTACCTAACATGCATAGTGTAGCGCTGTGCCTATTCTGGTGCATATTATTGAGTCAATTTGGGACCTTGTTTTGTTTATTTGCATTGCTTGCATGCTTCTCTTCAGTTGTTCCCCTCCCAGCCTTATTCGGCTCTATTTGTTTATTGCATAAACTCCTTCACCGAGATGCTCCATTTTTATGTGTCGCTTCTTGAGTTAAGGTCTTGAATTGACGCTTTAGATGTGACTAGTTGGAATTTCCTCCTTGCAAAATGCTTGTCCAGCGTGCTTGATTTTTCATTCTTATACTGGTTGTAAACAAGAGCCTCATGTCTAGCTTATTTTCAAGTTCTTGGTTGGTGTGGGGAAGAAAAATGGGAAACATGAGGGTAAGAGAGCCCTAACATGTTTCCTAGATAATCGTTTAGTACAGATGGCTAGTGGGATAAATGTAGTTATTTGAGGACATTATCTCCAACGCATGCCTCATGATCGTTATTTTTACGGGTTAATTTAGTTGTATTATAATCGTTGTCCTTCAAACAAAAAACATTGAGAAAAATAATTCATCATGTTAGTTTTTGCATCTGGTCCAATTGTTTTGCCGTTATAAATAATACTTTATCTAAAACCTTCTGTAGATTGAAGCGGTTGTAAGACGAATCTTGTGGATCAAGTACACAGATTCGAAAGCCAAAGTTCTAGTTTTCTCTAGTTGGAACGATGTCCTTGATGTTTTACAATATGCCTTTGCTGCCAACAGCATTACCTTTATCAGGATGAAAGGAGGCAGGTGAGATGATAATTTGAATAACTCAAATTCCAGACTAGAGCAGTCTATCTTACCTTTTCTGCTCTTCCACATTATACAGTAATAATGATGATTGGGATTTGCAAATGCAGAAAATCTCACACAGCCATTAGTGAATTTAGAGGACAGAAGATCAATGCAAAAGAAAATCACAAGAAACGGCCATTGGCAAATGTGCCAGAATTAGGATCTGCTCAGGTTCTATTGCTCTTGATTCAGCATGGAGCTAATGGCCTGAACCTTCTCGAAGCTCAACATGTTGTCCTTGTGGAACCACTGCTAAATCCAGCTGCAGAAGCGCAAGCAATTAGCAGGGTGCACCGAATTGGACAGGAAAATAAGACGTTTGTTCACCGATTCATAGTATGTACAACTTCCTCTTTGTACAGTCATGTAAAGCTTTCATCAAACCATAGATTTAACACTCAACAAACACCTATATGCATACTATTATCCATAAAGCAAGGCATGACTTTGATAAAGGATTAAGGTCATAAGTTCAATCTATGGTGGCCACCTACCTAAGATTTAATATCCTACGAGATACTCAAATGTTGTTGTAGGGTCTGGTGAATTGTTTCATGAAATTAATCGAGATGCATATAAGTTGGTTCGAACACTATGAATAATCAAAGAAAATGTTTATGCATACAGTGATAGTCCATCAGTTTTTAACACTTATCTAAAAGACTAGACTACTACTATTTGGACAAATAAACAGCTAACTTCTTTTTCTCCTTTTTTGGGGTTCTTGTAGGTTAAAGACACAGTGGAAGAGAGCATATACAAGCTAAACAGAAGCAGAGAGAGCTCTTCCTTCATCACCGGAAATGCAAAGAACCAAGATCAGCCCTTTTTGACTCTTAAAGAAGTTGAGTCTCTGTTTGCATCCAAAGCATCACCATTGGAGGAAAATGATGAGAAAGGAAGTGAATCGCTAAGGTATTTGGCTCCTTCTATGGCTGCTACAATTGCAGCTGAGAGGAGACTCAAAGAGCATACCATGTAGTGATTTATTCTTAGATTATAAATTATTTAATTTCAGAAGATTTCTTTCTAATGAGGAAAGTCAACAAAGCTGTTTATTGGCTTCATTGATGTCACACCATATTTCCCCTCTTATCATATGGGTGTAGACGCAAAAATACCTTTCATTTGTAAATTATCAAAATCGTGTGTATACAAAATCAACAACATATTTTGGAGCTATCACATGATAATTAAATCTGTTTCAACATCAAATCTCTCATATACGCTCTTAGAAAGGTCAAACCGACAATTATGTTGAACGTTGAGTGGTTAAAACGATCCTAAGTATGAAACTCAGAAAAATACCAAAGGAAATAACAAACAAAAAACAAGTTTATACACTGAATTTCTCAATAAAATTAGCACTTAGAAATCCTACGGTAGAGAACCTCCTACGTTCTAAATGTAACAATGTGGAACGAGATTACACACTGCAGCAACTAGTGTCAGGGCAAAATAACACCAACTGCTCAGAAAATTGTTCCAAACAACAACATTTTCAGCACCTCAACAGAACTTCCAATGGTTATTGCAGTTTACACAAGTTACAAAGGTGGTCATAGGTTCATCTGCACTACGCGTCTGTAATTGATAATAGGTCGTTTTGCGTTGACCGCATCGACCACACTTGAATTGATCGGTAGTAGCTTTTGGTGCTCCTCCACGCTCACAATCGAATAAAGCTTTTTGTGCAATCTCTTCATTTTCACGTTTTCTCTGATCGCTAGCCATATCGGCTGTGCTCATATTGATCATTCTTTCTGGCTTTATAAGTCCAAGAAGAACTTTTCTTCGGAAGTCTGGGTTCTTCGGATCCTTGAGATTAAACATAATGGACCTGTACTTGGCCTTCTGTGCACCAGTAGAACCTCCCCAATTTTCGAACATGACGGATTCTACAGAAACAGCAACACGAATGGGATCGCTTGCATTTACTTCATCCATAACATCTTCATCAGCCTCACCAGGAACTTTGGAGAAAGCCTCAAAGAGAAGTTCTCTTATTTTGTCTCGAGCAGCATCTTTCGATTTAATCATGGAAGTAAGTTTTGGAGGTGCAGCAGCCCCACTAGGTTTCTTGTCTATTGAGATTTTCTTCTCTTCTTTAACTATCCTTTCAACCTTGACCACTGAATCAGTTTTCTCGACCTTGACAGAATTTTTCTCCGAAACCGTGCTTTCTGATCTGGAATATTTTACAGAGCTTGTGGCACCATTCCTATCGAATTGCTCACCCTTGGAAACTCTTTCAACCTTCATGGAAGATGATTTTTGAAACTTCTCCACCTTAATGGACTCCGCCCTGGAAGAACCAATTTTAGGTGAATCTTTACAGTTGGCATTTCCATTTTTCTTATTCTTGTTAGTTTCCTTGATGACTATTTCCTTCCACATCTCAATCAGGTCAGAAGCATACTCCTGTATTTTCTTCTTAGGGTGTTTAGTGAGGTGCCGAAGGCGCTTCCCAACCTATAGAAGACAAGATATAGAAGCTATCAACACAGGCAAAGTCGACTTTAATTACACAGGAAAAAGGATTATAAAGATGCAACAAAAGATTGGATAACAAGGAATAATTTCCCCAAAACTTAAAAGGATTACACAAGTGAGATGATTTTGTTGTGTGAGTGTGAATAGCATAAATAATAAATGAAATAGGGTGAACTCAGTTCGTTATGAAACCAATTCGTAAGCGAGCAGACAATGAATTTAGGCTGAATTCATAATAGAAAACATGTATGATTTTACAAACTAATCAGCTGTTTACATTCTCACATTCTATCCACTATCAAGTATCAACGGAAGAAACGAATTTCAAGTGTAATGAGAAGAAAACCTGAGTGGAAACAAGGATTTGATAAGTAACAGGAAATTTCTTGAGCTGCCGTAGGGCATCTAGGCAACGACTTTCTTCGGCTCCCCCATCATTTGATGGTGTTGCAGCGGCGTCAGCAGCCTTCTTCGCCGCTTCAAACAATTCCACCAACTCATTCTCCATTGAATCACCGCCAATTCGGAATTTTTATATTATCTATCCACCACATTCGAAGAAAATAGTGATCAGATCCCAACAACCACAACAAAAAGAAACGGAAAGATGCAAACAAACACAGACAAAAACAAAGGGTATTGCAATGAAAATCGAATCGACTTCTTTTCTCAATGAACAAGCAAAAGAAAAGCACCGAATCAAAAGACATCGAACTGCCGATGGCAATTAATAGATTCGAAAGAGTATGACTTACAGAGATCTGAATCGCCGACAGCAAAACCCCTCGCGATCCCACACTAAAGCAGGAAAAAAAAAAACAGCAAAAGGGGAAATCAATCAGAATCGGCTCCGGAAAAAACCCTTTTCGGCACAGAAACGGCGGCGGAGAGAGTAGAGAAATTGAAACGAGGCTTTGGGGATGAGGTATAAGGGTAGAGGGAGGAAGAGGGGAGATTGATCCGACGGCCAGAGTCGAAACACGTCTCGTAGAGGATAATGGTAAGATCCTAAGCGATAGAACAGGTCAAAACAGCTTTGATTTTACCTATTTATCCACGGATAGCGAGATAATAGAAAGGGCATTTTGGGTATTTCACTTGTCCTTTACCTTCACGCTTCAGTAATCAGATTGTACTTCATGTTGTGACGACGTCGTTTCAGCCAAAGCGCCTTATTTTCTTTTTTTTGTTTTCCTTTTCCTTTTGAGAAAATAAATAAAAGGATTTCGAAGTATTCTATGTCTTTCCTTTTTTTTAAGGAAATAATCTATATCTAATCTAAATCTAAAGCTAAAAAGGAAATATACTTTTGATTCGTCCTTTGTCTCTTTTAATTAATAAATATAAATAGAAGTTAATTCTAATTTAAAATGTTTATTATGCCAATAAAAGGGGAAAAAAATACCTAACTCGACTGCTGAAGGACTTCAATCATCGGAAATCAATGTTTAAATATAAGCGTATTGATTGAATATTAATATAAAGGATACCTAAGAATGTAGCAGGAATAACTTCAAAAACAAAAATCATAACTGTTACAAAAGAAAGAAAAAAAGATATATATAGATTGAATAATGTTCCCACCGCTACACATCTCTTCGTTTTAATATAGATCATCAAATCATATTATTACAATACTCTAACAAATTTATTATTCGACTCTCATATATGTTAAAAACTAAATATTATCTACGTTTCAAAAATGTTATTAGCATAACATCTTATTCAATAGTACGACGTCCTCAGAGCACGTTCATTTTTCTGTTGAAATTCAAACAAATTTCAAATATAGTTTTTGTAATTTCAAAAAACGGGACTATAAATTCTTGCTAAAAGAAAATTAATTTTCTTAAGAAAGCCTTCAATTTCTAAGAACAAATCATTGTTAAAAGGGGAATTTGTGAATCTTTCTCAAAGTTCAAATCTCCAACTGCAATTGCTTGTGTAGAAAACCTCCAAAAACCAGGGTGCAATTAAGGAAGTAGCTAAATAATCGTGCAAGTTCGAGGAAAACGTCCTGAAAAATCAAGTAGGGGTGAAAAAACATATTAACCAAATCTTAGGTCTTGTTCAATAAAGGTTTTGTTTTTAATTTTTGAACTTTGAAATTTATGCGCTTGTATACTTTTACTTCCCATTATTCAATTATGGTTTTCATCTTTATTAAAGAAATGTTTAAAATTTAGGGTAAATTTCTAAAAACAAAAACTACCTTTTGAAAACTACCTTTTAATTTTATTTTATTTTATTTTTTTTTTTTTGAAAACTTTGCTTGGTTTTTGAAAACATGAGCAGAAAGTGAATTAATAAAACATAAAAATTTATGAGTGTGAGTATTGTGTATAAGTTTAGTTTTCAAAAACCAAAAATACAAAATCAAATGTTTATCAAACGTACCTTAAATTTCGACAATAAAATTTCCAAAGTTAGAGAGAGTTGAAGAACTCAATTTAATCAAAACAGAGTCTATTACAAAACATGTTATTCCAATGAACTCTGCAGTTTACCCATTTGCGGCAATCAACTGATACTTATTAACAAAAACTGGGGTGAGCCTTCACAAATAACAATTCATGCCTCTTCTGGCTTCTCGAAGAACGTCTTCTTGATCCAGTCAAATGGCTGCACAGAGTTCACAAGAGAAAAAGGAATGGTTAGATTCGTTTAAACATTATAATTAATGTGAACCACAGAGGAGCCTCAAAAAGAGGAAAGATTGTATAGAGTTAATTTTCTACAAGTATAACACAAAAGGCCACCGTTTAGTTAACCAAGAAAATAACATATAGTACAAAATTAATTGGAACAAACTGTTTAGGCAAAGAAATGAATATTTGAAAACTCAAACCAATTTACGTTGGTTTGCAGCCTCGCGAAACAATCAGGGAAAATGAACATAATCAAATCTATATCCCTTTATTTGCAATGCAATACAGAAAACTTCACAAAATAAGAATTAATAAAAACCCAACCAAGATAGGATAATGCATTCTCCCTATCAAAGGTGATGGAGCCCATCTGGAACCCAAAAATTTGTAGATGAAAAAAAAAAAAAAAAAAAAAAAAAAAAAAAAAAAAAAAAACAGTTTTTCTCAAGCAATAAATCGGAAAAAACACACAGCAAAGAAAACAAGTCCATTATGGTTTAGTTGGGAAAGGAACAAAAAACAGCAGTGAACCTAATCAGTAGAAAAGGAGAGGCAACGATGTAGTTATTGTTAGTTAAGGAGGGGGAGTTGAGAACGTTTACTAAGCATATAGAAAAAGAACATGAGGAGCAGAGAAAGAGGAATAGAGCTAATAAAACCCCATACCATCAATCAAATTTGTTAAATAAAATTACATGGGATCCATTAGCTTGTGCATTAGAGCACTCCAATTTTGGGGATTCCTTGAAGGAAGTGCAAAGAACGTGTTTGATAGAACGGAGATCAAATCCGAATTTGGTAATAGTAGAATTGCAATGTGGTCGTAACTCTATGGAGTGGCTTGTACTAGAAAGAAACATTGACTATTGTGAGAGGTCTTTCCATAAATAGTTGCAATGAGAGGAGGATATGTTTTGAGCATAACAATACTTCACTGCAAAATGAATGCCAGATCCTAGGAGTTCCAAGATATCAGTTGTGAGTTTTGATGGAAAGCCTGATGGACGGAACCTCAGGTAAAAAGTGCAAACAACAAAGTTTTTGACATTATCTCAGGACTGTTTGAGAGTATTGATGGCAGTTAGGATTAGGCTTTTGGTTGGTGGCGTCGATGGAAATTTTGCAGCAGGTACCGGTAGAAAGTTAACTAATGGTTTAAAACTAACAAATGAAGCCAACTATAGTGATACAATTATGGAATTTGGAAAAGACTGTATAAACAGAAAGGGTAGAGGATCAAAACTTTCGCTCAGGTAAGGCCTTAGGTCTCTGTGAGGGGCTAAAAGCTCCATACTGAAACTGAACTTGGATTGGAATTGGAAGTAAAACAAACTTACAATGTGGAACCAGAGTGTGATCATGAGGACGGCAGGAAGTGGAGCCATATATAATGAACTACTACAAATTTTTAGAAACTTGTGAGATTCAATGTCTAAATAGCCTTACCTTTGTTCAAAAGGTTGTATCCTTGAGTTCTAGAAATATGTAGAGTGTAAAAAATCTTAGTGCACTACATCTCTTAATATTTCTACAATTCTACTGGTTATCATACAAAACTGGGCAAGAGTATCATCTTGTGCTCGATGACATACCAAAAAGAAGAAAACAGATAAAAATAAATCTCTCTGCTCCTAATCAACGAGGAATACGTATATCCATAGACACCATAATCCATAGGAATTTATTTCTTTCAGATCTCTATTGCGAATGACAAACTGAAAATGAAAGCTAATCCCGTAATCACTATATTAACGCTGGAGTAAAAATAGAAATCCGAATACGCCAAGGTAAATCGTCCAAGACAAGAAACAGAAATCATAAAGACGGTATACGTAAGACAGCAGAATCAGGAATCAAGTTTCAAGAAGATCGATGCATCCTTTAATCTAACATAGAGAGTCAAAAGATTCACTGTATAAATCTCCGAAAACCATAAATAATAGTATAGATCGATGAGTTTAGGAAAGGAGAAAACCTGAACGACCCACAGAGCAGTAGTGGCGGCGGCGATACCCCAGCCGGCAGCGGCTTGGATGTCCGTAGATTGGAAACGGCGTCCTGGGCTCAAGAACTTGAACAAAGTCGATTCACCTGCCATTTTTTTTCTCTCAATTCGTCTTCCAAATCCAATGACAAACCTAATACAAAAATTAGGAAGTTTTTATACAATGGATTCGGTTCCAGCCACCATATCAACCGGGAATAATCTTCGACCGTCTGATTCTTTTGATGAGGTGGACTTTACCTTTCCCTAATCAGAACGCTCCACGTGTTAACGCGATTGATTGACGATCTTTTTCTCGATTCAATTATTTTTTTCCATCAGAGGGTAAAATTGTCATTTAGTTTAATTAATTAGTTAATTAATTAATTAATTATATAGTTTTTTAATTTCAATAAGTGGTTTGTTTGAATTTTGAGCTTGAATGGTTGGTTTGGTGCAATGAACTATGTGTATGTGGAATTTATATGTTAATTTATTGTTAGGAATTTTGAGAAATGGAGTTTAGGGTTTAGTTTTAGATTATGCATTAAAAAAAATTAATTTAAACAACCAATTTATAAATTTGTGCATGTAACATTTCTAGTCAAATCATTTTTATTTTAACATTTTAACACTTTTGGTAAAAGCTTTTTAAAATAAAAATACTCATTTCTGACATTTTTCTCAACATTGTTTTTACATACAAATTTGTTTGATTTCTTACATATAAAAGAGATTTTATTAATGTTAAATTATTATAAAGAATGACTACAAAATATTCTAAACTAATTAAAAAAAGAACAGAGAATTCAAAATTTTGATAGAACTTACATACTTTTGTGTCATAAATTTCTTTTTATTTACAATTTTTTGCATCAACTTAAATATAAACATTTATTAATGTTTAATATGTATTTTTAAATTAATAGTTATTTTAAAGCTTTAAATTAAGGTTTATTGACGATTTTACGTCACGAGCGCCAACAAAACAAAAAATTCGTGTGCCAACAAAGCCCAAATTTGTAGCAGTGATAATTTAAAATAATAATCGTCAAAGTTGGTGGAATGGCCACCATTGGAGGTCGCCAGAGTTGGCCATCAAGAGTGGTGTTTGGATGTTGCTAGAGTTGGCTGCAGGTAGTGGTAGCCAAAGTTGGAAATTGGAGGTGGTCACCGGAGTTGGATGTCGGAGGTAGTCACCGGAGTTGGACGTCGAAGGTGGTTGCTGGAGTTGAACAACGAGACATTGGTGGTGATAAAAACTAAGTATACTGTTAGTGGACATGGTATAAAATGTCGGTAATGTACGAAGTTGGCCTCCCAAACAATGAGTTGAGTTTATATCTCAACTCATCTCATCCTATTTCTTCACTCCAAACACCCGTTAGGGATAAGCTTTTTTTTTTTTTTTTTCCGATCAATCAATTGAAATATACTCCGAATGACCAATCCTTTTTTGTACTTAATGTTTATTATATTGATAGTTTATTATCCAAATTTGACTTTAGGTTGTAATCTTGTGTTAAAACGGTTAGTAGTAAAATTTTGGTGTAGTCCACAAAATAGTAATAAAGCGCATTAGATGAGCTTCAGGATAATTAGGGTTACTAAGTATCAAGGAGGGTTGAGTTTCAAACAAATATAATCTCCCTTTTTCCAGAATAAAGTGGAGTCTGATTCGTGAGATAATTAGACAAAAAAGGAAAATTGTAGTATTATTATAGTAATTTCAAAAAATTTTGAAAATTTAAGGTCCATCAAATAAATTAATATGTAAAATTATAAATGAAAGTAGTAAATAATATCTAAGTTTTAGATGTTTTTAAAAATAAAATGGACACCAAATTTGATATAAGCGCAAATAATAATTTGACTCCCCATCACTAGGAACCATAATACAAGGAAAAAAAAACTATAATATCAAGTTTTTTACCAATTTAAATTTGATTAATTCAGATAATATGGCAAAAAGCTACAAATTTTAACTAAAAGTTTGCTTAAATTTCAAAATATTATCAATGCACTTGTTTTATATTTAAATGCATAAAAATATTGTTTCAACTGCTTTTTCAAAAAAAAAAAAATTATCAAAAGGTAAAAATTGCAATACAACTTGACAAAATTAGAAGTTTTATGTAGAAATTGATAACTTAGACTCCGTTTGATAACCATTGTCTTTTTGTTTTTGTTTTTGAAAATTAAGTCTTTCTTTCCCATTTCTTATATTGATCTGTATCTCTCTTGAGTACAATAGTTAATTATTTGCCAATTTCAAAAACAAAAACAAGTTTTTAAAAGCTACTTTTTTTAATTTCAAATTTTTGCTTAGTTTTTTAAATTGAGTAAAAAGTATATAACAAAAAAGTGAATTTGAAAGTGAAAATAATGTCTATAGCTTAATTTTCAAAAACAAAAAACAAAAAATGAAATGATTACAAAACGGAGTCTTAATAATTTATGAGTTGACTTTTTTATTATTATTATTATTCAACTTGGAGTTTGATACTATGATGGTGAGCTAATTAAAGAGTAGATTGTTGCTATATGAAGACCAATACAATCTTAATAGATGTGTCTAGTAAAAGGTTTTTTTGCGTCTCTTTTTTTTAGTTCAACAAAACATGTGATGGCAAGAAGATAATACTATTAAAGTTATATTCTAGTAGATAAATAATAGAATGATATTGTATTCAACTATCGACTATCTAATATGAATGTGTCATGTGATGATCATGCGATCATCCTCAAAATATCTACGATTCATTGTAATAAGATAATTAGTAATGTTCTTAAAAATATTTCGTTAACAATAAATAGCATCTTCTATGACCTTTTTAAACATAACAGCTAAAAGTTTAAGATTTTTCAAATGGATGAAAATCACATTTGTTGTCAAGACCCACTCGAAGGAGATTTTTTGGTTAGTTTCCTTAATGGATGTACAATATTTTTATCACTTCAATCGTCTGCAAAAATGTTGTTGCAGATGATATAATTTGTTGGGTAATGATTGTGGTTTGTTATGATTATTGGCTAGTGGATTTCCTTCAATGAATCTCTTAACTTGTATAGAAGAATAAATGTTCTTTTAATATAAGAAAGTATTTGAATTTTTAATATCAAAGAGAATTACGTGTTAAATATCATGATACGCATTTTGACCAGATATTGGATTAATTTAAGAATATATATCTAAATATGATAAGATTTACAATGAAACATGGGATAATTAAGAGAATCGCTCGAATATATGGCGGATCGCAACCCAAGCCCCGGTTCGTTATATCGGCCCATCTTCCGTGAGCCGGCCTAATTATTTAAAGATACGGATCTGGACCAATATTTCTTTGGGCCACGACCTCTAGACTCGATATGTAAAGACTTGGACTTTTTTAGCCATTTTAGAACCGTTTAATGCATAATAAATATATAAATATACTAAGAAGAAAAAAAACAACAAAAAACTTGCGCAATAATTTAATAAAATGATGTATTTTTAATTATGGTACTACGTTTGTAAGTTTGAGGTTCGTTAACAACGTAGATATGATTCAAATATAAATTAAGAAAATTATTTTAAATGACACAATTATCAAAAAAAAAAAATATATATATATATATATATATATATATATATACACATTTACAAATACCAAAATATTACAGTCTATTACAGATAGATAGTGAAATTTTGCTATATTTATAAATATTTTGGTTTATTTTTCTATATTTGAAAACCGCCCTAAAGTTATAAATATTTACAAATAATAGCAAAATAGAAAAATGGTTAAATTGTTTGGTCCTAAACTTTCATAAAAGTAACGATTTAATCCCTAAAGTTTTGTTTGTAACAATTTAGTTTCTATACTTTCAATTTTGTAACAGTTTAGTCCTTAAACTTAATATGTAACATTTTAATCATTGTAATTTCAAATTTGTGATAATTTAGTCTCTAACATATAAAAAAAATTAAAAATCATCAAAATTAGATGTCAAGTTTTATTATTTATAATGTAAAAACTTAGTATTTTATAAGCGTATTGAGACTTTAATTAGTTTGTTAGTTTACTTAGGCAAAAAATCTCTTTAAATCTTAATATTAATTTCTTAGTGACTAAATCATTACAAAGTTTAATTTAAAAAAAATCATTACAAATTTTAAAATACAAAGACTATAGTTGTATAGTAAAGTTCAAGGATTAAAATTGAAAGTATAAGAATTAAATCGTTACAAATTAAAGTGGAGAGACTTTAAATCGTTACGTCTATAAAAATTTAGGAACCAAAAGGGATTTTTAACCTACAAAAATATTTTGGAGCTATACAAACCTATCTATTGTTTCTTTTTTTTTTATTATCAAAAGACGTGAAGTTGACCACTATAAATATAGCTCAATTGATAAAAACATTACCTATATATTTGAATATTTTAGATATTTTCACATGTCATATTTAAATAATATTATATATAAAGAAATATGTGTGTAATATTGGTCTTTTATGCGTAGAGAAGACAACACAACTATTGCATATGAAATATATAAGTTATGTATACCCATTAAACTAACTTATGTGTCAAGTTGATTCCAAAAAATTTGATATTTGTGTCTACTATTCATTGGGAATAGTCTCCATGCTTCCGAAAGTAATTTATAATAGTTTTCTAAATTTTTAATTTTGGGTCTAATAAAGTTTTTACCTATTAGATATACATAATCTTTAAATACTCGGATCTAGTAAATACAAATTTGAAAATTTAAAGTTTATACATGAAATTAAAATTAAAATTTAATAAATTAAATAACTTTTGAAAATTTAGAATGTATGTCAAATGATCTATTAGACACAAAGTTGTTCAGGGATCTATTAAGATCAAGATCATATTAGATACAAAATTAAAAGTTTAAGAGTCTATCAAACACTTTTTGAAAGTTTAGGGCATGTTTGGTAGAGAATCTAAATTTTATTTTATGTTTTCAGATTCACTGAGTACGACAAATATGTGAATTTTATTTCTAAAAATTGTTTTTGGATTATGTGATCTAAACAATGTAAATTTTGAAAATAGCATTTCTATGCTTTCATGTATTCAATTTCTTAATTAATTTAAAATGCATAATTATATTAAATTAAGATAAAAACATTTAGAAATACAATATGTCATGTTATAAACTCACTTCATTTTTTAATATAATATGTACTATACAATATTACAAAATAATAATTATATATTTTTTTAACATAAATCATATTCATAAATAAATTAATGATGGTTTATTGTCAGCTAAATATTAGTGGCCTAGTGGTTAATTACAGTTAGTTTTATGATTTGTAAATATATAGTATCAAACAATATTTAAATAATTGTTTAAATTAAAATCCAATTTTTGAATATGCCACCAAACACATATTTGAAAACATGAAATACAACTCTATTCTCATCGAATCCCTTGTTTTCAAATCTAAGTTTTTAAATTCTCTATCAAAAGAGACCCTTAAAAACTATAAATATTCGGGGGAGGAGTTATTAACCCTATTTCACTATATATATATATATATATATATGTATATATCAACCCACCCCAATGTTTGGCTCAAGTAGTTCTTAAACTCATTATAGACACCACAATTCACTTACATCAATTTGATGATCTACTTAGTAATGTTGGGTTATATGACAAAACAACTAAATTGATTGTCTCTAACACCCCTAAATAAATACAAACCCTAAAACTCAAGAAGAAAACTTGTAACATAACCTATATATTAACATGCATGAGATTTTTTTAGTTTTAAGTATATGTAAATATGTGAATCCAACTCTCTAATTTCTTAGTTAAACTACGTTGAAATTGATGGGCGGTGTATATATTTATATATAAAAGAAGAGGTGTTATTAAGAAAATGTAGCATATTTAGAAGATTTGCATAGATTTATTGGTGTTATTATGAAAGAAGAGGTGTTATTATGTTATTATTATTGGTGTCACGTTTTGGAACACACTATTGGAGCATTGGTAAGAAAAGTAAAAGGCAAACCGTGAATTGGGTTGTCGTGTTGCTGTCCGGAGTTATGCTGCCTCGAGAGAATAGAAAACTATAACTTCCACTCCTCCTTCGTATCTCCACATTATATTTAAACATAATAATAATAATAATAATAATAATAACTTCTTTTAATATTGTTTAAGAAAACATATTTTTGGGGAAGTTACCCAAACTTCAAACAAATAAGTATGGAAAGGGAATGCCCATATATTAACCAAGCCCGACCCGGCCCACTAACACATCACATTCTCCACATTCCGTTTCTGTTACAGCCTGTCGCTGTCGGCGTCAATTGCACGCCGTTTCTTCACGCCGTTCCACTCCCCTTGGGCCCCACCACTTAAAATATTTCCCCCTACGGCCTATTCTTTTTTTTTTCCCCCCATATTTTATGGTTTATCTGCTCTGTTAACTTTGACTTTTCTTTTCAGCGCCGTGCCGCTACGTTTTCCGACGCTTCTGTTTGGGCATGGGCGTGGAATTCTCTTCTTTTTAAAGTACGAGAATTTCGTTGCCTTTTTTTTTCTTTTCTTTTCTTTTTCTTTTTATAGCCACATTGTATGTTTGTATCGTATGATTTAAAAATTAAATACGACTGACAAATTATACTTGTTTTTTCTTTTTGGGAAAGGGAACAAATTTGAATAGTATATAATTTTAGTTAAATTACAAATTTATTCTTTATGATTAGGTCTAGTTGCCCATATAACTTTTAGTGCCATTTTGCCCTTATGATTTATTATTTCTTTAAAAAAAAAAGTCTATTTAATATTTAAATAACTCATCTTACATAATGCAATACTATTAACTTTGAAGTTAAAAGTTCGATTTTTCCACCTACATAACCTTAAACATGTAGCTTTAAATTTTTCACATTTTAGTCAAATAGTTTATACCTAAATCGATTGAATCATATTTTTATGTTAGTGATCAATAGTTTGTTTACTCAAATATAAATTTATAATTTATTTAATTTTCTTTATTGAAAAAAAATCCTGATTGGAAATAGCTTTTATATAATGAATGTTCAAAAATTAAAAACCAAATAATTATGAGAAAAAAAAACTTTTGTATATCAGGAGTTACATCCATCTTTGTATAGTTCATCAATAGTCCAATCATAGTTTGTCACGTGACAGTTTGTTTTCTTTTTTTTATTTAAATAACGTTTTATTTGTACTTCTATGTGATTGGATGAGCAAATTAGATGTTTATGACTCAAGAATGAAAAAACTCTTCTATTGTGGGCATCCAAAATGACCACATGTGTTCCTATTAGGTGGAGTGAGTTACTATAGTCCGTCTTCAATTATAATAGTTAGTATTTCCAACTATTATAACCCACAATTAATTATACAAATACGATTTGACATTTCTATTTATTAGACTTTTTGTTGTTTTTTACCTATCATCTCTCTCCATTTTTGTTATAGTGTTTACCATCTTCTACCAATACTAAAATAGTTTGCATCCCAAACATAGACTATTATAATTTATATTAAAATAGTCTACAACCCAAACATAAACTATGATAACCTGGATACTATAATAAACAACTTAAAGTAGCAAACATACATGAGAATTTAGATTCCACCATACACATTTCCATAAAAATAAAACCCTGTCTAAAATAATTTTCTCAATTTTTTTCCTTTTTTCTTGTTTTTTTTTTTTAATTTATTTTCAAGAGCACTATATTATCGATAATACAATAACTTAACTAATTAAAGACATTTTTAATAAAATAGTTAAGGTTTAAACGTTTGTGAAATTACTACTTTTTATTTGGTTTAATACAAAAATTATATATGGAAAATCAAATAATCAGCTTTTAGAATCTATTTTTGTTCGCTAAATTGTGTTTAAATGGCCAATTTCTGTGAAATCATCGTCAAATTAAAAAACTTTAAACAAATATGTTTTCATTTATAACTTTTAATTAAAAATATGGTAGGATAAATTACGCAATAATACAAAAGACATGGCTCCCAAACTCATACCTACGTGTCATTATGTTTGAATTTTTAGAAAAAAAAAATGGCGGTAATTTACATTTCAATGAAAAAGAAAAAGGAAAAAGAAAAACGTCGCTGCTTTTTTTTTTTTTTTTTTTTCTCTCTCTCTCTCTCTCTTAAAGCATTTACTACATGTCGTTGGCCCCTCTGACAGCCTCGTCCGAGCGATCTAGACTGGTTACGACATGTCGGTTACCAACCCTAGTGTGAGAGGAAAGCAATAAAATGATGAAATATCCAACTTCCATGAATCATTACAATGGGACTTTTGCCGTTTAGATTAATATTGTACTCCAAGGATGAGATGACGTCATAAATACATGAACGTTTTCATTTTATACGAATATTATAAAGCAAATTAATTCTTGTATTAGGTTGTGCATCGTTTAGAAAAAGTACATATAAATATAAATCTAAATGGAGATGTGGTCACGATATTGTACATGAAATTCAATTCACCATGTTTCAAATAATTGACATAATCTCTGTAAATGCATGCCTGAGAGTGTGGTTTTAAAATAATTAAAATTATTTTTATCGTATTTAAAATCAACGTGAAACATGTATTTATACAAACAAAATTGGGTTACCTTTAAATGCGACTTTTATGTAATCAAATTGATTTTGAATAATAAATGACAAAAGTGATTTAAACAATCAAACAAAAAAAATACAAACTAAACTTGACACAAATAAAGAAAAAATATCAGCTCATACTGAAAAAAAATTATTTTTAACCATCATGGGTTAACTTAGTAGTAGTAGGAATATCTTAAAAAGGCCAAAGGACGGTTATAGGTTCAACTTATGGTGGACACCTACTTAAGATTCAATATCCTACTGGATTTCCTTGACACTCAAATGTTGTAGAGCCAGGAGGTGCGCGTAATATTTTTTTTTTTTTTTTGGGAACCGGAAGCGTATTTGTTTACCTGAAGAATCCAATACCCAATTATTGATGAAATCGTAGGAAAAATTTAGCGAAGAGGGCTCCAAATGAACTTGACTCTATGAGGTGTGTTGTGTAGTAGCTGCTAAAATAGGGTAATGTTTAAGCTGCAGAAAAAGAATGGTTGGTTCCTTTTGGATATGATGTGTACAGAACTTTTAAGATAAAGTCAAGAAACATAAATACAGCCCTCAAAACAAACAAACCAACAAGAAGTTATATATTAAAAAAAAAAAGAGATTCTTTCTATTCTTCACAACCCAAACTTAGAAAATGATACTTTGGCTTCACCAAAATTACATTTATTATAATATCATACATGATTGAAACTATATATATATATATATATATATATATATATATATATATATATATATATTTAATTTGTAGAATAATAGTCTTTAATGACTTCACACATTAACTACATACGTGGTTGTTTTTAAATTTCTAAATAATAAATTTTCACGTAAATAATTTTAATTTTAATTTTAAAAGAGAAAATAACATGACATGTATGAGAGAAAACATCCATGTCTATGTGGTTATACTTATTTCTGATACTTAAGTCAAAGAGTGAAGGAATGTGGGAGCTAGATAATTTGAGAGTGAGATTCAATTAAGTTGCCTCATATAGAGCTATAATATAATGTATTTATAGAGGAGGTTGACATAGGTATTTTCTCGTTCTCTCTCCAGAATCTTGTTTATTTCATAATCTGATAGGATAATTTGCAATTTCATTGAATTGGAGGACATGCTAAACACATACTGTATGATGATTGGGCTTATCCACCTTGGAAGATTAGGATGAGTCGAGGGGTGGGTTGGCCCAAAGACCTGACTCTGCTTCATGTAGTGTCAGGCTCCCGAGCAGTGAGAGTTGGGTCTAAAAGTTCAACTCCCCTTCTTTGGATCATTATGATCTTGTCTTGATCTCGACCTAAATTTCTTTTTTCTTTATTTATTAGATTTATTTTGTTGGTCCAAAATTGGCCATAGCATTAGTTTCCACACCCATATTGGGTTTCAAAATCCTTTTTTTAGCGAATATTAAAATTGGTTGATGACAAAGTTACTCAAATAATGAGTTAAAAAAATAATTAAAATGACAAACAAGGAAAAAAATCAAAGAAAATATTGAAATTGTGTCTGATGATGAACTAGAGGAAGGGGTAAGAAACTAGGGTGAGAATCGAGAAACTAGAGCAAGAATTGAGAATCTAGAGCGAAAATCCAAACAAAAGTCAGACCTTTGCATGTGTTTTGAGGTCAAATAGGTATTTTCACATGTGGCTGACGTCAACAGAAAACCATTTTAATCTTTTTTTTTTTTTAACTTTGGACAATTTTTTATTTGGGCCTCCAAAAAGAGCCACCCATAAAAAAATCCCTCTTTAATTGTTTTCTTAACCCAACAAGTATCATGTCACATAATCATATCATCAACCAATTTCAACCTTCACTAAGATAAAAGTATAATTTAAAAATATTAAACATAAGAAACATATTAAGCAGAGGAAACTAAATGACATCTTTTTCTAATAACAAACTAAATTAAGAAAAAAAAAAAATACAGAACATCATAGACCCAACAAAATAGCATATAACAAAATTAAAAGAGTGAGAGAGAGAAAGAATTAGAATAATAAATGCATTCCATAATCAAGAATATGAAATTGAATTTTAGAGTAGGTAGAAATTAAAGATGGCACAAAATATAACAGGGGATATGAAAGGAGTGGGGAAAAAGATTTTTGAGTGAACTCTAAGATTTAGTCTAGATTGCAAAAATTGTATTTAAAGTATGGTGATAATTGTAATTACAACTTCAAATTTTTTAATGTAAAAATTGGACGGACCAATCTTCAAATTGATGTAATGGTTAGAATGGCTAAGTTTGGTGGTCCATGAATTTTGTAATGGGCCCAAAAATATAACAAGGGAGGGGTTGGGTTGCAATAAATAAGAGGAAGCAAAAAGAGGAGAGAATTGAGGAGGGGGGTAGGGTTTAAATAGGTTGGGGGTCCCCTCTGCCCTTGTGTAACCTCTCCACTGCCCTCCCTCTTTAAGGGAAGCATTTAATTCAAAAGCTGCTCAAAGGACTCTTTTGGTTCAGTCATTCACCCACTTACCATTTTTTCCTTTTCTTTTTCTTTTTCTTTTTCTTTTTTTCTTTTTTTTTTCCTTTGCCTCACTTTGTTTCTATGTTTACTTTTGTCAATTAATTTTGGCAACTAACTACTAGTTTTGATTGTCTTCCATAAAATAAAACTCTAGATTCTTTTCCCCTTTCTTTTTTATATATTTTGTTTTGTTGGTTTGAATTTAATATTTTTCTTATTGTGTTTTAATGGTTTGGAAGATTTCTAATTTAAGGATGAAAAAGTGCAATGATGGGTTTATATTGCATATTTTAGAGACAAGAAGATGTATATATATATATATATATATATATATATATATATATATATATATATATATATATATATATATGAAACTTATTGTAGTTATTGCACAAACTCAAATGTCTAAGCCTTATACTACACAAACTAAGATGATATATTAATTTTATCTCGTGAACTAATCACCTCTTAAAGAAAATCCATCGTTGGATTACAAAATTAAATTTATATTAGTCGAATTTAGTTATAAGGGGAAGGAGAGGTAAGAACAATATCTACGCAAAACAAACCCAATGTCTCCACACCCAAAAACGATAATCATTCAGGTTCCAAAATGTAACTCACGATCCCAACCAACTTTTGAGGAAGAAGAAAATTAGGGAAAAGACCTAAAAGCCTGCTTTAGGTAGAGGCCATAGTGGTTGAGGCCGAGGTAAGCATTTGATCACATGCCTTAACCATAAAACTCAAAGTAGCCTTGTTCAATTTATTTGGACCTGATTCGTCAGGAAGACAAAAACACTAGGTTAGCCCTCATATAAATATGTTATTCTAACCTCTTAAAGTTAACTTCTTCTTCATCCTCAAAAACCCTAAGCCTGCTACTCTTTACTTTAGACTTTTGACTTAAGTACGAAAGACGTTGTGATCATAAAGACCACATTAGTTATCTTTTTATCTAGATCAATAAATTTACAATTAAAATATGCATCAAACTCAAACTCATTTGTGATCAAATAACATTTAACATCCAAACTTAATTATATTCTACCAATGATTTTCACCAATCTCTTGATTTAAAAAAAAAAAAAAAAAAGAAATCAAATATTAGCATTTGAGAAACTACAAATTCTACATACAAACTCAAGAACTTTCTAAAAAAATCACATCTTTAGTCAGTCTTCACCGCCACTCCACACTATTTTCTCCTTCGCACTTTGCTTTGATTGCACTTATTTTATAAATACCATTTTTACCCCTTCCCACCGCCCACTATTCCCACCCACCTGCTTTTATGGCCGCTTTGTTTCTTTTCCTTTGCTTTATATTCATATCAACTAACTACACACACCCAACTCCTTTTCCCTTTTCTATATTTCCCCTCCAAATTCGTTAATTTTACTTCAATTGCCACTGTACCTCAATTGCCCATTAATAATTATTACTAACTTCAAAATGAAATCATATCCACCATATCATAATAGTACATAGATTTTCTTTAAAAAGCATTTAAAATTACTCCTTCCAATCAAGTTTAAAGCGTTCATGAATTAAATATTAATCTAATTATCACAAGACAATTTGGGAATTAAATTTTGTTGGTTTATCGTTCGCAATCTGGAAGGGTAACGGTCAGTCTCGCCGTTGAAAAGTTGAGTGGCAAAAGCGGTAATTATGTGGAAAAAGGAAGGGTGTTTGTGGTAGTTAGCCGATAAATCGGCAATTTCAAGTTCAGCTAATGAAGATGTGCCACGTGTACCACCATGTAAAAAAGCCATTTTGGCTGAAAAGGACTACGTGTTTGCCACATCGGAGGCCTTACCACTCTGGCATAGCCACGTGTCCACAATCTGTATCGATTGAGACCTCGTCTCCCTCTCTGTGCCCCACTCCGCTTTTTCCCGTTGATAAAAGAATAAAACTTCCATTTATTTTCTCTTTCACAATTGGATTACAGAGCGAACTAGAGAGAGAGAGAGAGAGAGAGAGAGAGAGAGAGAGAGAGTGTGTTAGTGTAGGGAAATGTTAGAAGTTATATACTCTGCTTTGAGCTGAAGGAATTTATTTGAGTTTCGAGGTTGTTAGTTGTTGTTATTTGTGGGGTTGCTTTGCTTCAATCCCTTAGCTTCCACGAGCGAAAGATTTTGAAGCTCTCTGTATTAAAGGGGTTTTTTTTTTTTTTTTTTTTTCCTTTTTCTTTTGGGGGGTCTTTATATTTCCTCACTGGGTTTTTCCATTTCTTGTCGTTCCTTTCCTTCCTTTGCTTTTCTGTTAATCTAGTCGTTCGAAGCAAATTTGTCTTTTCTTTTTGACATTTTTCTTTCTGGGTATGGAAAATTTTGAGGTTTTGTAGTTGGGGAGATTGATTTTTGGGTGCTGGTTGGTACTGGGTAAGGTTCAAAGTTTTGGCATGGCTTTGGGGTTTATTTGAAATTGTGTTTAGTAGCGCATAATTTTGGTATTTTTTGAAGATGAAAAGGCTACTGGGGTTGTTCTTCTTGTTCGTTGTGGTTCCAGTGTTGGTGAGATCTCTGAACCCACCTCTGAACGACGACGTTTTGGGGCTGATTGTGTTCAAGGCTGACATTGAAGATCCTAAAGGGAAACTTGCTTCGTGGAATGAAGATGACGATAACCCATGTAATTGGGTTGGTGTAAAATGCAACCCCAGATCCAATAGAGTTGTTGAGCTCAATCTTGATGGCTTTTCTCTCAATGGCAGGCTTGGCCGTGGTCTTCTTCAGTTGCAGTTTCTTCGTAAACTCTCTCTTTCGAACAACAATCTTACTGGAAATTTAAGTCCTAATAATGCTCGCTTTGAAA
This sequence comes from Citrullus mucosospermus, assembly GCA_030954485.1. Lineage (NCBI taxonomy): Eukaryota > Viridiplantae > Streptophyta > Magnoliopsida > Cucurbitales > Cucurbitaceae > Citrullus > Citrullus mucosospermus. The sequence goes on from CM062065.1 coordinate 5,934,934, forward strand.
ATCTTCGAGTGGTCGATTTAAGCGGCAACGGTTTTCATGGGATGATTCCGGATGATTTCTTCCGGCAATGTGGGTCGTTGAGAGTAATCTCTTTGGCTAAGAACAAATTTTCAGGGAATATCCCGGAAAGTTTGGGCTCTTGTTCCAGTCTTGCTGCTGTTAATTTGTCTTCTAATCAGTTTTCAGGTTCATTGCCTTCTGGGATTTGGTCCTTGACCGGGCTTCGATCTTTGGATTTGTCTGATAATGTGTTAGAAGGTGAAATTCCACCGGAAGTGAAGGGTATGAATAATTTGCGAGCTATTAATTTGGGGAAGAATCGGTTTTCTGGACAGATCCCAGATGGGATTGGGAGTTGTTTGCTCTTGAGGTCTGTTGATCTCAGTGAGAATTCTTTCTCCGGTGACGTTCCGGCGACAATGCAGAAGCTTAGTTTATGCAGTACTCTTAATTTAAGAAGAAACTCATTTGAAGGGAAGGTTCCTGAATGGATTGGTGGAATGGATGGCCTTGAAATCTTGGACCTTTCTGGGAATAGATTTTCTGGTCCGGTTCCAAGTTCATTTGGGAATCTTCAAAAACTGAAGGTTTTGAATTTTTCTGAAAATGGTTTAACTGGTAGCTTGGCTGAATCCATACTTCCTTCTCAAAACCTTTCAGCCATGGAGCCCGGCCGTGGTTCTCTCACTGGTGTTCTTCCGGCCTGGATTCTGAAGCTGGGTTCGCAAAATGTATTGCCTTCTGATATCAAAAGAAGCTCTCTTTCTACAACTGTGGGAAAAGCTCTTGTTAATCTTCAAGTTTTAGATTTGTCTCACAATGCACTTTCTGGTGAAATTTCACCTGATATTGGGATATTAAGTAACTTGCAGGTGTTAAACCTATGTAAGAACTCATTTGTTGGGACTGTTCCAGAGAGTATTGGAGGCTTGAAGGCCTTGGTTTTTCTTGACTTGAGTGAGAACCAGTTGAATGGAACCATTCCCGAAACACTCGGCGGAGACATATCATTGAAAGAAGTGAGACTGGAGAAGAACTTGCTGGAGGGTGAAGTTCCAAAATCAATTGGGAACTGTTCTTCACTTGTAACTTTGTAAGTGGTTTTTGCTTTGATGTTTCATTTCATATGGGATTCTTTTATTTTGTTGGATTATACCGTGCTTCTTATCATGACAACAACTAAATTTTGATGCTTTTGCATTTATTTTTTCACCTGCAAATTTGATTGTCTAGAGGTACAATGTGAGAGAGTCTGAGGTCTCTCCAGAGTTTACGTTATCAATGTCGCTCTTAGATACGGCTTGAATTTTGCAGGGACATATCGGAAAACAGATTAACTGGCTCCATACCAGCAGAATTGTCTCAACTGATCAATCTTCAAATTGTGGACTTGTCAACAAACAATCTCAGTGGTGCACTGCCAAAACAGTTGGCCAATCTTCCTAACCTTCTTTTGTTTAACATTTCTCGCAACAATCTGCAAGGCGAACTGCCTGCAGGTGGCTTTTTCAATACAATCTCTCCTTCCTCTGTGGCTGGAAATCCTTCCATTTGTGGTTCTATTGTCAAGAAGTCTTGCCCTGGCGTCCTCCCAAAGCCTATTGTTCTCAATCCCAACTCATCTTCTGACTCTGGTTCTCCTTCATTACCTTCAACTCTTGGTCACAAAAGAATCATCCTCAGCATCTCTGCACTCATTGCTATTGGTGCAGCTGCTGTTATCCTCGTCGGTGTAGTTGCAATCACCGTCATTAACCTCCATGTTCGATCGTCTGCAAATCGTCCTGAAGCAGGCATCACGTTCTCAGGAGGGGATGACTTCAGCCACTCCCCAACTACGGATGCTAATTCTGGCAAGCTCGTCATGTTCTCGGGAGAGCCTGACTTTAGTACCGGTGCACATGCCCTCCTTAACAAGGATTGTGAGCTTGGCCGTGGTGGATTTGGAGCGGTTTACCAGACTGTTCTTCGTGATGGGCATCCGGTTGCAATAAAAAAGCTCACCGTTTCAAGTCTTGTCAAATCTCAAGAAGAGTTTGAAAGGGAGGTTAAGAAGTTGGGGAAGGTTAGGCACCAAAATCTTGTGGCTCTAGAAGGTTATTACTGGACACCATCTCTACAGCTCCTCATATATGAATTTGTTTCTGGAGGGAGTTTGTATAAACAGCTTCATGAAGGATTGGGTGGAAACATCCTCTCATGGAATGAAAGGTTCAACATAATCCTTGGAACTGCGAAAAGCTTGGCACATTTGCACCAAATGAACATCATCCACTACAATATAAAATCAAGCAATGTCCTGATTGATAGTTCAGGTGAACCTAAAGTTGGAGATTTTGGCCTAGCAAGATTGTTACCAATGCTTGATCGGTACGTGTTGAGCAGCAAGATACAGAGCGCACTCGGATACATGGCACCTGAGTTTGCCTGCAAAACAGTTAAGATAACAGAGAAATGTGATGTGTATGGGTTTGGAGTTCTGGTTCTTGAGGTGGTAACTGGGAAGAGACCTGTAGAGTACATGGAAGACGATGTGGTGGTACTCTGCGACATGGTTCGACGGGCGCTGGAAGAAGGTCGGGTAGAGGAATGCATTGATGGGAGGCTCCAGAGGAATTTTCCATCAGAGGAGGCCATACCAGTAGTGAAACTAGGCTTGATTTGCACTTCTCAGGTGCCATCAAACCGACCTGATATGGCAGAGGTTGTTAATATATTAGAGCTTATCAGATGTCCATCAGAAGGCCAAGAAGAATTGGGATAAATCCATTTTGGTTTCGTATTATAAATCTCTCAAGGGGATTCAACACAGGTCAGTCGGCGAAGAAGAATCCGGTTTGTTCGATCAATCTTGAAGGTAGACGAAAACATAAAAAATGTTGAGAGTTTTCTGTTTCTTTTTTCTCTTTTGTTGTAGCTCTGTTAATTCCTGTTGTATTTAGTAGTTTTCTTGTGTATGCTTGAGTTTTCCGGATTCTTCTTCACCGGGTTCCATTTCGGATCCTTGATCGAAAATCTTTAACCGTTTCTCTTATCTTTCATATTGTCTATTCATTTCAAGATCTTGATAGAAGCATCAGCTTGTGAAGATAGAATAGAAATGCAAGATCTCCTTTGAATGTAGTTAGATAGATTAGTATAAACTCAAGACATAATCTACCTTTTGTTACTAATTTTCTCTCTAAACAAGAAACAACTAATCTACATTTGGTTATGTTTGGAAGTTTTTGGCACTTTTTGAGGGAGGAAAACGTCTTAAAGATCAAACATCACATCTTTCTCCAACATTCATACCTTTCTTGGAAGGACTTTTAACAGAAGAATGCAGAGAGATGGGATCACTGGCAATTAGAATAGATAAACTGCAATGTAAGAACTTTTAGAACATGCTGTTTTGCCTTCCCACCACCCACCAATAATAAAATCAAAATAAATAATGAATAAAAGACTTCAAACATAATAAATTAGGGGGAAAACTCATTGGTCCACATTAGTAAATATCAAATAGAAGCTCTCACTAACTTTTAATGCATCTATGTTTGGTGGTTAATACTCAAGTATCAGTGGGATACCCTTATTAATTAAAGGCAGTATAAGAAGACAAATACTAGAAAACTATATAAGAAACATAAGAGAAGATCTTTCTTACTAGTGTAGTAAGTAGACAAGTTTTGTTTGCAAGATAATATAATTAGTGCTCAATTAGATCTTTACATCAGCATTTTATTAAAACTACCAAAACTAACGTAATGTTGGAATAACTTGAATCTGTTGTTTGACGTTTCGAATGACTAAGTATAGAAGTCTCATCGTAACCTTCTCTCTATTATGTATTCGTAATTTTCTCTCTAATAAAATTGTTATTCCTCTGTCCTGCGGACATCGTTAACACATGGTTAATAAATCACGTTAATCTATGTGCTGATTTTTCTCTAGTTTTGTTTTCGTAACATGTAATCCAAAATTTAAACTTTGGAGAACTAAAAAAGAAAGGAAATAGAGACATATTCAAATTTCATCTAACTGATGATCATATGAACAAGGTGAAGCTTTTGTATTGGTTTTTCATTAAGATCATGTGAGAGAGAGAAGAATAAGTAAGAAGAAGAAGAGAAAGTAAAAGCAAGATGTAACAAGTCAAAAAGTGTGATGAAAGTGTAAGAAATGTCATAATTCTTAGCACCCACTTGGGACCAAAAGTGCTGAGTACTGAATAGAATAACCCAAAGTGCACAAAAACCACAATTTTTTTATTTTTCTATTTTTTAAATTTTGAAAAAAAAAAAGGAGAAAAGAAAAGAGAAACCTATTGCCAGTGAAAAAGTTTCCTATACTATATACCACACATGAGAAACAATATCTCTATCCCATTATTCATGTGCTTCTTTAATATCTTTTTGGAAAAAATAATATATATATATATTTTAAAAAAAGTTTTTCCATTATGTCATTGTGTCTGCCCCATAATCTCAAAGTTTTGAGTTCAATAATGCTACTAATGCTTTCTTTTCTCTTTGTTATCAATGTTTGGTTTTAGAGAGGGGAAAGGCTGCCATTATCTTTAAAATTCTTCCTTGTTTTTGCTTTTTGATGTCCCAATTCCAAAGCAAGACTCATTTCACTTTTTAAAAATTAATAAGAGGGGAACAAAGAATCATCTTCAATCAGGTTCCAATTGCCTCCTTTCAATTTACTTTTTTTTAATAAGTCCTTCCAATGCAATAAATAAATATATATATATATATATAATTTAATTATATTTGGGATTGATTTTAAAATTGTTAAAATTATTTTTGTCACCCATAAAATTACTCTAAAATATGTCTTTAATCACTAAAAACTAATTTAATATTTCATTTTACACTTTTAAATATAATTTTCACATCATCAAAATAAAAGATATAGACCATTTTAAAATTACTTTCTAAACATGTACTTAATTTCTTAATCCATTGAAGTAATAGATACCATCTTTTTAAGTTTTCTGTTTTCTCGATTATTGAATTGAATGGTCAATGTTGGTGATCAAATAGATGAAATAAAAAAGAAAAACTGTGAGAACTAGAATAATAAATAATGATAAAATATAAAATCGAAAACTACAAAATCACAGAAGGAAGAGATTAGGATTGTAAATTAAGATTTTGTTTCTTAATTTAATTTGAAGAATACATAAGATTAATGATGGCCATGTGTAGAGGCTGCAGGATGAATGAGCTGTCCAGAAAAAGTAAACTAAGACATGCAACTAAATAATTAAGTATTATGGGTCAAGCAAAACTTACGCATTTTCATGCATTAACTAATTTAGCCTTTGGCACATGGCTCTTATCATTTCTTTTTCAAGATAAGGGTTATATATATATAATTGTTATTATAATACAACAAATACAAATTACCACCATTTTAACCACCTTTGATCTTAAGAGAAAATGAATATCTCAACTACTGCAATGCTATGGTTAGTTTGGTCCGTCATTCTTTCCAATTTACAGAAATTTGAAAGCATAACAATTTTTGTTACTATTTCAAAATGTTGAATTTAAAACTTCTAATTTTTTGTTTAATGAGTCTTAATTAAAAGTATCCAATAGATTCTTAAAATTTTAATTTTGTATATAATTGGTACGAGAAATATAAACGTGTCTAATAAGAGGGAGTATAGCTCAATAATCTATTAATTGATTTAAAAAAATTCTTCATACAATTACTATTTATGAGATGTCAAAGAAATGGGTCACACAAATAAATATACAAAAGAATTCTTATGACTGGGGAGGACAATTGAAATTATAACAATTAAAGGCTATATTAATATCAACAATCTTGAAAAGACCCAGTAGAAATAAAACTCATATTTCATAGGCAAAATTGTAACATTTTAAAATTTAAGGACTAAATTGAAACCTAAATGTGTAACATTTTGCCCAAACAACTCCTTATTTTGTATTTAATGGCCCCCACGACGGTAAAAAAGTGGACTAAAAACTACAGCTAAAAGACAAGTATGGCACAAGAATCCATTAATTGATTTTGAAAAAAATTCTTCATACAATTACTATTTTGAGATGTCAAAGAAATGGATCACAGTAATAGATATAGAGAATAAATTCTGTATTAATTGAAAGAGACAAATGATGAGGATTATGAAATTTGTAACTGAGTAGGACTATTGAAATTATAACAATTAAAGGCTATATATAGATATCTACGTGGTTCAAATCTGAATTGAAATGTATCTCTAAGTCCAAAGCTGCATTGTGGAGAATATTTGAGGGATTGAATAAACTTTGATGGCAGAACAAACTTGGAGTGAATGATGAGAAAGTGGGGAACAAAAATAACTGAGCACTTCAAAACCTTTTCTCTTTTGGTTTGCACTTTATTGAGGGCCCAAATGATACCCTCTTGATCTATGTAAGCACGCTACCACTTAAACATAACATACCAAATAGTCTTATCATTGCAATGCTCTTTACTAAAAAGCAATATTATTGCACTTTCCAAATTCCAATTTCCAGCTTTACTAAGAGCAAAACTGAGATCTATTGTTTGTCAAGGGGAAAAAAAAATCAACCTAGGTGTAATTTAAACAAAAATCTACCTATTGTGATAAGCATACATTTGCTCTCATGTAACTGAACAGTAAAAAATGAGCTCACAACTTTTTACCACATGATATGGTGGAGGAAGCAGAATTTTCATCATTTATCCTGTTGCTAAAAAATTTCTATGTTCACCAGTTTACTGACCTTTTCGACATTGAGGAAGGGGTAGGCAGAACTTTTGAGCTGTTTCTTGCCTCAATCATCCCAATCATTTCCCCATCCATTTCTATCAGAAGTTCTAGAGTTAATAATACCATTTGATGATCCATTTGCCTTCATGTCAGAACTGGATTTATTTGCAGGCTTCGACTCGTCCCAGTCATCGTCCCAGCCTTGATCCCAACCTTCTGCTGCTTCCAAATCGTTGTTTGGAGAAGTGTCATGCTCTGCCAATTCAAGCTCCTGATATGGGATTCCATTGGCATGCCGTTCCTTAGTTCCCATTTTGCAGCATGCCCAGATACCTCCAATGATCAAAACAATTGAAAATAGTAGATACGATCCGGATACAAGGTTTAAATGGGTTACATAGGAAGAGATCTGCTTAAAAATGCTGCCATTTTTTGTTAGTGGTCCTACGTGAACTATACAGTTCCCATTTCCAGCATCTAATATAATCATTGAATTCCCTGGAAAATCTGAAATATTAACCTGAAATAGAATATGGAGCACAAATGAATCGCAAGTTACACTCTTTAGAATTTGAGAACCTATAGATTTAAATTGTCATAATTTAAAGTTAAAACCAAAGAGACAGTCTCAGCAACATTTGTTTTGCCTTGGGTAGCAAATTTCTGACTGGTATCCTACCTAAAAAAGAAGTTGACTGTTCTCGAGAAGATCCAGGCAAAGATTATAACGAGTACCTTTTTGGCATGATGCTCAGGAACTTGAATCTCCTTGTATTTAGCGTCAGAAACTATAACATTCACTTTCAGAGTAGTCTCTCCATCATTTTGGATCAGAAGATATTGTTCAGCCACTGCTGTGAGAAAAAAATCTTTTAGCAATACTGGCCTCGGAAGCTTAACATAGACTGAAGTTACAATGAATTTTAACTCTCCTCCCCAGAGAGAAATTGTTTGAAATAGTCATTGTCACAATGTTTGAAAGACAGGTATGGAAAAAGGGAAATTGTTAAAAGGGCTGGAAAAAGCACCAGTTAATGCAAGCACAAACCTTGGCGTAAAAGAACATCAGTATTATTGATAGGTGGTCTGCTGGGTATGCAGAAACAAGATTACGAAAACAATCTATTTGAAGTAAAAATCTTAAGAAGTTAAATGGACCACGCTAGCACATGAAGGCTACTAGTACTTGTTTTAGGTTATAAAGCCAGGCAACAACTTGTTTCGTCTCCAGCACTTCATGGTCATGGTGCATTTTTGCCTTTCCACTTGACCTACCCCTTACCAGCCATTTAGCTAAGAACAAATGAAAAGGACACGGAAGATATCACCTAGTTTAAGGAATAGACAAGGTTATGAGAAAGCTCATGTTTTGCAGCTGGCCCTTTTATTGATTTTGGACAGATCGCACATCACTTACAAAATAGACCAGAAAAATCTTGCTGAAATCAAGTTTAATATTCAGAACAGTCACAAAAAAAGTAGCAACCACAAAAAATGTCGTTAATGAACCGTTCTTGGTAACACGGTTATTTTGATCTTGACTGAACCCCCCCACCAAAAAAAAAAAAAAAAAAGGTCATTATCAAGCTGCTTATTATAAGACTTCCAAATGATCGAGAAATCGTCATCGTGACTCATGAGCATACAGAAGTCTCCAAATAAATCAAGAGCAATGACCTATCCTTTCCAAGTTAGCAATAAGATTTCATTTTCAATGCAGTTTCAATTTAATAGTTCCAGATTGATGTTCGATCACAAAACTAATATTTCAAAGAAAGCCTGTCCATTGAATTACTTGTGCGTTATATAGTTTTCCCTCTCGTTGAATGCCTAACCTAGAGCATATGACAGTTGATTGTAGGAGCTCTCGTATATGAGTAGCCTTCGGTACCACATTAGTCATGAGGTATCAATTTATCAACAGGCTTGCTGATAATTGGTGAAGTAAACCCAAGGCAAGACGAAGCAACAGATTCTTCCTTGGGCGCCTTATAATTGGAGCAAATAATGCTGGGGAACACAAATAAACTTCCAATAAAATCCTAACCCCAAGGTCTGTAACTGTAATTTGGAGTAGGGCCATCCTTTGATGCATATCTTCATCCTCCTTATTGGAAATTTGAAAATGATTATTATTATTACTCAAAATGTTCCTCTTTATCGGAAAGCTATACTTATATTGCAATCTTGTCTGTTGCTCATCTATCACATACAAATACCAGATACCATCCTCTTGCGGTGAAAAGGCTGGCACTGCCCGAAGTTCTAGCTAGGCCAAATAGATGGGTCAAAGCCCATGTCCAAACCAACAACCAATCAAAATTGAAAAACCGACAGAACACTTGGTTTGATTAGATGCCAATAAGGCTAGCTGTAGTCCAATTTAAAAATAGAAAAGTTGAGTTATTTTCATTTAGTTGAATTTTTGTCTGTTTGGTTGGTATTACAACTTAGCTTTTAATATCTTTCATGCCATTATGGTTACTGCAGCATTGCTTTTCATAAAATATCATGAAGAACCGAACCAGTAATACCCAAGACCAATAAAACCATTTATATTCAAACTCTTGCACTTGCTAGGGCCGATTCTGAAGAGAGGTAGGCTTGGAAGCAGTAGACCAAGAACCAAGTCCACGAGCTTTTTCATGTCTTGCAGTTACGGAAGTCCATTTCTTATTTTTTTCTATAAATTAATGACATCCAATATTTCCTTCCAACCAAGGCTTTCTTTTACCCTACAAACCCCTAATCATATCTTTCAGGTTTGAAGTATTTAACCACTATTCTAAGCAGTTATTCCAAATTTCAGAAGTCCTTTGCACAACATAGCTATGATATTGATTAATGGGACCTGGGGATGTTGTTGGTTGTTTCAAATTTTGCATTCAATAACACTGTGCAAGGTCTCGTGCAAACTGTTAGGATAACTCCTAACAAGAGAACTCAAGAACACAAAGAACAAATAACAAAACTAAAAGATAGAATTATATTGCAAAATCAATGAAAAAGTTACAATATACCTCAGCACATTCTAGAAGGCTGAAAGTCCTCTCCCAAATTTCCAACTAAGGAAATCCCACAAAATTTTCCACCCCCTCCCTCTCAACCCACTACCTCTATTTATAACTAAAAGTCCTAACCAACTTACTGGTTATTTACTAAAATGCCAATTCTAATAACTATACTAATATTCTACTAATAATCCTACCATTTCCAGGACTAGGGGTCTTACACAAACCTACCATAGGACGGGTAAGAATGGAAATACAGAAAAGATAATTAGTTAGTGGATAGGAAGTTGTTAGGCCACTAATCATATTTCCATATCAGAGGAGGGGTAAGAAAGGAATTACAGAGGCCCCAGATGAGGGAAGTGCTGCGTGAAGCAAGAAGGGTAGCTATGTGGGGACCACAGGCTGTTATGTTTCTGTTGGGGTAGGGAGTATATATGAGAGGCAGGAGAGAATGTTAGAGGGTTGCTTGGTTTTTGGCAAATTCTCGAGAGTGAGAAGGGGAGGATCACCAGTCTTCTATAATAGGCTGGAGAGTGCTGTAATTGCCGTAGGGCTTCTTTCGTTTTCTTCAAATAAAAGCACCTTAGTAAGGGAGATACCTTACAGAAGGACCGTCAACCATGCATGGTATGGAAAAGGACGTTCTGTGGGTTTTGTAGGCAAAAGAAGTCAGAGGCCATTGTGGGACTTCGGAATGAATTGTCGCCTGTTAGGAGAGAAACCAACTCTCTCAAATAGCTGGGAGTTATTTTTGTTGCTTCAAGTTTATATTTCTGTTTTGCTGTAATTGTGGTACTGAGAAACTTGAACTCTTGCTGGAACTTCTAAATAGAATAGTGTTGTTAATTTCTATTACTGATTGTGTTTTATGTTGATATTTGCAGGGAGTTTCGAAGGTGGGAACCTAACACATTACTGTGATCACCCCAACCAATGAACTCACTTATAATCTCCCTCCCCCTATGAATATTTTGCATGTCACAAACATTGACAACCTAATAGAATAAGGCAAATATTGGTATCAATTCACAATTCATATCACTTAGGCCTTTATAAGCATTCTTAATTGAGAATCGGATGATAGAGTTCCCCTCAAGGAAAATTTCCCACCTCTGTTTATCCAAATAACCCAGTACAAATCAAAAGTGATTTTGTAATGAAAATTTTGTTGGTTCCAGTACAATAATGATATTGCGGACCTGACTATTTACCATACATCAAGTTCCTAAGATTGAGTGGCAAGAGTGCAAGTGTTTGCCTGGGGGTCAAAGGTGACACTCGAACTGAACAATGCAACTACTATTGCCAGCATCATTCTTTGAACAAGTCACTTCTCTCTCTATTTCTTTGTCCTACTGAGTTATCAGTCACAATAGGCATCCAGTGCCATGTCAAGGCCACTAGTAGTCTTGCTAAGGACCTCCAAAAGTATCCCTTGTGCTCATACCTGAATGCCTATTGTGAATCCGGATAGTGACTTATCTACTACGCTGTGAATCCATGTTTTACACCGGTTTGGTTTTATCCTCCAGGTCTAATATTACCTAGAGAATTAGACCGGCCTATTCCGTTACTATCATTAATAAGTTATGTCTGATTGCATTTGCTTTCCCGTGTTCACTGTTCAGTAACTTCAATTTGCACCCTCTAGAACAATGTGACAACAACTGCCTCTACTTAAGTATCTGTCAATTTTTCAAGTTGAGGGGCCTCTGTTAAGCATCCAACAAGGGGATTCCATTCACTCCTAAAAGACTGTTCACACTATATGTTCTTCAGCAGCTTGTTGGAACTGTGAATCAGCAAGGTTGCTACAGGTATTAAGCTTATAAAACTCTTCAATGTATTTATCTACATTACATACATCCTGCTAACTATCATGATATGCTTCATATAGTAGCTATTCGTCATAGGCAAGTGAAATATTTTCCTCATCAACTGATGAGATGAGAGTCCCAATAATGAATCGATAGTTTTAAAATTCTTCTACAGTTGACATAAAGTTGGTCCCACCAAGTAATTTTGGTTTTCAACCTACACACTGCTAGGTGCTAGCTTTACCGTATTTCCTCAAACATTCCCACACATGAATATTCCCACTTATAAATCAACATTCTTGGTTCAGTACATGAAGTTCCCCAGGCTTGGCTTATAGGGGTATAGGATAGATAAATCATCTTTCAATTGGAAACTTGGTTGCTCAGGGCTTTGTAGTTCTGGTATGAGTCTTTTAGGAGAGGTTATTCACCATATCTCATCATGAGGATTGGAATCTTTGGGACCCATCACATTGCAGTTTGATTGGAGTATCATGGAACCATATCATGGATATCGATAAGCAACTTGTGGCCACCCTCTATCCAATTTGCGTAGGGGAAGAGAAGGTGGCCATCCTCTCCTCTGCCACCACAGTTGTTCTTTTATAAGTGGGTTTTGCAAGTCCATTCAAACACACTAACATCCGGCAAGTGAAAGGATTGTTGCATGGTGCGAGGGATTGACTAATTACAACCGGCAGATTCTCCATAAATAACATCCTCTTCCACAAAATCCTCTATTGAATCAAACTTACTGTGCATTGATAACGGCGTCTAGAAATTAAATAATGGTTTTAATGCTCTGATTCAATCATTTCATTTGGTGAACTTTATGCACACATTCTCACTGTTGACTGAAAGTTGGAAAATAATTCCCCACACCCCCTAGTTTCTAGTTCTAACCAAAGGTTACTTCATTGGCAGGGTTACTAAGAGCAAGGGGGGCACTATTATCAGCAAAATAACTACATAATAAGTTGGTCGATGGAGATGCATTAACCATTTGGGAAATACAACAAAAGGATATATGGCAAGTAGAAATTCGGAATGAAAAACCAACTTCAGTAACCAATATGCAGAGAGCATCATGGGAAGAACGCTCATTTCTATATTAAAAAGAGGTACAGCCCTCTCAAAATCAAAAGCTTAAATTACTCCCAGAAAAAAACATCTCATGCATAAAGGAAGGAAAAAAAAAAAAAAAAAAAACGCAATTACCTTGTTCCGCGAACAGAATGCAAGCAGTCATATTCTTAAGGTCGTGGCATGTCTTGTATGACGAGTCACACTTCTCTGTAGTAAAACCATCAGTTGAACTGGGAAACGGCGGAATTGCAGGAGTTGGAGAACTTTTTTGGGCGCCCCCACTCAATTTGCCATTGATAACAGAGTTAGGACCAGGAGCTGGAGCTACACTCTAAAAAACAAAAAGATGAAATATAAATTTAAAAGTCAACAGCAATCGGAAAAAGTTGCATAAAAAATGAAGAAAAGGAAAACAAGAATCCAAAGGAAACAAACCTGAGGAGAACCCTTCGAAAGCGCGAACCGGAGATGACGATTCCAAATACGGTCAGGGAAAGAAGCATCGGATCCAGGAGAGACGAGAATGAAGAGGAAGAAGACGAATACGAAAGCCAAATCACGATTCATCGCCGCAAAAGATCTGCCGTCTTTCTACGACTGACGAATCGAGCAGAAGCGCGATGAAATCGAGATGGCGGAAACACGCCACATTGCTGAAGGTTTTGAATTCAAAGAGGAAAATACATAGAAGAAGAAGTCGTCAATGGAAAAGTCAAAGTCAACGAGAGAGAGAGAGAAGCAGGCGGGGCCACCGGAACAAGGTCTGCTGTTAAAGTCTCTTTCCTTCGTCCTCGTTACGTCCGGAGAGACGACGAAGTCCGATCAGGCTCGGCTTTTTTTAAAAAAATTATTTATCAACAAAAAAAAAAAAAAAAAACAATAAATTATATTCCTTCCTCCATCGACATTTTCAATCGAAAAATAGTCCATTGTCGAATATTTTTTAAAAATAGTTCCACTTGCATACGGATATGTTAACAATTATTGGATTGAATCTCTTATTTTTTATTTATTGTACTTAAAAAATCGTGTGCATATATATATTATTTTGTGTCTCGTTTTCATTTGATTCTAATTTCTAATTTTATTTTGTATAGCACAGTGATTGGTACTATCATGTGATGTTGCTTAGGATGTGGTGGAATTTAAGGGTAGTATTGGTTGGCAGTTTATGATTATGAGTGTGTGCTTATTGAGGTTGGCGACATACCAGTATGTCCACGATCTCTTAATGTGTTGTTTGTAGAGATTCGCGTGACTGAGGTTGGATTACAATCCATTGTTTTGGTTGTGCAATTGCTTTTGATGGTCTAAGTCATGTAACTAACATCTTTATGGTTGTTTAATAGGAGGAAGTTGTGTTAACTTTAATGAAATTTATGCCCTTTCGAGAGCAATTAGAGTTTAAATTTCATAATATTCACATCTCAAAATAGGGTCCAATTGCTTAGCTCGTTGGACAACAGACGAGTCTAAATCTCATTGTCAGTGGGATAGTTCTATTCTTTGACTTTCTTCTCTTCATTGGCTTTCTCTTTTGGTTGAGGCAAATTTGCCCTCGTTGGCTATGTAATTGTTGGTTGTTATTTTCTTATTTAGAAAAATAATAACACCGAGAAATAACTAATTAAAAATGAAAAATTCAAATAAGATAAGGTTGAAATTGTTGACTTTTGGCTTGGGTTGACGAAATTAATTGACATTTAAATATCAATAAAGAAAACAATTAATTGAATCTAAATATACCTATACATTATGTAATTCAATCATATGTCAATGTGAATTAAAGTCGAAAGAAGCCAAATGCTGAGTTACTTGCATATTTATATCTTTATTTTTATTATTTAAAAACAAAATTTGAATATCACTTATTAGATCGTGTAATCTAAAAATGGAAAGTAAGATTCAAAATTGAAAATTTTGAAAACAAAATTTCAATATTTTCAAATTCTAAAATGGTAACCAAACCAAACTTAAAAATAAAAAAAAAAAAAAAGAAAAATCATTGATTACAAACTCAATATTTAAAATTTTTAATCAATAACTAAAAGCATAATAATTTTCTCAAAAAGAAAAATACTCTCTAAATCTTATTCGATAATCATTTAGTTTTAAATTTTTAGTTTTGAAAATTAAAAGTATTTTTTAAAAACTAATAAAAATTAGTATTATTAAAATAAAGTAATTTAACTAAGAATTCAAACATTTTTTTTGATGAGAAGTAAAAATCTTATTTAGACATAATTTTAAAAATATAAAAGTAAAAGGGTAAAATATTATTTTGATACCTAAATTTTGAAGATAGTTTCTAATTGGTCTAAGTTTCAAAATGATATAATTTTACCTTTAGTTTAAGTTTGATTTCAATTTAGTTTCAATGTTTCAAAATGCTACAAGTTTACCTTATAATTTAAGTTTTGTTTCAATTTAGCCTCTAAATTTTAAAAGTTACACTTTTTACCTCAAATTTTCAAGAAATGCTTTAATGTTAATATCTATTAATTAATTTAAACCCAAGGAAAACTACTAGTACTCGAGTTTCAAAGATTGGTGAGTATGGTCCAAAGTATTTTTTTCTATTATTATTTTAAATAATTATATAATTATTTAAAGAAACAGTTTTTACAAAGAAGAGGTAAATCTTTTAAATTATTTCTCTAATTTAAAATAATAAAACAATTTTACAACATGGACTTTTTAAACATATTTTTAAAAATTTTAGGGACTAAAAATTTACATTTTAAAAACATAGGAAGCAAATACACATATTCTTAAAACTTAGGGACTAAAAAGTTATATTTTGAAATCTTAGGAAATAAACGTACATATTTTTTCGATACTTAGGATTTAGAAAAGTAATTATCTCTCAATTATAATCATTAAAATTTTTTAAATTAATTTTAATAGAGATAAAAAAATAAAATTTAATTAATTATAATTCTTTTAAAATAATTAATAAATATTAAGTAACAAAGTTAATGAATTTTGAGATTAAAAATATAAATCTTAAAATTTAAATAACATTGCAACAAAAATACAATTTTAAACTTTTGAAATGAGAGGAGAATAGGTATAGTTCAACAAATTACATTACATGGGATAATTGATAAAAATATATGGGTATGATTGTAATTCATCACTAAGGGATTTAGAGTGGTTTGTGTAATTTTTTCAATAAATTATAATTCAAACAAATGTCAATGTGAATTAATGTTGAAGAAAGCACAACACACAATCACTTTCAAATTCCAAAATTGAATTTATCCTTTAAAAACAAATTTTGAATAGTAGTTTAAGATCAAGTAATCTGAAAATGGAAAGTAATCTAAAAATTCCAAGGTATCTCTATTTCTCTCTCTTTTTTCCAAGGTATCTCTATTTCTCTCTCTTTTTTCTCTACCTTCTCTTTTATTCATTATATATATATATATATATATATATATATATATATATATATATATATTTTTTTTTTTTTTATTATTTTTTTTTCTTTTTGTAGCTTCGGTTTGTTTATGATTATGATTGTTTTTTTAGTTGCAGACATCTCCAATTTTATTTTACTTTCAATTAAGTTTTTATTTTATTATTATTTTTTTTTTTGGTTTCTCTCCTCTAAGCTTTTAAGTTTGTGTTCCAATTCCGGTTGTGCCATCCCTACCAATTTTTATTTGTTTCAAGAATTAAAAATCTACCTTATCTCATAAGCTAAATTAAATCCCCAATTCTCTATTACCGTTTTTTTTTAAATCAAATTCATCAAGCAAAGATTTTGCTTCGTATATATGTATATATCAAATTACGATTTAAAATTCAAATTATGATTTAAAATATGAATTTTCTCAAGTAAATCATTTTAATGTTTCTTTTCTTCTTCCTAAATCTTTTTTATTTTTGTTTTTAACTTTTGTAAATGTACACCAATGTGTATAGAGATTTATAATGACTTTTACTATTTTTTTATATGACTTTGTACCTTTTTTTTCCTTTTACTTTTGAAAAAAAATTTAAAATCAAGAAGATGCCTAGAAAAAAAAAATATTTTAGTTTAAATTAAAGTTAATACTTCCAACTTAATTTTTTTTAAAATATATATATATATAACATTATCACAAAATTAAAAAAAAAGAGTTTAAATTAAAGTTTAAACTGAGGTGAAATTAAGAGAAAAATCAAACTATCAAATCCAAATCAATGAAAAAATTAGAAAAATATTTTGGTTTACATTTAATAGGCTAATCAAAGCATCCAATTTTTTTAAATAATAAATAATTATCATGAAAAGTTACATAACACTAGCATGTAATATAAAACTAGTTTTTCAAAAATTAAAAAAATTTAAAAAAAATTTACTTAAATAAACCAGTTGAATTAAGAACTCAAATATTCTTTAATGAGAAGTGGAGATCGGATTAGAGAACATAATTTTGAAAGTATAAAACTAAAAACGATTTTGTTATTAATCTATCTAACTAAACAAGTGAGATGAGCATAGGTATAGTTTGGAATTTAACTAATTACATATTATAACTAAGTAATTAACAAAAAAGAAAAAAAAAAAAAAGGAAATAAAATAACTAATTATCTCTCTCCCTTTCGCTTCCTTCCATCCCCCGTGAAAGAGTTTTGGAATTCCCTTTCGATCAAAAGAACAGAAACTCGAGAAAAAAAAAAAAGAGAAAAAAAATAAAAAAATAAAAATCTATGAACCATTACTCCACATTGCGTATTGAATCGAAATTACGAGAGTTATAATACTTGACAATTGAATCGGCCTCTTCTTGTTCTTGTTCTTCTTCTTTTACTGATTCTGCAGCAACCAACAATTCTGGAGCTGCGATTTGGTCGTCTCTCTGAAATTCTTAACCCTAACCAGACAGAAATGCGTACACCATAGCCCTAGCCCCGCCGCTCTACTCGTCTTCAACAAGTAACAAACCGGAGCACTACGTTCAACGCATCTCCCTTGTATTACAATCCCCCAAGCCTTCGATTCTTCCCCGTCGATTTCCCCTTTTTCAAGCTCTTGAACAAATATGATGCCTTCCGGCGTCGGTGCTGCTCCGATCTTCCATTGTTGTTCCAAGATCGGCCAACGATCTTCCTCCACCGCTTTCTCCGTCTCGAATCTCGGCGTCTTCCCATCCTCCGTCGTGTAAAATCGCACAAACAGAGGCGCTTCTCGAAGATTCTTCACAATGTCAACAACCGATTCCTTCATCCATTCATCAAGCTTATCGCGAGAAATTACCTCATCGTTGCCATCTTTTCTCTCCTTCATATAACGATGCACCGGCTGTAAACTCTTCATCGCTGAAATGTGATTCCTCGATTTCCTTAAGCTTGCGGTGGAAACCACTAAAGAACGAGGACCAGGTTTCTGATCGCATCCGTCGTGAAGATTCACATATCGACGATCTAATACACCGCAATTTCCTCCACATCGAATTCCTAAAGAAGCCATTTCAGCGGGAAAAGAATACGAAAAAGAGTAATTGAACGATGGGGAAGACGATTGCCTTCCCTAGTTCTTGAAATTGTTTTTCGATTGAAAACGATTGTGATTGAAGCAGAGACGGCGCGGTGGAAGCAACGAGACTGGTTAAATCGAAAGGATTAAATTAGTTTCGGAAATGGATTACACCAATCGTCGAAAACGAAAACTACAAATCTTTCGAAATTTAAATGGTCAATTTTGGGTTGCTATTTCTTTTTTGAAAGTACCCAAGTCTTAAACTCGTCGGCTTCGGGTCTTCTTCCTTCACCACTTTGTTTTGCTTCTATGTGTTGCGTATCATTTTATTTTTCTGCAACCGCTTTCTTTTCTTCTATGAAATGACCATATTACCCTCAATCGTCGTGCTGTCGAATGGAGATTTGTGGAATTTTGGAGGTTATAGTGGGGGTTAATGTAGGAGATTCGTGGCGTGCACGGAGACGCAACTGCCACGTGGTTCGGCAAAAAAGAACGTGGGCTCGGGGAATTTCCACGAGTTTTACACGCGAAAATAAGGTGAATTAAAAAGGGAAAAAGGGTAAGGCGCTGTGAGTTTTGATCGTGGCCGTTGCTTCATTAGGGATGCGTGGGTCCTACGTGGTTAGGGATGAATTGCTGAGTTGGCACGTGGTAGCGTGAGGAATATGCATGGAGTTCGAATGCGCACACGCAGTTTGGCCTTTGCCTTTGGTGAATCCTGGCCAATTAAATCAGTTTTGTATCCATGTCAGCATATCCATGCTGACTCATCACCCGTGATCCAGCTTCTATGTGATTGTTTTACGCTTTTGAACTCTGATTTCGAACATTTGTATCTAATTTCGCCATAACAAATTTCAAATTTAATCGAAATGCATTTCAATAGATTTTTTAATCTAAAACTTTACAAAATGTCAGAAATTTTAACTTTCTATAAAATGGTCACTTCAAATATCGTGAAAAAAAAAAAGTTATAAGTTTAAAAATTACCCAACATATGTAGAATTTGACTCATAAAATTTTAAGGAAAATGAATGTTGATTTAGATCTTTTGATAAAGTTATCAAATAGTTAGTTTATGGAAGATTAACTTAACTTATATTTTATTATATTTGTAAATATTTTAACTCATTTTGTTATATTTAAAAACAACTATTTGCAAAAATTATCAATTAGTCTTCGAATTTTGTAAAATGGGTATGTTTGGTCATTAAAATTTTTAATCTATGAGTTATTAAGAATAAGTTTAAAGCTCAAAAAAAAAAAAAATCACCGACCCATAACATTCTTAATTATCACACAACACAACCACTTAACATAAATGTTTTTTTTTTTTTTCTTTTTTTGGTCATTTCATAGTTAATGAATCAACACCATCCTTCAGGAAATGTATTAAAGATTAACCACACCTAAATCTTGCTTGAAATACTTTCGAGGTTAGCCTTTTTTTTTCTTTCCTTTTGTCAAACTAAGATTATTTGGTTCAAATTATTCTTTTTATTCTGACAAATCACAAATTACCATGTTATTTTTAAAATAAATGACAAAAATTATGAATGATCAAATTTGGAATTACTTAAAAGTTGACATGTATCCCAAATTTAAATTAAAGACAAAATTGGCAAATCTTGATGAAGCCTCGTGTTTCTGTCATGACAATTGAATCAAATAAACTAATTTAGTCCAATTTAGCATTTATATTTGGAGTCAAGTTCAATTGAGCCAAAAAAAAAAAAAAGCTTAATTTTGCCAAATGGCGACCAACCCAAAATCCATTAATTTGGCCTAAGGGCCAGATTTGAAAGGTTTAGAAATTTAAGGCTTTAGAGAGAACTTAGAGAGAATTCTTTAAGTATTAGAAGACTCCCTAAATTCATGAAGTTTTGACACTCTCTGAAGGACAAAACCTCTCAAAGATATAAATCATTCTTCAAACATTAATGTCTTACACTTTCCAAGGGAAGTGAACACGTTCAAGATCAACAAACCAAAAGAAAGGTGTACAAAATCAACAAGTCAAAATTCAATGTACAAGATCAACAAACCAAGTTTGCTCGAGGATATACGCTCCAACCCTCGAATCAAGTATACATATGGGAGAGAGAATCAAATCATAAATATTAGAGATTGTATCACACCGAGATATAAATCAACAAAATCCAAGTTCAGCTCCATGAACTAAGTTTCTCCTGAAACATTTTGTCTTTCCAATTTGATCTCTTACTTTAAGAAATACAAGTTATATAAGGAAAACCTTTTGATACAAAACCACCACGATAATATTTCAAAGAAGCATTGAATCAACAGTTGGATGATTAACCACATGGCCTAGTGGTAAACATGAGACCTTAAAAGTCATGGGTTCAAATCTCTTTCTATTACAATATTTATTGTTGTTGGCTTTTTGGCCCTTAATCTCAAATTAATTAATTTAAATTGATTGATTAATTAGTGTTTTGATGATAACAAACCTGATTTTATTTATTAACCATTTGAGTGTTTTGAAGTGTCTATTGTGTGGAGTTTGGAACAACGGTTCCAATGCAATTTGGATCACTCAAATCGGAGTTCAAACGAAGAAGATATGACCAAAACAAGTTTAATGGAAAAATCCGAGCTGATGACGTGGGAGATTTTTTTTAATCAAAGTGGACAAATTGAAAGGTGTCACTTGGAGCAATGGAGAAGTGACATTTGGTGGGTCTTTTATTTTTGAATTGATGTTAAAAAGAAAATGAATTTAAAAGAAAAATGAATTTAAAAAGAAGATGAATTTAATATTATTATATATGTTTGTGTCTAACGGCTAGTTGATTTTTTAAAGGGATTAATTTAATATTATTATATGTTTGTGTCTAACGGTTAGTTGAGTTTAAATCTCAACCATTCAATTTTCTTTTACAAAGATCTAATGGTCCAAATTAATTTGGTTTTCACTTACTTTCATTTTTTTTAAATACTTCATCCTCTCCAAAAAGTTTCCCCAACTTTTACAATTTTACAATCCTCAAAAATTGAAAAAGTTCACCATTGTTGCTCTCTCTCCAAGTTTTCAAATTTCTTTCTTTTCATCTTATTCTAGAGAGATACTTTCATTGTATTGTGAGGATTGAGTATTGTGAGTTCAAATTTGTACATCTACTCTTTTTAGAGAGTTTTAGTGTGTGATTTAAAATTTCAAGAATATTGTCACGGTTGGATCCTAACCCGTGAAAAGGATCGGGTTTGCTCTTGAACCCGAAAAAGGAGTAAGGTAGCGGTTCGACTCTCATCCGTGGAAAGAGTCAAATGAGATTTTTTAATCGAAATCCCAAGAGACACTTGGGAAAGTGGATGTAGGTCGAGTTGGACCGAACCACTATAAAAATCACGGTGTCTTCTTCTCCAACTCTTTCTCAATTTATTTTGCATTCAATTTTTAGTAGTATGTTATAGATTATTATCCTTCTTTGTTGAGATTGATTGAATCTTGTGTTTCATATATTTTTTATCAATCTTGATATTAAGCATCAATTAAGGTTTTTATTAATTTAATTAAAAAATTAATTCAATTAGTTTAATTTGAGCATATTTAGGAATAAGTTTAATTAAACCCTATTCACCCCCCTCTAGGGTTGCCATACCGGTCCAACAATTATTTCCTACTCATCATCTCTTTCCATCTCTATTATAGTGTTTACTATTAAGACTCTAATATTAATTAAATTTTTATTTTAAAAAATTATTTCTAATGTTGAGGTAAAAATCTAGACAAGAAGACTCGCCTAATTCTCGCGTGTCTTCAATTGTAAATTTGTAATTTGGAGGAAGAGATTACCTGCAAAATAGTCAAAAAATAATAAACCGATGTGGTGCTTGCTGGATACTCCAATGCTTAAGTCAATATTTTGCACAAAGGTCAGGTAAGTAGTGTTTAGGGAGGAGTTGGGCCTACCTTATGTTGGGTTGTCATCCTCTATTTATAATGGTGTTTAGGGGTCTTCCTTATTCCTTTAGGTTTAAGATTCTACTTCCCTAACCTATTTGGAAACCAGACACTCAAGGGTTGGATTTGGGCGACCAAAGATGCTCCAGAATAGAGGGTCGATACGGATCGACCACTATCGAGGGACTCATTGATCTCAACCTCGGCCTTAAGAGGTTGAGGTGGGCCAACTGGGTCTTGGCCCAACACGGGTCTTTTCCTATTTGTTAGGAACTCTCCTAGGTTCGCTTCCTGTCAGTTTGAGTCTATTTTTTTGGATTTGATAACTCTCTTGTTTACTTTTATCTTAATCTTTTACTAGTCAAAAATTACCCACAACATTAGTCCCCCTACTTCTATGTTGGAATTTGAGACTAACTGTTAAGAATTAGGCGTTATG
The DNA here is from genome assembly GCA_030954485.1 of Citrullus mucosospermus. Lineage (NCBI taxonomy): Eukaryota > Viridiplantae > Streptophyta > Magnoliopsida > Cucurbitales > Cucurbitaceae > Citrullus > Citrullus mucosospermus. The sequence continues at coordinate 5,957,427 of CM062065.1, forward strand.
ATTCCAATTTGGGAGTATAATTGTTATTGTTATTTTGTCATGGAACATAATAGTGCAATATGTTTGTTTGCCTTTTGGCATGTCCATTTTTCGACTTGTGAATGCTCTATGCTTAAGATGTGCACCTCTTGAGTTTTGGGTTGAGCGTGTAACCATCATCATGGCTTAATTTAGTAAATTCCCGAGCGATCTTCAGATCATTTTTACTTTGGAGTAACCTATCAAAACTCAGCTGATTTTTCAAGTTTTTCTCATTTCCAAAGGCAAACCATTGGTTCTTTTTTAAGGTCTATTTTTCAAACCTTCCTTAAATTTTCCCTAAAAGTCTCAATCGCAGGTTGTCTTCTGGGATTGTATAAAGTTGTAAAGTTTGAATTTTTATTTATTTCTTTTTATTTTTATCCTAGGAGCCTAAGTTATGACTCACAACACACAAATCAATTAATTTGCAATTAACTGAAAATTCTATTTCTCTCAAATACATCATGATTTTAAAAAGAAAACAACAGTAAATAAAAGTTAGAAGAGAAGAATATGAAACACATACATTATGGGCTTTGTGTGTGAAGAAAACACATGCACGACACATATCTTGACACATGTCAAGTAGTGATTGGTTAAAAGGAGATGGTAAAGATCAAGCGACACATGGTAGTGATTAATGGGTAGAAGAATTGTGGTGGGCGTGTGTCAAGCACTCGCCTTTATTCGACTGCCTTAATCAGCCTCGACCATCGAGGCCGATAGCCGTGGAGGGCTTAGCCTAGCGCATCTGCTACTACTTTTGTGTGCTAGCATGCCTCGACCATTCTCCTTCCCATTTTACTTTTTATTGTCCTATCTAATTTTGTATTGTCATTTCCCTCCAACGTTGCCTTACAAATTGTGGTAAAAGGTCTCTAAATTCAAACCAATTTTTGTCTACTTCCTTCTTCAAAGGCAGATCTTTCATTTATTCATTCTCTTCTTAAGATGTCTTTTTAGGGATAATGAGGAAAATCTTCTTAGTATAGAGAACTTCTTTGTTCTTCCTATTATGAACATTTTTTTTCTTGTTGGGGCTTTGCCATATTTCATAATTGGTGTCCAACTCAAGTTACTCCCTTGTGGCATCCCTTTTTCAATGTGTTTTGAGAGTTCTAGTATTCTACTCTTGCTAGCAATTCTTACGAAAGTTGTCCAAAGTTTGGACGTCATTTTTTAACGCACTTTCTTATTGATCTTGCCATCCCAAATCCCCTATAGGTAATTTGGAGGGAAGGAGAGTATACTCCTTGTGGGGTCGAACTCGTCCTCCGAGTCTGACCTGGGTCTTTATTTATTATTTATTTATTTTTTTGTTATTTTCTCACCGCTCTGCTTCTCCCATCCATCTTTTTCCATTATGCAGAAATGAGTACTCATAAAACTTCTTTCTTTGAGAAAATAGAAAGAATGTTAGGTCCTCCCAAGCTCATTATAATATCGATATGTAGGACCTTACTTGTAATGACCCGATTTCCTAGGACTTAAATTAGGTCGTTACCACATGTATGCAAACATCTCAAAACGACCATTTTCATAATTTAGACAAAAACTAAAAGAATTTTATAAATCAAATAACTTTTATTAAATCTAAATAACTAGAAATCTTTGATTGGGGCACCCCTAAATTTTAAAACAAAACTGTAAATTTATATAAACATCTAGCAGTGTAAAAATTGACATTTTAATTTCAAATATCAAGACTGGAAACATGAAAACATGTGCGGAAGCATCTGACTAGTCCCAATAGCACGGTCACGGATTCTTCTTTGTCATACGTCTGTTGTCCTTGCCTTTATCTGAAAAATGTAACATAAGAAAGGGTGAGATAAAAAAATACTCATTAAGTAACCCCACTAGTAGAGTCAGTGCAATCACATGCAAACATGAACTAAGGCTACATGCTAATGGAATCTAATCGTTCCTGGCTCACACTATCTCCTTTCCCCTAGATGTGCCTTAATCTCTTACACATGAGAGGTCTGAGATATATATTTCGTATACCTAGAGTCCTCTAGGTATGTATCACTTTCATATACCCCAAGTCATCTCTAAGAATGTTGGGATGTGCACTACTTACATACACATAGTTATGTATACACCACTTACGTATACACATAGTTATGTATACACCACTTTCCATACACATGCACTACTTTCGTGCAGTCAAATATTGTGGGAAGGTAAATAGATTGCACCCAAACTCATAATCTCACGCAACATTCACATATGTGGAAGTCCCACATAAAATCTCATAAATAATGTCATGTTGAACAGTCTTGAGAAACATGTATATGAACAAATATCTAATTTTTCGCATGGCTCTCAGGTGATGATCCAGTAGTAGAACCACTTACCAGTCCAATTAAATAAGCAATCCAAAAGTACGACTTGCTCCAAAACTAATTCAAACTTTAGTTGAGATCCCATCTTGAAAAACTTATCAAAATACTTTGAAAATGGTGAACAATGGCACCAAAGACTCCGAGTTGTCAATCTAAAACTTACCAAAAACACCGACAAAACTTACCAAAAACCTCAAGATTCGGGCAAGACTTCCTTAAAAAAAACCTAATTTCATATTCATATAAATATACTATTTCTTTTCCTTTTACTTCTCCCAAAACAAAATATAAAACGTTTTATCACATTTATCTCAAATTGAATTAATTTTTAAACATAATCCAATTAAGTCTCAAAATTCAAACAATTAACCAAATAATTCAAATTTGAGATGTCGCGTTAGTTAATAATTTTACTCAAAACAAAGAGCAATTCAAGTTAAGAGACTGCATACCTCTGGCCTTCCATCATGAGCGATTCAGGTGATGGTTTTTTTTTTAAACCTTGGCCGCTTGAACTGAACCAGAATGGCTTCTCACTCCTAAAAGTAAATCCCTCCATCTCCTAAACGTAAATATTCCTTTTTCAATATGACAAGTTTACTCTCTTCATCCACATATGAGTTATGAGTCATGTTAATTTAACAAAGGGATGGTTAATACAATTTTTTCAAAAATAAAATATAAAGCTAAGGATAAATTTTAAATTTAGTCTCTAATCTTTCAAAATTATTTAAGGCTTATTTGGGAGTTTAATGGAATGTGTTTATAATGTAATGTAATCCAAAATCCATGTTTGGATTTAATGTTTTGCGCCTGATTTATAATACCAAAATCATTTTGTTCCCATAGTTTTAAACTCAACCCTCTTTTCCATTGTTTTCAAACTTTACGATCTTATTTTAATTCCGCTGTTGATTACTCACCCATTCCAACACTCCTTTGATTCTCAGTCATCTCCATTACATTCCAACCTCTCAAACAATCCCTTACTATTTCTTAAATTTTAAATTTTTGTTCCATAACTTTCCTAACTTTAAAAAGTATTTAATAGGTTTTTAAACTTTCCAATAGATTTGATTGTACTATAAACATAAAAGTGAAAGTTTAGAATTCCTTTAGACATAAAATTAAATTTTATGTACAATAGATCAGTTAACTGGTAAGATTTTCAAATACATCATGATTATTTTTAGTAAATTATATCGGGTGGGAGAGTCAAATCTCTTATTATGAGGTTAATAGTATATATTTTAGGTCAATTGAGCCATATGCTAACTTTGGTTATGTCATAGCCTTATTAGATACAAAATTGAAAATTAAAAAATTTATTAGATATTTGTAAAATTTAGGAACTTATTGTAAATAGACACAATATTGAGAGTTAGGTAATCAAAATAGACACAAATTTAAAAGTTAAAGCTCCATTCGATAGCTATTTAATTTCTGGAAATTAAACCTATAAACATTACATTCATAGTTTCATCTATAGGTTTATGATATGTTTTGTTTTCTAGATTTTAGAGGTATTTTTAAAATCAAAGTCAAAATTTGAAAACTTAATAAAATAGTTTTAAAAACTTATTTGTGTTTTTAAAAATTAACTAAAAATTCTAATGATTATAGAAAAATTATAAGTTAGAAATTATTAATAAATATAAGCACGATTTTCAAAAATTTAAAAAAAAAAACTAATTATCAAATGAAACATTAACTAGGGAGCTTATAATTTAATTTTAAACATAAAAATATAGATATGTATGTATGAATTATTATTTCTTTAATTTCCTATTTTCTCCACCCACATGAAATAAAAATAATGGCTATGATTTAAGTGCCGCACTGTCACCTTTTCTTGAGTTCGATTATTTAACTTTCCTTGTAACAGATCTTATTTTGGTTGTGTTTAAAATATATTTTCAAGTAATTAATAATTAAATAAATTATATATTTGACAATCATTTAAAATTAAATTTAGAAAAATTAAATTTATAAAATAAGTTAATTTAGGATAAACACTTAAACTAACTTTTAGGAAAATGAATTTTATTGTTTAATGGTTAATCTCCCTAATTTGAATGGAAAATTTCACCTATCATCATCGACAAACTCCGACCACCACTTTTAGCGACTGCTCGCTAACCAACTGTGGCTGCATCTCCGATAATTGCCACTGGTAAACTCCCATGACCGCCACCAATAAATTTTTTTATAATAATTGGACATTAATAAAAAAAAATACTTTTAATAATATATAACAAACCAAACAAATTTTTATACAAAAATATTTTTGAGAAAGAGTTGCGAAACATATATTTAATATTTTAAATTTCATTTTCTACAATAGTATTTTTCCCAACAATTGTCAGCCAAATTATCTCCCTAATTTTTCACTTAAACATCGAAGATTAATTTTATATGCATTGATGGAAAATTGATGTATAAGAACTTAAAAATATTAGTGATTTACCACGCATTAATTCTAATCAAATTCAAAATAGATATCTTTTAATAACTTGAATAAAATATTTTTAATATATTTATTTTAAAAATTAGTTTGGATACATTTTATAGGTTTTTATAATACATTACTTTTAATTGTTAATATATTATGATTTATGTGAATATAATCTTAATTTAAATAACTTACTAATTTATATATATATATAGTTCTTTTCATCTTTTTGATTTTAAAAAAATTTGGAATGACTTCTAAAATTATTTTCTCTATTAAATTTTCTAATTACTTTATTTGTTTATTAAAAATGATGTTATGTTAACTTTTTTTTTTTTGTTATATAATATAAGTTTTCAAAATCAATTAAAGTAATTTAATAAGAAAAATTATCTTAAATGGCAAAACTGCTGAAAATATTTACAACTAATAACAAAATACACTGTCTGTCTGCGATAAACCGTGATAGACTACTTCTGTGTCTATCGTGACACAAATAATAGTCTATCGTGATCTATCGCGGATAAATAGTGAAATTTTGCTATATTTGTAAATATTTTGGTTCGTTTTGCTATATTTGAAAAGAACTCATTTAATAATTTGATTTCATATTATAATTAATTCTTACAATTAAAGAAAAATTATATAAATTCTTTGTGAATGAAGTAATAAAACCTTTTGTGTTCTATCGTTTTAGTCTTCCATTATAATTTTTATTATTTTTAATTTATTGTTGACAATTAATTAATTTACTAATTATAATTGAATTTTTTTTTGACACAAGGTTACATGATTTTTTATTAAGAACAAAAGGAACATAAGCATAAGAGATTAATCTATTGTTTTTTTCCAACCACCATTTTCAATAAAATAATGATATACTAATTATAAAAGAACAATTGAAAAAAGTGTCCCTAAAATAAGTAACCAAGAAAATTCAAGATGTTAGTTATACACATTCTTCAAATCAGATAGATCGATGAATTTTTATTTTTTTTAACCAAATATTTAAACAGAATTACTTTGAATATAAAAGACCCAAATAAAAAGGCACTAACAAAAGAGAATAATAATAATCTTAGCTATACAATTATTTCTTCGTAAGAATAGGTTGACAAACACTCTTATTCAAATCCATCAAAGTTGAGGTGCATTATTTGCGACTTGAATGTACCAACATTTTCGAATGCTTTGAAGATTGAAGAGTCTTAGAGAATAATGCATAGAGAGAACCAAAACGAAAGATTGAAACTTTAGGTGATGGTGGAGAATAGTAATCAAGAAAACTCATTTTATTGTAGTAGAAGTTAAGAGTTGCAAAACTTTTTGAATTCTATAATTATTAAATTTTCATTTTTGAATTAAATGAAAGAAAAAAATTAAGTAGGAGAAACCTTTTACATTCCAACTTGATTTTTGAGTTTCTATCATACTTATTATTGATAGTTAATGGTTAATTAATTGTGTACTCTAATAGATAACTAATAATTAATTATTTATATACTATTTATAATTAATCTTTAATGACATATTTAGCAAATAAGTAAATTAAGGGCCAAAAGTGTCTTTTTTTTTTTTTTTTTTTTTTGAGATCCTCACTTTTTTATATATTATAGATTAGCAAACTGATTGCACTTTTATTGGATAGAGTACATACCACTTTATACAATAATAATGTTCAAACTTAAAAGTAAGTTAACAAGGCTTATAAAATTGAAATAACTAAAAAAACTTGTAAAAATCTTAAAAACTTGTGGACATTCAAAAGGGAGTTGAGACATACTATTGATAAGTATTGTTTTGAAGACAATTATAATACTTGATTTGCATAGGCTGCAAGCAGACTACATAATCGTTTCAATAGGATACAACGACTAATTTTGTTAAACTGCACCCTTAAACTACTCAAATTTGACAGAACTCTTGAATGAGATTTTACAAATAAAGTAACAATTTGCTATTTATAGGCTAACAACAAATCTCAAAAATAAAAATAAAAGAAATCAAACCAGATAAATAAAAACTTGGAACATTTATTAAATTTAAGTGGTTACTTTATCAAAATCAAATATAACTTATTCAAATTGAAAAAATTACAAATATAATTTTTATATATATTAAATTTATATTTGAAACATCATCCAATTTGATGATTTCTAACTATGAAGTGAAGTTAATCTATATGATTAAACCTACTATATGATAAATGTAGGGCATACAATGTCCCTAAATTAAAATTCGTATTACTTCTTTAATTAATACTTTTAAGATTTTTTGAAAAATATTCCTCAAAATCCATATGGAAATAATAATAATAATAATAAAAAGAACAAATTTTTCTCTCTTTGCAAGATTCATCAACAACAATGATTTGTCTTTTGAATCACTTTTTCGAATCAAGCATGTCGTTTTTTTATATTTATATTCGAAATGTTTTGTACAATATATAAATTTCAAAAAATTGTTGCACATATATTTTTGTATGGTCACAATTTTAATCAGTTATAGAGGAAAATTAATTTATAATTAACTTGTGGTACATGATGAGTACAGGCATTGTGACGTACTTTCTCTTTTTTTTTTTTTTTTTTTTTTTTTTTGATTGGTTGGTTGGCTTTGGTCACATTCCATGAAGAGAATGACTAAATAATGGTTCTCTTAGAAAATATTGACATCTCCCCCACACATTTTACTTGTGGGGATTCATCTCAATTTGCCCATTTGATATATATATATATATATATATATATATATATATATATATACTAGCTCATAACACGTATGATATACGTCAAATTTATAATTTTGTTTTAGTACATAAAAAAGTTTTAAAAGATTATAATTAATGAAATAGTCTGTTATATTGTTTTACCCAAATGATTGTAATTATTTGATGAAAAAGACAGAATAGGAAAACACTATTATTCAATTATATTCCAACTATTAGATATTGTAATGTTTCAGATAAAACATGGTCTTGATTACATCCACACACAAAAAGATGCATAATTTTGACCTGAATCGTTATAAAGGGACAAAGAATGCAAATGTCTGTTTAATCTCTACTTTTAAACTCTGATGTCATATTTATGGTCTAAATCATACTCATACATAATGATATACCATTTTGTCGCGTAAACCCTTCTAATTCGGACGTGACTATTTGTTCAAGCATATCTCTACTGATATTTCATATTTATCAGCCAGATCATATGCATATCCACAAAAAAAAAAAAAAAAACGCTAACTTCAACTCAAATAGTTGTAAAGAAAGACAAAATACATGCTTATATTAGTCTTTTGTTAAATAATTGGGTAATTGCATTAGGTAATTTTTAGGAATAATAATTAAATATATAACAATATTTTTAAATAATTTCAAATATAGAAAAATCTATATTCTTCTAGTGAACCATCATGGAGTGGCCTAATGGTAGTGGAAATATCTTAAAAAGGTTAAAGGGTCAAGGGATTGTGGGTTCAATCTATAGTGGTCACTTATCTAAAATTTAATATTCTTCTAGTGATATGGTCTATCATTGATAGATTGTTACTAATAAACTAAATCTAAATTTTACAACATCGATAAATTATTTTACATTATACTATAACATAAATAATGAGAGGTTGGTCTACCCATGTGCATTAGAAATAAGAAAAATCCAAAACATGCATGGAAAGATATTCATTTTAATAATGTTCCTTTAATTTGGAGTTTGCCCTTCTCCTTTGGTTAAGAGAAGGAGAAAGAAGTGTTGTTGGAATTGCCTTTCTCAAATAAACTCCATCATTCAATGGCATCCCGTTCATGTTGTGTGGGCCCCATGATGCTATTTTTCTTTTTCCATTTTTGTTTTTTTTTTTTGGTATTAATGATTATTAAATTACATCTTATAAAAGACATATTTCTACTCACCAAACCACATTAAATTCAATTAATTGTACAACCCTATTCTACTCTAATTATGTCTACTAATTATATATTTGTTTCATAATAATGTGTCACATCTTAAATCAATTTTAAAAAATTCTCTTTACTAACTATAATTCAATCAGCATTTAATTTTATTAAAAAAGTTATTGATTTTTAAATATATATATATAATTAAATTGCATGTTCCATTTTTATATGGTAATATATAATAATATCAACACAAGATTATGAATTTTTAATTCCAAAATTTAGAGGGCAAGAAACCCATGTGTTCTCCATTTATTATTTTTTTATTGCCCAACAGATCACAAATGATCTTTTCTTAATCCATAACCACTTTTTATTTTTCAAAATGACAAAAAAAAAAAAAAATTAAGGTAACTTTTTGTTGAGTTCAATCATAGGGAGAGAGATTTTGAATGTGCGACACAAAATAAACTATAAGATAATAAATATATATCTACGTATACTTTAATTGTACATTACATATTAAACTTTATGAATTAAAACTATACTTTAGCCTATATTTGTAGTAGTCAATTAAAAAATGTATTTAATCATTAGATTTGGTTCCCGTTTAAATAAGAATAAGATAACTTAATTTTTAATCTATTGCCCATGGCTACAAATGACAATAATAAGTCATAATAGTATCATTATGGTATTATCCTTTCTTTAAGAAACTTTATTAATCTATCATGATTCAATTGGGAAAAAAAAAAGTGTTAAGTTAATTAGAGATGAAATGTGAAGCCAATCAAATCAAATCAATTTAATTTACTTACATACAATATATTTGGTTCATTTGATGTAGATCTATCAGCTCTTTTTTATTTTTTCCACTTTTCTTTATTGATCTCAATATCAAATGTTACACAAATCCAATCCAAACAAAAACCAACCACCACAATTATTAAATACTTGTGAAAGTATTAAGTATGACTTGTTGGTGAAGTAACTCAACAATAATCATTATTCATGCAAACTTTTTTATCTCTTAAAAACAATACATTTAACTATGTGTTAACCATAATCGCAAAACAAATAATTCTAAATGTCTAAGTAAGCTTAACTCGATAGTATTGACATGTGCTCTGTTCCTAAAAATCAAAGGTTCAATCTTCTATCGTACAATTGTTGCACTAAAAAGAATCTAAATGACAAACTAAATGAACTCTCACAATTACATTTTGCTCTCACTCGAGTTGGAGGTTAAAATCCTCCTTAGCATATTTGTTGTTTAAAAAAAAAAACCAAGGGTTGAATTATGTTTTATGTTTTCAGATTCACTGGGCTTAATAAATATGTATTTGTCATACAACCTTAATTCTGTTTCTGAAAACTGTTTTCGAATTATGTGATTCAAATCGTGCAAATTATAAAACAATATTTTTATATTTTCATTGTATCCAGATTTTAAATTTTAAATTTTAAATTGCAAAATTATATAAATAAATATAAAAAGACAACGCCTCATGTTATAAACTATTCATTTTTTAAGAAAATGTAACAAATATTACGTAACGTATTATAAATTATATAATCTCATAAAATAATTATAACATAAATTTTTTTAACATAAATCAAATTTATGAATAAATTAATAATAATTTATTGTCAACTAAATATTAGTCGGTAACTATAACTAATTTTATGATTTATAAATATATAGTATTAATCCATTTTAAAAAACAATTCTTTAAATTAGAATCAAACCAATATCTAAATACTTGAAATTTTCATTGGAAAACTTGTTTTCAAATTCTTAAACAAATCATCCCAAAATTAAACTGAATTTCTCAAAATTGGCAAATTAAATTAAGCGATTATTTATCATACATAACTCATAATGTAATCACTAATTGTATTAATTAGTGTATAATCCAGATTATTACTACAAATTAAAAAAACTAAAAACGGCAAACAAATAAAGAATATTTATGTGCAAATAGAAACAAAATGCAAACCCTTGGAATCAGGTAATTTCATCTACGGTTATGGAGATCTCACCTTGGCCGGTATCCGATGGATTTCCGTTTGGTCGGTTTCCGGCTTCAGCTGCCGCCGATTCTGAAGCCGACTGTTGTTCGAGCAGTGATTGACGACATGTTGGACACGACGAATGGGAAGCCAACCAGGTATCTATACATCGAACGTGAAATCCGTGGTTACATTTGGGGAGTACTTTGATTTTCTCACCGGTGATGAAATCTCCAAGGCAGATAGGGCAATCCGTTTCTCGGATCTCTAGACCCGATTCCGACCCGTATACGGCAACTGGAATTTGGCGTAATGCGCTTTTCTTTAACCCTGTAGCGGCGAGGCGCGAGGCTGTTCCGCCGCCTGTCTCGAAGGCGAACCTCCGGCTGCAGCGGAGGGCGCACCGGACAATCGAGTTGAGTCCTAGAGCGCAAATCAACGCGCAGAGTAACGCGGCAAGAATTATCACCATGTTCGTGTCGAAATTGGCTTCGTTGCTATATGAATTTCGCGTTCTGCTTCCATTAGACGGTGCCGCCGTCGTATCGGCGTCGAGGAGGAGGCGGTGGGGACGGTCACGGTGGTGATCGGACTCCATCGTCATAGGAGCTGCTAACTACTTCAAAACAACAACAGGACTGATTCTGTCAGGTAATTTACTTTTAGATCTTGAACCTGTTTGATGAAATTCCACAGTGAAACTTGATAATTCAGAACTCTATAATTCGTTGAGGAGTGAATCGATCCACGAGAAAGATTGAAAGTAGAAAGTTCATATCCACTCATGTACCAATCAAACCCTTGTGTTCTCTGTTCCCACCTTCTAGCTTTCTCTTCTCTGGACCTTAATCAAAGCTCAACTGTAAAAGGGGGGGGCTTTGTTTTGATTCTGCCTGATCTGCCTTCAACTAGAAAGGACGATGAATGATGATTCTTTGAGAGTTAAATCAAACAGCTTTTAGGATTCCAACGAAGTTTCAAAGCATCTTACTAGTCACTCAAAAACCCAAAATACAAGAGCAGGTCAAAGAATAGTATCCATGGCTGCAAAAAGCTTGGTTTCCCATGGCAGACCTTCTGAGAGGAACCAGGATGAAACATCAAAAGAATAGAAAATCTCTTAGCCTCACAAAACCCAAGTCCCTTGTTAGAAACTGAGAACTCCCAGAAAGAATTTTCTTCTGGCCAAACAAGAGAGGAAGAAGAAAATTATAGAGGGGAAGTGGGGTTATTTGAATAGAAGTAAAAGAGAGAATTGAGTAGAATTAGAATATGGACAAGAAAATTAACAGCAAAAAAATGGGTATATTATACTGATACATAAAGTCTAAAGAGGGTGAGATGGGCAGGGCTAGACAATAATTAGAAAGAAATGGGTTGCATAATTAATTGAGAAGAAAAGAACAGAGACAAAAAACTAACCTGTAATGGTACCTGATCCCCGACTAATCAAAAAGATTAGACAATATAAATAAATGCTGATTCTGAGCACAAAATCCTTCTCTTCCCCCCCCCTTCCTTTCAGCTTCAAAAGTTAAAGTAAGCTGTCACTTTGGGTTTGGACCAGTGGCAAATGTTCCAGCCAAAAGCTTTGTCTAGGTAAGATTTGATGTCCTAGGTTGGTTCGTAAGGTTTTAAGATTACAATACCTTCCCTTCCCCCCACATTAGTCGTTAATGGGTTAAGTTACAAAGTATTTTAGTTCAAATGGTCAAATTTAGTCGTTTACTTTCAATAAATCTTAAATTTAGGTTTTTTTTACAGTGATTATGTTTACAAAACTTATAGACATGATATAGACCGATTATGTTTACAAAACTTATAAACATAATATAGACCAAAGCATTTTATAGTATGGTAGGTTTGGCTTCACTTTCTTGAAATTAAAGGTTCTCAATAGATGAAGAATTCTTACCTGTCATTATAAAAAGAAAAAAGGATGATGTAACTGATTTTCTTAGAAGTTAACTATTACTTTATTGGAGAATATAAAACTTGTATAAAATAGTTGAATTTATGATGCTATGCAACTTTCTCTGTGATGTGTTTATTTTGAACAAGGTGGTATGTGTTCTTGGGAGTGATAATTCATTTGCGCGTTATATATCGATTTTCCTAGTTGGTTGTTAGAGGCTTACAAATTTGATTGTTCTGTTATTGCCTAAGAACTTAGTTCTAGTTCTAATCAGTAAAATTTTCTTGGCCATTCTTGGCCAAATTGACTAACGGTGGCAGTTGCAATTATATTATTAAGCTTTCAATTTTAAAAATTAAGCCCTCAAACTTATATAAGTATTAAAATTGGGTCAAATTGGACTTTTAAATTTATATATTTGTATAAATTGTAACATTTGTATAAGTTTGAGGGTTCAATTTTTTATCATTTGTGTGTTCAAATTCTACCATTATTGTAAGCTTGAGGATCCAATTTTAACACTTAGAAGTTTAGTGACCCAATTTTTACAATTGAAACCAATCTTTGGAAGTTTAGGGACCCAATTTTTACAATTGAAACCAATCTTTGGAAGTTTAGTGACCCATACTTCATGGTGATTTTTGCAATTAATTCTATTTTTTTCGTTTACAAAATAAATAAATAAAACAAAAACAAACAAACAAAAACAAGTGGTATCAGTCGGACAAGCTCGGAGTCATACTCATTGATTGATTGTCTTAATTTAACTATTAGACATTGGAGTGAAATTTTCCATAGAAGGGCAGTTTAGAATTTCTAGAAATTTTAAGATTTTACTTTATTTTGCAGCAAATTTTTTTCCATTGATGGTTAAACCTTTTTACTTTATTTTGCAGCAAATTGTGAGACGCAATTTTAGAGAGGAAGGATGAATTAGAATCTTCTCTCTAAATCTAAATTTGTATATGAAAAACATGTTTCTAAAAAAAGATCAATAATGATAGCGTTGGTAAAATCAATATGCCAATGAATATAGATGGAATTTTTTGTAATATAGAAGTATATAATATGATGACGGCTTAATTGATAAATTGTTAATTGTAAATTCTATTATAATTCAATTGATTAAGACATTATATGTTATTGACTAAGAGATTGACTATCTCATTTGTTAAAAATTAATTTTTTTTTTAATAGTTTGAATTAAAGTTAAAATTGATCCGTTTAAATTTATTATGTGATTGTGACATGCAAATTACTTTGTTAAAGTTGATTCCATACCTTTTGAAACATTGCTTTGCTACAAGAGAGTTTATACAATGTGTAACTTGTAAGGTTCATCAATTGCAAGTTTTTGGTAAACATCTACTCGTGGAAATAAAAATCAAGAGATTTTATCTAATGAAAAAAGAAATTAAACTGCCTGAGAAATAAGAAGACAAAAATCAGATAAGGATAAAGAAGTCAAAAAGTTCCAAAGGCTATTACTTGCTTAAAGTTACAAGTCTCAAATGTTCCAAAACTTAAAATTATTCCCAAGGCAAAACTTTGACTTTGCTTGATAATGTTTTTATTTTTTATTTTTAATTTTTAAAAATTGATTAAATTACGAATTTAATCTCTATGGTTTAGAAAAGTTAAAATTTAGTCTCTATGATTTTAAAAGTTAGAATTTGGTACATGTGATTTGGAGAAAGTTTAGACTTAGTCTCTATGGTTTGCAAAAAAATTAGAATTTAGTCTCTACTTTAAGGACTATTTATGATGGTCTTTTATCAAACCATAGAAACTAACTTTTGGATTTAAACTATAGGAATTAAACTCTAACTTTTTTTTCCAAACTATAGGGACTAAATTTGCAATTTATACTTCTAAATTTATAGAGTAACGATCGATTTATATTCCTACATTTTAGTATCAATTTACATTCTCCTTTATATTGCGTTCGACCTTTCATTAGAGTTACCTATAAAAACCATCCATGCATTAATTATTAAACGTGTGTAGATTTCTTCAAATGTAAGTTTAAAAAGATGGACGATTAAAGTAAAAGCATGGACAATTTTTTAAAGAAAATTATGTCTAATAGTTTAAGGGTTTGTTTGGATTGACTTGAGAAAAATGTGTTTTTTAAATTTAAAAAAAAAAAAAGACCTTTTTGTTTAAACTATTTTGATGAAAAAATTTTAAAATACACTTCAAAATTTATTTTGAATGATTGCCAAACACTCCAATTTTTTTTACAAAATGACTTATTTTTTAAATTAAAGACTTGAAAATGTATTTCAACCACACCCTAAATTAGTTCACTTATGAAAATTTAGGGGTTTAATTTATATAATTATAAGTTTTACACAAGATTTTTTTCAAACGGAACATAATGGATGGTATAAATTGATGCATTTACAAAAGTTTAGGGTTACTCAAAGTTTAGAAGTATAAACTGATAATTTCTCAAATTTTTAATATTAAATTGTAATTTGGATTTTTTTTCAAATATAGCAAAATAAGTTAAATTATTTATCAATATAGAAAAATTTCACTATCTATCATAGTGTATCACTAATGAACTATATTGGTAAATAATTTGATGTTTTTCTTTCTATTTATAACAATTTTCCTTTCAATTTAAAACTTTTTAAACTTAAAAAGAAGAAAGAAGTAATAAGTTGTTAATTTCTCGTATTTGGTGTTTAAACTTTAAAGTGGCTTAAAAATTAAGAATTTATTAGATTTATTACACGTATATTAAAAGTTTAGGAAAGTAATGATTAATTAGACACAATATTTTGTTGATAAGGACGGATGTGAGAAAGGGAAGATATTTGATGAACGGCTGTGGGGCTTTGTTGAGTGAAATTAAGCCGAAAGGCACATGGAGATCACGTGGCTGAGGGAAGCTCATTCTTTCCTTTCTTTTGATTGGTCCTCCCTATTTTTTTTACTTCAAAGCAATATCAATTTTGTAAAGTTTGAAATATCATTTTGGTAATTAAATTCGTGTATTATTTCATTTCATATATTTTAAAATTTTTCATTTTAGTTTATATATTTTCGATAAATTTTAAATCGTCCTTCAAAATTAATTTTAATTAATATTAACCATGATTTTTATATAAGAAAATATATAGAAATATGTATTCAGAATTTATAGAGGAAAAACTCTAGAACAATAACAATTTAAAAAAAAAAAATCAACAATAAATTAGTTTTAAGAATTAAGTTTAAAATTTACTATTAATATAGAAACTAAAATAAAATAAGTATAGTAACAACAATTGTTACCACATGTGCTTTTTAAACCTATTTTTAAAAGTTCGAGGACTAAAGAGATATATTTTAAAAATTTAGGGATACTCGATGACTAAAAAGATGTGTTTTTGAAAATTTAGGTACAGTTTAGGCAAAATCTGTAACTTGGTTTGACCAACTCCATTACACTTCTTCATCATTATGAATAAATTATTTTTGCCCATTTTGAGTAATTTGATTGGCTTTCAATGAAACTTGGTTTTACTTTGGTCATAATTCAATCCTTGCAACAACTTGTCATGATTCTTATGTTCATTGGTACATATGGCTTATCTATAGTCGTATTACTATATAAACAATATTGTTATATACTTTTTAATTTACTCTTTATAATATAAGATTTATTTTAGTAATTATTTTGTATTGGCCTTATGGATAACAAAGTATATGGAATTTTCTTTGTAGTCTCCATATGCTTTTGGGGCCACAAATTTCACTCCTGAATTATATGCTTTATTCTACTTAGGACCATTTTGAATAAAAGTGGAGGAAACAACCTCAAAATTTAAGACATTCAAACACAAAATAGTGTTCCCATATTTTGTGAAGGAAAGAATGTCAATCATTCTCATCTTTAAACAAATAGTAAATTATATTTTAAATCTCTCTTTTTTTTCTTTTTTTTTTTTTTACAAGCCTACACTTATCCATAATTTTGATTGTTAGTTAAAACTATACTTTATCCAATTTTTATTTTATTTTATTTTTTTTTAAAAAAATCACATTATAAATTTTCGTCGACGTGGTGAATCGATATTTCTATTATAGTATAAAAAAATTCATGAAATACAAAAAATAAGTATCAAAATGCCACTAATATAAATATAATATAAACAAGCAAGTGAAATTATCTTAAATGACAAAACTGCTAAAAAAAATTTACAACTAATAGCAAAATACACCATCTATCGCAGTCTATTGCAGATAGATAGTGAAATTTTACTATATTTGTAAATATTTTGGTTACTTTTACTATATTTGAAAAGAGCCCTATAAACAATATACATGTTAGCTTATTTGAAAATCATAAAATGCTTATTTACTAATATAAATTTATTATTTAATTTTTTGTTTTTCTAATTTTTCCAAAACTATCTATCGAAACTAACATTTTATTGGTGTTTCCATTGAAATTTTTGTAAAATTAAGACTTCGATAT
Organism: Citrullus mucosospermus; assembly: GCA_030954485.1. Lineage (NCBI taxonomy): Eukaryota > Viridiplantae > Streptophyta > Magnoliopsida > Cucurbitales > Cucurbitaceae > Citrullus > Citrullus mucosospermus. The sequence goes on from CM062065.1 coordinate 5,974,548, forward strand.
TTCCGTCAACATCTTGCATATAACTATTGTCAAAATTGAATTTTGTTAAGAAAATTACTTAATTGAATCATCATGGACAATACATGTATTTATTTTTTTGAAAATATTTTTTTAATTCTTTTATTATGTGTGTGATGAGTGTGGGATGCACGGAGATAAGTGTATCTTGGAATGCACCTAAGTATTACTCTTTTTATTAATGATGCAAGTGCTTTCTATGTTTTAATTTAAATATATATGAACATTGATAATTGTTTAAAGTGTAAAAATAAAATAGATACAAGAGAAACAAAATCTTGGGAGATTGGTAATACTTTAATAAATTTAAAAGTACAACTACAATAACTTTATAATGTATGACCAAAACGAGCATAATTCAACAATTGAGGTAAGAAAAATTATTTTACAAACTTAATACTTTTCTTAGGAGAATATATTTTATGAACTTATTAGGTAATATATTTAAGGATGTCACATCTTATTTGAGTTCTTTACCGATCTCTATCAAATAAAACGTTAGGCAAAAGAGTTAAGTGAACCTAAATGTCGAGTGACATTTTTGTCTTGTTGATTTTTTTTTTTTTCTTTTCTTTGGTAAACATTATAAAAAATAATTGAAGAGAGAGACTGCATTGCATGGAATAGTGAAAGAGACAAAATAGATGAGGTCATAAAAAAAATAAAATGAAACAAAATGTGGAAGAATAAAAAAGGGGATTGAATAAAGTGACCAACAAGTGAAATTTCTTACATAAAAATGATGATAAAAATATAGAGACCCAATAATTTATTTACCAATCAAAATACAAAAGGGACCATTTTAAAAGGTTTGAGAAATAAATTGGAAAGTGTTGAAAAAATTAGAATAAAACGGGAGCACGCCCAATTATCGATTAGAAGATTTAGCTTGTATGAATCGTTATTGGTTTGATACAAATAATAGCAGTCATTTTAGTATGCTAAGGATCCATATGTATCCACAATTGAAAATTCGTTAATGCTACATTTTCCCTATATTGCCCGTACCTTATATGGTAGATGAAGACAAAGAAATACACATATGGCACTGTCTTAGATTCTGATAGATGAGATTAATTCAATGAAGTGTATCTATTAGATTTATAAATGAATCAATAAAACATTCTTATTTAATTTTGAATTTCAATTTTCCATCCAAATATTTTTTGTGCATGCAGAAATCTACCAGCCTTTTGTATACCTATCTGAATACAATTTTCAAAAATTGGATTGCTAACTTTTATTAAAAAAAAAAAAAGAATAGAAATTCTTAATAAAAAAGATTATTGTGTATATCAAATTAAAATGAGTAACATTATTATTACTGAAATCGAGAAATTATAATATTAATAATAAATAATAAAATAATATCAAATTAATTAAAATAACAAAATTAAATAAAATAAACTTAAAATAAACTAAAATAAAAAAGTGAGATTTTATGGAAAATGAAAATTTTCAAACAAATTTCACCAATCTTTTCTCTTATTTTCTTGTTACAATATCCACAAAAAAACCTCTATTTATAGGTAATTTGATAGGTAGGTGGTGACATTTCATGGCCATTAAGGATGTGTCATTAGTAGACACATGACCTTTAGCCACTAACCTCAATTATATAATTGATATCTAATTTGTTATAATATTCATGACATTTTAAATTGGTCCATTTTCCATATTAAAAATAAAGCCAATATTTTACTATTATTTTGTTTTATTAATTAGTTTGCATTAGCCTTAAAAAATAGTTGGAATTGGAGTGGGAAACTAAAAAAAAAACAAAAAATTTTAATTAGGAAAATTATTATAAATAAAAAAAAAATATCAAAGCTATTTGCAAATATAGCAAAATTTTACTTTATATATATGATAGACTCAGATAAACATATACTCGTGTCTATTCGGTAAAGTGATAGATGTCTATTTGAATTTAAGTAAAATTTTGTTATATTTGTAATTATTTTTAACTGCTTTTCTATTTTTAAAAAAAAAAAACATTCCTTATTAATGTATTTAAATCAATAAATAAATTTTTTTTTCAAAGGATAAATAAATAAACTTTTCAAACAAATTAAAATGTTTATTGAATTTAATATCATATTCTTACGAAGTGATTTCTATAATATCATTTGTTTTTTTTTATTTATTTATTTTTAGTACATTTTTTTCTTATATTTTTAACACTTTATTTGTTGGAAGCGGTGTCGTTTTTATATATTTTTAAACGTTATGTTTGTATTATTATAATTCTATTAATTTGATCAAATAATTGAGTCAAAACTTAACAATTAAAACAAACAAGATTCCAATAGTTTTACAAAGCAAGAAAGATTTGATTTTTATTTGGTTTCTCAATTTTAAATTATGTTCAAATATTGTTTTTGAAAAATGTATATTTTTTTTCTCTCTCTCTCAAAGAGGTTTGCCATTTAAAATGCTCACTATAAAATATATTTACAAACTAACTCCAATCACTTTATGTAATTTTTTTTTTTTCTCTGCCATTATAAGTCTTTTCCTTAGATGTCTCTAATAACCAATTAGTTAAATTGCAAAATTGATTTCTATAGTTTGAAAAAAGTTAAAATTTAGTATCTATGGTTCATATTTAGAATTTAGTTATTCTTATGGTTTGGTAAACTCCTTAGGACTATTTATGAAGTTTTATCAAACTATAGAAATTATTTATGAGGTTTTATCCGGCCATAAAGACTAAATTCTAACATTTAAAACCATAGGGACTAAATTCAAAATTTATCCAAACCATAAGAACTAACACATCTATAATTTAATATAATCAATTAATGGTAATAGTTTTTTTTCTTTTTTTATGGCACCTATTTCGATATGAAATTGATGGGTTGATCCTCCTACAACTTCTTGCCTTTACTGCTATATCAAAAGTTACCATTTGTATGGCTTACTGTAAAACATAGTGGATAGTCTTTCATTGGTAGACTGGTTGAACTTCAAAAAGTTTTTTTTAAAAGAAAAAAAAAAAGATGTTGTTGTCTTGGCCTTTCTTGGAACTACCTGACAAAGAAAGAGGGTTGAATGGTAATTTCACTCTTTGTCCCCTTGATGGGCTGTACATGGGATGGGCTCTACTACTTCTAAATTGGGCTAGATCATCGAGACCCAAGTCAATTTGTGATATTCTTGGGCTTCATACCCAAAGCTGAGTTTATGGACCAAAAGCTGCTGCCTTGGCCCAACCTTCCTATTTTAAATTCATTTATTTTTCATAGAAATAATTAAATGGTGTATTTGGTAGAAAATTCGGTAACAGACAGTTAAAAACAAAAAATTCGATAAAAACAAAGTTGTATTTCATATTTTTAGATATTTTTGCTAGCAGATTCAAATATTAGATTCTAATTTAAACAATTATTTAAAATGCATTTGATACTATATATTTATAAATCATAGAACTAGTTGTAGTTGTCTACTAATATTTAGTTGATAATAAACTATTATTAAGTTATTTATGAATATGATTTGTGTTAAAAATTTATATAATTTTTTATTTTGTAATACTATATAATTTATAGTACATTACCTCATATATATTATATTATAAAAAAAAATGAATTATGTTTATAACATGATATATTATATTTCTAAATGTTTTTATCTTTAAAATTTAAAATATAGATACAATGAAAACATAAATATGTTGTTTTCAAACTATATACTCTTTGAATCACATCATCCAAAAGCAATTTTTTAGAAATGTAATCTGAGTTGTCTGTCAAACATATATTTATTGAATTTAATGAATCTGAAAACATAACACAAAAATCCAAATTCTCTTCCAAACCAACCCTAAGCTACCAATTTGATTCTTGAACTTTCCAATTTATGCATACTTGCATAAACTTTCAATTTTCTCATTGATAAGGTTTTTTTTTTCTTTTTCGTTTTATCTAAGTATAATAATTGTAGTGGTGAGGGACCGAACCTCCAATCTCTAGAGAGGAAGGTCATGTCAATTGTGATTGAGTTAAATTGATTTTATCTTCTTATTAAAAAGATATTGTAATTAACTTAGTTGACTTGATTAAAGATTATGTGACATAATATCACAATTAAACCGTGGCAAGTGAACTAATTTTAAGCAAGCAGGCCTTGTAGGGTGGTTGAAATAGTATATTTATAAGGTAGTTTTAGAGTAATTTAAGTAGACAACAACAACACATCATATTTCAATTTTCTTTAAATACTCGTTTTATTTATAAAATTACAAACTTATTAATAATTATAAACATTGCTTTACTAGTAAGAAAATGGTAACTTGCCTTTAAAAGTATATCTTCCACCTGTCACTCCTAGTTACTCCTAATTTAAATTGATATATAAACTGTTATCGACTTAAAAATTTAGTTCTTGAATTTTAGTGGACAATAATTTAATTTTTATATTTTTAAATTTATAGTAATTTAGTCCCTAGACTTTAATAAGTAACAATCTAGTCCCTATACTTTGAAAAATTTTAACAACCTAGTCCATATCAGAAAAAATCTCATCAAAATTAAGTGTCAATTTTTATCACGTACTAACGTAAACTTTATAGTTTATAAATAAATTTGATTTTAGATCAATTTATCAATCTACATGTGTAAGAAATTTCATTAAATTTTATTAATATTTTTCACAATAAAGACTAAATCATTACAAATTATGTAAAGTATAGTAGCTAAATTGTTTCAAATTTAAAAGTATAGCGACCAAATCATTACCAACTAAAATTCAATGATTAAATTGTTACGTTCATGAAAGTTTAAGAACTAAAATGTGTATTTTCAACCTTGAAATAATGTTGTAAAAGTCTCACAACAAATACTAAATGGTAACAAAATACAAAACAATAACTAAAATAAGGAGACTAAATTGTTACCGACTAAAGTTGAAGGATTAAGTGGTTACAAATTACATAATAAAATAGCTAAAAAAATGATGTGATAAAAGTTGAGTAACCAAAAGTATGGGTAAACCTTTAGTGTCCGAAAATTCACAAACTTGCTTCCATACCAAAGTAGCTAAGAAAGTGAGTTTTTATTTAATTAAAGGGTTGGTATTAATGAATTAAATTTGTATAGGGAGTTGAAAAGTAGGGTTTTTAGTGTTTAGGAGATAGGAGAGGAGAGAGATTAAGGGATATGGTCCTACAAATGTGTGTGATATTGGAAATAAATGCACATGGGTTTGTAGGGCCCACGTGCCCCATTTTTTGTGTGGCCCTCTGAATTTGCCGTTGCCCCTCAACCGGGAGGGCTTCCCTCTAATCCCAGGGTCCTTCTAGTTTGTGGTTCCAATTCCAAGTGAATCAAATCTCACTCAACCCCTCTCCTTCTATTCCCATATGCCTCACATTCCTTTCCCAACCCCACTTTCATGCATTTTTATTTATTTATTTATTTATTTCAAGTGGACTTTTCTTTTGGATAAACATTATTGCTTTTTCTCTTCTCTTTTCTCTTTTTCTTCACATCCCCTTCTTGTGGATATCCTTTCTCCTCCAACTTCCATCTCTATATTTTCCCATTCATATTAAGAAAAAAAAAAAATCATTCTTAAAACTTCCCCTTCAACTTTTATGAGTTTGAGGGTTCAATTTATTCCATTATTATATATTTAAAAGTCTAATTTTAATATTTATACAAGTTTTGGGTCAAAATCTTACAATTCAAAATTTTAGAGTGTAATTGTAACTATCACCATACTTAAGAGGTGGTTTTTGCAATTTACCCAAAACATTTATAATTCCTAAACTTTCACTAAAGTAGCAATTTAGTTTAAGCGTTATGTAATAAAAGCTTGACATGTAATTTTGATGAGATTTTTCAAGACATGGACTAAATTGTTAAGAGTTTTAAAATATAGAGACTAACTTGTTACTTATTAAAACTTTAAGGACTAAATCATGTAATAAGTACATGTTACCGTGTCGTTAATAGAATACTAGTAAAGAGAAGTAAAAAGTTAAGGATGTGACTTACCCGATTCTCTCTTATTATATTTCAAATTTTAACTAAAACAAAATTTTCTTTATAACCATTTATTTGTAAATGTCGACCAATCGTCTTAAATTTTAAAGTAATAATTTTCTTGCTTAATTTTGGATTTAATCTCATGTTAGGATTTAAAAAATTAAGTTATATACACTACTCTCATCTATTGATTTTTATTTGTTTTGTATTATATTTGGTGTGAGTTACAAAACTAAAATTCCAAATTAAATTTAAATTAAATTGAAATTTATAACTGAATGGATAGATTTATTGAAAAGAAAAGGCTTATCATCTTTGGTATGCATAAACCAAGCCATAATCATTAATGTCATCCCTAATTCCATAGAGCATTTGACAATGACAATGAATTGATGAGATAAGAAAAGCCAATATTTTTGACCCCATATGCACATGCATGTTTGGCCAAATCAAAGTATAATCTGTCTTTCATTTCTTATTATCTTCTTTCTTTTTTCTTTAAATAAAAAAATAAATTTTTGTAAGGACCTAATTCTAATTTTTAAAACTATAAAGATTAAGTTCTAACATTTTTTTCAAACTACATTTCATTGTGTTTTTTTTTCTTTTCTTTTCAAAACAGTAAAAACCAAAAGACAACACTATGAAGAAGTTGGTGTCTTTTGTTTTTAATATATATATATATATATATATATATTGTCTTCATGTGTCCCCCACATTTTTATTGCTATATTTGATATGATGAGTTTTAAATTTTGCTCCAAAATCATGCATCTTCCTCATGCACTAAGAGACAACACTTTTGGAAGATTTTGTTTCTGAGCATCAATCAAATGATTTTCTCTTCACATGAATTTTGATTTCTTCCTTACAAAATCAACTCTATTTTCCCTTCCAACTATATTTATTTCTTATTCATTCATATCTATGCCATAATGGCACCTACCTTGGTTCTTTCTTTCTTTTCATTTATATATATATATATATATATTCATTTCAATCATAAAGTTGACTAATATTTGAAGGAATAAACATTGAACATATCCATAAAAAATTAATATGGCTTGAAAATGTTTTCAAACACATTCAAAGTAGTATACTTACTAAAAGAGAGTTTACAGACAATTTTTATATAGCATCACATGAAGAAAAAAAAAATTATAACATTCAAGATTAACTTAAGTCTTGCATTAATGTTCTAACTTTACTAGAATCAATCAATAAAAAATGTTAATAGTATAATTGATGTATAAAGAATTGAATTAATGAAGAAAGTTAAAGGTGTCATTTTATGATGATTTCGTTTTTTGTTTTGAGTTTTTGAAAACTAAATCTATTTTCTTTCAATTTTTTAGTCTGAGTTGCATTTTTTGAAAATATAAATAGTTAAAAGTTTATCCAAATTTTAAAATACAAAAAAGGGTTTTTAAAGGAAAATTATTTTAAATGACAAAACTACTAAAAATATTTACAAATAATAGCAAAATATAACAGTCTATCACAGTCTATGGGCAGATAGACAGGAAAATTTTGTTATATTTGTGAATATTTTGGTTCATTTTCTTATATTTGAAAACAACCTTATTTAAAAAGTATTTTTTTAATTTTCAAAATTTAATTTGACTTTTGAAAACATGGGTAAGAAAAATAAATAATGAAACAAAAAATTTGGAGGTGCAATAAATGTTTAATTATAAGCTCAATTTTTAAAAATCAAATGATTAGCCGACATCGCACCAAATAGACCTAAACTGACCAAACAAAACCAAATTGGCTCAAATTAATATTAATTATGCAATTAATTATTATTATTATTATTATTAAACTAATTGATCTCAAATATCGTCGATTTGAGCTTAAATTAGGTTTCAACCATATTTTAAACCAAAAATAATCGAGGGAGTACAAATTTGAACCCCATATAGGATTTAAGACGATTTTTAGATATAGTAAAATGAATCAAAATATTTATAAATATAATAAAATATCATTGTGTATCAGTAATATAGTGATAGACGGCTATATTTTAAAATATTTTAAAGCAATTTTATTATTGAAAATAATTACTCTAAAAGTTATTATTAAAACAAGCAAAAGAAAAAAATTATAAAATGAAAAAGTAAATAAAAAAAAGACGTGGCAGGGGATAACCTAGAAAAAAAGTTTAGTTTTTTTGCTTGTCTTTTTTTTTTTCTTTTTTTATTAAATAATAAAAATAAAATAAAAGAAAAGAAAAAGGTTAGTGTTGATGTTCATGGGGATTTTTAATTAATGTCAAAACAAAAGTCGGTGTCTGACAAAAGAAATAAATAAATAAATATATATATATATAAATATAAATATTTGGATTTGTGTTTGAAATAGAGGCGCAAAGATCGGGCCTTCCATGTGCCCCTAACGTGGTAGACCCCATTTTCATATATTTTCCTTTCAACCATATTTTATATAATTACATATTTTATCACACACGATTTCTTATTTTGATTTGAAACCTCTTAAATTAAATTCATAATAATCAAACTTCATATCTCGAGAAATTAATTATAAAGTTCATGATTCAAGCAACTCTTTTTCAACTTTATTTTAATATTATTGTTGTGTTTTGGATTGGATAGATTGATCGTGGACTGTTTTGTTTTATAAATGAAAGTGTTTATAAATTAGTTTGTTTTTTTTAAGTTTAGTTTATAAATTTATTTTGAAGTTTTATAAAAAGGAAAACGAAGAAAAAAAAAAAAAAAAGGGATTATCGAGATTGAAGTGGTTGGAGTTATGTGGAGAGAAATCAATTTATGAACATGTATTAAAGATTCTCATATATCTTCTTTAGATTGAATGACTTCTTAATTTTAACAACCTAAATTATACAACGTAATTATCGAAAAAGTATCTAATATATCACAATCATCGTGTAGATGATAGCTGTTATTAGTGAGTTATACTACTTTCTTTTAAAACATTAACATGATGAATTAGTTATTAATGTAAGTGACTATTTAGAAGAAAAAAAAAAAAGAGAATGTCATTAATATAGATGAGATCCACATAAAAATAGTACCTCTGAATAGGTTTTTTTTGGGCAATGCTGCTAACAACTATTTGTGTTTGAACTATATAAACTATTAAGTTGAGACTCGCAACTACGGGTGTCTGTGGGTTGGGTCGAATTAGGTTGAAACACTTTTTAAATCCAATCTAATTGTTTGGAGCCGTAAGTTTTTTCAGCCCAAATAACATTTATTAAATAACAAACTCAATCCAACTCGATCATTAAATATTTTGGGTTTGATTTGTTCAGATTTCTTGGGTCATTTATTTAGATTTTTATTCAAAAAAAAAAAGTAAAATGTTATTATGTGAAATGTATAATTGATTATTTCATTTATTGAATTAAGATTACCAACTCAATTTTAACTTATATGGTGAAAATTTTCTTTCCAATGTGCTAAAAAACTATTTGTTAGAGTAATTGGAGAATCAATTATAAAAAAAAATCATGAAATTAAATAAAATTAAAAAAAAAACATATATGTATATATAATTGTATCATAAGTTAAAAAAAAAAAACATTTTTAAAAAAATTAATAATAAGTTTGGGGCTCACTCACGTTTATTTGAGTTATTTTAGGTAAACCTTAAACCAACCCAACCCATAAAATTTTCATTTATTTGAACTCAACCCAAATGAGTTGTAAATTAAATTGTATAAGTTGGATTGGGTCGGATTGACCGAATTTTTTAAGTCATCGGATTTTTTAAACACCCGTACTCGAGACAATTTTTTTCTTTTAAAGAAAGTCAAAATTAGTTATTTTGAAAATATGACCAATCAAAAGTCAATTTATAAAATAGTGAATACTTTCCATTGGAGTCAAAATTCATTGGTTTAGTTGAGTTTTAGGTTCAATTGATTTGGGTTATTGTAATTTTAGTTTTTTTTTTTTTTTTCTCTCTCTCTTTGTTATGATCAAATATTTCAATTGTGTAAGAATTAATATGAAGTCAAAGTAATTAAATTCCCTTGTTCTCGAGAGTTGAACTAGTCTATTAGAATATTAATATCAACCATAAATACATTTCAACTTATTTTTTATTTTCTTAGTTATGAGTTTTTCTTAATTAATTAATTAGCTTAACACTTTAATCGAGAGATACTCTTTTCTCGGTTTAGCAAAAATTATAAAACCTTTAAATAATAAATATCAGATCTTCAATTTTGGATCCAAGAACAATTTTCTATTTGAAGGTTTACTTCACAAATTAACTTCATACAATTTGAAGAGTTTGTTTCTTTCAAGTTGTGGATTTGTTAATCCCATTTCTATTAATATATACTTGCATTGATCTTAAAAACACAACAAATACTAACATTCATATAACCATAAGCTTATCATTCAAATTTAATTTATACACGCTTTTACAATCAAAATACAAAAGTATATAAGTTTAGAGTTTCGATGTCTTAAATGATTCAAAACTTATTAAAATTGTTAACTCAAGCATGTTGTTTTGGTGCGTATAGAAAAAGTCAAACAAAAAGGTAAAAAGTTAAAGACAAAAAACGTGATAGTCTCCATGTTAAGAACAATATCAAAACACAATGCTTATTGATTCCAAGTACGGCATTATTCTCACTAAACTAATCAGTGTTAATACACATTAGTATTATAAAAATTTTAGGGGTGCGAGGAAATAAGATGAGATGAATTGAGATATGAACTCAATTAATTTTTTGGGAGGCCAACTTTGTATGTCACCAACGTTTTATACCATATTTTCCTTTAGTGCACTCAGCTTAATGACCACCTCTGACAGTCAACCTTGATGGCCAACTCTGGTGCCACTTCATTTAGGGTACCAAAAGGGAGGCGAAGAGGAAATGAAAAATAATGGATGTTTGTGGGTTGGTTTGGGTTATTTGAGTCATCTATTTAACTTTTATTTTAAAAATAAGTAAAATATTGATACGTAAATTTTTATGTAATTATATTCTTAGATTGAATTAAGATTAATAACAGATTGGGTCGAGTTATTTAGAGTAAATTTATGAACCAATAGAAGCTATAAAATTTTTATATATTTAAATTGAATGCAACCAAGTGAGTTGATAATCCAACTGAACTGAATCGTACACATTAAGTGAGGTTGATGGAGTTTTTTTTTTTTTGAAAGGGCGTTCGTTAAGTAATTGTAATAAATAATTTTGAGGCGCAATTTCAGGTATCCTAACGGCACAGATTCCCAACTACCGTTTCCCAACGAACAAATACCAGCCACGTGGAAATTATGTATTCCCCATCCAAGAAAATAAAATTTAAAAAAAAAAAAAAAAAAGAAGAAGAAAGAAAAGAAAAGGCATGTGCTTTGTGGGCCCACCCGTGTTTAAAGAGTTGGTAGTCCATTTCAGACGTCCCCCATGTGGCCTCTTTCATCCCCCTTCCCTTCCCTGCTCTTTTATTTTAATTACTCACTTATTATTATTATTATTAGGGTTTAAATTATAATTTTAATCTTTTAATTTTTCTAATTAATATCTAAATTTTCGTTTATTAATATATTTGATTTATCTTAATATTTTTAAAAATTCACTTGAAACATTCAGAGAGGATACAAGGTGAAAGTTTATAAGCTAAATTTGTAATTTAATGTATAATATTTAAAATTATTATGATTACTATGGTCATCATTATTATATCTTTTTTATTTTTAGAAAAAAAAATATTTTTTTGATTTTATGTTTTGAGTCTAGTTTTTATTTGATTATTAAATTTTAAAATATTATAATTTTATTTATGAGTTTTGAGTTTAACTTTTACTTGGTCTTGATGTTTTAAAAGATTACCAGTTACTTTGAATTTCGAGTTTAGTTTTGATATTTTGACTTTTGCCCTTGTTATATTATTCTTATTAATGTTTATTGTGATACTTGGCATTAATTTTTAGTTAAGTAATTTATTTAAAATAATTATGATGTTAAATTTTAGTGAATTTTAGGAAAGGGAGTATTTAATGAAAAATTTATTGAAATTGTAAATTAAAAAATAAAAATGTAATATGTTAAAACAAAAAATGTATTTTCTCCCTTTTATTTTGTTACACCTTTTGCTTTATTCTATTTCTTTCCAATGTCCACCACAATTATAGCCAACTTGTACTTTTCTTCAACTGCCTCCTTTTTCCTTTCTATTTAAATACACCATGTCTTCTATTTCCCACTCCACACTACAACTTCACAAACAAACCCCTCACTCCATTTTCCCTCTTCTTCTTCTTCATTCTTCCTTCTCCAATGGCCATCTCACCATTCTCTTCTCTTTCAATCTTCTTCCTTATTTTCCTTCCTGCAATCTCAGCCGATTACGGCCACGCCACCTTCTATGGCGGCGGAGACGCTTCCGGCACAATGGGTAATTAACAACTAATCAACCCATCTTCATTTCTTCACTTTCATCTTCATTTCTTCCATTTCCGTGCTAATGGAGATTTGGGTTCCTTTTTTTTTTTTTTTTTTTTCTTTCTTTTTATCAGGTGGGGCTTGTGGGTATGGGAATTTGTACAGTCAAGGATATGGGACGAACACGGCGGCGCTAAGTACTGCTCTGTTCAACAATGGGCTGAGCTGTGGCTCTTGTTATGAAATCACTTGCAATAGTGATCCTAAATGGTGTCTTCCTGGAAAAATCATCGTCACTGCCACTAATTTCTGTCCACCAAACTTTGCTCTGTCCAACGACAATGGCGGCTGGTGCAACCCTCCTCTGCAGCACTTCGACTTGGCGGAGCCGGCTTTTCTCCAAATCGCTCAATACCGTGCTGGAATCGTCCCTGTTTCCTTCCAAAGGTCATAACCCATTCAAACTAAAACCCGAGTTGTTTGATGCTCTGTTTTTTACTCACGTCAAATTTTAACAATTGATTTCATGAATTACAGAGTACCATGTATGAAGAAGGGAGGAATCAGATTCACCATTAACGGACATTCATACTTCAACTTGGTTCTGATCACCAACGTGGGCGGCGCCGGCGACGTTCACTCAGTGTCGATCAAAGGTTCGAAAACAGGATGGCAAGCCATGTCCAGAAATTGGGGACAGAATTGGCAGAGCAACAATTACTTGAACGGACAGAGTCTCTCTTTCCAAGTCACCACCAGCGACGGCCGTACCGTCACCAGCTACGACGCCGTTCCGGCCAACTGGCAGTTTGGCCAGACGTTCGAGGGAAGCCAATTCTAAAAGAAAGCTGAGAGAGGGTAAGACAGGGTAGGGTAGGAAGATCTCCGGCCGCCCTTCGCGGTGGCCGGCTATTGCAGTGGTGGTTGACTCGCACCCGCTAGGTCTTTGGGATTTCAAAAACACATATATATAAATATATAAAAATATATATTTATATGAAATATATATAATATATATAGGAAAATACTGTGTGTAGAAGGAAAATGGTTTAAGGAAGAAGGAGGAGTTTTGGGTTTTAGGGAAAGAAGAAATGTCCCATTCCCATTGGCTATCTTTAGAAAGGAATTGTTGGTTAAGTCCTCTAAGTTTATTAATATGAGGACATTGCATTAATGTTTTTTTTTTTTTTTGGTCCCTTAGAAATCCATGCTTAAATTGAAAACTTTATTTTCTCCATTTGCATTTTTTTTTTTCTTTTTTTAGTTTTGCTATGCCTATTTTCTTTTGGCATTCTTATCATTAGCTAGAGTTAACGAAATTTTAATGTAATAAGTTATTTATAGCCCATCTATTAAAAAAAAAAAACTTAAAAAGAGAGTTATATTATACTTAAGGGCAACTTGCAAATACCACTCTTTATATTTGTATAAATTTGAGTGCTCAATTTTTACTATAAAAAATTTGAAGGTGTAATTGCAAGCCGATATAAGTGAGTACAACTATACCCATTGGTATGAGAGAGCTTTTGGGAGAAACCAAAAGCAAAACCATGAGGAATTATGACCAAAGTGGACGATATCATATTATTGTGGAGATAGTTTGAGGGTTGTTGTCCCTATGACATACTTCGCGGTGGTTTTTATAATTTACCCTATAAATAATATTCCTAACTTTGTCATCTATTTCAAAATTATCTTTACTCATTTGAAAGTTTCAATGTTATTCTTAACCATTCATAAATAAAAAAATAAAAAAAATTAAAAAAAAAAATAAAAAAAAGGTTCAAAACTAACATCTTACTATTTAAAGTCCCAAATTTCAACTAAAATCTTAAAATATTAGATAGTTTTGAGTGGTTTATGAAGGGATAATATTGGAAGTTTTAAAATAGTAAGGGTATTTTAAAAGTAATTAGCGAAGTTTAGGGTATTTTAAAATTTATTTAACAAAAAAAAATGGTATGTTATTAATTGCACTTTTAAGTATAGTCTTAATGCTCTTTCTACTTTTTGAATGGAAATAAAACTTCAAAATTCAATAAATGCTAATTGTCCTAGTTGCATGTCATCTACGTCGTTGAGTTCACTTGCTATACCCAAAGTAACTTGTTACTATTTAATGATGATAAAGGCATTTTGGTATATAGATGGACCAAATTGAAGGCAATGACTACTAAATTGCGATCTTAACATAAAAAAGAGGAAAATAATTGAAGTTGGGAAGTTTGGTATTTCACGTTTGGAAGTAGAAGTTTGGATGCAAAGAATAGATCATAAAATGATAAAAAGAAAGGCCAATACGATCATACCGTAATATGGATAAGACATCAATTATCATTTTTTAAGTCAATAGTTTTTAGTGGACAAGAAATAATGATATGATATGGAATAGTACAATGGTTGAATGAACCATGTTTTGGTTGTATGTGACAAATCATAGGACCTTGAAAATGTATATGGGACACAGTTTCTTTTTTACTTTTCCCACGTACTCTTATACTTTGTTTGTCTATATGTGTATGTAGCATTTTACAGAAACAATATACCAAATATAATTTTATAGCAATTTTGAATAAAACAACATACCAAAATATATATTAAACACATAAAAACTATATATGAATTATTTGTTCATGCCAGTATTTAGGTTGTTATATTGTGTTTGATATTTTACACGTAAGAAATCTTATAAATAATGTGAATTTAGCTTTAAAAGTTATAATGAAATAATAGTTCTTATAAACTAAAAAAAAAAAAAAAAAAAATTAGAGAATGTTCGGAGTGGTTATCATAGTATGAATTGTTTGTATTTCAGGTGGAAAATAGTGCTGGAAAATCATAAACATGATAACAAAGAGGGAAAGAAAAAACTGTAGCAAAGATAGATTTAAAATAGTAATATTGTAGTTAATTGTAAGTTATAATAGTTGAAAATTCTATTTACTTATAGAAAAACAAAAAAAAACAATTCTCTTTCAAAAGTGGTTATATTACAAATTTGTAGAAAGAATTTAGTCCTATGATTTTGCTAGTTAGGATTTAGTCTTATAGTTTGATAAAATCTCATAATATTTCCTATAGTTTGATAAAAATTATCATAAAAATAACCCTAAACAATTGGGACTAAATTCTAACTTTATCCAAATTATAGAGACCAAATTTGCAATTCTAACATCTGAAAGTTTATTCTGAGTCCAAACACATTTCACATTTGAACCAATTGATTTATTGTTGGGCACTTCAATAATGGGCCCTCTTGTGGGCTGGTCCATAGTTGATGGAAAGGAATTCAATCTCAGGATAAGACCTTGACCAACCAGATTCAAAAGCTTGCCCCATTTACAAGTTTCAAACCAAAATATTCATAAATATAACATTAAATAAACAAAAAATATTATGTGATATGTGATCTAGAAATGGTGGAAATCACTAAACCTAGGTATGCAATACATGGCCAAGCAATGACCTTCAAGAAATCCAGTTATCAAGGCATTCATTTGAGATGAAACAGTTTTACAATTTTCCTGTGGTTTAGTACAACTATAGATTTTTCACTGATCTTTATCCTTGGATAAACTACCAGGAAGTCTGCTGAAAACACTCTCATCCATCACTCTATAATGCTTTCTAAATTGTTGACGGATCATTCCGTAATATCTGTCAACATGTTTATCGTGTTTGCTGTACAAGGCGGGGATGGTTATCGAGATGATTGTTACTGTCATCAAGCAAAATGGCAAAAATCAATATCACAGGTTAACAAAGGGGGGCAATTATATTTGCAAGATCAGTAAACCGAGTAAAAAGCACAAAAATGATGGTCATGACAATGAGAGAGTATGCTCATTTCTTCGGTGCAGGAAGCATGAAAGAAAATGGTGAATGGAGAATGTAAACTCATTGTTGAGAATCGAAATGAAATTACGAGTGGAATGATTGCTGTAATTTACCAACAGACGAAATGTATACGAACTGAAGATATGTCATCATTGTAAGTGTTTTAGGATGTTCGAACATACCGATATATGCAAAGGTGAAGAAAGAAACGTAGCTACCAAGGACGGATAAAATCCACAAACCGATCACCATCTGCAAGGTTACTCATATTATTGCAGCCAAAAACAAAGAAGTAGCAAGACAAAATTATGCTCTTGAAATGAATATTAAGTTTATGCATTCTTTAAGCTGTCCTGTATTATTTACTACCTCAGGCTTGAGCAACTCATGGTTGCCACATCCAAATGGCGTCATCGATGTCGCATATTTATTGATCTATTCGTCTCGGAGGAAAAGTACTTAAAACCGATGAATACTTTTCAGTTTTGCCCATTTAATTCAAGTTTCAATAATGTGGGATATTAGGACTAGGAATCACAGTGTAAATCACATGTATGATAATTCAAGCCATCAATGGTGCTTCAAATACTAACCCTGAAAAAGAGTTTGAAATCATTGCCAAGTGTGATTTCATGAGCCATGAGTAAAGTGTTATTGATTTTCGCCCGGAACGATGCTGCTACATTATTGACAAACTCCTCCGACAGTACCAGCTGCGGTAATGTTTGAAGTTGCCTGGATACAGAGAGAAAATGAAGAAAAGCTAACAGGGAAAACACATTATCTGATGGAAAGAACAAAATGGTATAAACAAAAGGTATTTTGTAAGAGATTATGATGATATGCAAGAACTTCAAAGTGATTCAAAACATAAGTCAGCCATAGCCATACTTGTTTCGGAATGCAGCAAAGTTGGCACGAAGAAACAAGAGAACAACTAAAATCAGCAAGACATCCGAACATGTTGTCAACAATGGCAATCCAGAGTGCTCAATTAGAAGCCAAAATACTGTAGCAACAACAACAATGCCGGAAGAAACATGCCACTGTTTCCACAGAAGAATATCAGCCGCTATGCAAAAGAAGAAAGGGTCAAAATTCTTGATTATCAAACCGGAAAGGGAATATCATCATTTTTTTAGAAAATTTCCTTCTAAGACACAAACAAGAAACATGAAAACCACTCCAGAAAAATTAAAATAAACTGGAAAATAGCCAATGTAGAATCCGATTCCTAAAGCAAAAGGCAATAAAAACTTCAAGTTTCAACCGGTCAAAGTCGAAACTCAAATGCAAAAAAGGGAAACAGAAAAATGAATGGAATATCGACGAATCTAGCAAACCCATTTCAGAAAACACTTAAATTCAAGCTTCATATCGTCTTGTGCTTCATAAACAATCAAAACCCTCAAGAATCACCGATTGAAGCCAACAGATTCAACATCAATTCTCGAAAAGGGGACGAAGGAATCTAATTCAGAAACGCGAAATTGATCGAGAGACAAAGAAATTATGCGGAGGGAGAATTGAATACCTTTGCCGCCGCCCATAGACTGATGAAGTGAAGCTTGACGGTCACATGACGTGCAGGCTATGTCTTTCCCGTCGCCTTCAACGTTGCCGGCGGTGGTATCGGAAATATCGACCATTGCAGTTCCGAATTGCTCCGGTGAGACAGAATTGTGGAGAAGAGGAAGGTTTAGAGTCAAAATTGAGGCTGGAAAATTTGTTGAGGTTTCTGTATGATCGAGAATTCCGAAGGCAAAGATGGTAAACGGATTTCACGCAATTGAAGAGTTTATAATTTCCAAATTCAAAGCCTTCCCTCTTTCTTCTACCCCGAGAAAGGCCGAATATGAAAAAAGTCGCTCTTTTCCTTTATTTTATTTTCTTCTTCTTTTTCGTGGGGGTTTTGGCTCTTCAGCTATTATTTTAATGGAAACGTTACACTTCGTTTTATTGTTATTTTATTGTTATAAATTATTGTCAAGTTAGGTTTCAAATATAAATGTCTATATATAATTGGTTTCTCAATTCTGCCCCCCCAAGGAAACATCTAACCTTCTTTAAAAAAAAAAAAAAAAAAATTCATTTTGTACTCTAATACATGTTTCTAATTTGAGAAAAATTCAAAAAATTCTTAGCTTTTTTATATATCTAATAATTGGAGCACGTGTAGAGATGAGAATTCGAGCATCTTATTCTTTCAATTATGGGTTTTTAAGTATAATAGGGATAGAGGATTTGAATAACAGATTTCTTTGTTTTTAACACATTTGAATGTCCATAGAACTATGCTCACTTATGTATTCTTTCAACTTTGGTTAAGGATATAAAACACAAGTTTTGCTTAAATTATCAATTCTTTTTTTAGTTGAATTGTATTTTTAGTTATACATAGCATGTGAGTTATTAATATGAAAATTTATTTTGCCAAAATGAGTATAGCTTTACTGGTATAGTGTTTATATCATTCTTGAGGGTAATTTTAGACCCAAAGACAAAAGAGTAAGATAATGAAGGAAGCCATGATGGCAAAACAAAAAAAAAAGTCAAAAGACTCTTAGGCCCATGCTGACCCAAATGATTGGCACCCGAATGGGTATGACTTAGGGGGTTCAGCCCAATGAGGAATATTTGGCCAACAAAATAACTCAAAAATCCTACAAATAAAGGAATTAGGTCAAGAAAAACTAAATAAATAAAATGGGAAGGCCTTTAGAGCTTGTGGCAAGCACCACACAGCAAATTCTTTTTGTCTTGCAGGTTATTATTGTCTTTAAATTGTAAATTCATGGTTGTTGCAACGGGAGGATTGGGCACTATTAACAACTATAACTCTGGAAACTAGAGATTTGATTCCCCTAATCTACGTATCGTAAAAGAGAAATTGTTAAAAAAGTTTATTCAATATTTTGTATAACTTCAAAAAAGGTTAGTTTTATGTGTTAAAGTAATTAATGAATTGTTTAATTTTTATTATTGGAACAACAGGTGAGAGTTTTGTTTCTCACTTTTTCTTCACTCATTTATTGCCTTTTGGGTTTTGGAGGATTTTCTTGATTGGCTTATTCCTCTTTGATACATCCTGGAGTGAGTCATAGAGCAAAGGTGTTTTTGGGTGGATTATATAACATTTTGTATGGGTCTCCTATTGGGACAGACTTCAAGGTGGTGTACAAAGAGATAATCAGTCGAAGCACTTGAAGGTTTAGTAATTTTAGAAGGCTTGATGCATCAATCATAAGTTTTAAGTTTTAGGGTGTTACCCCCATTAGACGTTAAGTCAGATTGTTTAAAGATCGTCAAAATTCTTAACAAGGACACTCTAGATTCATCTGAGACATTAGATGTTTTTGAGGATGTTCTTTTCCTCGCTTCTCAGTGAATGTTTTCAAGTTTTCTTTTTGTAGTAGGGGTTGCAATAAGGTTGTCCATGCCTTTGCAATGGTAGAGACCTAGCTTCTCACAACTTTTTTTTTTTTTTTAGCAATTTTTTAAGAGGGTATCATCTGCTGTGTCAAAGGATCTTGATTGTATTTAGTTTTTTCTCGCGTTCTAATATTCTTTTTCTCTTAAAAAAACAAAAACAAAAAACCCATAAGAGTGAAAAATTTAACCATTTGACTTCGGGTTGATGATATATGATTTAAAACTTTTTGCAGAAACGTGTGATTGCTTTTGGTTCAATTTTATTATAGGAATTTTCATAGAGATGCATACAAGAGTTAAGCATATTTTACCGAATTAGTAGGAGAATAATAAAATACCATTTGTAGAAGAAAACTTCAAATCTTCTCCAAAATCTTATGAAAATCACAGCACGAACTTCCACGATCAAAACACCACAACTCGGTGCTCTCTGATATTCTCTTTGGACAAGTCTTGTGAAAATCACAGCACGAACGTCTACAATCAAAACACCACAACTCGGTGTTTTATGATATTCTCTTTGGACTACGAGATTTGGAAAACCTTATGTGAATGTGAAAAAGGGAAAAGAAAAACAACTCTACATGAAAATTTTCCTTTTTAGAGAGATTTTTTTAGAGAATTTTTAGAGTGAGAGTAACACTCTGTGAAATTCTGTCAGATCAATTTTTGGATCTCTCCCTTAATATTGGGAGTTTATAACCCACCCCCACCCCTCCTGTGCAGGCACTTATTTCTTTAATGAATTAATTAAATCAAAATTCAATTAATTTATTTAATAATTAAGTATTAATTAATCAAATCTAACTTAATTCATTCATTCATTAATTAAATATAATTTAATTAATTAACCTATTAAATATATATATGAATCACATTTTAATATTTAATATTTATGTTGAACGGTCATTAATTACGTATATTTTATTCACTCACTTTAATTAAAAAAAAAAAAAATTGTAATGCAACAAATTATAGAAATGTGCACTTGCTATAAAGAGATACCTCAGTATGAATAGAGCATAGCAAGTCATAAAGACAAATATTTCTAATGACAAAAAATTCTCAATGACCATAAATTAAAAAAAAAAATGTTTCATTACCAACTATTAAAATATATTGACATTGTATCGATATCGAGATTTCAACCACAATTACAAAGAAAAAAGACAAATTTGCTGATGAAGGTGATCCATAGTTTTACCTTCACTACATTAACAAAGAAAACGAAAAACTTGTGACTTTTTCCAATTTATCGACATCCAAATAATAAATTACAATACACGAAATTATTGGAAGTTGAGCATTTGTCCTTATAATCCATGAATATTTTAATACAGGGGAGGAAAAATGAAAAGAAGAATGGTGAGAAAGCTTGGTGTTTTTTAGAAATTTATAGAGGAAAGGAGAGAAGACGAGAAAGAAAAACAACTAAGTAAATGCATAGTTTCTTAAAAATAATATTAAAAAAAATGTAAATTTGAGAAAGAAACTTAAAATTTTTTTTTTTTTTTTTTTTTTTTGACAAAGGCATACAATTGTGGTTGTTATGACCATAAAAATGACAAAAAATGGGGAGAGGTAACGAGGATCGTGGACTTGACATTTAAAGTAGAAAAGTAATTTTTTTAAAAATTTATAATAAGACACGGATAGTTATAACGATGAAGAAAATCAAGAGTTGGGGAAGATCAAATAAAGAGAGAGGAGAGAGATAAATGAGATAGGGAGAGGAAGAGAGAAATAAGGTTGTTTATGATTGTAGTGTGTAATTAGTGGATGAGTAGGGCTCAAGGTTAATTTAGGCATTATCAAAATATACAAGGATAGAATTGTCCAAAAAAGTTTCTTATCACATTCGTTTTTTTATATATATAATAGATATATTCTCTCCTAACCTATAGTTAAAGTATGAATCTCATTCACATTAATTATAACTTATAGTTTTCATGTGAATCAAATTCATATTAATTTAGTATTTGAATCTTATTCAAATATTACTACTCTCATATTATAAAATTTTAATTTTGAAACTAATTCAAAATTAACTTTATATTATAATGTATTTTATACATTATTTTTAATTGTACCATATACAATTGATTCCCTTAATCAATTCAACCCATACTAGCCATGGACGACTCAAATGATTGGCCCCCAAATGGGTGTCATTAGGGGATCTAGCCCAATGAGGGATATTTGGCCGACAAGATAATTCAAAAACCCTGCAAATAAATGAATTAGGTCCAGAAAAGTTATATAAATAAAAGGGGAAGACCTCAAGGTAAGTAAGTCCACCCACCCAAAATTTCTAACCTTTGGAGCATGTATGGCAAGTCACACACCGATGTGTAGATTCTTTGGAACCTGTATGACAAGCACCACACCCGTGTGCAGATTCTTTTTGTCTTGCAGGTTGCTATAGTTTCTAAATTACAAATCCATAGTTGTTGCCACATGAGGATTAGACACTAATCACCTGTTCAAATTTTAGCATCAATTATAAACCTCGAAGCTAGAGGTTCGATTCCCTTAATCCACATATTGTAAATAAAAAAAAAAAAAGTTGTTCAAAAGAGTTTATTCAATATTAACCATAACTTCAAAAACTTAGTTCTTATGTGTTAAGTAATTAATGAATTGTTTCATGTTGATCATTGTAACAACACGGGAGAGTTTTCCTCCTCTGTTTGGAACTTATTCTTCTCTCCTTTATTGGATTTTTGGTTTTGGAGGATTTTCTTTATTGGCTTCTTCTCCTGTGCAGGGTGTTCTTGGGTGGATTATTCAAGACTTGTCTCCTATTGGAGTAGACTTCAAGGTGGTGTGTAAGAGATGACCAGTCAGAGCTCTTGAAGGTTTAGTAATCATCTTGCACCAACAACAAGTTTTCAAGATGTTACCCTTTAGAGGTCGAGTCGTATATTTTAAAGATTATCAAAATCCTTAACACATACATTTTGGATTTATTTGAAATGTTAGATGTTGTCGAGGGTGTTCTTTTTCTCACTCCTCGTGTAAATGTTTTGAGGTTTTCTTTTTGTAGTAGAGCTTGCTGACTTTCAATAAGGTTGCCAAGGCTTTGCAACCCAAAGGCCTAGCTTTCCCAAGATACCCCTCCTAGGATTTCAACCGTTTTGAGGATTAGATGTTGTGAACCTGGACTTGGCCAAGGTAGAGGCCCAACTTGGCAATTTCACACACAAGTCTAACCAGGGAGCCCAATTTAGTGGGCTCGGCCTCGACTGCTCAACCAAAATCACTCTTGTGGTTAAATTACAACTTAGTGCATAAACTCGTGTCTATATTATGTAATGGGTCTTGTATTCCTATTTCAAATAAGTGTCTCAATTTAGAAAAATATATAAAATGTCATTAAAATTTTCAAATTGTTTTTAATAGATCCTCAAATTTTTATGTTCGTGTTTGTATTTAGCCTTACAGTTTAAAAAATATATATATTTAAGTGTCACTGAAGGTTCAATTTTGTGTCTAGTACGTCTCAACTTAAAAAATATTTAATAGGTTAATAAACTTTCAAATCTGTGTCAAATGTGTCCGGACATTTTCAATATTTCAAATAATTGATTGATAAAAAAGATATAAAAAATGAATTTTATGTCTAGTGAGACCTCAATTTTTGAATTATGCATCTATAACGTCCACTAATATTTTAAACGTTGAATTGTTCAAAGAACGATTAGATAAAAAATTAAAATTTCATAGACCTATCAAACACAATATTGTTTAAGGACTGATTATACATTTTGTTAAAATTATGAAACCTATTAAACACTGAGTTAAAATTTCAAATGCCTATTAAACACTTTTTAACGAATTTAATGCCAAACTTTTTAAAATAAAATAAAAAGCTTATGTGCCAAAAAGATACCAAACTAAAATTTATGGGTTGCTTTCAAATATAGAAAAACGAGACAAACTATTTACAAATATAGAAAAATTTTACTATCTATCAGCGATAAACTTCTATTGCTTGAATGATAGAAGTCTACAATGGTCTACCACTAATAGATAGTGAAATTTTTCTACATTTATAAATAGTTTGATTTTTTTTTTATTTATAACAACTTTCCAAAATTTGTAGTGGACTAAACTTGAAATTTAACATAGTTTTTAAACGATTGATTGATTTTTTTTTCTAATTTTAAGGATTCTTAAAACAATTTTTGAAAGAAACTATAAAATCGATTAATATATATATATATATATATAAAAAAAACATACACATTTAACTTTAAAATTATTTTTTATGTACAACTAGGATATTTACCATTGACGTCGATGAAAATATTAAAGTAAAAAAATGTATAAAAATATTTTAAAGAATATCGATAAAGTGTCAATATCAATAAATATTCCTAGGAAAAAAATTATAACTATACAAAATTCATAAAAATGATTAAACTTTTTTTAGGAAAAGCTTTTCACTATTTTTAAACAAGTTTAATTTAAATTTCTTGTCATCAATATTAAGTCAACTTTGTTGATATTTGCTCCAAAAACAATGTTGTTATTTTTGTTATAGTTTTTCGATTTCTCTTCTATAATAATAGGTCAATTTGCTCCTTAAATTAGGATTAATAAAATATTAACAAAATTTTTTCTAGTACAATTGTAAAGTCTCGACGTATAACACATAAAAGATTTTTTAAATACATTGTAAAAGTAGTAATAATAATTTTTGTAATTATTTTTTAGCTGTGGGCCGATGGATTTTGTTCCAAAAAAATAAATAAAAAGAAAAAAAAATTGCAATGGGCCAAGCCTATGAGGAGTGATGAACCCATGTCATAGGCCAAAAAATGAAAAAGAGGAAAACACTGGGTTTATCTGCAAATAGACCAAATTAGGGATTTCATTCGCTAGGTTACCTTCTGAATCCTCTCCATATAAAAGGATCACTACCACTCATTCATAAACCCTAATTCAGCCGACGAGCTCTTTGTTTCTCTCTGGTTCGCTCGTCCATCTAAGAAACTACAACCATGGTAACCTAATCTCTCACTCCTCTGTTTCGATTCTTCGTTCTCCTCTAATATTCTGCTTAACAGATTCTCTTTTGCTTCAGACTTTCAAGCGCAGGAATGGTGGACGCAACAAGCATGGACGCGGACACGTGAAATTTATCCGCTGTTCCAACTGCGGCAAATGCTGCCCTAAGGTACCTAGGGTTTTCCCCCCCCACTTTCGATGCTAAGTCTATTCTTAGCTCATTGCTGTCGACGTTGCTTAATTTATAACTATAGATTTCGTCAAATCAGTGAATTAAGATGCGAGTAATTCACAACCGGGGTTTTAATTTTCCTGTTATGTTGTTGGTATTCTGGGTCGTTTTTTTTGTGTTATTTAGGTTGAGATCGTTTCGTATTTTCAACTACCTGTGTGATTTTGGCCTAGTGTTTGGTATGGAAGATCTAATTATGTAATTTCCTATTTGCGCTAAATAGGACAAGGCCATCAAGAGGTTCCTTGTCAGGAACATTGTGGAACAGGCAGCTGTTAGGGATGTTCAGGAAGCCTGTGTCTATGATCGTATGATCCTTTTCTTGAACGCTTCTTCCTTTGTCTTTCAATGTTGCCTGAGTGATAATTTTGATGTTTGTTTTTGATACAGAATACACTCTTCCTAAGCTTTATGCCAAGATGCAGTACTGTGTTTCTTGTGCTATCCACTCTCACGTTGTAAGGGTTCGATCACGCACTGACAGGAGGAACCGTGAGCCTCCACAGCGCTTCATTAGACGCAGGGTATATCTTGATTCGACTTAACTTTTTTTTTCCCCTTGTTCTTTTGTATGATTAATTTTCCATGGTTGACACGACTGATTATATGAAGGCTGCTAGGAATAGACACACACAGATGCGGCAACAGTTAAATATCTAGGACAAGAAACAACGACACGTTTATTATAATATACATTTTTAAAGATTTATATAATTTTTCATGCCAAAATAAAATTCAAAGTAAATGGGTTGATGCATTTATAAGCTTAAAAGACTTAGTTTGATGTATTTCATACTCAAGTTATGACTCTTGTCATATATGCGTCTTTATAGTCTACTTAACAAGTGTTCTATGCATGTCCAACACAATTGTTGCATTAACAAGGGTCCAATAGGTGTTCAACATGTGTTGGACACGGATGCGCTAGCCAAACTAAAGTGTCTGTGCTTATTAGTGAGCCTGTGTATTTTTAGCTTTTTTCGCTTCTATTATTTTGACCATTTCTAGCTTTTGCCAATGGATGATTTAGCTTCTCATTAACAATTGTTTTGCGATATGGCTGCTATTGACTGAGTCATTGAGTTATGTAACTAGCGTTGTTACCCACTGTTGTATGGTCGGTTCATGAGCCTATTGCTACATGTTTAACTTATTTTCAACACCCACTTTCCTATTTATCCATTTTTGTTATTGTTAATCATGATGATATAGCCTTGAAGATTCATGTGTAACCACTGTTGTCATGTTGCTGGGTCATGAGTCTTCTGATGCACATTCTTTGCCCTTGCTTGTTCACAAGTCTCGCAATTTCAAAATTGAAGGTTGACAATTCTATTTATTGGGTATTTAATAATTGGACTCGTGAATATAAGATTTTGCTGTTTTGTTAGGTTTTACATGGAAATTTATGGCTCTTTGTAGCTGCTCTCACTCAATTCTGAATCTGTTTCTATTGCTTTTTACAAGTACAAATCCGTTTCTATTGTTGGTGCTTATTTAACTGGTTCGAATTATGTCCATGTTTTTCTCAGGATGATGCGCCAAAGCCTGGACAGCCAGGACAGGCCCCGCGTGTTGGAGCTGGTGGAGCTCCACCCCGTGCTTGAAAGAACCTTTTATTTGCTATTTATTTTCTCATGGTTTCTCAAATTTCGTGGACTTCCAATTTTATTTAGGATTTTTCAATATATTTTGAGGGCTTTGTTTTGAGTATCGAATTCTGCTGTACTTCTGAAATCTGATCAATTTTTGATTTAACAGTCTCTACTTGAATTTTTTTTAAAATCTTTTTTATCACGACTCGATGATCTGATCCACCCATCAATCTGGTCTCGTAAACTTATTTTACTTTTTAGTTCACAATTCAGATCGTTTCAAAACAAATGTTTGTTCATTTAGTCATTGAAGAATCAAGAAACCACGGATGGTCTTAGTAATATAGAATATTCTGTTGGGTGGATCTTTGTGATAGCTCCCCACTTACCACAATTTAAAGCTATTGCCGAGTCATGTGGTAGCTTCTTTTATTTAAAATTAATACAGTTGGGATTGTCACGAAGTTCTTGCGAGTAGTAACTTCGTTTAGGTTGTTATTAAGAACGTCTAGTCTAGGAGGCTTAAACGATTAATAACTTTGCCAAAGTTAAGAAATGTTATGAACTGATTGATTGGTTTTGCGTTACAACTATTATTATTTATTATTCATATAATATTGCTTTGCAAATGCATTTAAATGGGTTCTCTTTGTATTACATTTATTGGGAAACTTGGCCTTTGGTTGTCATACTTATAGGACCAAAATCAAAATTTGTTCATGCCATTGCCATCCGATTGAGTAAGGGAAAAGTTAAATGTCTCTTGTTTCTCTCTCTCTCTCTCTCTCTCTCTCTCTCTCTCCCCCCCTCTCTCCCTCTCTTTCATAATTAGAGCTTGGTTGAAATCATATTTTAGTTGAGACTTTAATTTGGTCTTATTTTAGTTTATTATGTGTTTTCAACTTTATTTCAATTTGGTCTTATGCTTACAAAATGTTTGTTTTCATTTTTCTTTGTGCAACATAGGCTTTTAGTCCATAAAATTTGGATCTTATCTATTTGATCTTAGAAGTTTTAAAAGGTGGATATATTTTCAGTCTCTGGTTTGAAGAATGTTACTAATGGGTCCCCTAATCTAAGATAGATAATCAATTTTTGTTAATTGGAGGGTTGATGTAGCTCTTTTTTATTTCTTTCTTGCCCTTCTATTTATTCTCCTATTCTAAGCACAATATGGTCTTAACGCAACTTAACATCGTTGTTCATGAGCAACCTACTCTGACAAGACATTACAATTACAATTGATTCTATCGACCACCACCAAGGAGTATATAACAACTCCAATAAACTTGTATATAAAAATACTTTTGAGAAAGTGTAACAAAACTGAATGTTTTTATTTTAAGCAACATTTATGAAAAGTTTTTAAATGAAAAATGAGGGGATTAAAATAATTGTTTTTAGGAATACATAAATCAACATGTACTTTTCGACAATTGTATCTAATAAATTAAAAGGTACATGTGCCAAAAACCATAAATGAACAAAAGATTGAAAGTATAGAAAATAAAATGGTATGAAAGTTTATTTATTTATTTCTTTTTTTTGGGGACAGGTTTTTATTAAGCCATTAAATAATTAGACGTTTGACATTTGTTAACAATAGCATCACATCTTTCTATTCAATTGTTAATAGAATTTGCATCAAGTAAGGCGTTGAATTTGGGTTATCGTGGACCCAACGATTGAAAAATGTTGTTGCTTAAATTCTATTTTTATATTCTACAATTATAAGATGGAAATATTTATAATCTAAGTATATTTCGAATATCTCTAATCCCTCCTCCAGGTTCATTAGGACAATGTTTCTGTTCTTGATTTATAGTTTTTCTTTAATTAACTTAAATTATTCAACATTTCTAGTGATATTTTCATTTAATCATTGAAATACAAATTAATACTGTCAGTACATAAGTGAGCTCATTAAGGTCAATTATATATATATATAATTGTAATAAAGAGAAACGGATCTCGTAGTTGAAGCCAACATATAAAAAAAACACATTAGAAGAGTTTAAAACACAAAGAAAAATAAGGATATATTTGGGAATGATTCTTTAAAATAAATACTGACATCTTAAAAATTATTTAGAATACATAATTTTAATCCTTTAAAATTAAATTTGATAGTATGAAAATTGCATTTAAAGTGTCGAATTAAATATTGAATTAATTTTTTGTGACTAACTAGATGTTTTCATAATAATTTTGAATTTAACAAAAAAAAAGATTTTAACAATTTCAATATCACTCCCAAATATGAACTAAAACAACAAACACACAAACAACTCAAAAAAGTAGGTTCTAAGGAGAAGAACCAACATGAAGTCTTAATGGAAACTCTGAACCACTTAGTACAACGGAGAAAAACATCATACTGCCCTGACTAACCACCTAAAAATGTTTCAAGGTAGTTCCATAGGTACAAAGATTACACTCTCTTGAAATATGATAAATGACAGCACATTGGTACTTTCTAGACCTTACTTTGCAACTGATTATCTCACTAATATGACAAGTACAATCAAACTTTGTCCCAATGAGAGATCTCATGAGAACACCATTCCCACCAAAAGGCATTTTCCAAATAACCTAGCTAAAAGAGCAATCAAAGAATGAATGATATCTAAATTTAACTCAACCGTGCAAAGAACACATACACTACGGATTATCCAAACATGCCGGCTAATACGATCTTACATCTTTAGCCAATTCTAAACAATAAACTAGACAATGCCAAATCAAAGGAGGTTAGACTGAAGCACTACAAATGCCTGGGAAACAACAAAAAAAACAATTTAAAATGACGAAGGAGGTAGGTCACACGATCATATAATTATATGTTCTACATTAAAGAATCTTTGATTCAATTCCATAACAATTTTTGTTTCCCAGGGAGGCAGAGTTTTGCCCTCACAGAAAATAGAGAAACAGCATAATCCAATAATTAAGAACAGAAAAGTTAATCAGTATACATTAATTAATCAATAGTACGAATAATTGCACAATAATGAAATAATGAATGAAATATCAGACCTCTCCTCTTAATCTACATCACTTTTCAACGAATATTTACAAAAAAAAAAAAAAAAAAAAAGACCAAACACGTAGATTAAAAAACCGAACAAAAAATTCTAAGTGTTGAAGTCGTTGGTCCCTTTGCTCGGTCCCGACGGCGGAATTCCCCCTTTTGGCAGAAACCCAAGAAGCAGCGGCCCATATTCCCTCGACAGAGCCGCCGCCGGATCCGCCGGATTATCAAGTTTCAACTCCGGCACGGCGGCAGAAAGAGATTGGTCACGCAACAATCTGGCCGAAGAAGAAGAAATAGAGATGAAAAGAATCAGAGCAAAAACAAAGAACGATTTCGAGGCTTTGAAGAGGTTTGCCATTGAAGGAATCTTTTAAGAAAATGAAAGCTTTGAGATGATGAAAAATTTGGGAGATGTGAATTGAATGTGGAGTTGGTTTGATTTAAGTCTGATTTATAAAGTGTATAATGAAATGAAAAGGGAAGCGATTTGGGTTGAAAAGGTCAAATCTTTTATTTATTTATTTTATAATTAATTAATGTTTGTAATTGTGCTGCACTCGCAAAACACGCGCGCCAATTTTCACGCTCTTGTGTTGGGGGTTGGGGACACGTGGCAAAGTGAAATTGGTTTCATTCGAAACTATTAATTTGTCATTATAATTTTATTTGAAGGGTTAGAATTAAAAAGTGAATTTTAAGTGCTCAGTCAACTGTTAAATTTTGTTAAAAGTAATAAGATATGATAATTGCTTTTAGATTATTATTAGTATAGGTCATATGTTACTACTTGTGTTATATTATATCTAGTGATATACTTTAATTGTTATTATTTGTTTTACTACTAAATAGGTGTATTATAATCCTGGATCTAGTAGTGTTCTTCAAGCCTTGCTTCTTCACTTAGTGTATGCTCATGTACGAATTGACTTTCATTTTTCTAACTATTCTAATCATGCTGACATTACTATATTTATTTAGAATAAGTACGTTGTTATTTAAAACAACAATACTAATACTAATAATAAATAAGAAACTTCACATCATGACCATAGTTAAAGTCACAACTTTCAATTCCAAGTCTTAATTTTTGTTTCAAATCACTGTCAAACAATTTAGCACCCTAATTTTTGTTTGACATTTTGGATGGATCTCTAAATGTATGAAACCAATATAAACTATAACTAATACAAAAGGTTAATCATTATAACCATTTTAGGTTTAAAGTGATTTGTAGTCTCTTCTAAATAGTACTATTATTAAATGAGTGTACATTTTAAACTTCTTTTATTATTATTATTCTTCATTATTATTTTAATGGAAAATGATCCAAGATGTTGTCTCAGTTTAAAAATAAAATACTCATGTATTATAAACATTTCAGAATTATATTAGGATAATTGTTTAAGAGATAAAACAAGTTGAAATATTTTTAAATATAGCAAAATATAACTTAGTAGTATTTGAGTATTTATAAATTGAGAGTGACGCGTGAGAGCGTGTAAAGGAGGGAGAGTGGAGAAATTGGTTTGGTTTATTGGCATAGGAGCACACGTCATGTTGACTGTGGAAACAGGTGGGCCCAGAGTTTGACCATTTCAGTCCACGTTGGATTTCAAGTGATGCGTTGTGACGGTGGTACGCGTTTTTAGCTTGGGCGGCAAGTCTCAAAGGTTTAGTACTCTTTCCACCCACCTCTCTAATCCAACTATATTTCCACTATATTTCCCTTTTTTCATCCTTCCTTTATTCTAATACTTACTAATGTGATGTTTTAATTAGAAACACGCCTACTCACCATCTCCAGCCACAACAACTCAACATGTATACCCTCAAAACTCATTAATGTGAACTTATTTAGGTGTCTTTTCATCCTTACCAAACTTTCACTTTATATTCATCCATCTTATAAAAAAAAAAAAAAAAAGTTAAACTTGTTGTACATCATCATGTTTCAGCATCATGCAATCTTGCTCCCTAAGTTTAAGAAACAATCTAGTTGGCACTCATATTTCATCTCCGTTCAATGTTTATGCAAGTTTTTTGTGGGCTTCACCTTCAATCCACTTCTCCTTGTCTAGTCTTGGATGGCTTACATGAGAGATTCTCACTTCTCATTTTCTAGTCTACCACACTTCGATGTTTAAGTATAGAAAAATGTATAGTTCAACTAATACACCATAAGCACATTTGAGATTACTTACTCTTTTTCAATGGGATCTTCAAACAAGGCTATTTATAATGCCCTTTCTTTAACAACCACCTCCGGACACAACTAGGTTATTTTTTGATTGATATATATTTATCAATTCTATTGGTTGGACCAAACCTTGAAGCATTGACTTTTCTCTTTTGAGACATATACTCTCCTATGCCTTCTTTTAATACCCTATGAACTTGTACCTTGCCTTAAACAACCCTCGATTTTAAGTACTTCAATCAACTTATTCCTTAAATGCTTGTTTACGGAGCTTTGAAGTTTATCATTCGTCCCAATGTTTGGAAATCATGAAGTCAATTAACCATTAATTAATTGCAATTCTCAATTTTACTCTTTTAATCTTTGGGCTAGAAGTTGGGAGTCGGTGGCTCAATATTAATGCAAGGCCCAACATGAACCCCAGGCCCAAATTGCAATTACAACTTGCAAGGACGAGAAAAATGGCGGGAACCAGTAAGAACAGGTTGCTCTATTTGGCGGGAAATCTCTTTACCTGCTTCAGTGTATTTAGGGCGCCAAATTAAGACGATGAACAGGAGAGAGATAGAGTTTACAAAGAGAGAACGCAGCCATGGTTGGACTACCCTACGATTTCCTTGTTAATCCTCTTGGCGCTGTGAGATCAACCTTCGAGAAGGCCATATCATCGGGTTCCAATCCTGCGTCTTTTGATGGCAAGGACTGGGGCGCGCTCGAACCATTTCAACATTTCCTTTTCGACCAAAATGGTCTATCCAAGGTTCAATCACTTCCCAATTTAACTTTTATCCGTTCTCTGTAAGAAAATTTCTTTATTACTTGTGACGAATCGGCGATCAAGTTTTTTTTTTCCTTTCCTCTAAGTAGTTGATTTTATCATCTATTTGAGTGTCCATTCTCTCAGATGCTCTTGTGTGTGGTTTTTTTTCATTTGGCTTAGTTAATAATCAATTTCGGTGTTCTTAGTCTTCTTTAGTGAATATCATTGGAGAAATCTAGGGTTTTTTTTGGCCTCGGGTAAGGATTAAGGGTTTAGTTTTACTAGGTTTTCGAATCAATCATTTGATGATAGCTTTCTGTAGGTTCCAATTCTTAACGCTTCCAGCGTTAAATGGGTTCAGCCCAACACTCTTGTTCGGTTCCGGGGAATGATACAAGACATGCTGGGAAATGAATTCTATGTTGGCGCTTACAAGGTAATTTTATTTATCTGTTCAAGATGTTGCTTTGATGTTTTGATGTGTGTTAAGACTCTCTCTGGGATTATGAAGGACGGCTCTACTTGGAAAACCACCAAGTTTATGGATTCGTCTCAATGCCCTGCTGGATTTTCACCAGATATGCGCATCTGGGAACGCCGTTTGCTATACTGTGTGCCTGTAAGTTTTCAGTAAAAGTCCCTAGTTTGTAAGCAACTGCAAAGTTTTCTACCTTTAAATTTGAGCATATATAAATCAAACCCGTTTATGGTTGATGACTTATTCTTGAATATTTTCTTTATAATTTAGGTTCCAGGTCAAAATTCTTGGACAGAATCCTCACGTTTAGGAGAGATAAATCATAGTGCTGAGGGGACATCTGAAAACAGACAAAAGCGTTGCAGAATGGATGAAAATGCTGCTGATCATATGGACTTGCTTGTACTTTCTCCTCTGACATTCTCTTGTTTTATTTAAACTTTGGGCTATCTATTTCATCCTTGATTTCACCAACACCAAATACATCCTAACTTTGTTTCTTAAATCTGCATTTCTGCTGTACTTTTATGTACTTGTCGCGTTTATGTTTATTAGATTTATTCATGTGCCAGGGGTGAGTCTGCATAAAAGTTCTACATCACCCGTTTCTCTCCCCAAATTTAAGTTATTGCCATTGTCCCTGATTGGAGCTATATGGAGTTAACTTACTGAGAGACTTTTAACATTTAGCAGGATAGCTTTATTAGTTCTAGTAATGGAAGTTCTCTAGTTGGAGGTTCTATCAAAGTTATTTAGCCTCTGACAAGGCCTGCATGGTCCCAAAAAAGATGAGAACTGGGTTAATACTTGGAATTGGGTTTTCGTAGAGAATTTTTTTTCCCGGATTTTTGGTATTTAGTAGACTTTAGGTGTCACCGCATGTAGCTTATTTCATTTTTTTATGCTGTTCTTTGGACTGTTGTGGTGAGATTTATTCCTTGGTCTGGCTCTAATTACAGTTTAATGTATGGATCAGTTGCTTTATATCTCTGTTTTATTTGTAAAAGGAGCGGTAACAACTGGTTTTCTGACAATCCATTTAAATCACAGGCTCCAAGTGATGAGCTTCAAAATTCTTCCGGTGGAAAAAAGCTGGTGAGCAATTTTTTTCCGTTACTTGTATGGGTGATCATGTAGATTGTTTCATCTTATGCAAATGGACCTCTCTCATTTCGTCCTAATTTGACTTATTATTCTCTTTTTCTATCTTTCATTAGAAAGATGAGCAACTTTCTCCGGGCTTACAGTCTCAGAATATTTCAACTGTGGCTACTTCTAGCCTAAGCACTGTTTGTAATGCATCAAGGGATTTTCTTCCTTGTCTAGTCAAGGTAAGTACTCGACCAATATCCCTAGTCAGGTTGTCACTTGTCATATAATTGTTATTATCAATTGTGTAGTGGGGTTAGGACTGCTTCTTAATTTTCAGAATATCTCTTTATATTGCAGATTTACGATACTGAGGAGTCTGAGTTAAAGTTGAATGATGTTTTTGAGTTTATTGGTGTTATTACCCTGGGCACGGAGCATAAAGTTGACAAGGATGACTACGATGAGTTCTCAAATGGTTTAAGTGAGGACTTATCAGTTCAATTTCCTCCCGACATGGTATTGATGCATTTTAAACTCTTTCACCATTTTCTTCTATCTAGTTGACTACCACTGGAAGTGACTGTTAACTAAGATTATCATAAAGAGATGAACAGGAACAACGTATAATGCATATCACTTATTGTCTACTCCTAATATTATAATGTCCATAATAGTTTTATGACTTCTAAGATCCACAGCATTAATTTTCCAGAATTATATAGGAATCAAGTATGAAGCTAAAACAACTTTTAAGTCATTCTAGATTAATTGATATAACACCAATTCCCTATTTTGGTATAGGTACCACGTCTCCATTGTGTTATTCACAGGAAACTTGCTGTTCATGACTTTCTCCACACTTACCATGTGTTAGAGGTACTCTATAAGATTATAACTACAAGTGATGTTTGATTTTATCATCTTGATATCTTTCATTCTCTCACTAGTGTAGCCTTTTTCTGTTTTTTCATTGTGTACCGCTTATGTATATAATTTTATATTCTTATGTAACAGCCCACAACCCATCGAATTAAAGAGATACGTACAGCCCTACTGAATCACCTGACCGTTGCTCTTGGCAATGATGGAGTTGCAGCCCATTTTTTGTTGCTGCATCTTCTGTCCAAGGTTAGGGTTAATTCCATGGCCATAGCTTTTGGTGTTCCTTTAATCATAAGGGCATTTCCTTTTAATTCTCTGTTAATCTTGGTGCTATAATTTGAACACTGTTATCATGTATGGCTTCAAATTTTAATGGACAATTTTCTTGAATAGGTGCATGCCA
Source organism: Citrullus mucosospermus (assembly GCA_030954485.1). Lineage (NCBI taxonomy): Eukaryota > Viridiplantae > Streptophyta > Magnoliopsida > Cucurbitales > Cucurbitaceae > Citrullus > Citrullus mucosospermus. The sequence continues at coordinate 6,009,905 of CM062065.1, forward strand.
GGGTGGATTCCATGGCAGTGGGTAAACTTTCACTAAACCTCACAGGTTTTAACAGAGAAAGTATGTCCATTTTTGGCAATCAGCTTAGGCTTACTGTCAAGAGCCTTCTTCCATTCACGGAATATATACCTCTCACAGTGGAATATCTAAATACTGCCTCACTGGCACCAAAGAAGGATTATGAGATAAACAGGTAACTTAATGGTTAGTGACCTTTTTTCTATCACAGGAATAATGCTGTGAGTTTTTGGTTTAATGCTTCTCCAATTTCATCCAAATTCAAATAATTGGTGTGATATCTTGACAAATTACAGACTGGTTCCTGGTGTACTTCAGCTGGCAGAAGGGTCACATTTGATGATTGATGAAACTCAACTAGAAGTAGGGACACTGAGTTCTCTTGGTGTTGAAAATGCTAGGTTGCTGAAAAATCTAATGGAGTTGCAAAAGGTATTGTGTTGATGCAGCCTATTTGTACATACACGTTGATGAAATATCTTCTATATTTTTGGTCGAATTACTGGTTCCACGTCCTTATATTGATTAAATAAGCCTTTTCTCCTCCAGGTTGAGTATGATTTCAAATACTACAAAATGGATATGACGACTGATGTCCAATTGCTAATTTTGTCAGAGGGCAAATCAAACATTTTGCCAGCTGATTTGGTTGTGCCTTTCCAACCTTCATCAGTAGGTTCATCTGCAATTACTGATATGGATGCACTAGAAGTGTGGAGGTGGTACTTATCTAATGTAAGGTCATTGCCACATTCCATCGAGACAGAAATGCAGCAGGTACCTATTAGTTTTTTTACTCGATTCTTGAAAGTGAGCATGTTAAATTGACAACTATTCTCCTTCGTTTGAAATTCATTCATTAATTCGGGAATGTATTATGTGGCAGGTTGTAGAAAATGACTTGGTGGCAGCAAAGCAGGCAGATAGGAACTTAGGCAGCCAAGACTTGAGCAGGCAAGTAGTACTTGTTTACTTGCGAAGTGTTCATTTCTGATTCTGTCATTACCTCATAGTATTCTTAACCTCTGTAATTTTTGTCAGGTTGCTAACGATAGGTCGTCTGATATCTGCGAGTTACGGAGAAACCTCCCTGTCACTGGAACATTGGCAGATGGTCAAGGAACTAGAAAGGCTGAGAAGGGAGAGGCTCACATGAGGTATTCTGTACAACACACTTGGCACTTCATTGTATCTATTCCTGCCGATGGGAGGCCTAGATTTTGTTGTATTGTATTGCACCATTGCGTGTGTGTAAATCATATGGTTAGGAATGCACCAAACCACATGAAACAATTAGACAGCGTCTAATGTTTTGCAAACAAGTGGAGTTTAGGGGTCTTCCAACTTCCAAGCAGATGAAAATCAATACCCACATCGGTTCAAGATTTAAACTTATGTCACTAGTACCCTCATACGCACCAAATTCAACAACAGAGAAGTCTGCCACTGCCATGCTTGAGCGTGTGCTGCCCAAAAGGACTTGTAATTGATATTTTTCTTTTTTGGGGATTTTATTTATAGAAGTAATGATAAAACACTTGCCTCGGATACTGAATGAAATATTGGATTTTCTACAGTACTGAAGGTAACTTCCAAGACTTGATCTTCAGGTGATCTATTTTGTTAACACAGATATTTGATCTGTATAGTTCCGAAAATATCTTGTAACTTGTGACATAGTTTGGATAAAGTTTCTCTTGAAAAGACAGGGAGTTGAGAGATGAATGTGTATTAAGTTATGGATAACATCAGTCAACTGATTGACCAATTGGTTGAGATTTTGTATAAATGTTGAGTGGGAGTGGGAGGTGTAGATAAGTAGCTTCATGGTTACTACTCTGGGTTGTGTTGTGACAAATATGCTACGCTTTTCACACGCAGAAAAAGAGAGAACAATTGGAAAAGCATAGGCAAAGCTGACAGCATCAACAATAAAAGGGCCATAAGGACGGTAGTAGGATCTTTAGAATGAGTGTTAGGAAGTATGGAACCACACTAATATAATATAATGGTGTCATTTCATCAGACAAGAACCTAAATACGTGTCCCAGTTATATCACAAACACCTTTGAGTTGTGTTGTGGACCATGCCCTGTCTTGTCTCCGATGCCTCAATAACCTCCAAAAATGGTCTTTTATTTTTTTGGTCGTGGTTACAAAATTGGAATAGAAAAACGCACACATGCCTCATTATTTCGTGTCAGATCAATAACCTTGATCAGATGCAAGAATATGTACTGCTCATCTTCTTGTCCTAACTCTCTCTCTCCCCTTGATTCTCTTTTTCTTATTCCAGAATTCAGGGGTTGTCTTAAGTCAAAGTTACTACTCAAGACATTTATTTATTTATTTAATTTGATTGATGTGCTTAAATAATTAATGGGTTCTGATATTTTAGGGCAAAGAAAAAGATGAAGACAGGTGTTTGGATAATGTGTGTTTAGTATTGAATTTGTAAGCTTAGTTTTTGCGTAAAAGAAAATATAAAACGGCGTGAAGCGTGGCGTGGCCTTTGGGCTTCACATGAAAGTGAAGAGAAAGAAGCATCACCTTCATGGCTTTGGTGGCAATGCCTCATCTTGTTCCTTCCAGAATCCCCACTCCATACAACCACATCACAAGTATCATCGTTTTCTTTATTCCTCCCATACAATTCTTTTTTTTGGCTTACTTTTTCTGGTTTAAATATTACTTTGCCTTTTTTATTTTCCATCTTCCTTCATCTTAACTCGGTTCATTTTGGTATGTTAATATATTCTTTTTTTTTTTTTTTTTGGAAATTTACCACAAACATCCGATAACCATTTGGTTGATTGGGTTTCATTGACTTCAAACAAACATCTGAAGGGGCATTTGGGGTGCAAAGTTGGTTATTATAGTATGTAAATTAGGGAAATTTTTCTCGTACTACAGGAGTACCATACTCCCCTTGATCGCATTATGAAAATACTTGTGGACTCCACATTCATGTTGATGGGTCCCACCCTATTTTTGATAGTATGTTGATGTGGTGCACAACAAGTGGAGGTAGTATGCAAAATTGTCCATACTACCATAGTATGATAAATTTTCTCGTTATAATAGTCCGTGTGAGTTATAATAGTCTTTCTTTGGGATGCATTAGTGTACGTAGGAAATAGTAAACACAATAACAAAGAGGGAGAGAAGATAGTTAGTTTATAGTAAACATTGTAATAATAAGAGATTCTAACAGTATTACTGTAGTTAATACGGGGCGGAACAACCCGTCGGTGCAAGTTGGAAATGCTGTGTCCCACATTTCCTTGAAAAATTGTTAATATATGACACCCAAAACCGAGAAATGAGGGAACATGTTGTTGTTGACCTTTCAATTTATCATCATAAAAAGTCAAACCCTTGGTCTAAGCTAAGCTAGTTATATGAATATGTAAAGAGATGAATTAAAAATTTAATGATTTAAACAATTTAAAAAAAAGAAAATTATAATCATGAAATAATGCTATACGTCGTTGTGTAGGGTTTTTGGGGCAGGATCTTCTTCATCCACGAGCTGCCCGTTAGATCCGCTGACCTCATCTTTGAACTTCAAAAGTCCACATTTTTCCAAACCTGCCGAAGTCCAATCCCATACATGCAACACCACGTAAGTCCCAATTCCACCGATCAAACCATACGCTATGGAATAAGTCAACGGCATCAAAATCAACGTCATGAAGGCCGGAATCGCCTGCCGCATATCATTCCATTCAATCTCTACAACCGCCTTCATCATCAAAACCCCCACCAATATCAACGGCGGCCCCACCGCCCATGCCGGAATCGACGCCAACAACGGCGTAAAGAAAAACGCTAGAAAGAAATAAACCGCCACCGTCAAAGCCGTCAGCCCTGTTCTCCCTCCTTCCCTTATCCCCGTCGACGACTCAATGAACGCCGTTACCGGTGAAGTCCCTAGCAAAGAACCGACAACAATGGCGGTTGCATCAGACATGAAAGCAAAATATTGACCCTCGAAATCCCCATTTTCATCAATAAAACCGGCAAATCGTGCCATTGAATAAAGGGTTCCAGTGGTATCCAAAATATCCACGTATAAGAAAGTGATCATAGCTTCCCAAAAGTAAGGTTTCCCCAAATCCTTAAAGCTAAGTGCTCCAGCTGTGCTTTTAATTGTGTGTATATCCACAACTTTCTTAAAGTACTTATACGCCGCCTCCCCTGACGCCGTTTCTGAAAACGCCGTCACACTCGTTTTTGGAATCCATGAAACCGCCGTTACGAATATGATCCCGTAAATCATAGCTCCTTTTATGTTTTTCACCAAACAATATGCAATTATTACGAATCCCACTATTCCCAGCCACATCCTTGGGCTTTCCATTCGCCCATTCAAACAGAGGATTCCTTCTGAAGCTGTTCCTCCGGCCATTACACTCACCGTTCCGTTCAGGTAACTCACCACCGGCGCTACTGACACTCGAGAGGATTCTGGGCAGCCTCCAATTGTTACTAATGTCGATGGGTTGAAGGCGATTAAACCAATTCCTTGGCTGCTCTGTAATCCGATGAAGGCTAAAAACAGACCAATTCCGGCAGAGGAACTGATTCGGACTGGCTTTGGGATTAATTTCGCTAACTTCGCACGAAACCCAATTGCGGAAATTAGTAAAAAGATTAACCCCTCCATTAGAACGGCGGTTAAGGCGCTCTGGTAAGATATATTACCGGAGCCATGGAATCCGACGACGGTGTAAGCGAAATAAGCGTTAGTTCCCATTCCTGGTGCTAAAGCCAGAGGAAGGTTTGCAAAAACGCCCATTATAACGCAGCCAATTAGCGACGAAGCAATCGTCGCTACAATCAAGTCTCTACGGACCTGATCGAGGCAATCGGCGTAGCCGGGATTGACCGGGTCGAACATGCAGGACTGGTCGGGTTGGATGAGGCGGAGATCCGGCCCGGTACAGTTGGGGATTGAAATTGAAGGGTCGGAACAGAGAGGGATACAATCGGATTGAGAACAGGTGGCGCCGGAGTCGGCAAGGATGGAGGCGTTGACGGCTAAGATATAGGCCATGGTTAAGAAAGTGGCGGTGCCGGCGCGGAGCTCGGTGGTGAAGTTGGAATTTCTTTCGGTTAATTTGAACCGCTTGCCGACCCAGCTTTTGGCGACGGCGGAATTCAGCCGGTTCATACGGCCCGGTTGCGACGTGGTTTCGATTTCCATGATTAGGAAGGGGAATTTAGAGATGGGGAAGATGTATCTATGAACACATAATTGGTTTAGATATAAATAAATTTGAAAGAAGAAGAAGAAGAAGAAGAAGAAGAAGAAGAAGAAGAAGAAGAGGATTAGATTCTGGAAACGGATCTCTCAGTTTTGTTTCATTCAGTCAAGCCTCATTATTGTTATTGTCATTTTTTTAAAAAAAATTTCTGTTAATTATTCTTGTATGTATATATAAATATAAATTTTGGTGTTTCATTTTTTCCTAGGACAAAAAAAAAAAATATATATATATATATATATATAAACAATTCGGGTGGAGATTGAAATTAGAAAAATATTTAAGTACATGTTGGGTTATCCCTATTATTTTGCATTCTATTCAATTGTCCAATTATAATTTGTTATTTGGTAAATTCTTTCTATTTTTTTAAAACAATATTTTAATTCATTTTGTGTGTCATGGAAATAAGATGCATTTAAGTATTGCTCTTGAAATCATTGACGCTCTAAATATTTTTAAGATTGTGAAAAAAATTTAAATATTATTTTAATCCATAAATTTTGTTCCATATACTTTCAAATTTTCAATTTTAGTTTATGTATTTTCAATAAAATTTAAATTTAGTCAGACGAAATATTTTTTTAAAAATAAAAATTTATTAGGGTTATTTTCAAATCTAGCAAAACAAGCCAACGTTACACAAATATAGCAAAATGTCAATGTTTATAAATGGGACAGAAATAAGCTACTATCCTATATCACTATTAATCGGCGATAGACACTCATAGATGTTCAATCAACTAATAGACAACAACATTTTGGTATTAAAAATATTTTAAGTAGTTTTGATATTTAAAACAACTACATACCCAATTGGTTAACTAATAACAATAATTGCAAGTAAATATATATTTAAAATTTAGAGTGAAATTAAACTTTGGACAATTTTTTAAAAAGGAATAAAATTCAGAATATATAGACGAAAAATGATTTTTGAAAAAAATGAAAATGAAAATGAAAATGAAAATGAAAATGAAAATGAAAATGACAACATAGTTCCGAGCTAAGGGCATTAATAGAAAAGATAAGTGTGGATATTAGTTAGATGAGAACTACTTTTCCTTTTCTTCCTTTTACATATTGGTTTTTCCTTTTCAATATTTAATTCGAAGAGTTTAATATTTAAATGTCGACAAGAATTTCGATGTCAGCCCATGTCACACTTTTCTCACTTTTTTTTGTTTTGTTTTTTTTTTTCTTCTTCTTCTCATTTAATCAAACTATGTTACCGAAAGTTACTTGGTTCATCATTAAACTAAAAATGAATATATTTTAACGAAATTGAAAAGTAATCATGAAAATTATTTAATTCTCTTAAGTGAATCGAAATGATTTTAAAATTATTAAAATTAGTTTAAAATTACTCTAAAATATGAAAAAGAAGAAGAAAAAGAAAAAGGGAAAAAATTAAAAAAAAAAAAAAAGAAAGGAGAAATCTCCTTTCTTCGTACACTAGTGGGAACTTAGTTGAGTAGGTGGTTTTTAAATGTGTAATTTTTAAATATATATAGTTTATGGGGGAAGTTAGAATAGTGACTTCCAATTAAAGTCAGACAGACACACATATGTCAATTTTTTTTAACACATAAAAACAAATCATATATATTCAAATGAAAATAATATAAAAATATTTAGACCAATCAACTTACACAATAATACTAAGTAAAATTATCCCTTTATTTTAAGAAGAATCGCAATAAGTAACACTTTTAGAAATAATAATTAGTGATAGACTCACAGAACTAGATTTAAATTTTGCTATATCTAAAATTTTTTGTATTATATTATATTTATTAATACTATAGATCTGACTGTTATATTTACAAATGTACTTGGTCAAATGTTAAAAATTAAACGAAAACATATATAAATGGATATTAATAGGTTTGAATGTAAAAAGAAAAAGAAAATTCAAATTCAAAGATGATATTAAATAGGTGTAAATGCTAAGAAAGACTAAGAAAAGGGGGGAAATTAAATGATAAAAGAAGAAGAAAAAAAAAAAAAATTGGGGAGATGCATGGTTTGAAATAATAGGGAAATTAGTTGTGGAGGTTCGGCCCCCATCACTTTCACTTTCACTATTCTTTGTGGGAATTAGAAGTGGGTAGTTGAGTGAAGAAACAAAACAACACATTTTTTCAACCAATATATATTTTTCAATTTAATTTTCTCTTTATACTTTTAGTTTTGGTTCATTTTATTTTTTATACCGTCATAATATTTATTTTATAGCCTTTTCACTTTCAACTTTAGTTCATTTTAGTTCTTATACTTTTAAAAAATGATCAACTAAAAATGGTCACTTTTTTTTAAAAATTTAAGGATCCAAATGAACAAAAATTAAAGTATAAAAACCAAAACAAACCAAAGTGAAAAAGTGTATAAGAACCGCAACGAACATTTTAAAAGTAGAACAAAAATGAACAAAACCAAAATTACAAAGACGAATCTGAATTACTTCAATTTAAAACTTTCCACTTATTTTATTTTTCTATTTTTCAAATTATACAGCTATATTATAAGAATTATTACATTTTTTTCCCCTATAAATACAACATTCAATGAAAGCTGCTCCTTTCTTAGGCTTGCGTATTTGAATACAACATTCTTTGTTTCACACTAGGCTTTGATATATTCCAAACCAATAAATTGTAAAAGGGAGGGATTTTATGATTTTCTTTTTCCTACTAAAAACTATATTAATTATTACATTTTAAATCACACTAAAAGAAAATAATAATAATAAAACGTTGCATTTTCTATTATTATTTTTTACTTTTGACCTAAGTTCATATAATTTAATTATGGAAATGTGCCTAAATTATTTCATACCAATATAATATATAATATATATATATATATATAATATTATGTTGTCATTTCTTGTACGTCATCTATTCTTAGAGGATAACGAAAGCATGAATTTTTGTGTAACTTCACTCATCTTCTTCTGAAAAGCAGGGTGTTGTTTGATTAAAAGTTAGAAAGTGAGGAGACATGGGATGGTAAGGATAACTAATGCAAACCACTCTTTACCACAATGCTTATCAATTCCCTCTCCAATCAACATTTCTTTTTGTTCATTCCCTTTTCAAATTAAATTTGTTTCCAATACAGCATCTCTAACATCCAACAACTAACTATACTTACTATAATCAACTACATTTCTAGTTTTACTTATTATGAATAATACATTCATGATTCTATTTATAACATCATCAAATTTATATGCAACTTCACACCACACTATTGACGTCTATTGTGAAATTTTACTATATTTATAAATAGTTTTTATTTTTTTCTATTTATAATAATTTCCCTAGAATTAGTGTAGGAAAATATATAAATAAATCATAATTAATGATATGTTTTTTCTTTGGTATTATTGATAAGAAATAAAATAAAAGATTTTTCTTCTCTTTCTTTGTAGAGAGAATATTTTGGATTAATCTTTCTTCCATGAAAAAATTGTTTATTTAGTTAATCTTTGGAAATAATTAATTAAGCCAAATATGTTTTTTTTTTTTAAAAGCAAAACAAAAACCTAGTGATTTATTTTTTATTTATTTTTTGCAAATTTCTTTTTACTAATTACTTACACTACCCACTCCATATAATACTAATTGTTTTTCCTCCTATTTGTATATGGATTCTTATGAATGTAACTAAAATTTGGCTTTTTTTTTTTTTTTTTTTTTTTCTAAAATACTTATAAATATGACAAAATTTAATTGTTTATCTGCGATAGATTGCAATAGACTACTATTCGTTTTTCGATAGACAAAGATAGTAATCTATTACCATTTAATATAATTTTCATTCAAAATTCATATAATTATTTAAAGATTATTGAGCAGCTTTTAATATAAAAAAAAGAAAAGAACTACTTTTAATAATTATGAGCATGTAATTGCACGTTTTATAAGGAGATTTTCACAGGACAGAACCTTATAAAAGCATAAGTGGTATTTTTTTTTTCTCTTTAATTTAAATTTTCTCCAAACCATTTATGGATATGTTCAAGACATTTACTTCACTTCTTTAATAATTTAAAACTAAAGAGCCTTCCCTATTGATTTCATTATTCTCATTTTTAAAATTAATAAACCAATTTTTTCTTTAAAAAATTAAAAAAAAAAAGTTTTCTATAACATAAATTAGGTATTCAAGATGTTGACTCCTTGATAGACCAGGGGCGGTGAATTTATTTTGAAATGTCAAATTCAACTTTAAATAAAAATTTCTAATGATTTTAGGCTAATAATAATCATGGTTTATTATTTATTTTAATAATAAAGATGAGATATATTAGTGATAGACTCAAGCATACATCTATTACTTTAGTGATAGACATTGATGATATAAATACTATGCTAGTTGAACTATGTTTGGTAAAAAAAAAAAGTCGATTAGATACTTTAAAGACCGATGAGAGCCAAATATAGGAGCTTAAATATTCAAATTTGTACTTTACTAGAATAATTATAGTAGTAGTAATAATAATAATTATTAGTATGTTTCTATTTTAGCATTTGTTTGGATTTATATAAGAAATAGTGATAAAACTATATATGTATAGAAGATATGGCACTTAGCTGTCCCTTCATTTAATATTAGAAAAAAAGATTAATAATGATGAAATGGTTCTTCAGCTGGACAGCATCATTTTAATTAGCGCAATGTAGTAATATTACATGTTGGGTTTAGTGACATCAATTTTTATTATTATTAATTTTTCTCTATGATATTGATAATGACACCCACATTGGAATATATCCCTTCCATCATATGTGGCACAAAATAAGTTTTGCATCCATTTCAATATTCAAACACACAACAAAACAATCATTTTAATTGGTTTACTTATTTTTTCTTCAATCTTTATTATTAATATTCAGGACATGAATCAATAATATATATATATATATATATATATATAATCTTATACTTAATTATTTGGGTTTTAAGTTTTCTAAATTATTTTATTTAATTCTTACATTTTATTTTTTTTGAAAATTTTGAAAACTCCAACACTTGTCCCACTAACTAGGATGTGGTTAGATGTCTCTTTTTATCTTAATAAACACAATTAAGTAAGCTTTGTCTTTCTAAAAGAATATCATATTCCTTAGAGTTCGAACCACTAATTAATGTATTATTTATGATTAATTAAGAAATTACAAAGTCGAAAGCTACCACCAAAATGGGCCACATGGGATCTAGTCCCATGAGATTTAAAATAATCATTATTATAACCAAAATCGTGTCTTTTTTTTTTACTAATATATAGAATTCTAAGTACTAAATATCCAATTATCAAATCACATGTCACACTAATATGTAATAAGCATTGATTCATATAGGGTGGTCTCCCCACCTAAATATCATAGACATTAGATTTTTTGAGTAGCAAATTACAATTTCAAGGACAAAAAAAAAAAAAAAAAAGTTCTTTGTCAATGAAAAACTTGCAAATGTTATCGACAAAGATTTGGATTTTGTTGTTGAAGTTATGACCTTCAATTAATTTTGAGAGAATGATTGAATCTATTTCAATTTAAAAAGGGTAAATTAATCACTCCTTCTTCAACCATACAAAAATAATGTTCAAGATGAGTTTTAAAGTTTTTTCGGTTTTTTAAAATTAAATGAAATGAAATTAAAATTATTATTATTATTATAATTTTTTAATTTTAGGATAGATTTTAACTATAAGAAAATAAATCAAAATATTTACAAAATTTTATTATCTATTTGCTAGTGATATTTTACTCTTATTTATAAATATTTTTAATAATTTTATTATTTAAAAATAATTTCTTTAATTTCAACCTACACTACAATAATTCATTTCGATACATTTAATGCAAGGAATGTGTAATTAACATATATAACAAGTCTTCCACTTGCAAATTTATGTGCCAATGAAAGTGTTTTTTTTCCCAAACTCATTATTGATCATAATTATCATATATATATTGGATTATATATATATATAGTTAAAGTTTGACAGCAACAAAAAACCCAACAGCTAATAATTTAATTAATTAATGGGGAAACCCTTTTTCTAATTTGCACTTTTAGATTGATGTTACCTTCAGGACTGTCACACTTTAATTTGGAAAACTACTTTTGGTTGGGATATATACTAATTAGGTTTCATAAAAAAAAAAAAAAAAAAAAAAAAAAAAAAAAAAAAAAAAAACCCACAGATAATTTCTATGAATCCCCCATTTGCATGCTTTTGGACCAAAAGCAAAAGCATTAAATTAAAAGTTAGGTTAAAAAGAAAAAGAATGATTAATACAAAATTATAGGGAAATGATAGTGTAATTAATCCAAATTAGTTTTTGGGACCCAGATTGAAACCCTACTACCCAATCTGTTTCTGAAAGCTAATCAATGTTTTTGGTTTAATTTAGTTTAAGATAAAATTAATTATAAAGATGAAAGTACAAAATGGGGTTCCAAGATATTCTTCCAATTTCTTTCTGATGCTTTGCTTCAATATCATTTATTATTAATTGGGATTGGAGCATCCAATTAGATTCATACTTTTTCCTCACTAAATTACTAATTAGGGCCTTTTTTTTGGATCTTTTTAAATTACTACCCACTAACAACAGCTGCAAAATGCTTAATTTGACACATAATTAATACACAATGCTTATTTATTAATTTTTATTTTAATAAATTAAACTTATTTGAATTTATAAATAATACTTTTCTTCTAATGCTTTTTTATAGGGTAACCTAATATCCATTTGTGTGAGATGGTAACACCTGTATATATAAATGCGACAAAAATTCAAGAAAAAGGATAAAAAGTTGCCTCAAGATCAAAATCTCAATCAAAAGGTTCTAAACTAATATACAATTCTATCTCCACTACTTATAAAGCCTTAAGTTTGTATAAAAAATTAAAAAATATATATATATATATATATATCCTAATTAATAATATAAAGGTAACCAAAATATCTTTGTTTTCTTTAAAAAAAATTGTATGATTTTATTTAAGTAATAAAATTTCATATTTTATCATTTCAAAGAATTGCATTAATTATGATCCAAATGGGTCTCAATAATATTTTTTTTCACTACTATTAAAATTGAAATAAAAATTCCACCATCATGGTTATTTTAGATTAATTAATTGAAAGCTAAAATTGAGGACTAAAAATATATATGGATAAAAATTCAAAAGTAAAAGCTTAAAATTTTGAAACTAAAAATTAAATTCAAAATTAGAAAGGTAACATTTCAAAATGATAAAATAAAAACTCTACTCAAAATTTGACAAAAAAAAAAAAAAGAAAAAGAAAAAAGTTTATTTTCTTTTCAAAAATTAAATTATAAGTAGATCGTTGTTGAAACTACCCAAGCATTAATTTTTTTCATATATTTTAATTAAGATTAAGGTTATTTTCAATTTTTATATATTGAAAAATGAACCAAAATATTTATAATTATAATAAAATTTTATTCTCTATTTATGATAGACTATTATTTGTGTCTATCTGTGTTATGATAGATACAAATAGTAGTCTATTACAATTTATCACAGTTTATCGTAGATAGAATGTGATATTTTGCTATTATTTGTAAATATTTTCAACAATTCTACCATTTAAAATAATTTTTCTTAAGATTATGTCTATATGATCTATGTATTTAAAGAATTTTTAAGGTTCCATTTGATTTGGGATCTATTTTTGTTTTTATGTTTTAAAAATGAAAAAATACAAAGAAAACAATGAAATTATGTTTGATAAAGTTATTTTCAAAAATTATTTTAAAGAACAATTAAAAGATGGCTTATTTAGAAAAAAATAAAAACTAAAAATGTTTCTGTCAAATAAATATCTTTTCCTTCATCTTCAAATTCACGATCAAACATAATTTTTAAATTTTGAATTCCAATTTAAGTGTTTTCAAGTATAGTAAAAAGATAAATTATTTTAAATCACGAAATTTCTGAAAATATTTATAAATAATAGTAAAATATCACAATTTATTTGCGATAAATCGCGATAGACTATCAGCGTAGACGTATATAAATATAGTGAGTATGTGTGCAGGGTGTAGGCATACCACTTACGAGAAAGAACCCCAAGTTAGTAAAGTAGTTAACCAAACACGAGTAAGTAGTTCGTCAGTCCTTCCTTCGACGCCTCTCGTTCATTTTGCTGAATTTTTTCATGCTTTTTTGTGTTGTTTCCTTCATAGGTCCCAAGTCCTTCTTAAGTAGATAAACACAAATAGTAGTCTATCATGGTTTATCGTGTTCTATCCTAGATATACAGTAAATTTTGCTATATTTTTGCAAATATTTTGGTTTATTTTCCTATGTTTGAAAAAAATCATAGTAAAAATAATTTGTTTTTTGTTTTTATTTTTTTTTGTTTTTCAAAAATAGAATTCTCTGTTTTCAAAAATACATTTTTTTGGATCATGAACTAAATTAAGCTAAATAGATTATATAATCTTTCTTCCTAATTAACTCAACCAAAATAAATAAATAAATAAATAAATAAATATATGTATATATATTATGTTTGAAGGGAGAATGAACCTCAGATTGATGTTGCTAGTACATACTTGATGCTAGTTGAGCTATACTCATTTTAGCCATGCTAACCATATTGTTGTTTAAGAATGGCATGAAAGGTTGATTTGAAGATCGACTCAAGCTGGTTGATGACATAAACGTTTCACTTACAATATTTTTATCCTTTTTTAGTTCAACTATATATTGCAGATGACTTTTTTTAAATATAGTAAAAGGAATTAAAATGTTTACAAATATAGTAAAATTTCGTTGTTTATCTGTGATAGACTACTATCTGTGTCACGTAGTCTATCATAGATAGATTGTGTATTTTGCTATTAGTTGTAAAATATTTCCTTATTGTAGAGGTGATAAATTGAACCATCTACTTTTTAGATAACACTGTCAAAGGAAAAAAAAAATAGATAGTAAGCTCTTATCCTTGGAAATCTATTGGTTTAGAAAAGTTTGGTAGGCGAAAGAAGTTCATGCTATTTTTGTTGATTCTATTTGTGATCTCTATCATTATGATTCTATTTAAGGCTTCATTTTGATCAACAACCAGAATAACTTTATTTATGATGAATTTAGTTTTCTATGTTTGAAGATTTAGATATTCAATGATTTGGTTTTTTTCTAGGCTTGAAGATCTAGATATTCAATGAATTTGGTTTAAAAACCACCCCATTTCCAATTTTATTCTTTCTTTGATTTAATTGTTATTTTTCATTTTATCTATTAAGTTAATTTAAAGGAACTTTTTATTTAGTTTGTGTGTAACAAGTCCAAGAAGTTAAATAGATACAATTTTTAAAAATTTATTTATTTATTTATTTATATAAATATAATAAATGGAGATATTTGATTTTGAACATTGGAATTCAAAGAAATAAATAAGTAGATGGAAGATTTAAAAATGAAATAAGTAAATTAAAGGTATGTTATATGAATATGATATGTATGAATGTGTAGAATGAGTTGATTAGACATACAAAAATGATAACATAATAAGGGAAGAATAATATTAAATGCTTTAAAACAAATGGCAGCCTTGGAAAGCCCCTATTCTTCTTATTGTTATTCTAAGATGGAGACTTTATTGGATAAATATCACCTTCTTTTTCTACAATAATAATAAATAATAATAATAATAACTCTATTTATCTTGAAATATGGGAGTCCATTGATGGGTTACGTGGGAGAGCATATTATAGCTTTTAATTGAGAGTGTAAGAATTTGATTTATTCCTTTGAAGAAAAAAAAAAAAAAAAAAAAGATTTATTCCGTGGGCATTTCTAACACATCTTGGACATGTGTGGGCCACTCAACACTCTCAATCGCTAATTTGCATCATATTACATTGCATAATTACACACTCTAACTTTTCTATGTTTATATCAAACTTTTTGTTAATTATGATTAATAGTGAGTTAACAACATATTCAATTAGACAAAATTTAAAAGAACAACTAAGCTCCCAAATTCTAATTTATCTTCTAACTTCTTAAAAAAAAAAAATGATTAGATATTTTAATTTTTCTTCTCTTACGTGATGGGATTCCTTCACTAAATCTCTAGCAATTCAAAAATCAAAATGTTTCTTCACAAAATTGCTAGAATCACTCAATTTCAAAAGACACACTCAAACTACACCTTTTTCTTAATTTCTTTTAAATAATATTATCATTTGATTTTTTTTTTTTAAAAGTTTATGATAATTTATGTCTATTTTAATGATGATTTTGCTCTTCGTTTTATACTTTTGAAAATTAGACTTGTTTTTTCATAATTTTTTGTCACGTTTAGTTAAGGCAGTACTATCTTTTACTTTTAACTTTTCACCCGCATTATAAAAAGTGATATGATTGAGAGTTGGAAAATAAAATAAAAATATTATCCCAAAGAGAACTTTTTAGAATCATTATTTTTAGTATCATATTCTCTGGCCTCATCATCATTCCAAGAGAGGAATTAAATTATAGATAAGGGGGATGGGTTGTATCAAATCCTTTGGGACCCTTCGTTTTTTAATTTTATTTTTAGTTTTCAAAATCAAACATATTTGATTTACAATTCAATTTTCTAGTCTTTTGAAAACGTTGTCAAAATTGTTAAAGAATTTTAACAATGAGAAGAAAAACAAAATCGTTTCTAAAATTTGGTTTCCATTTTTTAAAATATGCGCGTGCTTTTAAGTATAAAATTTGATAAAAAGCCTCTGGTCGAATGATTTAGTGTGGCATCATCCTTTTATAATATTTGAATGTTTGAATTCCATTTTTTTTTTAATTTTATTTTATAATATTTAAATTGTCACAAATAGTCTATAAAAACATAGAGAATTATTATCTCAAATCTCATTCTTATTTATATATAATTATTTACACATTGTATAGGGAACAAATTTGTTATAAAGAAATATGGTGAATTTGTTAGGCCAAATTAATTATTTTCGTTGTTCTATAATCTTCTTTACAAAAATGAAATTATTTTATTGTATGTGGTCAATATATTTATTTATATGTTTTTTTTATAAAAATAAAAATAAAAATAAAAATAAAAATAAAGATTTAAATTTATAATTATGTATACCATATGAAAAAAATATTGCAAAACAGTTGGATTTTATTTTTATAAAAAAATATACAACTAAAAAAATCATCAAAACTTATTTTGAATTTTTAAAAACAAAAAGAAAAACTCAATTATCATACATGCTCATAGTTTTTCAATTTTTAAAAGCAGAAGGCTAAAAAAAATTATCAAACATTTTTTTTAATAAAAAACCAAAAACAATTACAAAAAATGTATGGTTTTTGTATTTTAAAAATTAAAAATTAAAAATAAAATTTCAAAAATTAAAAACAAAAAACTAAATGGTTATCAAATATGACCTTAATTTTCATTTTAATTTTCATCTTATAACTCTTCCCATTCTATGTATTATATATATATATATATATATATATAGATTGTTTACAAATATAGCAAAATTTAATTGTCTATCCGCGATAGACCGCGATAGAGTACTATATGTGTCTATTTGTGTCATGATATACAACAAATAGTAGTTTATCGCAATTAATCTATTGCAATCTATTGCAGATACACTGTGATATTTTGCTATTATTTGTAAATATTTTCAATAATTTGGTCATTTAAAATAATTTCCCTCTCTCATAATAAGAAAATACCGAAACTTTTTTATTTGAAAAGGAAAATAATGAAAGAAATAATTCACATGCCATCGATGGTGAATTTGTATTTCAAGAAAGAGATGACTTGCAAAATAAGCAAAATAAGACAGCAATGTAGTGTTTGTCACAAATAGTAAGATGGTTAAGTTAGTTTAGATTGTAGTAGAAAGTAGTAAATATTTTAGGAAAGAAAATGAGTTATCATCATGTATTGAAGGGAAGTAAAGTAAAGCTAAAGTTTGTCTTAGGTTGAAATTGGGCTACTCCTCTTGGTTTAGTTGGATCCCTGTTTGAGCTTTAAGGCCCAAATTTTTGTTGGATCCAAATTTAAAATGTATTGAACTTGATTTTATTATTTCCTACTTATTTTCCATTTTGGATTCATTTCTACATACCCATTTCATGCTTTCTTTGTGCTTTGCGAAAGTAGTAGCAGGTAATTTATTTGCTTTTCAATTTCACTTTCTTAATTTGGTTTGTATTGTTTAACTGGACAATGAACATGAAGAAGCCCAAACACAGTAGTTTCAAATTGGCAAAATAGCAAGCTAAAGGACATTAACTTCCATATTCTTTTGCTTTAAATCATCATAATTTTCCCAACATGTTCCTAGCATTGATCTTCTCTGTTTCCAAATCATCATAATATTATCAAGTTTCCATAAAAATAAGAAAAAATGCTTGTTTTGAAAGCTTTGTCCTTTTCCCTCTGTTGAATTTAAGTCATGTTTATCTTAGGTTAAATGTAACCAATCAATGATAATTTTGAAAAGTAAGTCCAAATCTATAATCAAAACACATAATCTGATTGAGTAATGGAGGGTGCTCAATCTCATCAAATTACGTAGGACCCACTACCTTTATTGTTACCGTTCTAGATATTATAATTTAACAATTTACCACATTTATAGTTACCTTTACCTTTACCATTACCCTAATGATAACGGTAACAGTAAAATGTGATAGATTCATAATTCTAAATATACGCGATCAAAAGCAATTTAATTACATTTTTGATTCAGGCCCTTTAGGATTGATCTATGAATGGAATCTCATTACAATTACACCAATTTTCATTACGGGTTAGTAAACGTGACCTTAACTCAAATTAGAACAAGCCGCAAGCAAAGCAAGAAGTTCGCTGTTCAACGTTCCTTGTAAACCAAGTGGTGGCAGAGTATTAACAGAGCATATGGAATACCAAAGCTAAATTTAAGGGCAAAGTACACTTCCAACATCGATCGCCTAGCACACATTATACTCATAAACAATGAAATTTAAGCATCAACCAATCCCCCTAAGAAACCTCAAACCAAAACATTTAACAACCAGTGAAAAAGATAACTTGAAATTATTGAATATCACAACTGTGGTATTATATAACACATCACTCAAAACAGATAGCAACAACTAATGAATAAATAAATATGTTAGAACCTCACAATTCCTTCGTTTCACCAATTGGATGATACTGTACTTTGTTTATGATTGTGGCTTTTTCTTACTTTGCTTCTTCATCGGGAGAGCTATATGGATGAAGCCAAACCTCTTTCTTTCTGTTGAGAGATTCTTTTGGTCATTTCTATCATTCTCTATTTTTGAAGGAAATGTTAGATCCTCTCTTAGAGCATGGAGATGAAGCATTTGACTCAAAGCAACTTTTTGATTTTCAGATTGGCTATCCCTTCTTCCTATGTTTTCTCCTGATATACCTTGCTTCCTGCTTAGCACATCTCTCATGGAAATGGTAGATCTTAGAACAGGTTTTGAATCTTTATTCACTACAACATCTGGCCTACTCATGCTGTGTAATGGAGAGCCTTGATGAATGGATGGACGAAAATTCGCGAGAGCGGAAGGGTGGAAATTGTTGAGGCCACTTGGGTAGTAAATGGAAGGTCCCTTATGTTCTGGTGCCCATTTTCTTAGAGTCTCTTCAGCTACTAGTTGCTTTCTATTTGCGAGTTCAACTCTATTTAGAGCCTCCTCCAAAGCTTTCTTACCAAGATTAAGCTCTTCTTTTGCTTCCTTCAACTTCTTTGCAATGCTCAATTTGGAAGAATTTGTCTCATCAAACTGATATTCCTCAGGTTTCTGAGTGGTGGAGTTCAAGAGAGATTGCTCTTTGAAGTTAAATGCCACTGTCTCTGGCTCTTGCAAGGAAAATCCAGCTGAATTATCAATGCAACTTAGAGCTTCAACTTCAGCTAAAGCCACTGCCTCTGCTGCTCTTGCAGCCTCTTCCATTTTTCTGGCTGCAACCAACCTTAACTCTGCAGTCCTCAAACTAGCCTTCTTCTGCTCATTTTCTGCCAAATAATCATATTTCACTCCATTTGTGTTCTTGATTTGTCCACCCAATGGATTCAACTGAGGAGGCTCCCTCAATGTACTGAATGAATTCTCCGATACATCTTTAAATTCAACATTATCAGTCACTTGGGACTTGACCTGAATTGGTTTGAACTCCTCATCGAATGTCAATGAACCAGAAAACTTCGCCTTTGGCACAACCCCATCTCGTCTCTTGGCCAGCAAGCTCTTTTCTCTCTTCATTTTCCTATTAAGAGATTCAACAGAAGTTTGAATGACACCCAAATCATTTATAGTCTTTCCAAGGTTCATTTTTGCTTGCTTCAACTCCATTAAGATCATATCAGGTGATGGACATGAATCTCCTAACACATGCTCATGACTATCAATGAAATCACCAAAACTTTGCTCAGTTTCTTTAACAGTAGTAGGACTTGGAGTCTGTTCCCCTGAATGAAAATTTGGGGCCGGAAAGCATTTCAAAGCTTCAGTCCGCAGCTGTCTTTTTAACTCTTCCACCATTCTTTTTGTTGCACCTAATTCTTCCAATACATCAAGTGTTTCCAATTCTTTAACAATCAGATCTTTCTCCAACTCAGCTGTCTGTTCCTCCATTCTCTTAATATCAAACTCTTCAATCCCCTGCTGCTTTATCATAATAGTTCATAGTGAATCAGAAATCATCATACAAATAAACGATAGCAAGCCATAACACAAGCAGAAAATGCAGGACATTTTTGTATGAATGACCTATTTTTGGAGGCGTTAATGCGGAGTGACCTAATCCTAACAAACGAATCGAAACTAATCTTTTGTTGATGTCACATAGCACTACTTTGTTAGATGTCTTTCCCGTCGATTTTTTTTTTTAATCAACAGTTGGCCAATCAGTGATGAAGAATGAAAATCACACGAGGACTCAAACTTTGTGATGGACGAAACATCTCTAACGCAATAGTGGATTTGAGGCGGTAGTAGAGTGCTTTATGTCGTAAACAGAAGGTTAATTTTCATTCCTTTCCTAAGATTGAGGTATTTCGCATTAAAATTGCTGATATTGGGTCATCCGGTCAAAAATCTCAAAATGGCGATCACTTCAAAAAACTGAAACAAAACCAGGAATGAGAACTTTGTTGAGATCATCATTTAAACAGTGTTTTTTTCTTTTAGAATATATATGTTCAATTCTTCAACCATAATCCCACATTTCATATTCGTCCAAAAGCAAAACCATTTCAAACATCACATGCATCCCTGAATTGACAGTGACCTCAAGCTCATCTTGTCAAAACAAACATATTATTATAATAAACCTTACCCATCTTAATCCAGAGACCCCTGTTTCCACTATTGTCCAAGTTCAACAAAAAGAAAGAAAATAACACTATAAAACACTCTTTCAGTACTAAAGCTCCAACCCAGAAAGGAAAAAAAGAATGGAGCAAAGGAAGGCATTGTGTTCTTTACCTTGCAAAAGGGTATCCATGGACCGCTTCCGCCGAACCGGTTCACGGCTTCTTTGACCGACCCGAATGGCGGATTGGTATCGATTACAGCCCTGAAATTGACCCGTCGAATTCCAGGCGGGGGAGTCGAAGCGCCACTTCCGGTGGGTCCGAGCCCAAATGGGTCGGAATCGGAACCCATTTGCGGTCTGGTTTCGGCTATACATGGGGTTCGTGGAACTAACTCTGAAGCCGGGTCCGGTGCTTCCGCCATTGAAGAAGAGAAATGGGTTCGGTTCCGATAGTGATTTCTGGTTATGGGAATTTAAAGAGAATGTGGGTTGGACTTTTTGGGGACGAGTCCATGATGTGAAACCGGTCCTCGAAACTATAATGCTTCTTCGAGGATTAATGGAGGCAGTGATGATGGTGTTTTGAGGGGACCGATTCTGCAACTCTTTCGGGAAAAAAAGCTTCGCTGAGTTTCAATTCCGAGTTCACTCAATTATTCTCCTCTTTGCAGCTCCGGCTTTACGGGGATGTTCCTCTGCTTCTAATTTGACGTAAAACTACACGTGGATAATTTTGATTGGTGAAAGTAATCACAGTCAGAGTAATCGGTTGTTTGACCGTTGAATTTTGGACTTGGATGAAATCTGATTGGTAGGGTTAGGAATGACGTTATGGACTTACAGTTGACCGGAAATTTTGATTTTGAGCGTGGATTGCGGTTAAAAGCGCCAATTAGTAGTTGGCGGTTACAATGGCCCATCGTCTTCAGATTGAATCTTTGCCGACATGTCGTTCTTTATTTTTGAAATGACAATTTGTCATATTTATCATTCTAATTTTTCTATTTTATATAGTTTTGGAGTTTATTCAATTATACTTTATGTATTTTTAAATCTACTTTTACTAAATCTTAAATTTTAGAAAAAAAAAATTAACTTGAATTGGTTAGGTTTAAGATTATTGATATTACATAGATTAAAATTAAACAAATCTTAATATATATATTTTTTTTAAAAAAAAACAATATTTGTAATTTTTTGAACTTAGAAATATGCAAATCTTGTATAAAATGAAATGGGTTGTAGTTTTAAAATTGAATTTATGTTTAAATAGAAGATGAATAATTAGTATGATGATTTTCATTTTTAGTTTTGGGTAAGCATATCTTTGGATTGGGTGCAATTTGTCTTTTCACTTTAAAATTTATTGTGTGTGTGGTTTTTTATTTTCCCCCTCAATGAGTGCTTTAGTTGTTTTTATTTATTTCTTTTCTTTTCTTTTATTTTTTGGTCTGTGTTTCTTCTTTTTGATACTTTTGTATTTTTCAAATTTGGAAAAGCATAAAGTAAAAGAAATCCTCTAACAAAGAAGTTTCGAAGAGAGTGACAGCCTCTCCTACGTACAAAACTTTATAGGTCAAATAATAATTGCTTCATTTGGCAATATTTGGGTACTTCTATTGTATTATAATTGGGACACTCTTCAATAATTCCTTTACAAAAACAATAAATAATTAAATTTCTACTCAATTATGTAAAATAACTCAAATGTGAAGTTTATAACTTTCCCATAATTAATCAACCACAATTTCATATACAACTTTTAAACTATGATTGTTTTTAGGGAAAATAGATATCAACTTTGATCCATTTAAACTTTAAATTTTTGTAATGGTAAGTCTGTAACCTTAAATTTACAAACCAATTGATTTAGACTATTTTTTACAATTGTCTTTGAAAATTATCCATGTATTAATTTTTAAATGTGTGTAGACTTCTTTAAATATCAGTTTATAAAATGACCAGTTAGAATAAATGCTTAACCGATACTCAAAGGAAGTTCTAACTAAGCGTCGAAGTAGACTTCCTCCGAATTGATACTATTGTGAATTTTGCATAAAATTTGTCCAAGTCAAGTCTAATGTAATTGAGAGGGTAAATTAATATATTTATAGGGGCTTATAATTTAGATTAATATAATTATTAGAACAAGGTATAAATGGATGTGATTCATAAAATTTAGGGGGTGATATTTTTCCAATAATTAACCTTGGTTTACTTATTTTATAAGGAAACAATTATCAAGGTGATTGAAATGTTGTAATGCAGAGACCATGAAAAAGGGAAAAAAGTGACACCTGCCATTAATTTGCTTTTTGAAATTAATTAATGAATGAATTGATTATTCAACATCCACATATAAAATAATCTAAAACAAATGGGCAAAGAGAAACACCTTTGAAGAAACTATAATGGGTTTGATCCTTGTGTTTTGTTTGTGTGAGGTCCCCTTTTCCTTTGCTAAAGAAAAAAAAATATTGAATTATGTCAAAACACATTAACCAATATAAGCTTTAGTTTTCAAAAACAAAAACATAACGAAATAATTTAGTCAAATTCTAAAAACAAAATTATATATTTTTTTAATTTTTAAAACTTGGTTTGACTTTTGAAAATGTGTTGAAAATAGATAACATATATATAAACTACTAGGTAGGAGTAGTTTTTATAACTTATAAGCTTAATTTTAAAAAACTAAAAATGGAAAAAATAATAGTTATCAAACAAGTTAACTTAGCTTTTGAAAACATGGATAGAAAGTGGTAACAAAAGAAAAAATTAACTTATAAGAAGAAAGTTGTATTCATAAACTTAATTTTAAAAACAAAAAACCATGATATCTCTAAGGTTTTATTTGGTAACTATTTGATTTTTTGTTTTTTGTTTTTGAAAATTAAATTTATAAACACTACTTGGAACTATAAAATTTATTTGTTTTGTTATTTACACTCTATTAATGTTTTAAAAAACGAAGTCAAAATTTAAATACTAAAAATAATTTAATTTTTAAAAACATAATTTTATTTTTAGAATTTGATTCTTTGAATAAATATATATAGTATGAAAACAAGGGGAAAGTGAAAACTAAAAACAATATTGAGCTTAAATGATTTAAATTTGAAAACTATTATTTAATATAATTAAAAGTAGGTGATGATTAGAGAATTTGCAAATTAGGGGAAAAAGATGTGGTGAGGGGAGGAAGAAGAAAATTAAAAAAAAAAAAAAAAAAAAAAAAAGTAAAATTGGATATTTTAATGTATATATTTTCGTTTTGATGGGTTAAAATGATTATATAAAAGAAAAATAAAGTAAAGGAAAGAAAAAGGGAATAAGAGCATGATTGCGGCGAGTGCATCCCTTTAACTTTTTCACAACCAACCAATGAATTTCCTTTTTCTAAGATTTTTTTTTTTTTTTTTTTTTTTTTTTTTAAATTTATTTTTTAAATTCTTAATCCCTATGTTACGACGTCGTCTTTACCAATCTTACATTCACATTTTTGTTAGTGCACAATTTATAACTTTAACATCCTTTTTTTCCCCCTCCTTTTAAATGTTAAATTGTAAAAAAATTACAAATGACATTGACAACACATTTGTTTTACTAATTAACTTCCCCATAAAGACATTTTATTTCTCAATTTCGTTCCTCGGAATCTAACTTTTTTTTTTTTTTTTTTTTTTCTTTTTTTACTACTTTTCCTCCAATTTCATTATTATAAAGTTAGAGATTATAATAGTTTTACATTATTATAAAAATCTAATATCTGGTTAAACTTTCCACAAGTTTAAGTTTTGTTTGATAACGATTTTTTTTCTTTTGAAATTTATGATTGTTTTATCCTATTTTTTAATTAAGGTTTTCACCTTTCTAAAATAAATATTTGAATTCTTATTGAACCAAATGTCACAAATTGGTTGTGTCGTGGAAGGAACCATTGCCCCTAAAAGCAATTATAGCGCAACTTCAATGCTAATTGCTATTGCTAGTTGCTCCCCAAGGTTGACACAACCTCCAATCTCAAGCGTGCACTCACGCGAAGAATGGATTGGAATAAAAGAAATTGCTCATGACAGATTAGAACACAAAAAAAGAATGAAGAGAGAAAGAATTGATACACTGGAAAATAATCTAATGTTCTGTGTATATGAAGGAGAAAACCAAACGACTACTAGGGTTGAAAACGGGAAAAAAATGGGACACAATTTTAAACGACAATAACATGCATGTGGTAGAAAAGTTATACTTCCACAACTACCACAATTTAGAATCACTCATAGTATTTATAACTTTGAGGTATTGCTTAATTTTCCAATGTGGGACAATTTTCTTCCCCATTCTTTTTAGCTTTGTTATGGGCCTAAGCCCAAGTCATTCCCGACATTCTTAGCCAAATTCTAAAAACGAAAACAAGTTTTTGAAAACTACTTCTATTAGTTTTAAAATTTTGACTTATTTTTTAAAACATGAAGATGAAGACAATTACAAATTTGATCCCTATAGTTTAGAGAAAGTTAGAATTTGGTCTCTATGAGTTTAAGAGTTAAAATTTAGTCTCTATGGTTTGATAAGACCTCATGAATAGTCCTTATGTTTGATACAATCCTTATGAAGAGTGTCTACTCATAAGGACTATTTATGAAAGATTTATCAAACCAAAGACACTAAATTCTAATTATAAACTATAGGGATTAAAACCTAACTCCAAACTATAAGGATTAAATTTGGAATTTAACCAAAAATAGAAAATGAATAACAAAATATATAAACATATAGGATAAAGTAGTGAATATAGGATTAAATTTTAGAAAAACTAAATACTTATCAAACGGGGATTTAATAATCCATTAAACATAATATTCAATTTTATGTATAATATTAAAAAGATGTTGAATATATCTAAAAAGAACTTTTTAGATATAAAATTGACAGTTTAGAGTTTTGTTAATAGATGTTAATAGATCATATTTGAAATTTAATTTGAAAATAATTTCTTAAATAAAACTCTTCTTTAATTTGAAAATCTTGATTAGATTATTATAAAATTATGAAGTTATTAGTGAATAAAACTTAATTATCGTGGATATCAAAGTGGCTATCATTTAATTCAAATGTTGAGTGTGTGAATATGATTTGCCCTATTGCTATGTGATTTATGTATACATTTTCCATTCAATATCGCAACTCTATTGTATTATATTCCCTTTATTATGTGTCATCTAATTTCTTAGATTTTCTAACAATAATATAACTTAATTAATTAAAAGTCTCGTTTGGAAATTATTATTTTTTATTTTTAAAAATTGTATTTGTTTTTTCTCAATTTCTTACCATAATTTTCAATTTTCTTAGGTAAAAGAGTTGAATCTTGAGCCAAAATTTAAAAACAATAACATGTTTTTTAAAACTACCTTTCTTTTTAAATTTTGAAAACTTGATTTAGTTTTTAAAATATTGATAGAAAATAGATAACATAACAAATAGAGGACAGAGAGATATTTGTAGTCTTATTAATTATAAAAAATTTAATAGTTACCAAACAAAACCTAAATAATTATATTTTTGACCCAAAAAAAAAAATTAGAGTTTTGAATTTTTTTATCCCCATCTTGACCAATGTTGCATTAGTGTTAAATGTGTCTCTTTACCCTTTGGGCTCACATTTTTATGAGCCCAATTCTCCTTAACATTTTCATTTAGGCCATAATGTGTCTTTATAAATGAACTCTATGATGCCCAATCCAATAATCTCACATTGCTTGCTAATCACAAAATATAAATTAAATTGTGAGTTAACTTAATCACCTTTACTATTTTAACTGTCACAACTAAAAATACTTTATATTGAAAATTATAGTACTTAACAATAATTTTATGTCAATTCGATCGTAATTAAGCTATTTTGAAGGTTGAAGATTCAATCTCTCATATTTACAGTTATGGAATAAAACATTCTTAGTTAGAAATATTTTTTATATGACGAAAGCATTTTTGTCTTTCCAAAAAAGCATTTAGGCCTAAATTATATAAAACATTGATTCACCAACTTTATATGATGTTCTTCAATTTTTCGTAAAACTCGAAAAGTTAATGATGTGTAAGAATAAGCTTTAATTGGAGCATTCCCTTGTGGCTTTCATATAATAATTGTTACGCATTAATGTTCCTATCTACCTATATGTGGACCATCAATTAATGTTTACCATTCTTTACAATTCCATTTTACATGATTTTGGTTCACACTATCAATGCCCCAACCAATAAGCCATATTATGTAATTTCCAAAACATTTTTCGCGAGTCTAATTCAACTACATTTCGAAATTGGAAAATTAAGCTGTATTTTCATACATATCTAACTTCAGATTTTTTTTTCTATAATGTGTTTTAATTTTCGATCTAATTCCTCTTTTCATGATTGATTCAATTCAACTTCTTATCAAATAAATATACTTTGGTTACATTTCATCTCTTCAACAAGATTCGTAATGAGCATAATGGTTAATCTAAACATGTAAACTAAGGGTTTGTTTAGATTAACTTAAAAAATAAATATTTTTCAAAAATTTATTTTCATTTAAACATTTTTTTTATAAGAATTATTTAAAATAAAGACACTAATAACTTTTAAAATCTATTTTGACTAGTTGTCAATTCACTTGTATTTCTTTCAAAATAACTTATCTTTTAGGGCAAAATACACATTCGGTCTATGAGATTTGAAGTAGGTGTTTATTTGGTCCTCGAGGTTTTACAATGGGTGCTTTTAGTCCCCAAGTTTGAATAATTATTTTAAATGGTCCCTGAACCTATTTGACCGTTAGTTGACTGAATAGATTGTTAACTAGGCGGTTAAATGTTGAGGTGGATTTGAAGAAAATATAAAATACAAAACTAAAATCTTAAATTTCACCCAATCCTACCAAGAACTAGTTGTGCTGCAGCTATGGAGTAACTGAAGACTTCAACGAAATTTTATTCAACTTTGGTTGAAGGGAAGATTTTGTGCTGAAGATTGGCTTGTTTAAGGAGAAAGAAGGAATAAAATATTGTTTTTACTTTATTTTTAACTTAATAAATTTCCAGTTAATCTACTTTTAGTGTAAAAATTTACTAGTAATCAAATCTATGTCAACATTTAACAACCAAGTCAATAAGCTCTTAAGTCAATTAACAGTTAAATGGGTTTAGGACCATTTACAACCATCATTCAAACTTTGGGGACTGTTGTTGATTTAGTTGTATGATGCATACATGATATTTTAAAACAAGTTTTCCTATTCTTAGCCGAAGTATAAACTAAAAAGAAATTTCTTGGTGAGTCCAAAGTCGAATACATTGACTTTGTTTTTTATTGATCTTTTTTATAAGTATGAATGGTATTTTACTAAAAGAAATTATGAGAAGTAATTAGTATAAAGTAAAAAAAGAAAAGCTAAGTAATAACAAAAGTAGTGGACTGTAATGTGCATAATAGTTAACAGCGAAGGTACGAGGTGAATGAGAAAAACAGGGTTAGGAGGCCATTATCATCGATCCTTGGAACACTTCTTAAGTTCTATTCTTGTTAGGGGGCCACATATATCACATCTCTATGATATATGGTTGAAGATTTATTGAACTTAAGGTTATTTCTATCTCTAGAAACACATTTTACTTTGCTTAATGAAATCCACAATCACGTACTCTTTCAAGCAGTTGATTATAACTACTTATTTTGCTTAGCTAAATGGAAATAAGCAATGAGTTTAAACACAGTAAGCAAAATGAAATAAACTTAAGTTTTGTTCGTTGGAAAGATGATAACTTTGCCCCAACCCTCGATAGATTTAGTTACCCATGGCCTTAACAAATAAAATTGAAAGATTTGAAGAAGTGGAATTCATGGAAGGTAGATGGATATAATGGATATGATGAAGTTGTTACAAGAATACTCAATGTCTTGAAATACAAAAGTAAACAACACTATGAAGAATAAAAGATAGAAAGTAGGAATTCAAGTCGGCGGTAGCAATATCTTGTTCCCGTCGGCAATGGATGCGTGCTTCACTATGGTTGGTCGGCGAGAAGATCACTCTCTCGAGTTCCTTGGAAATGGTTTGCTCAAAGACGGCCAAAATCTAAAGATATTTAACAACGTTCTTTTTGTCATCGGCCTTGTCTATTTATAGAGTCTGCATTGTACTTTGGGATGTTGACATTTCCCTGTTGTTAATGCACTGCAGACGATGCGTCTGCTCTTTGTCAACCTTTGACCAGTAAGTAGTCGATTGTAGTGCTGCAATCAAGGTAGAATATCTTCCAAAGGTCAATTTGTAGGTATCAGAGATTCCAAAGCATGCGATCCACGATCTTTGGTTTTACATTTGACTGCTTGTTGGATGCATGCATTCAACTCAGGCGCTTTTTTGCAAAAGATCAGGCGTTTGAGATGGGTTTTATCTTAAGAAAATTAACCTTAGCAATTCAGTCATGTTGAACGTAGAGAAGATTTTTATCAATAATTTCAAGTCAAGATTGTCGCATGATACATTAAACTCTCTCCATTAATCTAAGAAAAGACTATAATAACTTATATTTCTACAAGTTATCAGGGACTAAAAGTGCCCATTATAAAATCTCAAAGACTAAATAGACACCTACCTCAAACCTCAGGACCAAAAATGTATTCCAAACACACCCTAAAGCTTTTAAAATTTTAGTTTTATGTGGATAGATCTAATTAATTGGCATCAACTACAAAAATTAGATTTCTTCATTTTAAATTATATAAAATTAAAGGAAAAAAAAACCTTTTTCATCCCTAAATTTGTTGTTTAGCTTTCACTTGCTCCCAAGTTTTAAAGTGTTACACATTTAGTCCTTATTTGAGTTTGATTTCAATTAATTCCCTAGATTTCATGTTAAAATTTTATTGTTGAGATTTGAGTTTTTGTTACAAATTGGTCAATAGATTTTAAGTTTTACAATTTTACCTTGATTTTTCACTAAATACTTAGTTTTAGTCGTTGAAATTAAGGTCTATAATTAATTTAAGATAATGATGGAATGAAATTTTAAAATTAATTTTAAGGATAATTGCATTAGGTAGCACTTATAGGGATAATAATTAATTGTTACCAACATTTTTAAAGAATTGCAAATATAACAAAATCTATCTGTGATAAACTCTATCGCTGATAGACCCCTACTAGCAATATGATCTATCGAAAACAAAATCTAAATTACTTCGCATTGTGCTATATTTGCAAATATTTTGGACTTGATTGCTATATTTGTAGTTTCCCCTAATTTTAATAGTGATGGAAAATAGTGAAACTAAACTAATTATAGGTTAAATTGTAAATTTGGTACAAAATTAGAATTTAGTCCTTATAGTTTAAAATTAGAATTTAGTCCCTATGATTTGATAAAACCTTCATAAATGATCCCTAATGTAGAGACAATTTACTAGGATTTTTATCAAACTATAAAAACTATTTATGAGGTTTTATCAAACTATAGGGACTAAATTTTAGTTTTTTCCAAACCATCGAGACTAATTTTGTAGTTTAACTTTAATTATAATTCATTTATTTATTCTTAATTAATTAATAGATATTAACGCTACAGAATGAAAGTGAGTATTTATGGAAAAATCGAGGTTAATAGTGTAAATCCTAAGATGTAAGGATCAAATTGAAGTAGAACTCAAATCTAAGCAAAACTCAAATCTCAAGGATAAAATTATAACATTTTAAAATTTATTGACTAAATTGAAATCAAACTCGAAATTTAAAAACTAAATGTGTAATATTTTGAAACCTATGAATTAAATGAAAACTAAACCCCAAATCTAGAGATAAAAAAAAGTTTTTTTTTTTTTTCAAAATTTAAACGTAACTTTAATAGAAAATTAAATTTAGCTTTTTATGTGGAGAGCTGAGCGAAAAAGAAATATAACAAATTATGAAAGATTTTTAAAAAGATACATATGAACATCATGTGAACTGAAATTATTTGATGTTATGTACATAATATTTGTTCCCTTGTCATACTCAGCTGAAAAAACCATGTATAGTGACATGGAAGGACACGTGTCTCATCCTCCATACCACTTTTAGTATTTTTCCTAAGATATATATATATTTTTTTTTTATAAAAAAATTAGTTATACGTTTAATATCTTTTTAAGCAAAAAAAAAGAAAAACGTTGCTAAAAGGAAAAGAAAAAAAATAGTTTTCCAAATTTATTTAAGATTTAAGTTAAAGTTGAATTAGGCATCTCTCCATATTTTGACTTAACCCATCCTTTTGATCATAGTATTAAATTTTCGTCAATATGTCAATTTTTTACGTTTTTATGGACTTAATATCGGTATAAGAGATGAATTAATATTTTCGTTGTATTATAGAAAAAATTTATAGCAACAAAATGTCACTAATGTAAATATGTTGATTTTGACTCCAATATAATATTGAAGGTATGGAATGAAATTGTGGAAGTGTCGGCATAAATATTAATCTACTTTAATCTATAAGTTAAATTTTTGTATATTGATATTAAAATATTAAAAAAAATCCCAAATAAGTATGGGAAAAAATATATGGACACGATTACAATTCCAATCCATAAAGACGTATAACAAATTAGCAATGGCCACATAGGGACGATATTATGAGGGCTTTAATGATCTCTCTCAACATCTCTCTCCAACCATCTTTCTTTTATAAATACAAAATTTAGAAAAAGAAAAATCACATTAAAGTAGCAAGCTTTCAGGGAGGATCATATGGACCACGGCCATTTCTCATTTATTACACCATCCTCACACTCCTAAACCCACACCAATTAAAGTTACTAATACCTCCCTAAACTCTAATTTACTAACTATTTGACTTTAAAAGAATATTTGGGGCATTAAGTTTAATGTTATGGGTTATGTCTCATTTGGTAACTATTTAATTTCAAGAGAGTGTTAGGATGCATACTATTTTAATCTAGGTTATAATAGTCGGTGTTCGAAAGTGCAAAAAAGAGAAAAAAAAAATGTGTAAGAAATAGTAAATACGGTAACAAATAGTAAGCATGGTAACAAAGTAGATTTGAAATAGTAATATTGTAGTTAATGGTAATTTATAATAGTTGGAAAGATCAAGTATTATAATTGGAGTCTCAAACATAGGGTGAGCTCAACTACTTCGTAAATTTTTTTAGTTTTTGAAAATTAAGCCTATAAACACTTATTTTCTACTTCAAAATTTCTTATTTTGTCATCCACTTTTTATCAATATTTTTAAAAATCAAACTAAATTTTAAAAATTTAAAAAAATATAGGATTTACTCATTTTTGTTTTTGGAATTTAATTAAGAATTCAACTCTCTTCTACATAACAAAGGCAAAGAATTAGGAGAAAATATATTTGATTTAAAAAAAAAAAACTAAATAGTTACCCATAGTGAATTTCATATTTAATAAATTTTTAAACTTTTAAAAATATGTATGAGTCTCTAATTTTTTTTTTTTTAAATAAAAAAGTAAGGAAAAAGGAAAATCCCTCTTCCTCTCAACTGTGTTTCCATGATGCCCCTCTTAACTTTCTGCATTTGCCAATGGGCCCATCTTCTCTCCCCTTATTAAATTCCTACCCACATATTCAACCAAGAAACTCTAACTAATTTTTACCCCTTTAATTAATTTACCAATTCAAGGCTTAGTCAACTCTAATATTTTAATGATTACAATGTTAATTAATCCATTCTTCTAAAGACAAATTCCTGATATCAATATTTATATCTCTCAACATCAATGTTACAATCCTTTTTAATTTATTGTACACTGTTCAACAACTGCATAGACTAAGCATTTAGAACCCAAATAGCTTCTCCTAGCTACTTCTTCATATAGCATCCATATATATTTTTCTTTTTTTTTCTTTTTTTTTTTTTTGTCATTATTATTATTATATATCAATCAAAATTCAGCTGCTTTGGATCTTGAAATCCAACTCTTAGATCTGTGGAACAAAGAGCTAGAGATCTCATTCCAATATCAATTTTTTCTTCAAGATGCAAACTCCAAACTATGACCAAATCTCTCAAAAATCCTTCCAAACCAAACATGAAGATAGATTATTCACTAGGGCTCTATCCAAAGAGCTCAATTCCACCATCAACTCCTCTTTTAGAGTCTATTACGGCGGAGCCACCGGTGCAATTCCGTTCCGATGGGAGTCCCGACCAGGAACTCCAAAGCATACTTTTTCAGAAACTTCAATCCCTCCTCTTACTCCTCCTCCTTCTTACTATTCCACTTTGCATTCTGCTTCCAAGGCCTCTTCCAAACCAACCCTTTTGAGCTCCATTTTTCCTCGGCTCACGCCAAGGAAATCTCGAACCTCCCCGTCTTTCTCCTCTTCCTCGGGCTCCTCCTCCTCCTCCTCTTCTTTAGCATCGTGGCCATCTTCTCGCTCATCGTCCTCCTCGTCTCCCTCGGCTTTCGTTAGACCTAAATTCTTCAAACGTCGTCGTCATTTCTCAGATTCTCCAAGCTTACCATTCGAGCATAGCTTCGACGATAACAACGACGGAGACGAGGTGGTGGCTGGGAGTCCCAATTCTCCTACATCAACTTTGTGCTTTGGTGGTTCTTCTTCAAGTAGAGCTTCATTGTTTGGAGGTTGTTACCAGTTAGTGAATGTGAAGAATGCTTTGTTGTCCATTGTTGGCCATGGATCTGCAAGCAGAGGTACTCTTAATAATTAGTTGTGTTAATGAAATTAGTTAATTCCCATAAGGTTCTTTCTTTTTTTTTTTTTTCCTTTTTTTGGGGGGGTCTCTTTGTTCAATCTTCTCTCATTGTATGTGTGTTTTGTGGAGTGAAATGTTATATGGAACACAAATTGTTCTTGAATATTGATGTTCTTTGGGCTAGTTATTAGGCTCAAAACATCAATTTCTTGAATGTGGCATATCTCATGTCAAATTATAACAAAATCAAAACATTTTTAGTTTTATGTTTCCTTCTTTTCTTGCATATATCCACTCCACATTATATTCTCATTTTACATTGTCATAAGTAATATAAGGACAAAAAAAGAGTAAATAAAATAGAATAGAATAAAATAAATCATAATACGGATTGGATATCTCCCAAACCCTAAGTTGTAAAATCACTAAATTACATATAATTATACCATTATAGTTGATCCCAAGTGTTCATTTATTTTTCTTTACTGTTTGTCAATATCTTTCACCAAACACAATAATCAAAGCTATTTAATGACTGAAATGCAATCCTAAGTAAACTTACCTTTAAAATCCCATAAACAATAACTATGATAATTAAGCTCCACAATCCCCGATTAATGTCTTTAGATGAAGTTAACCAATTATAATTAAAAATGTGTTTCAAAGTGATTTTAATCATTTAAAAATTACACTAAAACATGTGTTAAGTCTAACTAGAAAATAGGAAACCTTAACTCCCCAATGTGTCGAGTGGGGCTCGAGGCCGGGTCGTCCGAGAAACTAATGAGAATAAAACTGAAAATGCAGGCTAATAAAAACTAGGTAGAGTCAGGAAGCTCTCGTGTGGTTGAAGGAAAAGCTGAGAAATTAATATGATCAGAACAAGAACTACTAAGCATGAAAAAAGGGTACTGTCCAAAATACACCCTTTTTAATTCACACATTATATCCACTTTACTTTGAAATAATTGCAAATTAAAGTTATCATCAACAGTAAATGGATTAAGAGAACAAGTAAATGAAAATAAGAGTTTGTTTGGTAGAGAATTTGGAAACAAAAGAATCAATGAAAACAAATATGTGTTTGATAGTCGATTCAAAAATATATTTAATACTATATATTTATAAATTAGTGTAGTTAACCACTAATATTTAGTTGGTAATAAACTATTATTAATCTTATATATGATAAACAAATTAATATAATTATTACAATTTAAAACATTTTATAATTATTATTTTCTAATATTATACAATTTATAACATTGCATAATACATATTACATTTATTAAAATATGAATTAAGTTTATAACATGGGATATTGTATTTCTAAATATTTTTTTCTTTATTTTAATATAATTTTAAATGGAAACATAAAAATTTTGTTTTCAAAATCTAAAACTAACAGTTTTTAAAAATAAAATTTAAGTTACCTATCAAACACAAAATTAATATTAATTTTAGTTCATCTAAAAACATAAAACAAAATTTGAATTCTCGTTAATTCTTGTGCATTTATGGAGATGGGAACTGAACTGTAGACAGTAAAAAAAATTATGAGTATTTGAATTGTCCCATCCAAGTCAACTAACTTAATTAATGATTTAAATTTCTATTTTTGTTTTTGTAAGATAAATAACACATTAATATTTCAACACATGTAATGATTAGTTATGTGCATTTAATTAAAATCAAGTTTAAGGTCTTGATCAAACCTACCCCAACCCACTTCCATTATTGGATTTTTCCTCCTATTAATTTCCATTCATGATTTCAATTTTAGTCTTGTACCATTTTAGTTATATGACTGTTTGACGTACTCAAATCTAATATTTTGGACTTTATGATGTTGAGTTCACTTTAATTTCATCCCACCTTTATGAAAAATAATAATTTAATCCATGTAATTTCAGTAGATCATTAAAAACTATGTAATTATATTAGCCTAAATGTGGTACACGGAGTTTGCTTAACTCATCAAATCATTAAATTATTAAACAAAGTTTTGAAGCAATCAAAACAAATGAAATTTAAAATTATATAATAATAATAATGAAAAATGAAAAATGAAAAATTTTCTCAAAAAGCACAGTCAATTAATAACTATGTCTTCCATGTGGATGTCAAAGTGTTGTGGATTCTGTTTTCAAACACAAAATTCAAGATAATTTGCTCGTATCTATGTGAGGGATGACTTCAATTTTAAGATTTCACCCAAATTTAAATTTATAATTAGTTTGAGAATCGAGCATTTGACCTCGAAGTCGATAGTACAATGTGCATATTAAAGATGATATGAAATTATCAATTTATATTCTTAAATTATGAGTTGTATTAATTAAAACTTTATAGGAATAATACCATCAACTTAGATAATAAACTTTCCTAACTTAATCGATGTAGGTTCGCTATTAGATATTCGTTTTTAAATTGTTAATGGACGACTTTTACCTGAAAAAAAAAATAATAAAGTAAGAATCAAATATAACATTTTCTTCTGTTTTTTATATTTATTTTTAAATAATTATATTTAGTTTAAGGATACTATTTGAAAATTTTGAAAGTTTGGTGATATTTTAAAATAAAGTATCAATGAATTTCATTCAAAACTAAAGATAAGAGTATATTAAAACTTTTGTAAAATTTTAAAGTTATTTTTTGAAACTTGAAAAATTTCAAAGTATTTTTTACTCAAATACAAACTAGTTTAAAGATATTTTTTATAATTTAACCTAAAAATTACTAACCATCATTTTAAATTGTGTGTTACCTGTGAAAGTTTGAAATCTAAATTATTTATTGATATTTGACCCAAATTTTACATTAACTTGACATTTAAGACCCACTGTTTGGAGTTAAAAAGACGATGATGCCTCATTTGTTAATTAAGTCCTAATTTACTTCAAAATAAAGGAATGGTTTTTAAAACAATCCTATTTTAAAAGAAAAATTAGGTTAAAAAATACTCTTGGTCCCTATACTTTCATGAAAGTAACAATTTGGTCTTTAAATTTTAGTTTGTAACGATTTAGTCCTTGTATTTTAATTTTATAACAATTTAGTCTCTAAATTTTAGTAGGTAACAATTTAGTCCTTGTACTTTTAAATTTGTAACAATTTAGTCCCTAACGTAGAAAAAAAACATCAAAATTTGATGTCAATTTTTATTATTTTATGACGTGGACTATGTATTTTGTAAAAATATTGAGTCTCTATTAATTTATCGGTTTATTTATGCAAGAAATCTTATTAAATTTTAACATTGATTTCTACAATAGGGACTAAATTGCTACAAACTTAAGTATAAAGACTAAATTGTTACATAGTAAGGTTCAGAAACTAAATTGTTACAAAATTGAAATTACTTGGATTGAATCTTTACAAATCAAAATTCATAGACTAAATCGTTGCTTTTATAAAAATTTAGGGACTAAAATAATTTTCAACCTATTTTTTATAATGTTTCGAAAAAAGCATATTAGAAAATAATAGTCTTCCAAGTGGGACATATATTAAGTGACACGTGTGTTACAATAAATGCTTGACGAAAGAGTCGACCATTCTACATCATTTGAAAATAACAACACTAACCCCATTTATTTAATGTTGTTATTTTATATTTGGAAAATAATATAGGTAAAGTTCCTCTAATTCAAAAACTAAGCATAGAAATACTATTGGGGTATTGAGGTGAGAAGATGAGTTAAGATATGAATTCAACTCATTATTTGGAAGGCCAACTTCGTATGTCAGGGAAGCCTCGTTGGTCAACTTTGACGACCACCTCCAACGTCTATCTTCAACAGCAAATTCTAGCAACCACTACCTGCTGCCCAAGTCCAACAACATCCAACCACCATTATTTTAAATTACTACTACAAATTTGGGATTTGTTGACACAAAGTTTTTTGTTTTGTTGACGCTCATAATATAGAATCGTCAATAAAACATTGATTTAGAACTTAAAAGTAACTATAAATATAAAAATACATATGGAACATCAATGAATGTTATATTTAAGTTGATGCACAAAGTTGTCAATACAAACACTTTTATTGACATAAAAGTGCACAAGCTTCGTCAAAACGTTGAATTTCCAGTTTATTTATTAGTTCATAATATGTTATAGTAGTTTTTTACAGTAATTTAACATTAATAACATCACTTTTATCATGTAAGAAATCAAATAAACTTGTATGTAAAAACGGTTTTGAGGAAAAATTGTCATGAGTGTTTTTGTTTTAAAAAGCTTGTATCAAAAGTGTTAAAGTAAAAATGGCTTAACTAGAAATGTCACATACACAAATTTGAATAGTGATTGCTTAAATTATAAAAAAAAATAATAAAAAAAAATTGAGATGCATAATCCAAAAGTAAATCGGAAACCTCATTTCCTAAACTTCCAACAATACATGTGTGCTTAAAAACTAATAAAAAATAGAGTGCAATCTATAGTTTATTAATATATATAGAGAGAGAGAGAGAGAGAGAGAGAATTATTGAAAAAAAAAGTTTCTAAATAAAAATAATCATCACAAAAACATATTATTTATGTAAAAAAAAAACATATACCCCAAACACCCAAAAGACAAAAATATGAACTTCACAAATATATGAACTCAACTTAGCGCGCCAAACAACCTCTATTTTCACTCATTGGTTTCTATATTTTGTTATCTACAATATTGACAATATTTTCAAAATCTAAGTCAAATTTTAAAATCTAAAAAAAAATAAAAAAAAAACTAAGAACTTGTTTTTGTTTTAAGAAATTTTTTAAATTCAAATATTTACATAGAAAAAGATAAAAACTATTCTTAAGAAATTGTGAGAAAACAGACACAATTTTCGAAAACAAAAAGTTAAAAGTCAAATGGTTATGAAGCATAATTTAAGAACCCAAATGAAAATTAATTATGTAGCAAGACTGCAAGAGTCGTTATTAAAAATCTAGCGAGAATTGTCACACTCAATCATTTAAACTCATCTCAAAATTTTGTGTCTGGAATTGAAAAAAAAAAAAATAACAAAGTTCAAATATGTGAACAAAATATAAGTGAAAGATAACTACAAAAATCACCTACAATCATAAAGAATTTAGGTTAAATAAGGGATTTAGTCTGTAATTTAAAGAAAGTTAAATTTAAATACCATTCCCTTTTTAATTTGATCTCATGTTTTCAACATTTGAGATGTTTTGAAGTTTGAATTCCAATTTTTTTTTTTTTTTTTTTTTTGTATATATTCACCACTTTAATAAATAATGTCTTAAAAGGTCAAAATTTTTGAATATCAATTAACATTTGAACTATACCCAAGTTATCTCATTCCTATTTTGATTATAAAGACAAATTAATCATTTTATCGTTGCTCAAACAAAGGATGACAACATAATTTAATTTAATGTTCTACCATTTTTAATATATAGTATGTCCACATAACACAAAACTACATAGTACTTTATATTACCAAATGGTTTAATTGAGAATTTTCAATAATTATCTAAAAGATTAGATGTCATTACTTTTGCATCGCATGTTCATCTTTGTGTTATGTTGCCTTGATCCTTTTAATGGGTTGGGCTTTGGGCCCAAAATTTCTCCAACTCATTCAATGGGTTCGACTCATTGGTAGCTTCATAGTCTTCAATCGGTTGGGCTTCAGGCCCATTATGTGCCGGTACAACAGCTGTCACCACCACAAAAAAAAAATTATGGGAAATTAGATAGGCGACAAAATATGAGGTTACATTAGAAAACGGTAATAATAAAATTAGTGACAAAACATATATGGCACGTATGTGAACTTTTTGTAATATCTATTTTGTCCTTGATTGGTTCGTATGACCAAAATATTAATTACAGTGTAAGTGGGAAGCTTG
The DNA here is from genome assembly GCA_030954485.1 of Citrullus mucosospermus. Taxonomy (NCBI): domain Eukaryota; kingdom Viridiplantae; phylum Streptophyta; class Magnoliopsida; order Cucurbitales; family Cucurbitaceae; genus Citrullus; species Citrullus mucosospermus. The sequence continues at coordinate 6,049,171 of CM062065.1, forward strand.
TATAATAACCGAGAAATAACTAAGAAAATTGTTGAATGACCATATTAATCAAATTATACCTAACAAATTCGATTTCAAAACTTAAAATGAGTGTCATCCCGTAAATTTTGCCCTCCTTTTGAACTCAAATCTATTTTTAACATTCAAAATAGATTTTCATAACTACTTTTCCAATTAATTCAAAATAATCCAATTTATTCCTTATTTTTCTCCTCTTTCAACAATTTCGTTAGATATAACTAAGGTAAGCTTTTTCCTCTAGCAATCTATGTATATCTAGATTGACAATGTACAGCATTGATTCTAGTGGTTTGAATTTGATTAGGATGATTGAAAACAAGGATATTTCATGGTTGATGCCAGATTTATTTGATTACTACCAAAATGATTTATGTGTAGTGGTTGATCACACCTCTTCTAGTAATTCGATTAATGGAAATACAATGTATGTTAATGATGAGACAGAAGAATATATTCTTCTCCCCAACCTTCTGAACATATTTATGAAATATTGATTTTCAAGATTGAACATATTTATGAAATATTGATTTTCAAGATTCTGAGTCATGTCAATCTGGTATTTCCATCAAAGAAAATTCAATTTCTAGGAACTGTATTGAAGAAAGTCTATATTTCTGAATGGTTAGGGTGATTTATTTTGTCCTTTTCCCCCAAAATAGTTTATAAAAACCCTAATTTATTTTGATTTGAAATATTTGTTTTAGCTTTAAATTATTTTCTTTTAATTGAAACCTTGTTTAGCATAATAATAATTACTTGTAAGTGGGATAAGACATTTGTCTTAATACATTGTGGGGCGTGATAATTACGTATTACGTGGGTAGAGTGTATTTGTGGTTTTCTCTATTTCCCTATTTTTTAATGTTACCTATGTAGGATTTATTGGAAGTAATTTTGGCAATTTCTACTTATTATTTTAAATTATTTAATTGCATTTTCTATTTTAACGATTTAGAAATATTTTTCTTATTTTTCCAAACTAAACTTTCATTTTTGTCATTTATCTGGTCAACCCAAAAGTTATTGTATACTTTCAATTCATTGTACGTACCTTGTACTAAAACACGCAACAAACAAAATATTATCAAATTTACTTGTAATGTTCACAATTTGTCGTAAACCAATTAAAATTTTCCAAGATCTCCATCATAATATTAATCCTCTCTGCATCCTTTAGGATCTCAAGAATTCACTAAATGCAGTTATAGAAACACAACATATATATAAAGTGGTCTCATTTAAAATGTCCCACTATCTAACAATCCAAATCATCAATCTACAATGAACTACCCAAAATTTCCAATCATCGACTTTTAACTTCATGATTCTAAGGCTATTGGCTAATTTCAAATATAAAAAAATGAACCAAAATATTTATAAATACAGCGAATAGATTACAGATACTAGTTTATCGTAGATAGACAGTGAAATTTTGTTATATTTGTAAATATTTTGCATAATTTTGTCATTTTCTCTCGTGGTCTTCATTTAAAACTTAATTAGTTTTATTGATGAAAAGTACTAATTCCTAGGTTTTTATATAGACATCTTTTATCAAGTTGTTCAATTAGAGAATTATATTTTAGTTAATTTAGTAAATAACTTTTAAATAATTTAGGAATGTCTTTTTACTTAATTAGTCCAATAAAATAATTGGATAAAAGGATAAAATTGTAGATAATGTTAATGAACTACATCAATGATAATTTTAAATTTAAAATAAATCTGATCAAAAACGTTAAAAATTGATTTTAAATTCACTTCATAAGTATTTTAAATAGGATATGAAGATCTTAACACCAAAAATTACAAGTAAAAATAAAACTACAAATTCTAAATCTTAGTACATACATATTTGTTTTAAGGAGAAGGTGATTTTTAAGATATCTTTAAAAATATATTTAAATATAACAAAATAAACATAACTATTTATAAATATAAAAAAGATTTCAAACATTTTTATATATTTGTAGACATTTTTTTTCAAATAAAAAAAAAATTACAAATATAACAATATTTAATTATCTATTTGCAATAAATTACAATAAATTACTATTTATATCATTATAGACACAAATAATAATCTTTTATAAATAAATTATATATTTTGTATTATTAAATATAAATATTTTCAAAAATTTTGTAAGTTTAATATTTTCTCCATACCTTTTAAATGATTGAACTTTAAATATTGTTGTATTCGCCTTGGTTTTTCTCCCAATTGGCAAACCGCTTCAATAACCTCATTCCGCAGCCACCAATAAAATTTTCCAGATTCATCAAAACACAGAAATTATATAGAATTCGCAATTTCTTAAGATTGATGCATCGATTAACATCGTCGTTGAATTCATCAAAAAAATAAAAATTGATAAAAATCCACAAAGGGTAGTTATGGTTACTCGAAAGAGTCTTTCGAATGCCAAAGAAAAAAAAAGGTGAAAAAAGAAAGAGAGAAAGAAACCCAGGGAGAAACAACCAAAGAGCAATTTATAGCATAATTGTTGAACGTCGTAAATTTCACATCATTTGAACAATCGAGAATAAGTTACAAAATACCTAAAACTAAAAATGTAGAGTAGAGAGAAGACAGATCCAAAGCCAAGATCCATTATCAGTCCATGAAATCGATCTATAACCTAACCACCGAAACCGTACAAGGTCCTTCCCTGCCTTTTCAGCGCATAAACGACATCCATGGCGGTCACCGTCTTCCTCCTGGCGTGCTCTGTGTAGGTCACGGCATCGCGAATCACATTCTCAAGGAAGATCTTCAAAACGCCTCTGGTTTCCTCATAGATCAAACCACTGATTCGCTTCACACCGCCTCTACGAGCCAATCGCCGAATTGCAGGCTTCGTAATTCCTTGAATGTTATCCCTCAAAACCTTTCTATGACGCTTTGCTCCTCCTTTTCCCAATCCTTTGCCTCCTTTTCCACGGCCTGACATTATCGAAGCTTAGTCGAGAGATTAGAGGAAACAAAATCGAGAGAATGATTGATGAGAGGAATTTGAAATTGGCGTTGAGAGCATTTCGATTGGGGGATTTTATTTATATGTGTAAATTCCGCCTGTGTGAAGAACTTGTTTGCGCGGGGAGTTATATCGTTCGTTGGATGTTGGGTTAATCTGACGGTTGAGACAGTGGATCCGCGTGAAAAGTTCGCAGATTGTGCTTTTGGAATTGTATTTCGATTTCCCCGCGGGTAAATGTGAAATTTTATTCTAACCGCCTAGCAGTGGGGAGGGAAACGAAAACCCAATAATATTATGGGCGCTAATCCACAAATCAAAAATTCAAATTTATATTTTTTAACTGTATACTTAATTTGAGAGATTGGTACTAAACTTTCCAAATTTTTATTAATATCTTTGGGTGTTTGGGACATTAATCAGGGGAGAGTTGAATATTTTAAATAATTCAATTTTATCAAATTCAATAATGTTCACAATTGAAGTTCACATATAATATTTACGGGGTGTTTGAGGGGAGGAGATGAGTTGAGATATGAATAACTCATTGTTTGGGAGGCCAACTTCATATGTCACCGACATTTTATATCATGTCCACCAACAGTGCACTCAGCCCTCATCACCACCGATGTCTTGTTGCTCAACTCCAATGACCACCTCTGATGACAAACTTCGGCGACCTCCTCCGACAGCTAACTCCGAAGACCACCTCTGAGGGCCAAATCTGGCAACCACTTCCGCCGGCCAAATTTGGCAACCACTTCTGACGACCCTTTTCAACGACCAACTTCTGGCGACCACCTCCAATGGCCAAATCCGGCAACCACCTCAGGCGTCCAACTCTGGCAACCATCGCCTACGGCCAACTCTAACAACATTCAACCACCACTATTAACGGACAACTCCAACAACCTTCGATAGTGGTCACTCCACCAACTCCAACAATCATTATTTTAAATTATGACTATTACAAATTTGAGATATGTTGACACGTGAGTTTTTTTGTTTTGTTGATGCTTGTGACATAAAATCTTAATTTAAAGCTTAAAATAACTATTAATTTAAACATACATATAAAACATCAAAAAAATGTTTATATTTAAGTTAACGCGCAAATTTGTGAGCAAAAACATATCCGTTGACACAAAAGTAAGTAAGTTCCATCAAAATGTTGAATTTTTTATTTTTTTAATTAGTTAATAGTATTTTATAGTAATTTAACATTAATAAAATCACTTTTATCATGTAAGAAGTCAAACATACTTCTATGTAAAAACACTTTTGAGAAAAATGGCCAGATGCATGAGTTTTTTTATTTTAAAAAGTTTTTATCGAAAGTGTTAAAATAAAAATAGGAAAATTATTATAAATAGAAAAAATATCAAACTATTTACAAATACAACAAAATTTCACTTTAAATCTGTAATAGACCATGATAAATCTGTGTCTATCTAGTAAAGTGATAAATGTCTAGATGGGCCTATTGTGGTCTATCATAGATAAAAAGTAAAATTTTGCTATATTTGTAATTATTTTTAATATTTTTTTCTATTTTTGAAAACATCCCATAAAAATAACTTAACTAGAAACGTCACATGTACAAATTTGTAAAATGATTGCTTAAATTAAAAAAAAAAAAGAAAATTGAAATGGATGATCCAAAAGTAAATCCCAAAACTCCATTTTCTAAAACTCCCAACAATACATGTGTGCTTAAAAAACAATACATAGCTAATTATATATATATAATTATTGAATAAAAAAAAATTCAAACAAAAATAATCATCATAAAAACAGACTATTTATGTTAAAAAAAAAAAAAATTGTACCAGATACAGCTAAAATATGAACTTAGCACCCCAAACACCAAAACACTGATATATAATCTCTATAGACATATAAACTTCACAAACATATAAACTCAATTCAGTGCGCCAAACAACCCATTATTGAGAAATTTCATCTTCTCCTCTTTCTCTCTTCTTCACTCCAATGTTTCTAATGAATCTACTAGTTGACCACCGGCGACCACCTATTAACTCCAAACTTTGTACTAAACTCGACACCCAATGCTGCCCTGGAATTTTTTTAAAACAACTTATGCATTAACCTTATTATTAGTATATAGACGAAAACTATTAATACTTTGTTTTAAAAGTATCGTTACACATTTTCACTATATACTTGAACTTTCAATAAAATGTTTTAAAAAATACTATTATCATTAGTATATAAACTGATCATACATACATAGTACACTTACACACCATGAAAATTGTTGGGAATGTCTTTCCGTCTTTGACCCATAATATAAAGAAAACAACAACAAAATGGAAAAAGAGAAAGGTTAAGCTTGTCCCACGTTGGAAGATTTTGATTTGGCAAAGAGGTTTGTATACCAAGGTTTGCAAGGAAGTTTTCAAATTGTAGTTGTAGTTGTTGGATCGGTATGACAACCCTAGAGGGGGGGTGAATAGAGTTTGTAAACTTATTCCTAAATATGCTCAAATTAAACTAATTGAATTAATTTTTGAATTAAATTAATAAAAATCTTAATTGATGCTAAATATCAAAATTGATAAAAATATATGAACACAAGATTCAATCAATCTCAACAAAGAAGGATAGTAATCTATAACATGCTACTAAAAATTGAATGCAAAATTAATTGAGAAAGAGTTGGAGAAGAATACACTGTCATTTTTATAGTGGTTCGGTCCAACTCGACCTACATCCACTTTCCCAAGCGGCTCTTAGGATTCTTTCCACGGATGAGAGTCGAACCGGTACCTTGCTCCTTTTTCGGGTTCAAGAGCAAACCCGATCCTTTCCACAGGTTAGGATCCAACCTTTACAATATTCTTGAAATTTTAAATCACACACTAAAACTCTCTAAAAAAGAGTAGATGTACAAATTTGAACTCACAATACTCAATCCTCACAATACAATGAAAGTATCTCTCTAGAATAAGATGAAAAGAAAGAAATTTGAAAGCTTGGAGAGAGAGCAACAATGGTGACCTTTTTCAATTTTTAAGGATTGTAAAATTGTAAAAGTTGGGGAAAACTTTTTGGAGAAAGATGAAATATTTAAAAAGAAATGAAAGTGAGTGAAAACCAAATTAATTTGGACCATTAGATCTTTGTAAAAGAAAATTGAATGGTGGAGATTTAAACTCAACTAGCCGTTAGACACAAACATATAATAATATTAAATTAATCCTTTTAAAAAGTCAACTAGCCGTTAGACACAAACATATATAATATTAAATTAATCCTTTTAAAAAAGCAACTAGCCGTTAGACACAAACATATATAATAATATTAAATTCATTTTCCTTTTTTTTTTTTAAATCATTTTCTTTTTAACATCAATCCAAAAATAAAAAAACCCACCAATTGTCACTTCTCCATTGCTTCAAGTGGCAACTTTCAATTTGTCTACTTTGATTAAAAAAAAATCTGCCACGTCATCAGCTCGGGATTTTTCCATTAAGCTTGTTTCGGTCATATCTTCTTCGTTTGAACTCCGATTTGAGTGATTCAAATTACATTGGAACCGTTGTTCCAAACTCCACACGATAGACACTTCAAAACACTCAAATGGTTAATAAATAAAATCAGGTTTGTTATCGTCAAAATACTAATTAATCAATTAATTAAAATTAATTAATTGTAGATTAAGGGCCAAAAAGCCAACAGTAGTAGAAGTAGAAGTTTTCCTCACATGTGTGAAAAAAAATTAACATTTTACCACATTTCTCATTATCTTTTTAACTGTTTTATTACCGTTTAAAAAAGCAATTAACATATTTGAATTAATTATTAAATTACTCTATCTAAAATCGTTTTCTCCCCTTCTTCTTCTTTAGAAGCCTTTAAACAATTTTGGTATTGCATAGGAAACATTCATCTTCCTCCTCTCTTCTCTTTGTTTGATCTATGTTTTATGAGCATTTTTCCATTGATAATTCTACTCGTTTTCCGACCGTGCACTTCAAAAATCGAAAGTTGGGTTAAACTTTGGGGAGCAACCAACTTCTACCAATTTAGCATGAAGGTCAAGCGAATTTTACTTTCAAGGTAGTAGTTTCTACGACATAACAATTGATTTATTCGACACTTTGTTTCTAAAAAAATCAGACAAGTTAGACTTAGTACTGAAAGGTCAAAGTTGAAATTAGGAAGTTAGGAAATTGAAAATCAAAAAATAGGGATGGTGATTCAATGAGTTCAAGTTTGAACTCGGTGTGGGACCTCATAAATGAAGGCCAACCAACATTTGGTCGAAATCGACATGGCTTTTTGTCCATTGGATTGGTTTTTTCATTTCTGGCTTGCACCCCCAAAAAAAGTAGAAATCATCACCCCAATTCAAAAATACATATGAACGTTCAAGACTTACGTAATTTAAATGTTATTGTCATTATTTGACAGTAAATGGACTAAACATGTATATGTAAATCCTATCACCTCCTTCTTTCATTTCCTTTAACTTATCTATTTCATTCTATGTTTAACGCTTTTTCATTCTTCTTCTTTTCTTTAATATCCTCTTACTCCTCTTCTTTCCATTATCCAATTTCTACAACTACATATTTCAACCAATACATATACGCTATATAGCAAGAAGAAAGGAAAATAATGGAACCAAAATATTATAATGAATTTTTAGATCCAACCCAATTGTTCAGGTTATAAATTTCTTCAACCCAAATAGCCCTTATTAAAAAATGAACTCAATCCAACCAACCATGAAACATTTGAGTTGGGTTGGTTTGGGATACTCGGTTAATTTATTTAAATTTTTATTTTAGAAAGAAGTAAAATGTTAATATGAAAAAAGTTATTTAATTATTTTCATATATTGAATTAAAATTAACAACTTAACTTCATTTTATGTTATGATAATTTTCTTTCCAAACTACTAAAAAATTGTTTTTAGGAGTTGTTGGAGAAAAAATTATCTAAAAACAATGACATTAAATAAAACTAAAATAAATATATATACCTATAGTTTTAGGGTTGTTTTCAAATATAGTAAAATGTAACGACCGACTTTCTAACCAACAAGACGCTACTCTATGCATGTGTGACCTTGTAAAACGATTTTTGAATCAAGCAATAGAACATATTTTATTTTGAAAATAAAATAAGGAAAATTATTATGAATAGAAAAATATCAAACTATTACAAATATGGCAAAATTTTACTTTCTATATATGGTAGACCCCGAGAGAACAGATAGACATCTATCCGTATCTATCTGGTAAAGCGATAGATGTCTATTTGGGTCTATTGCAAACTATGACATATAGAAAATAAAATTTTGTTATATTTGTAGTTATTTTCAACAATTTTTCTATTTTTGAAAACATCTCATAAAATAAAATGAATTGAATTCATTAATTAAACCAAATTGCATGAAATAAGTTTCTCGGGATCCCCTTAAAACATAACTTCAAAGTTAATAATTAATTAAACTAAACAAAAATAAATAAATAAACAGTTTAATAAATTAGACTATCAATTGACAATTAGAACCTATATCCTAGAATGAGAAGACATGAAAATGATATGCGGAAGCGATGACTGGTCCTATGGCACAATCACAAATTCTTCTTGTCATTCACTTGTCTGTCCCTACCCTTACTTAAAAAATGTATCATAGGAAAGGATGAGTATTAAGATATTCAGTAAGTGACTCACTACCAGGCCCCTTAGGTGAATTTTCTATCCTTTTATCACAAGCGCAAGTGTACAAAACATAGGCATAGACATAGGCATAAACATAAGTGGCGAACTCAAAGGCACGCAGTCATAGGTAGTGAACCCGAAAGTTACAGTCATAAGCATAAGTGGTGATCCTAAGGGACACCCAGTCATAATCATAGGTAGTGAACCCAAAGATTCACAGTCATAGATAGTATATGACCCAATAAGTAGGATAACAATCACCGTTATTCCATCATGCATTCGATAATAGACATCATAACCTAATCACAATTTTCAGTTCATCACACTAGCCATACAAATTCCATGCATAGAGCCATAGACCAAATTTATACCGAGCAAGTACATTAAACCCAGCATACCCATAACATTCCTTACGTTCATGAGGCCTAGCAAGATAATTCAGGCAACCGTTGCATCTTGATAGGGTATGCATAACACTTAACATAAATCATGTAGTTAGGGCATTGGTTCGTAGGCGAACCAGTAGTAAATCACCTACTTGGGAATAAGTGCAAATAGATATCCAAGTCGACAACCCTCACAAGATCCTTGAATTACAACCTAGGATATAACCCAATTTAAAATCAACGTTTTGGCTTAATTCCAAATACAACTACGCATAATTAACCAAATAGCCTTACCCAATGTGCAACTACGTCCCAACACTCTTCCAAACTTCAAACAGTGAGTCCAACCTAAAGGCAGTAAGAAGAATTAGGGGTTAGAAACCCGAATTTCAACCACCAGTATCACTTCCAAAATACTGTTTACTCACCAAAATTGAACCGAACTGCCAAAATCGAACCTTAATGTGGCTGGACTGCGACTCCAAAGCTTCAATCTAAAACCAAACGTGAGGGGTAACAATAAAAGATGCCAAAATTCAATGGGTAGTAAAGATTTCCAAGAAAACCATCAAACACCCATTATCCTACCTAAAACCTCAAGGTTCCGGTAGCAAAACTCCAGGCGTGGCAAACCAGTAAAATGAGCCAAACTATTTATAAATATAAAAAAATTTCACTATCTATTCTATCGCTGATAGACAGTGAAATTTCTCTATATTTGTAAATAGTTTGATATTTTTTTCTATTTATAATAATTTTCCATGATTTTATTTTAATTAAAATTAATAAAAAGTCCAAATTGGCTTGGGTTGATCGAATTTTTTGAACACCCCTAGGAGTAACTATCTCCAATAATATTTGTGTTGACAATGAAAAGCCTTTTATATCTCTAGCTAGGTCTAGATCAACATGACAAGCACTTTTCTGCACCATCCTCAACTTGCAAAAAAAGAAAACCCTGCATAGAAGGGTTAGTTCCCATTGTATGACAATTCTGTTGTTTGATAATAATTTTGTTTTAGTTTATGTTTTTTTAACTTTATGTTTGTTTCCTTTTAATTTATCGATTATAATCTTTACTTTTCTCAAAAAAAAAAAAACATCTAAATTCCCAATCAATTTCTAAAATCAAACAAAAAAAAAGAGCTTTTGGATATATTGTTTTAGTTTTCAAAATTTGATCAAGTAGAAAGCAAATAACAAAGCATAAAATCTTTTGGATAGAGGTAATATTTACGAGTGTAATTTTCACAAAAAAAAAAGAAAAAAAAAACCATTAGGCCTCTTTTGGTTCATTTTTTATTTTTGGTTTTTAAAAATTAAGCTTATTTTCTCCCCATTTCTTATAATGATTTGCATCTTTCTTGAGTACAATGATTGAATTCTTAGCTAAATTCTAAAAACAAAAACAAGTTTTGAAAAGTCATTTTTTTTTAGTTTTCAAATTGTGGCTTGGTTTTTTAAACCATTGGTTAAAAATAGATAACAAAATAAGAAACTTATAGGTGGAAATAGTCTATTTAAGCATAATTTTCAAAAGCAAAAACAAAAAATAAAATGGTTACCAAAAGTGCCTTAACTATTAATTTTTTTGTTTTTAAAAATCAATCTAATAAACACCCCTTTCATCTATAAATTTAATTGTTTTAAAAAAGTGGGCAATAGGAGGAGAAACTTTCCTTTCATTTCTTTGCCCTACATTTTTAGTAAACATCGATTTTGTCATTCGTTGATTGGGCATATAATTTTTGAATGTACGTGTCTTTTAAGTTATGTGTACTTCATTGATAATAAATGATTATTCGAATGTTACTGTCTTTTAAGCCCAATAAGTGTAATTGACATCGCGGGACACACTTGTACAAGTGGAGGTTGTTACACCTTGAACTAGTGTATCGATTCCCATGCTCATATCCATGTATAAAAATCAATAAAATAAAATATGTGAATGATTCCATCCAAAAATTAGTAAAACTTGTATGAAAATTTGAAAGACCATATAATTTGAAAAGAAAAATCATAAATATAAACTAAGTAACTTGGGTTGATTGATTCATTGATGCATTTTCACATGTTTTCATTGACGTCTATCCGTGTGGTTTTTAGCATCATTTTAACCTAATTGTTTGTTACTAAAAATTATAATGCATGTATTTTGTTAGAGAATTGAACTTGTGTGGTGGTATTATATAACAATCTATTTTTATCGCATTCTTTAAAGTGATTTTCAAGTTCTTGGAGATCATTAAAATGCAATAATAATAATAATAAAGTAAAAAAAAAAAAAAAAAAAAAAAAAAAAAATCTAGAAATCTTTCCACATGCATGTTGTTTAGTGTTCTGCTAAAATTTTATGTACTTAAATCAATTTGATTGAAGTTCATATGGTTAGATATCCTATGACATAAGTTTATTTGTTGTGTGTCAATCTCGTCTTGACCTTTAAATATATTTTTAAAACTAATATTGAATTGGATTGATTTTTTTAAATATATTTTTACAGTAAACTAGTCATAATTTTGATGACCCTGAAAGAAAATGTACAAAGAAAACAAAGTTTTAGACTTAATACGTATTTAGTAAGAAAAGGAGAAGTATTCAGAGAGAAACAAAGTGAGAGAAAAGAGAAAAAAAAAATTTAGAAGGAAAATAAGTTAGAATGGTACCAAAATTTTAAAGAAAAATATTGAGAGAATAACACAAAAAATTCAAAATAAAAAATAGAAACAAAATTTATAGAGAGAAAAGTTAGGACATGAGGCCAAAAGTTTCAAGATAAATGAAAGATACAATCAATTATACTTTAAAGTTTATATAATAAAATATTGAAAAGTATCAGCTTCTATATCTAAATCAACGTCGTGAGGTTTATATCAAATTAAAAGGTATGAACTAATAAGTTTATCAATTACACTCCCATAACATTCATAAAGTGATCAATTTAACTTATTAATTAGAATTTTATTTGATAATCATTCATACATTTATTTAAAAAAAAGTCTATTCGTGTTTGAGAAATAATACATGGATTACTTTTAAAGATAATTATAATAATTTATAAAATTTTTGGAATTTTAGTGTTTAATTGATTTAAATTATAAGTTTAGACAACAAAAGGTTAGAGAGATAAGACAAATTGACAGTGGTAAAGATCGAAGGTCTAAATTTTGTCACAATATATTGTCTACTTTCTATAGTTAAAAATAATTCATCTGACTACTTTTAAAGATAATAAAAGAAACTAGTTAATAAATTATTTTTTACTAATTTTAAAGGGAAAAATACTTTTTCCAACATGTACGTTTGCAAATGCTTTAAAAAAGTTGAAGAGGTGAGAGAAAGAGGGATTTCCATTCTTTATTTTTATTCTTATTAATTCCAAACCGAAACTCTATTACAAAAACCTTTTAAACCAATTTTTTAATATTTAAGAACCAAAAATTCAAATGCACCTAATATTGAAAATATAGGGATAAAAGACATATTTTCTCCCATTTTAAAATCTTTAGAACTTGACTTGGCTTAATTTTGTTTTAATGCAAAGTTAAGCTAGCAAGCCAAACGTAACAATTATAAATTTTATGAATACAAAACTATAACGAAGTCTAAAATATTTGTTCCAAGTCTTTTCTATTATATATGGATGAAAGCATATTCAATGAGAAGAGGCTTTTCGGTGTATTAAAACTTCTAAAAATTAGTCAGCTTGGAATAGTTCCAACCATAATTAAGAACAAGAAAAAAAACCCAAGCTTCAGATTAATGAGCCCATGTGTTAGGAAATTTACAATTTTGTTAAATCGTACGTGAGAAACAACCATCTTCCAATTTAGCAACTGTTTTCTATCAAAAAATTCTTTTAATTTTTTGCTCGAATTTAGAAAGATAATATGAATAGTGAAGTTCAGAGCCTTTGAAACCATCGTCTAAGATCCTAAATATGAAATCATAAGGTGCTTTCCTTTCAATGCAGAACTATAATCAAAAAGTACAATTTATTAGTTGAAATAATTAGTATATAACAATTTGAAGAGGTTTTCGGCATCGGCATTAGATCAGACATTCTAATTTCAACATCTCATGGAAACGCTATGAAGAACGAAGAGGATCGAATGAAAGAAGGATAAGAAATTCGTAATCATAATCCTTCAACCGAGTAATATTTCAATTTCTGAATAACAGAGACTAGGTTACATGAAATCCTAAAAAGAAAACAAAAATTATCAACGCTAAGAAAGAAGCCAGATCTAAAGCCAAGATCTACAATCCTCCATGCGATTAATCTATAACCTAACCTCCGAAACCGTACAAAGTCCTTCCCTGCCTTTTCAAGGCATAAACCACATCCATGGCGGTCACCGTCTTCCTTCTAGCGTGCTCGGTGTAGGTCACAGCATCACGAATGACATTCTCAAGGAAGATCTTCAAAACGCCTCTGGTTTCTTCATAAATCAAACCGCTGATTCTCTTAACACCGCCTCGACGAGCCAAACGGCGAATTGCAGGCTTTGTAATGCCTTGAATGTTATCTCTCAAGACCTTCCTGTGACGCTTTGCTCCTCCTTTTCCCAAACCCTTGCCTCCCTTTCCGCGGCCGGACATTTTCGAAGCCTAATTTGAAGAGTATGAAAGACGATTAATCGGAAATTTTGAAATTAGTGAAGAATGAGAGCGGTTGGGTTGAATTTATAGTGGAGTCGAATCTCCTAATTCGATGCGCGGCTTTTGAAGCTGTTGAGGGGGAATGACGTCGTTCGTTGGATTGAGAATGAATCGACGGCCCGGAAGGTCGATCCGCGTGAAAGCACCGCGGATTGTGCTTTTTAATTTGGAGGGAGTGTATTGTAAATGAAATTTCTAGCGCCAGGCGGCGGCATTTCCCAAAATTTGTGGACCAAATTGCAATGTAAAAGCCCATAACTAGGCAATCTTCAAATTTTACATTAGAATGTGCTCAAGATCATTGGGCCAAGGTCCATCAGCCAATATCACTTGTGGCTGACCCGAGCCTTGACAAGTCCACCCATTTTGGATCCAGCCGAGTGGTTTGATTCGAGGACAATTGGGTTCACCAAATTATAATTCTTTGGGTCGCCGAGTTAGTTATTATGGTACGTCTTTGGATGCAAATTATTTTAGTCTAAGTTAATCTGAATAGAAAATAGTAAAAACGGTAATAAATAGAGAAATAGAAGATGAGTAAGAAGTAGTAAATACTATAACAAATAGTAAACATTGTAGCAAATGGAGACTTGAAATAGTAATATTGTAGTTAATTATAAGTTATAATAGTTTAAAACACTAACTATTGTAATTGGTGTCTTAAACATAGAGTGGGCTATAATAGACCCACTCCACCCACTTCTAGTTTTTTGTTCCTAAATTTTGGATCAAGTTTCTACTTGCTCCTTAAGTTTCAAAATGCTACACACTTAGTCCTTAAGTTTTGAGCTTGATTTCAATTTAGTCTCTATGTTTCATAATTTTACAATTTACCTATGAGATTTAAGTTTTGTTTCGATCTGGTCCTTAAGTTTCAAGATTTACATTTTTAGTTTTGATTTTTCTTTAAATGCACACCATCAATCATTGTTGTTAATGTCTATTAATTAATTAAAAATAATTATGGAGTTAAATGTAATTCTAATAGTGATGAAAATTAGTTAGATTTAATCAATTATAATGCTTTTAATTTTTAATTAATTAAATAGAAATTAATACTAAAAACGAAAAGTGAGTATCTAGTGAAAAATTGAGTTAAAGTATGACCAAATTGAAAAAAAAGCTTAAATTTGAAGGATAAAATTATAATATTTTAAAACATAAGAATTAAATTGAAATCAAACTCAAAACTAAAAGTATTAGATGTGTAACATTTTAAAACTAGACCCAAAACCTAGTCGAGACCAAAATATATTTTCTCTAATTATAAATATGTTACACAAATAAATAATTTAGAAATATAATAAGTTTTTAAAGTTTTTAGTCTATCACTAACTTACCATTTATATAGTGCATCACTACAGCAAACCATTTTTATGCATATCATTTGTACATTTATCATCTATCAACATTTTTTATGTCTATTTCCATTGAACAATTTTTATCTATATTATCGATGTACCATTAATGTGTTTATTAAACAACCGTTATACATTTTTTATAAACATACCTTTTCTTTTGTTTATCCCTAACAAATTTATAGTTGTTTTACATTATATATATTCATTATGTTAACAATCTAATATCTTTGTGTGTTGTATGAGATTGTTGCTTTGACCTGAGTTGTGTATAGTATTTGGGTTTTGCTTCAATTGTTTATAGTTGTTAATTTCTTTGCAAGAGTTGTGTACAATTGTTGCTTTATAGTTGTGTGAAGTAATTGTTGCTTTGCAGGAGTTTTTGTGAAGTTGTTTGCGTTGTAGAGTTGTGTAGTTATATGTTAATTTGCAGGAGTTGGGTAATTATTGAGTTTGTAATTGTGAGCTATATTGTGTAAGTGAGTTGGTATTGTGTATAAAGTACAAGTTGGTTCCAGCTTGTTTGGGGTGAATGCAAATTGTAGGTATAAAGCTTGTTTGGGATTATAGGTTGCATATGAGGGGTCCCAATGACCCGAATTTTTTTCCCTTAAATTGTTATAATTGACGGCTAAAAACATCAACAAAGGTTGATAGTTGATGGACAAAAATGTTAATAAAACATACAATAATACTGTTTTCTTGACATGCTAAAAATGTCAATAGAAAGGGTTGATGGTTTTTACAAATAGTTGATGGACAAATTGCCAATGTTACCTTACTTTGATGTTCAAAAAGTATCAACAAAAGCATCTAACTTGACGATTTTTTCATATACTTGATGGGCAAAAAATATCAACCTAACCTATGTTGATATCAAAAAATGTCAAGATAGAGTTTTTGTTGAGGTTTTTTGGCCGTCAACAAAATTATCTTTCTTGATGTTCAAGCTTTCTTAATATGGACTTACTTGACGTTTTTTGGTCATCAACACAAGTCTTTCTTGACTTCTTTTGCCTATCAACAAAGGTCAAATTTGTAGTAGTGTTATCACTAACTAAAGTCTATCAATGATAAACCTTGGCCAATAATATAAGTATATTTATTTAGAACGTTGATAGTATATATGCTATTTGAGGATCACATACTCAATAACTCAATATCTAGTTTCTACTTAAGGTCAAAACATGTTTTATATTCTAAATGTGGTAATTCATTTGCTTGCCTATTATTTAACTAAAATTACTACATATTTGTTGATGGGGCCTAAAGGTATTTGATGTGTGAATAAATGATAGCTCTTAAATAGAGCTATCTCTCTCTACTTAAATCGTGTTAGTTTTTTGGAACTTAATGCTTCATTTAGTGTTTTTGACAGGAAAATGAGCAAAGGAAACCATTGAGACATTTGGGGTGCAATTTGGATCAAAACGGAGCATTCGACAACAATTTGAAACAAAACGACAAAAATGCCCCTGAGAGCGTTGCGACGCCCCAGAGGAGTGTCTTTGACAAACGAGCGATGAGGGCAGCATGCAGTGTGGTATGCTCTGGGCAGGCACTCCAATTTTTACCTAGAATGCAGCGCGCTCCGAGGCAGATTTATATAGTTGCTTCTTTTTTAGGGTAAAAGAGGGAGGGGGAAAGAGGGAAGAACTTAGCCCCAATTTGGTTTTCCTTCTTTTTCACCTTTTAGCTTAGGTTTTTCTTCAATTTTTGGGTTGTAATCATGGATTGGATACTCTCCCCTCCACTTTCTTTGTCTATGAAGATGTTAAAGTAAGTGTTTTTTTGTTCTTGAGAGCAAACCCATGTAATTACTTGAGATTTGTTTTTGTATAAACTTCATATTTTGATTGTGTTTCTTTGAATCTAATGCATATTTAGATGTGTGTTCTTGAAAGGATTGACGCCACTTTTCTTGAATGTATGTCTTAGCTAATTGGTTTTGCTCGTGTGTTTCCTTTGTGTTCATCCATGCTTTAAATTGACAAGTAGCAGGAGTTTTTGTACGCATGCTAAGGCAAATAGGTTGTCCATAGGCTTTAAAATGTATGCTTAACCTAGATTTAATAAAAATTTGGTTAATTAAGTTAGGACTTTCCCATTAGTTAATCACGCACTGGAGCCCTAAAGTTTAATGTGCATGTTCTTGGTTATAATTGATCACTATTGAACCCAATTAGGACTCAAGACTTGTAGTTTAATTAAGGTTTAGGTTTTAGTTGATAATTAATGCGCTCATTTACCTGAACTCGATGAGTTGACTGCCTGTAGCGTCGGCGAGTCTAATTAAGTTGAATAAGTCATGCGTTTAATCAAAAGTAAGTCGGTGAAAGAAATTATATAGGAATTCAATTGCTCTCAAGAACTTGATCTCCTCATCCTTGGTTATATTTATCCCATGTTTTATTTTCATTGCATGCCTAGTTCTAATTCACACCAAACCCCTCCTCCCCCTCCATTTATCGCTATAATTTAGAAAATTAGCTTAACGAGACAAAGACTGCATTCCCTATAGTTCAATCCAGACTTGCTACTGTTGCTACACCATCGTAGTAATAGAAGTAAGATTCGGTATTATAAATTTCTTTTGATGGTTTCTTTTGAGAATTAAACGATGCCCGAAAAGAATTAACTACCAATAAAATGTGTGCATACTTTGTGCAATACATTTTAAACTCCTTGTTAGTATATCCATATATATAGTAATAATTTATCTATTAAACTAATAATTAATTATGAGCTATATATCATTCACTACCACTGTCGAGTATGAAACTTTATTTCGAGCAAGAAAATACATTGTACACACAGCATGCATGTTACTTCTGTTTTATACGAGATATATAGTAAATTTAAAATTTAAGGAAGTTAATTCAACTTTAGTTATGAAAACATAATTGGAAGAACAAGCAAGCAATGAAAGCTTACTATTGAACAAGTATCGCTGCATCAAAATGGACTTTTCATGATGCATAAACAGTAGCAAAAATAAAAATGAAAGAGAAAAAAGAGTCATTAAAACTAAAAATACGCGTTTTTTGCGAGAAAAAATAAAGTTCTTCGAATTTTCTGAAATTTATGATAGTTTTTTGTGTCGCTAATTTATGACTGTTACCCATTCTCTAATGACTTAAAATTTGCAAAATTAAGTTCACTTGATACAAACTAGCTAATTTTTTAGTATTTTCGAGTAAGATTTAATGGGTAACATTGCCCTAAATTCCTTTTGAACTAGATTAAATTGTGTTTAGAATTTTTCTTACTAGTTGGGAGCACTTGTTGTAGATTTGTAGTAGTTTCGCACGAATTCAAACACTTTCTAGTGAAGTTTCAAGTTTTATTGGTGAATTGTAGATAATAAAGCTATGTTTAGGTCTTTGTAGACTCAATAGAAGTGATTTAGATTGTGTTCTCTAATTCTTTTGAAACTTTTATTTGTAGATTTGATCTAGTCTTGAACCCTTTTAAACACTTTTCAATAAAGACCCAAGTTGTGTTTGGTAAGATTTAGGCAATAAACCTTTATTTTGACCTTTTCAAATAGGTGATTATGACAAAAATATGAGAATTTGATTTATAACAGGAATATGATTGAAGCTCTCTTTCAAAATTTAATTCTTTCTTTTTTTCATGACAGGTTTATAACAATGGTTCCCTTATTTCTTAGCAATTGTAAGTTACCACCTTATTTGAATGTATGAAATAATTGTATCAATTTTACATTTTTCTCATATTGTTCTTTTATCTTATAAACTTTGAAGGAGGGTATGGGTATTCAGTTCACTAATCTTGAGCTTCTTGAATGATTTGTTCTAGTTTTGCTTTCACTTTTTTTTACGTAAAATTAGTGTAAATATTCCTATGTCCACGTGCTACAAGAATTATTTGCCCCTATTAATTCTAATTTACTCTTTTGTATCACAATGGGCAAAATCTTCGTTTGCTAATTCAATTCATTTAAGTGATGATTATGCAACTTTTAGGTAGTTTTGAGATTTAAAGTGTCACTTAGACACTTTTTAGAAATTTTTCAGTGCTTTCTATAGGCAAAATGGTACTTATGTACTTTTTAGATTGGTTTGAAAGTTAAGATATAACTTAGAGATTTTTTAGGAACTTTATGTGTTTTTTACCATCAAAATGGCACTTAACCACTTTTTTTCAGCATCTTAGGTGGTTTTGAGAGTCAAATCAATACTTCGAAATTTTTAAAAAAAAATTTTATGTGGTTTAGAGGGTGAAAATGACACATAGACACGTTTTAGGTGATTTTGATTGTAAAAGTATCATTTAGACGATTTTATGAATTTTTTATGTGATTTTCATAGCAAAAATGACACTTAAGTTTGGCAGCAAAGCTTGAAGGAAGGAATCTAAGATATTTGCATAATGTATCTTGTTTTAAAACAAGTGTTCAAATTGAAGAAGATGTGAGTTGATGTGGCTGTTTTTATGTGTAGGGAACAGTTCACACATAGCTTGCTCATACTTGGGGGCAAGCAGTACATATGAGGTACAGTTAAGTTATTTTGTGATGGTTTCCTATTTTTATAACTTTGTTGATTTTACAGGTTTTTAGGGCCTTACAGTTCACCAAAAAGTTTTGTTATTTGCGGGAACAAAACTCTCTCTTCTACTGAAATCAACCCACCGAGAAGCCACATGTGAGCAATGATGAACTTCCTTTTTAGATTGTGTTTTTAGAGCACAATTTTTCTAAGGCCCGTTCCTCTTATTAATTAACAAATAACCAATTTCTTTGATTGGTTAATATAGAGAACAAAGAAGAAAATTATGGCAGTGGATTAATAATCTATAACAAAAATCAATATTAGAAGAAAATTTGAGAGAATAGAGTGTGTTCTCTCTTGTTGGGTTGATGGTTTTTCTTATTGTTTATTTCAAGTTCCTCTTGTAGTATAAGAAATCAAATAGTTTTTGTTGGGCTATTTGCAATAGATATTTGTAGGGCGAGTTTTAGAGGCATTTTGTAATCATCATCATAGTAGAACTTTCAATTGTAGAAGACATAATGCATATATTTTTCGGGTCATTCTCTTTTTTCCTTCTATTTATTATTTGTTATTTTATGATCAATTACTTATTGGTCTCAAACTTATGAAGTGGGAGTCTAAGATATAATTTAGTTTATTCCACATTTATTTATATCTCCTATTAATTTTCAACAATATTTAGCAAATATTAATTTATCCAAATTATGTCGTGAAAAGTTGTGACTTAGACTCTGAACTTGTGTTTTGTTGATTTATGCGAATGTGGTTCGATCTTTTGATTTTTTCTGTAGAATATGTATATGCTTGATTTGAAGATGGGGAGCGCATGAATGTTCTTGACGTTAAAGTCTCAAAAGAGCGTTTGTATCTTCGAAGAACTTGGGTCTTCAAGGAGTGTTTAGCTTCAAGTGCTTAGGGAAAATTCTAATTGTTGGGAGAATTCTCTCTAGAGTTTATGAAGTATAAAATTTTTGAACCTTCCAAATGAGAAGAACTCATCTATGAATAGAGAGCTCTCATGTGGGCTTTGTGAGCTTGAGTTTGGTTGGTCTATGGACCTGACCTCTGAGCTTAACTAATTAAATTTTGGCCTTTCTGAACCAAACTAAAGTCCATTTTTTGTTCAATTGGACCTAAGCTCAAATATTAATATCAAATCTGATCAAATTATTTTATTGATCCAACATTCATGATGAAAGCACATAGCATCATCAAGATTTGTCAACCTATGTCTTCAATTTTAATTTGAGATATCATTAATTTTGAGAAATTAGATGACACTTTGTGATTGGTAAAAAATTCTCATTCAAACATATTTTTATAAAATTAGCACAAAATGATGAAAATTAAAAATGGAAATAAATTAAATGGCGCTGTTATGTATATTACTATTTATTTGTTGGAATGTGTTTAAAAATGAAGCAAAAGAAAAAGTAATTTGTAATTTGAATTTTTGAAATTGGGTAAAAGTTTGTATGTGTTTTTATATAAAGGTATGTTATATATATGTTCACGTGTCTGTTTATGTTTTCGGGTGATTTAACATGGTATTAAAGTAGGTGGTTTAAGAAGTTGTTCAAACTCTTGTAATGTTATTTCTTATTCAAAATTAACAAGGTACATAAAACATATGTTAGAAAATTACAAGCATATATAGTATTTAAAAAACTAAAAAACATACTCTCACTATAAAATATTATAATATTAGAG
This sequence comes from Citrullus mucosospermus, assembly GCA_030954485.1. Classification (NCBI taxonomy): domain Eukaryota; kingdom Viridiplantae; phylum Streptophyta; class Magnoliopsida; order Cucurbitales; family Cucurbitaceae; genus Citrullus; species Citrullus mucosospermus. The sequence continues at coordinate 6,070,500 of CM062065.1, forward strand.
AGGGTGTTTGGCCTATAAACTTCATAAGTTAGTGTTAAATAACTTAACTTCAACAATAAACACTATTAAAGTTTCCACAGCTATCAAAAAACTTCATCTTCTGCTATTTCTCTATTTTGTACATTTATTGAAGAACTGCATCTTATAACCTTGCACTCCAAACATAAACTTCATCACTCCAACATAGTAACTCTAAACTTCAAAATTCAACTCATTGCCTCAAACACCCCAATAGTTTTGTTCATTAGTCATTTAAACTCTAAACCAACACTTTTGTGTCATTATTATTAACATCATTTATTAATATATAAATATATATGTGCCGACATAGTATGCCGGTTAAAAATTATATAATCTAAGTTGTCATGATGTGACACAAACTCAACCACTAACTAATAGGCATATATCACATCTTGATATCCTATAAACAGATGAAAACGATAACATGACGTAAAAATAAAAGTTTATTAAACAAATTGATCAAATGGTACGTGTTCAGAACGCACATGATCAAATTTATAATTTAACCTAACCAAATTCCGAACCCAATATTTATTTATGGCAGCATCTAGGGCAGTATTGAAGAGCAAAGTATTATGAGGAGAGAGAGAGAAAAAAAGATGAGTGAGAAAGTTAGGTTTGGGGAATAAGAGAGAGAGAGAGAGATAAAGAACAAGGTAGCGAATTGTAAGGCTCAAAATACGGGTCAAACAAGAAGGGATGGTGCTATATTTCCTTACGGTCTAAGCATACTATTTATTTTTATAAGATCACATCTTCACAATATCATATAACTAAATACTCTCCTCCCCTAGATCCTAATATATGTATATATAAAAATTATATTATGGTTGAATTGTAAATTTGTTCCCTATCGTTTAGAAAAAGTTAAAATTTAATTAATTCTTATAATTTATAATTTTTTGGACGTTGAATTGGTTATTATAGTCTGAGGGTTATAATAGTATATGTGAGCTATAACATTTCGTATTTGGGGTGCATATAATTTTAATCTACGTTGGAAATAGCAAACATTGTATCAAAAAGAGAGAGAATAGGGAAGAAATAGAAAACATTGTAACAAAAAAAATCAAAATAGTATTATATGTAGATAATTGTAGGTTATAAATAATTGCAAATACCATTGTTGTATTTGGAGCCCTAAACATGGAGTAAGTTATAATAGCCCAATTCATCAACTTCAAGTTAGGGACCAAATAACTTTTTTCTTTTTGTGGAGAAAGATATATTGTTGGGCCAGTAGAGGTACTGAAATATCTGAATTAGTTGACACATTCTTAACACTTTCATTCTATCTCACGTTTAGGACTCTATAGGGTTTGAATTATAATTTTATAAGAATTTTATCAAACTATTTGATCTAATATTGATGAAGTTTTATTAAATCAGATAGACCAAATTATTACTTTTTCAAAATTATAGTGCTAAATATATAATGTCATTTTCTCTCTCTCTCCTTTTTCCTTTTCTCTCCCTTTCACCACCCACTTTGACATAACCTCCTCAAATTCACAAACCTAAGTAAACAAGTTAAAACCCAACATTTATCCATTTGACAAGAAAGAAAATTAAAGTATTCCAATTATCAGCAAAATAATCATAAGCATAGTACAATTCATTGTGAGATTTAAGATTCTCCTAATTTATATATGAAAACTTTAGGTGGTGGGTCAGAAAGAGATCAGAAAGTGTGTGTGTGTGTGTAAATTTATCCATTATCAAGTAATTAAATAATTAATTAATAATTAAGTGAGCTATGTTGATTATGATTATTATGTTGTTTAAAAAGATATGATTTTTAGTGTTTTATTTGTTGTATTTGGGAAAAGGGTGTTAAGTCATTTTCTTGCATACGCATATGAGTGACAAATGTTGAGTCTTTTGGTGAATGATCCCTCTTTGTGGACACACACCAAGAATCACAACTACATCAAACCAATTATATTGTCAAAATATTCAAAGGAAAACCATTTATTGTGGGATTTTGATTTTGACAAGAAACTACTACCAACCCACCAAGTGAAAAAAAAAAAAAAAAAAAAAAGCTTGCTTTGTTTGATAATGCCATTCCTTATATGTTCTTCATCTATTTCTCAAATTAACTCAAACATTGTTTTCGTTGTTTTCTTTAAATTTCAAATTTAGGCTATAAATTTTTAGATTGAACTTCAATAAGTTTGTAAACTTTAAACATAATTCACATATATTTTATTATACACATAAATGCAATAATTAGGCTTCTAAATCATATTGATCCCTCGTTTTTCTAGTATTTTGTTTTTTTTTTTTTTTTTAAAAAAAAAGTGTTATAAATCATATTAGAAACACAAAATTAATTATTAATTTAATTTTTCTATGAGATATATTTCATATATCTATTAAATTCAAATTCGAAATTTAAGATACATCATTTATCTTCTAGTGTACCAAGCAAACCTCATGTCTTTTTTCATCAATAGTAGAATTATCCCACAAAAATACTAATCATAAAAATGATTGACTATGGATCAAAATGCATGTATAATATATATTATATTCTTTCCCCCCTTTAAAAGCAATATGTATATATAGTTATTTATTTTTACCAACATAATGGGTTCAACTATGTATACATTCGAGAGATCAAAGCAAGTTTATTTGCTTAGTGGTAATTGACAATATCTCTAAATCTGTTTTTTTTCCTAATTAACTAAGTTTAGTTGAATTGTCATTAATGGAGAACCTCATTATATCATTATTAATTACATTAACAACAATGCTTATATTTGGTTTGTGCTTCATAAACAAAGTTTCAAATTTCAAAAACAAGACTAAAAAAAAAAAACAAAAATATTTAATTAGTACCCAGTCATGTCCCTCTTCTAGATCAAAATTTAAAATCCTTGCTTCAGCCTTCATATTTATTTAACTATTATTAAAAAAATATGTATAATTAATTAAGAAATTTGAGATGTATTTTGTTTAGAGAAAGAAAGCAAATGTTCACATGGATCAAAAGTCAAAATGCATTTAAGAAGTCACACGTGAGGGTGCAGTCATGTATGATATTATATATAAATTAGCCTCTAGCTTCCACTGTCTTTCCCCATTAATATTCATTACACAATAATTAATTTAATTTAGTTTATGAAACCTTCAAATTTCTCTGAAGAACCTAAAGCTCAAATATCAAAGTAAAATCCCCCCCTCCTTCTTTTTTCTCTTCTATATTTCTCAAGTTCCCACATAAAAGCTTCACAAGTCCCATTCATATTTTCACCCTTTTTGCTTCTTCTTTCTTAACATACAATACAATCCTATTATTATTTAATTTGCTGTATATCTTGCCTTTTAAGTACACTCCCTTTCTTTCCCAAGTTTCTTTCTTTCTTTCTTCTTCTTCTTCTTCTTCATCTCAAAAATCTCCCCTTTTCTCTCTTCTTCTTCTTCTTCTTCTTCTTCTTCTTCTTCTTCTTCTTCTTCTTCTTCTTCTTCTTCTTCTTCTTCTTCTTCTTCTTCTTCTTCTTCTTCTTCTTCTTCTTCTTCTTCTTCTTCTTCCATTCCATTCCATTGTACCAGAAAAGTGAATGGTTGAATGTCAAGAGAAAGGTAAGTAGACCACATCATATGTTTAATGTTAGATTGCCCTCAACTTAATTGATATGTCGTATCGATTCGATTCTCTTGTGGAATTCAATTACCTAGTCAATAATATATTGATCTTATTCAATGCGTTTAGGTTGATTTTGATTTTGATTTTGATTTCGAGTTTAGCAGAGAATTGCAACAGGTCGATGAGACCGGGAAGAAAATAAAGAGGGAAATTGATCAAAGTTTTTATGATCCATTAATGGGAAGAAGACATATTTTAAGTCCAAGTACTGGGACGACATTGAATACAATAACGCCATGTGCAGCTTGTAAGCTTTTAAGAAGAAGATGTGCTCAAGAATGTCCATTTTCTCCATATTTTTCTCCACATGAACCCCAAAAATTTGCTTCGGTTCATAAGGTTTTTGGTGCAAGCAACGTGGCTAAGATGCTAATGGTAAAAACCCTAATCAAATTTCTTTTCTTTACTCTCAATAATTGCCCTTTTGAATCTGCTGCCCAATTTTTGCAAGTTGTATACATAGATCTAGTGATAGGTATATTAAATTAATAAAACTAGATCTCACTTTTAAAATTTCACCATGTCAGTCATATAGTTTTGACTTTGGTACGTACTATATATATTTACATATAAAATACATAAACACGTAGGGTAGATCTAAGTATACTGTGGTTTTGTCTACATAAATTTACTGCTTTTATTTTTTTAAAAAATTATGCAACCTTCGATTTTTAATTTTGTGTCTATTATTCTCTGATCAACTCCATCCATCTATTCGTAATATTTCGGGTGGCATTAAAAACTAGATATAAAATTTCAAGTTGAGTGTCTATTTGATTAACGTTTTAGGCCCCGTTTGATAACAATTTGGATTCTAGTTTTTAACTTTTGAACATTAAGTTTATTTCTCCACTTAATTTTTTATAATAGTTTCATCTTGATTGAGTAAAAGAGTAAAATTTTTTAGTCAAATTTTTTAAAAAATAAAATTATATATTAATTTATATAGTTTTCAAAATTTAACTTAGTTTTTAGGTATATATCTAACTACTAAAATTTTTAGGTTTAATTTTAAAAAACAAAAAAACAAGAAAAAAATGATTACTATTTTCTTTTCTACATTTTCAAGTTTTATAAAATGGGAGTGTTTGATAACGGTTGATATTACATTTTCGTGTCCAAAATAATTTTAGAAACAAAGCCAAAACAAATTTACTGTTTCTTATTTTCATTTTCGTTTTTTCTTTCAAAACATAATTAAAAGTATTATTTTATCCCTTTTTTAATTTTTAAAGTGCAAGAAAACATTTAAAATAAATGTAAAATACAACATTTTTCATATTTAATTTCATAATTAAACTTCTTACATTTTTATTTAAAATTCCCGAGAACATAAAATAATTAGACATGATTGTCAAGCATGTTTTTTTTAAGAAAATGAAAGTATAAAAAGTAATTAGCCAAACACAGTTTTATTTTTCTCAACCTAATTTAAAAATTAAAAAATAATAATAATAATAAAAATAAAAATAAACATAAAAACAATAAAAACTTAGGTTTTATTGGATAACCATTTGATTTTTAGTTTTTTAAATTAAAATAAAGTCAAGATATCAACACTACTCTCACTAGAACTAGAGATGTCCATTTAACCCGTAGGGTTGGGACTCTGTGAAGACTTGTCCAGAACAGGACGAAGATGAGGAATCCCTAAATACACAGGAAATGAAATGGACACGTTCCTATCCTGGGGACCTCTCTACTTTCCCCACTAGTTTATGTGGTTTTAAAATCCAAACTAAACCTACAAATAGGAGCATTTAAAAACTATTGTTTAAGAAACAATGATTTTCAGCAACATAATTTTAAAAAAACCAAACGAATGTGAAACAAACTGATGATAATTTTGTTGAAGTTGTAAAAAATAAACAATCTACCAGGTTGAAAATTTAGAGTCATAATTAATGTATGATGTATAGTATATATTATTATATTTGAGTTATATAGAGATGAGTAAATTGTGTATGTTTGAATATTATAATTTGTAGGAGGTACCGGAGAGTCAAAGAGCGGACGCAGCAAACAGCCTTGTTTATGAAGCAAATCTAAGGCTAAGAGATCCCGTGTATGGTTGCATGGGAGTCATTTCTGCTCTCCAACACCAACTTCATACTTTACAATCTGACCTCAATTCCATCAGAACTCAGATTTTCAACTTCAAATTTACACAACATAATAATTCACACATTCCTAATTTCATTTCCGCCGCCGCAACCCCGCCTGCAGCCCCGCCGACTCCGCCACATTCTCAGCCGCCTCCCCTCTCTCTTCCGCCCCCTCTTCCTTCCTCCTCTTCCATCTTTTCATCTCCTATTATCACTACTACTACTGCTGCCCCTGAATTAATTAACCCCATCTCAACAACTCAACATATCTCCTACTTTGGTTAATCTAATTATATTCTAGTGTGTGTTGTTTCAGATGATGTTGAGTGAAATTAGTTAGTATTATAATTACTACTTCTGATTTTATTTCTTTATCTCTTCCTATTTACTACCGAACTTGGCAAAATTCTAGTTGCCAAAAACTCATCTCAAATTTGGTTAGGTTAAAAAAATGAAAATACTTTCATACTAGTTGTAATATCTAAAACAACCGTTTAATAAAAAATTGTCATGTAGCAAAAAAAAAAAAAAATAAAAAAAATAAAATTAAAATAACTTTTTTTAAGTAAAGAAAGGGAGAGAGTATGAGATTAGGTGCAACCTAGGCTGCATCTAATCGTTGCTTGAGAAAATTCTGTATATTTTTTTTTTTATTATATTACTAATTATCATTGTTTCTCATCTACAAGAGATGTTTGTAATAAAGAGTTTTGTTGTCCACAAGTTGTAAAGTAGGTTTGGAAAGTTGTGGAGTCCACAAACTCACTCTTTAGAGCAAACAAATAAGTGGAATTCAACTTAAGTTGTTTAGGTCAAATACTCCAATGAGGGATTGCATGATTATAGAGTAGTATATCAAAAAGAGGCGACAGAAAAATAAAACCGACGGTGGTTGGCGGCTGAAATGAACCGTATGTAAGCCTACAAAGGGTGTGTGTGAAAAATTTGGGTTGACTTTTGACTGGTTAAAGAGTGAGTTGCATAAGCAAGCATGGGGTTTTTTTAGTCGGTGTTTTGTTTAATATATATTATATTAAGGGGTGATTAATTAACTAAATCTGTCTCAATAACACACGAATATTTGTAAGAATAGGTTAATTGAATGAAGCCTGATTTTTCTCTTTGCTTCACAAGGACCCCCACATAATTCATATTTCAATTTTACAAAATTGTTTTTAAATATAAATATAATTTTACACTTTAGTTTATAATTGCTTTATATTTATTTACATTAGTGAATATTTTATGTTACTTTCTTCGTATGTTCCATTTTCTTTTTTTTTTTTTAATATTTTTGTAATGTTTTTTTTTTTTTTTTTAAAAAAAATAATTTATAACATATGTCCCATACCAACACCTTTTTTACAAACTAACAGATTGATTTGGTTTTTGGCTTTGATTTCATTTAGGGCTAAAAGCCAACCACCCCTATAGCTAGGGAAATTTTCAAAGTTTAGTATTATTAATGGGAAACTTCATTGGATTCTTCCTCTAATTAATGGGGAATTTGGTATAATGTCATAGTACTGTCATGGATTGCTTAAAGCATTGGCATCTTTCTATTATTTTCTTTTTCATTTTTGGGAGATGAGACAAAATAGTTCATAAGTGCAATATTAATTGGAGTTATTAATGTTTGGTTAGAGAAAACGTTATTTATTTGCATTTGTGGAAATTTCAACAAGTACACTTGTCTACAACCCAATTACCTATTTTAAGGTAATAAGGATGAATATGATATATTATTGGGGTTGTCACTTATTTTAGCTTTTACTATTTCAAGGTTATTAAAATCAAGACATTAAATAACAATCTCTCAACAAATCGATAATATTTTCATTGACCTTGCTACATTTTCAAGAGTCCAACGTCAACCAAAGTTGGTAATTAATAAGCTTTGAATCATTATCTTAGCTTTATATGATTCTTGGTTGAGTTTCATCAAATAAAATATTGTTTATTATCTTCTTCTTCTTCTTTTTTTTTTTTTTTTTTTTAAAAAGATTATTTAATATAATTATATACCATGGAAAAATAAATGGGCTTAAGATAGGAGAAAAAACTTGGTGTAATAGAGAGAAATTAGTAGATATGAAGATTGTTTTGAAGGAAACCCAACGATATTACTATTATTATTATTTTTCAATAAAAGAGATTGTTAACAAACCCAGAAATTATAATTTGGAGTTTTTTTTTAAGAGTTGTTTGGTTTAATGTTTTATAAATGTTTGAAAATTAAAGAAGATTGTGGTCTCTTTGTGCATGAGAAATGCTATCAGAATTTCATGAATAAAAATTATGTTTGTATTTAATTTATAAAATTAAGTATGACAATTTTATATAAATTTGATAGATTAATTAATTAAACAATAAATATCGTTCAATATATTGATAATAATAAATTAATTAAGAATCACAATGATTTTAAGGATTGTTTTCAAATATAGCAAAATGAGCAAAAATATTTACAAATATAAAAAAATATCACTGTTATCAGTGATAGACAACAATAGACCTTGATAAACTACGATAATCTATTAATGTCTATCATTCACCGATAGATAGTGATATTTTTCTATATTTGAAAATATTTTCAGGAATTTTGCCATCTAAAATAATTACCCTAATTTTAGTTATGAATATTTAAAAATTGGATAATCTATCATTAAAACTAATCAACTAATACATTTAATAAAAGTCATATTAATTATAATCTAATAATTTTTAATTAACTAAGTTTAATTTTAATTTTAAATAAACAATAAATAATACATTTTAATAAACAATATATTATATAAAAAATTAAAAAATAGATAAAAATATGATATTGTAATAAAGAATGTTCAGAAGGAGTATATATTAATTTTTTATATATAAATATGATATTTTAACAATGATTGAAGTAATAAAAATTAATCACAATGAATAATTAACCAATTATAAAGAGGGTAATTGTGTTGGATAACACTTTTAAGGATAATAACTAAGTATATAGCAACATTTTAAAAAAATGGTAAATATAGCAAAATCTATCAACGATAGACTCTATGAGTGATAGACTCTTATCATCACTAATAGACTTTTACTATTAATATGGTCTAGTACTGATAAAGTTTGAAAGTAGACTCTCAATTTTGCTATATCTGTAATGTCTTTTGCATTATACTATATTTGTAATTGCCCTTTATAAATAATCAATAGTGATCATATATTCATAATGAAGAATCAAATTAAAATTAAGCTCAACAGATAATTATTGTTTAATTATAAAAAAACCAATAAATAATCAATTATTACTATTGAAAAATGATTTGTTGTAGTAACTAAATTTAAATAATCCTAGTTTACTAATTAAACATATTTAAAATATTATTAGCTAATTAATTAATAATTTATGTAAATAAATAATTACTTCCATTTAATAGATTTTTATTGTAAAAATAAATGTAAATATTTTTAATAGATTATTTTTCTATTAAAATAAATACTTATATTGATTTTTTAAAATTAATATTAATTAATTAATTAACTAACTATATTCCAAATGAAATTTTATTTAATTTTTTCTTTTGCACGGAATTGTCAGAAAAAAAAATTAGAGCTCAGGAAAATGTAACAATTATATTTTTAATTGTTACGACCCCAGTTTGAGGGTGAGACATGAATGAAATGAAATTGTATTTGAACAAGAGAGATCTTGAGAATATAAATTAGGGTTAAGAAAGTCTTAAAAGAATTAAAAATTACCACTTGTACCAACAAAGTGCATCTTTTCGATGACTCAATTATAAAAACTCCAAAGTTAAATATGAAGAATCCTATGTTGAGTGACCTACTGGGAATGTTCTTAGAAAGGATGTGGTAAGGATAAAAATGCTGAAAAGACCCAAAAGAATATGTAAAGTTATTTGGTAACATTAGTTGTGTAAATTTCTAGGGTATTGATCAAATAACCATATTCTGGCTACCCAATTCAAATTATAAGAGTTGGGTTTGGTTAATTTTTTTTTTTCAATTTTATCTAGTTGGTTTGGATCTCTGGGAACTTTTAATATATATATATATATATATATATATATATATATATATATATATATATAATTTGTAATAAATATTATAAATATTTAGTATTTAACATTTGAATTTTTTGAGACTTTAACTATTATTTATGTGTTTAAATAAATCGGCACCTTTTTAAAAAATTAATTAGAAAAAACAAGTTATAACTCGACAACCGAACTCAACCCAACCCGAATTTTAAAGTTGGGTTGAAGACTTTTATTGGGATATTTTGGGTTGCCAATTCAAGTAACACGACGAATTTTTGAGTTGGTCGAAAAAAACCATCCATCCAACCAAACTGCAATTTAACATATATTGATAAGGATATTAAAAAAGATACAGCATTGAAAGAGAGAACTAAAACTCCTATATTTTACCGTGCGAGATGTTGAATTATGCTAACAATTTTGTATATTTTGAAATATTAAAATGAAGTTATTGGTCAAATTCGTCTCATTGGACAAAACAAAACAGTTGAATGAAAAAAGAAGAAATACAAACAAACAAACAGCCAACAACATGAGTTACATAATCTTCGTATTAAAAACTTCTTTGATGATCACAAACACACAAAACCCAAATCCAAAAACACTTGAAAATAAAAACTTGAACAAAAGTTCTTCTTCAAAACAACATTTTTTTCCCTACAAAAAAGCAAGAAAACATAACAAAACAACTGATTTCTTCATATATTTCTTAAAATTTAGTTAACCCTCCTGCAGTCCTTCCTAATTTCACCGTTGGAGCCAGTAAGAGGACTGATATCTCCCATCTTCACCATGGCAGCAGCAAAATCAGAGAAGAAACGAGCAGGGGCATTTGCGTAATTTTGAACACTGGAATCTGTAGATCCGCCATTGAAGAGAACTTGATCCGATTGTAGAAGGCCCTTGTTTTGAAGAAGATTCTTGAAGTAGTTGTTGTCAAATGAGTTTGGAGTTTGCAAATCCAAAGGAGCCAAATTGTTGTCTCCAGTTCCTGAGGTATTGGGGCAATTGCTTTGCCTTGTTCTTGCAAATGAACTCTCAATGTTTGTGCCATTGCTGTATATTCTCCCTCTAAATGTCGTGCACCGTGCTTGCCCGATCGTGTGCCCGCCTGTCATTAATTATTCAATGTGACCGTTATAATCAGCCTCATATAAAGCTAAAAGATATAAGTCCCTATAATTTCAGTTTTCGTTTATTTTAAAGACCAATCATTTTAGTCTCTTAGTTTTTGTTTTTATTCAAAGTACAGAGAAAGAGATATGAACCTGAAAGGGCAACCAAGTCGGTGTTGGAGAGTCCGAGAGCGCTGAATCTAGAGCTGAGTTGGTTTAAAGTTGAAGTTGGCCCGGGGATATCGCTGTTGGCTTGGGATTGGCTTGCAGTTGTGGCGTCTCTTCTTCCCAACTTCACATTCCAGCTTGGCCCTCCTAGCTACAAATTCAAATATTACATGCTTACTGGAGTTCGATTAAATTAAAGATGTGACGACTTACGAGAACGACAGAGTCACGAGCAGCAATAGCGAGAATATCAGCACAAGAAACAACACCAGGACAAGCTTTTTCGACAGCGGTTTTGATGTTATCAATGACATCAAAGCCTCTAGCTGAGTTTCTATTGGGGTTTGCATTTTTCTCTCCAGTAAAGCTTGACGTGTCATCTAACAAAATGGACCCGTCGCATCCCTAAATTCCAAAAACAGAACAGATCAAAGTCAATAATCAACAACAACAAAAACAACAAAAAAAATAAAATAAAATAAAATAAAATTCAATCTTTGGAACAAAGCAAAACCAAAAAGGGTTTGAATGAAGAATGAGAGAGAAGTACATTGACGAAACAGTCATGAAAAAACAAGCGAAGAATGGAAGCGCCCATTCGAGCTTCACTGGAGACAGCAGATCGAACAGAGGATTTGACGGTGGACAACAAATTTGGACAAGAAGAAGAGTAAAAGCCAGTAGAAAGTTGAGCTGAGACATTCCCCAAAAAGAGCATAAACAAAGCCAAAGTCAAAACCAAAACTCCTCTGAATCTTGAATCAGCCATTGCTACAACAACCCACAAGCTCTTTAACTACTTTCCAAGTAGTGATGATGAAGAAGAAAAACAGAGTGTAAGGGCCTTTTATACATGGGAAAAAGGAATTCTGGGATCTCCATAGCTTTGGCAGGTGAACCTAACTCGTGGAAATGGAATTGCATGGGAGAGACAATTATTTTCTAAGTTTCAACACTTTGAAAAGTAACAAAAATCAGAAAAGGGAATCGGAGGTAAAATTAAGAAAACAGAGTGTGATTTGGATTTGGATTTGGAAGATGTTTTTGTCAAACAATTCTGCCAATTTTAAGCTATGGAAATGGTAAAGTCAAAAGGTTGCATGGGAATAATGTTTAAAAACTGCAATGAAACTTCAAAGATGCTGTTGTTGAAAAATGGAAGTGATGTCCAATTATTTCTCTTGGCACTTAAAAGTGATTTATAAAGTAATTTAATTAATTAGAAAAGAAGAAAACTGAGCTAATTTAATCCAGGTTTTACTTTTGCATGCAATGCTTGCTTTGATTGTGTCATGATTGATGATTGATTTTCCCTTATTTTAATAGGATAACTATAGTTTAGAGGTTGGTTTATGTTCGACCTTCCATAATTTCAAACTTCTATTAGTAATTTGAAGACATTAGTACAAGTAGCTTATGTTAAGGGACATGGTTTTTCTTAGGTCGAAAGTTCAAATCTACCTATTTTATATTTATTGTATTAGAAAAATTTGTTCGATAAGATATTAAGATATACATAAAAAGAGTAGCGACTATTGTAAAATTAGGTAAGATCATAAATAAATTTTGGAAAGATTATTTAATATTTGAAAAAATTGATAAAATCTCAGTATTAATGCTGCCCGAGATTTCACCAAGTAAGCAAAGACAATCGATAACATAGAAAGTGTTAGATTTGTAAGTAAATCTCGGTGGTCGATCTCGAGCGAGATTTACCGAGAAAAACTATTGTAACAATTTTAAAAAAAGATACTAGTTTCGAAAAGTAAAAACTCGAAGAGGTTATTTCATCTACAACTCCAAATTTGGGGAAAAACCATGGCCCACCAAAAAAACCAGTACATGAAAAATTGTTATAATCACACAGAATAATTCTCTCTCCTAATCCCAATTACAAAATCACTCTCTCAAAACTTTTGTCTACTCACACATTATTCTCACTCTCAAACTAGAGAATACAAAATGAATTTAGTTAAAGTTAGCACACTAAGTTTGAAGTGTTTCTAACTAAGATGACTTGAAACCAAAGGTATAGACTCCTTTTTATTGTTGTAGGAGCACATCACTTTCTTCAATTTTTCTACTGTGGGGCAAATTGCACTTATAATATTTTGTCAAAACCCAACAAATTCCACCTTGGTAACATATTTGAAGAATCCGCAACTTAAACAACAACCATTGTCGTCACCGACAATCATAATTCTCTAACTCAGAGAACTATAACCTACTCCACCATAAAGAGTAAACCACTTGGAATACCAAGTTCCAATAATTTTCTTTTACATCACATGTCGATAAATCTTGCTGACATTTATGGTGCAACTTCCACCTACTTGGCTCGCCCGGAAGTCTTTCAAGTATCGACATAACTTCCACCGTACACCTTGCATAACTACCAAGTCAATGTCTGTGTGTAAACTTGTGGAACCGCTAACATCACATCCTCTATCATGGTAAAACGAATATACCACGAGGATGAATTCTATCTTCTTTAGAGGAAGTCACCGTCTTCCTTGACGAGAAAGACACTGTTAGCATCAGATACAGAGCCCTTTGACGAATCTGCTCTGTTTTTCATGTGCTCAGACTGTCCGCATTCCCAACATCCGAACCTTTGCTGGAATCACTCCAGAATTGCACTAGAACACTATCACCGCTTAACTTGCACTTGTGTAACCCAGTTTGTAGCAACACATCCCTGACTTGCGCACTTGCCACAAGTCGAAGTCAATCCTTCCATCAAATTTCTCCACATAAAAATTTATGGGACTCATAAAGCTTGACACACATCTACTTCACTTCATAGCAAAATAGCAAATAGTGACAACTCACACTATTCACAATACCGCAGCCCGTTTCAGAAAATCTTTTCTGATGTGGAAGGTCAGACAATGCTACAACCACAGAGCATACTTAGAAATTCAAGAAACGCTGAACCTAACGCTCTGATACCACTTGTTGAGAAAAACCTCCCACTTCTACTGCAGTAATAAGCAGAAAAATAACAGAGAAATTAAAAGAAAACAATAAAACTGGAAACACAACAATTTACGTGGAAAACTCCAAACTCAGAGAAAACTCATGGCCCACCAAAAAAAGTGAAAAATTGTTATAATCATATAGAATAATTCTCTCTCCAAATCCCCATTAGAAGAGCATTTTCTCAAAACTTTTGATTACTCACACATTTTTACTACTCTCAAACTAGAGAATACAAAAAGAATTTAATTAGAGTTAGCATACTAAGCTTAAAACGTTTTTAATTGAGACGACTTGAAACCAAAGGCATAGACTCCTTTTATAGTTGTAGGAGCCCATCATTTTCTTCAATTTTTCCAAGGTGGGACAAACTGCACTTCTAATATTTTGCTAAAACCCAAAAATACCTTCAATATAATACACAAACTTCTTGCTCAAACTATCATAAGCATAAAATTCATTTTCACGAGCCAAAAATCAAATGATTTGTAGTTACTTACAAAAACAATTTTAAAGAATAATCATTGCCCACAAGCTCTTGATTTTCATTACAAAATTTCATTTATCATTAAAAAAAAAAAAATTAAAGGGTTTAGGCAAAATTTTTGTACAAATGTCCCTTGTTTCAAGTGTGTTTATGATTTATGATCCGCCCCCACAAATATATAAATTCTAACATTTTGCTTACGTCCCATCCCATTGTCGATTTTTTAAAACAAATCGTGTTAGGGATGATCATACCTACGGTAGTCCTAATGTGATGGAACCATCCTTATCGCAATCTCTAATTTTTTAACCCAATCACAACAAATTGGGAGAAAATAACAAGATGATCATACCTACGGTAGCCCTAATGTGATGGAACCATCCTTATCGCAATCTCTAATTTTTTAACCCAATCACAACAAATTGGAAGAAAATCAAGGAAAACACAACAAACTAATGGTACACATACTAATGTATCAGGTTAAGGATGACCATCTAACGGATTCTGTTTATCTAGAATCTTAAGCGAAGAGGCCACAATAGCTTTAAAGTAACTAAATTGTGTAGCCTTGAAGCTATCTATGTAGATTGAAGTCTTATTTTTCTCACCAAAAACACAATAAACTTTGAGAAAAATAAAGATCACGATAGGAGTGGCCATTGTGTTACTGCTAAGACCCTAACGCAATAGGTTATAAAAAAGTGGTAGTGGGATGTGACGTAAACAAAATGTTAAAATTCATACATTTGTGGGGGGCGAGTCATCAGTCATATAAGCACTTTGAAAAGGGTCATTGTACAAAAAACTATTGTAAGCTCTCAACTTCAAGTGGGTGTAGCACACTCCATGCTTGGATCTCCAATTGTAATAGTTGGCGTTTCTAATTAAAATGATTTAGTAAATTGACCTATTTCCCAAACAATATTTCACAAATGTCATAAACTTTAATTATAATCTAAATTTATTTAGAACATGTACAAATTTAAGGTTGTGTATTTTAATTCTAATCTTGTATCACACATCCCACATACTTTGTCATGTATACACATGTATATATTTGAAATTGAAATATATGTTCCACATACTTTAGTATATTATACTAAGATAGATGATATACTTAAGTTATTTGAAATAAATCCATATATATTTAAAATTAAAAAAAAAAATGTACAAATAAACCAAAAGATACTATGTATATTATAGCCCACCTGACTTTAATGTGCAAATTAAAAAAAAACATTTAATGCGTGTAAATATGTTTTTTTTTTTTTTTTGTCTACATTTGTTTTTAAAAAATAAAACAATTTTAGAAAAAAACCATTTAATGCGTGTGAATATGATATATTTTCTTTTTCATGATTGTCTTTCCTTATTTCTGTTTTATTTATAATTATTATTGTTCAAAATTTCTAAAATTCATAGAGTAGTATGCATTTTTGAATCATATTGTTGTGTAATATTTCACCTAACTAGGCTATTCATACAAAAAATAGGCAGTTTAGGATAATTTTGTAATTAAACCTATTTAGTTAGGTTGTATTTAAAAAATACTTCTAATTATTATAACCGACAATTAACTTTAATAATTAGCATTACTATTTCAAATCCATATTTGTTAACTCATTCTCTCACCCTCTCTTTACTGCATTTACTCTTTACTTTGAGATTAAAATAGTGTACACCTAAAGGACAAATTATTTAACCCAGATTAAAGTAGTCTACAGGCCAAATAACTAACTTGACACTCTGAACGCCACTAAAATTTAAATATTCAAACATAAAACTTTTGCTCTACAAAACACAAAACTAGAAGGTTTTAAATCAGCCACGTAAAGAAGTAAGATTTGTCCACACACATAATGAAAAGTAAGATTTTTCCATACATAATTAACACAACAGTAGCGTTTAAAAAAAGGCGATGTGATGGGCAAAGGATAAGTGGATGAAAAAGAAGAAAATCCACGTAAGTTTATACTTTTCTGAGCCGAAAAAATGGAAAACAAAGTGAAGGCAAATAAAGGTATTAGGTAATACTAATAATATCATTTTCTAATAATTAAAGCTTAACAACCTGCGGAATAGATTATTACATAATGAGAGAGAGAAAATTAATTCCCAATACAAAGGGGCATAAGTATGACCCTCGATTTGATTTTGAATTTATATCACATTGTTGACTCTCATATGTATTTCCTGAATGGTTAAAGTTAGTCGGCTGAGGCTCATGATTGTTGACCAAGTATCATTATCCTATTATCAATTAAACATTTCATTATCCTTCCAAAGAGAGATTAGGCAGCAGGAGTCAACAATTACGAAATAAATCAACTAATTTGTTAGGTTTAAATTGATCTCCAGGCAGATAACCCACTAGTGCACTAATTATTAAAATGAGACAATCCTGGCCCCTCATTTCACTAGGAAAAAAGAATAATAAAATAGAAGCCTAGATGCTGACCCACCATTTTCCATTTCAATAGTTACAAAGGCTGAATAAATTCCACTATAATCAATTGAACAACTAAAAAAACACAGCCTAATGACTAGATTCTTACTTACATAGTTACATTGGCCAAACACTCTCCACTTTGATCTCTAGTCAAGTTGTTGTTTAAGACTTCTAATCCAGTCCAAAACTCTATTAATCTATACAATTACAGCCACAACTTGAATATTTCTTTGCAAATGTAACTGTTGAGGTTCAAAACTATGTGATCAGGTATTTTAAATCTCTCGGCCTAACAGCAAAAGAAGCTTAAAGACTCACTAAAAGCTGAAAATTTGTCTAGAGTTTAGGGAGAAAACAGCACCTGCATTGAATGACAGAAGTAAGCAAGCCGTTTCTATGAGTAATGAACATGAACTTTACCAGCTTCACCATACAGACTATTAACTTGAAGGGTTACATTGCCTATGCTTCACAGAACTATACAGAACAACCATCTACTCCGAGTCAGATGATTTAGCCTCCTCCACTGGTAGTTCGAATGCATCTACTTCTGAAAAATAAGCTTTCTGCTGTTCAACAAATTCCCGTGGAAGCTCTATGTTGGACTCATCTTCCTCATTCACTGTCGCACGCTGCCTCTGCCAAAAGAATAGCTACTCACCATTAGATTAATTTGCTTAGCATTGATTTTAAGGCTAGTAGCTGACTGCTAACAAATGGTTACTGGCAAGTGGGAAACAAGAGGAACTTTCAACTGCACAATTAGTCAATTACCATGTCATGGCCATTTGTTAGGTCATCACATTATAAAAAGTAAAGCTCCTAAAACTGAGACGCAGCGATCTTGACAGTTAAGACTGCTCAATGGAGGGCCTATTTCTGCCATTTCATTCCCAGTATTTACTATTCTTTATATAATTGCATATTTAGTCCTATGGTTTGAAAAAAGTTAGAATTTAGTCCCTATGGTTTAAAATTAGAACTTAGGCCCTATGGTTTGATAAAATCTTTATAAATAGTTCCTAAAGTAGGGACTAAATTCTAACTATTTCCAAACTCTAGGGACTAAATTCTACCACAGGGACCAAATTCTAACTTTTCCAACCACATGGACTAAATTCTAACTTTTTCCAAACCATAGGTACCAAATTCGTAATTTAACCAAGAAACAAAAATCAGTCTCTAATCAATTAATAACCCTGCAGAAAATATAACCAAACCGTGACTAAGAGTAACGTTCATACAATGGTACCAATTAATCACTAATCAGGAGCAAAGCTCATTATTGTGGCATAGACAAGCACAGATAACATCACGTTTCTGAGAGAAAGGTCAGAGCACATATTTTGCTGACATCAAGAACAAGCATCAAATTAAGGCCTAAGGAATCAAGGAACAAAGAGAAGGATTCATGTATGCTCCAAATTTAGATTGACAGATTAAAAGAAATGGCCAGCACTATAATTCTCAGACGAACCTTTTTACAAGGAACAGTCCTCGCTCTGGATGGGCTATCGTATCCATCTCTTTTTCTACCCCTGCATAAAAGCCAGGGAACAATTAACATACATATGAGTAATAAACAGTTAAAGAGAAATTAGAAGACAGAATTCTTGTATCCATTAATCCATATCTTTAGAAAAAACATTATAGTATTAGTACTATCATCACTAATGCCCACTATCTTAAGTTTACTTTTCCATCAAATTATAAAATAATAACAACAATTGGTTGCTATTAAGAAACCAAACAAGAATTCACTTACAAGTAACAACGATGAAAGCCTCAACATACCAAAGCTTTTCATATCCAAAACAGTCAAATAACTGAGGCTCAACAAATCTACCACCAAAAATAAAACAGAAAAAAAGTCGACAAATCCTGTTTTGGGTGGCTGCAATTCTTCTTCAATGTAGATAAAGTAACACCAGATCAACCCAGACTATTAATTGTTAAAATAGTCCAAGGCAACACATAAACCAGGATAGATAACTGTTTAATTTTTTTCAAAATGCAGGGCAGGGGCAGGTCAGGTTGATAATTATTGTAGAGAGCAGGCAACTTGCTCCTTTGAAACTTAACAACCATTGGATTCCTAATAGCATAGTAAGATTATGAACCTATGATTAAATCCCTCTGGTTTCACATTAAACGTATCAGAGATTCATATGTGCCAGGTAATTCTATCTCAAATAAGAGGATAAATGCAACGAGCTTCATACCCAGTTTGGATTTTCGATGCGGTAGAGAAAATAAATGGCGCAACTGCTATCTCAACGCTCTTCCTTTTATTCGTAGGCCTTCGACTGTAGAATGACTGGGGCTCCGAGACACGATCTGCTCCTGATGTCAAAGCATAACATAATATCCATACCTCAAGCCATGAAAAATTGAAGAGAAAAACATCCCAATATTGACATTCAGAAGAATAATCTTCCCCCACGCAGAAATTTCAACACAGCACACAAGAACACGACAGTAAAACAACAAATCTCCTCTACTCAATATTTTCAACAATCCCAAAATAGCTTGTAATCCTTAAATTCCAACGTAGTATTTCAAGTAAACTGAATTCCTATTTTAAGTAAAAAATGGAGTAACAGTAACTGAAGCTTCGAGTAGCAGTAATCCCACCAAAAGAATCGAGGACCGAACACCAAAATCATAACACAGCAACGAATACTAGAAAGTACAATTACCTGAAGTAGAGGGCAAATCAGCACGCCGCAAAGGAGTGGAGACTTCCGTAGGGAGTGGAGTAGAACTAGGTTCTGAAGGAAGAGAAGCAGAACTAGGGTTTGGTTCTGCAGGAGGAAAATCAGAGAAAGGTTCTGTAGGAAGAATATCAGAACTAGGGTTTGAAGCTCGCAAGTTAACGGATGTAGATTCAGATACAAAACTTGGTTTGCTTTTCTTCTCATTGTTGATAACATCTTTAACCGCAGACTCAAGTAAACGCTTACGGGGTTTGATAGAAGCGGAGAAATTGGAAGCCGAGGATTGGGAGGAGAGGATGGTATTTGTACAATCCGCGAGGGGTTTTCGAGCTCTGAGATTTCGTTTCTGAGATTCCATCTCCGGTCCTTCCCATTTCACAGAGGAAGATGAAAGTATTCCCTGATCTTCATGATGAAGAATTTTATTTTGAACGGAGGAAGGTGGCAGTGACGGTGGCGGGAAAATAGTGTTGAACTTGAAACTTCGACTAGAAGATTTGCGAAAGTGAAAGATGTTCACCCTGAAATGAACTGAAGAACCGGAAGTTGGCGCTTGTGGCCTGTGGGGAACCTTCCGGTTTGCGTCCGATGGGCCAACGTTATGGACCTTAATGTACGGTTTGGGCTTAAATCATTTTCACAAAGGCTTTGGGCCTCACTGATCCATATCTCAGGATTGCATTTTTTTTTTGGGCTAATAAAAAAAAAATAGCATATTTTAACTTTCCATTTTCCATCTGTACAAATAGCAAGCCTACATTTGGTTTGTAAAAATAAAAAAATAATATATAAAAAATTATAAAAGTCCAAAGTACCCCACATACATGCAAGTGTAATGATACAACCCTTATTAAGAAAGAATCTTAGATACACTTTAATTATACCCACCAAAAATTACCTACCTTTAATATGTGTTGGGAAACATGTCAAGCATTTTGAATTTTCAAAATCCACCCGCCGATTTATCTTCCCAAAACCGTGGCCCTCTTATCACATCAATCAACTCCATCATTGAATGCATAAACAAAATCTATCCTACCACCCAAGAAAATCTTAACACATAATAAATCTTCCCTATTATTTCATCTTCAAGGTACTACATAGAGGACTATTTCCACCAAAATCTCAGGCAAGAAGAAAATCACTTCCTCATTCTTCCATCTTCAAGCTAGTCCACAATAGTTTCTTTCCACAAAAATCTCAGACAAGAAGGAAATTGGTAGATGTTTAGAAGATTCAGATGAAAATATCATAATATGAGAATAAAATCGTCGAGCAGAGGTGCTCTGATCATTTTCTTAAGGAAATCTCCAATATACAACCTTTGAACCCCAAAAACATTTGCATTAGGGTTCCTGCGACAAATCTCAACTCCTAAAATCTACAAAATTGTAAGAAGAACTACAACAAAGGTACAAAATATGCTTATCGAATGTATTTGAAAGAAAATTAACAGATGGATTCTATTTATAAAAAAAAAAAAAATGTTGATGAGAGGAAATATTTAACTTAGATATTTTGGATATTAACATATAAAAAATATATAAAAAGATACTAACCGATTTTTTAGAGATTAAAAACTTAATTTTCAAATAAACAAATATATCTACCACAATATATAAATCACAAATGGACTGAATGTTCAACATAAAACACACACATATATATATTGATGCAACGAGAAAGGTACTGAGCCAAATCCATAGCTAAACAAGGAAAATCCATCCCTAAACAATGTTATATTTTTTTCAAATTGATATTCAAAAGCTCTCTATTACAAACCATAATTAAAGTGACTATTTATAGCCTTACAAGAAAATATGAAAACAACTAATTAAACAGTAGTTAATCTAAATTAACAACTAAACAAGTATTGAACTCATATATTAATTAACTTAAAATTGACTAATTATCCTGTAATTCTCATCATTATTCACGTCGATTTAAAAAAAGGAACTCATCCTCGAGTTCGAGGTGATAATGTGAAGCTTCCTTCTGTCGGCTTTTTGAGTGTGGTAGACTCTGACTGAAAAATCTCGGTGCCAAAATTTTCCAAATCCAAAATGGGATTAGAATTCAAGTTTGAATTAAAACGATGCTCTATAAAATTCTTTTAATACTGAAATGAAAATGGACCTTTGAATTTTGTCGTTCGGAATTAAGGTGATACTTCTGATTTGAGAAACCCAAAGTGGAAAAGAGGCCCCTTAAAGTCATCCGTTTGTCAAAACTAATTAGGGTTTTTGTGAAAATTACCACAATTGCCCCTATCTTGAACTTGCTTTTTGTTGTTTGTCATATATGTGCAAATTTACTTAATAAAATTATCTTAAGAATACAAGTTTTTTTCAATTAAACCCAAGTGCAAGCCTAATTTGGAGTTTTCTAGCAAGTACTACAGTTGAACTTAGAGACTTATTAATTAATCAGAATTGGTAAAAGTGATTTTTATAGAAAAATGTTAATTGAATTGAATGATGATCATGTTAAAAAACAAGAAATTAACTAAAAAAAAATGAATAAAAGGGGATGAAAGTGGAAGGAAAGAATGACGATGGAAGCGAGATGCGTTGAATGCATGTGGGAGGTTGCTTTAAGTGGTAGGTGGAATGGTATGTGTTAATGGATGAGATTCAACACTAGTGAAAAGCAGTATGTGTGGAATGAAGGAAAAATTAGTTAATGAAGTAGAGTTGAGAAGATTTAGTAACATTCACTTAAGTTATGCATAAGTATCCGTTGATATTTTCAACTTGTAAAAATGAAGTGTTCACCTCTCGGTGATTTAAGCCATGTAAGTCTTATTTCTAAGACACATGCTCAAGTTATATTTAACAAAAAGTTACCTTTATCTCTAAAGCCAATTCATTTTTTTCTTTGTTTAATGAGTTCCACAATCACTTATTCTCTCGAGTAGTTAGCTATTTCTACTTGAACGCATTGATCAAATGAATTCAAACAATAGATTAAGCACACATTAAACAAGATGAACTTCAACTTATGCAAAACTTGTGTGAATATTAATTCATTCTAATTCCCAACCCATTAAGAATTTAGCCGCTCATAATGGAAAGTAGATGAAACATTGATAGATTAACATGAAACATTGATAGATTAGAAGTGATGGAAAACATCGTTTATATTGAAGATAGAAATGTCACGATATCAATATCTTAATACAAACTCAATGTGAAAATGGTAAAAAGTATGGAAGGATATAGAAATATCTAGCCGCCCGTCACAATCTTTTGCTCCCCTTAGCTTTGTGGATGACCGCTTCAATAATGTTGGTGATGGACGTTGCTGGAGCTTTCTCTATTACAAGAAAGACTAAGCTCTCACTTAGAATTCCTTGAATAGAGGTTAAAGACGATAGAAAAATTGGACAGAATGATGGTGATCGGACGAGAGGATGTACGAAAAGGGAGAAGAACCCTCTTATTGTATGAGTTTGGGCTATTTATAGGCGTCAAATCGAAATTCTTTAGTTTCTTTCCAATGATTATTTGACACACTTGCATTTAGTTCCATGCTTGGCTGCGTCAACTTCTTCGTGTCACATATTCATTAGTTCTGCCGCATCTCATTCAGATCAGTCTTCAACTTGCACTTTGATTAGATAGGTCACCGCCCATACATTTGTCGTTTTTTTCATGCTTCTATTCACTGCATGGCTCTTCTTTCCATGCAAAGTTGAGTTGAACTGATTCTTCTTATGCATCCAACGACTGCAACGTAGCTCATTTTTCCAATTTCTGCTTCTTTTGTGTTCAAGTCCTGCATCAAGAGATGCTAAACTTATAATATTTCAGGAAAATAATTTTGCCAATGTTGAATGCAAATGTATTTTTTTTGCATGCTTTCTTTCTCGAGTTAACAATTTTCCAATGCAGTTCCTTAATTATTCTACTAAAAAGGCCACAATAACTTGTATTTCTACAAGTTACAAGTTATCACTTTATTCTTCAATGTGAAAGTGATTAACCGCCAACCCTTCGCTTTTCTTCAACAACATGGCAATAGCTGGGCAGGGTTAGTTTTCCATGAAAACAGGTGTCGAAACTAGCCTATTCGGTTTAGAAATTTCAAAACCGCACTTTGAAATATTCTTGCTTAAATCGAGTGGTTGATTGTATGTCGGGTCGATCGATTTCAGTTTAAACTGCCATTTTTTCGTGGCTTCTTTCAGATTTGGTTCCAGCCCTCATATAAGCTTTTATTTATATATATATTTTTTGCATTACACTCATAATTTCCTTAGTTTAATTAGTTTACTTCAAAAACAAAAAAAAAAACCCATTAAAATAATACCTAAACTAAAATAGCCATACAAATTACAAAATTCCAAATGTTGGGAAAAGTGAATTTTGGAGAATTGGAAAAAATGAAAAATAAAATGGAAAAAGCCAAAAAAGGTTTACCTTCGTAAAATATTAATATAATAAAAAATAATTTAAGGTATTTTAATAAGATTTATAATTCGATCGGAGTTGGGTGGTTTGGTCTAAATGTCGGTCGAGGTTGTTTCGGTTTTTAACTATATTTTGGGAAAACCGACCTTGACCGATTTTTAGAAAAGTTGGCCTTTAACCCTCGGTTCAACTAGTTTCGGTTGTTCGTCTCGATTTTTGGCCATCCCTAACACCTTACCAACTTGTCTTTTTCAACAACAACATCCTTTGGTGAATCGTCCTTCTCTGACGAAGGTCCAACATCAAAATCGTCCCGTTCCGACGACGTTGAAACTTTCCCCTTGTAAATGTCATTGACCTCTTCACCCCAAACAATGCTCTCTGATGATATTGCGATTCTTTCGACAATGCTGCAATATCCGGCGGTCCAACAAGCTCTTCACATATCTTTTTCGGTCTTTGTCCAATGACGGTAGGCTCCAACGAACCCTTAATCGATAGATTTGCAACTTCTTCTATTACTTCTCCAATTTCTTGTCTTTGCTTGGTTATTTCCCTGTGACTACTCCATGGGCGACTACTCAATGTCAGTATCTTCATCTTCTTCATAACTCTCATTTGTCTCGTCTTCAACTTGATAGTTTTCTTGGAATGATTTACATAATATATTTCTTGATTGATGAAGTTTTGGAATACTTTTGGGTTCAAAATCAGATGGACAAATGTGGTATTTAGGATACTTCAGTTTATGTGTTATTTGGTTGGATAAGCTAAAACATCTAGATGATGTATTGTAGTGATGAATATGGTGATATGTTGATGAATATGGGAATAATGGTGGTGGTAGGGTGTTTTGGGTTTGATCATACCTTAGAAAAGTAAATCGATAGTCCAATGTTGATGAGCACTTCTCTGACCACCACCTATGGTTTGACTTCTTCTCGGGAACGTCATTTAAGGGCTCTGATATCAATTGATGTAGCTGGGAAGATATTAAGCCAAATCCATGGCCGAACAAGAAAATTCATCCCTAAGATGAGAGAAAACTCTCAAAGAGAACAAAAGTTCTATTTCCAATGCTATTCAAAAGCTTTCTATTACAAAAGCTAAAGTGGCTATTTATAGCCTAACAAGAAAATATGAAAACAACACACTAATTAATCTAAATTAACAATTGAACAAGTATTAAACTCAAGTATATTAATTAACCTAAAATTCACTATTTATCACATAATTCTCCTCGTCATATATATATATATATATATATATATATATATATATATATATATATATATATATATATATCATAAAACCAGAAGTCTAAATAAAAAATCATCTTTTAGATCTCATTTATACCAAATGAACGAATACATTGTTGGGTTTATGCCCTAAAACTCGTAGATTGTAAATGTAATAATTTGACCGTAATTAAATCATTAATAAAGAGTTATTGATGTGTTACTTCAATAAGCGTTATTGATTGTTTTTGTTTGTCTGTCTTAATAACCCTAAATCCAATAAACTAACATCCTAGGTTGTTTTATGAATCTTGAATTGTATGTGAGGACATATATGGAGATCAATGCTCAAAATACAGTCTTAAGGGTCTATAGTATAGGGATAAGGTTGGGTACCTTATCATGGTGACACAATGGATACCACTCACTTTATATTTGATACAAATGCAATGATCTAACGCATTCGTGTAGGTGACATGTGAGTGGGGGTATCCTACGCAATGAGTTTGCATAAGACCAGACCACAAAATAGTAATCACTAAATGTAACTCCGTTGACTAGTTAGGTTTTTATTTCAATAGAATGACCTAGGCAACTTAGTCTTAATCCTGAGTATATTATGAACTCCTGTCCACGAGGGATTGTCCTTTGATTTGTATGGGTGAGACTGGCCGTTTGCCTACTCAATATGTCTACCATATTGCGGACAAGACCTAGTGGGGAGCTGGGGACATAATTATATAAGATGGAATTCACTCATTCCCATTTTTAGGGTAAGTAGATAAGTGTTCCCTTAAGTGGTGTCTCTGGGACTTGAACAAAGGGCGCTACCCTCTCCCTGGCCAGATAGGGGTTTCTGTTTAATGGTTGGACCGTAAACAGGTTGTTCATTAGAGGAGCACTAGTACTTAAGAATTTATAAGTAACCCAAGGATAAAATGGTAATTTGACCCAACTTATGTTACAAACACTTGTGAAGGACTAATTTGCTATTATTGGTCTATATCCATGGACACAGAAATATATCTGTAGTGAGAAGAGTGCAGTTGTGGGTCTTCAGTGGAGTATACATATAGTTAACGAATATTGATTAATGTGGTTAATGAGTTTAGCCGATTAATCTCATATCGTTGGAGCTTCTGATCTGTAGGTCCATAAGATCCCCTTGCTAGCTCACTACGGACCAATAAGGATCAACTCTGTTGAAAGAAAAACTTGAAATGTTCAAGTTTATGAAGAAAAATATTAATTGTATTGGATACAATTAATTGCATAATTTATTATAAATTTTATTTGAATGTGATTCAAATTATAATTTTATAATATGGAGAATTAATTTATTTTAATATGATTCAAATAATTAATTATTTATTTGGATAAAATCCATATAAATAAATAGAGGGAAAATTAATTAATTAATTTGAATTGGATTCAAATAATTAATTATTTAATTTGGATGAGATCCAAATTAAAGATTCTACAAAAAAAAAAAAAATTTAAATATTTTAAATCATTTAATATGAGCTTTTATTTGAGTAGATATTTATTAATATTGGATATTATTAAATATTTAATTTAAAATCTCTGCAGAGGGGTTATCTCATAAAATGCACTCCCTACCAGAATAATCTCTGCAATTACTCTAAAGATCTTCTTCTACTCATTTTCCCAATTTTCTTAGAAAAATTCTAAGAAAATTCTTCTTCCTATTGTTTCAAGAAGCGGTTCCCACAAACCGGATCCTTGTCAGAGTCATAGCAAGTAGGGGTGATCAGCCAAACCGCCAAAACCGAACCGCTTTCGAAACCAAACCAAAATCGCTTGCATGCGGTTCGATTCGGTTACATGTAATTCCTAAACCGATTTTATGCGGTTCGGTTCAACTTCAGTCTTGAAACCGAACCCAAAATCGAACCTAACCGCCTTATTTTTTAAAAAATAATATTTATTTTTTTCTCTTTTCTTCTTTTCGAATTTATGTGGTTCGATTTGGTTTTAGCCTCGAACCGAACTGCGAATACCCCTAGAAAATATGAAATGGAGGGGATAAAAGCAAAAAGAAAAAAAAGAAAGAACGAGGTGAAACCGCAAAATCTAACCGAATCGAACCACAAATATACGGTTCGGTTCGGTTTTGGTCCGAACCAAACATGCGGTTGGGTTCGGTTTCATATAATTCCTAAACCAATTTATGCGGTTCGGTTCGGTTTTAGCCCCAAACTGAACTGAACCGAATCAAACCGCAAACACCCTTGATAGCAAGGAATATCTAGATTACAAGCAGAAGACTATCGGTTCAAGAATTATAGATTGGCAAAGGTATGATGCTTAATTTTTGCTTTACTTTTTTGTATTTTTAATTCTTTCAATAAATCAAATAACGCGATCACACGCTTTTGCCGGGATTTAGTTCCCTACATACATATATCATAGTATATATCAAAATTCCTATAAAAGCTTTGAAAAACCGAAGAAGAAGTACATTTTGAAAATCTTCCACATGCAACCTTGGATCTGGGCAGTGCCGCGACATTAACGGTGGCAAGGTGAATTGAGGCAGGCGATGACTATTGGTGGCGAAATTTTGTGGACAGTGTAGATCTTAGAGAGAGAGTCGTGTGAGAGAGAGTTTTTTAGAGGGAGAAAGACGAGCTCCTTCCCCTGCATAGCAGTTCCCAGTGGTGAAGAGGACAGCAGTGAGCAGTGAACAAACGAGGGGTCTCGATGGTGAACGATAGACGAATGGTGGGTCTCGTATGGTGAGCAACGGACGAACGATGGGTTTTGCACAATGAAAGGTGGGTTGGGTGAATGAGGGATAGAGAGAGTTTGAGAGGTGAGGGGGCGCTCGTGTGGGTCTATAAGAGGGGTGGCTAATTTGGAAAAACAAAATTGTTTAAATAAAATTTGTGCTTGAATCAAGGAAATCTTTGAGTTTTCTTTTTTGAAATACATGTAATTGATTATAGGTTGAGGACAAAAAGGCAATTGTCATAATATCTGTGTAATTAAGAAGAAGTCCACTTAGACATTCTTGTAAATTATAGAAAACTTGGACACAAATACAATATATAGTCTTTATTAGGGCTTTATGTGTTATCCTTTTTTTCTTTTTCTTTTTACACCTAGTCTAAATAAATAGTCTCAATTACAATCTAAACTTTTCTATTTTTTACATGAATAGCCTAATGGTTTGTTATTTTACACAAAAATTTGACTCAATTTTCAACTCTCTTTACTATTTAGGTTTTTAAAAAAGATAAAATATAAACAATTTCTCGCAATTATGAAGTTCTAAAATGGTCTTCACAAAAGCAAAAATTGGCAAGTCGAATAAGAAAACAAGTTATATTTGAAATATACAACACAATATATTAGATATACATTTGAATTTTTAAGAAATAAACCAGATTATATTTGATAAGTGCATAAACAAGACAATTGGTACAATATATCGTCTTATATACCGACCAATATATGTGATGTATATGTACATTTTCTAATATATTTGTAAACACACCAAAAAATTAATTGACGTATATGCGATATATATTTATATTTTTTTAATAAATTGCCAATATATTTGACATATACTTTAGATCACAATGGAGATGTGATCGATATCCAGCTAGGAATATGGAATAAAATAAACAAACTCTCCTAAAATGAAGGAAACATTACTTTTAAATATAATGTATTAAATGAATATCAACTAAAATTAATAAATAACAAAACAAAGTCAAAATTCGAAAATAACATCAATAAGGAAAGAATTAAATATTTTAAAATTTTTAAAATGAGGGTGAAAATGTTAAATTGATCCAAAATTAAAACTAAATGCTCCTAACGAAAGAATTCAAAATCTAGGACATATTAGACATTTATGAAATACATGATGTAGAAAAGATTTGTCGCGTGAGAATTTTTTTTTCTTCCGTACATGACACCTTTTGAGAAATAGTAGAGGCAATAGAAGGGATTGAAAAGACCAACAACCTACTAATAATGAGGGATAAAACAGAGGAAGGAACCTCTCTCCAAAAGCTTTATAACTTCAATGGAGGATGGGACAAAACCCCTGTAGAGGTGAATTCAGATTCAAAGTTAGTTGAATTAAGCTCATGTTCATATATCTAATAATTATTGGATGTCATATTTATAATAATTAAATCAATTGCCAATTATATAATTATGCCAAATATTGAAAATAAAAATAAATTATTTTTAAAATTAGAAAATAGCTAAAATAATAGTGCGCCTTGATGAGATAACAGTCCGGCAATGTTAAAGGAACTCGTGAATATAAAACAAAGCTTCGTCATAAATTTGTATATATTTGTTTGGTGAATTTTGAAAAGTATTTAATGTATTTAAGAATTTTTAATTTTATATTTAATAAATTTATATGATTAGTAGATCTTTAAATTATATATATATATAATAGTTTATTTAAACATTAATTTTGTGTCTAATAAGTAATTAAAACTATTGAAATTTTTTTTTATAATTTTGTAGACTCAAACCTAAGTTTGGAATGAAATCTTAATATTGTTGCACATGTAACTTTTTCACAAGCATATAAAGGCAAGGGCATTAAAATTTATTAAATGAAAAGCATGTCAAAAAGGCTGAAGAGCCATGTTAATGGTATCAGGACTCCTAGTTTTCCACAAAACCACATCTCAAAAATCAATCAATGCCATAAGAAAATAATAACAAAAAAAAGGTGTTGGGATTTTGAATTGAATGATGCTTTTTAGGTGATTTTCCCCCAAATATAATAAGATTTGGACATATGATAAACTCATTAAGTGGGAAAATTTGTAATAGTATTACCAATTAGTAAAAGCCTACTTTACCTCATTAGATCTGGGTAGGTGAGTTGGGTCTTGGGAATTCATTTTCAGTCAATGTTTAAATTTTTTTTTTTTTTTTTTTTTTAAAAAACAAAAAACAAAGGTTTGATTCTAAGCCAATGTCTAGATATAACTTAACTAGTTAAGATATATATCTTAGATTAAAAGGACAAAATTTCAAATCATCAAACTTAAAATATTGCGTTGAACTAAAAATAATAATAATATAAGTCAAAAGTTTGTTGTTATTGTGGAGATGATGATATTTGAGTGGGATTAAGATCAATGACGGATCCATAATTGCATGTCGAGGGCATAAATTTATATAAAGTTAAAAGTTAGCCTATGAATTTATACTTTATAGCATTTAGGTTTGTGTCTATATATTGTCTATGAATATTAGAAAGTGTCTAATAGGTCCTTGTATTCTTGATTTTTATGTCTCTAAAGTTTCAATTTTACGTTTAAGAGGTCTCTTACATATTAAAAAGTATTAAGAACTAAATAGTATATTAGACATTACATGTAACTGTACATGTGTACGTGCAAAGGATATAAACCTTTGGACTTGGGGCGAAACAAAACTTCGAATCCCCAAGTTGCTGAAGTAAAGTTAGTTCTTCTAAATTTTAAGAAGGCGAAAAACATGGTCATATTTGAAGTGTCATTTGACCCCTTTATAGACCCACCCTTCATTAAGATGTCCACCCCATTTCCCTTCGCCCCATATTCTATTAGGTTTTGAGGATTTGTGTGACATGGAATTAAGGGATTTAAGAAATTTGACTACATTAGCCATAAATATCAGGACTCAAATTATTGATCAATAAGAAAGTTAGTAATATATATACCACTTTTTTTAGAGTCTTCAATTTGGTGTTGGGTATATATCTTTTAAGATTGTGGTTGTCTACCATTCTATTTCTGAAATTGTCTTTCAGTATGTCACTGCATTTGCGATTTTAGATAGGATGTTGCTAGTCGTATTGTTGATACTGCAGATTTTTTTCATTCCTTATCTGAAAAATCCTAGTTGGACCTTGTCGATTTTGTTTAAGTTTGTCTCCTTATCCTTTTATGTTGTGCATATTTAAGGAGTAGTGAGATTCAGTGTAGGGTTCTCCATTCCAAAGAAATTTTGGAGATGTTGTTCTTGTGATCGTGTAGAAAAATCGCAAGTGTGTCAATCTTCTTTTGTGAAGGTTGTGTTGCTGTGTGCTTGAGTTTGGTCTCAAGTCCTTATTGAATCATTCTGCTACTGCTTGAGAAGGGGTTCTCAAACTTAGGGTGAGCCAAAGTTCATCAAGTGGACACTAGACAAATCTTCACTTGAAGGAGGAAAAATAAAGTCTTGGTTAGAAGAAGTCTCACACTTAAAGGTTGCCTAAGGCACTTTGAGAGAGAGTCTCACGATTAGAGGGAGCCTAAGACACTTTGAAAGGGACTCTCACACTTAAGGGGAGTCTAAGTGCTTCTTCACTAATATTCACACACGTAGGGAGAGTCTAAGTTTCATTGATAGGGAGTCTCACATTCAAGGGGTTAAACTTCACTAGTGTCTCTGTAATTGTCCTTTTTTTTTTTAACTGATAAGTACAATATTGTAATCACTTAACATTATATTGGTGAAGTTATCTTTTCCAAGCACACTACTCCCCACGCTTAGGTGATATGGCACCAAATTGAGTTTCCAATCTCTTGTGTTATTCATCTTGCCTTTTCTCTTATGTGGTTTGATTTCCTATGACATTCTGAGTAACATATGTTGTCGTTCTGTGTTAAATAGTCTTTATTTCAATGAATTATATATAATTTTTTTTTAGTGAATTGAGAGTAAAGAGGTTTGAATCACAAATCTCGTAGTTACTCTATCACATACATATGCCAGCTGAGTTATACTCAGTTTGACAGTTGAATTATATACAATTTGGAACTTTGACTCAATAAATTCTACTTTGAAAGTTTTGGTTGGAAATTTGGAAAAATGAAATAAAAAAAGAAAAAATAAATAAATTAAATACAATAAAACTATTCAACTATACTAACTATTTAAAATAATTATTTTTACGAACAACAAATTTAGTTTAGTATTTCTAAATCAATGTTAAAGTTATACAAGGGTCTATCTATTAGTAGTTATTTTTTTTTAAAAAGAAAAACCAGTTAAAATTTGAAAAGTTTTAATTATATTTCTAGTCATTAAAAAGCTCACTTTTACTTTTATAATATTAATTAAAGATAAAATGAGATTTAATCCCATAAGTTATTTGATAATGAAATTAGTAAATTATACATATATTAAAGATTGTGAGAGGTTTTTCCATCCTTTTAATGTGAGATTGTCAACATGATATTTTTTATTTATACACGTGAGTATCAGACAAGTTTACATGCGCGACTAATCTCACGAGAAAATCACTTGATCCTATAACATTTGGGTGTAAAGAAAACTCGTAAGATGTTAAAGCCTATAAAAATAAGCTGATAAAGAGAAAACAAATTCCATGAATTAGGAGACCTAATCCTGAAAAAACCCATCTCTCATTAGCGAAAGCTACACACCTCGTTTTGCAGAATCTTTGGTAGTATAGCATGGTGCTCTTTGATTTAGTCTCTCTCTCGATTAACACTTCCAATACTTCACCACACGGATTTCATAATTGACCACCATAGATCGAACTCAAATTACCTCTAAGTCATTTATTAACTCATGATGCTTCTTTGGATTTTGAATTCTTTTGGTGGAGTCCTTTTTTTTTTATCGAGTACTTGTTTAAAATTTAAGAACTTAGATATTATATTAAATAAACATAAGTTACATCACAAACCACTAAGTTGTGTTTAGATTAAGTAAAACAGTGATTATTGTATTATATATATTTATTTCCAAAATGAGTGTTAAAAAAAGAAAGTAGAAAAGGGAAAGTAGATTGGCAGAAACCAAGGTCTATCCAAGGGCTGAGAATGGATGGGGGAAATTTTGAGAAGAAACCGGAAACGGAAAAGCCTCTTGTTTCCAAGAAAAACAGAGGAATGCTCCGTTGAATCAAGGGGCTGATGCCGATCTCTAATATTTCTATATATATATAAATAATGTTCTTGTCTTCATGCTTCCCTCCTCACTTCAAATCTTCACCTAATTTTTTCTTCTAGTAAACAACAACAACAACAATGGAAGCTATTCAAGCCTGGGTTTCAGATCACAAACTCACCACCGTTGGTTAGTATTACTACTCTTCTTCTTATCATCATCATCATCATCATCATCATCATTTTCCATTCTTTTTCTTTGCTCTCTTTTTAAAATGCCTTTTTCCTTATACATAGGAGCTCTGTGGGCATCTGGGATCGGAGCATCGCTGGCTTATACCCGATCAAGAACTCCCCTCAAGCCAAGTCTCCGTCTTATCCATGCTAGGTAACTCTAAGAATTATAGGAACTCGACCAAGAATGAAGAAATGTATTTTTGGGTTTTCTAATTCTAATTCATAAATATTAATTTGGTTTGTAATAGGATGCATGCTCAGGCATTGACCTTGGCGGTTCTTTCCGGCGCTGCCGTCTACCACTACTACGAGAACAAACTCGCCGGCGACCGATCGGAAGCTCCCGCTTCCCCTGGAGGGAAATGAAATGGATAAGCCGAGAATGGTATTCTAAAGGGATGAATCATTTTATGTAAATTAAATCAAGGATCTCGGTTACTCTGTGTTTTGCTACTCCTACTTAAGTAGTAGCATATATTTCACAAAATATTCAGAGGCCAATCTTAAAGCTAATTAAAGAGACTATGCAAAATTTCTAATACTATGCCGGTCGTGTGATTTTTTTTTTAATTTTTATTTTTCATTACATTGTCATAAAATCATTTAAAAATGATGTTACGAAATTAATAAATAAAGAAAATAGAATAACATAAAATATAAGAAAATTGATACATAGATTTATGTGATTTACTAACAATGTGTTAGCTCTGAGTAGAGGAAGGACAATTTTATTATTGGAGAGAAAAATTAATATATGACGGCACATCTAGAATCGAAGAGTTTATACAGTGGACTTCTTTAAACCGTAGGGTCATAACTATAAATAAATTGTAAATGATATAAATGTGCCAAATATGATTTCAACATAGGTTTTGAGTGCGCTGCCCCAACCCCCAACTGGGTGCGTCACCCATGAACCCTGACTCGCTAACTAAACATCAAGACTCCTATACTTGATCGTTCGAGACGCCAAATAACAGATTCAAGGCATTCAAACAAATGATATAAAATAAATATTTAAACTTTTCAAAGTTAGACACTACTAAAGGGTGTTTAGCCAAAGAGTTAGAGTTGGGGAGGAATAGAGTTCGTGGATTCCACAACTAAAAAACATCAATATCATGACTTATTAACTTTTTGCTCCAAACACAACCTAATGTTTTCACAAATAGAAAATATAAATTTTCAGTTGAGGATAAAAAATATTTTGACTAAATGGTAAGTGATTCTTCTTTTAGGGTTACATCATGAGCATTGCATTCTTTCATAAGAGATATGACTATTCAAATGATCACATATTAGTCTATAAATATGTCTCTTCTCCTCAAATTGAAACTTCACTTAATTTTGTCGATCAACATTTTCTTCTCATAAAATATTTCTACCATATTGAGGTTCGGTTTACTCCACAAAGTAGATGTCGTTGGATCTTGTGGACGACATGTTACTTCTGTAGAAAAGAAAATCGATTTTATCTTGAGAAACAATTACTTGAAACTCCAATATTAAAATAATTACACTTATATCTGTTGGGTTAGATATTTTGAATTTTAAGATATTATGTGATATTATTAGTATAATTTTTAGATTATTACAATATAGGAGGGTTGAAAGAATTGTTAGAAAAAGTATTTGGAGAAAAACATAAATAAATAAAATCCAAACTTTTTTATGATATTAAGCTTTGATTTTAACTTTTGATTCCATAAATTTTTTTTGGAGGAAAATATTATCTTATTTGAATTCAAGTATTATTTCTCTAACATTTCAAAATTTTACTGCAAAATCTTTAGTTTTAATATTTTGTTTATTTGTTATTTCAAAATTGTTCCTATAATTATGTCACCATGTTTTCCTTATGTAATGTTGACTATGTAAAAAGTATTTAGAGGGATAACTGAAATAATTAGAGAGATATGGAAGAAACGTTTTTGCTTCCTTAAAAATCTGAATGACCCATTTTCCCTTTTTTTTGTTTTTTTCATACTCCTTGTTTTTAGTTTTTTTTCTTTTATTCTTTTTTTTTTTTTCAAAAACATTTTTTAAGAAACTTTTTCTCTGAAATTTTTAAGAAACCTTTTCTCCCTAAGAACAAAAACTTATTGAGCTTTTTTTTAATCTTTTTTAATTCACTATATTTTCTTCACTCCATTAGAATTTTTTTTTTGTCTTGCCGCCAAAACTTTTAAACATTTTTATTTTTATTTTGTTTTTCCTTTTTAATAATAGATATAGCAATAACAAACTACCTAATATTAAATAGCAAATAAATATATTTAGTATCAAATAAGATTAAATTGAGAGAGAGAAAAGTGGCGACCTGACATGTAGCGATATCGGTGGTAAGCGGCAAGGAGGTGGAGCGATGGCCAGCGGCAAATAGTGTGGAAGAGTGTTGGTTGGGTTTTATGTCCTAAAACTCATAGTTTATAAATACCAAATATACTTTTATCATTCAATAAAGTTGTTATTGAAATTTATAATCAATAAGTAGTTATTGATTCAATAAAATGTTCTTACTAAATCTAAATCCAATCATCAAAGGATCCTAGATTGTTACATGAGACTCAAACTTTATGTAGAGACATAAAACTGGATCAAGTTTAAGTTAATAGTCTAAATGGTCTATAGTATATGAATAAGGTTGGGCGTCTTATTCTGGAGACACTATGGATGCGGCCCACTTTGTAACTAGTACAAACGTAGTGATCCTAATTCATTCATGTGAAGACATGCGAGTGGGGGCGTCCTGTGCAAAGAGTTTGCATAAGACCAGACCATGAAATAGTCACTTTTACTTTATAACACCGTTTACTGTCTAAAACTGACTATCTTGACTTTGATGACCTAGGCAACTCGATCTTAATCCTGAGCTAACTATGAACTTCTGTTTACTCGGGATTATCCTTAGATCTGCATTGGTAAGAGCAGCTCAACAGCACTGGCTCAATATGCCTTCCATTTCAGAGGTAAAATCAGGTAGATAGCTAGGAACATAGGGTGCAAGAAGAAATTCACTCCTGCCCTCTTTTGGGTTAGTAGAGAGGTTGTTCTCTAAAATGCTGAATCCATGTCTTGAACAATAGGCGCCTCCCTCTCAAATAGGGTTTGAGAGGACTTTTGATTTGGAAGTTGGACTATAAATCATTGTTCATTAGAGGATCAGTGCAACTTAAGGAATAAGAGGTAATCACAGGGGTAATTTTTACCCAGCTGTAATTACGAACAACCTGTGAAGGCTCGACTTACCAATCATGGTTATATCAAATGGACATAATATATCTACAATGAGGAGAGTACAACTACGGGCTTTAGTGGAGTGACCCGGTAGTTAATGAATGTTGGTTAACTAGGTTAAAGAGTTTAACCAGTTAATCTTGGATCATTGGAGCTCATGATCTGTAGGTCTATAAGGTCCTCTAGCTAGCTCATATAGGAATAAACTTGGAATAAATAGAAGGAATAATTTGAATCATTCAAATTAGGTTAATCATATGAGATATGATCAAGTAATTGACCTATGATATCAAATGAGAGATTTGGTAAAAAATATTTAAATGGGATTTAAATATTGAAATTATGAATGCGGATTCATAATCGGAGACATGGATTTAGTCAAACAGTTGGTTTTCGGAAGAAGTCAAATAGTTGACTTTAACCCGAGCAAGTCAAAGAGTTGGTTTAGTCAAACCTTCTAGAAAGGTTGACCATGAGATTAAATTAATGTGTCTTACAAAATTAGTGGAAAAATCCACTAACTTGATGAGTGGAACATTTAATTAATCTCAAAATTCTACACTTTGACACATAATCTTTGACATACATTAGTGGAATGTGTGTTGTCAACTTTTGGTGAACTTAGACATGCAAAAGTTGCATGCAATTTGCCTTTTCTAAAAAAGGTTTTTGTTCATTTTTTTCTTCTTGAAAAATCTTGGAAAATTTGTAGTTTTTTGAGAAACTAAATTTTCCTCACAAATTTCTCTTTTTTCTTCTTTAAAGAGTCCCACCACTCTATTCAAAGCCTTAGAAAATAGCTAGAAAGACCTCTTGGTGGTCCAAGTGGGAGTAATTTCAAGAAAGGAAGAAAAGCTACAAAGGTATATAATTTCTTTCATTCTTCTCTAATTCATTTTGTATGATAATGCATGTTTAATCCTAGGTTGTTATATGCATCTAGATTGTTATTTCAATCCTCTTTCGTTTCCGCTGCGCATGTATGTATGAGATCCTTCAAGTACATCATTATCAAGTTTATCAACATATCAATCAAGTATATCAACATTACAAAAGAGCTCATCATCAAGTTTGTCAACAGTATATCATGCAAGTGTATTTTTATCAAGTATATCAGTTAAGTGTATCAAGTTTATTAGCAATATAAATGAGTGAATGATTAACAAAATTATTGGCAGTTTATTAGTCAAGTATATCATTATCGAGTATATCAAGTTTATCAGTAGTATAAACGAGTGCATGATTAACAAGTATATCAAGTATATTAGTCAAACGTATCAAATGTATATAAATAGTGTATCAAGTATATTAGGTATATCAAATGTGTACATCATTTTTGCTATTTTTGCAGACATCAAACATGTGGACTATGAGTTTAATTAATATATTTTATTTTACCATTTTTCAATTGCGCCAAAAATTATTGCTTATTTTTGAAAGTTTGAAGTTTGATATCAACAAACACAATAAAAGAAAGTTAAATTTTTAGATGTCTATATTTTTTACCTCTCATTCTAATCGCACACACAAAATATTATTGATGAGAATATGAGATTAACATATTTTTAGAAAAGAATTAGTGGAACAGATGACGCGGTGGACCAATTATATCCTGTATCTATTAATTAAAATCAAATAATTAATTAGGATTTTTTTCTTTAATTATTATTATTTTTTAAGAATCTCTTCTTGCTTTAATTAAAAAGAGAAAGGCACTTTACATTATTGTGTTCTTTCATAATGTAGGCTTGTCGACTATAGAGTTTTGTTGGCAGATATTAATATATAATAATGTTAATGTGTTATTCCTCTCTTTGGTGGTCTTCTGTGTTTAGTTTTTATTTTCATCACAAATAAGTTCAAAGTTGAATATATCATATTCATGTAATCTCTTTCTTGCAATATTGTTATTCTTTTCTCCCCCAAGTTAAACTTTTTTGTTTTAGTGCATCTTAGTATAATGTTTTATAATAATAATTTAGGCTTTTTATTTTTTTTAAACATTTTAAATTCGTGTTTATATTTTCTTAATTATGAACTTCGTTTTTCTTAAATTAACTTTTGAATGGCCGAAGTGAGTTTAATTAAGTCAATAGTAATTGACATGACCTTTCTCCTTTTTCTAAAGATTGAAAGCTCAAATCCTCATCTCCGTAGTTGTTGTACTAAAAAAAAATACTTTTGAATTCTTAGTTCAATTCTAAAAACATTTTTTTAATAACAACAACAACGGCTTTCTTTTAGTTTTCAAATTTTGACTTTAATTTTAGAAACATTATGCTTTAAGTAGACAATAAAACAAAAGAATCAATTAGCAAGAGTGGTGTTATGAAAGTTGAAATTTATAAATTAGGGTTGTTTTCAAATAGTAGTCTATCGTAGATTGACAGTTTTGTTATTTAAAATAATTTCTCTATAAATTATGTTTGATTTATGAACATGCATGTTAAAAAAAAAAAAAAAAAAGATTATGATAAATTTCATGTATTTAACTCTATTTTGACATTACCGATATTGCACGAGACGATCTCACCATTGGCACTTTGCAACTTCGAGGGTCACACCTATTTTGACATCACCGATATTGCACGTATCCTCAAGCGGGAGTCAAATGATGGACCTTATAATTAAATAGCTTCACACTAATAACTTCAAGGGGTAAGAAATTCTCTTAACTAAGCTAAATACTTTGTATACAAACTTAGGTATCATAATATACTTGGCTTGATACCACAATAGTACGAGTACTCTTGAATGCTTGATAATATTTTGACTGCCTACTCTTTGTAATATCAATCCTTATTTCAAATGGTATCAGAGCCATTCAATTCAATTCCATCTTTCAATACTTCCAACAATTGTTTTGAAATTCCTTTTTGGGGAGGAAGAGATTACATCAAATCAAAAGTTTGAGTTTTTTTAAGCTATTACTCTTTCAGAAATCAATCTCTTAGGAGAATCACTTCTTTATTCCCTCAGATAGCGTCTAGTTGGTGTTCCAGGTAACAAGTCGTGTGTGAAGCACTGTAAGATCGTTGGTAAACTGTAATCAGCCTAGCGCAAGCAAGTTTGGGAAGAAGTTCTTTTATAAGATTATTCTTAAGTGAATAATAGTTTATTAGAAATCAAATTGTTTACAAAATGATACATTTCTTCTGATAATGTCTCTCCTAAGAAAGATTCTATTTAAGAAGGCTCCAACAAAGGAGCTTAGTCAACATGAAGTAGAGGAGCAACATAAAGCTTCCTCTAATGATGTCAATCTCACTGATGAATATTTGCAAATAGCAAAGATTGAGCATCAACTTCAGAATTGGAGACTACCCAAATTAGATACAAAAGAAATTTTCGCACATAGCACCTTTAGTTTCAAAGAAAATTTGCGTGTCAAAATAGTCGAAAGAAAAATACCAGTCTACAGAAGCATAGATTCAATTCAATTATTTCCAAGAGATGATATCTTAAAATATAGGAGCGAATTTGAATTTCTTCACGTAGGAGCAGTGCAAGTGGCACTAAGACCAATGTTTAGATCAGTATTAGATACTCTTGTTCTTGCAATCCTTAGAGATAAGAGGCATAAGACTTTGCAAACTCCCTTTTAGGGATTATCAAGTCTAACCTAGCCGATGGACCAACTTACTTCAATTGTTATCCAAATTTTACTGTGGCCTTAGACAACCCACATTTTTTCAAAGTTTTGAACTTAGACATCATAGTTCAAGGATTGAATTTAGAAGAGGGAGTAAAAAAGCTAACTCTTCTCTACAAAATTACCTATAAAACATTAACAACCACAATGAAACCAAAAGCACTGGTAACTTCCCCCAAAGGGAAAACTATGCTATTAGAAACCAACCTCAACAAATCTTCATCAAGCGTCCTAAAAATGCTATCGTGGAATACTTTAACCAAAAACCCTAAATAGGTCTTAGATAATGTATTTACTCCCCCAAAAAGAGAGGGAAAAAAAAAACTTTCATATCATAGAACACCCTAATGGAAGGGTAAAGATTAAATTTGAAGAAAGCCTCCCAGGTTCCATATCATAAAAGAAAGCATGAGTTCTAAAGAATTCATGAGCTGAAGGCCAAGTACATCTAGTATAAGGCCAGAATCTCACCCAAATTTTAATCAAACAAACTCGATGAGAGTAAGCTCTATTAGGTTAGATCACGAGTCTCAGATCTCCATTATGAAGAAGAAGGGCGTCCTCTCCTACTCAAAAAAAGATGAAAATATGATCAACCTTCAAAAGTCAATTAAATGTTATCATATCAGAATTCAAATTAGACAAAGAAGCTCTGTAAAAAGAGTTTATGTCTAAAGAAAATAAAAAGGATAGAATAGCATTTTCAAAAAATACTCTAAGGATGAAAGAGTCACATAAGAGAAAAGTATTTCAAACCTTTGAAATACTCAAAGAAAACATATCTTTCTTCAGATGATTTCATTAAAAGAAAGATTTTAATCATGTTTGCATTTTAAAAGCAAAGAAACTTGGAAGACTATCCAAAGAGGGGAAATTCAAGCAGAATATCCTCCTATTAAAGATGTAGAATCTAAAAGTTTCTATAACGAAACTATCTTAGTGAAATCATTTCAATTAATTAAAGAATCTGACGAAAATAAAACACCTACAAATAAAGAGATAAAAAGTATTCAACTTCAAAATAATTATTCAACAGAATACTTTCTTCAATTGCTGAACAAGTCTTCAAATTTGAAGACTTTTAAGCCCTTCAGTCGAAACATTTGAAAAACCTCTTTCATACCTCTGAAAAAAATCAAATTGAATTTAAAAAAAAGACTCAAATGCTAAATGAAATAGACAAAAAACTAAAAGTCTTAAATATAGAAGGTTCATCAAAACAATTAAATGTTATTAATGAAACTGAAGCAAACAATCTCATTAGAGAATTTAAAAATTTTCATATAGGAAATTTTCAAACACCAGAGATTGATAGAATAAAATATAAAACTCAAATTAATGAAAATGAAAAACTCAATTGGTATCACAGACCATCTTTTCCAGATATCAGGGCTTGTTCTCGGCAATATTGGATCAAACAACAGGTGGTCGTAGCACTGACCTCTTTTTTTATTGATTCAATACAATTAGGGGAAAAGATCGTACAGTTCCCTACCGAGACAAAAGAAAGTCTTAACGGATCCTCCGCGCGTTGGGCATACAACTTCTGTGCATCTTTCTCGTGGTGGGAACAAAACAACGGGGAAAGACCTGGCTGACATGCCCCTTACTATTAAAATCTCGAGGGCGAGCTTTATTTAAGAGAGAATGGGGAGTGAATCGAATCCGTTTTCATTCTTGGTTTGGTTCGGGCTCTTCTCGATCTTATTTGTAGTTAGGAAGGGGGAAGGAATCTAAATCAATGGACATTAATGAACCATCATTGATGGACGTTACACATGACACACGATCAATTCGACTCAAGATCCGATGCTAATAGAAGTAGCAGACTCTCCTAGTAGCAAAGGAAAAGGGCAGGGCTTTTTTCGTTGTAATACTGGGCGGGTCTCATGGGATCTATGCTGGCTGCCGGAATCATGAAGGTTGCAGCAGAGAACAAGACAAGAAGCAAGCGTACCTTTGTTTGCTTCTTCTCCACCAAGCACAAAAGTTTAAGGATAATTGTAGGTCAGTGGCTACCTAAGGAAACTCTAATTCGATCTGCCCTCCGGCTGGGAGGCATCTGCACGGGGACCATCCTTTTGTTGCAACATGCTCCTTAGCTTTACGGAATCACAGGGGGCCTCAAGCCCTACTTAGTTGATTGACAATGACAAAGGCTTACGAAACTAAGTAGGACCTTTTGAATTGAATCTTAAGTAGTCTATCAGTAGTGCAAAGCTGCTTTGCACCTTTTCAGTAAGGGAACGAAAGGTTAGAACTTTGATACCACAACAGTACGAGTACTCTCGAAGGACAACAGCTCTACCAACATGGGTGGACAACGAAACAAAAAAATTTAAAGAATGGTAAAGGCGAGTGAGAGTTTCTCGTGCCAACCCAATATATGAAAGGTTGAATAACAAGCTTGGAATATATTTAATATGTGGAATAAATATTTGAAATAGACGAAGTAAAGTAACTTCCCAAAAAAGGATTAAAGAAAAACTCTCAAATAAAATGGTTAACAAAATAAAAGTAACTGAAAAGACGTGTTTGCCTTGATGGTATTGGCTGTGGATGAGGTTGGAAAGTCCTTTTCCACTTCCAACCATTTTCTATTCCCTTTTCTCTCTCCAAACCCTATTGTTTATTCCACTTCTTTAAAACACACTCAATCCCTCCCAACATTCAAATCTTCC
The DNA here is from genome assembly GCA_030954485.1 of Citrullus mucosospermus. Lineage (NCBI taxonomy): Eukaryota > Viridiplantae > Streptophyta > Magnoliopsida > Cucurbitales > Cucurbitaceae > Citrullus > Citrullus mucosospermus. The sequence continues at coordinate 6,113,585 of CM062065.1, forward strand.
AATTTCTCTCATTTGCCCACCTACCCCCTTAAATCTCCTCACAAGTTGAGGGGCAGGATGGTCATTACACTCCAATTAAAATTTTAAAATACATATCAAACCCAATTAACGCAATCATTAAATTATATTCTTCCCATATATCATTTACAGGATAAACCAACAAACATTATTCAATAATTATTTAACAAACTCAATTGTTCAACAAATTTTTTTTTTCTAGATTCCTTTAAGTCGAGAGCACCAAATAAATATAACAAATTATTTATTTTATATATATATATATATATATATATATATATATATATATATATATATATATATATATATGTAAAAAAAAAAGAAAAAAAGACAACTACCTCTTTTCTGTTTCTTTAAACCCAAGACATTGGGCTTCAAATTCAACCCCTCATCTTGTTCCTGCTGGTGATTAATTTTGAAGATCGGATCGGAAAATTAATATGGACTGCTCAATCTGCAGCTCATTGCCGGTGATACTCCGGCCGCCGCGGAATACAATTTGTGGGTCGTGTTACGATGGAGCAAAGTGTGTGATAAATTTGATAAACAAGCTTCAAAATGATCATAAACCAAATAATAATGTCTCCCCTGTTTCCCCAATTGGCTCTTCATGTAAGGCAAGTTCTTTCTGATTTCTCTATTTCTTTTCAACTTTTCCACTTCACATTTCTTTCTGTAATCTAGAGACTTTGATTTTCTTTTTGTTATATTACAAATTTGGTCTACAATTAATGAAGTTCAAACTTGTTCCAATGTATTGTATTAGTTCTAAGTTTGATGTTTCTTTCTTTTTTACTATTTTTGTTTAATGTTTTTCGTATTGAAGGTAGGATTCAACCACTTTGTAACGAAATTAAAAATGTCTTTGACAACTAGGGAATCATGTTTAGGGTGAGAATGTGTATATAATTTATGATGTATATTTTAATTTGGATAGAAAAGAAAAATTACAACAAAAACTGCAAATATAGCAATTAGTTCAAAGTATTTATAGATATAGTACAATGTAAAAAAATTTACAAATATAGCAAAATCTAAATTTTGCTTTCAGAAGTATATTACTGATAAAAGTCTATTAGTAATAGAGTTATCATGGATAAATTTTGCTATATTTATAATTTTTTTAAAAAATATTGTTATCCACTCAATTAGTATTAACCAATGCACATTTTATTAAGTTCATGACAAAGATTGAGATATGTGGGCTTTTCTAAAAGCCTAGTTTTGGGTAGATGTTAAATGGGCCAATATTGTTCCATTTTACTCCACGAACAAAAATGTAAAGACAACTACAATACAATGGAACAAGTTTAATAGGGAAAACATAATATTGGGTGCACTTTGGTTTATTTTTTTAATCCTTTTTTAGTTAATGAGTTAAGATTTAATAATGGATGTAATGTGAATAGGACAGTTAATCAATAAGCAAAAAAAGAAAAAAAAAATTATCTTCTATAAAATGAAAATTTTGTTTGCAAATAGTAAATAAAAAAGAAAATCCATAGAATGAAAGATGGAGTTGTTGGAGCACTACTATTTTTTTTAATAACATTTTGATAGAGACTAGAGTACGCTATCAAGTTGATAAAGCACCACAAGAATGTTGGACGGTGTCAATTCAAGGACTCACAACCTACAAGTATTATTCCGGAGACTTCAAAGTTTGGATAAATAATAATCCGTTTGCTAGGAAATTTAAAAGTAGAAATTTAAAAATAAGGGATTCAATTGAAAAAGAGTTGTATTTTATATTTTTAGAGATGTGTTTCATATTAATTTTAGAAATTAGATTCTATTTTAAATAATTGTTTAAAATGTATTTCATAATATATATATATATATATATCATAGAACTAGTTGTAGTTACATACTAATTTTTTTTATCAAAGCTTAGAAATTATATATATAAAGCTTAGAAACTATTAGACACTTTTTAATACACGTAGAAATATGTATTTTTTTTTTCTTCTTTTGAATAATAGGGAAAATTTATTTTGGATGTTTTAAAAAGAAAAAAACATTTAAAATAATTACAAATATAGCAAAATTTTATTTTATAGATCGCGATAGATTTAGGTAAACCTCTATCATTTTAACAAATAAACTCCTATCACAAGTTAAAAATAAAATTTTATCAGAATATTTTAAATAAAAATGAGTCGTTAAAAGATATATTTTTTTTCTTTTAAATCAATCAAAGCAGACCGTTAGACTAAAGTGTTAATCTATCTCCTTCCACAGGCGCTCACAAATGCTTCAAAATGGATAATAGACTTAAAAAAGAGAGAAGAAGAATTAGAAGAAAAAATCGATTTCCTCGGCGAGTTCGCGGCGGCTTTCCGCCACCGGATTCACACCGATATTCAACTCAAACCCGGCTCCGCCGCATCCCCTTCGGTTTCCGCTCACAGAGCCTTACTGGTAATAGAATCCCCTTTCTCCAATTTCAATGTCCATCCAATCCAAATTCGACATGATCGGTAAGAATTTTCCCTCGATTATAGGCCACAAGATCGGAAATCTTCAAAAACCTACTGGAATCAGACGGGTGCAAGACCGCTCCAATGGACGCGATCACGTTATCGGAGTTGAGCCACGAGGAGCTGGAATCACTCATGGAGTTCCTGTACAGCGGCGATTTGGCAGAAGAGAAAGTGAAGAAGCACGTGTACTCATTGGCTATGGCGGGTGATAAATACGCGATTCCATACTTGCAGAAGTTTTGCGAGAGGTACATGTTGAAATCACTGAATTGTGGGAGCGCTCTGGATGTGTTGGAAATTGCAGAAATTTGTTCGTGCAGAGTGTTGAAGGAGAGCGCGTTGGATTTCATTGTTAGAAACCTGGAGGAGATTGTGTTTTCCTCTGGATTTGAGGCATTTGCCCTCAAGAATCCTCATCTTTCTGTCCAGATTACTAGAGCTTCTTTAATGAATGCCAGAGAAAACAAACCTAATTCTGCTTGATTCAAATATTGAGTTATGCATTCATGATCATGTACGCAGTAGATCAATCAGGAAAGGGGTTCCCAAAAGTAACAACTTTAGAGTCCAAAGCCGAGTAAAAGAGCTGACTTGGACCTTAGCCCAAGCTAGAATGCTCGGCCTTGACCAAGGTTGAGGTTGAGCCTCACCAATTACCTAATCCCGGCAACAAAAACTGATTTTAATGATTAAAAAAAACTGTCATTAGCAGTTTTTTTTTCTTTTTTTTTTTAACTATAAAATTCATGAATGTAAAGGAAATTATATAGATGACTCGTGAAAAATCTATCATTATTGTTTGTTTTATAACTTTTTTATTTAGTCAACAATAAACATTTATTATCCATCATGGTAACATTTTTCTATAACAATTTATCATTGTCAATAAAAAATCCAAAAATTGATTTTATCTGTCAATTAAAACTTTACCTACCTTGACATTTAAAATTTGTCACAAAATATTAATAATGACATGTTTACATGGTCAATAATGCTTTAATCATGACACTTCCTAAATGTCATTGAATTACATACATTGACACTTATTTATAGTCATTGAAGTCTAGTTGATGATAGTATTCCAATGTCATATTAATCAATCACATTACCTTTGTGAAATGTCAAAAAAAAATGCTTATAATGATGGATAATTTTTTGCTTTATACCTGTCATTATATTTATGTTTCATCCAATTTTGACACAAAATATATACACAAACATAAATATGAACTTTCATATATAACAATAAGGTTAGTCACGTATACAAATAAATTATATATAAGAAAACTAGTAACCACACTTTGGTTAAATTGTTTACAAAGAAATTAAATACAACTACGTCTTGCAAAAAAAAAAAAAAAAGTGTTAGCACTATCCCAACAAAAAAAATACATATATAAATAACTTGCTTGACCATTTCTTCACTTTAATGTATTTGTGCAAGACTTAGTAAAAAAAAATATTCATTTTAGAATTCAACCCAATCCATCAATGTCAACAATAATAACAATATTCATAGGGTAAATGAAACTTTGAGCACACAAGACTTAAAAGTCACAATATAATTACATAAATAGACTTAAAATCACATTATAACCTCCATGAAAATTGTCACATAAATAACTAGGTTCTTTTTTTTTTTTTTTTTTTTCATTCAAAACTCTTTAATGATAATTAATACAAGTCATAGCTAGATTGATGACACAAAAAAATAGTCATAAAAGTTGCAATATTAAAAATTTCTCAAATTTTCCCGCGAAACCGATTTTTTCTTTTTCAATTCAACAACTCTAAAGATCAGTCACTTTTTAATTACTTTTAATTCTAGTCATAAATTGGTGACACAAAAAATGTCAAAATAGACGAAAAATTTGAAATTTCTTGTCTTTCCCTACCAAAATTGCACCCTTTTCATTTTCTTACATTTAAAGACTGTTTTTTTCAGTCATAAATTAATGGCATGAAAAAATTGTCATGAATTTCAAAAAATCAAAAAACGCGTGATTTTGGCTTTAAGGACTATTTTTTCTCTTTCTTCCCTATTTTTGTCATTGTTCAAGAGTCAAGAAAAGCTAAATCTGTTATAGTGAATGGAGCATGCGTGCCAAGAGATCATCGTAGGCCCAAAATATAGCTAAAAGAAGATGCTTAGGCCCAGGTCGATCCTAGTAAGACACTAAACCGAGAGTACCTCTCGCACGCCCAAGCCCAATACGTCAAAGGATAAACCTAATACAACTCTGAAACCTTAAGAGGAATTTTCTATGAACTACACCTATAAATACATCATGATCACTCCTAGGGAAGTAAGTCCATTCTAATATTTGAACTATCTACTTGATACAATCACACTTTCTAACTTAAGCATTGAAGTCTAAGTGGCATGCACCAGAATAGTGTGCAAATCTTTCCATCTTACAAATTACGTTCTTCCCCAAATTACAAATTTGCCATTGTTGTTATGAGAAGGTCAGTACATTTTCTCCTGTCCAGATTTTGGCATCAACAGATATTACATGAACTTTAATTTAAAAAGAAAAATTAAAGTTTGGCTAAAAAAAAGACAAGTAATAAAATTAAAGTACGCTATTTTTCACTCAGAATTATGTAAAAAATATTCCGAGCCTACCCTAATCATTTTGGTAATTTCCACTTGAGTCTTATGAGTTCATCGAATTTTACACCAAAGAAGTATTTAGGTGCATCTTAGGTAGCACTTATCTTTATGTATTCCACCAAATTGTAATCTTAATTTGCCATATGACAAATATTTTATACTTCTTTTTTATTTTATTTATTTATTTATTTATTTTATGTATGACAAGAGTGTGATGCATAAAGAATTATTTCTCAAGTATTGATCTTATACACCATAAAATAGTCATAAATATAAAATTTTTAAAAAAATTAAAATTTTCCCGCTCCCACCAAAAGTGTTTTTTTTATCAATTTAATGACTCTAAATAATAGTCCATCTTTAATGTTAATTCTACTCACAAATTGGCAATACAAAAAAAATGTAATCATAGTCGAAAAATTCAAAAAACTTCGTCTTTTCTTGTCAAAATCACGCCTTTTTCATTTTCGTACATCTAATGACCTACCTATTATTTATAGTTGTAAATTCGTGACACAAAAAAATTGTCATAAATATTGAAAAATCTGTCTGCAAAAGTGTGTGAATTTAGCTTTGTGACTATTTTTTCTCTCCCCTCTAAATTTGATATTGTTCATGTGCCTTAAAGTGTCCATTTTGTTGTAGTGAGAAACAATATAGACCAAAGAGGTACATAGATTGAACTATTATTCAGAAACTTAGAGCTCATTTGGATGGCATATATTGTTTCGTGAGTATAGATGTTAAATACCTAGGTTTTAAATATATGGGATAATTAATATTTATATTTAGATATGCGGGATAATTAATATCTCGAAGTTAAATATATGTGTTTAATTTACCAATTTTATATATAGAAACCAAAAGTATATAAGTACTTGATTAAATGCAAAATGCCAGTTAATGTAGTTATCAATCAAATTTAGCATTATTTAATTTATTGTTATATTAACTAAATATTTAATCAATTAAAATAAAAATAAATGAATACTTTTATATTAAACATAATTAGGTTGTTTAAATTAATTACTAAAAATAACTAAATTAATATAAATTAATTAAAACATTGATAAATGATAATAATAATTTATATTGAATAGTCAAGATAACATAAAATATTAATTGGAAAGGTATTAGTTGAAATTTATTAATCTAGATAATATATTTATATTTAATAATTAATTAAAATTAATATTAATGAATAGTTGATATTTATTTATTAATTAATTAGACTATATTTTTATTGTTCATCTCTTCGGTATAAAAATCTGACAATTTTGCAAGGTAATACCCATGTTAGATGTGTAGCATTGGTATGGCAACCCTAGAGGGGTGAATAAAGTTTATTTAAACGAATTAAAACTTTTCTCTAATATGGACCAAATTAAACAAATTAATACACTTTTTGTTACACTACAACAAATTTGACATTCAATGACTCTTGTACAGTGCCAAAAATAGAGGAGAAAGTGAAAAAAGAGTCATTAAATCCAAAATCACGCGTTTTTGGCGGGAAAAAACGGAGATTTTCGGATTTGGCGGAATACATGACTGTTTTTGCGTGTCATTGATTTATGACTGAAAAAAACAATCATCGAATGTGCTTTTCGAATTTTTCCTACTATGTTGACAAATTTTATGTGTCACCAAATTATGACTAAAATTAAAAGTCATTAAATTATGACAATTTTTTCAAGTCATTAAAATTTTGCTAATATCACAACTTTTATGACTATTTTCTTACGTCGTCAATATATAACTCGTATTAATAAGCTAGGGTTTATAATTTTCACATTTTAAAAAACAAAGGAGTGCAAAAAAAAAAAAGAAAAAAAAAAAGAAAAAACACGATTTTTTTTCAAAATTTATCACTCTTCCTCTTTATCTGTCTCTCTCTCTTTTTGCGCGTGGTCAAATAAAAACCCTGATTTGCTCAATACCTTACTTTCTTTCTCCCCCTTTCAACAATTTCCTCTGTATGCCGCCATTGAAGAGAAGCCCTCAACTTTGTGTTGTTAATGGCGACAGAGCGTGAGGAGCTTCGATACGAAGGAGGAAGGGGTGGGAAGTTTCAGAAAAGGCCTATCAGAAGGTCGCATACGACGCCGTATGATCGACCGCCGACTGCTCTGAGGAACTCTGCTGGAAAAGGATGGTTTTCTAAGCTTGTCGATCCGGCACAGAAGCTAATCACCTCCAGTGCGCACCGGCTGTTTTCTAGTGTGTTTCGTAAACGCCTTCCCCCTCCGCCGCCGTCATTGCCACTTTCTCAAGGTTTTTGTTTTTAATTTTTCGTTTTTTGGTTTTTAATTGCAAGGTTCTCTTACCGGGTGGTAGCATTGTTTTTTGGGGATTTCGTTTTCTGCATATTTTCTGCTTGTTTGTTTGATTTTAGAGGGTGCTGGCTGAAGATATCGTTATTATTATTTCAAATTCGATTTTTTTTTTTTTGGCGAGGGTGTTCTTATAATCGTGGGATTTTTTCATCTTTGTCTTGGATCAATTATGGTATCTGGATCAATTAATGAAATATTGAAGGCCATGGAACTCGTTCTTGCTAAGTTGTTGAGTGAGGTAATCTCTCTGCAGTTCAAGTTCACCCTAGAAATTAAATGTTCTACTATTTCTGCAATTTCCTTTTGACCCCTTTTTTCTAGAATGAGAGGAACTACATTCGTATGTTCACTCACTTCCTTGTTCTTGGTTTTGAGCTTCAGCTGCATCAATGGTGAAGACCCATATAGGTTTTTTACCTGGAATATCACATATGGAGACATATGGCCTCTTGGAGTAAAGCAACAGGTATTATATTTATATCAATGTAACAGTCATTTTCTTGTTTGGCTTGAAGATGTATAATCTTCCATTGTGTTACTGATTCTTTTTTCAGGGTATTTTGATTAATGGGCAATTTCCAGGGCCATAGATTGAGGCAGTTACTAATGAGAACTTGATTATCAATGTTTTTAATAGTTTGGATGAGCCTTTCTTGATCTCCTGGTTGGTTATCTTTTTCTTTTTTTTGCTTTCTTCCATTCTTGCTCACAACTTATATCAAGAAATGCTTCCTCTGTCTCGTTTGGTTGGATTCATGATGCTTGTAATCAACCCATTATGGTGTTAATCCATTGTTTGATTTCTTTGTATGGTGTTTTAATCTTGGATTATTTTGGTTTTTTTATTGTGGACTTCTCCATGTTGGACGGGTCATCACTGACATGTTTTGAAAAGAGATGCATAGAATTGAATTGACCGTTAATAGAATACATTAAATTAAAAGTAAAAGAAAAAAAGAAGAAATAGTTATCAAGTGGACCTAAATGTTGGAAACTTTTTTTGTTTTTATCTCAATTTTAATGAAGAAATTGAACCACCTTGAAAATGAAGAACTCCTCAAGTTAAAGTTATTAACTTTTAGACATTTGTGACTTGGGGTTTAAACATTCTTGTTGTTTAGTAACTCTTAATGACCTTTTTATGTCTTTAGTATAATATTATTCATTTGAACTTATATTTAAGTGATTTTATTTTGTACTATAGGCCCGTCTTTAATTACCTATTAGACCTCCATTTCTAATCATGTGGATCATATCCCTAACACTCTTACAAATTTTCCTTTCCTAGATTTTGGGGTATCTATTTTTATTTTTTATATATAGATTTGAGTGATTTTGTTAGTTGGTTGGAATTTAACAATATCCTAAGATGTGTAGGAAGAATTTTTAATCCCACCAAATCCTAATGGATTTTTCTGATGGTTGAAGGGGGGTAACTAACTAATTGAAAGCAATATCTTTTTGCAGTAAGTGATGAATATGAACTATTTTCCACCTTGATGTTGTTGTGTAGGAATGGGATTCAACAAAGAAGAAACTCTTGGCAGGATGGTGTTTATGGCACAAACTGCCCCATCCCACCAGGACAAAATTTCACTTATGTCTTGCAAGTGAAAGATCAGATCGGTAGCTACTTTTACTTCCCCTCTTTGGCCTTCCACAAGGCCGTCGGTGGCTTCAAAATTCAAAGCCGCTCTATAATTCCTGTCCCCTTTCCTACTCCTGCTGGAGAATTCACTGTTCTGGCTGGCGATTGGTACTCCAAAAACCACACTGTAAGCTTTTGTTTCTTCCCTAAACATTTTGAAATTCATGCTTGAATAGAATCTCATAATTAACGCATGTTCTATCGAATCTTTGTAGGATTTGAGAGCCATTTTAGATGGTGGTAGTGATCTTCCCTTCCCTGATGGGCTTCTCATCAATGGTCGTGGTTTGAATGGAAACACTTTCACTGTTGAACAAGGTACATTGTTGTTGCAAATATAAATACCATAACTCATTATCTTATGCTTTTGAGTTCCGTAGTGGTTAACAATGGAAACTTTGAATGATGCTAATAGCCTAATGATGCATGGTCCTCCTCCTGGTGGACTGACAATTCAAATTGATTGGTCGCTTGAACAGGCCCGATCACTAAGGTATCTACCTTTGTTTTTGGTTTCTTCTGTTAATCTGCTAATGCGGTCTTCATTATGAGATTGTAAGCTCTGATGTATGCTGCTTCATTAGTTCTCTCAAACTAGATGTTTGGTTTTGGTTTTATGAACGCTGCATTTTATGAATGATAAGGATTCAAAGATTTGGTTTTCTGGCTTTCAATGTGGAACTTGGCATAGCTAATTGTATGAACATATAAGGGACTGGAAAGTTCATTCTTTGACAATTGATTACAAATAAAAAAGGGACTAGTTTCTAATTGTAATCTTCTTTGTTTTGCTCCTACTGTATTATGTTCACTTGCCCCCCCCCCCCCCCTCCTCATCCTCATCCTCATCCTCATCCTCCTCCTCCTCCTCAACGAAGCAGTTTTTCAATTAACCCTTATTCTTTCTAGTAGAGTAGTGTATAAGTTTAATTTGGAGTTTATTCATGTTATTAATGTTAAAAAGTGAGATTATATTGTGATATACTATATATTTATGTGGCTATATTATGATCATATGCATAATTTTGTTGAAAGTGTTCATCGAAGCTTACTTGTATTGCGTCAAATTCTAAAATGAATGTTTTTTTTTATAAGGTTCCTGGACGATGCCATTAAAGCAAGGAAGCCCACCAACCAAGATATTTAAATAGGTGTTGTATATATATTTTTTGGATGTATGCCAACACTTAGTTGTAAGTACTGAATTTGTAAATGTTGTACCTAGAATTTGATTACTAGCTACTTTCATTGTATTAACAATTTGAACTACATTATTATATATGAAAGTTACTTTTTATGTTTGCATACATATTTTGTGTTGAAACTGAATGAAACACAGGTGTAATAACGTGTATCGTGGTAATGGTTTCTATGATATCTGACAAAAGTCATGGGATGTATGTAATTAAATGACCTTAAAAAAATGTCATAGTTAATGTATTATTGACACTTTAAATGTGTCATTATTTGTTTTGCGATGACAGAAGTGAACAGTCAACGTAACTCTTTATTTGACAGAAAAAAGTCAACATTTTCATTTTTTAATGACTGTATAAAATTTGTCATATAAATCGTTTCCGTGACTTAGAATAAATGTTAATATATAATTATTGTTGACTGTGACTAAAAGTCATGAAACTGTCAATGATGACTGATTTCTCATGTGTCATCTATACACTTTAGATGATGGGCGATTAAATGACTAAAAAAAAGAGTCAACAAATGTGGTAATGACTGTTTTTTAGAGTCATAGAAGTCTATTTTTGTTGTAGTGTTAATAAGTAATTTAAACAATAATTTTATGCAAATAAATTTAACAAAAAAAACAATCAAGAAGTTAATAATAGTATTTTAAAGCACCTTATTTAATTTCAACAACAAGATTTGTGTTAGATATAGGATTTTAAGAACTACTAATCAAAATAAACAATTATAAGCCATTGATTTCAAGACTTAAAAATTGAAATTAATTTCATGCTATAAACTGTAGCAACAAATTAATTACAAAAGTAAATAGGAGAGAGATAGAGAAATTGACACGTAAATTTTATAGTGGTTCAATACAATTGACCTATATCCTTTCCCAAGCTACTCTCGGATATGTCACTACGAACTTGATTCTTTCCACAACTTAGAGTTGAACTGCTACAACGTCCTTTTTCCAGATGCAAGAATAAACTTGGTCCTTTCCATGGTTGAGGATCAAACCGTTACAACAACTCTTTTTTTTGGGATCAAGAGCGACCCTTACGATGAATTGGAAAAATTAAGAACACACTTGATGAACTCTCTAAAAGAGTGGATTTACAAATTTTAAGCTCACAATAAATCAATCCTCACAATACATAAATCTCTCTCAAGAATTAGATGAAAAGAAGAAAATTGAAGCTTGGAGAGAGCAACAATAGAAGCTTAATGAATTATGGAGGATGTAAAAAATGTGAAATTGTTGTTGAAATATGGAGAAGATGAAGAGTTTAAAAAGAGGGGGAAGTAGTTGAAAACCACACTTAATTTAGACCATTAGATCTTTTCTAAAATCATTTTCTTTTAAAATCAATCAGTCATTAGATATAGTAATAATATTAAATTCATTTTCTTTTTAAGTCAAACCAACAATCAAAAGCCCCATATGTCACTTATCTATTGCTCAATTTGTCATGCTCTAGTAGGTACACTATGATGATTTGACCACCACATCATCAACATCATGTATTTTTTTTTTTTGCTAAATTTGTTTTGGCTATATTTTTTTCGTTTGAGCTCTAATTTGATTGATTCAAATTGTGTTGAAATCGTTACTTTGAGCTCTACACAATAAACACCTTAAAACACTAAAATTATTAGTGAATAAGAGCATGTTTCTTATCATCAAAATATTAATTAATTAATTAATTAATTAATTAAAATCAATTAATCTGAGAGTAATTGCCAAAAAAGCCAACAAGATGGTTTTAAAGTTCCTAAATAATAATATTCTAGACTTTAAAAAGTGAAACAAACCAAAATGTTAAGGACCGTTTGGTAATCATTTGATTTTTAGTTTTTAGTTTTTAAAAATTAAGTTTATGCAGACTACTTCCACCTCCAAATTTCTTCATTTGTTATCTACTTTTTACCAATGGTTTAAAAAATAAAACCAAAATTTGAAAACTAAAAAATGTAGCTTTTGAAAACTTGTTTTTGTTTTTGAAATCTGGCTAAAAATTCAACCATTATACTTAAGAAAGATGCAAATCATTATAAGAAATGAGAGGAAATAGGCTTAATGTTCAAAAACTAAAAACAAAAAGCAAAAGCTTCATTTGGTAACCATTTTATTTTTTGTTTTTAGTTTTTGAAAATTTAAGCCTATTTTCTCTTCATTTCTTACAATAATTTGCATTTTTCTTAAGTATGATAGCTGAATCATAGCCAATTTCAAAAACAAAAACAAGTTTTTAAAAGTTTTTTTTTTTTTTTTTAGTTTTCAAATTTTTGCTTGATTTTTTAAACCATTGGTAAAAAGTAGATAACAAACGAAGAAATTTAGGAGTGAAAGTATGTCCATAGACTTAATTTAAAAAAAAAACCAAAAATTCAAACAGTTACTAAACGAGATTAAAATAATTACCAAATGAAATTTAAATGTCTTAAATCTCATAGCAAAACTTAGGAAACAATCCGCCCTAAATATTTATGAATTTAAGTATTTAACTAATATTCTAACTTACCCCCGAGTTTTTTTCTTTTTTAAAAAAAAATTATATATATATAAAGTAGAACCCAAGTATTGTATTTGATTGCATTTGATTATTATTATTTTATATATTAATAAATAGTTGATTGCATTTGCCTTTAAGAAAAAAAAAAAAAGTATTGTAGGTTTAAATCCGACCTCCCCAATTTATAATTTAATATATGAACACAAATATTTTAGAATAAAATGAGCTGATGGGCCCACAATTGCAATATCCTACAATTAATTATTTTCAATATGCCATCAAATTTTGACGCGCTTTTGCACAGCTGTTCTTGGTGTGGGGACAATTGCCAAAAGCTAATTTAATTTTGTATAACTAATACAAAGTCACATGTGTGATGTGTGGATCATAATTGTATAACCCACATATCTTTCTTATAACCCTAGTTTGAAATTCTTGTAATATTTTTTTTTTAAGTAGATTTACAAAATTGAACCTATATATATATATTTTTAACTTTTAAACTTCGGTTTGTAACAATTTAATCTCTATACTTTCAATTTTGTAATAATTTAGTCCCTAAATTACTATATAACAATTTAGTCATTGTACTTTAAAATTTGTAACGATTTAGTTCCTATGGTAGAAATTAATGTTAAGATTTAACGAGATTCTTTACATAAATAAGCTGATAAACAAATTAGAAACTCGATATTTTTATATAATACAAATTTTACATCATAAATTAATAAAAATTGACATCTAATTTTGATAATTTTTTTTACTTTAGAGACTAAATTGTTACAAATTTGAAAGTACAAAGACTATATTGTTACATACTAAAGTTTAAGGACTAAATTATTATAAAATTAAAAGTTTAGGTACTAAGTTATTACTTTTATGAAAGTGCAGGGACCAAAAGTATTTTTTAACCTTAATTATTACTAACTATGTTAAGTGAAAATTTGTAATAAGTTTATTCTAAAATTATCTTACAAAATTTATTAATACATTATCTATTAGACCATATTAGTAATATTAGTGAGTTGTCGAGTGACTATTAGTTGAATCATAATTAATTCAATTACTAAGTCATTTTTTAATATTTTTTTTGTTTTTATGAGAAACTTTTTTTTTAAAGTGACCTAAGTCACTTCTTTTGAAATAATTAATTAAATTCGAGTCATCATAAAATAATCAAATACTAACCTAATATAAGATTCAAATGGATTAAATAACACCTCTACAGAAATTAAATACTAACCCAAGTTAAGATTCAATAACATCAATTAAGATAATATAAAAATAAATTAAGGTCCAATCACCCCTTTAATTAATATAAATAAGGCCAAGGGCATTCGTGCTCCATGCAAGGTTTCATCCGATCCGGTTCCCCTTATAATATATTTTCTTTTTTAGTTTTAATTATTATCAATTTTTTAAAATTATATTAATGCTTATCAAACATTATAAAGGTTATAAAGGTTAGACAGTATCTATTTAAATTAAAGATGGGAAATAACTTTTTTCGCCAAAAGAAAAAAAATTACCCAATTGTAAAGATTAATTAATTTACTAAATTTATCCAATTTTGTTGGATAAACTATTTGATTTTTTTTTCAAGATTATATATATTTTTTCCTCAAAGATATATTTACAAAACGTGGGATTTGGATTCTCAGCTCAATTTCAATAATAATTACATGCTTCAAAAACTTTAAAAAAATTTTTTTTTTAATGAATTTTGAATTCTTTCAAGGTAGATAATAAAACAAAGAAATTCATAAGGTAAATTTAATTTTAAAAAAATGAAAACTACACCATTATTAAACAAAATTATAAGTCTTATTAGATAACCATTTCGTTTTTTATTTTTAGTTTTGGAAAATTAAGCCTATTTTCTCATCGTTTTTTACAATGATTTGCATCCTTCTTAATTACAATGGTTGAGTTCTTAACCAAATTCTAAAAACAAAAGTAGGTTTTTAAAAGCTAGTTTTTTTAGTTTTCAAAATTTGACTTGGTTTTTTAAACCATCGGTAAAAAGTAGATGACAATGGAAGAAATTTAGAGTTATAAGTAGTCTCTATACGCTTAATTTTCAAAAACAAAAAATAAAAAATCATAGTTACTAAATGAGATGCTCTTTAATAGGTTAATGAAACGATATTGTTTTTTAAAATTGAAAAATTAAAAGCTAAAAATTAAAAAATTGAACTAGTTATTAGAAAGATATGAATAAATTTAATATAATTAATATATTTTCAACTCTTTTTATCAAGTTGTCATGTGTATGGTCAAATCAAGTATAGTTCAACTTGACATATAATAGATATATGGTTCGAATCCTCTCATCTCCTAATTTTCTATGAACGATCTAATATAAAATATAAAATAAATAATATCACACTTCATAATCATTTAAGATTAAAAAGAAAAACAAATTTAGTGTCCTATTTATGAATACACACACTTAGGAATTAGGATAAATTTAAAAGACAATAATTCTGTCATCAATCGACAAGTCTTCTTTCTTACCAAATTGATGGGACGTTCTTAAAGGGAGATGTAAAGACATTTTTGAAATACCAATGATTTTTAATTTTTATACAAATGATTGTTAAATAAGAAAGGAAGAAAAAAAGGGCATTTTATTTCTGGGAATCGAAGAAGGAAAAAAAAAAAAAAAAAAAAAAAAAAAAAAAAAAAAAAAAAAAGTGACCAATAAATATTATTATTATTTTTTTGAAGAGATTAAACAAAATTTGTTGATGAAAGCTACGTCCTAGATTTTGCACCGACCACAAAATCCTTTAGTGTCCCCTACTTAATTAAACCTATCACTAATTAAATTGTTTAACTCTAATCTCATTCTCATAGACCCTAAATAGGGTTTGTTTAGAGGGTTGATAATTTTAATTACTTTACACGCTGTCCTTTTCAATATGGGATCCTCTACTCATACACAAAATCCTATTAATTTATGTTTAGTATAAAAATAAAACAATTTCCATGTTTCCTGGAAATGAACTCACACCCTCATATGCATATCTTGTATAATTTCAACACTTGCTGATCATATTAATTTATTTTTTAATGATCAAATAATTATATTATTGTTGATCACGTTCTACCATTCAAGAGGATTTTAGTTTATGATATGAAAGAACTTATAATCTTAGGAATTCATTTCTTCGGTTCTTGACTAATTAATATAATAAAAAGTTGTGTGGAAGTCGATTAACCCATCAGTGAATTAAAAAAAAAAAAAAAAAAATTCAGATTCTCTTTTTATAACCATGAGGTTGAGTTTCGAGATCATTTAAGGTCTGTTTGGTAGGTAATATGAAAACAATAGATTCAATGAAAACAAATTAATTAGTTGTATTTCACGTTTTCAGATATGTGTGTTTGATATAACAAATTCAGAAATTAAATTTGAATTTAAACATTTTTTCAAAAGGTGTCGGTTCAATTATTTATAAATCATAAAATTAAGTATAATTACTTACTAAATATTATTGTGAATATAAACTATTATTAATTAATTTATAACTTGTTTTATGTCAAATTTTTTATATAATTATTATTTTGTAATACCACATAATATATCATATATTATATAATGCATATTCTAATTTAACAAAAAAAAAAAAGTCTATAGCATGTACTAGATTTATTAATTTTTTTTTTCTAAAATAATTTTAGATTTTAAAATTTTACATTCAAAATCTAAATACACCATAAATATAAAAATGTTGTTTTCAGATTTTGCACTAATTGATCACAAAATCTAAGAACAATTTTTAAAAAAACAAAATTTAGACTGCCTAGCAAATATATATTCACATAATTCAGTAAATCTGAAAATATAAAATAGAATTTTAATTACCTACCAAATAGACCTAATTTTATTTTTTGACGGCCTCCTTAGCTAGAATATTGGGAGATGTGTTTCTGTGGTGTAACAACTCCAATATGATCTCTCGGCAAGGCACATGAAGGTAGACTGAATTTGTCATGTTTTAGTCCAAGCAATTGCCAATAATGAAAAGTCTAGAGAGTGGTCTAGTGTGCTATTATCTATCATCTTTGACTAGAGTAAAAGATGAAACAAATTCGATTTTCTCTCTTATTTACAACGATGAAGAATCAAATTATCACTATAACTATTCCTTTTTCTCTACTTGATCTTCTTCCAAGTGCTACCCCAAGGGGTTGTAGGTTTTGTTTTTCCTATCAATGGGGGCCCTCCCTTCACCACCCTCATGGGGATGGTATACAGGGTTCATAACTACTCCCTCTTACTACAGGGCACTTACCTAGCCAACATTTAGATTCGACCCTACCAAAAAAATTTCTGGTCTATCCAACATTCTTGGCCATTTGACCAACTGTTGCCGAGCAATTTTTGGATATCAAAGGACCTCCATTAGTGTTACCTTATGCATAACTCCAAGTGATTTACTAGACCATAATGTCTGATGTATTCCACCAAAGTGAGCTTAGCTCAACGGTACTAATCGACATAACTTTCCTCCAAGAGGATCGAAGGTTCGATTTCCTATCCTGCAATTGTTTTAAAAAAATGTCTGACATATTCTTTTGTTTTTCTAATGGTTTGGAGCTTACATTGGGTAGATTTATGTTTGCTATTCTTCTTTGGATATTTTTTCTTGAGTTGAATTATTTGGATTTTTTTTCATGTATATGAGTTTTGGGGTTTTTTTTTTCCCTCTAAAACAAACACTTTTAACAAGAGTCATTATTTATTCAACTTATCATATCGGTTGTTTGTCAAAATGATCTACACAAAACAATGCAAATCTTCTCTTGATCATAAAAGAGACAAGTGAAACAATATGATATCCATCGATAAGACGAGCAACATTGTTAAAATTAAAACCGAGTGATGAAAAAGAAAGAGAAGACAAGAGGCAAAAAAGAGTGATGATATATAATAAAAATAGGAGAGAATAAAATTTTGTTTGTTGATGAGGCTGGCCCTTTGGCATAACATATGATATGATGGAAAGAAAAAAAAAAAGGATGAGTTACATGAAAGTGAAAGGAGAGAGATAACAAAATAAGAATATGAAAATAGAAAACAAATAAGAAAGCGAAAATTTCCAATACTACAATTTTCATAATGTGGAGTTCATTAGCGTTAAAAATATTTATAAAAATAAAATTTTAATTTGGACAAAAAATAGTATGATGTACTTATGTAATACTATAAATTTTAAGTAGGACAAAAGAAAAATGTCACAAGAATGGTAACCAAAATGAAAATTTGTCGTGAATATAAATACTCTTTTTTCACGTGAAATGGTTTTTATGTTCAGAGAAGGCATCCTAATAAATTTATAAAAATAAAATAAAAATATATATCATAACCACTCTCTTGTTCTGCTTCGACCAACATCCTTCAATAAATAGTAAGATTTGAACAGTAAAATTATAAACCCACAATTCTTGGAACCTCCTCTTCTCTTCACCATTATTCTAAATCTTTACTAGTCTTCCAAAATTCAAACAAAACTTTTCTTATTAGATTTTATTTATTTATTTATTTTACTTTATTTCTTTCTACGTACTTTGCTGAAATGATATCAGTGTTGTAATGATGAAAAATCCACCCACCCCTTTTACAAACTCAAAAGAAAATAAAGAAAAAAAAATTATTCCTTTTCGTACTTCAACTCCAAAAGTGACACCTTTCATGATTTTCAAAAACATATGCTCATTATTCTCTTGTAGTAAAAGTTACGAAATTGAAAAAAAAAAGAAAAGGAGTAGAATTTGTCGATGATATTAACATTTCTTGTTCTATCTTGCTTCATTTTGTTATTATTTTCCATTTATTTTAAAGAAGATTAATCAATCGGTTTTTCCATTGATTAATTTTTAATTACCACATTACAAGCATCGAGAGGTAATAACAAAAAAGGGGGGAAAAGAAAAACGCCGCGATTGGAATAAGTTGGAGAAATTAAGGTTTTTTTTTTTTTTTTTTGGGGAATAATTTTCCTTCTAGAGAGTTGATAATTATTAATCTTGTTCACCGCTTTGGCTCCAGCTCTTTATAGCTTGAACTACTGCTTCTTTCACAGATTGAGCATCAATGGCTTCTTCTCCTTCTTCTTCAATCTACCGAAAAAAAAAAACCCCATTTAATTAAATTTAATGTTTTAATAATATAAATAAAACCCAACATTTAATTTGAAGTTTTATGATTATATTAGATGGAAAATTCAATTACTTTCGATAAATATCCTTGTTAAAATTAATGATTGATTTGACTTTAAGAAGCCACAAAAAAAAAAAAAAAAACACACACACACACAATTATGCATGAAAGAATTAAATGATGATAAGTAATATAAGGTTGTGAGAGAGAGAATTAATTAATAAAAAGATATTTAAATTGATGAATAATGATGATGATAATATATATATATAGAAAGAAGGGTATTTGGAATATCTTACTTCTCCAATAGCTTGTAATTGGAAACTATCAGTACAGGAAACCCTAGCTTCAATAACATTAAGCCCCAGCTCTTCAAACACTTCTAATATGGAGACAAGAAGGCCTTGACAACTCTTTTCCGAAAATACATTTATAGAAAATCCCTTTACAAGCCTTTCCACTGTAACCTGCTATAACACACACAAATAAATGAGTCAGTAATTTGTTGATTAATTTAGAAATAATTGGGAAGGAAGAATATTATTATTATTGTTGTTGTTGTTATTATTGATTGAAATTAAAATTATACCATGGGAGGATGATGAGAAATTGGATTTGGGTGGATTGAATTTTCAACTGTTGATATATCTTGATTCAATCTTTCTACTTTCTGTTTTAGCTCCTCGATATATTTTGATGCATCCACTATAATCGAGGCCTTGTTTAGCTGCTACACACACACACACAAATTAGAAAAATCATTGGTTCTTCCTAAAATAAAACCCATAATTTCTCTTCTAAAATACATTTTGGTAGAGGGGATTATTAAAAATTAAAAATAATTTTTTAAAAAAAAGATATAAAAGAAAATTAAGAAATTAGGAGAAGAGAATTTACTGAATGAGAGTTGGTAATAGAGCGAAGTAATTGAAGCTTCTCATGCAGAGCTGCCTTCTTGTGCTCTCTAGAAACCATGGATTCAACCCTTTTTCTTTTCTTTTCTTTTCTTTTCTTTTTTTTTTTCCTCTTTATATCTTTTCTTTTTTTTTTTTTTTTTTTTCCTTTTGTAATATCTTTGCAAAAAAGAAAAAAACTTAGAGGTGTGTTTTATAAGGGTATGATGAGGCCTCAAATCTATATGATCTTTTCTGTTTGTTAGCTTCCCACATGACTGCATCACCCTCTTCTTTACAACCAAATATATAAAATACTTTGCCAACTGTTCTTCTTACTAAACTACCCTTCTATATTGCATCATTTTTATTTCAATTTTTAAACATTCCTTTTTTTTAAAAAAAAAAAAAAAAAAAAAAGAAATTTAATTTCATTGTTTGTTTTTGTTTCATTTCAATGAATCATTCATTCCTCATTAATAATAACAAGTGTACTAACTTTACAGTTAGTACATTCAAAATAAAAATCCCAATCTCATTCTTTCTCAAACACAAACCAATAAATTTAACCCTAATGTATTTGGTAAGTTAAGTACCTCTACTTGGCATGTGTGCCCCAAAAGTAATTTTGGTACTGTGGGGCAAATTCTTATGTTCTAACTTTAGTTTAATTATACGTATAAGTTTTCTCTTTATTCCAAAACCATTTTAATTCAAAGAAAAATACTTTGTTTCATAACCACATGATTTTAACTTTTGTTTACAAAAATTGTGTTTGTTTTATCGTAATTTTTTTATAATGATATTCATTTTTAAAAAGAAATATTTAAATTTAATAGTTGAATTTCAAAAAGAAAAATCTAGAAACTACATTTTTTTTAAGTTTTTAAATTCAACTTGAATTTTAAAAATACTTTTAAAAGATTTAACAAAAAAAAATCAGAAATTGAGAAGTGGGGAGCCTTTTAACCTTTTAATTGTCCTCTTCACTCTAAATTCTCTCCAACTAATTTCCAAATTAATAATATTGAACTAGTTTGTGTTAGCATAACTATTTTAAGTGATTTAAAAACATAATTAGGAAAAAAAAATAATTGAAATCAAATTTTTTTTTTCTTTTGTGAGTGTCTGAATTAGATTACATGCATATCCACCTAACTTTAATGTTAAAAAAAAAAAAAAAAAAAAAAAACTCGTAGGTAATCACTATGAATTCAAATGACAACCTCTTAGGTTTTCATCAAGGTCATGTCTCTTATTTGTTACTAGGTCACATAGATGTAGTACAACGAAATAAACTTGTAATTAAGATAAGTTGTAGAATCGCTCGTAGATGTAGTACAATTATATATATATAAAAATAAAAGGGCAAAATGGGGAAAGAGAGGGGAAAAAAAAAAAAAAAAGAGGGGTGAGAAAATTGTGGGGGCAGAAATAAAAAGGGCTCGTGATGGTTGGGATGGGAGTGAAAAATGGCCATCGAAAGAAGTGAAGGCCAAGGAAGCAACCAAAAGGATGTTTAGTTGTGATTTTTGAATGCCTCCAAACACTCCTCACGGGGGACTTTTTCTTTTTCTTTTTTTTTCTTTTTTGTTTTTTTAATTCTTTTTTCTTCTTTTTTTCGAATTTTTTTTTTTCTTCCTCTCTCTCCACACGTGCCTTTCTGCATTCCTTCATACATACTTCCTCTATTCCAACTTCTTATGCAATCACATATTTCCAATTCTCATCCATCATAACATTATTCAATCATCTCGTAAATTGAAATTCAAAATTAAAAAAAAAAAAAAACAATAATGTTCGTCTATATCATCCATAAATCTCATAATTTTCGTCGCTAAAAACAATATTTCTTGTAGTGTTATTTGCTATTTGCATGCATGAATACACATGGGATAGAAGAAGAGTAGATTAACATATTAATTAATTTGTTGACATATATCACGAGGAAATGAATAAAAAGAATATATTATTATTTTTTACAAAAAACAACGAGAGAAAAAAATATCTTTTTGGTTAGTTTTTATTTCATCCTTAGATTTTAAAATGTTACAATTTTATCTTTGAGATTTGGTTTTTTTTATTTCAATTTGGTCTCTAGATTTTAGTCACAATTTTTCATTAGCTACTCACATTTAATCATTAGCGTTAATGTCTATTAATTAATTAAAAATAATTATGAAATAAAATTTAAATAGTGATGAAAAATAATGAAACTTAATTAATTATAATTCATACGATTTTTTAAAATTAATTAATAAACATTGACACTAAAGACAAAATGTGAGTATTTGCTAAAAAAAAATCATGGTTAAAAGCGTAAATCTTGAAACATACCGTCCAAATTGAAATAAAACTTAAATCTCAAGAGTAAAATTGTAACATTTTAAAATTTAGAGACTAAATTGAAACCAAACTCAAAACTTTAAGGACTAAATGTGTAACATTTAGAAACTTAAAAAACCAAATGGTAACTAGACTCAATTTTTTTTTTTCTTTTTTGCAATGGTATTAGATTAAATACATATTGGGATGAGAGAATTGAATCTTAGATTTCAAGGTTGATAGTACAAATACTATGTCGATTGAACTATACTCATTTTAACCACTAGACTCAAAAATACTTGAAGACCAAAAAGAAATTAAAAGGTATAGAAGGTGAATATATACAAAGGAAAAGAAAAAGGAAAATAGGGAGGAGGAGTTAGGGTTAATATTGGCTGGGAGAAATGTTTGGATTGGTGAGAGACAAATGAGGTACCCAGTCTGTATTCACATGTGTGCCCTTTAATCATTACAACAAAACAATACTCACCACACACAAACCCTCCTCCTACACTTGTCCCTTCCCTTCCCACCAACAACAATGTTGTACTTCCAAATTACATGTATCAAAATTTCTAGTAATACCGAAGTATATATATAAAAATAAGATATACAATAATAACTTACAACCATTTTATACAAAAAATAATGCTTAATTTTCTGAGTTTTAACAGAAAAATTATGGATATACACGAAGAAAAAAAAAAAAAGAAAAAGAAATTCTATGTTTTTTAACGTTTACTGTAATCTATTAACTTAAGCTTTTGAGTTGATAGGTGATTCAACCATTTTTATTTTTGTTTAGTGATTGAATTTGAACAAATAATGGTGAAGTTATTGAGTGTGGTTTGTCGAATGAGCGTGACGGGATGCTTATCGATATATATATCATGATATTATGGAAAAAGAGGAAGGTTACAAAATTCACACAGATAAGCTCTTTGTCTTCACTTGTTTACAACAATACACTAACACACACCTATTATTATTTACTGTTTCTTCAAAAAATTAAAAAAAAAAAAAAAAAAAAACCAATTTAGAATTATTTTGTCCAAATTATATAATTTTTGTAACTATTTTTTTTCTTCTCTCTCTCTCTCTCTCTCTCTCTCTCTCTCTCTCTCTCTCTCTCTCTCTCTCTCTCTCTCTCTCTCTCTCTCTTCCCCTTTGCGTTTTGATTTGATTTTTCACATGCTTACTTTCTTGTACAGTCGTTTAAAACCAACCCTCCATAATTCCCTGTTCACAATCCCTCCCTCAATAATGCACACTCCCATGTCCAAAATGTATACTTCCAAATCAATCAAATTCCTTTATATTTTATTACACCCGTTACGTATCATTATCTTTTTGTGTATGTTCATGTTCGTTTTGTGCTAAAAATGATATTAATAAATTATTTGAATTTGGGAAGAAAATTATGAATCGTCGTTGAAATGATCAAGTCAAATGTTATTGCTAGATAATTGTATGTTCTAAAGGTGGAATTTTTCATAATTTAGAAAAGGGGACAAGATGGGTTATACTCAATCTTAAACTTATTAAGTTTACTTTTTTATATAAATTCATACTTTGGTTGCTTTGAATTTGCTTACTATCTTTTTTATTTTTCTTTTTCAATGTACTGTGTTTCCATATTTTTCAATAAAGCTTACCATATGTTCTTGTGAAAAGTGAGGTCTAATAAAGATGTTTTTGTCTGTTAGTAATACAAATCTAATATATGATGTGTTATTTGTGGTTTGAATGACCTAAAAAAAAGTAATAGAGATCAAATAAAGGCTCTATTTATTTGTACTTAAAAACGATTAACTTTATACTTTTTCGATAAAACACAATGCTTTAAATTTGATCTAAATCATTCTTTTTTTTAATTAAAAAGATTAAAAAAAAATACAAATTTCAAAGTTCATTTTGTCACATCTACGAAATTTTTCATGTCAAATACGTATGTTAATGACGTTTTTAAAGGGAAAAAAAGAAAAAAAACACAAAACTATTATACAGAAGAAACCCCTTTTATTATGTTCTTATATATAGTTCACATATAATAGACATAAACCTTAAAAATCTTTTAAGGAAAAGGTCAAATTACAACACTTTAGAACTTTACAACTCCATTTTCGATGTTAAAAGTCAGATATTCTAATCAAATTTCAGAATCAAAATACGTACTACTTATACCCCCAAACTTTATTAATTTAATTAAATTTTTTTTTTTTACAATAATAAATTATAATCCTCCAAAGCTAAGCTAATCAAGCATGCATCTGCGTGCTTAATTAGCATTAAATTATTCAGATTTAGATTCAAATCAACAAAAAGGGGAACCCTTTTTCCAGCCCACATTCTCTGTTCGTCAGTTGCAATAAAGTTGGAGAGAGCCTCGTGGGATGCAACAATGTTACCTAGAATTTGAAAATTGATTGCTCTCCAAATTTTCAAATTTGATTTTTTATAATTAATCATATTAATCATGAAATTATTTACCAAAAACCCAATTGTCATTTAGCTGCAAAAGAATAAAATTAGCTAACCCTAGCATTATTTTAATTCAATAGTCCAAGAAAAGGCTAAGATAATTGCATTGCTAAATCTGTCTATTAATTGGCTTCTTGATGTAAAATTCACATTTGAAAACCCAACCATGCTAAAAGTATAATTACTTAATACGGAAATATTTCTCGTGACATATTCTTTACCCTAAGTTAAGAAACAAATTTAAGTTAAGACTCTTACATTAATTAAGCCGAGACCGTACTATCGGGTGACCAAAACTCTATTATTATTAACTAATCTAGAATGGAAGATAAATTAAAATTTAATCTATAGTTTTGCGTGAATACTATGAACTTCATTGTACTCGTTTCACCGAATAAATTCCTCGATGTTGATGAAATATATATAACTTAACCATATCCGATTCTATTTTCTAATTTCTATGTGTGTGTGTGTATATTGTTTTTTTTTTAAAAAAATTATATTGTTATCCGTTTTTGCGGAGCAAAGTTATAGGATTCTTGTGACTTGCTACAAAAGGTCACGTGAGTTGCACTTCGGGAAAGTACATTCACATGCAAATGTACAATGGAAACAAAACTTAATAAAAGTATAAAGTTAGTGATAAGTGCCTCTCTTGTTCACTTCGGGCCGAAGAAAGAGAGAGTTTTGGTTGGTAAGAATCTATACAAGGATAATATAAACAACAAAGACGAGTAGTTTTTGGTTCATACATGTCAAGAAATCGACAATCAAAGATAAACAAGAGAATCTATTTACGTCCACGAGTAGAAAGAGAGAGTAAAGAAAAATATCATATTACTCATTCAAAGCACTAATAGAGTTAGAGAGTATATATGTTGGATGATATAAGATTAAATTTGACTTCACCTATTGGCTTAAGTTTTTTGGTTAATCGACGATTTAACACAACATTAGAGTAGGTGGTCTAGAGAGGTCATGTTCCTATCAATGAGAAACTTGCAAATACTTCACGAAGGCCTTAGGAAAACGACGATTTCTTTATCTTCCTCACAAGTTGGGCATTTGTTATCCTCATGCTCCAACTTGAGAGGGGTATTAAGAGATATTCTCCTATTTCCTTTCTATATATATTTTTCATATTTAATTTGGGTTCCAAATTTAGGTTGTATATATTAACATATTATGTTGAATGAGAAATCAAGGAAACAACTTTCTTAGAAATATATATAGCACCCTCATTTAAATTGTCAAAATTGTAAATAACGTAAATAAAAAAAAATGTATTCGTATTTATCTACTGTTTTTGTCTGTTATCTGACCTTTTGAACAAGCTAAGTTGTATTCGTATTTATGCTATTTATGCAATTTACAATTTTGGCCTAGGGTTTGGAAAATTACTTCATATAAATTCTCTAACCCTACTAGTATCTCTAACTTTGTAATCTAAAATTCTCTCTCTAACTCTTCATGTGTATGTGGATGTAGCTAACACACTAACCACATAAATCTATATGTCAATTTTTATTGTTTTATGTTTTCTATTCATCTTTGATTGTCGATTTCTTAACAAATACAACATTTGGTTGTTCGGATCGCCAAATAACAAATTCAAGACATTCTAATAATATATATATATATATATATATATATATATATATATATATAAGGCTGTTTTTCAAATATAGCAAAATGAGAAAAAATATTTACAAATATAACAACATATAGTTGTCTATCAATTGATAGACTACTATCATCTATTATTGTCTATTGGGAATAGACAATGACATTTTACTATATTTAAAAAATATTTTCGGTAGGTTTGTCATTTAAAACAATCGACCCAAAAACAAAGTAGAATTTGAATACTTTATGACCTTATTCTAAACCCAGATGCAGCATTAAATATCAGGAGAAAATGTGTAAATCATAAATGAAAGGGTTAAAAGAGAGAAAAAAAGAAAAGAAAAGAAAAGTAGGTTTGAAGCAGAAAGGAGAGATTTGAAAAGGGTCACTCTCAAAGAGTCGTCAGTCTTAGAATTGTAGCAGCTACTCTGCTTTCGTCAGCTTGTAATGCTCAGACAGCATATATAAACTTATGACAGCTATATAATTTTTGTCTTTGTATATTCAAACTCAGCATCTTTCTTTCTTTCTTTTTTTTCCTTCCTCAATACATAAATAAATTTAGATAGAAACAGGGCATGGAAATGAAAGTTTTAATTCAAGAAGCATAAAATTAGAGTGGCCCAAACAGCAAATAAATCTGTATAAGTAGCAACAAAATGCATAGCATTAAGTTAGGAAACGTACCATATTGTTGTTATGTTTACCCCCACTGATGTTGACAGAAAGATTTCAACATTTTAGGTCACGGGGGCGGTTTGTAGGCTTGGAGATACATAGATTTTCATTACACTATTTCCATTTTTCCCCCCCTTAATTCTATCAATTATATATATATAATATGCGCACTGGAAGTTGCTTGTCCCATCTTCTTCACATGTTAAGGAACCAGCATATAAATCCAGCAAAGGACCACATACATTGGCACAATAACAAGCTAATACTGGCGAGGGCCATACCCACAAGACATTTCATAAAACAGCCTTTCAACTGTTGTGTCTCGTTATTGGTTTTTGGATAGTCTCTGAAAGGCACATATTTTTTCCCTCTCCCCCATGCAATTCAATTCTCCTCACCTTTTTCTTCTTCAACCCCATAAACCAGGAGTCTTTCTTCCTCTTTGCTTCATAACTCGAGCATTGAAGCCTTTGCTACGACCCACCTTTGCTAATCTTCACATAAACTTTCCTTTCCCTACTCCAACAACAGTTTTAAGTCAGTAAAATTATTTAAACTTGGAGCCTTGAAACAGAAATATTAGATTGTATCAAAGTCATATAAGTGATGTTAGGTTCCTTCACCTAAGTTTGAATGGTGATGCTTTCTAAAGGTAAAGATAATAAGGATTAACTCACTAAATGCCTGAGAAAAAAAGAATCTCATAAAGTGGTTTCATTTCAAAGCATAATTTTGCTTCTGGGTGACAAAGAACAGTCTTATTAAACTCCAGCAGATAGTGAGATTATTGGTGGGGAAGAATAAGCATATTGATTAGTTATGACTACGAGAGATCGTGTCAAAGACTCAAAAGTATTTTATTTCAGTTATCACTTCACTGCAGCTCAAAGCAATAATTCAAAAACGATCAAATTCCTTCTTATGGTAAAAAAGGAAAATGCAATAATAACAATATAAAACAGTAAACTCATTTCAGCTAATTCACGGGAGAAATAGTAAACAGATTCTTGGCATGATAAATAGAATTCAGGAAATAAAACAACTAGGCCACGTTTCCAAGGAAAAAAAAGGAAGGATAAAAGACAAATTTAGAGAGTTAAAACAAAAATAAATCAGAGGGAGAAAGAAAAGAGAAATCTCTTCATTTCCACTGCTGAATGAATTTGAGAAATTTCTCCCCAAACTTATTCATGTAATGAAATGATAAATTTTACTACTTCGAACATGACAAGTTTGGTAGACCCCAGTAAAATCATAAGCAGAAAGGCTCTATGATTCCATATTAGCACACCATAACAATGCATTACTATAGAAGAGGTCAAACTTCTGATAGCCTTCACCCAATAAAGCAATCATATTGTCAAAAAGTAAGAGATCTTCACAGAACCGAGCTTGATCCGTGGCGCTTTTTATCATTCCCCTAACTCGAATCGTTATTCTTCCTTATCTAATGCAGTACATCATCATACATATTTCAGAACCTGCAGGAGATGAATAATGCAGACAATCATATCTGTAAGTCCCATATCCTTTACCCCCAAATTTAGTTCTTAAGCACCAATTTGCCATCACTGTTTAATTCGATATCTTTGGCTGATGCATTTTTCTTTTTTTTTCCCTCCATAGAGACTTGGTCGAAAGGATCAAGGCTTCCATCCGTATCCGTATAACTTAACCGAGGTCCACATCTTACAACTCACAACCCAAATCTGGTACATCATCCAAAGAATTGGATTTCAACCTCAACTCGTCTAGCTTTGCATAAATTTTTTCTTTTTCTGGATGTTGTTGATCACCAGCATAAAACTTATGCAATGTACCATTCACAGAGATCCAACTACATCCCGGTTCCTTTTTTACCCCCTGCTCTTTCATCACATGCCGCAAACTAAGTCCATCTTTGTAACTCCCTGATTCGATATAGGTGTTGGATAAAAGAACATAGGTGGCAGAGTTTTCTGCTTTGAAAGAAAGTATCTTCTGAGCAGCAAGCTCCCCCAATTCAACATTACCATGGACCCTGCAAGCCCCCAACAAGGTCTGCCAAACCATTTCATTGGGCTCTACAGGCATCCTACTAATAAATTCCATTGCATCATTTAGATGACCCACACGACTTAAGAGATCAACGATACAGGAATAATGTTCCATCTCTGGCACCAAACCATAGGTTTCCTTCATTAGCTTGAAGTACTGTAGGCCTTCCTCTACCAAACCGCCGTGGCTACATGCAAATAGAACACATAAAAAAGTAACAGCATTGGGCTCCACACCTAACTGCTCCATCCTTCTAAAGAGTTGAAGGGCATCATCGACAATACCGTGTTGCGCATGACCAGCTATTATTGCAGTCCACGACACTGTATCAGCATTAGAGATTCTATCGAAAACCTTCTTCGCCTCAGCCAGACAACCACATTTGGCATACATGTCAATCAGAGTACTTTCTACGCATTTGTCCATATCCAAGCCCACCTTGCAGATGAACCCATGGACTTGCTGACCGTACTCAAGTAAGCAAAGGCTAGCACATGAAACAAGCAAGCTAGAAAAGGTGAACTGATTGGGTGCATAACCTTCTGCTCTCATAATTGAGAAGATCTCTATTGCCTTATCCCATTCAGAACATTGAGAATAAGCAGTCACTAGGCTGGTCCAAGATACCAAATCTCTATCTTCCATCCTGTTAAAGACCTTCCTTACATCCTCCAGCGATCCACATTTAGCATACACATTAGCCACTGCATTGGAGATACTTATATAATTGACTTCCAAACCTGATTTTATAGCCCTGGCATGAACCTTCTTTCCCAACGACAAACACTTCAAAGCAGCTATAGCATTAAATACACTACAGTAAGTGTAACGGTCCAAGTGTATGTCGTTTTGACACATTTTGGCAAACAATTCCAAGGCCTTTTCATTAAACTCACTCTGTAAATACCCTGAAATCATTGCATTCCATGGTGCATTAACCCGACTATTTGTGAAATGCGAGTCAAAGATAGATCTTGCCTCTTGCAAAGATCCACATTTAGAATGCATATCAATAAGGGCAGTTCCCACAAGAGTATTAGAGTCCATACACAACTCCGAAGCATAACCACCAACTTCTTTTGCCTTGTTCACATCTCGTAACATACCAATAGCTTTTGCAATACCGATAAATGTTTGTGCATCGGGTGTTACTCCTTCCCCCTTCATTCTGAGAAAAAGATCAAAAGCATCTAAGTAAAGACCGTTCAATGTGAACCCTGAGATCATAGCATTCCATGAGACTACGTTAACTTCAGTCATGGTGTTAAACACCTTATATGAATCCTCAATCTTTTGTAACTTTGCATACATATTAAGAAGAGCAGTAGACACAAAAGTATGAGATGCAAA
The DNA here is from genome assembly GCA_030954485.1 of Citrullus mucosospermus. Taxonomy (NCBI): domain Eukaryota; kingdom Viridiplantae; phylum Streptophyta; class Magnoliopsida; order Cucurbitales; family Cucurbitaceae; genus Citrullus; species Citrullus mucosospermus. The sequence continues at coordinate 6,143,950 of CM062065.1, forward strand.
GCCTCTAATAACAATCTGGGCATGTACCATTTTCCCCAATTCAATGGATTCCAGGCCAATACATATCTGCAAGATACCAGAATAAGCAAACTGATCAGGGAAAATTCCCTGACTCTGCATTTCACAGAAGAATTCAAACCCATCGAGGAACAAACCATTCTCAGCCAATCCAACAATTATGACAGTCCACGAAAATATGTTTCTCTGGGACATTTGATCAAACAGGCTACAGGCAGCACCGATATCGGAGCATTTCGAATAAGCGTGAGCAACATGATTAAGCAAGACCAGAGAATCATGGTTTGAAAATTTTGATTTTAACAAAAACCCATGAACAGTTTTGGCTTGTTTCAGAAACCTTGCATCCACACAATCACGCAGAAGATCAACAAGCGGCTGAATTTCAAGATGAGGATCAGCTTTATGAACTGTAACCGAAGTGGGAATTTTGATACCGGAGGTTGCAGTAGCTTTTTGGGTAGCGGAATGTGTTATTGTTAAAGCTGAATTCCTTATCTGCCAAAAATTTCAGCCATTACGAAAATAAATCCCAATTCTGGAAGAAGAAGAAAGAAGAAGAAGAAGAAGAGAAATTGGTTGAGGGAATGAGAGACTGGCCTGGTAATTGGGCGTTCGTGAAGGGAAGACAATGGATTGAGCAGGTTGAGAGACGGCAAAATTGATGGACAAACTCATAATAATTTCTCGTGGAGCTTTAGCAAACTACTTCTCCAAGTGCTTCCAGTTCCGCCTTGAAATTAGTGGTTCTTTCTGGTCTCAAGTTTCATCACTTGGAGATATCCCCATCCATTAAAATTCGGCGCGGTTTAAGTCTTAACTTCCAAGGGTTGAAGTTGAAGAACTAAAAGTAATATTTGGAAGAAATACTTTTACACTATCTCGAAAAAAATTAGTTTTTGGTCCCAAAAAAAAGACAAATACTTCATAAAATCCGAAGCTCAAGGATGCAGAGGAGGACAAGCATCAATGTTAATTACATCTAAAAAATCTAAAAAACCAACAACAGAACACAAGAGTCCTACTTCCTCCTCCGATTGGAAGAGACAAAATAATCAAAATGAGACTTAAATCCACCCATCATAACGGCCAACATGGTGAGCAACATGATTTCCTACCGGAGGACAATAGAAAGGAAGATACATTTCTTAACCTAACTTCTTCGCCATCACAATAATTTCATCAATTGCATTCTTCGTCTCAGTAAAGTTCGACATGCCGTTGTTAATCAACTTAATCACCTTCCACGAGTCAGATTCATCCAAATAGCATTGAGGATGAGTGATAAGGAGAGAAGAAAGATGGGCTAGATGTTCAATGACAACTTGAGCCTCCAACATCTGGTTTGAGCACTCATGATATCTGTTTCGAAACCCGATACAAATAGGAGATCCAAAGGAGTCCTAACCACCCACCCAACACCCCCACATATCTTCACAACATTCTAAGAAGCATCAATATTCATATTTTCCATATTGACTATAAAGGATTGAGATATGGTCTCTAAATTGTAACATGTCACGCTTTTAATCTTTAGATTTCAAAAAATTTACAATTGTACCATTAGAGATTTTAGTTTTCTTTCAACTTAATCTATAGTTTAAATTTGATTTGTCATTAAATATTTACTTTTAGTATTTGACATTAAGATGCGTTAACTAATTCAAAATAATTATGAAGTGAAATTTTAAAATTAATATTAATAGTGATAAAATTTTTGAAAATTAATCCATTAAAATTATTTTAAATTAATTAATAAACTACTTAAAGTGAGTATTTATTAATAATAAAAAAAATTGATGTTAAAAGTGTAAAATTTAAAACTTAGAGACCAAATTGATACAAAATTCGAACTTAAAGTGTAAAATTGTAACATTTTAAAATCGATGTACTAAGTTAAAATAAAACTCAAATTTTAAGGACAGAGTGTAACAATATGAAACGTACAGACCAATTGAAAACAGATCGAAAATATATTTTTTCCTTTATCATTTTAAGTTTTGAGTTTAATTTTCATTTAGTTTATGTGTTTTAAAATGTTACATTTTCATCTTTAACATTTGAGTTTGGTTCTCATTTGATTTTTAATTTTCAATATTGTACAATTTTATCCTTGAATATTTCATTAACACTAAAATTTTTGTTCTATAACTTATTAGTGATAGACAATGATAGACCCCGATATACTAGTATTATCTATTGTTGTCTATTAGTGATAAACACTAACATTTTGCTATATTTAAAAATATTTTCAAATTGAATATAGTTTAATTGGCATCAAGCCTCAAACCTCATGGTTTTCAACACATTCACATGCCAATTAATCTATACTTGATTTGACACATAAATAGACAAACTAAACATTATAATTTAAGTTTGTCGGAATGAGTATAACTCAACTATTATAAATTATAAAGAGATTAGATTCCACCCTCGGAAAAAAAAAAAAAAAACTTTCCCGTTTTTACTTCCAGCCATTTAAACGACGGCGTTCATCGTTCCAACGTTCCACCCGCTTATTAGCCGACATGTCGTTTAAGAGGTAGTGGAAAAGAATCGGTGAGACCGACAGATCGTAAACGCAGGTGGCCTCTAGTTTCGGCATTTTAACCAGCGGCTTTGAGACGGCGCAGCAGAACCCGAGCCAGGTCGACGGAACAAAGCTTACTCTCAAAGAAAAGTCTTCAACCTTCCTTGGACCATCAAAGCCCATAGTTGACCCTTCTAGTTTCGCCTTAATTTCTCTTCCGGTTTATATTCCTTGTTCCATTCCTCAAGCTCAAAGCAAACTCGAGGATACTGTTTAAAGATGGCCGATCAGCTTGCCAAGGGAGAGGAATTCGAGAAGAAAGCGGAGAAGAAGCTTAATGGTTGGGGATTGTTCGGTTCAAAGTACGAAGATGCCGCTGATCTCTTCGACAAGGCTGCTAACTGTTACAAGCTTGCTAAATCATGTAAGTCCACAAGTCATTATCTGCTACTGCTTTCTTCTTTTTTGGTCATTTAGATCTTTGTACGATTCGATTGATTCAGTTTTTCATGCCCCAATGCATTAACTTGGACAGAACTTTATTGTCTGTTACTTGAATTAAAAGGAATTCTTTGTTGATCAAATAGAGAACTGACTGCTGGTTCTTTTGGTTGGAATTTGACCTACAAAATCGCCTTTACTGAAACTTGAATTTATTTACTTAAGATACTTTTCTGGCAATAAATGCACTTATTTATGGTCGGTTTATGGATGCAACTGCCTATCCAGATAGAAAATATAAACAGTTGTCTAGAAATGATAGATGGACACTGTATAAAAAGGTCTGAATGCGTTAGCTATTGGAATTCCCAATTTGAAGGATATTGTTTGGAAATGAGAAAAATAACTGAAAACTATATGCAGAAGTTCATAAATGTTTTAGTAGCCATCCAATGTGTGAAGGACATAGCTTTAAATGGTTTTGGCTGCAAGATATATCTGTAAATAGGTGAAAAAGAATGAAGGGAAGTTGTTCTTCATATGATTGTTTAAGGCTCCATGTGGATGATGATGAGATGTTGACATTGAGAAATTCAATCTTATGAACTCTGTTTTTGGATTTTTCTTAATCTTTAAAAGGATTTTCCTTTTGACTTAGTAGAAGACATATATATTCCTAATCTCTGAGGCATACTCAGATTTTGCTTTTACACAATTCTGTTAAAACCAGAAATGGATTTTGTTAGGCTTAGGTACTTAAACACCTTGGAGAGAGAACCACACCCCAAAAGCCAACTATTGAGGTGAGAGAACCAAGCCACTTAAGTATCGCATTAGTCATCTCATTCTAACCAATCTGGGACAAAGGTAGCCCATACTACCTTGGTTCCTAACAATACCCCATTTCCTGAAAGCAATGGCTAGACCAACGGTACTTCACTCGGAAACACCTGGTCAGAACCATCAACGGTTCATTTTCTTTTCCCTCGGCAATTTTGAACTATTTGATAAATACTACTCATTTTAGTATATGTTTGAATTCCTCTATGTGTGGGATTCCTTCTAATTCTATTTTAGCGGCATCAGTCCCTTTGCCCTACACATCAGAATCCCAAAACAGTTAGTCTCCTAATTTTGTAGTCTATTGATTTTGTTATCATTCAGAGTTACATTACCTCTTCTCACTATGATACCTATTATGTGGCTTTAATTCTGCACATGCTGTGTTTTAGGGGATAAAGCTGGGTCAATATATACAAAGTTGGCAAGTTGCTATATGAAGGTAAATGCTTCACGTGTGTGATAGTGCCTATTTCTCATGTCTTACCTTCTCTGTCATATTTTTAAAATTCTTTTTTGTAGGTGGAAAGTAAGCATGAAGCTGCTCAAGCTTCTGTTGATGCTGCCAATGCCTATAAGAAGACATCTATAAAGGGTAAGTTTAAATTTATAATATCTCTTGATTATTCCGCGTCATGGGATCGATAAACCTGCATTGTCGATCTCTTATATTTCTACTAGATGACATTACAAATGTTGGAATACTAACAATTTATCTTTCTTCACGTGTTGGCTTTGGCATATTAAAGTCACAATTTCTGCTTTGCCCCCGATATGGGTTTGCATGTAAACAAGAGACATGCATTTCTTTCATCTGGTGCACCCAATACTCAAATCCAATATCACTTAAAATTTGATATATGCTGAACTTGCTCAATAGTTCACTTTGGTAAGCTATGGTACAATTCTTCGTCTTAAACAGTTCATAGGAACATTAATATGCAGAACTTTATCAATGGCATTTCAATATTTCCTTTTCTCAAATACTTAATAAAAAAATTCACATTTCTAGTACTCGTAGAAGGGGGTTAATTAGTTTACCCAAAACCCCAGTTGAACTTTTGTACACATGTACACTATTCAATTATGTGACGAGCTCCACTTACCTTTACATTCTATGCTTTTTCTAGTGCTCCCTGCTTTCTTCATTATTTTGTTTGCTCTTTTTTAAATAAAAGAGATTGTGATGACTCACTAGGCTTTTTAACACCAATTTGAGGTCCTGTTGGAATTGGACCTCCTTTGTATGAAATCAATTTAGTAGAACACGAATAGAGAACCATTTTGAGAGAATGGAAAACTAATATAACACTGTATCCACATGTTAAATGGTTTGTTAGAATTGGATTCTTTTAGTTTTCTTTCTCTGTCCGAATATTCTTGTTCACGGAGTGATTATCTTTTGAAATTGTCTTATTTTATTTTAATTTTTTTTACCTGACATTAATTCTCTGTGTTAATATAAGTTGCCAACTCAACAGGACTCATGAAATAACTTTCATGTCCTCCACATATTTTCTCTGTCATTGTAAATCCGTATATATTTTTGTTTCAGCTTAGCTTGTTTAAAATTTAGGGTAATTTACTTTTTTGGTCTTTGAGGTTTGAGGAATGTGTTTAATTTGGTCCCTAGGTTTCAAAATTCGACAATCAAGTCCCCAAGGTTAAAAAAAATATATAATAGTTAAGAAAAAAACTCCCACCTCTCCACCTTCCCTTTCCTCTTCTCTTAACTCGGCTCTCTCTCCCCTTCAACCCTCCTCCACAGCAATGGTCTGCCATCTCCTTCTGTCACAAACGACAGCCATCGCTCACCATCCATTGCCACCGTTGTGCCCCACTCTCTCCCATTCCCTTTCCCTTTCCCTTAGTTTCTTATCCAAGAAGGATTTCTTTTTTGTTTTTGTTTTGTTTTTATTTTTTATTTTTATCTGGAGGGTTCTTGAGTTTCTGGAGAAAATGAAGGTATTGGGAGGTTTTGTTTACGATTTTGGAGACAGATGGTATGATGGGTCTTTAAGCTGGCTATTTTACTATGTTGCTTAGGAATTTTCTAGCTGGGGTTTTGAGTTTCTCTTCGTTCGCGTATTGGAATCTTCTTCAAAACTGATCCTCACCTCGCCCCCTTTTTCTTCTTCCTCTTCAAAAGACACCCTCACCCCCGCCCACCTCTTTTTGCTACTAAGATTAATTCAGATTTGAGTTTAATCTAGGTTCGAAAAAGATAAAGAAGAAGAAGAAAGGAAGATGAAGGAGGAAAAGAGACTGGTGATGGTGGTCGTTGGTGTTGGCATCGGAGATGAGGGAAGGGGAGGGAGTGGGGCACAGGTTGGATCAGAGAATAAGGGAAAAGGAAAGGGAAAGAGTGGGGTACAACGGTGGCATTTGCTGGGGGAGAGGTCAGAGTTGAAGGAGAGAGGGAGGGGAAGAGGAAAGGGAAGGTGGAGAGGAGAGATGGGTTTTTTTTTTTTTAATTCAAAATTTAAAATTTTTATTTTCTAAAAAATTATTTATTTATTTTAATAAAAATATTATTATTGTTGTTTTAAATTTATTATTTTGATAATATAAAGTGTACATCAGTCCTCCATTATATAATTACCGGTTTTTGTTTAGTGAAAGAAACAAAACTATTTCTTAAACTTGGAGGACTTGGTTGTCGGAACCTAGGGACCCAATTGACATATTCCTCAAACCTTAGGGACTAAATAGGTAATTTATCTTAAAATCCAAATCATTATAATATAACTATGTTATTCACCATTATGTTGTTACATTGAACTGCCTTTAATCAAATTAACTATAGAAATCTGTTGAAGCTATATTTTTTTTGTTGTATTGCAGAGGCCATTTCATGCCTGGAGGTGGCAGTAAATCTATTTTGTGATATTGGAAGGCTCAGTATGGCTGCAAGATATTTGAAGGTGCATGCTTATGATGCTCAAAACTCTGCTCTTTAGTTTGGCAGGATCGTTTATAAACTAATTACTCAAGAATGCCTTTGGCTTTCTTTTTCTAGGTTCCTTTTCTTTTGCTTCTGTTTCTACTTTGACTGCAAGGGGTTATAAGTTGTAATTATCTTTAATGATGTAGGAAATTGCTGAACTATATGAGTCTGATCAGAACATTGAACTTGCTATGAGTTACTATGAGAAAGCTGCTGACCTTTTCCAAAATGAGGAAGTAACGACTTCTGCAAACCAGTGCAAGCAGAAAGTGGCTCAGTTTGCTGCTCAATTAGAACAGTAAGCATTTCTAGTTGTACTGTTTATGTACACTTCTCCTAATATTTTATTGTTGAGTTGTCATGGATTGGCTAAGTTCTCGACGATATTTTGATCTTTTTGACAATGACTTAAGTGGCTATGAACATATACCTTCTGGTTATACTTGTGTACAAGGGAAAACTATATGCACAATATACTTAGTATTTTTCTTAATAATATCTGTATTTTAGTGGGAAATATATCTTTTATCAATTCAAGTATATAAGAATAAGATTTCATACTTTAAAATGCAGTACTAAGAAGTTATAAATTTAATATTCTTTCTTTGCATTGCTAGAGAATGAATTATAAGGATTCATGCGTATTGTGGTCTTAATGGTGTTAAGTGTGACATAGATTTTGGGTTTTGAATTTCAATTTCCCCCTTAGTCATTGTCATTTTGTTTACCTGTCAGGAGAATTCTGTGATCCACATATAAGTTAATGCTGATAGTAGACAAAAAGCATATTAAAAAAAGTATTTTGATTATGTTTCGTTATTAACACAAAACCGAAGGAGGGTTTTCCTTTTCTTTTCTTTTTATTGTGTATATATATTTATTAACCAAATTGGAGTGCTTTTTTGCAATTCATTTGGTCTCCGGTTGTACTTGTGCTTTCAGTTTGATCAAATTAGCCAGATGACAGTATAGTATCTATGACCTAACAGTAATGTAAACCGAAATACTTTGTGTACGAAGGAAATGTACATTTGAATTCTATGCTTCAATAGTGCACATGAAGTCTGTGACCATGACGTGGCTTCTATCCTAGTGATAAGGTAATAGTTAATGGGTTGTGAATTTTCCTTAGGTACGAAAAGGCAATTAAAATATATGAAGAGATTGCTCGGCATTCACTCAAAAGTAACTTGCTAAAATATGGAGTCAAAGGACATCTTCTTAATGCTGGCTTATGTCAACTCTGCAAAGGTGATATTGTAGCCATCACCAAAGCATTGGATGAATATCAGGTTCAATTCTCAGCCTTCAATCTTTATGATTTGCATGTACCTTATTGCTACTGTCTTATTCAAGTGTTCTGTATATTGTTTTACAGGATTTAGATCCAACTTTTTCTGGCACGCGTGAATGTAGACTTTTAGCTGTAAGTTGTTTTGATCTACAATTGATGTTTTTATATACTACTTCATTTTTGTCTATATGCACCGTGACATAAATTACCTATTAAGGCAGATAATTATCATCTCTTCTCATTTAGTTTGATGGCTAGTTCAGCTACTTTGACATTTCCACATGGATTTTTATTTCGTTCTTGCATGTTATGTGTGGCTGCTTCAGATTTCCAAGAGTTCACTTAGATGCTTCTTTACATTTTTATATACATCCTGCATTTCCCTATTGCTGTTCTTTTCGGGGGTTTTTTCTAATTTTTTTTAATTGTTAATCAATATTATGCTCTCTTGAGCTGAAAAGTATTTCATCTGTCAGGATATTGCTAGTGCAATTGATGAAGAAGACGTTACAAAGTTTACTGACGTGGTTAAGGAGTTTGATAGCATGACCCCTCTGGTAATTCTTTCTATATTTTTGAACTTACATTGCATCATAACTCTAAAGATATCCAATTTGGTCGATAGTCAAGTACAGAGAGATCCTCCTCCTGAAAACTTCTTGTATGACGCATAGTCTAAGGTTGCCACATGCTATCCATTATATAATTGTTACTTGTTGTAATATGATTGGGGAATGAATTTATCCTACAATTGCTGGAAGAAGAAATGCATTGTGTTTTCTTTTATGTATGGTGGTAAATGCTCCTGTTTCTGCGATAATACTTCGGAGTGTTTTCATCTGAGCCGAGTGCATGCAACTATAGCAACATATGAGATAGACTTTGCTTCTGGAAACCTATCCACCAACTTAGTGGGAAGATTGGGTGCTCTAGAAATTTTTTCCTTTAGATCAAATCTCCTTGTGTTTTCAAGTTAGAAAAATACTGCCTCTTGTTTACTTATATGCACAAATTGATTTTACCAGGACCCATGGAAAACAACTTTGCTGTTGAGAGTGAAGGAAAAGCTGAAAGCCAAGGAGCTGGAGGAGGATGACCTTACCTAAATTTCTCTATAATAAATTGTTTTGTTGTGTCTCTGTTTGTTGATTGCTGCACTTATATATATGATGAGATTTATGTAAATTTTCACCACATTTGTAATGTCCGAGATTTTAAAAATCATTACCTGGTTTGGGGTTCAATCAGTTTGCGTGCATGAGTTTGTGAAGTTTACCTATTTGAAACTTTGCTTTCCTTCGACTTTGCTTGAACATAAATTTGAGATAATTGAAGAATTATAGCATTAAATTTACTTGGCCCCTTTTTACTTTGACTCTTATGGGGGTTATAATTACAGTATGGGTTTTAAACAGGTCCTCCTCACTCTTAATTAAACAAGAGGGAAAGAGAGTGAGTGAGAGAGAAGGATTCTTAACATAGAAGATGGACATGAGAAGGGTGCAGATATTTTTTATTAGCGTGTGATATTTATTATAAAAAGTGTATGAGTTAGATTCTTACTCTCTTCAAAACATATAATTTAATTGTCTTTAGGTGCTGCAAGTCAATGAGCTAAGCAAAGACAGCTGTTACATCATGACTTGATTTACATTTACTAATAATTATTAGCTCAAGCAGCTTTTCGTTATGGCAATTTTGTTCCAAGCCTCTCTGAAGAGGGGTATTTTGACGTGAACTGTGATCTTCCTATTTGGTTCTCTTCTGTGGTTGGAGCGGAGATCAACTTTTTCTCCGGTGGTTGTTTGATTATTGTTATTTCGCTTTTTTTCTTTTTCTTTTTTTTTCTTTTTTTTTTATTTATTTAAAAAAAAAAAAAAAAGGTTTGACCACAGTTTAGTATATTAGAACCAAATTATCATCATTGTATCTTTTTTTCAATTATATGTAAAAATGAGTATGGGCTTGAAAAATCCTCATTTTTTAATTTTTATTCTAACTGTTATAGGTTTGAAAAATCCTCATTTTTAAATTTTTATTCTAACTGTTATAGGTAAATTTATCGAGACAGGTCGAGTCTAAGAGTCTAGAGAGATCAGAAATTTATAGTTTCATGATGAGTCTAGAACACATGAGGAACTTAAGAGAGCCTAAGCCTAGGAGGGAGGCTCTAGAGGAGCATAGGAGAACTCAGGAAAACCTGTGAGGATAGCTTAGGAAAACCTAGAAGAACTTAGTGCGCATGAGGAGCTTTATAGAAGTCTAGGCATGAGGAGCCGGAGCCTAGGAGGGAGGCTTTAGAGGAGTGTAAGAAAGCTTAGAAGGACACATGAGGAGGAGAGCCTGGAGAAGGTCTAGGATGCATGAGTAGCCTATGAGGGAAGAGCTAGTAGAGCTTAGAAGACCCATAGAAAACCTAGTGGTGGCTTAGAGGACTCTCGGGTCTAGAGAACTTATTGGGAGAGCCTAGTGAAGCTTCAAGGACTCATAAAGAGAGCTCAGAGGGCTCATGGAAAACCTAGGAGAGCTCAAAAAACCCATAGATAGAGCCTAGTAGAGCTCAGAGGACTCATGAGAAGAGCCTAGTAGAGCTTAGAGGAGCCATGGGAAGAACCTACTGGTGCTTAGTAGTGGCTCCATGGAGAGCCTAGAGGAGCTCAAATGACCCATGGGGAGTTTAGAGTGAACTCAGACAATCTAGTTAGTGGAGCTCAAAGGACCCATGGGGAGAGCCTAGTGGAGCTCAGATATCTTTTCGATATATCGTTGATATTTCGCTGATTTTATGTAAAAACGATCTTACCCTTGATTTCGATATCAGAATCTCAATTTCGATGATATGTCTCGATTTTTTCATATTTGCCATAGAGAGATTAGAGTGGACTTAGTGGACTTATGAGGAGTTTAGAGAGAGCTCAGATGACCCATGAGGAGCTTAGAGTGAGCTCAAAGAACCCCTTGGAGAGAGTGCAACAGAGTTTAGAGGTCCCATGAATATTAACTTAGCAACGGAGCTTAGAGCTTAGAGGTTTTTGAGAATTTGAGTTAAGCATCTATTGTAGTAATGTTGTAAGCGTCCAACGAATATTAACTTACAATTCTAACATTTATGAGGGGAGGATTATAAGCCCAAAGATCTGAGGCCTGACTCGAGGCTAATCAGCTGTGTAAAGGCTAGTGGCATGGTTAGCTCAAACCCCGCGGGGAAGCAAGTTTTCATACAGAGAATCAGAAGAAGCTGTTGCTATGTAATAGAGATCCACTCGCCCTTCCCAATCCATATTCCAATGTCGGGAGGAAAGCTCAATATGGTATAGTCGAGGTCCAAATCGGCTATAGGATTGGCAAAAACGAAGGGGTTGACACAGCGACCGAGATCTTTACTATCCTATATAAACGGCCAACGCCATTAGTCAAAGGTATGCCTAAATATCCTACAATTTTCTACTATCAAGTTACTCACAAACTCGAGACTGACTTAGGGATTGGAGTGCATGTGGCTTGACACTACATCAATAAAACTCTTTTGTCTTGCAGACATTTAGACTATTTTACCCCATAAAATTACAACTGATCCATTTTTTGGTGCAATACTAACTATTTCATAAATAAAAACTAGGTACCTAGAACATATTAGTAAATATATTACAAATATGCCAAAAATGGGAAAGCTTTTGGTTATTTATATGTCGGATATAGGGTTGTTACTTGTAAGAGTATTTAATATTTTAACAATAAATTAATAAAAATGAGAACAAATCCCAAAAAAGAAAAATAATAAATTTTGAGATTAGGAACGTTTACTTGGAATTAACTTTTCATTTATTAAGAAAATTAAAGCCTACCAAAGAAAAGTCATTCAATTCTTCTGTTTTTCTTTTGGAATTAGTATACGAGAAAAATCCACCTCTCATATTCTCCTTTTACCTTTTCTTTTCTCTTCCTCATATCTTCATTTTCTAAAAGTTCAAGTTTGGGGAATGTCCTTCATTAAAGTTATTCTTTTCGATTTTTCCAACTAAGTTCTTGTTTTTACTCGAATAAAAATAACTTTCGACAATTTTAATAAAACTAACAATTTAGTCGCTCAATTTTGTTATGAACAGTTTAGTACCTATCATGAAATATTCCACCAAGATTTAATGAAATGAGATAATAAAATTGGTAGGTTTGAAGATTTTATGCAACTGAAAAGACTCCTCCATGGTACACTAATTTCCTAAATTTTGGTCCTATTATATGTATAGTAGTATAGACAAAATATCTATTGTTTAGTTGGTTTATCTCCTCTTTAAACTAAAATTGATTCCTTTGTCATTTGAAATATCTTAATAGGAAAAATGCATATGTGATGAGATTCACACTTTTTTTTACTTTCATTTGTGATCTTTATCTCTTAAAATCAAAGGCTTTCTTTTGGGCAACTACAAGAAGAAATTTATCGTTCATGACTTAACACGTTCGGACATCCAATTTTAGGCGATCTAGCTCAAAGATGACCATAGTTGATTTTTATTATTTTTTTTATTTTTTTTATTTCTCTTGTCTCTATTGGTGTACTAAAGGGAAGACTAAATATGTTGTAAACTTGTAAATGAAAATTAATTAACAATTTAATCATTAAAAGGCATCAGAATGAAGATAGGTTTTGTAAGTGGGGGCGAGAAAAAGGAAAAGATAGTATGAAATAAATGACTTCTCCACATGTCATAAAACCAATAATTTAGACGATTTTAATGTAAAGTTTGAAACAAAGCCAATAGGCTACGTTTGGTATATCAATAATGAGAGATTCGGTATTACAAAGGAAAAAAAAAACCCCAAAAGGCAAATTGTTCGCTGGCTGCAAGTGCCAGATGCCTCCATTTGAACGGCAATGGGGTCAATGGATGCTTCCCTTGTAACGACGTCGTTCATTGCAGAGCCAAACCCAAATTTCACCCGCTCCCACCATTGCAACTCGCTTTCTTGTTTGACCATTGCCTTCCCTCTTTTGACTCTTAGTTTATCGAAGAAGTTGGGTCCTTACAATGACCTTTTTTGCGGTATGTGGTGGTGAACAACTCACTCTGCTTTAACATTTCTCTGACGTTTTGTTGATGATGAAAGATAGTTTTGTGAAATCGGATAATTGAACTCCTCTGTTCTTCGGAGAATCCTCGTGGGATTTGCTAATTTTCAATTTTTAGGTAAGTTGTATTGGTTCTGGCTTGTAAATTTTCCATTCAGTTTGTGGATTGTTCCTACTTCTTCAAGAGGCGAACTGGGTATTGCTGAACTTTGGTAATTTATAATTAAACTTGTCTGTTGTGTGAATTAGACTTAGAGTTTGGGGGAGTTAGTGAGTTGGATTTCTCGATCATTCTGTTTATGGTGTTGGTTTCTTAGTTCTGGGGGAAGGTTTGATTAGTAGGTTTGATTTATTTTTCTGGGTTAGCTTTTGTTTGGACTGTATATTTCATTCGCCAACAGTTCATGTTTCTGGGTTAGAGTTTGTTTGGATTATTCTATTTTGGGGATTTTCTCGAGCTTCCATATTTCTAGTTATGTAGGCTTGCCATTTCTTGTGCGTAATGGACTGCTGTCCTCCCTTGGTTATTAACTTCCATCGTTTGACTCTGGCTGTAATGAGTGCAAAGAGATTTTTGGGCCAACATTTTTTGTATTGATTGAATATGTTTGAATCATTTTGCAGCAATGGCCTCAACCAACGATAGAAATGGTAATGGTGAAATAGAAATATCTAATAGCAAAGAAGGAGAAGCTCAAAATGCCTTCCACTTCTCTACATCTCAAAAGACCTTATTGCATGATGAAGTCACACAAAGAAGATCCCCTATTTCCATTACTGTGGTGGCTCCTATTAAGAAACGATTCTTCAACTTTGGTTCAGCATCTGCTAGGTTCCAGCAGATTGCCAAGGAGAAAGATGACATTTCACGATCTGTGCGTTCGTCAAGTGGTCATCATTTCCGAGAGCGAATAAGTGAGGTATTTTCTAAGAAGATTGATTGGGATTCAATCCTGAACATGAGTAAAACATGGATTAGAGACCCAATGAACATAGCTCTTTTCATTTGGATCATTGGTGTTGCTGTGTCAGGTGCAATCTTGTTCCTTGTCATGACTGGGATGTTAAATGCTGCATTGCCGAAAAAATCCGAAAGAGATGTTTGGTTTGAAGTAAACAACCAAATTCTGAATGCATTGTTCACCCTTATGTGTCTGTACCAACATCCGAAGCGGATCTACCATCTTATACTTTTATCTAGATGGAAACCTGAAGATGTTACTAGACTTAGAAAGCTTTACTGCAAGGATGGGACTTACAAGCCTCATGAATGGGCACACATGTTGGTGGTTATAATTCTCCTAAATGTGAACTGTTTTGCACAGTATGCTCTTTGTGGTCTGAATCTTGGTTACAGGAGGTCTCAGCGTCCAGCCATAGGAGTAGGAATATGCATATCTGTTGCAATTGCTGCACCGGCCGTTGCTGGTGTCTATTCTATAATTAGCCCTTTGGGGAAGGATTATGATTCTGAAATCGATGAGGAAGCACAGCTGCCAAACCAGACAGTTATTGGTGATCAACGGCAACGGCTTAGGTCGAAATCACTAGAGAGAAAATATTCACTTGCTACAAGAGATGAGCACAGAATTATCGAGACCAGCCCACAATGGAGTGGTGGGATACTTGACTTTTGGGATGATATCTCTCTAGCATACCTTTCCCTTTTCTGTAGTTTTTGTGTATTTGGATGGAATATGGAGAGACTAGGTTTTGGAAACATGTATGTCCATATTGCAACATTCATTCTGTTCTGTATGGCTCCTTTCTGGATTTTTCTCTTAGCTGCTGTAAACATTGATAACGAAACTGTTAGAACACTTATGGCCGTCACTGGGATTGTTCTATGTGTATTTGGTTTACTTTATGGCGGTTTTTGGCGGATACAGATGAGAAAGAGATACAATTTGCCAGCATATAACTTTTGTTTTGGCAAGTCTGCCGTGGCTGACTGCAGTTTATGGCTTTTCTGTTGTTGGTGTACTCTGGCACAGGAGGTACGGACTGGGAATTCATATGATATAATACACGAGACGTTTTGCAGGAAGAACACAGAGACAGACGAGAGTAACCAGGTCTATAGTGAAGATAACAATTCCGGTTCGGGTTCTCCGCAGGCAAACATCTCCAGCCCATCTAAGATTATCACAGGAGCTTCTCCTATTCCTAACTCAAAGGGTTACTTTAGTCCAGAAAGGCCTCTTGCTTCAGTGAAAGAGGAACTTCCAGAAGGTGTAGATAATACTATGATGCCGCCTTCTCCTTCTTTGATTCATAGAGAAACAATATGACTCAGTTCAGGAAAAAGCCTGCACTTTGGGGTATGTGGATGGAACTGTATGTAGAGTTTTTTTGTACTATTTTTGTGTATTTATAATGAATTGGAATTGCTTTCTTTTTCTTGAATATTCTGTTTATTACACGTAGAGAGCTACTGAAATTTGTTACATACTTGTAGAGTTTTATTCAAGGATCCACATCGGCTTTTTCTGCTTATCATGCAATACGATTATAGTTTATTCTGGTTTGGCTCTGTTATAGGAAACATGTCATTCCTTATATGTTTGAAACAATTGAAGCAAAGAGCTAACACAAGTGTCGAAGGGGAAAGAAAATGCTCATCAGACTCCAGAGGAGCTAATGGTGAAACCTTACAAATAACAGATATGATAATACAGCTACCAAATATTTGTTGAGAAGCTTCATTTCTTCCTTGTTTGTTTGTTATCTGATGATGTTATTATATGAATGAATCAATATCAAACTGATTTTAAAGATTAGAAAGAACTATGCTGGATCTATACCCTTGTCAGTGATTACTGCATGAATTTCATCTTCTCTGCCCTTTAGTTTAACCAAGAAGATTGTCTAACAAAAGAGGCCATTACCTTTTGAAGTATGTTGATTCCGTGGATTTTCTTATAATATCTTTGACCAAAATCCTTAGCTATATTTATCTTAGGTAAGACTTCAAACTATCTTATTGCTGCAGATTCTATAGAGGTGCTTGATGTACAAAATATCTGATACAGCTAAAAAAAAGAAAGTCTTAGAATGGGTCGCTCAACATTTCTATCAATATTTCTATCATCTCACCTTTTAAGCTTAGACCTGCATTGATTTACTTTTGATAACTCACAAACCTTAAGTTTCTTTTTTGTCAAACGACACTTAGGAAATGAGAAGTAGGGGTGTCTACCGATTGGATTGGATATGGTGAGAGTTTCTTTGGACCAACCCAAAAGTTCGGACAGATAGGTTCCCAACTCGAACAATCCTATTTGAGAGAGCAACTTCAGTATCCAAAAGTTCGGGCGCGTTGGTTCATACCATGCATCCTGCTCATATAAATGGCTCTATGACAAAAGGGTTCCTACTAGTTTCATATTCGTACCATTCCCTTCTCCAAACCCAGGAATTGGACATCCTCTCATTGAATATCGTTCTTATAAACTTTTTATATTTACTCAGTGCAATCACCATCACACAAAATCTTCTCTGCTAACACTCCTGTGCAAATAAATAGTTTGTGTCATCAGATGTTGCAAGTGCTGTTCTTTCTCTTTAAAAAAATATATCTTAATCACTGTTACTGCTGTGTATTTGTCCATCATTGATTTGTATCTGCAGATTCGCAAGCGTGGGAAGGAAACAGTAGAATGAAGAAACAGATGTCTTGTGTGTGTAATAAAGAGTTTTGTTGGTGTTTAAAGTATCCAATGTTAGTGATGAGTCATTTTCATGGCCATTATTGATGGAGCTGTCCTATGAAATGTCTGTGATGGAGGTGGATTCAATAGCCACCATAAAGCTTGTAACATCCCCCATTTGCTGATCCTCCACATTCCAGTTTTGCCATTATTTTTCAGAAACTTTTACAAAAAGATTACATTATTTATTTATTTATTGAAATTGGTGTTCTTGATTGGATTGAAAAATTTTGTACACCCAACTTAATTGTTCTTGTTGTAAGTTTTGTCAACCCAAACAACGCTTTTTATATAATGAACCAAACTCAACCTGACCATGAAACATTTGAGTTGGATTAGGTTCGCTTGTTTCAAGTTACATTTATTTATTTATTTATTATTTTTTAACTTTTGACTTCGAAGTTGATCACACACATTATGCTAGTTGAATTATGCATATTTGGGTAATTTATTTAATATTTTATTTTAAATAGAAGTAAAATGTTAATATGTAAAAAATTCATTTAATTATTTTCAGATATTGTATTGAGATTAGCAACTCAATTTCAATTTATATTTTGAAAATTTTCTTTTCAAAATGTTAAAAAAAAAATTATTTTTAAGAGTTGTTAGAGAATAAATAATTCGAAAAAGATGTTAGAAATTAAAATACATGTGTATATATAATTGTATTTTAAGTAAAAAAACATATCTTTTAAAATTAGTAGTAAGTACAATTTGGTTTGAATTATTTTAAGCGAATCTATGAACCAACACAATTTATAAAGTTTTTATTTATTTGAACGTAAATTCAATCAAATTGTACGAATTGTGCTGATTTAGGTTATTCAGAGTCCAAAATATTTTGAACACCTCCGGTCTTTCCATTTGCAAGTTGGCTGATTGCTCAGGTTGCAAGTTATTGCTCAGCTAACTACTGATTTTTCTTGTACTGGGTCAATGCTTTTAGTATCATAATCCATAGTAATCCATTTTTATTTATTTTAATTGTTATTAAATTAAAAGAGAATTATTTTGTTTGAGTCTATTTTTTAAGACTAGACTATACCTATCTTTGTGTAGTCCACTAATTACATAATTAAAAAGTCATATGTCAAGAAATTTTGACTTTTTAAAAAAAGTTAAATTATTATTTTCTTATTATATAATAAATGAAGAGATGTAGGGAGATAGGTGTAGCCAAAACTAGACCTAATCATTGTTATTTTGAAACAACAATACTAATTTTGTATACCACATGTTGAGCTTTGTGTGATATAGAGTTGATGTTAGGTGAAGTGAAATGACTGATGAGAGACATAAATTAAATATGTTGGCAATGTTCAAGTCAAGGTATTTAATAAATTGGGCATACTTACAAATGGAGCCAAGCTAATATGTCACATGACAGGCACGTGACATTGTTTAGTGTATTGGTGAAAGTGTTTGGTGGTTGTTCTGAATGAATGGATGAGATGTGTTAGTACTATTCTAATATCCATTTGGTTATAAGATTGTTTTATTTTATTTTCTACTCTTTCTTTTCCCCTTTCTGAAGTACACAACATGACATAAGAAATTATTTATTCACCAACTCTACACTAATCAAACAAATGTAAGAATGACTGTCTTCATCCTTTGGCTCTTCCAAAACACAACTACATGTGTGTGATTCATCCAGTTTTGTTTTACTAATTTTAATAAGAGCAAGCAAAGATGGATGTGAATTCAACTTTAGAGCCATTGTATGTACTCAAAGCAAAGCAAAGAAAAATGCAAGAGACATTCACATTACATCTTCAAAAGCTATCAAATTCACAAGAAGCGACAATTAATTTTGAGCCTAAATTTATATATAATGTTAGTTCAATGAGTTAAAGAAGAGAATGAAGTGAAGATGGTACGGGAAAAGTCTTGTAGTTTGGAAGATGGCATGGTGGTCAAGAAAGTGTGTAGATTTTGTGAAAAAAAAATGTTGTCAAGTGTGCACTGCATAGAATGTGATGTCAAATGTTGTCAAACGTGCAAATCAAGCTTGCTACCTTCTAGAGAGTTATTTAAGACAATTTGAAGACTTTCTACACTTCTAGTTTGCATTTTGACTTATTAATTAGTATGCAATTAAATTTTAAGTTCCTAGGTCTTATTTTCTACAATTTGCAATTAATAGTGTTTGAATGACTTTTGAATTCTTGGTCTTTATGATGACCTTTTAGCCTTTAAAATGACTTGTAATACTCTTCAAAACTTAGATTATTGATATTAAAAAGTTTGTGCTCATTCAACCCCTTAGGAGTTGTCTTGCTTTAGATTTGATATTTAAATCAATTCATTGAATTAGCTTTGATCAAGCTAGTTCTAAAGTGGAGTTGTTTTAGGATTTAAGAGTGATAATCATAGATTCATAGTTTGGACTAAGAGTTTATTTATCGTTCTTACTAAGCTCTTGGTTGGAATCATTTGCTAAGTTAGTTTTAATTTGTGAATGTTTGCAAAGATTCTAGAAGAACCTTTAGCTTTGCATCCAAGGAGCATTGTGGACGCTTATCAAAGATTCTATTCAACAAGATTTTAAACGAAAGTACATTAGAAGGTAAAAATTAGAATGCTTAATAAATTTTAAAATACCATTTGGTAGGCAATCCATATAAAGCTCAATGATTTGGTATTTATACCATCTTGAAGATCGATGGTTTGATCTCTATCCCGCCAATGGTTAAACTTGAATAACAATACTTTCCTTCCATAACTTGAAATGAAGGTTGTTACTAAAATTAGAATGAGGTACAAATCTCTCCAAACACATTAGAAGGATAGTTATTGAAATTGGATAAGGTTGGATTATTGAAGATCCCCAGATTTGAAGGAAGAATGCTGTTGAAGTTTAGCTATTTGGATTTTACATTTGATTTTGTTAAGAAATTATGATATTTGGTGGTGGTTCCATTGGCCAATTCCCAATTGTTTATTTTGTCAGCTCATTTTTGCCCTTTCGTTAAGTATACATAATAATAGTTTTGGTTCCTTGTGCTCTTTCTTACAACTTCCCTTTGATTTGCTTTTGCCTCTATCTCTGTCTTGAGGACCACACCCTGTTTTTGGTTCAGGAGATGGGGCCCTTTACACTTAACATTCATCCCCATCTTCCACCCTCACTTCCTCACATTTGACTCCTCTTTTTTCTTTTAACTCTCACTCTCACTCTCACTCTCACTCTCCCATTAACCTGGGTTTTAAATTGAGATCATTGTATAACATATCCAATTGCATATTCTTAAAATGTATTTTTACACTTTTTACATCCAACTCCATAAAGTAGGTCAAAAAACCTTTCTTTCATTTCAACTCAGCCAATCAAAAATCCTTCAATTCTCAAATAAAAAGAGAATAGAAGAAATCCTACTTTCATACAATATCTTAATAGAATTATATGTAATGATCAATAAATTGAGTTTAATTGGATCTATAAACGTATCAAAATCCGAGCAACAATCGAATTTTTTCGATAAATATTTGTACTGGAATTGACGAC
This sequence comes from Citrullus mucosospermus, assembly GCA_030954485.1. Taxonomy (NCBI): domain Eukaryota; kingdom Viridiplantae; phylum Streptophyta; class Magnoliopsida; order Cucurbitales; family Cucurbitaceae; genus Citrullus; species Citrullus mucosospermus. The sequence goes on from CM062065.1 coordinate 6,164,312, forward strand.
CAACCACTACCAATATTAGTGTTTATTAATGTTGAATATAAATGGGGCGTGGCCAAGTGGTAAGGCAATGGTGCACCTGAGCTATCAAGCAAGAAGCATTATTACCACCTAGCAACGCTTGAGGAATGAAGGATATACCTTTGTATGATAACTGACCATCCACCCATTTCTATCAAAGGTTTCGCGGCACCAAACATTAAGATCTTTATCCCTGTCTCCCACGCTATGTAAAAAGAGAGTGGGCTAAAGGGGCATTTTCAGAATGAGAAGATTCTCTTTCTACACTGACGACATATCCCGCCTCTTCCTCCATAAACTTTGCGTTTGCGGATGGAATCCCCCGAGAAGGGTTAGAATGGCAGTTCCTGCTCCTTCGGGGCTACCAATGGATGATTTGATCTGAAAGCATAGAACATCTAGTTGATCCGGTCTTGATAGCTGTTTGTAGTTCCTACTAGTATCTATTAGTAAGCTATGAAAGGCAGGCAATCCATTCAAGGCGATATGCTGAAATAAGAAATAAGGACCAATGAAATGAAAAAAATGACTCATAAATAGGGGGTGGAAAGCTGTACTCATGTTAAATTGTGTCCCTTGTAAACGAAAGAGCTCCTGCCATAAATAGCTAATGAAGACCGGGTGGTCACCACCACTTGTTACACCATCTCGACAGTCCCTTCCACGGCCTCTTCCAGTCTCTCCCAGAGTTCAGCTACTGCCAGCTCCTCCATCGATAGCGGCCGTGACCGCAAGGCATTTGGATGTCCAGTTTTCGAAACGCAATTGTTCGTAAATTTTTGTTCGAAAAATAAATAAAATGTTAATATGTAAAAATTATATTCATTATTTTCATATATTGAATTAAGATTTAAAATTTAATTTCAATTTATATTATGAATTGTTTCTTTCTAAAGTACTAGAAAATTGTTCGTAGGAGTTATTGGAGAATAAACGATTCAAACAAATCATGAAAATAAATACATGTATATATAATTGTAATCCAAGTAAAACAAACATAATTTTTAAAATCAATAATAAAGTCGAGTTGGTTTGAGTTATTACAAAATTACTCTTTATTTTCCTTTTCCTTCTTCCTCTTCTTCTTCTCAATTTTCCTTCCTCTTCTTCTTCTCAATTTTCCTTCCTCCATTCGTGTGGGCCAGTCTCTATTTTCTCTTCTCCATTCGTATTGGAACGTTGAAGAGGTGTCGTTAGTGGAGTGAAAGAGAGAGAATACTAAGAGTGAGCCAAAGAGAGTTAGAGCCAGAGCAAGAAAGAAGTAAGTGGAGGAAGAGGCAAATCTATGTGTGCAAGGTTCAGTTTTGCGTAAGCAAAAGTTCGAGAAAAAATCCCCTTTTTAAACAATAGGGCATATTTAATTATTTTAAAATTCCTTTTAAAAATTACCTTTTTTAAATGTTAGGGTTTATTTTGATATCCATCTGATTAAAATCATGTGGTCCAGAATCGGCCGTGACGGCCATCAGTGACAGATCAACATGGGCTGCTACCAACCTCTCATGTCCCCATTTTGTGGATGCACATTTCATTTCACACAAAATTCATTTGGCTTTATTTTAATTGTGAAATGCTCCATTTTTTTTCATTATTTACCAAACTGCTTCATATAATTGAGTTTGGTCGGTTTGTTGCATAATTATTTTTTTTTAAATTAACTTTTTTCCTAATTAATGCAAATCCCACCAACAAACACTGCCCAAGCGTTTTGCCCAAAGTCGAAAAGTTGTTGAGTAGTTATTTTTTTTTAAAGTACAATTACTTAATGGGTTGGGGATTCGAACCTTCTAAGAATAGAAGATTATGTCAATCATCGCTGAGCTAAACTCGCTTTAGCTGTTGAGTAGTTGTTTAGATACTAAGACTATTGGTAAAAATAGATAACATATGAGGTAAAATAATGTTTATAGACTTAATTTTCAAAAATAAACATAAAAAAATTAGTTACCAAATTGGGCGACTCCTTTGATAATTATTTTGTATTTGTTTTTTGGTTTTTGAAAATTGTGCATACTTTCTCTCTATTTCTCACAATGGTTTACATTTTGCTCAAAAGTATGTTTGGAATACATTTTAAGTGTTTAATTTAAAAATAAATCATTTGGAAAGAAATATAAGTGTTTGGCAACCATTCAAAATAAATTTGAAAAACATTTATTTTTTAAGTTAATCCAAATAGGCGTAACTAAAAGAGTTGAATTCTTAGTCAAATAAAAAAATGTTTTTAAAAACTATTCTTTTTTTTGGTTTTCAAAATTTGACTTGGTTTTTTAAAACAAGGCCAAAAAGTAGATGTCAAAGTAAGAAATTTAGAGGTGAAGGAGGTGTTTATAAGCTTATTTTGAAAAATTAAAAACAAAAAATCAAAGGGAATATCACTTTTAAAGATAATAATTAAATATATATCAAAATTTTAAAAAAATTACAAATATAGCAAGATTTATTAATGATAGACTCTATTACTAATAGACTTCTATTAGCAATATAGTCTAAACTTTGAGATCAAATCTAAATTTTGCTATAGCTACAAATCTAAATTGCATTGTATTATATCTACAAGTACTTTAAACCTAATTGTTATATTATATTTGCAACTACTCAAAAATAAAATGGTTATCAAATAGGGCGTTGTTTTTTTTAAAAAAAATATATATATTTTTTCGGTTTTTAATTTTGAAAAAATAAAAATCACAAGTATTTGATTAAAAATTTTGGGATAAAAGAAAAAGGTATTTAAAAGGTTGGGTTGAAAAGGGGAAGATATTGGAGCAGACGTTTTGTTTTGGTGTAGAGAAGTCAAAAAGGAGAGCCGCCCCTCAAATTGTATGACTTACAATTTGCTTACTATTCTCCACAACATAACCCAAAAATAACTTTTTTATGCCTCAAAATTTGTTTATATTAGCTACGAAATTTGCATCCTCATATCATTTTATAAATTTTATTTATTTTAAAACAAACTTCAACCTCATCACTTTCCAACTTTCCATCATTTTCCAAATTATTTATTTTTTAAAAAAAAAAAAAAAAGTCAGGAAGAAACAAGTTGCATTTTTTTTTTTTTTTTTTTTTTTTTTTTTTTTTTTTTTTTTTTATAATTGATGCGCCTTAGTGCTCTGCGATTATAAAATGTCCTATCTAATCGTCCACTAGATATGTATAATTAAATAGCTTAAAAACACTTTGGGCATTACAAAAATCACTTTAGCCTAGAATATTAAATTTAAAAAATGATTTACTTAAATATATATCTATATGTTGCTTATTTAACTAAAGTATATACAATTTATAAATTTTGTTCCTGATTTAATTAAAGTTCCAACTTTACCCCTGATTTGTAAAAAAGTCTTCCAAAAAATCCGCACTAAGAAATGTTATTTTATGAATTTAATATATATTCGAAATGCGACTAAAGTGTTATATTAGCTAGGTAAGAGGAATATTATGAGTATATACAAGTGAGAGACAATATTTTCATTGATACGATGCCTTTAGAGTGAAACAAAAAATAAAGTCATGAAAACTTATGTCCAAAGTGTGAACAATATCAATGATCATTTTATTATGAAAATATCAAATGGTATGAGAGCCATGTTTCTGACTAAGCCATGTTTCTTGGAAGATGCCAAGCAAATAAGTGGTGAGCCTTGAAAGATGTGGTTATAATGGAGAACTATGATTGAATAGATAAGAGTGGATGTTGTTCTTTACTCTTTTTAGATGAAAAAAATTCTATTAAATCCTAATTGAATAGAAACTCCATTGGCTTGGAAGAAAAAGAAATTAGAGTTGTCAATTCTTTGAACATCAAAGACGAGATAGCCACATAAAAGGAGAGTAGGATTGTGCTAAAAAATGTTGGACGGCAGAGAGACTTGGTAGCTAAATGAATGTGAAGTAAGAGCTAGGTATCTATTGCAAGCACTTTTCACTAGGGGTTTTAAATTGAGAACCAACCACACATTTTCGATAGAGGATTCAATTTCCAAACCAACTACCAGAGTTCTGACATAAATGACTTGTATGAGAATATAATCGAAACATAGTTTAGTTAGATGAGACATTAATTGTCGTTTTAAAGTTGATATTTGTGGTTCAATCCTCCTTCTATAATGGTTAAACTAAAAAAACTATAAATTTATAAAAGGATAAATGTTGGGAAAAAAAATAAATATAAGACAATTGTTTGGTAAATGGATTTCACCCAACACATTTTTATATTTCTATTCTAAAAAAGAAATTTGATTTTTGAATAAAAAAATGTGTAGGAAAAAACCATAAAATATTTAATTGAGTTTGAATCAAATTAATTTGTTATAATTTTTTAATTCAAAGTCTTTTGATTCCATTAAATATAGTGAAAATAAGTATTGGGCATTAATGTTTTTTTTTTTAAAAAAAATATATATATATAAGGGAAAAAAAAAAAAGTAAATGCTTCGCACGCGACCCATATTGAAAATAAATGGGAGTTTTCCTTTTTTCCTTTTTCCTTTTTTAATGTTAAAATGCGTATTTGTCAATAAGTATCTCAATAGACAAGCCAAGACATAAATATAATAATCTTCTCATTATAAGTTTGTGTTGATATTTGATTATTTGGTTGATAAAATTATATTTATTTTTTCATGATGTTTTTACAATAATCTTAATTTTCAGGGAGGAATTAAATATTTGAATGCATAAACAACGGTTTTAAAACTATCTTTTAGTTTTTCAAACTTCACTCCAATTTTAAAAACATTTTTAAGAAGTAAAAAACAAAATAAACGCACCTAGCGATAAAAATAATTTTTATAAGCTAAATTTTAAAAAGAGTAATGGTATTGGATTGGAAATAATTAAGTGTATAACAATATTTTAAAAAAAATTAGAAATATAGTAAAATCTATCGATGATAGACTCCTATTAGTGACTACTATTAGTGATATGGTCTATAGATAGACTCTGGTATCAACATGGTCTATTACTAATAGACTTTGAAAGCAAAATCTAAATTTTGCTATATTTGCAAATTCTTTTACACTGTGTTATATCTGCAAATATTTTGAACCTGATTGTTATATTTGCAACGGCCGCTTTTAAAAAACCAAATGGTTATGAAATGCAACCTAAACTTCTCATATTGTTTCCATAAATTTTTGGGCTATTTTCAAATATAATAAAATGAACTAAAATATTTACAAATATAACAAAATTTTACTGGCTATCTGCGATTGACTACTATTTATGTCTATCTGTTTCATGATAGACGTAGATAATAGTCTATCACGATCTATCGTAAATATATTGTGATATTTTGCTATTATTTGTAAATATTTTCAATAGTTTTGTCATTTAAAATAATTTTTCTAATTTTTTTTTAAAATATCTAATAAATCTAAAAAAAATTAGCAGCAAACTTTTAATATTGTATCTAATAATTTTTTTTTATTAATTAACTTAATTGAATTTTGAATTTGGTAGTATGTCAATTATATTATTTAAGGATCAAATGACAAATTGTGTAAGTTTACGCATTATATGACGTAATTTTGCAACTAACAAAGTTTACACAAGAACTCATTAGAAATAAAATCATTTTTTTAATAATTTATTGTAAAATTTTTAAAGTATAAATACTAAATAGATATAACTTAGAACAACTTTATAAATGGAAAGACCCGCTAAATTTTAAAAAAAATAATAAATAGAAGTAAAATAAAATAGGCATCATTTAGAAAGTGTGACTAAACTTTTGATTAATTTGGTGAATCATTATAAATGTTTTTTTCAGTGAATCAATTTTTTTATTTTCAAAATTAATTTTAAAATATTTTTAATCATCTAAAATCAATTTTATTGTATAAAAATTGCATTTAAAAATGGTTTGTTTTCAATTATAGCAAAATAAGTTTACAAATATAATAAAATTTTATTTTGTAAATATTTTTAATCATTCAAAATCAATTTTATAGTATGAAAATTTGGTCTATTATGGTATATCACGAATAGAAAGTAAAATTTTACTATATTTGCAAATATTTTCTACAATTTTATTATTTAAAAATGTAAAAAGTAAAATTGAATTGATTTTGAGTTACTAATACCTAAAAATATAAAACTAATTTCTCAAATAAACACCTAAATTGCCACTTGGAAGGCAACCTGTATTTACCCATATTACCACCATCATGGCTATTCAAAGGGAGGGAACCTATTAGCCCATCAATTTTGGAAGGTTTCATATGCCCATAACAACAATTAAAAGGTATCTCCTATTTCATATAAGATTCATTCCCTTCCAACATATGTTACAAAATAGACAGGAGAATATGGTATCTATGCCCATTCCCATGAGTCAATTCCTCCATGCCAACAAATGGAATAGACCTACTTTCAAAAAATATATATATATATGTTTAACAATCATATATTCTAAGTTTATGCGAATAATAATTATCTAAAATTTAAAATTATCAATACCAATTGTTATGGTTAGATCAAAGGTCAATTCATCACGGCTCATGAGGTCTAATGGTCCCAAGTACAAAAAAGGAGGAGGACAAAGATTTCAAGGATCTCATCGTTGAGCCAAGGAGTAACCTAACCTTCAAAAAAATGTAGTAAAACCTCGCTAGGCACCCAATTGTACAACCAACCTTGACGTTCCTCCATTGACATGGATAGAGCCTGTGTAAAAAAACAAGAGCATGACAACTCAAAAGCATAAATAAGGAGACATGTTACTCCATTAGAGGTATGCACAAGATCACCTTGCTCAATTCAATATCAATTATATCCGATGTTAACTTAAACTTTGGAGTGTGTTGGCTTGAGCATCATACTAGTGTTGAAGATTTCATTTTAATTGTAAAGCAATATTTGGATACATCACGAACTGCACATATTTTTGTGCAATTCAATTTAATCGCCAGACAAATAGAAAAAAACTATCACGTGACAAATTGTAGTTGGTCAATTGATTATACAACTCAATGTTAAGAATGACTTTGGGCCAAGGCCCATAGCAAAAAAATGGAAATGAGAAAGAAGTTGTCTCGCATTGTAAGTTTTAGTATTGCTTATAAATATAAAGACATACTAAGAAATATCGAAATAGAGTTTGGGTAACTGTGTTTATAGGAAGAAAGATTTAATTTTTACCTTTTCATTTGAAAATTATTGTTTTAATTAAAACGTTTTTCATTAAATTCATATACATAATTTTTTTATCTAATTTATTTTGCCCTAATCGTTTTCATAATTTCATCCGTTGTAGTCTTCTCGTTATCTTGTTTTTTGTCTTATTCTTCTTCATATACAAAGGAAAAATTCCTAGATCTACACACTAAAATTTTTCTTGGCTATTGTTTTCTAACTAATGTTCTGATCATAGTTTCTGACTATTCCATTCCTTGCTTTAGTGAGTGCATGCTTGAATTTGGATGTTGTATCAATCTTGGGGAGCAACCTACATACGTGATTTATAACTGAGGTCAAACTAAATTTTACTTTCAAGACAAGAGATTTTTCACAATACAATAACAATCTACATTTAGTTCCAATAGAAAAATGGGTCAAACCGGGTCGTTTGGTAATTTATTTGGAGAAAGGAAAAAACAGATATCACAGTAGACAAAGTAAAATGCTATAAAAGAGTATGATTCTGTCAAATAAAGCTATTTAGTGTGAAGTAGCTAGCGTAATATCATAAATCCATTTTGTTTTGATTTTTTTGGTCAACTGGAGTTGGCTTGACCATTCTCCATTTCTGGGTCTTTTGGACTCACTCCTACTTCCCTGCAACGCGGTTCATAGAACAAGCCATACCCACTAATCAAAATACGCCACGTCGCCGTCTAAAATGAAAACGAAATTACTAAAATGCCCAAAATGATATTCGTCGTGCGTTTTGATTGGCCACGTGTAAATCCCTAAAACGGATGAGGACGTAGACAATTCCTTGTCCGGATATGCTCGTCCCTATAAATTCCCCTTTTCTTCCTCACGAGATCTTCACCGGTTTTCATCTGTTTCCCATCACAATCGTCTTCTTCGTAGTTTCATAAGAAAAAAATATATATCTTGGGAGTCCGAGGCTTAGGCTAAGGCAAAACTTCTGCAAGAACTGGCTAACTCTCAAGGAATTCTGGAGGAAGAAGATTCCGGTAATCAAAGGGTGGTTCTCGCCCTATATGAGGCCTTAAGCTCTCGAAACGTGAACACCGTTCACCAAATCCTCGCTCCTGATCTCGAGTGGTGGTTCCATGGTCCGCCGTCTCACCAATTTCTGATGCGCCTTCTTACTGGAGCTTCATCCAACGGCCAATCTTTTCAATTCGTTCCTCAATCAATCACATCCTTCGGCTCCACTGTCCTCGTCGAAGGCTGCGATCCTAGCCGTTCAATCTCCTGGATCCACGCTTGGACTATCACGGATGGGATAATTACACAGCTTCGAGAATATTTCAATACCTCCCTAACTGTGACTCGTCTCGGAGATTCAACTGACTCTCCGTCGTCCTCCGCCGCATCGGAGATTTCCTCTGCCTCCTCGTTGCATCATTGCCCTTCCGTTTGGGAAAGTACTCTCTCCAATCAGGTCGGAAAATCGGTGCCTGGGCTCGTCTTGGCCATTTAATCTAATCTTTCTGACTCTGATTCTGATTCACTACGGCCGATTGTATTGTAACTAAATAAACAGAGAGATGTGAGAAACTTGTGAGTGGATGTGTGCTGGTTTGGTTTGGTTTGGTTTGGTTTGTTGTGCTTATTTACCGTTTTGTGTGAGGGTTTGATACTGTGTGTGGTAGAGTTGGGTGAATACCATGGAGATGAGAAGCCATTGGTCAATTCCCGATGTGTTTGCACTGTTTTTAATAAGGACATGTTCCAATGTTTGTGTTAAAAAGCTTCTCATTCTCTTATTTTTATTATTTTGGCTTTGTGTAATGTAGATGACGTAAAGGCTAAAGGCATGGATTTTGGCATAAAAGAGGAAAATTGTGCTGAGTTTTGGATGAGTGGAGGCTGATGGTATTGTTTTTAGAGTCCTAAACTGCGAATCTCCGGGGGGAGAAAAACGAAACGTGAGGGAAATCAAAAAAAATATATATATATATATGTGTGTGTGGGAAGATGTAGATGCCGGACTTTTGGATAAGCTCCAAAAGGATTAATATTTTTTATTTGCCTTTTAAAATAGTACCAGACTTATCAAATCAAATAGGAAAATTAAATTTACAAACACTTCTTTTTTTTTCTTTTTTTTTTTTTTTTTTCTTTTTTTTTGTTTTTTCGGTTTAATTTAGTTACAGAGACGAGCTTTAATTTGAATATGTGTTTTTGAGTTTTTTTTATTTGGTTGGGAGAAGATATAATTTTTTAAATTATTCTTTTTATTCAAAATAATGAATTTCTTTTGTTAAATTTATTCCTCAAAATTTGTAAACTAAAAAAAAAGTGTGTTCTAAAAATTTATATTTGTAATAAAGCTCAAAATCACACATATCTATTCTTTGAATTTTAAGATAAATAAGCAATCTTATTGTAAAATAATATATTATATTAAAAAGTAATTTTATGTTTGAAACTACAATTATAATAATTAATGTCGTAATAACTTATTGTTATAATAATATTATTTTAAATTCGTTTAAATGTTTACTTTTTTTTCTATTCAATATTTATCCTATTTTTCTTCCGTAGTTACACTCTTTACTATTTCTTATTCAGACTTAAAAGATACAAAAGAAACTATTATAATAATGACCATAATAATCAATTCACTGTCGAACAAAACTAAATTGGCAACAAATTTTCTTTTTTGAAAAAGGATGAAAACGCTCTTGTGAGAGATCATAGTTTGTGCCACGTGTAGGGTCCGATGTGATTTGAGATCCAGAAGGTTCTCGTATAGTCAATTAGCGTGAGGGGCTCTTCTAAACCACTTGTGGGTGTTGGAAATGACAAGTAGGATGCGTAATCTGGAAATCGGACGGTCAAGATTAATCAGGACTGTGTAGAGATCTGCCATCTCTGTGGGGCCCTCTTAAGAATGATTCAAAGGCATCTTCGCCGTCTGATCTATGGGTGTTCGTGGGTTGTATTTCATGTTGTGCATTTCTATATCTTTTTTATTATTTTTTTAAAAACTAATCATTAAAAAAAAAAAAAACATATCTTTTCCAGAGATGGAAAATCAAAATCGATTTTTTCAACTTTAAAAAATATAATAATAATCAAAGTAAAGCAAATAAGTTAATTTGATTTATTAGTTTTGATATTTGCGGCATTTGCAACAACCTTTTTCTAATTTTGTTTCTTAACATCTTTTTCACATTATTTTTGTTTATTCAAAAACTATGTATATAAGTTTAATTCAAACCTGAACTGGATCTCCTCCTCCATATTACAATAACATTTCATTATAATTTTTTTTTTTAATTTTGTTTTAATTAATTTTTTTTTTTTTTAATTTTGTTTTAATTTATTTTGACTTAAGTAACATTTTCAAAATTTTCTATATTAAATAGGTCATTTACCATACAATTTTTAGTGAAATAAAACATTGTGAAATCTCAACAATAATATTCAATGGGTAAAAGATATAATTAAAATGTTTAGATTCCCAAATTTCTCAAAGGTGAAATTTTAAATGTTACAACACATTCAAGTCTTATACTTACAATAATGTATATATAAATATAAAAGTCCACTCTATATGTGTAACTTGTAAGAGATAATTAATAAATTATATATACAATTGAAGTGGGGTGGGGCGCGATTGGGGTCGGGGTCGGGGACAGGGAATATATTCCTTGTCCCCGTTTAGCTATTGGGGAAAAAAGTTTCCCCGCTCCCTCCCTCATTCTCCGTCTAATCGGGGATATCTAACCCAGTTTGAGGCGGGTTAAATGAACATCTCTACTTACCATTAGTTTTGGATGAAACCAATTAGTGTTTTATGTCAAAAATGCTTATATAGTTTCAAAAGTTCATAAATATCCTTAAACTTACCAAAAAAGTAAAAAATATATATATATATATATATATATGTACTCTTATTGTTAGTATATGAACAAAAATCGTTAATGTTATCTTACTTCTTTATTTTCCCTCTTTTTTCTCCCTTCTCTTCTTCAATACCCTCATATTCTCCATTTTATTAACTATTTGACATTTTTTATCTCAAAAAATAATAAATAAATAAAACTGCACACTTTAGTTAAAGTATATGGACTAATTACAAGAAGTAAAAAAATTAATAATGTATTGTGTATATGTTAATAGCAAAATAAATAAATATATATATATATATATATAGTGAGAGAGAGAGATTTTGATTTTGCAATTTTGTAATTTTGTGGGATTTTATGCTTGGGCTTAAAGTTTTGGTTTTTATTTTGGTTGTTGAGAAAATTGGTGTAATAATTAGAGAAACAAGAGAGAAATGATGAGTATCTATATGAAAAACAAAATGATAATATCTATGTAATTTGTTTTAGAATTGGTTATTTCAAACTAAATAAAACTTCAAACAAATTGATTACTATAATAACAGTAAAATCACTTTTTACTCTTTTTTTATATAAAAAATAGTTATTTTTTAATGAGGTCTTAACGATTTTTATTCATATACTAACGGTAAGTGTAATTTTTTTTTTTGTTAACTTTTTTAAAACTAAAGGTATTTTTTATATTTTTTTTTAAGTTTAGAGGTATTTTGAGACAAAACATTAACGGTTTTCATCCAAAACTAACGATAGGAGTATTTTTGAACTCTTTTTTGAAAGCTTAAAGATATTTTTAAAACTTTTGAAATTCATAGATATTTTTAACATAAAGTACAAAGTTTACGAGTAAATTGCCTAAAATATATATCTAATGCATAGACACTCGGTTTGATTTCAAAATAAAGAAAAATGAGTAAAATAACCTACATTTTGCTTGTCAATTGTTTGATTTGATTTGATGTGATTTCATTAGGAGATTCTAATTTTACGAAGGAAGATAATTAGATCATTATCTGAACATAAAGTAAAGTAGAAAGAAAATTATGCATGAACATATATTAAATAACCCAATCTCAACTGCTTAAAAAAGAGGGCAACAAATTAATCTATCTTAATTTTCATAATAATCCTAACAAAACATAATTAAGCTCATGTTAATGTGTGGATATAATCCTCCCCATGATTTGAAGAAACACTCATCAACTGCAATAATGTGCTAAAATTGCTTCTTTTCCATAAAAAGGAAACATTAAAGGATATGTATTTAAAAAATGATCCCATTTTCAGAAAAAGGTTAAAAGCAAAGAATTATTGCTTTTTAGAGAATAAGAGGTTTTATTTATTTATTTAGTTTTTTAGGGCTGATGTGAATTAGTATTATATTACCAACAATATGTCGATATTTTTATTTATATTTTCACATTTCTATGGGTTCGATATCGATATAAAGGGTGAATCGATATTTTCATTATATAGAAGGAAAATCTACAAAACACAAAAAATAAGCATCAAAATGCCACTAATATAAGTATAATATAAATAATAGAGATGCTCACTTATTTATAAATAATAGAATGTTTATTTAGGCCTCGATTAGTAACTATTTTGTTTTTTGTTTTTGTTTTTTAAAAATTAAGCTTATTTGCTCCTCATTTCTTACATTGATTTGCATTCTCTTAAGTATAATAGTTGAATTTTTTGCTAAATTCTAAAAACAAAAACAAGTTTTTAAATTTTTTTTTTTAGTTTTCAAATTTTGGCTTGGTTTTTTAAACCATTGGTATAAAATAGATAACAAAGGAATTTTGAAGATAGAAGCAGTGTCTATATGCTTAATTTTCAAAACAAAAACAGAAAACGAAATGGTTACAAAACAAGACATTTCTAATTTAAATTGGTTTTTTGAATTTTTTTGCTTTTATAATTTTTCTAGAAATATCTATCGAAATCGATATTTCCTTCGAATTTTTCATAAAATTAAGATCTCAATATTTCTATCGACATCAATATTTTAAATCTTAGATGTGAACATAATTTAATGATAAGAGTACTTAAGTCTTTCATATGCTTCTTTCTCTTTTCACATTTAATTGTGCTAAAAATAGTTTTCATCTTTCTATCATCAAACAACCCTAATGTGGGAGAATAGTTAAGATTTGGAAAAATTATTATAAATAGAAAAAATATCAAACTATTTACAAATATATTAAAATTTTACTTTCTATCGATGATAGACCACATAGACCTAGATAGATATTTAAGTAAAATTTTGCTATATTTGTAATTATTTTCAACCGTTTTTCTATTTTTGAAAACATCCCTAAGATTAAGATAACAATTTTAAAAATATATCATTATATATATTAACTTAACTATTAAATATATTTAATGTTAAAAAATACTTTTGATCCCTAGACTATCATGAAAGTAACATTTCAGTTCTAACTTTAGTTGGCAACAATTTAGTCCATTTAGTTTGCAATCTATAATGATTTAGTCCCTGTAATTTGTTATTTGTAATGACTTAATTCTTATTGTAAAAATTTTCTGTAAATTAATTAAGTGTTAACTTTTATTATGTAACAAATAATTATTTATAAGTTATAAATAAAATTTGATTATGATTGGACGTTAATTAATCTCCACATATAAGAAAGTTCATTAAATCATACTAGTATGATAGGAACTAAATCATTACACATTATAAAGTAAATGAACTAAATTAATATTATTAAAATTTGGAGATTAAATTATTACAAAATTAAAAGTATAGGAATTCAATCATTACCAATTAAAGTTTAAGTACTAAATTGTTCCTTTGATAGAAGTCATAAATTTAAAAGTATTTTTTAACCCATATTTAATTAAATTTTAAATTTTCCAATGGAGAAGAATTTAGTAATTAAATTTTCCAATGGAGAAGAATTTAAGATTTAAAATAAAAACTAACTTTGGACACAGTTCAACTATGAAAGGTATTTGTAACTAATTAAACAACTTCTACCATCACATTTGTAAGTTGTAAGTGATATTATATTTATAAGAGACAAAAATAAATAATAATTTATTTGGAAGGTATAAAGAATCAAAACTGCAGCTGATTCATATAGCACTTAGGTTTATTTATTTATATAATTTTTGTATGAATATTGTGTTACAGCACTTTGTCAATGAAATTTAGTTAAAAGCCAAAGTAAGGCTGAACTGGTTACCACTAACAATTTAACATTATTAAGAAAATGAGAAGCCAATATATGCCAAAAAAAAAAAAAAAAAAAAAAAAGCAGCCTAAAAGTAACTATATATTATGTTATTATACTATATTATTGATGGTGAATTGGTGATAATATATAATGGAATGCAAATGAGGATTTTACAACTTTTGTTTTTGAAACTTAAGATTTTACAACCTTTTGATGGTGAAACTTTGAATTATTTTTATTATTATTATTCATATGCTAATTTAGCCTTGAATATTTTGTGTGTTTGTATGTTCTAATAAATTTTCAAACATTTAATTGTATGTGAATTAAATATTTACTTGGTTTTAAATTTTAAATTTTGTGCGCATAAACATTTAACAATTATTTCTAATATATAGTTTTTTTTCAAATCGATGAATTTACAAAATAAATTAAACTTTTGTCTAATAAGTTTGAGAATTTTTTTAAAAAAATGCCAAATATATTGAAGGACCAATTAATTAAATACATAATGGAATTTTGAGAAATTTTTGTTGTTTTGTAATTTTAAAGGATGGAAGGCTTATATGATACTTTTTAAATTCAAAATACTTATAAAAAAGAAAATGAATTAAGTTTGGCTAACTAATTGTATATATATTTCCATCTATCCATCACCTAAAATGGAGAAAACACCAACCTCATTGAAAAGTTGGTCATGGAAAGTCAATAGAATTGTGAACTATTATTTAAGTTGATCTTAAAAGTATTTTTTTCATATTTTATTCTCTACATAATTTCTTTTAGGACAAAAAAAAAAAGAAAGTATGGTGGTAATTTCATCATCAAGTTTTACAAAGAAACCTATCAATTTTTAAAAACAACCCCACCAAAGACTTTCAAACAACTATTATTGTGCAAAAAGATACTTAAATAATGATCAACCTTTTAATCATTCTCCATCATAATTTTTATATTTTGGATCACTTATGGGTTTGCTCAAGATACTAATCTTTAGTTATCACAATAAGTATTTGATTCGGTTGGAATTATATATATATATATATATAAAAGTTCAAATGTGACATGAAACAAATTGGTATAAGTTGTCAATATATTCATTGCACCACATGCATTTCATATTATAATAAAATATGATTTTGTATGATTTTATGTGCGAATATTCTCTCTTCTCATGCAACCTTTTCAGCATACACCTAGTTTTTGCCAATTTAATATTCATTAATAGTCCACATATATATTAAAATAATTCCATGGTGTAATAGCTTAAAATTAAGTAAATATTACAATAAAGACTTTTCATCTCCCCATAGTACAAGGAATTTATATTGCAAGAACATAGCTTTAAGGATATTTTAATATGATGGCTAAATTACAGAAGGAAAAAGTACTTTTGAACTCTGGCTCTTTGTTTAAAAAATGTCAAATATATATATATATATATATATATATATATATTACCTTAACCTTACACGACCTTTAAGTATAAATTCATTGAAATGTTAGAAGAAAATTGAAATCTATAGCAGTGTGACAGTGACTTAACGAAAGAAAATATTTGATCTAGATAATGTAATATCATTCTAATTATTTACATATAAAATTCTAACATAAATTTATTATAATCATAGTTTTGAAACATTTATAAAAGATTTAATTTTTTAAAAAAAACACAAAGTTAAAAGTGAAATTGAGAGACTCTAATACCAATTTTTCTTTTTGACCAAGATTATTTCGAAAAAGAATATAAACCGTGTTTATCTAAGAATAAATAACTTGGAATATGAATTCCTTAGCTTTTACTATAAAAGAATTAAATGTATTGACATGATTTTATTTCACATCTTAAATCTCTTGGTATATACATTAAAAGGAGAGTTTAAAATAAATTATTGGTGCAAGTAGCATGGAATGAGGTCATTTTGATAAGAATCAAATAAACAATATTATTCTTTGATAAAAGAGTATACCATAATTAGCTGAATTTAACATTTATCCAAAATCTCATCCTTAATTAGATCAATATGTGGAATATAGGAGACCATATTTGGCCCACTTGAGAATTAATTTTCACCATAAGAATCTAAACCCATATGATTTTCCCATCAAAATCATATTCTAAATTTGAGGTATTTCCAATTAGAAAGAGTATCAAACAAAGAATTAAAGATAAAAATGTAAGCTTCATAAACAATATAGTGCGAAGAAAATATGACCTCCAACATTTCTATTTGATAATATAAAATACGTATCCATATGTGAATATCAAATCCAACCCTTCAATCCTTTCAAGTTAGTGAAGCTATTCCTCAAGATATTTTTTTAAGAAAATATCAAAAGTCTTCTGGGAAATATATAGATTATAGTGATTGAAAATTACACGAAAATGAATGTTATGTTTTGATTCAAAGAAAATTGTTGCAAATTGTTGGCGTTATATGGAGCTTGTGAATATATCCCATCATCAAGAGGGGCACTTAATTAGATGGGGATTTTGTTGTCTTTTCATTTAATTTTATTTAATTGTTTTTTCTTACTCTAACCTGGCGTGCTGTCATTTTCATTTTTTTTTTTTTTTCAAGTTTGTGTTTTTCTAGTAATATTCAATGTATTTGGTTGTATTTTGATTTGACCCATAATTTTGTCTATCCATAGTCCATAGCCATATCTTCATATTTTTAGTTTTTTTTAGAATTATTTTTTTAGGTAATAATAAAAAAAAATGTTTTTAAAATTTGTTGTAAAATACTGTGATATAGATATGGAAATATTACAATTTTTTCTTTAATCCATCCATTTAAAGCGGCATTTGGTTTTTGAGTTTTTAAAATGTATTTTTTAGTTTTTGATCTTTTTTAGAATAAGCTTAAATGGTCTCTAACTTTTAACATTAAATACTCATGAAAAATTAACCGGACTTTTTAACTGCATAAGTGGCTTGATGATTGTGCTAGAGTGACTGTAATTTTATTTAAATTAATAATAAAAAATTTGTAGAAAAAAATATTTTTTGGTTTATAGGATTTAAGTCTAGTTTCTATTTAGTCCTTACGTTTCAAAATGTTACACATTTAGTCCTTAAGTTTTGATTTTGGTTTCAATTTACTTCCTAAGTTAAAATGTTACAATCTTACTCATGAGATTTGAGTTTTCGTTTCAATTTGGTTCCTAGATTTCAAAATATTACATTTTTAACCTCATTTTTTTTGTTAAAAAATTATTTTCAATCATTGAAAGGGCAACCCAAAGCAATATGTCACTCACTTCATTGAAACATGTGAAAATGTTGGAACCAGAGGAGACTTATTGGTTAAACAATTAGTTCGGACATTGAAAGGAAATGCTTTTGACTGGTATACCGACTTGGAGCCTGATTCAATTGATAGTTAGGAACAACTCGAAGGAGAATTTTTAAATCCCTTCTACAGCACAAGACGAATAGTCAGTATGTTCGAGCTCACCAACACTAAGCAACGAAAAGGCGAACCAGTCATCGACTACATAAATCGTTGGAGAGCTGCAAGTCTAGATTGCAAAGATCGTCTCACTGAACTTTCTGCTGTTGAGATGTGTATCCAAGGCATGCATTGGGGACTTCTTTACATTCTCCAAGGTATAAAGCTTCACACTTTTGAAGAACTAGCAACTCGCGCTTAGGGACAAAAACATGTTAGTCCCTAGCGTAAAGAATGAAGAGAAGCATGCCGATGTGACTTTAGAAGAGTCTATGGTCATCAATTTGACCCTTCTTAAGTCGTCCTCCAAAGAAAAGGATAAAAAGACTAAAAATCGATAACAATATGAAAGGCATCGACTGACTCTAAAAGAAATGCAAGAAAAAGTTTATTATTTTCCTAATTCTAACATTCCTGATATGTTAGAACAACTACTGAAAGCGCGACTAATTCAACTTCCTGAGTCTAAATGACCAAAAGAGATGCAAAAAGTCAGTAATCCAAACTATTGTAAGTATCATCGAGTCATCAGCCATCTAGTAGAAAAATGCTTCGTTCTAAAAGAGTTAATTCTAAAATTAGCTCAACAAAGAAAAATTGAGCTAGATTTTGATGAAGCAGCTCAATCAAACAACAAATAGATGCAATCAAATATGTTCTAGCCAACTCCATCATAAAGAAATGTGTTTATCGCAATTTGGAACCTTGGAACCTGTATGAGTTCAGTTTTGGCACGAGAGGCTAGAAAATAAAGCCAAAGATGTGATCAAATATATCACTCTTGAAAATAATGATTTGACTTCTAAAACTAGCCAAAAAAAAAACTTTGAACTACGTTATGACTTGATCCCTTACCTTAAAGAAATTTAAGTCAGTCCATTAAATATTATCACAAAAGTTGGGGTGTCACAACCACCTACGTGTGAACCTAATAAAAAAAATAATCATCCCAATGAATAATGAAACTCCAAACTAAAGACGTTCATCTCTATTGGGGGCAACACAACAAATTGGGGGCAGCGCAACAAATTCAAGGTGTTCTTCCCTATTAAAGAGGTGATATAGTAGATTGAAGACAAACACTGCTTCACATGAGACTATACAAGTTGCATTATACCAAAAAGGGGCCTTCACTAAAAATCTTCTCTTTGCTCTTTTAAATAAAGAGTTAAGTGTTGGTTATTTCAAGCTCAAGGCATTACTCACCTAAAGGTTGACACTTCATCTGCTAGTATAGAGGCTATTCACTGCTTTCAACAATTCTTCTTCAAAATCAAGTTCAAAGAATTCGTCGATGATTCACCAAATTCGAGGGTCATTTCTACCTGTAGACCCGGGTCCCAGGGTCATTTCTACCTGTAGACCCGGGTCCCAGGGTCATTTCTACCTGTAGACCCGGGTCCCAGGGTCATTTCTACCTGTAGACCGGGTCCCAGGGTCATTTCTACCTGTAGACCCGGGTCCCAGGGTCATTTCTACCTGTAGACCCGGGTCCCAGGGTCATTTCTACCTGTAGACCCGGGTCCCAGGGTCATTTCTACCTGTAGACCGGGTCCCAGGGTCATTTCTACCTGTAGACCCGGGTCCCAGGGTCATTTCTACCTGTAGACCCAGGTCCCAGGGTCATTTCTATAGGGTAACGACGGGGCAAGTGATTAGAGTAAAATAATGATGAAAATAGAAAGAACAAAAAAAAAAAGAAAAGAAAAGAAAAAAAGAATGAGCACTTGAGAAGAAGGAAGAATAAGAAGAAAAAAAAAAGCCGCGAAATAAAGCCCAAAATGAAAATGCATATTCCGAAGAAAAGGAAAGGACTTGAAGGTGAACTCCGAAAGCTAAAGAGAAAAGCAATAGAATTGAAGGTGATGAAAGTGTCAAACTATTCTATTCTTCTATATTTATAGTAGATAAGAATATTGAATCACAACCAACTAAGAGTTAAAATTCAGACCAAAATTTTCTCAACCAAAATCTTCAAATATTGGGTGGTTGATAGAGCTTCTAAATACAATTCGAAAAAATTCAAGTTTTAGTTGTGATTTTGGTGGTTCTATTGCCAAGTCCAATGGTGGGTAAAATTAAAAGTTAATCCTTTTTATTTACTCCAAGCCAAAAAATTTAAGAAAACTCCAATTTATACCAATTTTGGTGGATCATAAATTAGTAAAATCAAATTAAATCAAGGCCAAAAATTTGAGTGGAATCTTCAATTTACCACAAAATTCAAGTACTTTCAGAAAAAAAAACGCAAAAAAGGGAAACCAATATAAGGAGTCCAAACCTGACAACCAGAATTCGTATCACCCTTTAAAGAAGAGGAAGAAAAGATGGTCAAAAAAAAAAAAAAACAGAGCATCTACATTGAAGATATTTATTTTTGACGCCAACAACAGTTTGGGAGAAAACACAAGAGGAAAAAAACAAGAGGAAAAAAAAAAAGCAGTAGCTTAAAAAAAAGTTGGAATTTGCAAAGAAGAAGAATTGAAAGTATCAATTTCTTGATCAACCGGAGGCATTGGAAGGATGAAGAATTTATGATGTCTTCTTCTCTATTTATAGAGATTTATTATCAAATCAAATAAGATTTGTTGACCAAGATAATCTCAACCAAATCCTTCAAATTTTGGGGTGGTTGATAGATTTGATTTCAATTGAATATTGTAATTCTTCTCCTAACCAAAATTCAAGGAAGTTAAAAGTAAAAATCCTCAAAATTTCAACCAAGCAAAATATGGGACATGTATTCTAAATCTTTATGGGATCTCAATTCAAATCCAAATAAAATTCTGGATTACATTCAAATTATATTTCAAAATCAAATACTTCTTAAACAAATCTGGAGTGGAATAAAATCATAATCATATTTCAAATTCGAAGTCAAAATTGGGGTAAACTCTCGCTTCTTAGCTCAAAATATTTAATCCAAATTATATTCAAAACTAAATCTTTCTTAAGTCAAAATTTGGGCATATTCTAAATTTTTAACTAAAATTGATTGAAGTTGAAATTCACCCCAAATTCTATCCCACATTCAACTAAGACATTTTGGATAGAAATTCAACTCCACTCCAAATTCAATTTTGAATTAAGTAGAGCACGAATTCTGCTAAAATTTAAATTGGAGATGGTGTTAACAATAAAAATCAAAATTTTGACTCCAAATTCATGTTTTGATAAGTTGCCAAAAAAGTGTGTCAAATACGCAAAATTTAAATGAAACTTATGTCCTAAATTCATAAGTTTGATTAAATTTACATATCCAATAGAGTCAAAATCAAGAATGTATAATTTGTATTTTGATTCCAACTTTATCTTCTTTTTGTCTTCTTTTTTGAGATTCATTCACTCATACACGTGCAAAAATCTCGAAAAGGGGCATTTGTTGAATGTGAAATTTCGGCCAACCAAATTTCGCCACGTCATCATAACAAAGTCCAAATGCATTGTGGAATTTATAAATCAGATTGAGCCGAGTAATTAAAGTCGCTCGGGTCAAAAACCCAACCCAATTCAAGTTCATTGTGAATTTTTTTGGGCCAAAGAAGATATTGGGCCCAAGCTCAATCCCAATTTTTGGGCCCAAAAGCCCATAAAGGCCCGTAGGAACTCTATAAATAGAGGCTTTATCCTGTGAAGCTCCAAATATTCGAAGATCCAAAGATTGAAGCTCTAAATATCTGAAGAACACAATCCCCCTTAGCTCAAAAGATCTGAAGAGAATGCAAAAACTCTTAAAGCTTTGAAGAATGCAAAACTCTTAAAGCTTTGAAGATCAGAAGACTAAAGTTTTGAAGAGTATAACTATCTTGAAGGTTTATGAAGAATGCAAAACTCTTAAAGCTTTGAAGATCAGAAGACTAAAGTTTGGAAGAGTATAACTCTCTTGAAGGTTTAAAGACAAAAGTTTAAAGTACATTCAGAAGATCAGAAGACTTTCTCTGAAGCTCTTAAAGTCAAAAACTCCAAAGGTCGATCAACAAGCCTAAAGGCCAATCATCCAAGAAGATCAATAAGCCTAAAGGCCGATCACCAAAGAAGATCACCAAGTCCAAAGGCCGATCCCCCAAGAAGATCAACAAGCCTGCAAGCTGATCACCCAAGAAGATCAATAAGCCTTCAAGCCGATCACCAAAGAAAATCAACAAACCTGGATTAAAGTTTATTTTGTCTAGAGAAAGAATCAAAGAATAAAATATTAGAGATTGTACTCACAACATTGGAGTACTGAAATTAATACAAATACGAAGTTCAAGTTCCACGAATTAAATTTCTTTGAAAATCTCGTCGAACAAATTCTATAAATTGATTTAAAATAATTATGAAGTAAAATTTTCAAATTTTATTTTAAAAGTGATGGAAAATAGTGAAACTTAATTAAGTTAATTATTTTAAATTTATTAAGATACATTAAAACTCAAGATGAAAAATGAGTTTTTAAGTGAAAAATCAAGGTAAAAAATGTAAATCTTGAAATATAGGGATCAAATCAAAACAAACCTCAAATGCAAATGGTAAAATTGTAACATTTTGATAGGGGTGTACACGGGTTGGGTTGGGGGAATTTTTTGGACCAACCCGAAAATTTGAGTTGGTGGGTTGCCAACCCGAATAACCCGAATAGGGTACCCAACCCAACCCAACCCAACCGGGTTGGGTTGGGTTGGGTTGTCAGGTTGGAGGTTTTTTTTTTTCTTTCTTTCTTCTCTTTTCTTTTCTCCCTATTTTTTAGTTAATTTAGAAATATTATATTTATAACAATTATAAAACACATCGATCCAATATAATGTATAAAGTAATTCTCAAACACTAATTGGCAATTTGGCATAAAAATGAAAATCCATAAATAATTTAATACAAAGTTCAACTTCAACATACAAACAGAATAGTACAACATTAATAATTTAAATACACTAGATCGTCATTAATACAGTACATTACTAACGTAGTTCTTAATCTTACAAGATTACAATTACATAAGAATCGACGACCAAACTATGATCTGAACTTTTTAAAACCGCAACAATTGGCATCCTGAGCATTCAGCTTAGTCCTAAAAATTTAAAACATTTCAAGTAAGTTAGTTTAAATGAAATAATTCAGAATTAGAAAAAATCAAAACATTCAACTTACCAATGATAACCACTTATCACGCTCCCATGGAGTTTCATTTTTGTGTTATGATGGAGGACTTGACATTATCTAGAAAAACAATAGTAAATTGTTTATAAATAATAGTATATAATGTCATATAAAAGTATATAGTAAACTATAAGAAATGAATAACAATTAAATTACCACTTACCACTCTCAATTTTTTCACAAATCTCCATTTCTTCAATCAGTGGAGGAAGATCTAATAAGGTTGTTTTTCCACGGATCCAATTTTGTGTACAAATTAAAGCTTCCACTGTTTTAGGCGACAAAGAACTTCTAAAAGAATCAAGAATCCTCCCTCCTGTACTAAATGCTGATTCAGAAGCCACAGTAGACACTGAAAAGGAAAATACATCTTGAACAATTTTTGATAAAACTCGGTATTTAAAGCCATTTACTTTCCACCAAGTCAAAACATCAAAATGATCACTTAGCTCTTCACAAGGGTCAGATAAATAGCGATCCACATCATTCCTCAATTCTAGAGTATTTCTTTCTTCTCTTCTTATCTTGTATCGTGATAATACTCTACCACTTGGGTCAGTTTCAACAATAATTCCCGAACTCAATAGTCTTGAACTATCACTTGATTCAACTTGTTCATAAACACAACTTTGGGCACTCAAATCACCACCATCAAAGCCATCAACTTGTGATTTTTAAAAATTATATAAACGCATCAAATAAGCCTCAATCCCATCAGCAAGAGCTTTAGCCATAACATCATCATAAACACTTTCAAAACAAAAGCCCACATAATCCAATTTGTATCGAGGGTCAAGCACCATAGCTAGGAAGACAATCTTATTAATTTCTTCAAATGAACCCCAATACTTGTCATACTTTATCTTCATATTTATAGCCATACTACGTAAAATAGAGTTATATTCGTTGCTCCAACCAATTAAAAGTTCATTAATACCCCACATCTCATGAAAGTAAGAATTGGCAGTCACATATAAAGAACCACTTATCTTTGTAGTGACATCATAGAACACCTTCAAAAACATGACAAACACTTCAACATTTTTCTGATCAGAATTACATGGTGGCCCTATCCTCTTTTTTCCATGATTATCTTCAGTAAAATAGTCCTGATAGTCCAACTCCTCTTCCCCTAATATTTGAAAAGCTTTATCAAATTTAAGTGCATGTTCAAGCATAAGATAAGTAGAATTCCATCTGGTCGCCACATCCAAACAAACAAGAGCTTTGGATTCTATTTTCTCTTGCTCCACACAAGCTTTAAACTTTGCCAATCTCTTAGGGGAGGACCTAACATACCTTACAGCATTACGAACACTAGCAATGGAATCATGCATTTCTTTCAATCCTTCACTCACAATTAAGTTAATTATATGAGCACAACACCTCATGTGTAACGATTCACCTTCCAAGATTAAGGTTTTCCAACTTCTAAGTCTTTTCTTAATATACAAAATAGCCCCATCATTCAAACTTGCATTATCAACCGTTATGGAAAATACTTTATCAATCCCCCATTCCAATAAACAACACTCAATGACTTTGCCAATCGTCTCTCCCTTATGGTTAGCTACTTGACAAAAGTTTAAAATTTTTTTATGCAAAACTCATTATGAATCAATGAAGTGTGCAGTGAGTACCATGTAGTTGACATTTTGCAACGAAGTCCATGTGTCAGTTGTAAGACAAATCCTTTGAGAATTGCTAACAAAAAATGATTTCAACTTCTTTTTTTCCTCAAGATAAAGTTGATAAATGTCTCTAGCAAGTGTTACTCTTGAAGGAGGGTCAAACTTAAGACAAGACACACTACAAAAATGTCTAAAACCTTCATTCTCTATAAATTTGAATGCAACTCATCAATGATTAACATCTTAGCACATGCTTCTCTACACGCTTGTTGACTAAAGAATGTAGTCACAAAATTACTACCACATTTTTCACCATGAGAAGGTCGAAGAGTCAAAATAGTTTGTCCTTTTTCCTCCTCCTTATATGGATACTTCTTACACTGATTTTTTAAGTGTTTCCATAATGTGCTAGTCCCACAAGAAGTAGTATCACATGCATACTCTTTACCACAATAATGCACGTGCAGCTATTACTGTTATTTTCCAACTTTGTGAAGTGATCTCATACAGTGGAGGTTGTCTTAGTAGATCTAAATCTCTTCTTAGAATGTAATGGTGGTTTACTTGAACTACCAATTCCAACAGTATTAGCAACGACATGATCGAGGGGAGCAATACTAGGACTATGACTAGGACTAGTTTGACTAAGATTTCCACTGCTCTCCATAATCTATAAAAATAGAAAAACTAGAGTCAAAACTAACATAAAATCTATTTTATAGAACATCCAAAACAAAAAACAAATACTAAAAAATATATATTTACATTAACAAACAACCACAACCCAGAAGTGAATTTGGCTACAGGGAGAACAAAATTACAAACCTCGAAATCGGCCACTGCTGGAAGAACCTACTGTTCCAAGAGGCAAGACATCTGTAATTTAAAAATTAAAAACAAAAAAAAATACAAATTTAAATGAAGAACAGTAGAAGAAAAAAAATTACTGAAATGAAATGAAACTAAATATATATATATATATATATATATATATATATATATATATATATATATATATATATATATAAACGAACGACCAAATTATGAACAAAGACGAACCAGCAGAGTGGTCACGATGGCAGACGAATGGCTTGATTTAAGGCAATAAGGCTGACTGGCAACTGCTGTCGGATCGAAGACCGAGAGGAGAGGTAGATCGAGAGGAGAGCGAGACCGAGAGGAGAGCGAGAGGCTGACTGCGACTGGTGACGGCTTTCGGACCGGAGACTGAGAAGAGAGCGAGATCGAAAGGAGAGCGAGACTGAGAGGAGAGCGACACTGCGAGTGCGAGAAGAGCGACATTGCGAGTCTGCGAGTGCGAGGAGAGCGATACTGTGAGTCTGCGAGTGCGAGGAGAGCGATAGCGAGTCAGCGAGTCTGAGAGGGAGAATGGGAGAGGAGAATGAGCGAGTCGAGCGACACTGTGGTGTGGGCACTAGGTTCAGGTTTTGGCGTTAGCGTTAAAAACAAAATGAAAATCTAAGGCAGAGAGTGAGGGAGGGAGGCGGCAGGCAACGGGACTAAAGGAGAAGTTAGAAGAGAGTGGATTTTCTTTGACCAAATGTATTTAAAAAAACCCTAACTAGAATTTCTTTTATCTTTTTCAGTTATTTTTTTTTTTTAATTCGTAATTCGGGTTGGGTTGGGTCAACCCGAATTTTGAAAATTTCAACCCGAGACCCAACCCAACCCGAAAAAATCTAGAAAACATAACCCAACCCAACCCAAGTATTAAATTAACCCAACACAACCCTTCTACTTCGGGTTGAGTAGTCCGAGTTGTTCGGGTTATTTGAACACCCCTACATTTTGAAACTCAAGGATTGAAGTGAAACCAAACTTAAAAGTTAAAAAAACTAAACACGTAACATTTTAAAATTTAGAGACCAAATAAAAATTAGACCGTTAATGCAACCATTTATCCCCAAATGCATTAAACCCACAAGCAAATGGCAATCGGCCGCACACGAAGCACATCCCCGGCAGTGTAATCTAGTCCGGCACCGAACTTGCCAACAACTACATAAGGCAACGGCGTGGGCACTGAAGCAGGTAGGTTACCGATTTGCAAAGAAGTGAATTAGCAGTTAGGTTTCGGGCCGTTGAAGAACATTGAGAAGCACATCAAAACGAGAGGTCCTGAATAATTTTGGAGGCCCAATAATCCCAACGGTAACGCTTTTGTATACCCTGGCCATCGAAACTATTTGTGAACTCAAACAAAAACAGACCACAAATCTATATTATTATTATTATTATTATTATTTAGATTATTTGCAACCAAAATGAGGGGCACAAAACTCCATAATCGCAGTCCTTTTGAGCAATCATCAAGCCACATAGGGAACCAAAAGCTTCCGCCAGCCTACTCATGAATTCGGCCCGTTTTCCATTATATATTTATTATATACACTAAAAACAGGTTTATTTATTTTATTTAAAAAATGAAGTATGAAGTAGCTAGCCTGGAGGGATCAGCGGCATAAAGCATCATTGAAAATTTATATATATATATATTTTTTGTTTCATATTACTTTTAAAAATATCTACTTGCTACAACAACATTTATATTTTAGCAGTTACCTATAGGAATTTGTCTGAGGTTATAGTGCCTCACAAATCATTGCATATGCATACTTCAATCCACATGTGATCAATAATACAGTGTCTTTTAATGAGAATTATTTTAAGCATGTATGTTATATATTGTATTAAAATACTTTAAATTAAATTAACGATTCCATTTATTTTCTTTCATATTTTTTTAAAAACAAATATGAATATATATCCATGTACTCTCTTTTTTTTTTGTTTACAAATATTTAAACCAGATTTATTGAGAAATTTAATTTATTGAATTTGAATTTGTATTTATATTGATTTCAATATTGTGAGTATATTTTCTAATATTTCAACCTTTGATTCTTTTTTTTTGAAAAATAAACTTTAATCATTTGACATGTTGACTTTCTTGGATGATCGGTCTTAAGACTTATTGATCTTCTTGTAGTATCGACTTTTAGACTTATTGGTCTTGTTGATCAATTTGGATCGACATCTGGTTTGTTAATCGACTTGGATCTACCTATGACTTAAGAGTTAACATTCATTGGCTACATTAATTATAGTTAAAAACTTAAATAAAACATCAAAAATAAATTATCCATAATTCAAATAAATTAAAATAAATTCTCTTAAATTATTGGGCTTTAATTCCTTTAATTTTAGATTGGTTATTAATAGTTATTTATGATAAATGTAGAAGAGATTACGTGGCGCTATATAATTGGGTAGACTGACTAAGCTACCTATGGCCAGCTTTTGTGTCATAGTCAAAGTCAAATTGAGTTTCATTAACAATTAAGCAATCTAATATTAGAGATTAGGAAAGGCCATGTGTCGACAATATAAAACAACTTTTCATTGGCCAATTATTTGCTGCCACCTCAATTGCACATTTTTTGGTCACTTTATTAATTTCTAAAAGTAATTGCTCACCATTGTAATATTACAAAATAAACTTCAATATTAAATAAATTAGTATTTGATAAATTTTAACTTCGATAATTGAGTTATAAAACAATGTTTGAACAGGTAGTTTATGATGTTGATTAAGGAATAGCTATATAATGACTCAAAATTTGCACAATTATTTTATAATTTTTAATTTTCGATAATTATTTGAATTATTACATATCTTTCATTTAAATTAAAATTTTGTTTGCTCTAAATTATCGGCGAAGTATAATAAAAATATATTACAATCTCTTATAAATTTGGCAATTTTTTTTAATAGTTGTTTTGAACCAATCCATTTAAACAATTAAAAAATAAATTTGATAACTTTTTAATAATCTTTCTTAATAAATTCATAATTAATTATTTTTTAACATTATTTTCAAATATAACAAAAGCTAACTTTTTGTAAATACATAATAGGCCTTTATTTAGATTGCTATAAACTTTTATTGCTCAGTATATTTGAAATTTTTATATCTGTAAATAGTCAAAAGAAAAGTTGTTTTGCTATTCTTTTAAATAAAAAATTAGAATTTGCATTTGCTATTTACCTTATCAGCCCTTTAATGTTTACCGTTAGCTAAAACTACTGTTTTAATGATCAATGGTATAATTGGACCTTTTAACAGTTTACTTTCATCATAAATGGGCCAAGCCCATATTAAAACTAAATTATGGGCCTAAATTTTTGTGCATTTTGCTCCTGTGACTACCCGTCCAGGTTCATCCAACCCACCTTTTCCAACATAAACTATCAGACAAACACGTCAATATTTGAATAAAAATTAAGAATCTAAGTAAATCAAAAATCAAAATTTTATATTACATTATTTGGAAAATCAAGAACTTTAGATAGTGCCTGTCTTTATCAACGATCATCAGTGATAAACATCTGGTGTTATAAAATCAATTAACAATGATAACAAAAGTAAAAATGAAAGATATTTTCAGGGACAGTAGGCCACGTTAACGACAAAAGTGGGGGAGTGGATACCGAAAGTGCAATATGGGGGAACAGAATTCAGAAATGGACATGCCCAAAAAATGCTAGCTATGTTAAAATTATATTATTTCCAGATTCTATTCTTCCTAAATCAAGAATCTCACCTTTATGAGGTGAAATGCATCAATCAATCCCCCAAATGAATCCAATTCCTTCTTTTTACTTTTCCTCTATGAACATAAATTCTTTGCTTGAATCTTAATCAAAGCACTTTCTTTTCTTGTATCTTCCCCAACCCACTTCAACTTAAAAGAGAAACCCTTTTATTTCCTTAGCACTCTCTTCAGATTTTTGGACTTGAATCGGGAATTGATCAGTCAGAATGGCTAATGCTAATGCAAGTGTTTCTGAGAGAGAAAATTCTTGGAATTTGATTTCTTAGTCCTAATGGGTGTTGTTTTCTGGCCATAGGTGGTGGAACTGAAGGTCTTTTTGCATTGTGAGGAGTGCATCAAGAAGATTCTCAAAGCCATCAAGAAAATACAAGGTTTGTGTTCATTGTCTTTATCAATTTCTCCTGTGGTTTTAAGTTTAATAATCTTCAAAAGAATGAGTAAACCATTTGGGGATTTCGTTATTTTCTATTTTTCTTTCCTTCTCCATTGGCAGATATAGAAACATATAATGTAGATATACAGCTGAACAAGGTGACCGTCACAGGCAATGTCACTGAAGAAGAAGTCATCAAAGTTCTTCAGAAAATTAGGAAAACTGCAATTCCATGGCAAGGTGATGAAGTTGACAATCAAGTCGACAACATTAATTACTAGAGGATTTTGGCGATTATCTGCCCAGAAAAAGATTAGTGAAGAGAGAATAATACTTCAAATTCCGATGTTGTTAGTGATGGATCTACTTTGTTGAGAATTTTGGAACTCTTTATTCTATCATAATCGAAAGTAAGACTTGGTACAAATTTACATGAACTAAACACAGACCATCGGAGTTAATTTGTAACAGATCAAGTTCTAGACTCTGTACATAAACGAAATGGAAAACCTAGATCAACAACAATTCAAACTGGTTCCTGAGTTCTGATGAAGAAACATACTCGATGAGTTGGAAATACCGCGTCGAGTTCATCTCGGCTGGTGAATCGTCCTCGGACTCACTTTCACGTTCACGATCTTGGGAGCCTTTTGAGCATACTTAGGAACCTCCGCTCCAGACCGAGCCTTCTGCCATTTGAAAGCTCCCATTGGAACCAAATCCTTCGAGAACTCCAATTCTTCCTCTTCCTCTGAAGAAGAAAACAAAAGGAACAACAAATTAGTAAGTTGGATTAAGAGAGGTAAAACGAATTACTGAATGGATGACTGGATTTCGTTTCTTACGTTGACGAGTGAAGTCGTCGAAGAAATTCTCAAGATCCGGAAGGACAAATTCTTCATTTTCTGCGAACGAAAGATCATTTTGAGGATCTTGAAAGCGTTCTTGAAGCCAGTACTCACGAAACCACGGCGACGACTGGATAAGATCCCACCACTGGTCGGAGAAATCCTCCACCGTCCTGTACGCCATCGGAACGAACAAGGGAGCGTTAGGATTCAACATGGAAACGGAAGAAGAAGAGTTTCTTTGAGTAACAACATCCATAGCCGAAGCTTGCTTAATCGAAGTTTGAAGTTGGAAGACGAAGATTTATGGAGAGGTTGGGATGAAATATATAAAAATGAAAAAGTGAAATAGCACTCAGGTTTTAGTTTTATTACGGAAATGACACTGTTTAAAGGAAGATGGAATTGGGCCCAAGGTTTTTAAAACGGGGTTGATTTCTCTGACTAATCGAAGGAACTTTATAACGCTCCTGCACTGCACACCGTTTTTGGTCCCACGTCGAAACTATAATAAAATATTAACAATTTTATAATTGTTTTTAAATATTTTTGATTCATGAGTTCCAAGAATTACTCCGGGATTTAGTTCTGATCCATAACCCCATCACAGTTATCACTATCCACAACCAGCACTCCACGTCATCGTTCTTATCCCTTCCCTTTTCAGCTACTTTTTTAATACACACTATTTTACATCACGTGCAATCCACGTACCCACTATTTCACTTTCACATCACTAGCTATAAAACATTAACATACATTTTTTTGGTGTATAATTAAATAATAAATATTTTGACATACAAATTTAAAATAACAAAATAGTTACTAGTCAAACTAATTATAAAATGAGTTGCATGTATTTCACCATCTTTACAACATTTGGAACATAAATTTTAAATCATTGTACTTTTATGATGTATAAATCCTAAATTTTTTACATGAAATTAATTGGTTCAACTAACTCTTGAATAATATATTTGATGATTATTGGTTTTTCTAGCATGTTTGTGTAATTCAAAAAGATTTATTTCTAAATACCTTTGTTTTAGATCTCTTTTGAATCTATCCAATTTGATTTTGTTGCTCTCCTTGCTATAGTTTTCCTGGATAGTTCTCCTAACACAATGAGTAAAAATTGTTAAATTTAAACACATGAAAACCACATACAAATTTTGGTTCAAACAAATAAATAAGATATCTAAGATTTTGATTTTGATAAAGTCAAAACTATAGAAATCTAATCCAAACTATCTAACTGAAAATCATAAAATAATAATAATATAAATTTTCACAAACTAACAAAAACTACATGCTCAACATTTAAATTTTAAAATAACACAAATTTATAAACTTTTGTTATTGTTGAAAATGAATGCATTTTATATAATTGTGTCTCTACCAAAAGGAACTAAAATTTAAATATATTAAATAATTTTATCAATTGGGAGATGATCCTTTGATATGAAGCATACCATAATGAATGAAATTGTAGCACCCTTACGTTCCAAGTCTTCTATTATGTTGTCGCTCTTTCAAGTTTGAAGTCAATTTGCAACTACTACATCTGTGAATCCAAAATAATTGTCATGGTTAACACTCCCTCTTCTCCGATTTTCCCATTCAAACCCAATTCCCTTTCTTATATACCAACTCAATTATTGTTTATTTTTACTTCTAGTAATTTCTCTCACTTGTATCTTTCAGAAAAAAATAAACAACTTCAAAAAATTAAAGAAAATGAAAACTAAACTTCCTATGTATACAGAATTTAAATTTGAGAATATCTAGATATTTGTTAATGGTAGGAACAAATCTACTAACCAATATTGTTTCACAATTCTAATTTCAAGATATCATGAATATCTGATTTCTCAAATATATATGTTAATCAATAATAATAAATCGAAGTTTAAATATGAATTTAACAATCATACCTTTTCGTCAAATAAAATAAGTTTAAGGTTTATCAAAGTTTCATTTTGCCATGATCCAATATTTTTTTTACGAAGAATGAAAATTCCAATTATCATTTTACAATTCTTTATATAATGGCATTCTAAAAATGGAGATGGATCAAAGAAAATAGAAAAGTTTGCATTTATCTTTTGAAAAATATTTTGTGAAGTCATATACTATTTGTGAGAAATGTGTCTATGTGAATTTTAGTTATTATCTGAATGGCTACATCTAAGAGAATTTCTTGGAAACTAGAAAAGTATGATTATTATTTATTTAAAAAATATTTAGTTATTATGTGAAGTTAAATTTAAATTACTTATTCTGAAAAACAATGTGATACAAAA
This sequence comes from Citrullus mucosospermus, assembly GCA_030954485.1. Taxonomy (NCBI): domain Eukaryota; kingdom Viridiplantae; phylum Streptophyta; class Magnoliopsida; order Cucurbitales; family Cucurbitaceae; genus Citrullus; species Citrullus mucosospermus. The sequence continues at coordinate 6,196,917 of CM062065.1, forward strand.
TTTTGTTTCCTGTCATTGTATTTGTCGGAAAAGTACAAAATTGGAAAAGAAAAGTTAAAAATATCAACAAAAACTCCAAGGGTACAAATATATTGTTTTTAATTATAAAAGGGTGTGATGTAATTTATACTTGACTTACTTTTTTGACTCTTTCCTCTCTTCTCTCTTCCATATTTTTTTCCGGTTAAAATATTAGGTAATTTGTTCAATTTTAGTTTTTATATTTTCAAATATTTAATTTTAGTCATTATATTTTCAATAAATCTTAAATTTAGTCCCTCAAAATTAATTTTCATTGAAATTGATTACATAATCATAATTATTTTAATGCAAAAAAACACAATATGTAAATATTTTTTTTGAAAATTTATGGTGAAAATGTTAATAAAAGAATAAAAAGTAATGAAAAAATCCACAATAAACAAGTAGTAGGGACTAAATATAAGATTTATTGAAAGTACAGGAACTAAAATTGGATATTTAAAAATATAGAGACTAAAATTGAACAAACTTAAAATTACAGGGATCATAAATAATATTTTAACCTGTTTTTTCCCTCTCTCCTCCGCTCATGTCTCATGTGATGCCTCTTCATAGGAGGGAGGATAGCTTGTTGGAAACAAAAATCTTAAAAAAAATAAATAAATAAATAAAATACAAACAACCAATGGAAAGGGCATAATGGGCATTTAACAAAAAAAATGAGGGACAACATAGGAAGAGAAAATTTCTCCCCATATAGGACCTTTTATATATTAGTTAAGAGGCACGTGCATCACACATGGTTAAATTTTTTTAGAATATATGTTTCTAAAGTAAAATTAAAATAAGGAATATATCTAAATTTTATTGAGTTCAAATAATAAATATCTGACATTAAATTTAAAATATATATATATAAAGAAAGAATTAGTGCATAAAATTGTATATATAATATTTTAAGTTATTTGACAATAGATATGAAATAATGTTGCACTAGGTTGAGAATCTTTTGAACATAAATATCTAGGTGACATAAATTTATGAATGAATATGTTGTTCAATTGAGTATCAATGGTAAGTATTTGATATAGAATTTAAAAGTGATGAAAGAGGTAAAAAAAAATATATGGATGAATGAAATTAAAATACATATGACCCAACTGAAATAAAATTTATATAGAAGTGATACAATAAGACTGTTAATTACCTTACATGTCATTATTGAGTGGTTTTCTTTGGAGTAAATTGTTTTAAAATTACAGATTTCATGTGTCATGTTGTGTGGTCTTGGAAGAGAGTAAATTCTAAAGAAAACAAAAATATATTTCATAAGAATTATATTTTAAAAATTAATCACAAGAAGTGAAGAACTAACAAACATATTTACTATGGAAAGAAAGGAATAACAAAATATAAAGTCACAAGATAAAGAAATATTTGTTTAACTCTCAATTAAAAAAAAAAAAAAAGAAAAAGAAAACAATCCCCCAACCAAGAAAACCAAAACAGAGGTCTAAAAAAGATAATAAGATACTGATAATGCAAATACATTAAATAGAAAAATACATAATTATGTGATTGAATGTGTACAAAAATAAGAATAATAATAATATAAAATTTCACCTTAACAGTAAAAATAGTAAACACATCAAAATTAGTCTAAAAACGGCTCAAAATTGAAACAATAGAACCTATCAACAACAAGGGCAATATAAAGTCGTAAACAAACATGTAGGTTAAACCTTTTCTTTTTATCATTGTACATTACAAAAATGTAGGTTAAATAAAAGCATAATAGAGATATGTATATTTAGTTTCTAAAGAATTGTAGTTATAATGTGAAATGACACGTCTTTAATAGATTTTAGTTATTTTATGAAGGGGTGTCTTAATAGTTAAATTACATATCTTATCATGTAAAAAGGTGTGTTTCCTAAAAAAGATTGTTTGAAAATTTCATGAAATAAAAAAACTCAAAGTACAAACACTGTGATGAAGGGATATGAAGACAATAGATCAAACCCTAAAAAGACAAGACAAAATAGGAATAATGAAACTATAATGAAGTGATGTAAGGGTAAAATAGTTATTATCTAAAATTTCAAAGGCAAAGAGAGAATGTAAAAATTCTCCCCCTTTTGATATAGTATAGATGATATAGATTACTAAAATTACTATTAAAATTAAATTTAAAATTTCATAATCATTTTTAAAATAATTATTATAAATGACAAAATTGTTGGAGACATTTTTAAATATATCAAAATGTCACTTTTTATGAGTGTTAGAGACTATTAGATCACTATTTGAATAATTAAAGTCAAATTAAAACAAAACTCAAATTTCAATCAACCAATTACAACATTTTAAAATTTATGGACTTTTAGGGGTGAGAAGATTAATAGAATAGGCTTGTAATGTAATGTAATCCAAAATGAATGTTTGGATTGAGTGTTTTTTTTGCTTGTAATACAAAAGTCAACCCAATCCTATTTTCCACTATTCGTTTATTCCTTTTAAGTGCTTATGCATTCCAATACTCGTCTGATTCCCAATAATCCTATTACATTTCAGCTCTCCAAACAACTCCTAAAAGTTTATAATGAAATTTTCCAAGTTTGTGTAGATGGTGACTATGCCTTCTTAACTTAAATTTTAAAAATACTATGTCTAGATTTTAACAATGGTTTAGATAAGATCCATAGTTCAGAATCTAAACACCGTATTTTTAGATCGAGTAACCCATCTTTTTGTCATAGGTCATTAAATCGCAAAATAAAATAAAATAAAATAGACAGCTTCTTTTATACTCTTCTAATATCACCAAAATTGCATTTTTATGACTACATCAAAAATAGCTTACAGAATTGTGTATGAGAAAAATACACCCACCCAGAGAAATCAAATCGATCCCTGCTGTGTCTCTTATAATGGCATCCGGATTTAATTTTACAAGCTATCTCGGATGTGTAATGTGAGAGACTATCACCTTATTGATTCTTGAACTCATCGGAACTACCCTGAGCTGCCTCTTCAGTGACTTGACATCCCAACGCAGCGGGATTAGGAGATTCTTGCACTTGGTAAGAGGGCGATTCTCGAGTTTGTAATCCTGTAAACCGTGCGAGATCGATCCATTGCTGCATGTTTCAAAAGAGAGTTAAGAATTCATCCATGTCGAAAAAGAGAACTCATTACCAAAGAAGCAAAACAATCATAAGTATTTAGTGTGGAAAATGGAAAGAGATTTTCACAGATGATACTAAATAAGTGGTATTTGGTGTGGAAAATGGAAAGACATTTTCACAGATGATACTAAATAAGTACCACATAGATGTCATAATCACTCTTTGATCTAGGTATATGGATAAAGGTCCATTTGGATTAACTTAAAAAATAAATATTTTTTAAAAATTCATTTTTATTTTAACACCTTTGATAAGAACTATTTAAAACAAAGACACTAATAGCTTTTAAAATTCATTTAGAGTAATTGTCAAACACTTGTATTTCTTTTAGAGATGACTTATTTTTAAATTAAATACTTGAAAAGGTATTTCGAACACACTGAAAGTTGATTTGCTAAATTCTTTGAAAGCAAATACGCCGGTGAAATAGCAGTCTCCTTTAAATAAAAAGCAATAGAATAATTTATTCGAGTTTTTTTTTTCAAAATAGATGAAGTTAGAGCTACACGCACCTGAGTACCCCAGTAAGAGTTTAATGTTCGAACAACAAATGAGAGCATATTTACAAGTAATATTTGAGAAGAAAATGCATCAGAAAGCCGGTGCTCCACTATTCCAGCAATAATCTGCGTTAGAGGATAGTGCATCAGATGCTTGAAATGGACAAGATTAAGATGCAAGACTATAAAAAAAAATGAAACTGAAAACAAAACAAATGCACTGGTCAAATATAATTCTCAACAACTTATTCATACAGTACATTTCGAATTTTCTACTTTAAAATCACCCGTACATAAGATAAGGAAGGTAAATGGAAGTACATCGCACTATGTGTTTCCAGACGATACCGAGGAAAAATAATTTATTATGCATCTATATACATAGACAGACTCTCACACACACATACACAAGTTCTATAAGCATATGGACAAAATAGCTCTTAAATTTTGCCTTAAGATTAGTAATAGAAAGCTTAAAAGGATTCCCCACTCCCTAATTAGCCAAAAAAGAAGAAACTAGAAAATAAGAATATGAAGAATGAAATGAGTACTTCAAAGAAGAATTAATCTTCATCAACATATTTGAAGCATAAGCAAATCTTCTGGCTACCTGATATCTTAAATTTGCTGATGTTCCCAAAAAGCACCCATAGACTGCTGCTGTTTTAAGTATTGGAGATCTCTTATTTCGTTGCTTAGTCTCCAAGGCTGGATTGAGGAATTTACGAATGGTAAACAAAGCATTTGACGAAGCCACGGCACCAATGCTGGAAATAAAGCCAACACTAGCAAGTTTTAAGCCACCAAAAAGAACAGATGCCACCCTGTGACCGACATTCCAATTCTTTCCAGCAAGGTTTTTTTGAAAAGCATTATCTGGGATAGATCCAAGTAGACCTTGTAAAATATCAGTGCTTCCAGATACATCAATGTCATCTGTGGAAAGGAACGCCAGGGTCGGTGCAGGAAGCCAGACAGTAAAAAAATCAACAACTGCACCCCTTAAGGTATCTGTAATAACGTAATCAAGTTCCAGGAAAAAGTTCTCTTTTCGCCTCTCATATTGTGCTAAAAGAGTAGTTGTTAGCGATATGGCTTCTTCTATCGCTAATCTATGTAAAAATTTGGGATCTGCCAACAATCTTTCCCTGAAACCCTGTGCCAAAGTGAGGTGCAGTAAGATTCAATGGAAGATTTTAGCAACGTTCCTAATTTACCAGACAATCAGACAGTAATTGGAATTTCTTATTGAACTATAAAACAAGCAAGTGCTAGAAGTCATTTTCAGAAAGCAACTAAACCTGGAAACGATGTGTAAGTTCTGCTATCAGAGGATATTGCTCCAGATCAAAGAAGTTCTGTAACACCTCTGGCGATACTAAACCCAGATCCAACCCTTTTTGGATATCCTGAAAGTATGCCATGATATTTATTGAGTAGAATGTAGCATATATGCAGACCAATAATTAGCCTCTAATTTCTAAATTTCTTAGAAAAACTCGACTCTTTCCAGTGTACCTCCATTTTCCAGATTCAACTATGAAAGGATAGAACAGCCAATTATTTCACCCCAAAAGAAAAATGTAAAAACTGAAAGCACGTATCCAAACACAAACTTTTCATTGATAATTGGAAAGTTACAAGATACCAAACACCTATGACAAGCCTAACAAGGCATAATCCAAAATAAACAACTATACACAGGACAACTATGAAAAAACACAAGATTACCTGGGTCCTAGACTACAAATTACTGCACAACGTTGCTATAATTGACAAGCTCAATACAACGGTATCAAAGCAGTATTAATTTGGAGGCTACTGCCTTGATAATTAGGTCAAGGCCACAACCAACCCACTTTTTCTTTACACACCTTCATGCTTTAACCTAGTCACAACCATCTAACTTTGCATTGTCATATGGGATTATTTTGAAACAAGTACATGATGAACTGGATAAATCAAATTATCAAATGCAAATTTCCAGTAACAATAGCATCCAGCCCCGAACAATCAATCATTGAGCTGAAGAACACGTGAATTGTATAGCAAGTATCTGGAAGAACATGATACTAAAACAAACCACCAGAAGACGGCTCTTATCCTCTTATTCCAAGTTTCCAATTAAAAAAGTATAAAATATTAAGCATGAAGAATTGTCTTAACCTGATAATTCGTCTAGCCAAGAATTAAAACAACGAATTTAGTTTCCATCAAGCTAACCTGCGGAAGGCCGTCACGCTTCCTTCCAGCTGCATTCATAACTCTAGCAATTTCAGCACGATCAAAACAGTTTCTGCTGCAGGGTCTGGCAGCAGAATACCACAAGAAATCTGCGACAGGAACGTCACCCTCTCTCCGCATTTGTTGTCTTTCAGGATCAAGTAAAACCACTACTTGGTTTTTCTTAGGTACCTTTTTTGAAATTCTTGCAGGCAGGCCAGTGCCTCTAGATCCATATGCAACATGGCTCGCACCTGTCACAACCACCAACATACCAGTTCCTCCACCATCTTGCATAGCTTGTAGAATAATTTGTGACATAGCATATTCTTCAACTACTCTTGATTGAGCAGATAAATATGAACTTGGACCAAAAGGTATAGGTTGGTAAGAATAATTCAGGTCAGCTGAAGTTCTACGTGATATAGCTGTGAATCCAGAGATGAAACCTGAACCAGCTGGTGGAGCAAATACTTTTCGATCAGCTTTTGAAAGTCCCCTGATACCCTCTGCTTGTACAATTCTCAAAACCTATTGATATTGACATAACAAGATGACTCTTAAGTACTCGGAAAAAAACAAGATCATACATCACACAATAGCAAGAAGCTCGAACAAGACTGTGATGAGAAGAACTGATGATAAAAGTACACGACTACATCAAGTATATAATGTCTCTTGTACAAAATTACTCAGAAGTCTTTTTCCATCCCAAGTATTATCATATTAAGGTTAGCAGCTCTGGAATGGGCAATGTTCGCAATAGTTGTAAACTTTTGTAAGGAACTTGTGCAAAGAGGCAAGCCATCTCTCTACATCTTCATAGTGGTACAACTATATTATCTACTTTGAGTCAGAATCTGTGCATACTTCATGCTTAGCTTCTATCTTGAAAGCCTTAATAACAATAAAGGTATTGTCCCTACAATTTTCACTATCGGGTGTCAAGGGAACTCATAGGATATTGATTCTAGGTAGGTGACCATCATAGCTGGAACTCATGACCTCTTAGCCATTTATTGAGATATGTTTTCTTTTTACCACTAAGCCAATCATGCACCACTTCTAACCAATATGGGATTATCAATCATGTTTGCATCCCCAAGCACCAAACCACTGACATGACAATAGTTTTTTTCCCCACAGGCTTGCTATTGAAAGAGGTATAAGGCTAACTAAATCCTCTATTCGCTAAGTTCGTTGCTATTTTGAATCGAGTCCTGTAATCCACACTTTGCAAGAGAGAAGACAATGAATCCATGACGAGTAAAATCAATTACCTTGAGAGGTGTACCGCAAGCAATAAGACGAACTCCGTTTTCACGACAGTAACTTAGAAGAGGCTCATACTCCTGCCAGCGCTGCGGTGGCCAATGTGAAGTGTAAGACTTCAGAGTTTCTCCATCAATACTTTTGTCAATGTACTGGTTGAGCTGCTCCTGCAAATCAGAAGGAAACGCTTCCAGAGCTAGAGACAATACCCTTTCGCTTTCACCACACCTTCTTTTCAAGTTTTTCACAAATTCAAGCTCCAATTCCTTATCGTCTCGAATCGGAACTTGTTCGGCTTCTCCTAAATAGACTACCCGAGCATTCATTATCTTCTCCCAAACTTTCCTCTTGTCCTTCCCCACGGCCAGGGGCTCTCCAATAACAGTCGCATCGTAAATCCTCGCAGTAATTACTTCCTCCTCAGCTGTCGAAGCTATAGGCGATGGCAACGGCGATGTCACCGCCTCAAGCACTGGAGTCACAGTCTCCGGAGACTTCTCTTCCGCTCTGACCACTGCTGATTGTAGAAACCGAGCGCCAATTGCAATTAATGGAACCCCGAGTACGGCTCGTCTCGTACTGAGAATCTGGGCGGCCGATTTTCTCTCTACCTCATCGGAACGCTCTGAATCTTCGTGTGTATCCTGGAGGCAGTGAATAGAAAAACTTGAGCGGGTATTTTGCCTGATTGGAAAACTTGCGCAACCATTTCTCCTTATTAAAATTTCTCCGACAAATCGACACTCCGCAACGGAATTTCGCCGGACAGAATCCGCCGGCACAGCAGCACGTGACCGACGGACGGTGGAGCTCGCATGTACAGGTCCACCACTAAAGCCGCCGTGGACATTGAGCTTCATTTCGCGGCGTGGGTGTGGCAGCTGTCAGTTCCACATCTTCACAAAAGAGGAAAATTAGTACCGAAAATTTTCCCTCACAAAAGAGAACTGGTGGTCTGGTGGAACCGTTGACTGAATTTCAGCCTTTAAATTATATTTTTAAAATTTTCAACTCACATCTATTTTATCTTTAAAGGAAAATCATTATTCATCTCGTGCATCTCTTTTCTATGAACTGCTATCAACCTCGATTTCTGAAGTTTGATATCTCACCTTGCATATTATCAAAACAAAAACAAAAATTATTGATATGCATAGAAATCATGTTGAAAATTGTAATATAACTTGTATAACTTCTAATACAAAATGACATACTCTTTAAAAGTGCTTAATAAGTTTTTAGTCTCTAATTTTGTATATAACAAGTTATTGAATTTTAGAAAAGGAAAATATCATGAAGCTTATAAACTTTCAATTTTTGTTGTACAAATCTATGTATTTGATATGGTTCCTATTCAACATTATTAATAAAATGTAATTCATAGCTCTCTTAAAGACAAAATAAAAAATTTAGACTTCCTTTGGTAATCATTTTATTTTTTGTTTTTATTTTTAAAAATTAAGTTTAATGATAAAGAGAATGTCACAGTGGACAAGTCAAAAGGTCAAAGGGTGATAACTCAAATTAAAGGTGTCATGTCATGTAGTGAAAGCCACGATGAACAAAAATTAAAAGGTTAAAGAGTCCGTTACAATTCTCACCAGAAGATTCTTTTATTTGTTATTTCGGTGCCATCTATAAAAGTTGTTATTGTATTTTTCTATTATTTATTTATTTTATTTCATAATTATTGTAACCGTAGAAGGGTGCTATTGTGTATAAAGAGGGTGTCTCTCCCTCGGTAATCAATGAGTGCAAATATTAGAGCAAATTCTTAAAAATATATCTTTACCTAAATTTATCTTAGTATTAGAGCCATCAATGGCCAACGTCAAATCCAATGGGACCTCTGCGTCTGAGATGACAAAATTCGATACATTCCTTCTAAATCAGGCTTCTTAATCAGATAAGAAGCACAATATTGGAGAGAGGAAACTTTATGCTATGGACAACTTTGGCTCTTCCCCAGCTACAAACTTAAGGGACACCTATCAGATACTAAGCCCTGCCCTCCCATGTTTCTCACCCTCCCTGATGAATCGACAAAAGCTGGTGCTGTGTCCAGCTCAGAACTGGTAGGAGGATCGTCCACCTCACCTGGCGGCAAACCCCTATGAAGCTTGGGTCACAGTTGACCAACTGCTCCTCGGTTGGCTGTATAATTCCATGACGCCGGAAGTCGTCTTGCAACAATGGGTCATGAAATTGCAAAAGCGATATGGGACGCTATCCATGCCTTATTCGGTGTTCAATCGCGAGCGGAGGAAGACTACCTCCGTCAAGTTTTTTAGCAAACGCACAAAGGTAATCTGTCTATGGCTAAATATTTGAAATTGTAATAATCTAGCACAAGTTGGGAAGCTCGTGTCTACTTGCAATCTTGTTTCCCAACTGTTGCTTGGTCTTGATGAGGAATACAACCCCGTGATGGTAGTTTTACAGAGTAAACCTGATATTTCTTGGCTCGATAGGCAATTGGAGCTACTGTTATTTGAGAAGTGATTGGAACATCAAACACAACCAAAGCTACTGCATACTTCAGTCATAATGCGTCTGTCAATGTCGCATTTAATCAGAATCAATTTGGCTCCAAAACTCCCAGTCAGAATAACAATCAAGGGAGTAATCGACAGCAGTTCAATGGATCAAGGGGCAACTCCAATTTCAATGGAGGGTGCAATTGTGGCCATGGCACAATCGTCGCGTCTCATGATAACCAGAGGCAAAGCCGAAATTTTCAAACTAAAAGCGTGATTGACCAAAACCAAGGTTGATTGGTCGTTGATGGAACCGATAAGGATCAAAGAAGCCCTTGCAACTCCTCAGTGGAAAGCAGCCATGGATACGGAATATAATGCCTTGCTCATAAACAAAATGTGGCATCTTGTTCCACCATCACCATCCTTCAATGTTCTTGGTAAAAAAATGGGTATTCCGCTTAAAGCGAAATTCGGATGGGTAGATTCAATACTATAAGGCGCGCTTGGTGGCAAAAAGGTTCCATCAATACCCTAGCATAGATATTTTTTAGACATTCAGCCCCGTGGCTAAGGCTACCACAATCAGAGTTGTACTCAGCATTACTGTAACCAAAGGATGGAGACTTCGACGACTTGATTTTAACAACGCCTTCTTAAATGGCAAGCTTGACGAGGATGTCTATATGCATCAGCCATCTAAGTATGTTCATCCTCAATATCTCAACTATGTATGTAAACTCGATAAAGCTATCTACGGTTTGAAACAACCCCCAAGGGTCTGGAGTAATACTTTGTGTGTTGTCTTAGTTGGTTGAGGATTTAAGAATTCAAAATCAGACACATCTCTATTCATTTTTCATTCAGGTAGCTCTGCGATTTTGCTTCTTGTCTACATAGATGATGTTATAATTACAGGAAATGATTCAACTCTTATTTCTTGCTTAATTGTGAGCCTTGACATAAAATTTGCTCTGAAAGACCTTGGAGATTTGAATTAATTTTTGGGAATACAAGTGCACTATCTCAACTCTAGGTTTCTAATAAACCAGTCAAAGTATGTTGAAAATCTTCTCCATAAACTTGATCTGTTTGATCTCAAATCGGCTCCTTCTCCTTTCCCATTGGGCAAACATCTCTCAACATTTGAAGGCACCCCTCTCACCAACCCATTTATCTACTATAGCATTATCGGAGCCTTACAATATCTGACGTACACGAGACCAGACATAGCTTATATTGTGAATCATCTAAGTTAATTTCTTCAACGTGCCCACTAACATTCATTCGCAAGCCATGAAACGGGTTCTACGGTATATCAATGGCACCAAGGACTTAGGGATTTTATTTCAACCCAACACTAATCTTGATATATCGGCCTTCTTTGATGCGGATTGTGCATCAAATATAGATGACTAGAAGTCTATAGCTGCCTATTGTACATTCATCAGAAACAATCTCGTGTCATGGTCTTTGAAGAAACAGACAGCAGTTGCCAGATCTAGTACTGAATTAGAGTATCGAACACTTGCCCATGCCTCCTCTGAAATTATTTGGTTACAACAATTACTTAGTGAAATTGGGATTAAGTCGATTTGAAAACCAATTATGTAGTGCAATAACATCAGTGCAGGTGCTCTTGCAATTAATCCAGTGTTTCATGGACGAACCAAGCACATTGAGATTGACGTCCATTTTGTTCGTGATCAGGTACTTAAAGGAAGGTTGGAGGTCCGATATGTTCCGTCCACAGATCAATTAGCAAATTGCTTAACAAAACCTCTAACGCATTCTTAATTCTTTTGCTTGCGGTTCAAACTCGGGGCCGTAGAACTTCCCACGAGTTTGAGGGGGGATGATAGAGAAAATGCCACAATGGACAAAAGGTCAGAGGGTGACAACTCAAATGAGATTGATGAATGATGTCATGTTCATGCAAGATCCAAGCACATGAGAAAAATATTCGCCAACATTATCAGTGCGCAAAGATTTGATAGACATTAAATTGATTTTGAATTTCAACATGAAAAGCACAAAAGTGAGCTAGTAACTCAAAATGATTTTTCATTAAATATAACCAAATCAAATGAGAATAATTGTCAACAAAAGTAACAAAATAACAAAAACATGTTTGAGACACAACTAGGTAAGGACCCCAAATATCAGAATGAACTAATAAAGACAGATGACCCAAATAGCGAACTAACATGAATCACAATTCAAAGAGGACAAAAACCGAAATTTTGGATAAAATTTCTTCAACACTAATAAAGATGGATGAACCAAATGACAATGAACTTCAAACGAAGATATAACTCCAGAGCATGTCACAACTTTCAGTATTTGGTGATTAAAAGTATAAAGGCCCCATGACTCATATCTTCTACCAATAATCTTCTTCTTCATACGATCCTAAAACAAGCAATAACTAGGAGAAAACGAGACAACACAGTTAAGATTATTAGTAAGTTAGCTAATAGAAATTAAATTAAAGGATAGTTGAGGCAAATGTAAAATAGAAGACAGAGAAAATGATGGGGAAAGGTCAATGGTACCAGAACCAAAAATAGAGGATGTTGAGCAATCTGCAATAGTGACAGATGGGGAAGAGGCAAGGAACCATGGTGTAAAAAATAAGCTAGAATTAGCTATCATATAAGTTGTGGCACGAGAGTATATGACCCATTTGGTAGATGATTTAAAGAGACATTTCGTATTACCTGTGTCAGAAATGGTGGCAATAGGATTAGATGAAGATGATGCTTGCAATGGGTCCTGGTATACCTGAAACTTAGCAAACTCATTTGTAAAAATGGTAAACGACTTCTTTGTCATATCATTGGTGGAAGCTATGTGAGCATTCTCAGATCATTTATTCTTATACAACAACTTCCGATAGTCACATTCAAATGGCTGTAAAAGGGTGGCAAACCATAGCAAAATTGGTGGACTTGCTCAATTTATCCATTACAACCATAATTGAATCAAACCCGAGCGACTTAGGTAACCCCTCTATAAATTCCATCGTCACTTCCCATATTTGATTGGGAATGGGCAGAGGTTGTAGGAGTCCAACCGGTGACAGGGCTTCCGTTTTGTTTCTCTCACATGTATCACAACTTTCTACATACCTCTTTACATCTGCTTTCATCCCTAGCCAAAACAACTCCCCTAACAGTCATTTATATGTCCTCAGAAAACCCGAATGACCTCCCAAACTTGAGTCATGAAAAGTGTAAAGGAGAGTTGGGATTAGAGAAGAAGATTGAGACAATACTAACCTTCCCTCATATAGAAAACTCCCCAACAACCACTGGTATTTCGGTTTTTCCTCCAAATCGTCTTTCAAAATTGCTATGATCTTTTGTAGTTCTTCATCATTCTCAACTTTCTTGAGGACTAAATCAATATCTAGTAGCCCAAGTGTCAATAGTGTATATAATTCAATCGCCGAAGGTACTCTAAAGAGGCCATTTGCTACTTTATTCTGAAGGTCCGGTTGGTACAAGATCTCAAAATCGTATCCCAATAATTTGATTAGCCACCTTTGGAATTGAGGTTGAACTCCTTGTTGCTCAATAAAAAATTTTAGAGCCTTTTGATCCGATGTCACTGTGAATTTGTGACCCAACAAGTAATGGTGCCAATTTTGAACTACCAACACCACTGCCATAAGTTTCCTTTCGTAAATGGATTTAGCCAGAGCCCAAGGTGATAATTCCTGACTGAAATAAGCTATTGGCCATGAATTTTGGGATCAAACTGCCCCCATACCAAATTCTGAAGCGTTTGTTTCCATAACAAATGGCTGTGAGAAATCAAGTAGAGCCAAAATAGGGATTGTCACCATTGCTTGCTTCAACTCGTTAAAGGCTGAATCGGCTTCATCATTCCACTGAAATGCATCTTTATGAAGGATTTGAGTTAACGGGGTAGCTAGGTTCCCATAACCTTGGACAAATCGTCGGTGATACCCAGTTAGTTGTAAAAATCCCCTGAGTTTTGTTACGGTTCTCAATTGTGGCCAATTTACCATTGCCTTTATCTTGTGCCCATCCTCCTCGACCCTTTTGTGATACCCAATGTCCTGAGCACTATATACGAGGATGACAAAAGATGCATTCTTCCGATTGTCATACAACTTATTTTCTCAAAAAACATTGAACACAACTTCTAAATGTAACTCATGAGTCGTAATGTCTGAACTGTAAACCAAGATGTCATCAAAGAACACTAAAATGAATCCCTGTAGGAAGGGACTGAGTATTTGATTCATACGTGATTGGAAAGTAGTTAGTGCATTTGTTAAACCAAATGACACTACTAGGAACCAATAGTGGCTCTCATGAGTCCAGAAAGTTGTCTTCTAATTTGATACAAACAGAGCACATAGCTCTGATGATGTATTGATGATGATTCAAAATGGAGGGTCTCAAATTTAATACTCAAAACAAGAAACAAGTACATTGAAAAAGGAAATAACCAGTACAATAATTTGCAAGAAAAGAAAATAAGAACCAACACATTCGAGAGAGCGGGTGATTCTCTCCTCCTAAAGGTCCTTCAGCCTTTACCCGAAATATCCTCCCCTCTATGCAATCTCATGCTTTCCTTTAATAACCAAATCAAGTGGTCCCCTCTCCAACTCAGATTCCTCATGTCTCCAATCCTTTCCCTTAACGATCTCCCAGCCAATTCCTCTTTTACCTCTCCTTTTATATGTCTAAAGTATTAGAAGCCTTACACTTTAGAATTGAGATTAGATGCAGCCTCCAGTCGTTTATTTCCCTCCACATTGACACCACACAAAGCTGATTTTTCCCCGTTTACTTTCTAACCATGACACCATTCAAACAATTCAATAGTTTTCTTCAACTTCTCAAGCATTTTGTCGCAAATTGAAGAATGGAAGCATGAATCCTATCCTTCCCCATAATAAAGCCTTCAAACAACCCATTAACGTGAAGCATAACAAGTAAGACACTCAGCACCTTGCTAATTAGGAGAAAAAGGAAAGAAGACAAAAGATCCCCTTGTTTAATTCCTCTAGTAGAAAATATTCTTCCTCTTGGTCTCCCACTAATAAATATCGAAAATCTTGGATCTTGAACACAGCCCATTATCCAAGATATCCACCGAGAATCAAAATTTCTGCATACTAAGATCTTCTCTAGGAACACCCAATCAACTTGATCAAAAGTTTTTCTCCAAAGTCTAGCTTGAGGATCCCTCACTTCTTTTTAAATCGGTAATCTTCAACAACTTCATTATCGATGAGGACCTCGGGTCAAGTATTTGCCTTCCACCAATAAATTGCTACTTTTCAATTTGGATCATCTAAAGCTTCTTGTCTATTTCTTGGAACAAATAAGTTGTCTACCCTAGAAGTGAAAGCTTTATGACTATTTGAAAAAAATTTGTACAATAATATAATTTATAGAAGTTGAAAATTTCTTACTAATTTCTTCTCTGCAAGTATAATAATCAATCAAATATTAGATTGTTAGATTACCATCTAATTGTCAATAATTGCTACCTGATTAATTTTTAATTGTCACAACAATGTTGTCGAACACTTTCACCACATCCTTCTTGACATTGAATTTGCTATTTGATTACTAATGATACTGATTACTATCTAATTTTTTTATTGATATTTGATTTTTATATATTGTTAATGATATGTTTTGTTATCTTAATTGATGTATGATTATTATATGATATTGATTGCCAACTACACCGATTGATGTCTGATTACTATCTGATATGGATTCTTAATGATATTTGGTGTCATTTGATAATGATTTTTTTTTTTATTGTTGTTTGATACTAATTGTTATTTGATTGCTATCTTATACTGATTGCTAATTATAATGATTTGTTATCTGATTATTGTTTGATTGCTATATGTTATTGATTGTTATCTGATCGTATATGATACTGATTGCTATCTGATTGTTGTCCGATTACTATCGTCTGATACCGATCTTCAATGATACCAATTGTTATTTAATTGTTGTCTAGTTACTACTTGATATTGCTTCTTAATGATACTAGTTGGTCATGTAATTGCTATTGAATAATTATAATAGGGGCAAACTAGACTTTCTTATTTGCAAATATATTAATTTTAAAAAAGATTTGTAAATATAGCAAATCTTTAAAATAATATTTCATTATTCCTTTTTTACCTATGTCTCCCATTCATCTCTTCCATCTCCCATTCCCTCTCACTCCCATCTCCCAATTTTCTTTCTCTTCTCTCCGGATTTCATACTTTCCATTCTCCCACCGATTAACTAATTTTCTCTCCCCCTTCCCATGTTCCGATTTCGTCTTCGTTTAGGGTTGTTATAGCTTTCAAAATAATCGATGTCAATTTTGCTTTAAAGATAATCAGCTTTAAAATTCAGTAAATTAGTATTTGGTAAATTTCAATTTTGAAAATGAAAAAGCAGTTTACAGTGTTTGGTAAATAAATACTAAATTGTTGCTTAATTGTAATGATAAAGTAGACATTATTATTTGAAGCACTTTTACAATATTTCAATGAATATTTATTTTGTATAATACAATATTAGGAGGAGCTATTATTATAATATATAATATCTAACTAAATGTTTTTCAATTATAATAAAAATATGTAATAAGAAAATAAATGGTCATTAGGTAAATATTGTTATCATCAAATTTGTAACAATGTAATCTCTTAGTTTTAAATTTATGAATTTGAAAATAATAATATTATTGTGATTCATGTAGTATTTTTTTTCTTTTTTTGTATTTAAATAATATTTAAATATTCCAATTCCTCTTAACATGTGTATCGTTTTTATCATTTTCTTATAAAGTTGGGTAATTGTAATATTGTATATAGACTTCTTACGATTTTTTTTCCTATCCATACTCTACAAGTCCACCTAGTGATACAAAATTATTTGAAAATTATTATAAATAGAAAAAATATCAAACTATTTACAAATATAGCGAAATTTTACTTTTTATCTAAACCGCGATAGACCTAAATAGATGTCTATTTAGATTTATTGTGATCTATCAAGATAGAAAATAAAATTTTACTATATTTGTAATTATTTATAACGGTTTTTCTATTTTTTAAAACATCTCAAATTAATTTAATATTATATAATACAAAAAATAAATAAATAAAAAATAATAAAAGTTGTTAGTGGAGGTATATTTTTAGTATGATGAAATCGATAGTTTTAAAGCAGGTTAGTTGAGGCTGCAGATTTTAGAAAATCTATTTTAGAAAGCTACTAATTATCTTATTCTATTTATAGTAGTGAATAAAAAAGTAATTATTTAAAAATTAATATATAATCAGTTGTACCGAACACTTAAAATGGTTAGAATAGGATTTAATTATTATAACTAGCGCCTTAACCCAGCGACCCAATAATCAAGTTTAGTTATTAAAGTGCAACGATAAATATAAATAATAAATAGAAACTAAACTAAAGGAAACTTTTTTCAGTTTCCAAATTTGCATTTTTCTTGAAAACATTTCTAAAATTTAGAAGTATGAAACAATAATGTTATTAAACAAGTTTGTTTTTAAAAAAATGAAACGGAAACGTTATCAATGAGTCGAACAACTCGATAACCCAAAATGAAAAGGATGGGTTGAGTCGGGTCACGGGTTTGCCAAAAAAATAAAGTATGATTGTTTTGTATCGATTAATTTGTGAATTTTTAATATTTTTCTTTTAAAATTTTTAAGATATTTGTTTTTGTTTAAAGATGGTAATAAATATTATAGGTATTTGGTATTTAACATTTGAATTTTATTAGATTCTAGTTATTGGTCATAGATAAATTTACATATTTTTAATTCGACAACTTAGCCTAACCCGAATTTTAAGGATTGTGTTGGGTTAGGTTGAAGACTTTATTTGGGTCTTTTATCATTGACATACTACTTCAAGAAGTATTAGAAATGTATGACTTAGAAACTTTTAACAACTAATATATAATAACTTGTAAATATTTGATTGAAACTTCTCTTGAGTAAATCAACATTGAGGGTAGAAGAGTTAGTTTGGATGATTGTAATTAGAATGTAATTAGATACTTAAAATTGAACTAAAAATTTGAAACTTATAGAATCTATTAGTATGTATTAGGGGCGTGCACGGTTCGGCCCGATCTGGTTTTTGGCCGAACCATGAACCAAAATGAAATTATCGGTTCCCAATAAAGAAGAACCGATGAAATCTGGTTCACTTTGGTCTTGGTTCTTGAACCGAACCAACCTGATTCAGCTTAGGTCGGTTTGGTTCAATTTGTAACTGATGCTTCAGTAAAGCTAGAGCGAGAGTGAGAGAGAGTTTATCTCTCTTACTCTCTTTCTCGCTCTCACTCTTATCTCTCTCGGTTGGTTCGGTTTGGTTTTCTGCCATTTTTTAGGATAATGAACTGATGACCAAACCAAATGGTTTGGTTCTGCTCTTCAGTGAACCGGTGGTTCTCCATTTCTTAAAAAAAAATTAGACCAAACCAGCTGATTCGGTTCGATTCGGTCTAGTTTGGCAGTTTTTTTTTTGGTTTTTGCACACCCCTAGTATCTATCCTTGATAGACTTCTATTATTATGACATAATAATATAAATCTATTTGTGATAGTCATTGATATACTTGTATATTAGTCACTCAAAGGATTCACTTGTATATTAGTCACTCAAAGGATTCTATCACTGATTGAAGAATTCATTAACTATCACCCATGTCTTTAAATGTTAAAAAAGAATCCATTAAAACTCTATTTAAAGTGAAAAATCTGAATTTGATAATTCTAGCTTTTAAAATTGATGATATCATTATATTAACGATATAGCTTATGTTGATATTAATGATATAAATGATATTACTGATATATGTACATCAGTGATATAACTTAGGTAGATATCAACGATATAATTAATGTTGGTAATATTGGTCAGTCAACTTTGGTAGATATTCATGTATGAATAATATCAATGATAGAATTTACGTAGATATCAATGAAGGATTCGCTATAGCCTACCTCTTTTGCAAACCATTAATTAAAATTAAAAGGAACTCTCAATGAGCTTGAGGTTGGACCTTTATTCGGACTTTGAGAAATCAAATACACAGTAAGATTAAACATTTCCATAATTTTAAGAAGAAGTATCTGAGTTCATTAAAGCAACTATGGTCCATGAAAAAGACCATAAGATCTATTTCAATCTTGACATGCCTTCAAAATGTTTCACTAAATACTTATTTTTAATTTTTAAAAAATAAAAAAATGGTTGAAAATAATTATAAATATGGCAAAATTTACTTTCTATCTTATGACAGATCGAAATAGATATCTATCACTTTACCAAATAGATACGAATAGATGCCTATTTGGGTCTATCACATATAGAAAATGAAATTATGTTATATTTATAAATAATTTGATATTTTTCTATTTTTAATATTTTTTCTTAATATTTGTTAATTAATTTAAAATAATTATGAACTAAATTAATTTTAATAGGGATAGGAAAAAATGATGTTAATTAATTATAAGGGATGTTTTCAAAAATAGAAAAACGGTTGAAAATAATTAAAAATATAACAAAATTTTACTATTGCTGTCTATCTAGGTTTATTGCAGTTTATGACAAATAGAAATTAAACTAATGTTATGTTTATAAAAAGTTTGATATTTTTTTTATTTATAATAATTTTTTTAATTATAATTATGTTATATTAATTAATAAATATCAAACCCTAAAAAATAGATATTTAGTAAAAAATTGAGGTTAAAAATGTAAAATTTTAAAATGAAATTAAAATAATATGGTATAATTTTTTAGTATAAATAAAAACTAAATCTAAAATTTAGATACTAGAAAAAAAAAAAAAATATTTTTCCCTCAAATTTATATGTTATATTTTTAGGAAAAAGCGTTGAGTAACAAATTAAAAGGAGACGAACTTGTAATTTTTGGGAAAGCATTAATTTAGACCATAAAAGTTGAAGAGATGTTGAGATTGAGAAAATCAACCTCGAAAAACGCAGAAACTACGAATGACGAATTTCCCCTTTTATCATAATTGACACTACTTTTAACTTTTCAAGACTAATGGGCAAGAGATAAAGGAAAATGAAAAGAAAAGAAACCTACTACTGGAAGGGTAAAATCGTAATTCAGTCAGTGATCATTACTTTGACTGCTCGTCTACTACTCATTTCCATTTCCATTGAAGTCCGGCCTGTAGGCTCAGTCAAAAGCTGTCACGTCTCCCATTTCCTAACCTCCTTTCCTCACTGTCTTTCTTCTTCGGAGGCGTTCTTGAGGTCTTTGCACAGCTATTCGCCGCCGGCGAGAAGTTCCGTCGAGTCTCACGATTTCTTATTCATCCTTCGGTGAGTTTCGTACATCTAGGCTTCGCTTCAGTCTTGTTTTCAAGTATTATGTTCATCGTCAACCTTTGTATTAGCTTGCATTGCATCTCTATTGTTTGAGACAAGTCTATTTGATCATTCTCTGAACATAATCTGTTAAGCATTGATTGCATAATGTCTGTAAGTTTATTTTCATCTGAAACTCAGTTTTGAGTTTTCTTCACTTGTAGATGGGCGCTGTGAGGAAGACTCAGACCTATAAAATGAACGAAAAAGCCCTACCTCCTTGGACGTCAAATGGCAGCGTGACTGCCAGAAATCTTGGAAAGAGTAAATTGGCTGGAGTTATTTTCGGTTGCAAGCACAACACAATGCAAGAATGTCTTTCAGAACAATTGTTTGGTTTGCTTATTAGTTCCTTCACTGATCAACCTTTTATTTTTAATCAATTTAATGTTCTTTTTTCTCCCATTTCCCTGATAACAAATGGATTCTAAATTCTTGAATAGGATTGCCGACTCCACATTTCTCTTATGTACGGAATATCAACCCCGGTTTGCCTCTATTTCTCTTTAACTACAGTGACAGGAAGCTTCATGGTATATTCGAGGCTACTAGAAATGGTAACCTGAATATTAGTCCATATGCTTGGACTACTGATGGTATGGATTATACTCCATATTCCGCACAGGTAATTTATTCAAAACTTACTGTGCTGGAGATGCTTAGACTTGTATAAGATTGTTGGATGTTCATAATATTCAGGATCGCATTATTTTGTTGATAAGGTTAAATTTAAGACGCGGATGCAGTGTCACCCCTTGTTGGAAGATCAGTTTAGGCCTGTCATTGCTGACAATTATTATGAGCCAAAGCTTTTTTGGTTTGAACTGGATCAAAGACAGACAAACAGGCTGATTGCTTTGTTTTCATCTTCACCAATCCTGGAGACTGCTTCCCCATCAGAGAGACCAAGCAGTTTATCGAAAGCTTTGATAACTATCAATGTAAGAGAAGACAGCAACAATGGTGAGACATTTTCTTCAAACATGAATGTTGCTTGTCTAGATTCAAAGAAAAAGTGGAGCTCCTTGTTCAAGGTATCCCAGATGGATGCAAGAGAGGATGGTGGAGATTGCAATAAAATGACATCTGAATTAAACCTTTCTAATTCAAAAAATTCATGCTACGAGTGGGAGGAGCCTTCTTGTACATCACATTCTTCTGAAGAGGAAAGCAAGTCTTATGAAGCTCCTACCAATGGTTCTGAAAGACAAAGTGAAATTGAAGAACCTGCATTCTTCATTTCGTCCTTTTATGATGTCACAGTTGAAGGTGAAGAGTATAAGTCAGTAGATTTGGAGGTGAATATTCCTTATTCAAATATTGAAGATGCAGCAGAAAATATGGAAGGAGATGCACTTTTCAAAAGTGATGAAGAGAATTCGTTGGAGGATAATCCGGAGGATGACATTCAAACTCATTGGATGATAACAGAGAACAAATCTTTAGGAGCTGATGAAGATGTGGATTTGAATTCTGATTGTCAGCTTGTAGCTCAGGTACTTGGGCGTCCCTTTTGGTCCCTTATTTGTTTTGGTCCCCAGGACATGTACCTGTCTATGCTTTAATTTACTTCCTCTGATGTATACATTATGGTCTTCAATGCACTAAAAAAGTTACTAGCCGAAGTCAGAGAGCTGAAGTTGTTACATGGAAAACAAGTTCAAAAAATCAACTTATTGCAGCAGGAGCTGGTACGACTCATTTTGCATAACGATGCTTTGTTATTCACATCTGTAATTGAGTGTTCTTTTTAAATTGGAGTTTTGCTAATGTGTTTACGCCTCTTCATGATTAACTAAAGTGAGGCAGAATTGTGTTGCAACACAGGCTGGATCAAAAACTGAAATTCAAAGTTTAAGAAGCCGGTGTGAGATGTTAGAAAGTGGTATGAATTCTAAGAAAAGTGACATGGAAGGAAAAGAGCGCCAGACAACTACAGAGATTCCTACAAACCTTGATGAATCCATATTGATAATGGGAGGCTTTGATGGTTCTTCTTGGTTATCAACCATGAATTGCTATTATCCTTCCAGGGACATTATGGAATCTCTTCCTGCAATGAGGTCTGTGCGGTCGTATGCCTCAACAGCTAAGTTAAATGGTGAAATTTATGTTCTTGGTGGGGTCAATGGAAACGTGTGGTATGATACAGGTATTTGTTTGAAGCTTCTGTTATTGAATTTTTAATTTATGTTGGTTTAACCTATGGTAGTGACATTGTAATTTTTATTATTTGTAGTTGAATCATATAATCTAGCAAACCGTCAGTGGGATGATCGACCTTCACTGATTCGAAAGAAGGGAAGTTTGGCTGGAATAACTTTAAATAATAAAATTTTTGCAATTGGTGGTGGAAATGGAGTTGAATGTTTCTCAGAAGTAGAAATGTTAGATTTAGATGCTGGAAGGTGGATCCTAACTCCATCCATGAGACATGAGGTATCTTTTTGTCTTTTAGAATAGCATTACAAACGCAAGGTGAGGGTTTTAAACTTCAACTTATAAAAAATGTTACTAATACCTCAATCATTGAACTAATTGGTTATGATGGAAATAGCTGGATAGTGTCTCTTAAGCTAGGAAATGGTTGGTGTTGCAAAATTCAAGAATATTGTTCTTAACTTTTATTCTTTATGTCAATTATCTAAACTTTTACTAGAGATCATTGATTTGGTCACTGTTACTAGAGCTTCTTCCGTTTTTAAAGACGAGTATCAATTTTTACGACTTTTACATTCTAGAGGAAGATTTCACCTTCTACTTCCTAGTTTTAAATTAGAAAGTTAGAATTTTCAATTTTGTTTAGTGGGCGAGACTGCATGTTCTAACAAAAGTCTAATTTAACTAGAGATTTGCTCTTGCTGCTGGCGAACTCAATGGCATTCTATATGCTGTTGGAGGATTTGATGGGAAGAACTACTTGCAGCAAGTCTA
Source organism: Citrullus mucosospermus (assembly GCA_030954485.1). NCBI lineage: Eukaryota > Viridiplantae > Streptophyta > Magnoliopsida > Cucurbitales > Cucurbitaceae > Citrullus > Citrullus mucosospermus. The sequence continues at coordinate 6,219,942 of CM062065.1, forward strand.
TATTCATTTCAGTATTGGATATGCACAAATCAATTATTTGTTGACCATTTATGGCCTGAATTGACTCCATATAGGTTGCATAAATTTTCTTTCGACATCCTTGTAGTTTCTCTTGGTATTTATTGAATCATGGATGATTTGAGGCATATCCCCCGTTCTCCCTTGCTTGACACTGATAATAAAATACATTCTTTGTCTGGTAGTCCAAAACGGTGCACAGTAAAGAATAATAAGAATAATAGTTTACTAAAAACTATAATAACAATAATAAGAGTTCATGGGTTAGGAGTTTCTAGGAACCCCATGAGAATTTGACTTTGACATGATAGATATTTGCTACCTTAGATCAGCAGAAATGTTTGACCCACGGGAGAAATCATGGAGAGAAATTTCTAGAATGTCTACAAAGAGGGGATGCCATTGTTTGGCTGTACTCAACGAAAAATTGTAAGTTTTCCTCCCCTTTTCACTTAATTCAACTACCTTGTTAGCTGAACTCATATCCATTTCAAAAATTAATGATCAATTAAAGGTGAAATATCGGGGGTTTTTTAAATACAAAGATTACATATTTTGATCACATTTTTGAAAATACGATACTGCTTTGAGTAGAAAATTCTAAATGAACTTGTATGTTTGTATACACATATATATATAATGTCTTTTTGTTTTATAAAAATATAACTATTAGTCTAAAATTGTTTGTTGGTTATATGATTTCAACTGAAAAGCTATTACTACTACCATTTTAGTTTACTATAAACAAAATAGTTTTGTTAAACTTAAAACAAAAGCATCATTCATAATCTTGAGTCTCTTTTTGCAGATATGCATTGGGTAGATATAGTGGAGATGACTTCATCCCTACCGTTGAGGTATTTGATCCTCGTCGCGGTTTGTGGACTAAAACAGAGCCCATGAATGAATCAAGGGGCTACTCTGCTACTGCCGTGATTGGAGATACAATATATGTTTTTGGTGGTATGAAAAACATGAAACTTTCGGAAAGGGTATGTCATTTCATTTGTTGTAGCGCCATATGGAAGAGTTTATTCATTGATTGAAAATAACTTGTCCGTCTTATGCCAAACTTTTTAAACCTTTATCTCACAGGTAGAGTGTTACAAAGAGCATCGAGGTTGGGAGTTAACGAACCTCGCAGCATTTGGCAAAAGATGCTTTTTCTCTGCCGTTGTTTTGTAAGTTCAGGATTAGAGCCAGTATATTGTCGTTTTGGGACTAGGTAAATAATGCACATAAGAAAATGAGAATTGTTACTTGTGAATGGTAGTCAAGCAAAGTTAGGTAAGCATTGCTATAGCTTGGGAGATACAGGGGAGAAGCTTAGTGATGGATTTTTTGTTTGCAGGCTTGTAAATATTCTCCTTTCTGTGGATATTCAAAACTTATCATCCTGTTTTTTGAGGTTAGATAAAAAAAAAAAAAAAGTATATATATATATATATATATATAGTGCATTTCGGACTCGCTTTATTTTATGTTTCAAGATATAATTATTATGGGTTTAATGAGTAGATAGGGTTGCACTGAAGAGGTCAAGGCCCTGGAATGTGGAATAAAGTGTAAAGGTTTGTGGCTATATCCAGTAATTACTCGAATATTTTAAAAAGTTAAAAGGGTTTCGAAAATTTTTTCGAGTTGGTTAGAAAAAACAAAATGGATTTCGAATAAATCTCAAATGAATCTTGTTTTTAAAATCATATTTTTGTGATTGGATTAAGTACGATTTCATAGAATTTCGAGCTAAATTATATATCTAACTTTTGTCATATTTTAATTTTTTTATGAATAAATCAAAATTAAAAGCTATATGAGGAGTAGAGGAAATTACTATAAATAAATAAAATTAAATTATTTATAAATATAGAAAAATTTTAGCAATAGACTGCAATAATAAAAAGAGCAATAAAAATCTATGGTAGTTTATTGCTGAATTTTTTTAATATTTGTAAATAATTTTACTCATTTTGCTATATTTGTAAATTTGTTTGTTATTTTGCCATTTTTGCTATTTTTGCTATGAGTAAATCTTTTGTATAAAGAGTTTTGGATTTTAGAAAAAAAAAAATTAAAATCATATGTTCAAAGATCATATATGAGATAGAACCTATATTGAGAACTGTTGAATAGAATTTTCAGAGAAAACTATTTGGAGGGTAGAATTTAGAGAGAAATAATAGAGAGATACATACATGACTTTTGAGAAAAATGATGGAAAAATAAAAGTCGGAAGGGATAATAAAAGTGATAAAAAGTTTGAGAAATTTTAGAGAGAAGATAGAAAGCAAGAGAACACAAAGAGATAGAATACGGTAGACTGTTAAAAGAAAGAAAATTGATGTTATTATAAAAGACAAAAACCTACTCTCAAAATTATCTTTGCAAGTATACTACAGTCTACAGTAACTTAAAAAAAACATTTGTAAAAAATGAAAAACTGAACCAAAAATAAAATCTTTCTGAAAAATGACACGTTGACAAATGAAAAACAACCGTTAATAACCCATTTTTCTCTCCAAAACCTTCTCCGTAACAAAAATGAATCTTTTGAAAATATAAGGACCAAGATGAACTAAAGCCAAAAGTGCAGGACAATATGTGAACTAAAGCCAAAAGTAGGGAACAATATGTGGTTTATGTTGATCAAGATTATGCTAATTGTGCGGCTCAGGCTGGTTTTAAGAAGAAAATGTTATCGAACCTATTTTGCTTCTCTTGTTTTATCAACACAAAAATCTAAAGTTTCTAAACAAACATTTAAAATTGATTACTTTTTGTTCGTGGAAAAACAAAATGTAACCAAAAATAGATTTAAAAGATTTATCAATGGGCCAAAATACAATGTTAAAGACAATCGTTTCAACTCCAAAAATATTTACCCTGCTCTCTAAGGAGGATTTGTTCAAATAAGATAGTAAGCCAGCCCACAACTAATTTAATGTTTCCAATAAACTGAAGGCGGTGCTCATCACTCTATCAGTAGTACTATAACACACAAATAATAATAATCAGACAGAAAGAAATAAATAAAGGGAATCAATCCACATAGAAGTATAGGCAGGTTGATTAAATCTTTATTGTAACAAAAACTCAAAAACCTACACAAAGTACGTATGAGCAATTAATCCCCCCCCCCCGGTTGTGTCTAACCACGTTTTAGTAGAGAGACAGCAGACAAAAAAAAAAAAAAAAAAAAAAAAAAAAAAGAATGATCGAAATCAGAAATCTGCGAACCTTGATCCTCAAAAAGTTTCACCTGATTCCATGGAATGCTGGCAAGACAGCAATGAGGGGGTCGCCATAGCCAACCGCTTCTGCAAACCATGAAATAAAATTAAGAGGGAACTTTCAGTGAACTTCAGGTTCAACCTTAGCTTAGTTCAGACGCATAAACATGGTAAGATTTTACACTTCCACAATTTTATAAAGAAAATAATCAGAGCGCATTAAAGCAAATATGGTTCCATACTTCCGGATCAAGGATAATAAATAAAATGGAAACAAGATAAAATCGTATATCGAAACGACTTCCTTAAAGAGAATAATCGTACCTCCTTCCTTAAAGAGAACCCTCAATACTTCTCCGGCTACATCTGACTGCTCAACAATGAAATGAGGGTGAAAATTAGCATCAATGTGTCCTGCTGCTATAGAGGTCTTGCCAAAAAAAATATTGCATTGAGAGGTTCACATGTACCTTTACAGGAAGTTCAGTACCAAATTGATCCACGTACCCAATTACTTGTCCTTCCTTTATTACGTCATTCTGTGGATGGAAGAAGCAGCCACATCACAAAGACACAAACTATGTGATTTGTTGCTAAATTTGACAAAAATGTAAAACTAAAATTGCAAAAGAAGGTTCTTGAAAAGTCGTAAACATGATAGCATGACCGAGTAGTAAGAACTTAAGCTGTAGCGTTATTTTTAGGGTGAGATGGCTTTACATGCATTCCATATCAATCTGACCACGTTTCATATAAACTGAGAAATCAGAAAAGACAGCTCTCGTTGAAGTAGGTTGATCACTCATAGAACAAGTTCATTTGTTCTCATGATTGATTGTACTTTAAATCACAATTTTTTGGCAGTAGCACAAAGAATCCCAGCTGAAACCATCACTAAATGATAGGTTCAAGCTTCCATCCATCCACTTGGCTGTATATATTAGGTACTTATACTGTCAAGTATTCTAATGGGCCGGGTTGTTCTAGTTAATCTAAAGAATAAGCAGATAGGTTTCCTTTTTCTTCCAAAGAATAAGAAGATCCCAACTATCCACGGTTTTCCAATTGAAGTGACAGGATCCTCTCCCTTGATTCAACAATTTGAAAGTTTAATAAGTTATTGAAGATAAGAAGTCGGCTTGAAAGCAATACCTCTTTGCAGATTGGAGGCTGCTTCTTTCCTTTCACTGTCCTGCCCCTTCGGAATGATCCAACCTAGTGAATTTACAAGCAAAATTACAATTGATAGGATTTCTAAGTCTACTATTCTATCTTTCAGATGAAACAGAACACTAGACATTAATGCATTACATACCGTAGGAGAAGATACAAGAACGTATCCTTTTGATCCAGATGCCTCCAAAGCTGCTAGCTTTGATGACTTCTCTAAGGGAACATTGGTAAAAGGAGTTGTTTTCTCTGGAGAAGGTTTCGGACGTGCTGGTGCAGTAGGAGCTGACTCAACCATGGGTTTGGATGGAATTGGCGGAGGTACTGTTGGAGAAATGGCAGAGAGAGGAGCTCTTACGACTCCAATATTACGCTTCAAATGCATTTCGAACTCTCCAACCTATAGTAGATAACACAAGGCAAGTCAATACAAGCATTTCAAACTCTCCAAACTTAGTCGTAGGCTAATCAAAGAGAATTAAACAAATTCAAAATGCATTGTGTTTTCATTGGTTGACAACCATGTGATGTATGTCATAATAAGAGTCCCTCGTACAATGTTCTTCTCATTCTCATGAAAATCATGATATTAGGAGAAGAATAAACTGCAAAACTATAAACCCTGCGTGGCTGTTCAAATATTAAAAAAAAAAAAAAAAAAAGCATTTCACAAAATTGGAATTTTACTACACCTTTAGTTTTAGTTCAGCAATCTCTGTTTCATCACAGACCTCCAGCACCAATGCCTGATGATTTCAAACAGTATATAAGTCAGTTCAATTCAGAAGGATAGAACGTAATAGTTCACAGAGGCATTGACAACATTACTTTTAATACAATGAAAGACTCTAATACTTAAAGTACATGAGAGAAAACAAAGTTAAAACTTCAAACATGTCAATACAAGGCTAGAACCAAATTACATCATAAAGACTAAAACACGGTTGTCTTCGGAAAAGCACTGACAAAGACATTATACACTCAGCAAGTATATGGGGAAAAAGAACTTTCTTTGATATTATGGGAATAATTCCAAGGTCTATTCTGTTTTAGCAGGTGGCCATGACACTCTAATTCAGTGAAAGGTCCATCCCATGCGTATAAAAACAATGAAGAACAAGCACATAACATACGAGTTTCAGTAAGTTTTTAGCCATACGAAGTTCCAGATGAAGCACTAATGGTTACTAATGAAAAGAGAAGCCCATGAAAAGTGTCTTCTTTTCATTAGGAAACAGGAGATCAAATGTAAACTCACTTCAAATCCATTTGGAAAAGTTGCATTTGCTGCAGGCTTCTTCTGAACTGAACCTTGGACGCTATCTGTCAATATCAAGTTGAAGGTATAAAAGCCAATAAAGGTGTGACTGTATAGATGAATCAATGTACAGAACCATCAATAACGGTAGTTTAAAGAGAAACATAACAGTGAAGTTACAACTAAGAAACCAAAATAGTTCACCATGGATGAAACGCATGAACTACTCATGCATAATTAAGTTATCTTCAATAGGGGTATAATTTCATTCTACTTGAGTAGGAGTTTGTTCTTAACACTTAGCAAGCTTGATAATACGTGACAAGGTATTGTAAGTGGTAGAGTGGCCTTGCTGCCATGATCCACTGAGATTCAGCCTTTTGTCGCTCCGATTCGTTCCTCCCAAAAAAAAAAAACACTTAGCAAGCTTGACATATCTGACAAAGAAGCATATGAATATTTAGTAAGGCCAGGTCAATTTTGGTGGAGCAATTTTGAATTTCCTCCATGACTTTCTTAAAATGGGACGATATCCATGAATGAAATAAGGAGCCAGTTTGGGGCTGAGAGAGAATTCCTGCACAAGAGGGGAGGTAACAACAAGGGTTGGTAGGGAGAATAAAGTCTTGGATGTGGGAGACAGCATGACTTGAATCTGCTACCTATACGTGTCCTTAGAACCAGATCATACCTCTAGCTTTCTTCTTAATGCAACAGAAATATGGACATCATTTTACCCAACTGAGCCAAGAGGTATGAGTTTATAAATTAACAAAGACAGTACATATAATGATCAAATATATTGCCATATCAGTAGCTTGCTTATTCATGTATATATACAGCATGCATTCCTGCTAAAATTATGCTTTCTAATGCTAGCTACTGAGTGTGTGTGTGTGTGTGTGTATAAGTCAATTTTTGGCACCTTTCTTTTTATAAAAAAATTGAAACAATTACTTTCATTTAAAAAGAAATAATATAAAAAATACAAGGAGTACAGAAAACCAAGCCCAAAAGGACCCTACTAAAGAAAGGGCCTCCAACTAGGAGTAAAGTTACCTAGTGTATAATTACAATAAGTCTTTGAAACCGAAACTCAAAGAGAAATCTCTTCAAGGACCAATTTTCGTCACCCTAGACATGACATATGCATGAAATACAAACACCATATATTGAAAACCTTATTGTGATATTTCAACTCCGTTTATGAGAAATAGTCATGTTATAGATACTATTTTTCTTTTCATGCTTGCTACTGCAATGGATAAGAATGGCTATCGCCTGTACAGTTTGAGGAAGAACAGAATTTAATCACAGAACCCAAACATACTGGAACTTCAACTAGAGTAAAGCTTACCCTTAGGTTTAGCAGTTTCAGTAACTTCAGGCGTCTTTATGCATGACACCACTGTCCTTTTCTGGTTTGTTGGACTATGGATGAGCTTACCCAAAATTGATAGTCCTTGAATGCTCGACTTGTTAGTATTAGACACATAAATTTTACTTGGTTTCTCAATTAACTGTAGACGTGAACCACCTGCAAAATCTGGAATCACACAGAATAAACTACATATTTTAGATTCTTATGGTGAGGGGTTCCTTAAAAAAAAGAAAAGGTTAATGAAGAGAAAGAATAGAGGTTTGATGTAATTCCAAAGGAACAGTACATCTAACTGACAATGCAAGCGCCAATCACCATCGTTTTCATTTTAAAAACATCTTACCAGGAATCGTGAAAATGTTAGAATAAAGAACCTCATTCAAATGAAATAGCGAACCTTTTCTTTTAAATCATTCATCCTTAGGACGTTCATGATGAAAGGCCGAAAGCAAACATTATTTATAAGTCCATAAAACTAATTTGCTAAATAAGGTATCCTGCCTGCTAGGCTGCTACCACACTAAGGCTACCTAAACTAAAGAGAATTCAAGAAAGGCACATCTTTTTCTTTAAGTAATCATAAATAATTTCGTTCAGAACACGAAGAATCACACATAACGAGTGAACAAAATCCTACGCCGTCGGTTATCGTAACCCAAAATAACTAAACAATCAAACGAATCGCACACTAGATCCGGAAATGCTACACTATATTACATTTTCCGAAATGAAAATTCACGGTCGGCGAAGCTCAGCTCACTCATAATTCAACATTGCGAAAGTACACTGACATTTCAAAGAATTACTCAATCAACATCGAGGATAACATCAGCATTCAAATTAAGACTACAGAATATGAAGAAAACTTCGCGACGGTCAGGAAAAGCCTACATCATTTCGCAACGCAAGCAGACAAGTGAAATGAAGGAAAATTGCATACAAGGCGAGAGATAGGGAGAAAAAGAGTTACAGTGAAAGGATCGGAGCGTAGCGGAGGAGTCCATGGAGGAGAGCGAGAAGTGAAGTGGAACGCAGCGGTGGAGGCGGAGCAAGAAACGAGCAGCAGAGAAGAGGTTGGAAGTTATGCGGAGATATGGAGGCAAAATCGAGAGAGGAAAATGGAGTTATACTGTCCCCAGTTGTGAGTTGTGATTCGTCACCGTTCGAAGATGGTTAAGCTTTGAAATCTCCGCCTATTCTCATTAGTTTCTCCGTGTAATAAAATAACTTTGCTCGGACCTTCTTTCTTCATTTAGTTGGGTTATCATCAGGTGACTGCCATTCCACGGTTTTTAATCTGTACCCGCACTCAGCAACTGAAATCCCCATCCCCCCTGTCTCGTCTATTCAACAGCCCGTTTCAAATATTGGGCTTACCACGAAACTCGAACAGATCCATAAAATCCAATATAATTTTATTCCATTTACAAACTGAAATTTCACTAAAATTCCAAATCTTCTTTACAAATCAAGCATAAATTTTAAAAATATAAAATTAAAAATGAAATTCAAACTGCGCGTAATTAGTTTCTAGTTTCATGAAATCGAAGTGAAAAATAAGCTCATCACAAATGGTACCATGAGATGTACGTAATGATACAAACAACAATAGAGACAAGAGTAACAACAAAATATAAAGAGAGAACAAATACCAAAAAATGGTATTACAATTCTATGTAACCACACCTACGTTTGGGAGGTTTTATGCCTGGATGAAAAGAGTTTCACTAGTAATGTTAAAAGTTTACAAAGTAAGGGGGTGTTTGTCGCGCAAAGTTGAGTTGAGTTGGTAATAATTACAGGGGAGTTAGATTGTCTGTGTGAATGTCCGTGTTTGTTGTATTGAGTTAGAAAGTCTGTGTTTGGGGTGCTGAGCTGAGTTGAGTTTGGGTATCTGGTGTAGTTTTCTTAAACAAATGTATTTTACATTTATATATATATATATATATATATAATCGGTTTTTTTTTTTCTATTTTCTTCTGTTTGGTCAGTTTTTTTTTTCTTTTTTTCTATTTGGATTTTTTTTTTGTATTTTTATCTGTTGGTTTTGTTATTTTTTTCTTTTTTCCATTTCACATTTTTTCCTTTTCCTTTTTCCTTTTTTACTTTTCCCTCCTTTTCTTCATATCCAAATGTAATCTCATTTCTCTTATTTTTTGTATTTTTATCTCTCTCGCTTTCTCTCTATCTCTCTTGGTCTCTCTAGCTCTCTCTATCTCGATCTCTATATCTATATCTCTCTCGCTCTCTCTCTCTAGCTCTCTCTATCTCGCTTTATCTATATCTCTCGCTCTCTCTCTCTCTATCTCTCTCGGTCTCTCTAGCTCTCTCTATCTCAAGAAAATGGAAGAACCCTAGAGTAGAAAAAATGGTGAAATAAGAGGGAAGAAAGCAGAAACGAAAGCGGAAATCGAAAGAGAGAATGGAGAAGGAGAAACGAAGAAGCGAAATTGGATGAGAGAAGGGAGAAGGGAGAAGGAAAAACGAAGAATGGGGGAATCGGAAGAGAGAAGGCGAAATACAAACCTCAGAAGAAGAAATGTCGGTGGCAGATGAAAATTATTTATGGGAAGAGAGAATGCAAAAAGGCAAAGGCGTAACTCATGGAAATCGACAACGTGTACATTGATTATCGGTAAACAAGTCAGCTGGTAAAATTGATGGTAACCCACCGTTTTTCATTCTCCCCTTAACAAACGTGGGTAATTATTACTCACCCAACCCAACCCATTCATTACCCCAAACAAACACCCCATAATATTCAACTGATAGATACACTATCATAGATTACACAAGCTAATTACTAATGTGTAATTTAGGTTCTCCCTGAATATAGTGCTTCTTATAGATGAGTTAGGAGATTTAGGCTCTCCTAAGTGCATGTTTGGGAGTGATTTTAAAATTATCAAAATCATTTTTGTCATTTTTAAAATCACTCAAAAACATATTTTTAATCACTCAAAATTAATTTAGTTTTCAATTTTACACTTTTATACTATTTTCATATCATCAAAATTAGTTTTTGAGGATTAAAAACATGTTTTACGGTGATTTTAGTCATTTTAAAATCACTCACAAGCATACTCTAAATCTGATACCTTCTAGCATGAACTTCACCACTCTTTTCATCATTCAACTAGCTTTTCTCACTATGAAATATTCAGAAGCCAATCGTTAAAAGGGTGACACTACAGAGATATAGTCTTCTTCCTTTGAAACAAAACAACTCTCCTTTCTACCCACCAATCTTCAACTTCATATCAAATAAAATGACTTAACTTAAAAACATATAAAGGCACCAAAATATATATGTGTGTGCGCGCACCAACTTGGAAAGCACCCTAACAACGAAACAATATCTAAAGATAAAAGAGGCGCAAGAAGTCAGAGATAGGATGACTAACACGAGAGATAAAAGAAAATATTAACTATCAACCAACAACATTAACACCAAGTAGTTTGATTGTTTCTATAAGTTTTTCTTTCATTCCTTTTAAAGTTTGAACTTAACATCCATTTTATTAGAAAAACCTCACGAAAAAATTTTAGTTTTAAATATAAGAGAACATATACATTGAAGTTACTAGCAGGATCACTATAACTAACTCCATTGAGTTCACCGCCATAGACTCAACAATTACACCGACCTGTTCAACACTATACTTCGATTTTGCTCTTCGAAATGAAAGTTACCAAAGATCTTCGTTTCTCAAACTCTAGCTTGTTCACAAATCAAATACAGTAAGTCGCTCTTAGATCCATGTGATTTACGAGTGCATTCGGAGGGCAACTGCGAAAGTCACTGAATGGGTCAGTCTTTTCCTTCAGTTTGTCCTGTATTGAAAATAAAAAAAGCATAGGGGATAATAAGAACCATTATCCTTATGGCCAAACAAGTACCAACTTACTTACTTCTCAACGATAGTTCCATGATCCCAACCAGCAACTTCTTGGAGTAGGGGCATCCAAGCTTGCCCAATCTAACTTAATAACCAAATTAGACATAATATTTTGAAAAGATATATATGTTTGTGTTGATATTAATTTAATGAAAAATATTTTGTTATCATTGTTGCACAAAAGTTATAACTAACCAGCTTTCTTTAAATTTAAATACAAAAAGTATAAGAAAAATAATTTCATGAGTTGATGGTATATCACGTGTTTGTTAGTAAATATGCTGATTTTCAGAGTGCCTAATTTTAAAAGTTACTCTATATATAAACACAATTTTGTAAATCAACCAAGTGAGGAAGTATAATAAAAGTTTTTTGAAACAATGAAAGTTTTTTTTTTTTCCAAACAACATTGTACGATAAGAAATTGAAATTCATATTCTAAAGAAATTAATAATAAAAGTATAGGTTAGTTGAACTATACTCAGTATTGGTATGGTTAAAACTTCTTCATAAGCAATATTTTTTGTTGTTTAAATTAGTGAGTTTTCTTTTCAAACAAGAAAATTAAAGTGTGTTTGGCCTACATTTTAAAGTTTAATGATTATGGAAAACTAAAAGTGTTTTTTTATTGAATTGGTACAATTTAATTATGTTTTTCAATTATAATTAAAATAAATTTGTAAATAAATTTGTAAATATATTTACTCTAAATAGATCATATAAGATGATCAATTTATATTCAACCTCGGTGGAAGCGTGTGATCGCGTTCTTTAATTTCTTGAAAAAAGAATTTTATTAGAATTTTTCTAAAAAAATTGGGAGAATTAGTAGATGAAGATTTTTAGAGATTATTGTAGGGCCCTATTTATAGAACTTTATTGGTTACTTGCTAAGGTAGAGATTTTAAATCAAATATTTAATAATATCCAATATTAATAAATATCTAATATAATATTTAAATCTTATTTAAATATTTATTTTCTGCAGAATCTTTGATTTGGATCTCGTCCAAATTAAATAATTAATTATTCGAATTCAATTCAAGTCAAATTCAAATCAATTAATTAATTATTTTTTTGGTAGAATCTTTAATTTTGGATCTTATCCATATTAAATAATTAATTATTTAAATCCAATTCAAATTAATTAATTAATTCTACCTCTATTTATTTATATGGATTTTATCCAAATAATTAATTAAATATTTGAATCATATTCAAATAAATTAATTCTTCATATTATAAAGTTATAATTTGAATCATATCCAAATAAAATTTATAATAAATCATGCAATTAATTATATCCAATACAATTAATATTTTACTTCATAAATTTGAACATTTCAAATTTTTCTTTCAACATAACCGATCTTTGTTGGTCCATGGTCAATCAACAAGGGGATCTTATGGACCTACAGATCAGAAGCTCCAATAATATGAGATTAATCGGCTAAATTCATTAACCACATTAATCAATATTCGTTAATTGTGGGTACACTCCACTAAAGACCTACAGTTGCACTCTTCTCACTGCAGATATGTTTCTGTGTCCATGGATATAGACCAATAACAACAAATTAGTCATTCACAAGTGTTTGTAACACCAACTGAATCAAATTATCATTTTACCCTTGGGTTACTTCTAAATCCTTAAGTACCGGTGCTCATCTAATGAACAACATGTTTATGGTCCAACCATTAAACAGAAATCTCTCTCGGGCCAGTGAGAGGGTAGGGCCCTTTGTTCAAGTCCAAGAGACACCACTTAAGGAAATACTTATCTACTTACCCTAAAAATGGGAATGAGTGAATTCCATCTTGTATAATTATGTCCCCAGCTCCCCACTCGGTCTTGTCCCCAAGATGGTAGGCATATTGAGTCGGCAAACGACCACTCTCACTCATACAAATCAAAGGACAATCCCTCGTGGATAATAGTTCATAATATACTCAGGATTAAGACTAAGTTGCCTAGGTCATCCTATTGAAATAGAAACCTAACTAATCAATGGAGTTATATACATCTAGTGATTACTATTTTGTGGTCCAATCTTATGCAAACTCATTGCATAGGATGCCCCCACTCGCATGTCACCTACACGAACACGTTAGATCATTGCGTTTGTATCAAATATAAAGTGGGTCATATCCACAGTGTCATCAGGATAAGGTACTCAACCTTATCCCTATATTCACGAACATGTTAGATCATTGCGTTTGTATCAAATATAAAGTGGGTCATATCCACAGTGTCATCAGGATAAGGTACTCAACCTTATCCCTATATACTATAGACCATTTAAATTGTATATTGAACATTGATCTCCATATATCCCCACATATAATTCAAGACTCATAAAACAACTTAAGATGTTAGTTTATTGGATTTAGGATTATTAAGACAAAATAAACAAAAACAATCAATAACACTTATTGAAGTAACACATCAATAACTCTTTATTAATGATTTAATTATGGTCAAATTATTACATTTACAATCTACAAGTTTTAGGGCATAAAACCCAACAGATATGACATACCACCATTAAAGAATTACTATATATAAAATCTTGTGATATGCATGCCAACATAAAATAGGTGATGATTGATATAGTCATTCTCTTAAGGTTACAGTTAAAATCTTCATGTCGTGAACTGCTTCTAAAATTGAATACTATCTTCATAAACCAACAAAAATCATTTCAAAATATTTTGTCTTCACTAAAATACTTTTAGGAAAATTTCCATGAGGTCACCCAACATAAAATTGTTCCAAGCCAAACACACTTACCTTTGAATCGGATTTGATATGATTAAGCCACTGAAAATGAAAATGGACCAGGTTATTGGTATGAATAGTATGTTAGGATTGGTGTGTCCTAAATCTCTTGGGTCTTGTAGTTTTGTAAATTATAAATACATTTTATTTATTGAATAAAATAAGAAGTTATTTTGTCTCTCTTATGCATTAACTAAATCTAATAAACTAAGATTCCATAGTTATTTTATGTAAACATAAACATGTATGTGGTTGACATACAAGGTTGGATCATGTTTAAGTAATAACTAAAATGGTCTGTAGTATAGGAATAAGGTTGGGTGCCTTATTCTGGTAACACTACGGATATGGCTCACTTTGTAATTGTTACAAAAAGTTGTAAAAGTGTTACAAACAATTTGATCCTAAACGTTCATGTGGAGACATGTGAGTGGGGGTATCCTATGCAAGGAGTTTGTATAAGACCGGACCACAAAATAGTAATTTTACCCAATTGTGTTATGAGTAATTTGTGAAGCGTTGATTTACTATTGATTAGTAAATTTTGTGGACACAGAAATATATATTTATAATGCGAAGAGTGCAACTGTAAATCTCTAGTGGAGTGACCTACAATTAATGAATATTGATTAATCTAATTAAAGAGTTCAATTGATTAATCTCATATCATTAGAGCTTCTAACTATAGGTCTATAAGGTTCACTTGCTAGCTCATAAAGTATTAGTATTAGAATCAAACATTTTTGTTTAATTTAAAATGTTCAAATTACTAAGGGAATTAATTGTATGTGTTACAATTAGCATAATGTATATAGATACATTATAATATAAAATTTATTTTGAATGAGATTCAAAATTTATACTTTATATTATAAGAGAGATAAATATTTAAATGAGATTTAAATATTAATTATATGAATGGGATTCATATAAAAACTATAGGTTAAAATTAATATGAATGAGATTCATATTAAAACTATAGGTTATGTGAGAGAAGGCTATTTGAATATGATTCAAATTAAATTAAATATGTGATATTTAATTTATTGATTAATTTAATTGTTAATTAATTAAATTATATATATTAAATATGATTTAATTATATTATTATTATTATTATTATTATTATTATTATTATTATTATTATATTGGATAACTCTCACGTAGTGGGGAGCTATTTTGTTCTCTCTCAGGTTTTACGTAAAAGAAAAGAAGGGAATGAAAGTTACAATGGGACATCACAATCACAGTTACAATAGGACATCACAATCACAGAAGAGTTTGATGAAATTTTTTTTCTCCAACTCTCTACTTCTTCCTAAAAAGATTTCCCTTGCCAAAGTTAAAAAAGAACACTCCTCTTTGATTCTACCTAGAGAATAGCAATTTTTTTTCTCCAATTCTTTTCTTCTTCCTAAAAAGATTTTCCTTGCCAAAATTCAAAGAGAACCCACACGCTCCTCTTTGATTCTACCTAGAGAATAGCTATGTAGTATTGTGGTGGTGATCTGTATACATGTTTTCTATTTCTCTTAACTCTTCTAAAAAGGTATGCTAATTACTTGTTTATCTATATGCATGTTCTCTATAATTTTGGTTTTCCAAAAACAAATTTAATGGTACAAGGCCATCATTCGTTTCTGCTGGGAATTCGATTTCTTCATAGTAATTATCAATTCTTTTAAACCTTTCTTAATCATATACTTTTCATATTTTCAGAATTTCTCCCATTTGAAAGTGAACACGGTTCTCTTCTAAAATCGTGTATTACACCTCTCATTTCCCTTCACTTTACCTCTTATATATTCATGATCATTTTCTAACTTTGAGTCACATATTTTCGACTTTTAGCAAGTTAAAAGTTATGCAGATTGATTGCATGAATGAAGTAGCAAGAAAAGATGGGGGCATCACCAAGAAAGCACCAATAATAATGGACCTTTTGTTTCTGAAAAGTATATTAAAAAAGGGGTAGACCAAGAGATCACTTTCTCACTTTCTCACTTTCACTTTGAGGGCATGATACAATTTTCATTATGAGATGGATGGCTATACTTTATAAATTAATTAGGTTTTGAATTTCCCCACGTCTTCCCTTTAGGCCTTTGAGTTCAATTTCCTTTGGCCAATGCTTCTCATTTACGTTGCACCATTTATTATGATCATTTCAAGACTACTTTGCTCTCCTTGGCAACATATGATGATTTTATTTTTGTATTAATTTTTAGGAAACGGCAACATGATCATCATGTTTGAACAAAAACATAGGATTCTTTAATTCAAACACATATCCACTTCCGACCATCTATGTAGTACACCTTTTTCTTAGACAGAAATGTGAGTTGAGTATAACTACAAGTGGGATATGTAAAAATCTGAAAATCCAATGCAACTAAACATTTTGGAAAACTTTACATAGTGTATTTTAAATTTAGAGCATTTAATTTAAAAAATAAGTCATTTAAAAAAAAATTTAAAGTGTTTGGCCACCACTAGAAAAAGCTTTTGAAATGTATTTTAAACCGCTTTTACCAAAAATATTTAAATAAAAACGAATTTTTTTAAAAACACTATTTTAAATCGGATTAACTTAAAAAATAAATGTTCTTCAAAACATCATTTTCATTTAAACACTCTTGATAAAAACTATTTAAAATAAAGATATCAATGACTTTTAAAATTCCTTTTAAATGGTTACCAAACACTTGTGTATCTTCCAAAATGACTTATTTTTTAAATTAAATACTTGAAAATGTATTTCAAACACATGTGTATAAATCAATGGCAATTCACATCATCATGATTTATGAGTTAAACATTAATATTGATTTCATTAATTACGTTCTAGAAGCTAAGAGGATTTAAAGAAAATCAAAATACTTTGGAATGAAAATAGTGGGGTGGAGGACGAAGGTGTTTGAATATTTAGATGTGTGTTTAATAAGAAAAGAAAGTAGGTTATTTCACACTTTGATATAATATTAAATTTACTTTTATTCATTAGCTTAAAGTCTTTGAGTCAATCGGTATTTTAATAAAGTATTAGAGCAGATAGTCTAGGAGATCATGTGTTTAAACCTCTGTAATGTTATTTTATCCCCAATTAACATTGATTTCTAAGTGAAGGAGAGTGGTGATGAAATAATATTAAATTTGACTTAGAAAATTCCAAAGTTCAAACAACTCTACATGCCCTCCACATATCAATTCCCCACCTAAATGAGAATATAACTCCACACACCTTCCTTGACTCTCCGTCTAAACAAAAATACTTTTTATCCCATTACGAGTGGACTCGATTGTTGGAAAGTTACATGAATCACATAAATTCTATCCTTTCTCAAAGTTTCTATACCCAAATATATATATATATATATATAATTTAACTAGAGTTAGCAAACCCAAATTTAAAGTATTTATAAGAAAGGATAATTCGAAACCAAAGTCATATGGTCTTTTTATATTACTTGGAACCCATTATTTTCCTACTTCTTCTAAAAGTAAAACTCATTTTAAATATAAGAAGTCATGACTTTTCTATCACCCGGGAGATTTCTCTCTTCTAATATTTTATCAAAATACCCAAAAGTATACATCATATTTAAAAGGTAAACTTTCAAACAGCTTTTCCAAAAGTGGTTTTACAATACAAAGTCTTCAAATCCCTTTGAAATTAAACTTCATGAATCATATTAGTCCAAAGTGAGAGGAGCTGGCTTGTTAAGCTAATATTGTTAGATAGATTGAGGACATTTTTTAAAAAAAAAAAATAATAATAATAATCATCAAAGAGAAAATTAGAGATTTAAAGCAGTGGGGTTCTCAACTAACCATAACAACCAACGAAAATGAAGGTTTGAACAAGCACAAAAGTATGAAACAACGTGGAGTAAAATAATTATATTTAAGAAAAAAAGGAAAGTGAAAGGAAATTTCAACAAGTAACTTGGGAAGTTGGGTTGTCGAATTTCAATCCTTAATAACGACTTGTCTGTTCTTGTGTTTAACAATTAATCCTCGAATCTCTGTTCTTGTGTTTGTTCATTTAATTTTTCTTCAAAATTAGTCAGTAACAAACTTTACCAAACTTTGGTTAATCCGATTGTGGTTCGCCAATCCATTTCTCAACCTTCCTTTTTGACTTGCTTCCTTTCAAAGACTCTCTTAACGGTTATCACACAATTATGTTTAATCTGTTTCATGTAATTTAGATTTTTTTCACGTCTGTTTCTCTCCAATACTTGTCTTGGATTATAGTTTTTGTAGTCTTGTTTTATTTGTGTTGGCCTCCACCTGTTCTTTCATGCAATTCAATATATTTGGAAAAGAAAAAAGAAAAAAAATGAAAGAAAAATTATCTTAAATGACAAAACTGCTGAAAATATTTACAATTAATAGTAAAATATAGTGTGCCACAAATAGTAGTCTACCACATTCTATCGCAGACAGACAGTAAAATTTTGCTATATTTCTAAATATTTTGATTCATTTTGCTATATTTGAAAAGAGCCCAAAATAAAATTCTGGTAAAAAATTAGGATTTGTTTGATACCCATTTGATTTTTGAAAAGTAAATTATGAACACTACTTCTATTTTTTAGTTTCATTGTTTTGTTGTCTAATTTTAAGCATAAAATTCAAGTCAATTTTGAAAAACTAAAAATAAATAATAATAAAAAATAAATAACTTGATTTGTTTTTTAAATTTGACTAATAATTTATATATTTACATATAAAAAATAAAAACCATAATTAAGAAATTGGGAGAAAACAAGCACAAAATTAAAAATATAAAAAATAAAATGATTATCAAATGGATATTAATGGTTAAATTATAAGTTTAGTTTGTCAACTTTCAAGATTTTGAAAGCTATTTTACATTGGTTCTCTAAACCTTAATCTTATCTTCGATAAATCTTTTAATGTAAACTCGTGTTTGTTAAATTTTATGATTCTATTAGATGTAAAATTTACTAAACATAAATTTTAATTTTATATTTCATAAGCCTATATTAATTACAAACATGTCAAATATGCTAACATTTTAAATATATGAAAGCTTCTGGTTTGCTAATTTTAAGTTACCTAACCAATATGCTTGATTTATTTTCTACAAAAATCAGAATCTCTTCGTTTTTTTCTTTTTTTCTTTTTTTTTTCTCTCTAGACTAGGACGAAAATTATTGAAACGTGGGTGTTGGATTATCAATTCAGAACAACATTTTGCTTATGAAAACAGATTATTTTAATGCAAAAAAATCAAAAGGGAAGAATAATTATCCCTTAAATTGAAAGAAAAACCGAAAATAATTTCCTAAACAAATATGAAAAATGTAAGAAAATAATGCTGCTGTTATTTGATGTTGACACAAATCATCTAATTACACACTAGGCTGTTCACCACAGGCCAACACCCAGGTTCGTTAGAGTTCTTTGACTTTATTTATTATTATTATTATTTTTTTAGTGAAACTTTAGAATTATTGATAGTGCCACTCGATTAAATTCATTGGCGTTTTTTTTTTCTTGGTTTTTTTTTTTTAAATAAATAAAATGACGCATTGAAATCCCAAATAGAATGACCATTGATGTGAAATCTGTAACAATCATCCATTGTCTTGAACAAATTCAATTCCTTCCACTGTTATGGACACTTCTTGGTTACCTAATTCGAGACAGTTTAATTATTTTTTTTTAATTCATTTTGTTGAAAAATCTTTGATGTGATTATTTTCTAATTGGCTTGAAATTAAAGTATATTTCTTTTTCATTGATGGTCCTTCTCCAAATTGAAAACTGCATCACTGATTAAAAAAACTTAATTGGAAAGATGGCCAACTCTAAGCTCCCTGAATTGGAGATAAAATAATTCTGTAATTTTGAATTGCTTTACATAAAATAAAGCTGTTTACTTTTATATAAATAGATGATACTTATCTACCTTATTAGAAGAGTACTTATCGATTGCTTTGGAACAAATCTTTTTGCATCTATATTGTTTGTTAGGTTTTAGCTCTCAACAATTATAGGAACATTTAGTAAATATATTTAATTAAACTTTGTAGACAAGACAAAAAGAATAAAATCCTCCTCATCTATAAATTGTGTATTATACAAAAGAAAATTGAAAACAAAAACAAATACAAAAATTTCATGATATTTGTTTAAATTGAAAGATCTTATATATGTACAACATTACAATTTACAAAGTGTTTTCTTGAAAAAAAAAAAAAGAAAGAAAAAAAAGAGTTAAAAAAAAAGTTACAAAGTGTTCAATTCTTTTTTTTTTTTTTTTTCTTTTTGTACTCATTCAAGTCCAACTAAAAAATTATATGCTCAAATCAAAGGTAACACGTTGTTGAACTAAAAAAAAAATTAATTTTTGGATTATATCTCTGTAATCTATTTAATTTTTATATTTGATGAAATTCTTTGAGGAAAAAAAAAACTTACAAGCGGAATAAATAGAACTTATAATATTTTATTTGGTAATTAAAAAGTGGATGAAAATATCAAATACAAGTTTTGTATCGAAAACTCAAACTACTATCTGTGTCATATCGTGATATACAGTCTATCACGATCTATCGCAGTCTATCGTTGATAGATCATATATTTTGGTGTTAGTTGTAAATATTTTTAGCAATTTTGTTATTTAAGATAATTTTTCTAAAGTGGACGGTTATATTTACAATTTTAAAATCAAAATTGGAGAGAAAAAGAATATGAAAACTAGAAGTAGTCGCAGAAAAGGGAAATAATAGTTAAAAAAAAAATTAAAAGGAAAAAGCTTGAAGTTGGTAGAAGAAGGTCCCACATGAGTAAAAGTAAGAGGGGAGTTTTTTTTTTTTTTTTTTTTTTTTTTAATAATTATTTAAAAAGTATGTGTCTGATGATATATTTGGCAATGGTGGGGATCTTATGAGTATTAATTAAACGCGTAAGAAAGTATGAAATCTAGAAGAAGATGGCCCCCCATCGGATCATATATAATAATTTCCTCATACGAATTGATTTTTTTTTTTTTTTTTCTAAGTACCGACTTTAAAGTTTAAAACCAAAAGTGTCAATGTCAACGAGTTAAGTGGGTGTTCTTTTTTTTAAGAAGGTAGATAATTAAATTTTTTATAGATGTTTGGAATTATAAAGATTTACGATGTTTACAAATGTCCGACATCTTTAAATAACCATATTTATTTTGTAAAAATATTTTTATAAATGTCCAAAAATATTTGGATAACTATATTATGTTTGTTTAGTAAGATTTGTAATCCAAAATTTCAAGAATGTCCTTCAATAGTTTATAATTAAGTTAATATAATTTGATCTTGTATAACTTCTTTTTATTAATTTGATTTTTTAAAGATTAATATTGTTTATATGTTATTTTTTTAAATAAGACAATATATATTAATTTGACAACATTTATTCTAATAATAAAATACAAATAAAAAGGATTTAAAAAAAAAAGTAAAAAGATGATGTCCTCAACATGGAAAATTTGGAAAATCCATATTTTAGGACGATATTCAAAACTCTCAAAATGCAGCGCATCCTAGAATGTCCACGAATATCTAGATGCCAAAGCATCTTACGTTACGACAAAACAAACACGCTAATCTAAATACCCATTCGGTGAGAATCTTAAATGCTTACGAAGTAAATAAACCTCTAATTGTTTTTTTTTTAAAAATAACCAAAGGAAATGATCACAAATATGGATACAATCTCATCAAAGAAGTGATCAAGCAAAGTGCCTTTTAAAAAGGCAAACCTATGTGAAAAAGATAAACAAACTATACAACTTAAAAACAAAATGAATAACAACAAACTATTCAAGTTGTAACAATACACAATATATAACCAGTTTAATATCCTCCTCAAACCAATGTAGCAAGGAAAACAAACATTAATTACAATCTAAGGATTGAGTTAGATATCGATCGTCTTAAAATCAAAGCTTTTGAGATTAAAAAAATATATATATAGAGTTCCTTGATCCAAGATCGAACACACCACACAAAGATAGGATGATCAATCTAATTTGAATGTTCTTAGGCATACAACCCACACATGAATTGCAAAATTCAATCTCTCCGGCTAAACATGAAAGAAGCACAAATACCAAAATTGATTCATGGCAAAACTCATCAAACAACCTAATAGTAAGGTTTTAAATAGTCTTTCAACGAAAACCCTAATGTCACACATATTAAATTAGAGTAAAATGGTAAAAATATCCTTTAGTAATATGTCATAGGAAGGATAAAATTGAAAACTACTAAAATTATATCAAAATTATTAAAGAAGTGATCAAGCACCGTGCCTTTTATAGAGGGCAAACGATGTGAAAATGATAAACAAACTACATAACTAAAAAAACATAATTAAATAATTTTAACCATGTCGGAATTACTTTTAAACATGCCTAAAGGACTATTCATGCATGTTGTGAGAAAAAACGTAGACCAATTGAAGTTGTACACAACATTATTATTAAACCAAAAGTAGAGAAAGGGCACGCATGAAATTTTACCTCCCAACACAATCTCAACAAAGGCTGAGGTTAAAATGAATGAAACGTGGGTGTATTGATGGCCATGGAGTGCTCTTGTCCAAACAACATCAATCTCTCTTTGATATTATATGATTCTTTTTTCTTTAAAAAATACCATTCAATTTCAATTCAATTTTCAATCATTTAATTTTCTAGTCTATATGTATATTGTGTTGTGTGTTTCAAATTTTCCCGTCCAATTACTAATTTACATGTTATTGCGAGATATTCCAACCATTCTACTTATATAACCTAATTATTTAAGAATTTAAAAGCTTAAATATTTCTTAACCTGTAATTTTAAACTTCCTAGTTATATTTTAAATGTGACATCATGGAATAAAATAGAAAATTTTGAATTTATGGCTTAAATAAGAAGTGGGGTAAAGATAGTTTTTTTAATTACTAATCAAATAACATTTCTAAAAAGATTCTCGAAATCAGTAACATAAGTTTTATTTCAACTCTACTATGCTCATTCTTTTTTTAAAGATGAAAGTGGTAATTAAGAGTAAAAAAAATTGATTTCTTACTTGATGTGAGAAAGAAATATACAGCATTTATTTCCTTTCACTTGTGATGATGGAAAATAAAAATAAAAAATAAAATTAAAAAAAAAAATGGAAAAGCACATTAGATATACACAATTAGTGGGCTAGTGCCAAATATATAAAGAAAAAAGGCACATTATATTGTTTATGATTGAAAATTAAAAGCAAAAATCTCACATAATTATTGATTATGTTTGTTGGAATTCAACCGTAAAGCTAAACTCTTGCGAAGCAAGCATATTTTCAAATATGAAATCATATATTCACAAACACAAAGCTTACACTTTTAAATTCAACAGGCCAGTGGGTGTAACAACTTTTCAATAATGTTGAACTAAGTATTTTGTTTCCTCTCCTTATTAATCTGACCTTTTTTTTTTTTTTCTCTTTTCTTTTTTTGTCTCAATATCAATACCTAATCTGCCAAACTCAAAACAACTTCTTTTTCTAATTTTCTTCTTATATTTTTGCCTATATAAACTCAAACTCTACCAGGCTTCTCTTCATATCCATCGCTGACTACATTGATTTCCCCTTAGTTACTCATATAGGTTTGAACCAAAAACAATATTTGGCGCTATGGCATCAGCATCATCGCTCAGTGCCACTCTTTCTCTTTATTTGTTTGGCGTTTTACTTCTGTTTGCTTCGGCGGCCCTGTGCTTGGCCCACCCACAAACACATCGCCATCAATTTATTGTATGTTTTAATTAATTTCTTCTTCATTTTGTACCATTTCTGATTTCTTTTTATTATTATATTAATTAGCATTTGAATTAAATTAAATTAAATGCAGATTCAAGCTACACCAGTGAAGAGGCTGTGCAAAACCCATAATGCTATTACGGTGAATGGGCAGTTCCCTGGGCCGACCTTGGAGGTCAGCAATGGTGATACTCTCATTGTCACAGTCATCAACAAAGCCAAGTACAACGTCACAATTCACTGGTAACTTATCACTAACGCCTTTTCTTTCGAATTTCAGGCAAACATTTAATATCCTTATTTGTTTTATAGAGATTTACTTTTTAAAACAAATAATTATAAAAAGATATAAATAAAAAGTAAAATTTTACTATATTTATAAATAATTTGATATTTTTTCATATGTGATAGACCCCAATAGATTCAATATGGTTTTGTAGTACCTCCGCACAATGGTGAGATTTTCATGCCTAAAGATGAACAATAAAAATATAACCAATTACTAAATAAATTAATTTCAAATATCCATTACTATTAATTTTAATTCATTATTAAATTAAATATTTAAATTTAATAAATTTCAACTAATACCTTTTCAATTAATATTTTACGTTATCTTAACTATTTAATATAAATTAAATTTAGCAATTAACAATAATCTAATTAATTTAATTTGTAGTAATTAATTTAGATGATCTAATTATGTTTAAATAAATGTTTAATATAGCCAAATTCATTTATTTTTATTTTTATTGATTAAATAAATAATTAATTAATATAACAATAAATTAAATAATGCTAAATTTAATTAATCACGGCATCAGTTGGCCTAAAATTTAATTAAGTAATTATTTTAATAGTAAATTTAACATATATATTTAACTTCCAAATATTAATTATCCTGCACATCCAAACACGTACATTAATTATCCCAAATATTCAAATCTTAAATATTTAATATATATATTCATGAAATAATATCTACGATACAAATAACCTCTAAAAATAAATACATAGTGTTGTAAAAATTGTTACGTGACACTGGAAAATTTTCTTTTTAAAAAGATCAAATTATTAGTTTTATTATAATGCAAGAGTGTATGAGAAGAGGTGCTAATTAAAATTGTATTTGTAGGCATGGGATTAGACAGCTTAGAACTGGGTGGGCTGATGGACCCGAGTTCGTGACTCAGTGCCCAATCAGACCAGGAGGAAGCTATACTTACAGGTAAAGATAGTCCTATAAACTATGTTAATAAAGAATAATTAAAATGTTAATATTTGAAATTAACATATGGTTTAATTAATGTAGGTTTACCATACAAGGACAAGAAGGGACACTATGGTGGCATGCGCATAGCTCCTGGCTTCGGGCTACTGTTTATGGAGCTTTGATTATTCGTCCAAGGGAGGGAGATTCGTACCCTTTCCCAAAACCAAACCGGGAATCAACACTACTAATGGGTAATTAATAATAGCAAAATAACATTAGGTTATAATTACATTGCACTATAATTTAAACATACAAAAATATTACATTATTACAAGTTATTATTATTATTTTGATGATTATTAGGCGAATGGTGGGATGCAAACCCCATTGACGTGGTGAGACAGGCCACAAGAACAGGAGCGGCTCCTAATGTCTCTGATGCTTACACTTTCAATGGTCAACCCGGTGACCTCTACAAGTGCTCTAGCAAAGGTTAATTTACTTATTTTTAGTCTATTCAAATCGTGGTAAAAAAAAATCAAAAAATATTTTTTGGAAAAAGAAAGAAGTTACCTGACAAATTGTGATTGAATCATTGGATAGGTGGCAGAAAAATAGATGCAAATCTATATGCATTCAATTATTTTTCTAATTTGTTTAATTGTTTCCCTAAAAAAATTAGTTTTCAATTTTAAATATATAGAAACACATTATGTAAATTTAAACCTAGTTCATAAATAAGACACACTTTCTCAATGATAAAATTATCTATTCATCCCTAAATACTAATTTTCAACTTTTGGTGTTAAATGTATATTGATTAAATTAAAATTACTAAATTAATTAGAGTTATATTAATATTTTATCATTTTTCATCCCTAATAAGCATTAGTTAAAAACTTGAGAAGTAAAAGTCTAAAATTTTGAAAGAGTAGATGAAAAATTCAAAAGTAAAAAATACAATGTTCTAAAATTTAGTGATGAAATGAAAATTGAATTCAAAATTAATGGATAAAAGTGTAATATTTGAGAGTGTATTTTTGTCAATTGTAATAATAGCAATGATCACCGAACATTTTTGAAAAAGAATTCGCGTCGAGTCGGGTCGGGCATGAGATTGATAATGGAGTTGACATTTTCTGTGTTGTGTAATGATTATGCAGATACCGTAATCGTGCCCATAGATTCCGGCGAGACCAATTTACTGAGAGTAGTAAACTCCGCGTTGAACCAGGCGCTTTTTTTCACGGTGGCTAACCACAAGCTGACGGTGGTCGGAGCCGACGCCTCCTACACAAAGCCCTTCACCACCTCTGTTCTAATGCTGGGCCCTGGCCAAACCACCGACGTCTTAATCTCCGGCAACCAGGCTCCTGCCCGGTACTACATAGCAGCACGTGCTTACCAAAGCGCCCAAAACGCACCATTTGGCAACACCACCACCACCGCCATTCTCGACTACAAATCCGCCCCTTGCCCCGCCAAAAAAGGCGCCCCCTCCATCAAACCAATCATGCCTTTTCTCCCTGCCTTCAATGACACCGCCACCGTCACCGCCTTCAGCCGGAAATTCCGTAGCCCAAGACCGGTCCCAGTCCCGACCAAAGTCGACGAAAATCTATTCTTCACCGTCGGCTTAGGACTCAACAATTGCCCACGTAATTTCAAATCGAGCCAATGCCAAGGCCCCAACGGCACTCGCTTCACAGCCAGTATGAACAACGTCTCCTTTGTTCTTCCTTCAAACATCTCGATTCTTCAAGCCTTCCAACAGGGGATTCCCGGCGTCGTCACCCCTGATTTTCCGGCCAACCCTCCGGTTAAATTCGATTACACCGGCAACGTCAGCCGGTCACTTTTTCAACCGGTTCCCGGTACTAAAGGGTACAGATTGAAATACGGGTCCACCGTACAAGTTGTGTTGCAGGACACCAGTATTGTAACTCCCGAAAATCACCCGATTCATCTCCACGGCTACGATTTTTATATCATCGCCGAGGGATTCGGAAATTTCAACCCGAAAACCGATACTAAAAAATTCAACCTCGTTGACCCTCCTCTTAGAAACACCGTGGCCGTCCCCGTCAATGGTTGGGCTGTCATACGATTCGTCGCCGATAACCCAGGTAATTATTTAATTCTATTAGTTAATTAAAACAATTAAAACTCGAAATTCTTTTTCTTTTCCTAACTAATAAAATTTTCATATGGTTTATGAATTATTAGGTGCTTGGTTAATGCATTGTCACTTGGACGTGCATATCACGTGGGGGCTGGCGATGGTGTTCCTGGTAGATAACGGAGTGGGACAGTTGCAGTCGATAGAAGCTCCGCCGCCGGATCTTCCCATATGCTAAGATAAAATAACAACATTAATCTTTGAAGTTCATATACGATACCAATTAAAATGTTTTTTTTTTTTCTTTTAGCTTTTAATTAAAATTAGTTTGTGAGTTCTTTTTTTCTATTGGTATTGTTTCCCCTGCATTGGGGGTATAGAATATGCTCTGTTTCATTCTTCTTTTTGATTAATATAAAGTGGTTATTTGTACTACCAAATAGATTTCAGAATTATTCCATAAGATGTTCCGTATGCAGATTTGTAATTCAAATTGATTTTGATCAACCAAGTCAAAATTTAGAACACCTACTTATAAGTTAACGCAAGAGAAATTTCAGGATTAAATAATTAAGTAAATATGTAAAGATTGGTCAATATTGGTACAACCACACGCTTCTTTTATTTATTTATTTATTTATTACTGTTATTTTAATTTTCAAAGTAATACGATTGGTTGAGTTTATGATAATCATTCTAAATCAACTACCTGAATAAGTCATTTAAATTAATCATCTACTAAACCAACCATTTTTTAAAAAAAAAAAAAAAAATTGATTTTGAAGGTGGAAATAGACACACCTACACCAATTCAATTTCATACAAGGAAAGGTAATATCCATTAGTTTTGAGTCGTTTGACTTGTTATTTTATGTATGCAAAAGAAATACTTAAATTGTTAAAAGCCACACGATAATGTTTATTTAAGTTGAAAATATCATTTGAATTCAAAGACCAAAATTTTTTTAAACACTTTTATTGAAAATTATCCATTTTAATTTCTCTACTAAATAGATCAATTTATTTTATCACTATATTTAATTATCACTGTATTACTTGTTGGATAAAACTAAACTGCAACTTATATCTATAAACATGTTATATATCAATTTTCATCCTATACATTCTCTTTCACCCTCTTTCTAGTGACTCAGGATGTTTTCAAAAGTAGAAAAATTGTTAAAAATAATTACAAATATAGCAAAATTTTACTTTCTATTTGTAATATACCGCGATAAACTTAGGTAGACATTTATCACTTTACGAGATAGACACAAATAGATGTTAATCTGGGTTTATCGCAATCTATTATAAATAGAAATCAAAATTTTACTATATTTGTAAATAGTTTGATATATTTTTAATTATAATAATTTTCCTAATTTACCTAAATTACTGTAACAACCCATTTATTTTCAGTAATTCATTCACTAAATTTAATTTTTTCAAAAAAACGTAAACATCGTGTACACCACGCGCACTAATTCTATTGAAATCACGGTTGAATCCCTTCGTAATTAGTCACAAATTTTAATAAAAATTTAGTTATAATGCTTGTTTTTCAAATCACATCAATAAATTATTATAAGAAAAATTACAATATTTCTTTTAAGTTTATAACTAAAATTACACTTATCTAAATATTGAGTGTTATTTTATCAGATTGAAAGTTTATGATAAAATTGATGTTGGCTTAAGAAATTATTATTCTTTTCTTTAATGGTTATATTCTTAAAAGAAAATTACTATAAATGCAAAAAAATATCAAACCATATATAAATATAATAAAATTTTACTTTTTTACGTGTGATAGACTGTAATAGACCCAGAGATTTATAAGTGTCTATCTAGTAAACTGATATATATTTATTTGAGTCTATTATGGTCTATTACATATGAAAAATAAAATGTTGTTACATTTATAATTATTTTCAACTGTTTCTCTTTTTTTTTAAAAAAAAATACTTATTCTAGACAGTAGAGTGGGGTTATTTAAAAAAGGTAAAAAAAAGAATGTAATAACACAAACTGACAAAGATAAACAACTCTTTTTAAATATAGTAAAATAAACCAAAATATTTATAAATATAGCAAAATTTTATTATGATAGATTACTATCTATGTCACAATAGACACAGATAATAATCTATTGCGATTTATCGTAGATATATTATATATTTCGCTATTAATTATAAATATTTTTAGTAATTTTGTAATATAAGATAATTTTTTAAATATAAATGGAGTTTAAAATAGACTTTAAGTATATTTCTTTTTCTAATTAATGAGCCTGCGGGAATGGCGTTAGCATTGACGTTTTCCAACGTAGTACACTTTGCAAAACATCACCGATGACATGAAGCAAATGTAACTCTTACACGTCAACCTTCGTAAATGCCATGTAATATCTCGACGTGGCACTGACTGAACGATACAACGTGTCCCAATAAATGACGGGTACGTGGCACAAAAAAATACAACCCAGCACAAAAATTAGGGCATCATATTCTATTGTAACAAGAAGACCATTGCAAACACGTACCACCCTACGTGCCTTAGGAATCTTAGGGCATATGCCCACTTTATGGGAAACCTAAAACATTACTTAAATGGATGATTAAATGGTAAATTCAATCTCCTAACATATCAAATATTTAATAAAATTTTGGTTCTTCCCAAAATTTATAAATTTCTTATGAAAGTTTTAAAAATGAATTTATCTACTAAAATTTCTTTTAACTTTGAATTTAGTATGTGTTTTTAAAATTTGAATAGGTCAAACACATAATAGACATACAATTAAGGTTCTATTCAATTATAGTTAAACTTTTAAAGACCTATTAGAACCAAATAAATACAAAACCTAAAAGTTTTCTATATTTATTTGTTTCATTCTTAAAATTTGTATCATCTTAACTTAAAATGTATTTAGTGGACTTATAATTTTTTAAATTTCAAATTTAAAGACATATTCATCTCTTTTTACAAATTCATGGTTGAATTTTAAAATATAATTTGAAAATAATGAAGACAAAAACCAATCAGACATAAGTTTTAAAGTTAAGAGTTTATTAAATACATTTTGTTTTACTTATGGATCCGACTGATAGCTATTTCAGTTTTTTTTTTTTTAAAGTTTTTGAAAATGTATTTGTTTTTTCATATTTTTCTTACAAAGAAATATGAGAATCTTAACAAGTTATTTTGATCTTTGATTAAAAATTCAGATGTGGGTGAAAAAACAAACATAAATTTGTAAAATAAAAATTTAAAAATGAAATAATAAAAAAAAAAGGTCTTAAAAGACTTATTAAATCGTTTTAAGTTGATAGATTTTTTTTTTCACAAATCTAAAAAACTAAAGACAAAACTTGTAATCAGATTGATCAATTCAAATTTTTTCTATCCATTTATATTGACTAAATAATTAATAACAATAAAATAATAAATAGAATTGTAATTTAATTTAATTAATATCCTTTTTAAAGTTGGTTGGGAAGGATTAACTACGCTTGTTAGAGAAGTGAAAAAAAGTTTGGAAGGTTGGAGGTGGATTATTCATTACTCTCGAGTATCTCTTATTTATATGCTAACTACAATCTAATTGATCATGGTTGATCTATAAAATTTTTTGAAAGATGAAGCCATCATAATGAATCTTGGTCGCCAATATAAGGCTTTGATGAACGAAATCGTCAATTGATCTTTCAGAGACAAAATATGTAGTGGATATTATGGTGGAGCTCGCGCGTCATGCATGTGTCTTTTCTTCTTCTCTTTTTTTTTCTTTTTTCTTGTGAACGTGCTTATAATTTTGTGGCTCACTCATTTGTTCGCATTGTTGCTTATGATTGTTTTGGTTTCCCACCTTTTTTTTTCTTTAAAAAGTGTATGAGGTTTATTGGCACTCTTGATTTCCTGATTGGCTATCCTTTGTTCTTCAGGACAACTTTGGTGATGGTTAGTTTGTTCGGTTTAATGAAGGTTTATTTAAGAAAATGTTGGTTCAAGCTAAAACATGTTTAATTCATGCTCGCTTGACCAACACACTAATTTTCTTTAATTTTCTTAAAATTTTATTTCCATTTTTTTCAAACACCCAAGTTTCTGTAATAGAAAAACATGTACATATCAAGCTATATTTAAGTTTGTGCATCTTTAATTATTCAACCATAATTTATGGTATGTCAAACTATATATTTTTTTTTAAAGTAGATTTGATTTTTCCTTACGTGATTAAATTGAGACGCACCAATATTGAATATTTCAATCAATACTTGGGGGCATCTCAAGATATATAAAATTATGATTTCACTCTACTCACGTTGTTGAATGACAAATTTCGAACCAATTACAAATCGTCATGTCATTTCTCATATTATTGACGAAACTAAAAATTATCAAATTTGCAAAAGTTGACAAATTCCTATAATATCGCATGTGTTTCGTGGATTGAATAAACTAATTTGATCCAATTTAATATTAATATTTGGGTCAATGTTCAATTAAATCCAGAAATAGGCTTAATTTGCCCTAAGTGACAATCAAATTTAAAAATCTAATCTTTTAAGTCGAAGAGCTAGATTTATGAACGAATCAAATCCAAAACCACATAGTTTCGTTAAGATGATATAATAGTATCGTGAGAGTTAAAAATTAGAGAGACTCAAAAAGAGAAACTTTACTCGAGTAAAGATGTTGAAGATTATACATTCATGTGCTACGTTCTACATATACACATTCATCAACCAAGAAAATCAAAGAAGCACACAAAACCTGATGGGATGAATAATAATACTTCTCAAAAAATATGAGAACTTTTTCATATAAAAAGTTATAATTGAAGAGTTAAATGGGATGAAAATAATAAGTACGTATTTTCTTTAATATTTATATGTAAAGTCCTTGGTAGGGAAGAAAAGGACCCTTGAGGTCGGGAAACTTCTAGTGCCACGTGCCACTAGTCAAGATTTTTAAAGAGCCACGAAGCGACTAAGAAATCGCCACGTCGTCATTATTTTATTAATTCTAACGCTGGGGATAAATATCAGAAATGTCTAGAAGAAGGCTATAAATATTTCCTCTTCCACTTTCACGGCCCGATTTCAAAACTTGTAGATTCCCAGAACCAAAAATCTTCTTCGCCAAAAAACTAAGAACCCATTTTACAGCAACAGCAGAACTTGCGTTAACGAAAGAGAAAACAAAGCTTCACATAATTCGCAGATTCGGAGAAGGAACAAGAGAAGAAAGAAGAAGAAACCGCGTACTTCAAAAGGGATTCTTCATCTCGTATGACACCAGAGACAATTGAGAGGTTGGTTCTTCAAATTTCCTTTTCATTATTTGTGATTATTCATCTTCTTCTTTTACCAGTGAATACTTGACTGCGGAATTGATACTTGACTTGTTGCTTTTTGCATCCTCAATTTGCAATTTCGAATTCAAATTTTGAGTCCTTCAGATTTGTCTTTTGGGGTTTGCCTAGAAATTAGGTTTCCAGCTTGTTCTGGAAGTTTCGTTCTTCCTTCTGATGAGAATGTGTATATTATAAGAAAATCTATTACCCTTCGCTTTCCCTTATTTTAATATTGTTTCAATACTTGGGGCTCAAGGAATCTGCGGGTTTTACTCATACAATCCGGTCTACTATTTTCCCCCCTTCTTTAGAAAGTTCCAATTACTTGACGACGAATTGTTTACCTGGGGCTCAAGAAATCTGAGGGCTTTAGTATTTTTCTTCTTTTTGTAAAGCAATCGACGAACTGTTTTTTCTTTTTTTTTTCTTTTTTTTTTTTTTTTTTTATTTCTTCGATTTCAGTTGAAAATGGTCGAGAAAATGGCTCTCAGTGATCAATATTCTGATGCAATTTCTTTACCTAAAAATTCGATCAGGAAGAGGAAGTCACGGAGTAGACGAGATCGATCGACCGTGGCTGAGACTCTTGCTAAGTGGAAAGCTTATAATGAATGTTTTGATTCTTGTAATGATGGAAGCAAGCCAATTCGTAAAGCTCCAGCAAAAGGGTCTAAGAAGGGATGTATGAAAGGTAAGGGAGGACCCTTGAATTCACATTGCAATTACAGAGGTGTGAGACAGAGGACTTGGGGCAAATGGGTTGCAGAGATTCGTGAACCCAATAGGGGGAGTAGGCTTTGGCTTGGTACTTTCCCCACTGCCATTGAAGCTGCTCTCGCCTACGACGAGGCTGCGAGGACGATGTACGGTCACAGTGCTCGTTTAAACCTTCCCAACATTAAAAACAGAGGGCAACTACAAGGGATTCTTCTGGAGGATTACTTGGGCCTGCGTAACTCGGATTCTTCAACTGCTACTTCAACATGTTCTGAATCGACGACCACGACGTCGAACCAATCTGAGGTCTGCGTGCCTGAGGAGTTCGCAAAGAGGTCACAGCTTGTGCCCTCAAACATTAAGATTGAAGATGGAGAAGGTGAATCGAGGACAGGGGATCACAGTGATGGCACTGCGACACCGATGCCCTTAGAGAATGAAGTGAAACATGAGGATTGCAATGATCGGGCAGCTGTATTAGGGACTGAGTTTCCTAGTTTGGATCAGTCGCAGAACTTTCCAATGGATGAAATATTCGAGCCGAGGACCGGGAATCAGGCTGATCATATGGCG
The DNA here is from genome assembly GCA_030954485.1 of Citrullus mucosospermus. Taxonomy (NCBI): domain Eukaryota; kingdom Viridiplantae; phylum Streptophyta; class Magnoliopsida; order Cucurbitales; family Cucurbitaceae; genus Citrullus; species Citrullus mucosospermus. The sequence goes on from CM062065.1 coordinate 6,253,472, forward strand.
ATGCCTATGATCTTAGAGAAGCAAGTGAAGGATGAAGATCTTGATGCTGTATATCGTGATTGGAGCAATGACCAAGCAGTCTTACCAGAAGCCGGGATTTCTAGTCTGAATAATTTACAGAACTTTCAAATGGATGAAATGTTTGATGTGGAAGAGCTCCTAAACCTGATAAGTAGTGATTCCTTGTATGATCCAACAACAAACATCTTAAAGGGCAATGCAGATGGTTATACTAACGTAGCGCCTTCACAAGTTAGCAATCTTGGGTCTGAGAAGCCGTCAAGTTGGTCATACCAATTCCAAAATCCCGGAGCGAAGCTGCTCGGAAGTCTCCAACAGACGGAGCAAGCGCGGGCGGATGTAGACTATGGATTTGATTTTTTGAAGCAGGGGAGGGAGGAGGATCTGAATGCCGCAGCAGATGATTGTGTTAGATACCTGAACGAGATGGGTGATTTAGGTTTCTAAAGGGCATTTTTTTTGATGGATTTGGAGTGAAAGAACCACAAAAGTAGTGTAAAATAACTTAAGTATTTGAAGCTGTCAGATTCTCCATAGGTTTTAGTTTGGAGAATATGTGACGCTTTTTCTGATATAAGTGAATCACATACCAAGTTATTTATAGCTATCTTTATTTAGATCTAACAATGTTCTTTCAATGAGTGTAATAAAATTGGAGCCTGCATGGGGCTCCTTCATTCCAAGGATCAATAATGAATCGTATTGCTCTTATAATTTATAAATTATGTTCTCCATAATATTCCATCATTTTGACGTATTTGTAGTATTACATATTTCTTCTACCACTTGAGTCTCTTCAGTGATGAACAAAACAAATTTCCATCATTTTTTTTTATTTATTTTTTTATTTTGTCAAGACTTCCGTGTGTTAGTGAAAACAGAGAATTACATCTCAGTTGTTATCATTTGAGTTAATTGAACGTAGTGGTGGATACCTCTTTTTTCATTTTTCTTATCTTAGAGCCGATACTCTCTAACTTGATCATTAGGTTAATTATTAATAAATTTTGAAACCAGTGGTTCTGTATTTTCTAATTTCAGCTTACTTCATCAAACAAACAACAAGAATGAGAGTATAAATATTGACACTTTTTAGAGTTCTTTCTCAGTCTCAATATCCATTTTTTTCTCGCTCTTTCTAAGTTTCTGTTGTAATTTTCTCTAAGTTTTCCTTCTTCCTTTTGTATAGTTGTTTAGGTATTTTTCTTAATCTTAGAATTCTAGATATTTCTAAATTGATCATAGCATTTCTTGTGAGATATTTATTTACAATTTTCTAAATAAATTTAAAGATATTTAATATATACATTTAACAAACTATGTTTGACACTTCAACAAGGTTTTTAAGAATAGTCGGTGTTGTCTTCTATTTATACATATTTTAGTTCATTCGATTATTAATGAGCGACAGATTATTGTCATTTAAATTCATAAAGATCAATTCATTTTTTTTTTAGTACTATTTTTTTCATTATTCAAATTGGATGATTTTTCTGAACACCATGTAGTAACTTTTTATATACTAAGTTGTGAGATAAGATCATGTGTATTTGCTTTTGGTTGTCATTTTTGGCCTCATTCAAATGATCGTATGTACAATTAAAGCAATCTTTTTCTTTTTTTTTTTTTGTTGTAAATTGTAGTAAGTAAGTTGGAAGATGTAGTCTTGGCTCTAAGATAAGGCCAAGAGGTTCATTTCCTTCATTCGTTGTACTATGTTTTGTAAGATGAGAGAAGGAGTGATTAATGTGGGCATGTTTTTTTAATAGGTTAAAGCTAAAAAGTTGTAACGAAGTAAATATGTGTAAGATAGATAGTTATCAAATTTGAGGGTGAAAGCGATGAGGATGAAAAGGTGCAATGTATGAAGATAAAATTAATCTTACAAATTAATTGTTTTGTCCAATAAATTTGATCTCCCAAAAAGGCAAAAGTCTTGGTTCATTTCAAGCTTCCATAATGCATGATTCTTTACCACATCATTATCTTGTCATTGTTACTCTTAAGAATAAACAATACAATCCAATAGACAATAACATAAAAAAAAAAAAATAATAATAATAAAAAAAAACTAAGAAAGGTTAAAATATGTCTAACTCAATTGACATCAAGAATGTATAATAACTTTGATTTTAGAGTTCGATTTGGTCCAATTCTACATGTTGTCAAGAGAAAACAAAAACTGAAAAATCACCCTTGAATATAAGTTTCGAAGAGTTCAATATTTTTACCTTTGAACTTTGTATTTGTTCCGAAAATTACTTAGGATTTTTCTTTAAGAAAAAATGACATAAAAATTAAGATGACAACTAATGTATTAAAATTGAAGTCACATGTGATGAAATTTATAATATCATTTACATAAATTAACATGATAGTTCATGTGCAAAAATTATTAATGTACATGATTTTAAGGGCATCTTTTGAAATGAAATAATTGGTAATAACAATTTTAATTTTTATGTAGAGTAAATAATATTATATAATTTTTAGATATAATATTAGTTTTGTTATTTACTTTTCAAGTCTACGGGTATAATTAAAATCCATTCCAGAATTTATGGATATCTTGTATGATAACAACTTTTACCATCTATTTTAAGAAAATATTTTCAAAATCTAAAGAATATTTTTACTACTAGAAAATGTTTTTTTTTTTTTTTTTAGAAAAACTATTTATAAATAGAAAAAAATATCAAATTATTTACAAATATAACAAAATTTCATTTTTTATCTATGATAGACCACAATAGACCTAGATAGATATATATCCGTGTCTATCTAGTAAGATAGATGTCTATATTTGGGTTTTTCACAATAAAATTTTACTATATTTATAATTATTTTTAACCGTTTTTCTATTTTTGAGAAGTTTTTTTTCTTTCTTTAATTGGGTTAGGAGTAATTTAAGATGGCGAAATTATGTTTACATTTTAAAGTAAGTAGAAGTATATAAAAAAACATCAAATGGATCTCAAATTTAAGATTAGAAAGATGAAGTTTTGGTAGTTTTACTTTGTAAACTATAGTATATATAAATTGCAAATTGCTGAAAATTAAAATATTATGTAAAGTGCAAATTGTTATTAAGAATATTATTACTTCCGGCAGCAATTTATTTCTTTTAAACACCTAATCAATTGTATATGTTCTCCAAAGATCAATCATATTATCGAAGATGACATGATCATTTTATATAATCATGGTGGATAATTTTTAAATAATATTTAAACATTAATACAAATAGAATGAAGCATTATTTCTATTAAAATATAATATATGAAAAACAGTTAAAATACTAAAAAGAAAGTATCTTCGATTAATCCAGATGCAGAGTTCGTTATAGTTTTCATCGAGATTTGCAAAATCATACCCTATTAAATTGGCTACTTAGCACAAAAATTATTGAAAATAATTCTAAAGGACAAATATCAATTTATATCTTAAATTTTGGGATGTATTAATTTAAATCTTAAACTAATAATTGTATTAATTTAAATCCTAAACTAATTATTGTATCAATTAAAACCCTAAACTTTCATAAGTGTATCAATTCAAATCAACTCCTCCATTACGTTTTATTTGGATACACTTATGAAAGTTCAAAGTTTAGATTGACATACCTATAAAAGTTTAAGGTTCAAATTAATATACTTATAAAAATTCAAAATTTCCGTTGATACTATTATTAGTTTGGGTTTTAAATCAATACAATCCAAAGTTTAGGGTTTAAATTGATATAAACTCTAAAGTTTATGGTGTATTGATACTTACCCTAATTTTAAATATAGTAAAGTGTCACTATTTATTAATGATAGACAATGATAGACATCTAGGCCCGTTTAATAACTTTCTCGTTCTTTGTTTCTTGTTTTTTGTTTTTTTTAGAACAAAAATTACATTTGATAACTATTCTTGTTTCTTGTTTCTTGAAAAAAAAAAAACAGAAACAAAAATTTGTTTGATAACTATTTCTTGTTTCTTGTTTTTTTTGTAACAAAATAATATATAAAAAAAGATATATCATACATTAAATATCGAAAAAGATATTATCAAAAGTTTATGTTATCTAATAGAAGTAAAGTCTCGATGACAACTAAATATAATAACAAAGTTGTATCATATCCTTCATATGTTGTCCAAATTTGATTGACACTATCATCTAGAGTCATTTGCCTAAAATGATGTAAAATGAAATTAAAGTTAAGCTAGCAAAATTTATATATTGTAAAATTCTACTCGATTTCAGATATATTAAAAATATTAGAATTAAATAATATATAAACACACATATTACAAAATTTAATACTTAAAAGTTGAAATATAAAAAAGAATTAATATACATATTGAAAAATAAAATAAGGACTCTTTTCAAATATAGCAAAATGAACCAAAATATTTACAAATATCGCAAAATATCGACACAGATAGTAGTTTATCGCGAATCTATCGCGGTCTATTACAAATAGATTATGTATTTTGCTATTAGTTGCAAGTATTTTCAGCAGTTTTGTCATTTAAGATAATTTTCTTTACAATAATATATAAATCTAAATATTGGAGAATTTTAAAATTCAAAATTAAAATAAAATTTATATAATTAAAGTAAAGCTAAATGAATGTCTTAGCCAGCAAAATTTATATATTGTAAAATTCTACTCGGTTTTAGATATATAAAATTTAATACTTAAAAGTTGAAATATAAAAAAGATTAATATATATTGAAAATTAAAATAATATATAAATCTAAATATTATAAATTTTTAAAATTTAAAATTAAAATTAAATATAAATATAGTAGAATTATTTTTGTAAATAGAAAAATTAAAAAAAAAACAAATAAAATATAAAAGATGGAAACAAATATAAAAGAAAAAAAAGTACCCATCTTAGGAGCTGAAACTTGAAATATAAAAAAAATTAATATACATATTGAAAATTAAAATAATATATAAATCTAAATATTGCAAAATTTTAAAATTTAAAAATAAAATAATATGTAAATATGAGAGAATTATTTTTGTAAATAACAAAATTAATAAAAAAAATAAAGAAATGTAACGGAAAAACATATTTTTCAAAAAATAAAAATAGAAAATGTCCCAAAAAAATGTCTTAAATATTAAGGAACAGAAAATGTGAACGTTATCAAACGAGCCTTAGTATCTATCTGATGGATAGTAATAATGATAATAATTTATTAGTATAGTCATATTTTATAAATATTTTAACTCGTTTTGTTATATTTAAAAACATCTTTTATACTACACTTTTAACTTAAATTTTGAATTTAGTTACTATATTTTCTTCTTAAATTTTAATCCTTCAAATTTTAGTTTAGTTTACATTTGGCACCTACATTTTTTTAGATTTTACATCATCATCATCATCATTACTATTACTACAATTGAGCACTCTGTTTTATACCTTTAATGTAAATTAGGGCGATTTTTAATATAGAAAAATGAATTAAAATATTTACAAATATAGCAAAATATCTTGTGTCTATCTATTTCATAATAGACACAAATAGTAATTTATCGTAGATAGACTATGATATTTGCAAATATTTTCAACAGTTTTGTTATTCAAAATAATTTTTCTATAAACTATTTGTTAATTAATGATAATAATTATGATGTCAGCTTTTAATTAACTTTAATAAAGAAAAAGAATAATAATGATGAACTAATTATAATTATTTTTAATTAATTACTAAAAATTAACGCAAAAGACTAAAAGTGAACCTTAGTTAAAACTTAAGGATAAAAATATAATATTATGAAACCTAGAAACTAAATAAAAGTCAAATTCAAAACATAAAAGTAAAAGATGTAACATATTCAAACTTCAAGTCATATAGAAAAATATAAGCAATAATAAACTCTTACTCAACTTGTGTTTACGTTTTATTCAATGATCGACCAAAAACGGTGTGACAATTTGTTGACATATAATTGACGAATCTATCACATATATTTAAAAATTTAAGGACTATAAAAAGTATTTATTTTCTAAAAGACAGTAGTTGTAAAATAGGCTACAAGAACAAGTAGCCGTTTATTAATTTTTTTCCCCTACATAGAAGTTTAACCAAATTAAACATTTAATCAAAAATAAAAGAGAAAAGCAAGTTGTGAGCCAACTTGGACATAGGATACACAGAAAACAAGATATTTGTAAACTTGGATTTTTTGACCTTATAAATCATCGCTTTAGCCTAAACTTTAGGCAACCAACTTGGATTAGCCTTGAAACTTTCTAAATCTTCTTTTTTTCGTCTAATTAACTATGTTTTAAAAAGATTATTTTAGTTCCTAAACTTTAAGTAACAATTTAATCTTTAAATTTTAGAGGTGGTAACAACTAAATTTAATACTTTCAAATTTGTAATGATTTAGTCCTTGACAATTTGTGACAATTTAGTACTAATAAAATTTCTTAAATATATAGATTGATAAATAGATTGGAAATCAAAATTTAAGGCTAAATTATGCAAAATGTCTTTGAACTTTGTACTTTGTTAAAAATATCCCTGAAATTTCAAAAGTTTCAAAAATGTACTAAACTTTCAAAAGGAATTTTAAAAAATATTGTTACTATTAATTTTTTTATAAAAATCGTTAGTGTCTTGTTTAAAAAATACCCTTAAACTTGAATAAAAGTTAAAAAAATACACTTATTGTTAATATATGAACATAACCGTCAATATTTACGTACCTTGTTGCATAAATACTTATAAACTTTCAAACGTTGCATTAATACCCTTACTTTTTAAAAAAAAGTTAAGAATACTCTTACCGTTTATCTACACCTCAACACCTCTTCCATTGTCTTTCTCTCCCCTACTTCAATCTATAACCTATCACTTCTCTATTTCTTCTGCTTTGTTTCCCCCCTATTACTCTCCTTCTTGCTAACTGTTTAACTTTTTGTTTATCTCATTAGAAAAATACCATCTTCAATTAAGAGACATAGACTAGAACAAAAGAGAAAAGGAATAATGGAAGCACCAAGTGGATCTTAGAACTTATATGTTTTAACAAGATTATGCGTTAGTATGTAATAGCCCAAATACGTTTCTTTATTTGGCTATTTATAGTTTTGGTAAGTTTTAAAGGAAGATTTTTATTTTTGGAGTTTTGTGGGATTTTATGCTTTAACTTGAAGTTATAGTTATATTTTGTTGTAACAAAAATTGGTATAAGAATTGGACAAATGAGAGAAAAATGAGAATATATATATGAAAAACGAGAATATCGATATAATTTGTTTTAAACTTGGTTCTTGTCGAACTTAAAAAAACTTCAAACAAATTGATCACTACTGTTAAATCTGTGTTATTAGCAATAAAAAATTGTTTAAGACTCTTGCCATTTACTCCTTGAGCAACTTTTGGGTTGTCTCAGATTATGTCTCCATGGAACCTGTCTTAGAGGTTGTTACTGAAGTTGTTAACTCTACCGAATAAGTCTTTCCTTATTTAAATTGATTTGTCAATTTTGTGTGGGGTTATTTTCCATCTTTTCGTTGTGTTATTTAAGCCGAAAGAAGTTTGATTGCTAGGACTGTTGCATCTATTGTTTTGTGAGATCGTGAATTGAGTTTAACAGAATATTCTCCTCGTACTGTTTTCTGAAGAAGAACGTATGATTTCTTACTAAGTGGCACAGTATACTTCACGTTGTTCTTACAATGAACGTTTTAATATTACAAAGTTTGTTCAATCTTGAGGGGAGCCTAAGACAAAGCTGATCGAGAAGGATTTCTCAAGACTTAGGGATAGTCTAAGTTCTCGTGTGAAGAGAGCTCACAAGAAGGAGGAAAGACAACTTCAAGTGAAGGGGAGTCTCACACACTTAGGGGAGCCTAAGTGTTGCATCACTAATATTCACATACTTAGGGGGAGCCTAAGTCCGAGTGAGAGGGAGTCTCACATCTAGGGGGAGCCTAGACGATTAACTAAATTAGGCTCTACGTGTGTTGCTGTAATCATCGTTATTTACGGCTAAATAGAACGTTGTAATTGCTTGACTCATATATATTAGTGGATTATCTTTTCTAGCCACATTACCCCCCAGATGTAGGTGGTTATCATCAAACTAGGTTACAAATTCTCGTTGTTTATCCTTGATTCATTATTTGTTTTTTGTTGTTGTCTCTGATTGTGCCATGATATCTTGTGTGACATTTGCATTTAGTTGGTTGGACCACTTTCAAAATTTCAACTAGACTAATGGTAGGAGCATTTATTTATTTTTCAAAACTAAGAGTATTAATGCAACTTTTAAAAATTCAAGAATATTGGAAAGGAGTATTAATGGTTTGTGTTCATATACTGACAGTAAGAGTATATATTTTTTATACCTTTTGAAAGTTAAATGATACTTTCACACAAAAAAAAAAAAAAATTAAAAATTCTATGAAAAACCAACGGCAATAGTATTTTTAAAACTTTTGAAAGTTCAAGAATAGTTTTGACACAAAGTATAAAGTATAGGGATATTTTATATAATTTAGTCATTTTTATAAACTAAAAAAATTAAGTTGTTACATAATTTTGAAGTGATTTTTTTTTTTTTTTTTTTTTTTTTTTTTTTTTTTTTTATGAATGAGTCTAAATTTTTAGAAATTTAAAATTCAAACTATGGGATCGGTTATGTATAAAGGGAATGAAAAATGATTATTTTGGATGATGCAAAGTTAGGTGGAGGCCGATTCAACGGTTAGTTCAGCCGCTCCTTCACCTTTATGAATCTATTCATATATATTATAGTATTACACACTTATTAATTTACTAGCTCTTTTTGGTGGGCTTGGTAAATATAAAATAATGTCTATTTCTCTCTCAAAATTGCCTATAGTTGATTTTTCTTTGACCCACATGAACTTTATCTCTCTCAACTTTGATTATATTCTTGAAATTTCTTGATGTTTAGAATTTCAATGGTAGATTTTTATTTCTTTTTTTTGTAAAACTTTTTACTACCATTACTCATGTCATGAACACACATAGTTAAAATAAAGACAAACAAAATCTTCCTTAAAATAAAGACAAACAAAATTCTAGAATAGAAATTACTCTAAAAATGTCATTAGAATTTCATAAGTTTTAGATCAAAACTTTAAGCATCTAAGGTTTTGAGACTAAATTTATAATTTAATCTTAATTTTCATACTTATTATACTTATGGGTCCATAATTTTAGATATTGTAATGCTTTTTAGATATGATCTTATGAATATCTAACTAACATCGTTTCATAACAAATTAAATAGTGGTTAAAGTGTTATTGTTATCGACATTTCGATAAATAGTTAATTATGTACCAACATGAGCATAATTCAACTGACATGAACTTGTATTATCAATTTTGAAGTTTGAAATTCGATTCCTACATGTTTGTAGAAAAAAATAATTTAATTAAATTAAGAGTGAAGTAACGAATACGATTCCACAATTGATGTGCAAAAAAAAAAACAATAATAAATTCTTTGTTGTAAATCAACTAATAATTAAGACGATACAAATAATTAATTTCTAGGAAATGTTATTATTGAAAAAGTAGGAAGATAAATACTTCTAACTAACAGATGTTAGAAAAGATGCTGGGACACTTAGGGATACAATTGCCAGTAAGTAAAAACTCAATAAAAGCAAAAAGAATACAGAAGTTGGTAACCCAATTCAGTGTAAGTTTACCTACGTCTAGGGGACAGAGAACCCAAGAAAGATAAATCTACTAATGATAAAGTAAAGCGATTACACAACAATGTACTTATCTGTAGATATTCGATACTACAATGATATTTGACAAGCTTTACATTTCAGTAATACATTTAGGCTTCTCTAAATGTGAGACCTCTCTCAGAGTATCTTAGACTCCCCCTAAAATGTTGTACATCAATGGAATACTACGTACTTAGGCACCCTTAAGTTGGAGGCAACTTCACTTGGCTTAGTTTATCTTTCTTCCTAGGAATGGAAATGCTCTCACTAGTTGTATTTAGGCTGCTTCTAAGTTAGAGACAACTTCTCTTAACTCAGAAAGATCGAGCTTGATTTGTTCTTCCCACAGTGAAAAACACTACTTCACGAACACATCCTTCACAAAGAAGGATACACTCTCAACAACAGCACACATGGCTTTTTTATCACACAATTCGTTTTTCAATCGTTCTTATTCAAAACGTTAACCCTAGCAAAACTCCAACACAACCTTTACATATCCAGCGGAACGAATAAAGAAACCTAAAGAGATATTTTGAAAAACACCAAGAAGGAAAACAACACACAAAGGGAATAAGCGGCGCAAATCTTCATAATAAAGAAAAATACAAAGATCTGTAGAATCAACACCTTGACCCGTTAGAGCCCACACATGTTAAAATATTTTGTTTGACACTTATTAGTACTACTTAAAAACAAACATTGTTGATCACAACACTACTAGTTATGATGGAAACCTACAAGTATTTATGAACTCAAAACAAAAAGAAAAAGTATTGTGAACTCTAGAAAAAGGTACCCTACGAATATTATAGTAAAGTTAAGCTAGTAGTATGACAAAAATTCAAATAAGGTTATCGAATCAATTACTATTCTAAAACTATGCATTTTGAGGGAAAAAAAATATTATATGAATGATCATAAATTGTCTGACATATTTGCACCGTTTGATGTATGAGAAAAAAATTTATGTTCTACAAATTTATATATTTTGTAAATCTTAGGTGACATATATAACTCACGGAGTAGAGGACCACAACTTCATTCACTAAATTTCCATTTTAAACTCTATATATACACTTAAGATTTTGTTTTAGCTTATACTTTTAGAAACCAAGTTTGTATTCCCTCCAATTTTTTTAGATCTTTGTAAAGAGTTAGTGATACCGATTTATTTAGCTAATGTTTACTAATTTTTATTTGTAATTAAGAACAACTTCTTTTTAATAATAATATATTCCTAGATTTTTATAAGTTCGGAAAAAGAGTAAAATATTTATAATATAATAAATGAATGTTGACTTATTCTTTTTTCCTTGTTTGATCCGTTCAATAATATGTCGTGAGAATATTTGAACTAGACTTTTTAGTTGGGTCTTAAAAAAAGATCCACTGTTATGTAAAAAATTATCATCTCTCATAGTAAAATCTAGGAGGTACCGTTTGGTTCAAAGTTTTAAAAATACTAGGCATAAAGAATACCTGAGAATAAGATGTTTGGAAATAAAATATCTGAGAATAAAAGAGAATTGTGTTTGGTTGTGCAGGAAATAAAGAAGATCCACCAACCAAACATGGTTTTGTAAGCCCATGCTGATTCCCACCCTCTATATCCACCAACCAAACAGCCCCCGAGAGATTAAAGGAACAACTTGGCAAATAGTCTCTAGCTTTCTCTTTATAGAATTACACCGAATTTATTAAAGTTGGTGGCTGATTAATTAAGGTGCAAATTTATATTTTGTATTGTCTTTCTCTATTAACAATTATAAGTTTGGTTCTTATGATTTGAATAGATTTTAAAATTTAGAATTTGGTTTTTATGAGTTGGAATTCCTTATAATCTTTTTTTTAAAAAATTAGCATTTGGCCCCTATTTTTTAGACTATTTGCGAGGAATTTTATAAAATTAAAAGAACAAAATTCTGATTTTAAACTTAAAGTACTAATTTTATTTTATTTTATTCTTTTTACCAAATTTGCAATTTTAAGAAAGTTAAATTCCTGAAAATACCGCAAACCTTAATCATAGCCGCGTTTCTTTATTAATTAAATTGCTTATCGTGATTATAAATCGGAGAAGTATTATCTAATGATGAGAAATAATTGAAGAAGTCCCTTCAAAATAATAATACTACTAATAATTGCAGGAGGTTTATTAATTGAACTTACAAATATTTTCTTACCCATTAAACAATCTAATTTCGTTGAAACAATTTTAATACAAGAAAATCTTTCTTTCAAGGAAATCATCATCAGAGAAAACATATATCCAATGATTTTTTTTTTTCCAATGAATACATTTTCAATTAAAAATAAGTGAGAATAAATAAATTTACAATGAAAAAAATTACAAAAAAAGAAAAAAATAAAATAAAAAAGAGAAAAACATAAATTTTATAGAATTATTTGAATTTATGAATGAAGTCTTTTTTTTTTTCATTTTAAATTGTAATCAATATTAAAAATGTAACTATTATTCATTAATTTCTATTAAGAAAATATGAGAAGCACTCTTTTATCAATTGAAAGAATAATGTGTCAAACTATATGAAATATAAAGTTTAATATCAATACTAATAAAAATTTTGATATCTTACTTTTATAAAATTTATGATAAATATGTCCATTCTTACTTTGTCCAATAACGGAGTAAAATGTCAATCTTAAAAAAGTCCAATTAATTAAAAAAAAAAAACATGATACATGGTTAAATAATGATGATAAATCTTACGTAGGTAGCCACTATAGGTTGAAACTATAACTCCATGACATTTAGCTCTTTATCAATATCATGTTTCTATGTACCACTAGATAAATATATGATACATGGTTAAATAATGATGACAAAAAAATTATAAAAATTCTGTGAAAAAATAAATAAATTTGATGAATGTCTTTTGCTCCCACACACACGTATAAACATTTAACTAATGTATATCTCAATGAATAATGCACTTTGTTTTTTTTTTTTTTTTTTTTTGTTGAGAATAATGAATAATGCACTTAGTACTATATCAAATGTTGCACACCAGTTTTTGTATTTGAATATATCATGTGGATATTTTTATATTATTTTTAAAAATCAAATAGATGGATGAGTATGATATAAATACATAATTAATACTTTGAACTTGAGTTACAATCATCTCCATGCATTTTCTTTGACTATAAAAAGTAGAAAAAATTTAAAGGTATATGTTTTTTAAAAAAATAAAAAATTGTCACATAAAATAAAATTGTGATTGAATAGTTGAATGATATAGATGCATTGGGTATTGTTGAAAATATGGTATCACTCTTGCTTGCTTTAGATGATTGGACAAGAATAATTTGAAAATTTGGGGAAATGTCAATTTGTGCAAGAACATATATTGATATTTAATTTGGTAAAAGAAGGAAAAGTAAAGGCAAGGAGAAGACAATGTACATGCTCTGTTTCTAGAAAAGTCCTTAAACATCCAGAAATTGAATGTACACATAAATAAATCGAGAAAATGGCAAAGTTGTAGTTTGAATTGGAAATAAGGTGGAATTGTAATTCATACCAAGTCCAAACAAAGGGCTTGCAAGTTGCTAATCCCACTTGCAATTCTAGGCAACCGCAACAGCTAAAAGTAAGTTCTAATAACAGCAAATCTGTCCCCAAGTGGATCTCAATTCTCAAATTTCTTTTTGTTCTTTAAAGAAAAATCAATTAATTTAATTCTAAATTTTAAATGCCCTCAAACCAAACCCAATTTATATATATATATGTATGTATTATATACCAACTCTTTGTTCTCTTAATTATATATCCTCTCTTTAAACTCAGCCTTACCCTCAAAATTAAATATGCCGTCGTCGCTTCAATTCTACCGCTACACCGCCACTAATCCCACCACCACTTTCAATTGTCATCACGCCGCCGTTAATCCAAAAAATCAATTCCTTCCGCCGCCGTGCGCGGTCACTGACCACAAACATGCGGTGGCGTCGGACCAGTGCAGCTCCGTCGTGGTGCAAACCATCGACGCTCCGGTGGCCGTGGTATGGTCGTTAGTCCGGCGATTCGACAACCCACAAACGTACAAGCAATTTCTGAAGAGCTGCCGGATTGTCGACGGCGATGGCGAAACGGTCGGAACGGTGCGTGAGGTGCACGTGGTGTCAGGTCTGCCAGCGTTGTCGAGTAAAGAACGGTTGGAGATTCTGGACGATGAAAAGCACGTGATGAGCTTCAGCGTCGTAGGAGGAGACCACAGGCTGAAGAATTACCGGTCGGTCACGAGCTTACACGTGGCACCGGGAGGCGGCGGAACGGTGGTTGTGGAGTCGTACGTGGTGGACGTGCCGCCGGGAAATACAAAAGAAGAAACATGCGTGTTCGTAAATACGATCGTGCGGTGCAATTTACAATCGTTGGCTCGATTATCAGAGAATATTGCCAAATCAAAAACGAAAAGTATATAAAAAAAAAAAAAAAAAAAAAAAAGAAAGAAAAATCATATACTATTTTAGGCATTATAATGTGGATAATCAAACGCTAAACCGCTTCAGAATTTTTGTTCCTTTTTTTAGTTGATGTAAACCCACTTTAACTTGCATTCATACTTTTTTTTTTTTTTTTTTTAAACGGTAGCTACGATCTTTATCAAGAACTGGGCTTTTTGAAATTTATGCAAATTTTATGCCTTTTTTTGTTTTTATATACGTTTCTTTTTGTCTATTACATGTCTATATATGTATAGATATTATCATTTTGGATGTAAAAGGGATGGAATATTGGATTTTCGGTGTTTGTTTTAATAGAAACAGCATATTTATCAAATTAAGGTGTTTATTTTAAGGGAATAGCATAATTTCCTCCAAATTCCTATTAAAATGGAAATATCTAATTTAAGAGGCTTTACCTAAAAAATCTAGTAGTTTAAATAAATAAAGAAAGGAATGAAATTGGGTTTTGAAGAATTCAATGTTTTAAGGAGATGGGGTCAGATTCGATGATGAGTTACCGCCATTGAAATTTTGGAATTGGGAAAACAACAATCACTTGCAAGTTCCAACTTGGGTTTGGGTTTTTACTTAACTCATCAACTTGTCCAAGAGGATTAAAAATATTCTTTTTTATTATTCTCTGAAAAATGTCAACTTGCTATTTATTTTTGTGTTTTCCATTTTTCTTTAAAAGAAATATTTATTTATAGCTGTAATGAGAATGTGGAGCTGCAATTTGTTTTGCAACTTTGTGATAAACAATTGTTTTCTAATGTTATAATTTTCTTTATCTTTGAACCACCAAAGAAATTGAAACCGTCGGCAATCCTTCTAACCAAAGTTTATCATGGCTGTTATTATTTTATTTTTATTTATTCACTTTTTCATTTTCCTTTTTTACTAAATTACAATTTAACTACATAAACGAGTAGTTCTCCTAAATGTGGATTTCAGGACTTGAACAATGGGGCACATACATCGCACGACCATAAACAAATAGTTCATTAGAGGATCAATGATATTTAAGAATATAGATGTAACTATAGGGGTAAAACGAACTTTTGATCCAACTATATTTACGAAAATTTCTGGAAGGATCGACTTGCATGTAATGGTTATATTCATGGATGCAACTTGTCCTACAGTGCATAAGAATACAACTATAGGTCTACCAATTTCTAAAATTCCTTAGCTCTTAAACATTCAAAGAGTTTGTTATTTGCTTTTTTGGTTCGATGTGATTTTGTTCTCTCGAGATTTCCTTCCTTTTTTATGGCTGAGCTAAGTTTGTATGGAGATGTTTTCCTTTTTCACCGTGACCTTTTTAAGGGGCATGGTGTGTGTTTGCGACATTTGTCAATTTTGATTGTGGTTTATTGTTATTCGTTATTTTGTGATGATCGAACGAGAGAAGAAGAGTTTTGTTTTTACACTTGCTTGCATAGTAGTCTTTGTTGTGTAATAGGACTCTAAGAAGGGTGTTCTTGTTCTTAGGGTGGACCTAAGGTGACTTTATTGCAAGAAAATGGATTCTCTAACTTAGGGGAGCCTAAGTTTGTATTGTGAAAAGATTACGTTGCAAAAAGTCTTACACTTAGGGGGAGTCTAAATGAGCACTTACTAATATTATCTTACTTAGGGTAGGCTAAGTAATTACTTAGGGGGAGTCTTAGTGTTTGCATATCAAGTTGGGCTATTGATTATAGAAAAAAAAAAAAAAAAAACTTAGTTTTTTTTTTTTTTTTTGTGATAAAATCTATGTTTCAAATATAGCAAATTAACCAAACTATTTACAATTATAACAAAATGTACTGATAGTCAGTGATAAACATTAATTGACTACTATCATTTATCACTGTCTATCCATATCTATCATTGTTTATCATTGATAGATAATGACATTTTACTATATTTGAAAATATTTTCAACAATTATGTCATTTAAAACAATTATCCTTTTTAATTCGTATTATTTAATCTAGATATCATATATCAATGTAATTTAAATTACATTCAAGTTCAATTACAAGTTTAATTCTTAGTTTTGAAAATTATGGCTAATAAATCTCTAAACTCTCAAGTTTAACTCTAATAAGTCTCTTGAAAATGTCTAATAGTGTATAAATTTTAATTTTGTATCTAATAAGTCTCGTAAAATATTTAAAATGTTTAAAAGTCAATCATTTTATTAGAAAAAAAATGTTTTTGTTTCTAATTAAATCTTTAATTTTCAATTTTGTTGGCCAACAGATACATCGTCTTTTTTAGAAAAAATGTTAAGAACTATGTATTGGACACCCAAACCAAAAATTCATGGACCTAATATGTATTTTTTAAAGTTCGAGAATTATATATTGACACAATTTTAGAAGTTAGGCTAAAACTTTAACCTATATAAAATTTTGCCCCCCTAACATGAAATTCTGGATCCGCCACTGCAGATAAGTACAACGTTGTAATTGCTTAACTTATATTAGTAGAAGTTTCTTTCCATGAGCACGCTGCACATGCCCCTTTGACGTAGGTGGTGTTTCACCAATCTGGGTTACCAAACCTTGTGTTTCTTTTACTTTTGCTTGTCTCTCTACAATTTGATTGCCACTGATAGGGCAACGATTTTACGTGTAACAATGTCACAATGTGGTTGAATCCCTAAATTTTATATATGATTTGTTGTCTCCTTCTCACTCAAATAGATAGGGGCTAAAAGGGGCCAAAAGGTACTACTTCAATCCCTCTATTTAGCAAATTACATCAATTAGGAACGTAGTCATAGGGAGCCTTCCAAAAAAGTGCTTGTTATTAAACAATTACTAATTGGTAGTACTGAATAAATGTTAGTATTGAATAATTTGTTCTTACGTGTTTGAGTACAACTCTCGTAGCAGGGTTATTCTCGTCAATATTGTACAACTTATTAGTCATGCCCAACTTCCTTTTGACCTTTTATTTATTATGCAATAAGTATCATTTGTTAGTTATCTAGACATTATAAGATCTAAAATGATATTTTGTTTAGTATCGTACCTTTTGAGTCTTTGATTGTTTTTTTTTTTTTTTTTTTTTTTTTTTTTTTTTTTTTTTTTTTTGAAGTCCTTTGGAGTCTCATTCTATTAATATGTAAAAAAAATGGGAATAATTTAGTCACTATGAAGATAACAAAATTAGCAATTAAGCTCAAGTTAGTAACCATCTCGTTTTCAGTTTTTTATTTTTGAAAATCAAGCATATTTCCTCCTCATTTCTTATAATACTTTTGCATTTTTCTTAAGTACAATGGTTGAATTCTTAGCCAAATTCCAAAAACAAAGACAAGTTTTTTAAAAGCTACTTTTTTTGTTTTAAAATTTGGCTTGTTTTTTAAATCATTGGTAAAAAGTAGATAACAAAGAAGGAAACTTTGGAGATGAAAGTAGTCTTTATAGGCTTAGTTTCCAAAAACAAAAAATCGAATGGCTATCAAATGGGGCCTAAATATTTAACAATTTGTCACCTACATGCCAATTTTATTGTTTTTCCCTTATTTGATCTTTCCAACTTCTCAGAAATCTTTTTTCCATCAATGGTTCGCATGACTTCATTGGTTACTTCATCTGCATCTTCAGTGTCCTATCATAATTAACTTGGCAATTTAACATCCATGTATTTGTGGATGAAATTAAATGATATAATTTGTAATACAATTATATTGTATTACCTTGCATTCTATTTCCTCCATTCCTTTTCCTAGGATTGGCAACAAGGCTTGTTCCCGCCATTTGTAGGTGGGGACGGGGGCGAGGATTTCTTGTCGAGGAAACGGGACCCCGTGGGGACCCATTCCTCATTAATCTCGCAGGAACGGGCGAGACAAGGCAAGAGTGTGAGAGAGTCAACCATCTTATATAATTAATTAATTCATTAATTAATTTTTATACTAAACGGGTTGGTGTCGGAGATTCGGGGTCGAGGTCAGGGCGGGGATAAGAAAAAGGTCTCTGGTTTGACCTCGATCCCCAGTCAAATTAGGGATTCCCCGATCCGATCAGGATGCCTTTTCCACCTGGCTCCTGTGGTACTTTGAATTGTGGGTCTTTCTTTCCTTCTCCTTCCAGATCTTGGTTGACATTTTTTCTTCGAATTGTTAGGGAAGCATCAGAACCATCAACCAACTCTTGTTCTTCTTCCTTTTCCTCCCGTTCCTTCTCAATTTCATAAAGTTCTTTTTCGAGATCAGATGCTGCTTGTGTCTGTATAATGTATAAAAGATGTGATAGGAAAAAAAATAATAAATTGTAGTTTGATTACATATACAGATTACTTGTCGATGCATGTGATGCCCCAACCGGTGTACTCTTCATGTAGTCAATCATTGTCTTTATTGTTTCCACCAAGTCTAGTCAAACTTTCCTGATCAATTTTCATTTCTTGAAAGTTTCCTCCATTCTTTTGGTCATCAATTCTCTATTGGTTCAAACCTTCAGCTCATTTCATTATTCCCCGATGTAGAAGCAAGTCCTCTATTCAATGATAGCCCTACCGCTCCTTCTTTCGGTATATACTTGTTCATCTCTTCTTCAACCTCTTGAAGCACCATTTTTTCCTCTTCAAGGAATGGAGAACAATAGGCAAACAATATGGCATTTTCACTTCTTCTGGGGTTGAGAGTAATGAACATATTTCAAGCTGTCAATTAAACAATAAAACAAGGTGTTAGTTTATAGTTGAGTATTTTAAACTTTTACCAATTTCATTCGTAGAGATGTCCATACCTAGGGGTGTGCACAATTTGATTTTGTCCGATTTTGTCCAAAATCGGCCATCGAACCGAACCTATCAATTTTGAAATGTTATGAACTGGAAAAACTAGAAGTTATCTCGGTTTTATTCTAGAACCCGACCAATTGGTTTCAGTTCCAATCGGTTCGGTTCAGTTCTAATTGATGTTTCTTTTTTCTTCCCTATTTTGTTTTCCTTGTGATTTTAGAGCAAAAGAGAAGGATGTAAGTTGAAAGAGTGATTGGCCAAAGAGATCGAGAGTGATGAAAAATCAATGTATAAATTCCACTTGCTACCATGAGTAATATAGACGGAAGAGATATGAACAACCATGGTGTTGGCGGTGGGAGAAGGTGAGAGGAAGATCAAATGGAGAAGGTGGAAGGTGAGAGGAAGATGAAATGAATGAAATGAGGTCTTCATGGGAGAAGAAGAGTAGAGAGAGAAAGAGGAGAGAGGGAGGAAAGAGAGAAATGAAGAAAGAAAATGGAATAAGTAATTAGCAATGGTGGTTGTATCAAAATCTAGGGCTTGGGGGTAGGAAGGAAAGAGAGAATTGAGAAAGAAAGTGGGAAGTGGGGTTAGCACCAATTACCAAATTTTAGGGCTTTTTGGGGAGGAAAGAGAGAGAGAGAGAGGAAGAAAGAAAATAGGAAATTTATAACAAATAATACAATTATGAAAATAATGTTAAAATATAGAACAAATGCAAACTATTTAATAATATGGCAATTTTGATCGGTCAATTATTCATTTTTTTTAAAAAAATTCAAAGTCTACCCTTTCCGGTTATGGGCTTTCCTTTTTCATTTTTTTCCTTTCCGGCGCGTCTCCCTTTTCTTTTCCTTTTCTTTCCCTTTTCTTTCTGTTTCCGGCGTCGTCTCCGATTTCTTGCATCTTTGGATAGTTTCTGCTACAATTTTGGTGGTGAGTTCAAGCTCCAATTTCGGTGGTGAGTTCTTCTTCCTCTTTTCATTGTGGACCTTGAGCTTCTTAGGCTTTTTTTCCAGATGTTGATTTTGATTCTTCCAGTAATTTTCTCTTTCCCTTCTCCATTTATACTAAAAACAAACAACAATATCATTGATAACCTATTAGGGATATCACTTAAAAATGCTATGAGGGATATCCTTCTAATGTTATATACTTCTAATGATACTATTAGTGATAGAACCTATTAGTGATAGTAATAAAAGAATATCACTAATAGTAACTATCACAAATATAATTGATAGCATAATTAAAGAAACAGAAAATCACATATACTATCAGTAACAACAATTGATAGCCCTAATAAAACAATCAACAAATATAAATCCATCAATGAATCACTATTAATATAAATTTTCTCTCGGCTCTCTCGCTCAATCTCAGTTCTCTCTCACACAGTTCACTCTCTCTCGGTCTCAGTCTCGCTGATAGCTCTCTTTCACACAGTTCACTCTCTCTCAGTCTCGGTCTCACTGATAGCTCTCTCTCAATCTCAGTCTCGCTGATAGCTCTCTCTCACACAGTTTACTCTCTCTCAATCTCGGTCTCGCTGATAGCTCTCTCTCACACAATTCACTCTCTCTCAGTCTTGCTATCAGTGTTATCCTTCAACATTGATACATCACTATTGGTACAATCAGCAAGAACAACATGCATAAAAAAAAAAATCGGTAGGAATCAACTTAATACAAAAAGAATCAATAGGAATCAACTTAATCAGAAGCCATAATCGACATTTAAAGCCCTAATTTGAAGGAAATCAATGAACTATCAACAAATATCATTTGAAACTACTTACACTGATTTTGGAATAAGAATCGGTAGAAATCGACAATAACCTTGTTGAAAGGAAGAAGAAGGGACGAGAAGAAGGGACGAAGAAGAATGGAGGAAGAAGAAGAGACGAAGAGGAGAAAAATGAGGCGCACGTTTTGAATTTGTCGTGTTTAAGCAAAAATCGAAAGTAAAAGGAATCGGATGGGTTAAAATGAGCTGATGTCCTTTTTAGTCTTTTCAGACTTTTGGGCCTAAATTTGTAACATATTTGCAATTAGTTTTGGCTTGTTCTACGGGCTCTAATATTTTTGGACTATGGGCTATATATATGCAAGCAGCCCAATAAAATAGGAGGTGATTGTGATGGGTTTATATAATGGGCAATGGGCGTGGGCTTTAAATTAAAAATTAATTTGAATAATGTTATAACTAATGGTTCGGTTCATTTTTTTTTTTCTTAATAAAAAAACTCAAACTAATAATCGAACTGTGATAATATATTTTTAAAAAATAATCAGACCGAACTGATCGGTTCGTTGTTTTTTCGGTTTTATGCACACTAGGGCTCATACCTCATTTGAATCAAATACTTCTCTCTTCAGGTCTCCCATTTGGGTTCCGTTGTCTACAACCCAATTTATTACTATCCTTTGAACCTTGTTAGAGATCTTTCTTGCAAAGAAATTTTGTGAGGAGCTCTATGCATTACGTCAACGAGCAAATCAAATTAAGTGAATCTTGTTTTGGAAGAAGAAAGCTTTGAAATAAAATATATATGCGTAGCAATATTAAAAGCTATGTTAAGAAACCTCCTAGTCACCTCTTTCATACCCTCGATCGAAGTACATCTTCTTTATATTACCATCATTTTTTTTTTTTATCTTATCTCTATCAATGCTTTGTAATTCACCACAAGGCAAACTCTCTTCAACCAAATTTCAATACTTGACCTCCTATTAAGAAATTTAACTAAGTGGATGACTTTGGTTTACACCGTCATTGTATTAAAGGTAACAATAACTGGGAAGATTGTTTTGTAATAGAAAAATGAAGGAAATGTCGAAAAATTGTTTCTCTAAATTGTTCGATCTTGTAACTCTTCATTTAGGTTTTTCCTTGATTTTATCTATTACACTAGACTTTGTTTACACTAAACAGTAAATATGTATAGTACATAAAAGTCTTTTAGTTTGTATAAGTTATGCATGATTATTCGTTTCTCCATAGCTTTGTGACTTTTCATCTTCCTTCTCTTTGCTTTCAACTTCCATGTTTTCATTTCTCTTAAAAATGTTTGCTTCTTCTTCTTCATATCCATTACTAACTTGTTCATCCTGTTGTTTTTTTTTTTTATTAATTATGTTATGTAGATACTGTAACAAATACACTATAATTACATTGATTTTATCCATAAAATCTATATTATCATGTTCTTCTTGATCCTTTATATGTTTCTTTTTTGCTTCCACAACCCTTTTCACATTTTGCTTCAGCATTCAAATTATTAAGAATTCCTACCCTCAACATAGAGTACTAAAATATATAGTTGTTATCATGGTCTTTGTCATTTGTTTTTTTTTTTTTTTTTTCGAAGGAACCTTTACATCTAATTTAGAACATCTTTTTCTCTTTTGTTGCTAGTTTTTGGAGTTCCTCGTTTTACAACTAATCCGCCGACCATTATCTCCTTTGTGTCCCTTGTTTTACAAACCAGATATTGATGTTCAAAATTATTGAAAATAAAAAAACTAGGAACATACCTCGTTTTCACTGTTGACAATTATTGAATCTTTATTGGGATCTTATTCAACCTTCAATTTTCTCTTTTTTTTATAACTTTACTCCTTCAAATGCATTTAAATGGTTGGTTTTAAAAGTTAAATAGTCTTCTATTTTATAGATTAATATTCTATTTCAGTTTAGGAATCTAAGAGAAAACAAAGATAGTATCGATTAAAATATTTTTTAAAAAACACATTAGTACTTTAAAAAAACAATTTGGTAAATCTTTTACTTAATTCAAATATAATATTCAAATATATATATGTTATATCCCAAGATTTCTGTTAAGCACTTTGTTCAAACTTTGAAGGGTGAAACAAATACAATGGACTGACTTAAAGTAAGATTGGGGAAGGAGGGCATGATTTAGTTTTGTTTACCTCTCGGAAAGATTGGGAAGGGTTTTCCTTTCGGTGTTCCTCATTTGCTTCCTCGTGCTATCAATACACCATTCAGTCAGAAACTTATCAGATCATAAGTTTCTTGAATGTGAAACAAGTTGTAGAAGAAAAGATTAGATGGAAAATGAGTTGCAGAACAAAGATTAGAAAAGAAAGATTAATGAACAATTTAGAGTGATTTACCTATCAAGAAGGAATGTGATTGCTCGTTAAAGTTCAGCTCCAGCAATGAACGAGTTCTAGTGGATTTGATTTTCACTTTTGCGCTCTCTACCGATCAGATTTGTACTTGCAGCTCTAGGGTTTTGTTTCTCAACCGAAGGGAGGTTTAAAGTCTAATTTTTCTTCGTTTTCCAATTGTTTTTATTTTCTTTTTTGTTTTCAAGAGAAAAGCCCTATTTAGTGTGATACTTATTACTTATGTAAGGTTGATTAGACATTTTTTCAGGGTTCCTTGTGTAACGTGATAATCATTTAGATAGAGGATATTTGTTGTTTTAAAATGGTTTTGAAACCCTCTACCTTCCAAATTGTTAAGGTTATAGAGTTGGATTTTGTTGGGGGCATTTTTGTCTTTTTCTTAGGATGCATTTTTGTATATTTTATTCCTATTATTTTTTATTATTTAATCGTGTTTTGCCATTTTTACAATTAGAAAAAACTTTTTGATATTTTACAAACTAAACCTTTAATTTTGCTATTTATATGGTCAGCCTACAGGAAATTACCCTATTTTAATTTGGTCTTTAATGGATTTTGAACACATGACTTTATGCTCTAAACCCATGTAAATTTAACATTATATCAGCACTTAAACAAACCATTCCCATATGTTATCTATCACCATTTTGCTTACCAAATATGGTTTTCTTAAATGAATAAATAACTAGGTAATGCTAATATTCCATGAAATATTTGATGAACTCTAATAGAGGCAGATCTATGAAGGGGCCAGGGGCATGTGCCCCCTCGCATCATATCATTTTACAAATATATATATTATTTTTTAGTAAATATAAAAAATATTTATTTATGTACTAAATATTAAGAACCTCATTCCATTTTTTTTCACATATGTGTTCATGTTTATATACAAATACTTTTTAAATTTTAGGCTCGTTTGTAACTATTTGGTTGTTGATTTTTAGTTTTTGAGAAGTAATGCAGGTTAACTTTATTTTCACATATAAATTTTTTACTTTGTTATTTACTAAGCACCTTACTATTTTTGTTATTTACTAATTAGTTTACTATTTTTTAAAATTATATTCAAGTCCGTATACAAGTTTAATTATTAGTTTTTAAAATTATAACTAATAAATATCTAAACTTTCAATTTTAACTTAAATGAGTCCCTTAAAAATATCTAAATTTATATTAACTTTCAATTTAGTATCTAAAAATCTCACAAAATATTACAAATGCTTAAAAATTTAATTATTGTATCATTTCTAATTGAAACCTCACAATTTCAATTTTGTAGCCAATAATTACATTATTTTTTTTTCAAAAGGAATGTTTGATACTACATATTAGACATACTAATCGAAATGTCAGTGGTTTAGTATATATTTTATAAACTTCAAAATCTATAATGACACAAATGTTGACGTTAATGAGCTAAAATTTTGACCTTATATAAAGTCATGTCCCCTAACATGAAATTTTGGATCTACCACTATTCTTATGTCAGTTAGTTATGATCGTTTAACGATATTATATGATTTGAATACTATATAAATGCATCTAAAATTATATTTATATGAATTGGTGTTTACCTTGCATAAAATCATGGATCCACCGAAATCTATTATCAGTGACCTTGTAAACTCATCAAATACTATTCCTAAAATTATATTTATATGAATTGTTGTCACCCTCACATAAAATCTTGGATCCACCAAACTCTATTTCCTGTGACCTTCTAAGCTCATAAAATACTGTTTCTAGGCACAAATTTCCCCACTAAAATAATCATCTTTATTAGCTTATCAAATACTTTCTGTGACCTTAGCTATTAAAAAAAAAAAAAAAAAAAGTTAATTTTTTTTTAGTAATTACTATAAAACGGTCCAAAACCAATCCAAACACGCACCCAATAAATTGCTGATTAACAGGAGAGAGAAAAATAGAGGGAGAATAGGGATATGAAGTAAAGATTTAATTTCAAATGTTAACTGTATTAATCCCATTTTAGAATTAAAATCGAATATTTGTATGTTTAAAAATGACTTGCATATGTGGTGATTAAGTATTTAAAGGATGAACAAAACAAAAGTTGGTGAAATTGGTGTTAATTATCATCTCAACATGCCAATTATCAAGATGTTATGGAAGGGATTGTTTTGAGATGTATAACAAATGTGTTCATTTTTGGATTAGCAAAGTTTCTTGTGTGTGACACTGATTTTGTGATAGTTAGTTTCCAAACATTTGGGCAAGACGAAAATTTGATAACATGGTGCATTTATGAAATATTAATGAGAATTGTTGTTTATCCTATACTTTGTTTTTATTTTGAATGGAATTTTATTGGATTAATTTTGTTGGTGCCCCTACTTTTTATTCATCTTCTTTTCCATATGCTATCTGTCAA